>CM066162.1:38830470-40176720 GCA_033629205.1 Lithocarpus polystachyus | reverse complement strand
TCCTTATTGTCCAAATGTTTAGCTAAATCATTTTCTTGATATTCTTAGGACAACCAGACAAGGAATGATTTGATTATTTTTTTCATTTTTAATTTCATAGGTTAGCTTGTAAATTTTTTGAGAGGAAGAGGCCAAGTATATTAATTTTAGAGTAAAAAAATAAATTTATTATGCTAATATATATACTAGGAAATATTTTTTTCAAAGGCTGGGATGGCCATGGCCCCACTCTGCCCCTAATTAGTTTCGTCCTTGAAAGCAATGGATTTTTTTTTTCACGAGTACCAAGAAAAACCACTGGACGGTGAGAGAGTAAACTACAAAAGTATCACTACTGGCAATATTTAATTGAAATTGGGGCACCCGTACGTACGGAAAATGAATCGCACAGTGATATGATTACAGCGCTATAATAACTTACCTTATAAAAAACAAAAACGAAAAGGAATTTACGTGTCTTTAGAACATACTAAATCATTTTAGTAAATTTTTTATAAAAATATAAAAAAGTAATTAGTTGTTAGGTCGTACTAACAAGTGTCCTTAGAGTATTGGTTAACAATCTATTTTAAAAAAATTTTAATACCATTTTTATGAGAAATAAAAAAAATTATCAAAACATTAATTATTTTTTTCTTTTTTCATAAAAGCTTTCTATAAATAAGTTGTTAACCAATGCCTTTAAAATTTTTTTTATTTTTTATAGAAATTTTTCTAAAATAAATGGTTAATATGTGCCCTAAGCTCGACATTAATCAAGCCCAAACAAAAATTAAAGTACAGGCACACATTAACTCCAAACAAAAATTAAAGTATGGTTGTCACTTCCAGAGGTGGCTTTACTTTGATTTCCCATAGACCCATTGAAGAAAGCGGTCCTGCACCACTATTTACTAGACAAGAGAAGAGAATGTGCGTTGAGGCCCAACATCTCTACATTTACTGGGTCTTTGGTCGGTTCACTTCCCCATTGTTTTGTAGGATTTGGATCGGGTGCACCTGTGTTACAACCCCATTTTCACACGTCAATTTTTTCCATTCTCATTTTTTTACTTTAATTTTCTAACTTTTTTCAAATTTTTTAAAATTTTTTTATTTCAATGGTTGAGATTGAAAGTTAAATTTTTTAACTTCTAATTTCAACTATTTATTGCTATTGCATCGAGTACAATACTCTAGATATTGCACCTTATTTCAATCCTGTATTGTACTACACCTTTCGAATTTAATTAAATCTAGGACAACTTTGCCAGACATATATTTGAGTGATGGAAAAGAAAATAGTACAACCACTAAATTGATAATTCGTAATAAGCCAATATTTAGTGAACTCTTTTTTTTTTTTTTTTTTTTTTTTTTTTTTGAAGTCAGTATTTAGTAATCTAAAGCATATCAGAGCCTAGAATAGAATGTTACCTAGGAGAGGAGATTATTTCAATAGCTCAGGTAAGAGATGTGATAATATTTTGCAATGCATGAGTTAAAGACTTAAAGGTATATATTAATTTTAGTAATGCATCAAAAAAGTGTATTGATTTAAGCTAATTAAGAAAACTAGCCTATACCACTGTGCATCCTTGGTGCGGTGGTCACTCCATAAATATAAATGCTTGTGGAATGTAGGGGGCAAGGGCTGGGATTCAAGTATCCAAGAAGGAGCTTCACACATATATACGCTTAGATTAGGCTAGAGTAGAAATTCTATCTTGTAAAAAAAAAAAAAAAAAAAAAAAAGCCTATGAGCACGCACTTAGAGGAGCGCATGCTCAGAGGCTCTTCTATTTTTCGGTAAAAATTAATAATTTACATCTATTATAATTTGATATTACTACATTCTTCAATTACAAAAATACCTAGAAGTGTAATGAGTGTTATGTGTTTTGGATGAAATAATTTTTTCATCACACTCCTAAGTATTTTTGTAATTAGAAAAAATAGTAACTCTAAATTACAATGGACGCAAATTATTAACTTAAAAAAAAATAAAAAAATAAAAATCTCAAAGGCTAGTAATAAATTACGAAGTATAAGTGAATGTGGGACACTAGCTTGGCAAGGTGACGAAAACAAAGAAGGGCACCTGTTAGTGTCAATTGAAAATAACTATCAAGTCCCAAAGTAAAAATAGAGGTCACTATTACAGAGAGTACTCTAAAGAGCACTGAACCCGCTTTAACACAACGAATAAAGCAAAGAACATATTTAAGAGCCTAAAGAGCTCTGATCAAGAACACATCAAAGCCCACTTTCCAAAGACCAGTAGCATAGTTTCTTAGGTTTAGTAGTGAGTCCTGCAATCTTATACTTGTAAGTTTATGTCTTTGTACTTGTTTTCCTAAAAAATCTTTGTACTTGTATTTGTGAATATTGTGATTATGTACATGTTTGTAGTAATTTGTATTGTACGAATGTTCATTCCAATGCAAATTTGTGTTAGTAGGATTAAATCAGTTTAAGGAATGTATTTTACTTTCATTTGAGATGTCTTGCCTTAATACTTTTTCATTCAATATCCCTTTGTTCATTGCTTAATCAACTAGTGTGTAATTCTGTGCATATACACGGGTCCTTTTAAAAACAATCACAATTACATATAATATATATATATATATATATATATATGATTTGAAATTTAATTGGATCTAGACTCTTTGGTTTTTGCCCCCAATAATTCACTTGTCACAAAAATTAACAAATTAAATGAGATACATGACGCAAAATTGAACTCCAATTAAAATTCAATCTAAAATCTAACTGAATTTAGACCTTTTGATTTTTGCACCTAATAATTCACTTGACACAAAAATTTAAAAATTAAATGACACGTGACATAAAATTAGACTCCAATTTAGAATTTAATTAAATATTCTCTCCGCTTTAGCTATTAATATATATATATATATATATGACTTATAAATTTGAATTATTTTAATTATATGATTATGTTTTTTATGATTTATTATATTGAACTCCTCATTTTCTACATTAAATTAACTAATAAATTAACTAATTTAGCACAAAAATTTAAAATTTTAGATTAAATAGGAAACGTGGCACAAAATTAAACTCTAATTGAAATTCAATTTTTACCTAAATTAACTCACTTGGCACAAAATTCTAAAATTTAGATTAAATGAGACACGTGACATAAAATTAGACACTAATTGAATTTCAATGTAAAATTTAATTAGATTTTTCCTCTGCTTTACTTATTAGTTGTTAACTTTTGCATATTTCAAAATTCCTATTAAGTTATCTAGGCATTTTTGAATTCCAAACCTCCTGGTCTTCGAGGTCAAATAAACACTTTGAGCTAATATAATTATCTTGTGAATCATCTCGAGGTAAAAATAACTCATCCATAATTATTTCATCATTAATCATCTTGATTAACTTGCAAAAGGTAATCAAAGAGTTAAAATAAACTTTAAATAGGAATCCTTTGGAGGTTCACGACGCCTTGTTTCGATGAATAAGCCTCTATTTCTCTCCTTACTCTCATACACTTCAATGATGCCCCCTCTCCTCTCTACTGCCGGATCTCTTTTTTTCTTCATCATTGATATATGAAATCCTTCGGGCTCATGGATCTCATAATGGGTCTACTTCAAGTGGCCGGTTCCATTTTGATCAAGCCTGTGCTAAGTTCAAAAGCCATTTGCATTACGATATTTTTCTTCTTCAACAAACATAAAATAAAAAAAGGTCCCCACTTTTGAGGCATCATCGAATATATACATTTTTCATGTCAAAGAGTGGATGACCTACTAAAACTTATCGCCCATAACATAATGATACTCTTTGGAGTTTGGACCGTACGGGAGGACAATTCACATTTTGATGTAGGGTTATAGCCAGCCTTTAAACCTCACCCGAAAAAACAAAATGGGAGGTCTTGTTATCACTTCTTTTCCAGTGATATGAAGCCATGAACAGTCAACTTCTTTTTTTTTGGGGTGTAAAAAAAGTTTTTGGATTTGTCCTAACCTACCTGTTCAGGAGGCAGCTTGATAAGATATCTCATGGACCACCATGGCACCATGTTTGGGCATAAGCATTAAGCCATAGAGGACATGTGGGCACGAGGTGTTTAGGTCTGCACATTAGCAACACTTTCTTTTTTATGGTGAGCGATTGAAAAGTAACATCTCAACCTGTTTCAGTTTTTGTTGCATCTGCATGTAGAGCGTTTTTTTGTCCTCATCTCAGCTCTCTTTGGCCGTTGCTCTACTGAAACGATGCTCTCTTCTCCTTTGCAAAGTCACCCAATATGAATAATGCTGGTGTTGGTGTATTGCATAATGATGATGTGTGTGTGTGTGTGTGTGTTTTAAATTTATTTATTATTGTTAAAAAAAAATTTTACGTTAATTCGTTCTTGGAATAGTACTGCAACCAGTGATCTTGTTTAAACTGTTAAAGGGCTGAATTATCTCCTCTCTGTGTGTGTGTGAAATCGACGTGGATTGAAGACCCTCCTTTTTTATGTAGTTTTCTTCAGGATGATATAATTTTGGCTTAAGTTTTTATAATTTTGGCTCAAGTCTTTCTAAAAAAAAAGGGGATTTTTCTCCGGTGCAATACAACCTTTAATGTGAGAGGGGAAGGTTGAATAATATTAAAAAAAAAAATAAATGTAAAAGGTTATAAGTTAAAAAAATTTTGATTTAATAAGCGCTGAGTGTTTTCAATCTCAACCCTTGGACTTAGATTCTTCTTGTCATTTCCTTCTCAAAAAAAAAAAAAAAAAAAAAGATTCTTCTTGTCATTTGGCTGAACAATGCCTCTCTTTTTTTCTAGGCAAAAATACAGAAAAAAGAAACAAAACTTACTTATATAATTAACCTTATCGAGCTTAATTAAGGGGCATCAAAACCATTTAGGAAACCCCCAGGTCGAAAAAACCTAACAATCTTGAATAAATGATATACTTAACTTGATTGTGAAATTTAATATAGGACCATCTCCTTCTCGCTCTTAATATAATTTTTATTTATCCAAAAAAAAAAAAAAAACACACTTTTTGATTTTTTGTTTTTGCATTTGATAATTATTTTATCTACGACCCATGCTAATTTTATTTTATTCTGTCAATCACAGTCACAGACCTCAAATAATATTTATGAAATGTCAATTCAATACCGCGTTGATGTTAACTAGTCCTGTCTTTCAAATATTGCCACTTATGATGTACTTTTCATTCGATCTTGGACGAGATATATATATATATATATATATATATATATATATTATTTATTTATTAATAACAAACTATTTTAAAAAGTTTTTTTTATAGTAAAATAAAAAAAATGATTAACTTTTTTTGACTGTTTTTTTTCAGTTTTTCATAAAATTTTTTTTAAAATAAATAATTAATAAATACTTTAGAGGTAGACATTAACTAGACCAATATATTATATATACACGAAAGTAGACATTAACTAGACCAATATATTATATATAGACCCTTCCTATATTTTATAGTAAAAAATGAACAAACTCATAATTATATAAGTTTTAATGTTTTAGTCTAATTATAAAGAGTTATAATCAAGAGTAAATACAATAAATTAAACTTATTCTTAAAAAAAAAACATAATTATATGGGTTTGAAATACGAGAAACTTGATCCCAAATCCCAAAATACCGCGTGAATGTCATCTCATGGTCTACGAAGGACACACTTCATAATCAGCAAATTTGCCTAATGGTTGGCGGAGTGCAAATGGGGTTGAGAGGGTAGGGCCCGGCCAAGGCGCACCATCCCATTGGTTAACATCTTTTGAAACAAAAGGACTTCTTTAAAAAAAAAAAAAACGATGTAAAATATTCCTATTCGTTTTAGAGTAATTACAAACAAGAGTTTAGTATTGCTTGTTAGAGGAGCACTTATTTCCTACAACTTTTTATACATAATCAATGAATTTCATGTATGTAAGTATTGGTTATTTATTAATCATTGTTTAATGTCGTGTCTGTTTGGGTTGCACTTATTTTGCTAAAATTCTAAACTTTTTACTGAAAGTATTATAAATAAAGGTAAATGTTAGCTAAAATAGTACGGTAAGACTTATGAATAATACTAAAAAGTACAGTAGGACTCATGAATAGTAGCAAAAATAAGTTGAATAGTAAAATAAGTTGGCAAAAATAATCCATGCCAAACGCACACGTCATCAAGAGTTTTATAGCTTAATTTAGTGTTTTTAATGTGCACGTTTAGAGTTCAAATCTCCTACTACTAATTATCGAATAATAAAAAAAAAAAGAGTATAACTTTAAATCAACTTGCATTACTTAATGTTTCAAATTAGCAACTCTAATTCCTCTAACTACCCTCCTTGGGTAAGTTTGAGAGTTTATAACCCAATGATAAATTTTGTGTGGTTATATTGAAGTAATATTAATATAATGTCTTCTTTAATAGGACCTAGTGGCATAATATTATTGATACACCCAAAGTAGACCCAAATTTTGAAAAATTATTGTGTGTTCTCGGAGTACCATAAATGCATTCTCCTTCCTCTCACATGAATGGTAGGTCCTACTAATTAAATTTATGATGGGATCCACCATTTATGTGAAAGGAGGGAGTATACATTTATGGTATTCTGAGAGTACCTAATAATTTTTCCCAAATTTCATCCACTCAGCTCAACTATACATTTTGAGGTCATGGGGTAGAGACTAGATAAACAAATACAACCATACGCGAGTATGCAACTTTATAAGATTTGATCTTACTATTATTAAAGAGCCAAATATTGTAAAATATTATTTTTGTTCTAAATTTTGCCAAAAATTTGTTTTTCATCCCTAAATTTTGCAAAGTTCTTTTTTCATCCTTAAACTTTGTAAATAGTTTAAAGACAAAAACAGAGATGAAAAAAAAAATCAATAGTTTAAGGTTGAAAAATGAAATTTTCTATAGTTTAGAGAATAAAAATGAACTTGTTAAATTTTAGGGACAAGAAACAAATTTTAAATAAAGTTTAGAGATCAGAATAGTATATCCTTAAAAAAAGGTCACGAACTTTCCTTTATTTTATTATTTTAGTTTTTTTAAAGATAGTTACAATGTGTTACTAACTCCATAGCTTAAACCCTTTACCCCACTAGATCCCAAGTATTTTGTTCTATTTGTTCGTTACCTAAACAATATTACAGTTTGTGTGGTGGATATTCTTACAATAATGTTTCTTACTATATATAGTATCTTATATTTGTTTTCTTTGAAAACACCAATTGAGCAACAATATTACAGTTTGTGTAGTGGACATTCATAGAATAATATTTCTAACTTGATATGGTATCTTACATTTGTTTTCTTTCAAATTACTAATTGACCTAGTAATTGGTGACTATGTAATTGGTGACTATTGATATCTTACATTTATGACCAAAGTTTTGCTAAATTTGTTTGAGTATTCGCACTGTCTTTCTAATTTTGGAGAGTTGAAGCTATATCCGCTTATCTAGAGCTACAACCCAATAGGGTCACAACAATTTTGTTTTGTTTGTTGTTCTTTCCACAAAGCGAGTAGGGGTAGTGACAGCAAACGCGTAAACAAACCAACCCCTCTGGTGGCCCTCCCCAACAAAAGCAAAAAATCCAGTAGTAAACATCAATGAGAATTGAGAATATCGCATTGTAACAATCACCTAGTGATCTCCAATCACACGGGCCAAGTTTAATTCTCCTACTCATGGTTGTCAAAATACCAATCTGGATCCTACGATCCTACAATTTTACAATCTCACCTATCTAAAACGATCCGGATATTTCAAAAATCTTTGCGATCATTCAGGATTGGTAGCATCGTACAATTCTGACTATCCCAAATGATCCTGATTCTTGTAATCTTCTTTAACTTGACAAAAGGCTTAGTTGGACCCAAATGAAAAATAGCATCCCAATAGACTAAGTTTTGCTATGCTAATGTAAAGAGATAGAGTGTCAGTTGGATCCAAATAAAAAATAACATCCTAATAAAGCGTCATGTTTTGAGGTTTTTGGCCTCTTTAAATGATGCTTACAAATGGATGTAGTGATGTATGGTAATTACATCAAATAGATGCAAATTTATGAATAAATGTATAATTTATGTGATTATTTAACATATCAATGTGTTTTTTTTTTCTCAATTAATGTAGGATCTTACAATGTATGATCCGATTCTACAATCTACGATCTCACCTACCTCTCATGATTCTACGTAGAATCTCAATTTTGTCAACTTTGGTCCTGCTACTGCCTCTCTCTCTAATTCCGAATGTAAGCTGTGATGAGAATCAACAAGCATTAAAGGATCCATTGCATGTTCCAGTTGGGTCTATTACTAGAGCAAGATCCAAGAAGATCAAAGAAGCACTTAATGGGCTGATTCAAGAGATTTGGATTGATTCTAACGCAAGATATTCCAGGCTGGGCCCAAAGAAAGATAAAAGCATAATAAATTTAATCCAAGCTATTGAAGGCTAGCTTAATTGGATGTTATTTATGGCTTTGATTAATAGATGATTGACTTTCCAGCTCTATATTAGTTAATTAACATTTTTCCTATTTTGGAACTTCTAATTTCAGACCAGATCTACCTTAATTTTAGGCTTTTATTATTTAGAACATTTTTTAGCTATTTTCCTATTTTAGATCTGCTATTTTAAGACCAAATCAGTTTTTATTTAGGGTTTTATTATTTAGTACGTTTTTTATATTTTCTATTTTCAGTCATATTTTATAAATAGCATGCACTAATTGTAATAGAGAAATTATTGAATAAAAATCAAAAAAAGGTGAGGCTTTGCTCTTCTCTTTGGTTCTTCAAAAACTGTGAACTTATCAAAGATTCTTCCTTGTGGCGTTCAAAACTTTATTCCTTCGGTTTGTGATTCCAGTATAATCATTAGGTCAAGGTCTGTTACTTATACCTTTGGTTCGCGTTTCTCTTATAAACGTTAGGTCAGAGTTCTATCAAAAATTCGAATTTTAGCTTTCTTGTGCAAATATTCCAATATTTTTTGTTGGGTCTCAAAGCGTGTCAATTGAGGTTCCTATCATTTGGTATTAGAGCTCAGGTTCTAAAATCAGTTTTCTATCCTTTTATCTTTTGTTTCCTGTTGTCATCCTATCTTGTTCCTTTTGTGTTCTTTGTTCCTTGTTTTTGTTTTGTGACGTGCACTAGGTTAAAATTGTGCACCAAGTTCCAAAAAAAAAAAACATGAAAAAAGAAAAAAAAAAAAAGGAAGAGATTCAGAAAAGAAAAAGAAAACAGAAAAAAATATATAATGTTTTTAGTTTCAGTTCTCTCGGACCAAAACATTGTTTTCTTTTGTCCTTTTACTTTGACTTAGTGTTTCTGTCATATTTTTCTTGCCGTTGGTATCTGTTTAAATACTATAAGTTGAATTTCTTGATTAAGTTTATTAGTTTAATGCAGAACTAAAAAGAGGAAGCTACGAGTGGAAAAAGGCAAGAGAGTGTGAGACTAATATCAGGAAAAAGTCAATTTAAGAGTGAAACACAAGTGGGAGTGACATAATCTGAGTACAAACATGTGAGGGAGTGTTATGAGGAATTATTTTTAACATTGCTCTATAGTTTTAAAGGTATGTCTTGCAGGGGTGAAACATCAAATAAGGAAGGAGGGGAGGAGTCATCCATCATGTTGCAGGCTATGCAACAACAATTTAAACGCATGAACGTGGTGTTTAATGAGATTTGGGATCGGTTGGACAAGCAAGATATTGTTATTGCTAATTTGCGTGAGAAGTGTCCCCAAAGAGCCCCTAATGCTAGAAGTCAAGAAAGGCATGCACGCGTGGATGATTCTGATGACTACCACGAGGGATGAAGAGGATCAAGCTTCATTGAACAATGAGGGCAGGTTTGCACGAAGGGGCGAAAGGCGTGGTAGAGAATTCCGAAGAGATCCAAGATGGCAAGATAGGGCTGACAGAAACCTAGGAAACATAAAAATTAAGATACCATCGTTCCAAGGAAAAAATGATTCAGAAGTGTACTTGGAGTGAGAGAAGAAGGTAGAGTTCATCTTTGAGTTCCATAACTACTCCGAGGAGAAAAAGGTAAAACTAGCTGTCATTAAGTTTATTGACCATGCTATTATATGGTGGGATCAACTGGTGATGAACAGAAGGAGAAACCGTGAGAGGCCTATTGAGACGTGGGAGGAAATGAAGGCCACCATGAGGAGGCGGTTTGTCCCTAGTCACTACTATAGGGACTTGTATTAGAAATTACAGAGTCTTACTCAAGGCTATAGGAGCATGGATGACTACCACAAGGAGATGGAAATTTCCATGATTCGGGCTAATGTAGAGGAGGATAGAGAAGCTACTATGGCAAGGTTTTTGAGTGGGCTGAATCGGGACATTGCTAATGTGGTGGAGTTGCAGCACTATGCGTAGTTGGAGGACATGGTGCATATGGCAATAAAGGTGGAACGACAGCTTAAAAGGAAAGGAACTCGGTCAATTCAAAACTCGGGCTCCTCTACTTCATGGAGGTTAAATAGGAGGAAAGATGATGGGGCTGTTTTCAAGTCTAAAACCGAACCACCAAAAAGGAGAGATGAAGCTCCTAGTGTTAACAAAGGTAAAAATGAATCCCAAATTCGTAATCGTGATATTAAGTGTTTTTGTTGTTTGGGAGTAGGTCATATAGCTTCACAATGCCTAAATAAGAGAACCATGATTGCACGTATTAATGGAGAGGTGGAAACTAAAAGCGAGGGAGATGATGACCAGATTCCATCACTTGAGGATGATTGTGATGATGATGTGGAGTATCCAGTGGAGGGTGAGTCAATTGTGGCTAGGCGTGCTTTAAGTGCCTAAGTCAAAGAGGATGATATGGAACAACAAAGGGAGAAAAATTTTTCATACTAGATGCCACGTCAACAGCAAGGTATGTAGTATGATTATTGATAGGGGGAGCTATACTAATGTGGTTAGCACTACTTTAGCACTACTTTAGTTGAAAAATTGAATTTACCTACCATGAAACACCCTAAACCATATAAGTTGCAATGGTTGAATGATTGTGGAGAGATTAAGGTAAATAAGCAAGTACTTGTTTCTTTTTTAATTGGGAGGTACAAGGATGAGGTACTTTGTGATGTTGTTCCAATGCAAGCAGGTCACATTTTATTAAGCAGGCCATGACAATTTAACAGGAAGGTCAATCATGGCGGGTTCAAGAATAGGTATTCTTTTGTAAAGGACAATAAACCCATTACTCTTGTACCGTTGACTCCAAGACAAGTGTATGAAGATCAAATAAAATTGAAAAAAGAGAATGACTTGAAACAAAATTGTGAGGCTGAGAATTCAAAAAAAGATGATGAGAAGGAGAGTGAAAGGAAAAAAGAGAGAACAGAAAAAAAAAAAAAAAAAAAAAAAAAAAAAGTGAAAAGAAAATAGAGAGTGAAAAAAATAGAGAAAAAAAAATGGAGTTTTTATGCTAAGGCGAGTGATGTCAGAAGTGCTTTTTATACAAATTAACCTATATTTGTACTCTTGTACAAAAAGGTATGTTTTAATACTAACGAAAGTGTTGTTGTTTCTTTGTTGCAGGAATATGAGGACGTGTTTCCTAATGATATACCTAGTGGATTGCCACCTATTAGAAGAATAGAGCATCAAATTGATTTTGTGCCAGGTGCAACAATTCCTAACCAACCAGCCTATAGGAGTAATCTGGAGGAGACAATGCAACTTCAAAGGCAAGTTGAGAAGTTACTGACCAAAGGACATGTGAGAGAAAGCATGAGTCCATGGGTGGTGCCAGTGTCGCTTGTGCCTAAGAAGGATGGAACTTAGAGGCTGTGTGTTGATTGCAGGGCTATCAACAATATTACGGTAAAATATAGACATCCCATCCCTAGGCTAGATGACATGTTGGATGAATTGCATGGATCATGTGTCTTCACAAAAATTGATTTAAAAAGTGGGTATCATCAAATTAGGATGAAAGAGGATGATGAATGGAAAACTGCCTTTAAAACTAAATATGGATTGTATGAGTGGTTGGTAATGCCTTTTGGTCTAACTAATGCACCAAGTACATTCATGAGATTAATGAACCATGCATTGCGTGTGTTTATAGGCAGATTTGTTGTGGTCTATTTTCATGATATTTTGGTGTATAGCAAGAACTTAGATGAGCATATCGAACATCTGCATTGTGTGCTTACTGTTTTGAGAAAAGAAAAACTATATGCCAATTTAAAGAAATTTTCCTTTTGCATGGACAAAGTTGTATTTCTTGGTTATGTTGTTAGCGCGAAGCGAATTGAGGTGGATGAGGAAAAGGTGAGGGCTATCAAGGAATGACCCACACCTAAGTCAATCACTGAGGTAAGAAGTTTTCATGGTTTGGCTAGTTTTTATCACTGATTTGTCAAAGATTTTAGTACACTAGCCGCACTACTCATTGAAATTGTTAAAAAATCTATGGGTTGTAAATGGGGTAGTGGGCAAGATCATGCATTTATTGAAATTAAAGAAAGGTTATGTGGTGCTCCTTTATTAGCAATACCTGATTTTTCTAAAACTTTTGAGATTGGGTGTGATGCTTCAAGAATAGGTATTGGAGCTGTTTTGATGCAGGAGAAGCGGCCAATAACCTATTTTAGTGAAAAACTAAATAGAGCAGCTTTGAACTACCCAACATATGATAAGGAGCTTTACACATTGGTGAGAGCATTGGAGACATGGCAACATTACCTTTGGCCAAAAGAATTTGTCATACATACTGACTATGAGTCCTTGAAGCACTTGAAGGGACAAGGAAGGTTGAATAGAAGACATGCCAAGTGGGTGGAATTCATTGAGACATTCCCTTATGTAATCAAATACAAACAAGGTAAGGAAAATATTGTGGCTGATACATTATCAAGAAGGTATGCCCTTGTCTCTACTTTAAATGCAAATTTATTAAGATTTGAATATGTTAAGGAATTGCATGCTAATGATGATGATTTTGCTAGTGTGTATGGAGCATGTGAGAAGGCAGCGTTTGGTAAATTCTATAGACTAGATGGGTACTTATTTAGAGAGAATAGACTTTGTGTACCTAATAGTTCTATGCGTGAGTTGCTTGGGCGTGAAGCACATGAAGGTGGTTTAATGGGTCATTTTGGTGTAAGGAAGACTTTAGACGTGTTACATGAACATTTTTTTTTGCCAAAGATGAAACATGATGTGGAGAGAGCTTGTGCTAAATGCATTACCTGTAGGTAGGCTAAATCTAGAGTCTTACCACATGGATTATACACCCCTCTGCCCGTACATAGTGCACCTTGGGTCGATATTTCTATGGATTTTGTTCTAGGCATGCCTAGGTCAAGGAAAGGTAGGAATTCAATTTTTGTGGTTGTTATTAGGTTTTCTAAGATGGCACATTTCATATCCTGTCATAAAACTGATGATGCAACCCACATCGCTGATTTGTTCTTTAGAGAGATAGTATGGCTCCATGGTGTTCCTAAGAGTATTGTGTCTGATCGTGATGTTAAGTTCCTTAGCTACTTTTGGAAAGTCTTGTGGGAAAAGTTGGGAACTAAACTATTGTTTTTGACTACTTGTCACCCCCAAACAGATGGACAAACTGAGGTAGTAAATAAAACTTTATCTACTTTGTTACGTACTATAATTCAGAAGAACTTGAAAATAATCGAAGTGTTCATTCTACTACTAATTTTTCACTATTTGAGATTGTTTATAGTTTTAATCCACTAACACCTTTAGATTTGCTGCCTTTACCAGTTAATGACATGACTAGTTTGGATGGTCAAAAAAATGCTGAAATGGTGAAGAAACTCCATGAAAGTGTACGACAACATATAGAAAAGAAAAATGAGCAATATGCGACCAAAGCCAACAAGGACCGTTGGCAAGTCCTCTTTGAACCAAGTGATTGCGTTTGGGTGCATATGAGAAAAGAAAGATTTCCAACTCGTAGGCAATCCAAGCTACATCCTAGAGGGGATGGTCCATTTCAAGTCCTTGAGAGAGTCAATGATAATGCATACAAGTTGGATCTTCCATGTGAGTATAACATCAGTGCTACATTTAATGTTTCTGATCTTTCTCCTTTTGATGTAGGTGACGATTTAAGGACGAATACTTTTGAAGAAAGGGGGAATGATGAGAATCAACAAGCATTCAAGGATCCATTGCATGTTCCAGTTGGACCTATTACTAGAGCAAGATCCAAGAAGATCAAAGAAGTACTTAATGGGCTGATTCAAGAGATTTGGGTTCATCTAACGCAAGACAATCCAGGCTATACCCAAAGGAAGATAAAGGCATAATAAATTTAATCCAAGCTATTGAGAGCTGATCTAGCTTAATTGAGCGTTATTTATGGCGTGAATTAATAGCTGATTGACTTTCCAGCTCTATATTAGTTCATAGACATTTTTCCTATTTTGGAACTTCTAATTTCAACCAGATCTACCTTAATTTTAGGCTTTTACTATTTTGAACATTTTTTTAGCTATTTTCCTATTTTGGATTTGCTATTTTCAGACCAAATCAGCTTTTATTTAGGGTTTTATTATTTAGTACGTTTTTTATATTTTCTATTTTCAGTCATGTCTTATAAATACATGCACTCATTGTAATAGAGAAATTATTGAATAAAAATCAAAAAAAGGTGAGGCTTTGCTCTTCCCTTTGGTTCTTCAAGAACTGTGAACTTATCAAGGATTCTTCCTTGTGGTGTTCAAAACTTTATACCTTCGGTTCGTAATTCCATTATAATCATTGGGTCGAGGTCTGTTTCGCGTTTATCTTATAAACGTTGGGTTAGGGTTCTATCAAAAATTTGAATTTTAGCTTTCTTGGGCAAATATTCTAATATTGTTTGTTGAGTCTCAAAGCGTGTCGATTGAGGTTCGCATTAAGCTAACATCTTATATTAGTGTTAAAGTCTCTCTCTCTCTCTCTCTCTCTCTCTCTCTCTCTCTCTCTCTGAGTTACGCTTGGCTATTAAAGGTTATGAAAATACTTGAAAATATTATTTTAATTTGTGAAAATTTTCATTCATTTTTTTTTGGGGTCAACTCTCTGCAATGTATTAGGGCTGCTCTAGCGCATGCTAGTATTGTATAGAAGAAAATGAAGGCATTGTTTAATTTGAAGAACCCCCATTTTTTTCTCTTCCCAATTGTACAATGTAATTATGAAAAAATAAAATCTACTATTGATTTTCCCTCAAAAAAAAAAAAAAAATGACACAAATACAAATTTTTTCATAATCATTTTAATAATTGATAAGATAAAATTGTTATTGGAGCAACATTCATGTTTTACAACTTCCCCTTTTAGCTAAAAATTGTAAATTATATGCCCGGAAACCCTTCACCTATTGGACACACGTATCAATTTAGTTAGAGACATGATGTAAGAAAAAAAATTAGTTCTGCAATCATAAACTATTTTACAATATTTTTACAAATTATTGATGTGGCAAGTTCTAATTTATTCTCACTTGGATCTACCACTAATATCAATTTTTTTACTTACATTACTACTTATCACATAAACAGTTTATAAAATAGAGTTTATAAAATAAAGTCAACTCTTTTTTTTAGAAACATAATAATGTCAACTAAAGTTGTTTCAATGTGCTGAATATTCTGAGTTTGCATATATTAACCAATAGTCTCCATTTTAAGAATAATAATTAAACATAATAAAATTTATAAGTTGGAATAATCTTGCTATCTTTGTTTTCTCACATTTTTCGTTTTTCCCCAATGAGCCGAATCCTCCCCTGCAGAGTTGAAAGTCCTTCCAATTGCTTCGTCTTACCGTTCATCTTTCTGGATTCCCCAAGGTACTAGTCTTTTGTCCGTGAGTCGTTGCTTTCCAAGCCCTCTGGTACCTCGTTGCATCACTGAGTGTTTGAGAAGGACATATCTGCCCCTCGTTTGCTGCGCCTTTTGGTTCCCCTTTTGAGTTGTCTTAATTCTTCTTGAATTGTGTTGCATACTCTAGGGATCCCGAGCCCTTGATATTTACTGGGATTCTGGCCCAATTCTTTCTGTTGTGTTCTCTTTGACCCTCTATTCTTCAGTGGGCTGGACTCTCTCTTTTCATTTCTTTTGTCATATGGGCTCTGAGACTTGCCACTTCATGGATTTTGGGCCTCAGATCTCTTAGGGTATGCTATCCTTTCTTTTTTGCAAGCCCAACTCCCTCTTTATTTTCTTTTGGGATTGGCACAATGTGTTATTCCCTTAGGCCTTGTGATATTTTGAACCTCAACAAAAGTTAAATAATGAAAGTCAAGAAATAATTTTCCAACTCATTTTAAGGTCGCTACCAAATATAGGACTATAAGAGAATGGGATAGTTTTTAAGAAAATGATTCTTTTTTTTTTCTTTTTTTTTTTGGAAAACGTTAATGACGAAACAGACAAAGTGTTAATGTAATTTTAAGTAATGTTACATCAACTAATAAATTTTTATTAAATTAATATTTTAAACTACAAAACTTGAAATTGAAACATTTTGATTGATGATATAGTTATTTATCTTAGAGTTTAAATTAGTTTAAATAATTACATGTGTAAATTCACTAAAGTAATATGTATATATTTCAAATTATATTAATCTTAACAATTTACATGTTCTAAATCCTTTTGATGATATATATGGGTTAGGATCAATGGAAAACCTTATGTGAAGGTAATTTTTGCATTTTCTTGTATTTGGTAGTATAAAATAGAGAAGTGCTATGTATACAATATTTTCACATATTTTCACAACAAATCATTGGTGATAAGTTGTTATTGATTCTAATTTGAACCCAGCACCTGAATTACTTTTTTGCCTATCAAGAATAGCCAGTAACCACTAGTTACTTAAGATTTATTGTAAAAGTGTTGTGAAAATATTATAGACATAACATTTCTCATAACAAATAAATATTCAAAAAGAAAATTATCTCTTAACTTCTCTTATTTAGCTTGACATAAAATAAAATTGTTTTCTACTAAAATTTTATGTAAAACAACCCTATCTCACGCAAATCTAAATAAAGAAAACTCTATCTCGCACAAATCTAAATAAGGAAAACAGCTCTATCTCGCATGAAGCTAAATAATGGAAGTCAAAAGATAGTTTTCTAACTCATTTTAAAGTTGTTACCAAACATAGGACTATAGGAAAATGAGATAGGATTTTAGATAATGAATAATTTTGTTTTTTGGAAAAATGTTAATACCAAAACAAACAAAGTGTTAGTTTAACTTTAAACCATAAAACTTGAAATTGAAACATTTTGATTGATGACATAGTCATTGATTTTAAACCATCTTGAAATTTTACAAATATGTTGGTTGTAATAAGAAAATTTAGTCAAATAGTAGATTTCTCAAAATTTCACATGCAAAAAAATATATTAAGTTGTGTAACATTACTTAAAATTACACTAAGTGTAACTTGAATTCAACTCTCTCTCTCTCTCTCACACACACACACACACACACACACTATTCAATTAAATAATAGAATAAATATGGATTCTAGTTAGCTCAACTAGTAAATTCTCTAATGATAGAATAAGATATTTAGGGTTCAATCTCCGCTTACACAAAAAATCGATTAGTGTCTTGGTTTGATGACAAAGAGCTATCAGTAGGAGCGGACGTCATAGGTTGAAACTCTCTCTATAAAAAATAATAGAATAAATATATTTATTTTCATGTATTTATTATTTTTAGGTGATGCACTAATTATATATGTAAAATGAAATTTTATGATTATTATATAAAATTTTATATAGAAAGCAGTTGAATTAGAGTTTGACATTCTTGCACAAATTGAATTTCTTTATCAACAATTGGAAAAAATTACAACAAAAAAGATAAAAGCAATTTTAATTACACGCAATCAAGGACGACAGTTTTTTTTTTTTTTTTGGAAGAGGATTATAAAAGATAATTATATTTTTCAATTAGTGGATATAATTAAATATTTTTCATTCAATCAAGCAATTTTTTTTAATGAATATTCACTAAAGAAATTATTTCTTGATTATTCCCTTTTTCTAAATGACATGTAATATAGTTGAACTTGATACAAATACTAGGGGTTTTTTGAGAAAATAATATTATTTTATTATTAAATATTAAAAAAGCACTATGACAAAATTATTTGGGAGAATAGCCTTTTTTGAAAACAAGAGTTTAAGTTTTGAAATTTTAAATTTTACAGTGAAATCATATTTCCAAAACACAGTTTTAGTATGAGAACATTTTACAATGAAATTGTGTTTTGGAAACATGATTTTAGTGTAAAATTTCAATACTTAAAATCGTGTTTTCAATATGATTTTCAAAGAGAGGCTGTTCTTTAAAATAATTTCCCTACAACACAATTTTTAATAATTATAAATAGATATTATTTTTCACTAAAACCCCCCAAAATATTAGTATAACACAAGATAAGTATCATACATAGGACATAATATCAACTAATTACTACATTGTTAGTTATTACTTAGGTACAGTTAGTTATGTTCACTACATTGTTTACCCGATAAATTCAAACAGATAACTATATCATATTTATTTCTCCTTAAAAAGAATAACATTGTTTATACTTCATTTTAGTCAATGCAATTATGTATTTGAATTTTATTTGAAATGGCTAATGTATTGCAATAATTTTGCCTCAGCTCATCACTTTAAAAAAAAATTTAATTGTATTTATAGTGAAGAATATACATAAGAAAATGCTAAATGTATTACCAAAAATAAAATTATAAAAAACCTAACAAAAATAAAATTGGTGTCATTTCATCTTCATAATATATAAATATTTTGTTTTCAACACTGTAAAGTTTACATAGTTTATATAGTAAAATTTGTAGTATGTTAGATAAAAACAAATTTCTCTTTTGAGAAATGATATATCCACAACATTTTTACAACAAATCCTAAGTGGCAAGTTGTTACTAGTTATTATTGTTAGGGCAAAAAAATAATCTTAGTGTTAGGTTCAAAATTTGAACTATAAATAACTAACCACCTATAATTTATTATAAAAATATTATATACATAACATCTCTCTTGCCTTTTGGCCTTCCCAAAGGACGGGCTATTTGCTTAGTAGTTAAGCATAGTGAAGAGTGAGGGAGAGTGGGAAGTTGAAAGCTAGAAGTGGCAGAGAGGGTAAGACCGTAAAAGAGTGCAGGTAAATACCATTACTCCCCTCCTCTTCCCCCCAAGGTCCTATAAATAAAACACTTTACCGAGAGCTCCTCAATCATTTTTGAGGTTTAATTTTTTTTATCTCTAATCGTTGTCTCTCTCTCTCTCTCTCTCTGAGCTCAGTTCCTCTGTTTCTTCGCTTCCCCTTCATCTATCCAAAGCCATGAACCCACCAAACCAAGCTGTCCCTTATCCGATTCCGAGGAGAGGTGATGTTAAACGCAGAATTTTCAAAGACTTTGCGGTCGCAATTGGTTCTATGCTTGCTGGGTCCAAAAAGAAGCGCACCAAAGCTGAAGGCTTTCTCAGCTCAAATTCAACAACCCCTGCAGTTCCTTCAAGTGGCTACAATTCTGATGCCCCACCTGAACGATGATCAACCACGTTCATGTATCTTGTTCACTACAAACCCAACTTTTGCTGCCTTGATTAGCAGTGCCTATTATTGGCTACTTTTATTGTTTTCCTTTTTTAAAAAAATAATTTTATTTTTTGGTTGCTTTTCCCTTCAGATTGATTGTTTTAACGGAGGAGGGTTGGGTTTTGGAGGATTCGAAAGAAGTGAATTTTGTGAATTGGGTACATGTGATGTGAATAGTTTTTGTACTATTTAGTTATAGCGCAAATTAATATATGATTGATTAATAACAGTGACGATGTTTATGTGTATTCGATTCCTTCTTTACTATTAGTTTCAGGTAATTTTGGATTATAGGAGACGTTTTGTGAAATTGGGTGTCTCACTGAGTTTTGTGGAAATGTTGTGGTAGTTAAGGTTGGATTTTCTTCTTTTGTAAGTAAATCCATGAAAATGTTTTGAATTACTAAAATTTTGTTGCTTGGTTTTTATTTTTAAATTTTTGGAGTCCTCTATTTTCCAAAGAATATTCTTGAGAGAGAGAGAGAGAGAGAGGTTCTTTGAATTTAATGGGAATATCAAATATGGCTTTGGTGTTCTACGTGGTCGTGGTTGGATTGGATATTGTGATTTTCATCTTTTTTTTTTTTTGAAGGGAATGACTTGAATGATACATTTATGGAGTATCAGGCACCTTTGAATCTGGGAATTTGATGGTGTTTGACTGTTTGTAACTTCTCTCTCTCTCTCTCTCTCTTCAACAGGATGGACACCCTTAACAACTATGTCAGATTTTGTATCATCTGATTTATTAGAAACGAAACCTTTCATAGGCCCATATTGGTCTCACGAATAAAGCAATCCTTCATCGTTAAATCAAATACTAGAAAATAAAACACAAAGCCCCAAAAATATATGAATCAGTGAAAGAAACAAAGGGCACGTGGACACCAGGTGTTTAGGTCAGCACATTAGGGACACTATCTTTTTTAAGGTGAGCGATTACAAAGCACCAATTCAACTTGTTTCAGTTTTAGTTGCATCTGTATGTGTAGTTTTTTTTTTTTTTTTTTTTTTTTTTTTTTTTTGTCGTCATCTCTGCTCTCTTTGGCCGGTGCTTTACTAAAATGATACTCTCTTCTCCTTCGCAAAGTCACCCAATATGAATAATGCTGGTGTTGGTGTATTGCATAATGCTGCGTTCTTTTTTTTATTTTATTAATTAATTAATTAATTATTATTAACTTTTTTTCACTTTTGATCTTGGAATAGTATTGCAGCTAATGATCTTTCTTAAAATGTTAAAAGGGCTGAATTATCTCCTCTCTGTGTGTGTGATATTGATGTGGTTGAAGACCCTCCTTTTTTATGTAGTTTTCTTCAAAATAATGTAATTTTGGCTTAAGTTTAATAAAGCAAGTTTCCCCCCTTTCAAAAAAAAAAAAAATAATAATAAAATAAAATAAAATAAAACTAACAAACAAAACAAAAAACAAGATTTTGATCCGGTGCAATAGCTACTACCTGCAATACCACTACTAGTGTGAGTGAGGACGATTGAAAAAAAATTAAAAAAATGTGAAAAGTTAAAAATTTAAACTTTTTTTGATATTCTTGTCATATGGCTGAACAATAGCTCCCCTTTTTTGCTAGGCAAAGATTCCAAAAAATAAAATAAAATAAAAGAAATAAAACTTATAATTAACCTTATCCCTCTTAAGGGCATCAAAACCCTTTAGGAAACACACAGGCCGAAAACAAACCTAACAATCTTGAATAAATGATATGCTTAACTTTTTTTTCTCTTTTTTTCTCTTTTTTTTTTTTTTTTTTTGAGAAGGAAATGATATGCATAGCTTGATTGTGAAATTTTCTCTAGGAACCTTCCCCCTTTCTTTCCACTTCATATAATTTTTATTTATCCAAAAAAAAACAACTTTTTGATTTTTTTTAATTATTTTATCTAGGACCAATGCTTATTTTATTTTATTCTGTCAATCACAATCGCACATCTCAAATAATATTTATAATATGTTAATTCATTACCGCGTAGATGTTAACTCCTTTGTTTCAATGTCCAAAAAAAAAAAAAAAAAAAAAAAACTTCTGTGTTTCAAATATAGTCAATTATAATGTACTTTTCACTCGATCCTGGACATGATATATATATATATATATATATATATATAATATAAACGAACCTTTTTTCTTTTTTTTTTGGAGAAAACGAATATAGTTGATAGTTCAACAAACACATATAAATTATATGGGTTTGAAATATGAAAAACTTTATCCCCAAATACCAAAATAACGCGTGCATGTCATCCAATCAGCAATCATGGCCTCCGAAGTACACACTTCCTACTCAGCAAATTTCCATGGTTGGCGTAGTAAAAACGGTGTTAAGAGGGTAGGGCCCAGCCAAGCCGCACCTCCGTCCCATTGGTTGACATCTTTTGAAGCAAAATGACACTTTTTTTCTTTTTTTCTTTTTTTTTTTCTTTTTTAATAAAAACGATGTTAATGATTCCTTTCGGAATAATACAAGTAATTATACATAATGGCATTATAAACAATATATATTTGATTCCTTATCAAATATAGTTTAGTATTGCTTGTTAGAAGAGCACATAGTTTAAGCAGAAATAGATTTTTTTTTTTTTTTTTTTTTTGAGAATCGTAGAAATAGAATCAGTTGCTTAGTTTCTACAACTTTTTATACATAATCTATGAATTTCATTTATATAAGTATTAGTTATTTATTAATTATTGTATAATATCATCAAGAGTTTTATAGCTTAATGAAGTGTTTCCAACTGAAACATTAAAAATTCAAATATCTTATTACAAATTATCGAATAATAAAGAAAATAGAGATTATGAGCCTCAATACACGCATTTTGCGCGTGTAATGAGACTTTTTTTTTTTTAAACTTTAAAAATATATATATATTTTTTTTAACTTTAATTTTAGATAAGTTTGTTTTGAAGATATGAATTAATAAGAAAGTATCATATTTTGTAGGTATTTTAAGTAGAATTGGAGATATATTTCTACCGGGTTGTTCTTAAGTTTTTTCCCTATTAAACTTAAGGTTTAGAGATATTTCTAAATCACATAAAGTCCAGTTCAAAGAAGAGAATCCTCTTATAGATAGATAACTTTAAATCAGCTTGCATCACTTAATTGTTCAAATTAGCAACTCTAGCTCCTCTAACTAACCTCCTTGGGTTAAGTACGAGTGTTTATAACCCAATGATTGATTTTATTTGGTTATATTGAAGTAATTAATGTCTTTTTTAATAGGACTGAGTGGCATGATATTGGGACCAAAATTTTATTCCACTCATCTATACATTTTGAGAGAAAAATTATTAGGTACTCCTAAAGTACTATAAATGCATACTCCTTTCTCTCACATAAATGATGGGTCTCACCATAAATGATGTGTCCCACTAATTAAATTCACTGACCTAGTTAATCAATGACTATTCATATTGTGGGACACACCATTCATGTAAGAAGAGGGAGTACGTATTTATAGTACTCCGAGAATACATGGTGGGACACACTATTCATGTAAGAAGAGGGAGTACGTATTTATAGTACTCCGAATACACAATAATTTCCCATTTTGAGAATGCGGAGGGCTTAGAATAATAATTAGAAGGATCAATGTTTCTGTGAATTCTAATTCTATATGATATCTTACATTAATGACCTAGTTAATCAATGGCTATTCATATTGTTTAGTTCTTCTTTGCCCAAAGCGAATGGTCAGAGTAAACATCCTTGAGAATATCGCATTTTAACATCCACCTAGTGATGACAGGGACACCCAATTTTTCATAATCATTTTCATAATTGTTTAGATAAAACATCCCTGGGAATTTGGTGGTGTTTGACTGTTTTTGACTTTGTTCTCTCTCTCTCTCTAAGTAAATACTTTTTACACAATCCAAAACAGGGAAAAAACAATAAGTTTGGGCTGAATCCATCTCTATCTAAAGATTTCACCACAGAAAGAAGCAGATTGGAGATGGGAACTAGCCTACCAAAGAAACAAAAGCAGGCCATTGGAAGGAGATGGTCTGGTACATTAACCTCTCTCTCTCTCTCTTCTCTTCAACCGGCATGTCCAATTTTGTGTTTAACTATGGCGGATTTTATTTTATTTTATTTTTTGGGTGGGGGAATCAACGATGGAGGATCTTAACAGTGTTAAATTGAGGGGGTTCTCTGCACTCGTGAATAGTTAGAAATGTTGAAAAGTAAAAAATGAAAAGAAAATTTATCCTAGTTTTAAGATGAAATATGAATTTTTTAACCTTCAATCTTACCCATTCATGCACCATTGCGTGATGATATGAATCCATGAACTTACACACTTTGTATCATCTGATTTATGATAAACACAATCTCTCATAGCATAGGTCCTTATTGGTCTCACGAATAAAGTAATTATTCATGGTTAAATCAAATAGAAAATATAACACTTAGCCCCCAAAAAAATGAAAAGAGATAAGGAGTATATGACATTATCTTTCATGTGTCATTTTCGAAATTTAATACTATTAATATTTTCTTATGGATTCCAATGAATCTCTGTCTATACCAAAATCTAATTGGTATCTACTTTGATGGTAAAGAATAAAAATCATAAAAGTGAACGTCATAAGTTGAAATTTTATATATATATATATATATATATATAATTTGTTGGAGAGGAGAAGTTTGTGGTTTATATTTAACAAATTGTTGACTTGTAGTTATTAACAAGAGAAGACTATATATCTTTTCAGGCTCAAAAGCTCGTCAAGATTTGCAGGGTCAAAATTTTGTTTATTTATTTACATTTTTTCTATTTTAATGCCTGGACTTGTCATAGAAAACTCCTATTTCTATTTAGTTCATTAAGTTAGATGACACATTTCATGACTCATTAATGATATGTAGTCAAAGTTATAATGAACATGTGGCTTGCTGGGTTTATTAAATATTCCTTATAAGAACGTTACCATTAGGTGTGTCAAATGTCAAATATTTGACATTTGACACACCAGAAAACAATATTCAAGCTTCATGAGATGTTTCAAATCTCAAAATTTTTTGCAACATGCTACAGTGAGGTTTCATAAATGGAACTGCACTGTAGCATGTTGCAAAATTTTTTATTATTTGTTTATTCACTGACCATTTCTCTCTCATATATTTGCTTAGACTCTCTCTCTCTCTCTCTCATCTGGATTCGTTTTCTCTCTACCCGCCATTTCTTCTCTCTCATCGAAGCCGCCGACCTTGCCATTGATCTCGCCAAAGCGGCCGATCTCGTCTAGAGCCATAGTCGTCCTCCACAGCTTCCTCTTCACTCTCATTCTCTTCCTTTCTCATCCGCAAGCCGCCTGAAGGCAATCTCGCCTAAAGCCACCTCAAGCTACTGAAACCGATCTTGTCTAACACCACCTGAAGCCGATCTTGCATAAAGCCACCTCAAGCCACTGAAGCTGATCTCGCCTAAAGCTGCCTCGCTTAGTGCTACCGATCTCACCTGGAGTTGTCTCGCCCAGAGTCGCCGGCGTCTCTCTCTCTCTCTCTCTCTCTCTCGGTGCTTGTGGCAATGTTTATAATAGTGGTTGGTTGATTTTGGTTAGCGGTGATGGGTTTGTAACAATGGTGGGATGTGGTGGTGGGTTTGTATCAACGATGGGCTGTGGTGGGGGTGGCAGTGAGTTGGTGGGAGTGACGATAGAAATACATTTATATGGTTGGTTTTTTTTTAATGTTATTTTAATATTTGTATATATTACTTTAATGTATAGAAATAAAAAATAGAAGATGTGATGAATGGTAAATTGTAAAATGATGTGTTAAAATTGATAAAGTATGTTTTGATGTGGTAAAATGGCATTTGTTATAACACACTTGATGGGAATGCTCTAATGTCTACTTTTTTTTTTTTTTTTATAGTAATACAATCTGTGATTTTTTTTTTTTCCCTTGATTAGTGTTTCTTGCATTACAGCTCATTCATCATTGGCTAAGAAAACCAAACTAAACGATATAAACAAGAATCTTACTGATGTAGAACAAACCTTTTAGACTCTCATGCGTATCTGAAATTATCACGCAAAACAAAAGGACACTAGTAGAAATCATGGATCTTGAAGTTGGAATCGCATGAAATTTGGCAGGTTGAAGTGAGTAATAGTCGTCGCTTTGTCGTGAGGTACTCTTGAAAATGGCGAATTCCTCCATTTAGGTCCCAAAACTGTGATTTTTCCGTTTATAGTAATTTTTGTTTCTTTAATAACTTTTTACTCAAAAGTTAGAATAAAGTCCCGTTTGTTTTGAGATGACCCTTAAGGTCAATAGTTTATGATTTTGCATTTAACTTAATTTTGCCATTTTTGATAAATTTCAGTATTTTGTCACCTAATCACATAATTAGTGCGAATTAAGGTTTTAGACATTTCCTAATAGTCCTAGGGTTTTACTTTCTTAGTTATATGTTTGTAGCCATCAAAGGCAAATCAGATTAGAGTTTGGCTTACCTCCAATACTTTTTTAAGTGAAATCTCATTTTGTTTTAATGAAAAACTGTCATATTATCCACGAACTAAATAAACTGTGGAGATTAAAACCCACTACTACTTGCTATTGTATATTTAAAATAAAAGAATATATCTAGTTAAAAAACTACTGGAAGTAAGCCAAACCTATCATATTATTATTAATAAAATACAGATTTTTTGTCAAATTCTTTCTCTGGTAAATTCTAGTTTATCACCTTGTGGATTGAAGGAACTCCTCATAGATTCGAGATTTACTACCCCAAAACTAACAGTTTAGTTTATGTCCATCAAAGAAAGTATTGTGTGTGCTTTCTTCAGGTTTTCACGCCATCGCTTTCTTAGGGAATTTTTTTTTTTTGGTTGTTGTTGTTGTTGAAGAAGAATAAGAAGAAGAAGAACCTTTCTTAGTTGTTGGATTGTGTTATATCTAGCGGCATTCTTTAGGGTCTGTTCAGTTGAAGAAGTGGAAAAGTGGAAGGATGGAAAATTATGGAAAGATGGAAAAGTGGGAGGATGAAAAATATTTAGTTTTTCCTCTTATGTGTTCGGTTGGAGGAGTGAAAAAGTGGGAGGATGGAAAACTCTTGTGTTCGGTTGGAGAGAAAAAGGGAATGATGGAAAATATAATTTATATAAATTGACTATTATACTCTTGTTACATATATGTAAGAAATAGATTTATTTTTAATCATTAAATAATATAAAATTTATCACATCATATATATAAATTTATATTATTATAATGTAAAAATTAGATTAGGTCACGTTAAAAACAACATTCAATAACGTTGAAAAGAAAAAAAAAATTCTCAGTAACGTTGAAAAGAAAAAAAAAATGTTACTGTTCAGTAACGCGGAAAAGGATTTAAAAAAAAAAAAACACGTTACTCTTCAGTAACATTGAAAAGAATTAAAAAAAAAAAAAAAAAAACAGCAACGTTACTCTTCAGTAACGTTGAAAAGAATTAAAAAAAAAAAAACAACGTCACTAAACCGAGTTCAGTAACGTTGAAGAAAAAAAAAAACAACTACAACAACAACAAACAACATTACTGAAAACGTTGAACAAAAAAAAAAAAATGTTCAGGCAACGTTGAGAAAAAAAAAAAAAAAAAAAAGTTGAAAAAAAATAGGTGGGAAGAGGGTATTTTTGTAAAAGTGTTACTATAGAACTTTTCTCTCTATATTTTCCTTCCGATTTGGAAGGAAAAAAAAAGTAGGCCCGGAGAGAAAACTTTCTCTCGAGTTTTCTATCTTTCCTATTTTCCTTTCCCAAACGAACAGTGGAAAACAATATTTTCTATCCTATTTTCCTCCTTTTGTGTTCCATCCTCCCTGTTTTCACTCCAAACGAATGGAACCTTAGTGTATACATAAAATTTATCCTTTTTGTCATAAATGATTGAATATATCTATATTATGCTATTTCTTTATGTCGTGCTTCCCATTTCCCACCTGTTTCGTTAGTTGAAGGCAGACCAATCCCTATCTAATCATAAATAGCTTCTTTTAAAAACGGCTTTAGTTTAGTTTCTTTATTATATACATTTCAAGCAATAGGATCTAGACCAAAGTTTTGAAAAATGTGGCTTCCTCATAGAATGGCTTTCCTCTCTCTCTCCTAGTATCTTCATATCTTAAGGAGTCATTCTCTCATCTGCCTTTGGAAATCAATGGTGCATGCACATACCATTGAAAATAAAATTGATGGTTATGTAACATAATGCATCTCTTTAAATGAGGCTGCTATTCTCAACTAACTAGCATCTTCATGAGAAAAAGATATTGTTCTTGATTAAATTCATATAACAGAAAGTGGAATTTGTGATTTGGCCTAAATTAGATTTCTTGAATATTTTAACCACAGAAATTGAATTTGGAGGGGAACCTAGCTTGCTGAGCCGAGGGGTTTTGAAATTTCAGGAATCGACTTGAGTCTTGTGTTCCAGTGCACTGGATCCAACACGATGTTAACACGTGTCCAAAATTTGTCATATATTCACATTGTGTCAAGTCTAGTGTGCTTGAGTACTATACCCAAATTTTGCCTGACTATTAATGTGTATTAAAAAAATAATTGTCATTCTTAATTGGGTCTTCATGCAGAACATTAAAGCCCTGTTTGGATTTTTTTTTTCATCGCTCATCACTCCTCACTCAATGTTCATCACTCATCACTTAAAATACCCCAACTCCCTACCACACACCCGTTTGGCAACTGTTTTCACTTTATATCACTCAATTATTTCTACTGTTTTATGGGACCCACACACTGACCCAATTATTTCTCTCTCTCTCTCTTTTTTTTTTTTTTTTCCTTTTTCCCCTGACTCTTATATCTTTCTCTGCCTTTTCTTTTCTTCTTTTTCCCTTCATCTTTCTCTATCTCCCCTAAACTTTTCTCTGCTTTTCTTTTGGAGTTATCTCGCCTCAATTAATGAGGATTTTTCATTGCCAAACCAAATAGGATTTATATATATATATATATATATATATTTTCTCTCTCTCTCATGCATAGATCCGTGGACTCGGTTCGAGATGACGTGTTCATTGACGGTGGTGGATGACTTTCCACGGTGGCCGTTGATTGGTGGGTTTGGTGGTGCGATGGGTTTGTGGCGTTGCTGCTGAAGTGCGGCTGTAACCGATGAAGTGTGGTTGATGGATTTGAGTTTGCTTTTTTTTTTTTTATGATTGAGAAATCTGGGTTTTTTTTTTTTTGGAGATTGTTTGAATTGAAAAGTTTGTGGGTATTGTTTGAATTGAAAAGTTTGTTTCTTGATTTTGGAAGGATTGAGAAGATGGTGGGTCTGAGCTAATGGTGGTATGGTTTACCAAAAAAAAAAAATGCAACCAAACCCAGAAACCCAATGTGAAAAGGAAAAAGAAAAAAAGAATAAAAAAGGAGAACCCAAGCCCAGAAACCCAGTGAAAAGGAATGGAAAAAAGGAAAAGAAAAAAAAAAAAAAAAAAAAACCTTTGCAACCAAACCTAGAAACTAACGTGAAGAAGAAGAAGAAGAAGAAGAAGAAGAAGAAGAGAATAGCAGAGAGGTGTGTCCCAGACCAGCGTGAAAGACAAAAAAAGAAAAAGAAAAGAAGATAATGTGTGTTGGAGAGAGCAAAACGTCTGACAATGGGTCCCTCAATATGTGTTTAATTACCAAAATGCCATTGAACATAGAGTTATGGAAATTGAAAACACCTAGAATATATTTTCAGTTTCCATAACTCATCACTCAAAAATCAAAGAATTGAGTGATGGAAATAATAACCGGACACAAAATCCAAGCAAGCCTCTTAGTCATGGATCCCACCATTTTTGAGTTATTAGTGATGGAAACAGAGTTATGAGTTATGGAAACATGAAATCCAAACACCCTTGTCTTGTACTCTGCAAAGTTAACCCATTCTGAATATTTTATGTTCTGGTGTTGCTGACATTCTCATGATTTTTCCCAAAATTGTATGATTATTGATTTCCCTTGTTTCGTCTAGGTAAAGTAGTTAAAGTAACATGGCTGCCTAGTCCTTAATCAATGTGTTTTGTTGAACCTTTTTTTTTGGGTGCTTTTGACTGAAAAAAACAAAAGCCTCTCTTTATTGAAAAGTTCACTTTTCTTTTTTCTCCTTTTTTTTTTTTTATGCGAAAATGAGTGGTTCACTTGATTGCAAAGTCTAAACAATATAGATTTATGTAACTTTGTTCACGATATTTGGTTTAGTCTGTAGTTAACTATGTACCTAAAATACTGGGATAACGCGTCAACTTGGAAATGGATGGGTGTTCCCTAAAGCTTTTCAAGTCCTTTTCAATTTTGATCAGTGGGAATACTTCAAAATTCATTTCTTCTTTGACCTCTTTCTCTGGATCCTTAAAATTCCACATTCATAAAGTTGCATAACCTGTTAGCTAAACATTCTTTCATGGTGCTCGCATTTGAATGATCCAAAAATCGTAACTTCATACTCGTATTTTTCTATAGCTTTTGTAAATGAATGATTTAAGAGCATTTGTATGATAAAAAAAATTTTAAAAATTTTTTATAAAAGAAAAAAAAAAGCAATTAAAAAGTTGAATTATAATTTTCTTAAAATTATTCATTATCAAATGCGCTGAAAAGCGTATTTTAATCTTTTAAAGACACTGGCTTCCAATAAATTAATAACCAACATTTTGAGGACAAAATGGGCAAATGCCCTTTTCACACAAACTAAGTAGCATTTTGCCCTCTTTCCCAAACTAATTAGGAAAATGCCCCTCTTTTGAAACTCGATTTTCTCAAAATCGAGTTAAAAAAAAAATTTTGGGAGCCCTATAGTGACGTTTTAAGGAGTCTATAGTGACGTTTTCAGGACCTATAGTAGCGTTTTATAACTCGACTTCCATGAAATCGAGTTATATGCAATTTTTTTCATTTTTTTTGCCTATAACTCGACTTTGTAAAGATCGAGTTATAAAACGCCGCTATAGGTCCTGAAAACGTCGCTATAGGCTCCTTAAAAACGCCGCTATAGGGCCTAACTCGATTTTTAAAAAATCGATTTTCAAAAGAGGGGCATTTCCTTAATTAGTTTGGAACAAGGAAGTCAATACCGTACCGGAGGCTGTACCGGTTTAGTTAGCGGTACGATATATTTCGGGTACCGGTCAATACCGGTGTACCGTTCCGGAATTACCGCTAATATAGATAATATATATATATGTATATAAAATTTTAAAATGATAAATTTATGTCACTCATCTAATCAATAACAACAATAATAATAATAATATATAATTTAGAGAAACCAACAAGTTCATCAAAAAAAAATGAAAAAAGAAAAAAAGAAAGATAAACCAACCACGTAAATATATTTTAATGTGTACCATTGTAGTTATATAGTGTTATATATATATATATATATATATATATATATAAATATATATATATATATTCCTCTACGTGACTGTAGGTGGATCACTGGAGTGACAAGTTAAAACAAGTCCCATCAATTTACTTAATAATAATAATAATAATAATAAGTATATATACATCAGTACATGTGCCAGATGCCTTGGTAATGAAAGAAAAGGAAAGTAAAGGGCAAACAAAAAGTTAAGAGCATAAGCCACGTGGTTGGTGGAAATGAATTGATAGTAAAGAGAAGTTTGAAAAATATTCAACCCTTTTGAGTGTTTCATAGTTCCACCTAACCATCTGACATCATTGACTAAATATTAGATAAAAAAATTTAAAGGACACAAAGCTGAAAGCATGTTGTAGTGCATTACCAGCGATGAAACTAAAGACGCAGGAAAAAAAGAAGGAAGAAGAAGGAGAATAAAGAAGTTGCAGTGGCAGCTACAATGGAGAGGTATGGGATCTAAACTAGAAAAGGCTATAGAAGGGAAAAAAAATGAAAGATTTGAAACACAGATCTCAGTATTAGGCACCAAATCAGTGAGTCACAGACCCATTTTTCTCCTCATCTTCTTCCTTTTCATTTTCTTTTTTCTTCTTGCTTGTACCGGTCCGAAACATCTCCTCATCTTCTTCCTTTTCATTTTCTTTTTTCTTCTTGCTTGTACCGGTCCGGAACATCTTTACCGGCCGAAACAGCCGGATTTCGCCGGTACGGCCGGTACAAGACCGGTACAACCGGTATTTTTCCCGGTACGAAACGAAGGGTATGCCTGTGCCGGTTCACTGTCCGGTACGGTATTTTCCGGCGGTACCGGCCGGTACGGTACGGTACGAAATTAACTTCCCTGGTTTGGAAAAAGGGGCAAAATGCTACTTAGTTTGTGTGAAAAGGGTATAGGCTAATTTTGTCCAACATTTTGATGTTGAAATTTTGTCTTGATGGGATGGGAGTACTAAACGTTACTTCAACTGTGCAGAGTAATCATTTTGTCTATAGAACACTTACTTAATTCGGAAAATCACAGTTTAAATAATGTCAATATGTAATGAAATGTTGATTCAATACCGCGTTCAATGACTTTAAAACAAGAGTCTTAACTCTTGTCGAGCAATTAATTAATATCGTTTTAAACTGTGAAAATACCTTTTTCTTTTTGTCTAGTAAACAATGCGCCAACCCTTGCTTTACGTTTGAATTATGAAATGTTGTTCCAAATTTCCATTACCGCGTAATTGTCATCTTTCATGGGTTATGCATTTCATAATCCACGGTGCCACGTTTGTAGGTTGAGATAAATCATAAAAGTCTACTGAGAATATTGGTTATCACTAGTTCCTTGGGTTTAGTATGAGAGTTTATAATCCAATAAACTAATCAATTTGTTTTGGAAAGATTCACCGAATATGCATAGTATATGTCCTCTTCAATAGGACTGAGTGACCTAGGTTTTTTGATACATAGAAAGGGGACCCAATCTTACAATTTGAGGACATATGAGAGATTGAGTCTACCCTTCTAAAGAGTTCAAATATTTAAAAATGAAAAATATTAGAGTTATAAATTATTTTACAATTTTTTTTTTTATAAATTGTTAATATAATGAATGATTATTGGTAAATGAAAAAGTGATGTTAGTAGTAGATTTAAATAAGAACCAGTAAAAATTGATTACATTAACAACTTATAAAAATGTTGTAAAATACTTTATGATTGTAGCAATACTTTTTAATAATACTAGTTCATTACTCAAACAATATAATAATATGAGACAATAAATAAAATTGCAAAAGCAGAAGGGTTAGGGTGTGAGCACAAAACTGCAAAAAGACTAGAGTGTGGTTTTGAATGTTGATATGCTTTTGCGAGGGTTTTGGCAAAATAAATAAATAATACAAAAATGTAAAGTATTTTTGTGTTTTTGTCAACGATACAAATTTATTTGGGAAATTATGGCATAATTCCAAAATCAACAGTGTTAGTACCAATTCCAAGTTGAAATCCGCTAGCAGTGCCGAATAATACAACAATGTAAAGTCTTATTCTTGCTTTTGTACTCTATTTTTGTTTATTTTGCACATATGATCTTCATTTTCCATGTGCATGAAATTTTTATTACTTAATCTTTTTAGAGTAAGACAATGTGAGATTCTTCTTTCCCTTTCAATTATTTTGCATGCATTTGTGCAATAGATCGATGCCATGATCATGTTATTTATATTACAATATTGAAATTAATTATTTATTTATTTGGCATAATGGATAAGTAATTTTTATTATTTGATCCTATATATGCATTCGCGAGGACTCTAGCTCTACATTCACTGATTCACGTACAACTCATAGGTTACAACTTACAAAGGCGAGCTAGAAGCCTAAAACTATATCACATCGAACATTATCGTCACATGCATATTGCTACCGATCAAAAGTAAACCGAACATTTGTAGGATTAGGATGATTTTGAGTTGAACATCTGTATGAGATGTTCAACTCAAAATAAACTGACGAAATTCCGATTCACCCAAATCAAAGGACAGACCTTCATAATAATAATCACCACGGTCACTTTGTGTAAACCATCACCATATAAGATCTTCCCACCATTCACCCTTCCAATAAGAATGTATGTGATTATATAAGTAATTTATACCATTTAATTAAAGACTTTTGTTTGGATTATATCGACATTTCAGGGGCATTTCGAATTTTTCACATTGTGAGAAGCGGGGGATTAAATGAGTCTCAATGTAATGACCCGACTAACAATATATACTTTACTTCCTGGATTGAGAGCTTTACATTTTGGAGTTGTCACTTATTTTATTAAAGCATAAAAATAAGAAACTGTTGGAGATACAAAAACCAAAAAAAGTAGATGAACACATATTTATTTCATTGAGAAATTTGAAATTACATTGTGATAGAATGAAAATAAAAATTATAAGGCTTTAGATCCAAGTTACAGTTTGAAAAAAATTATATGGTTTTGGCTCTTAATTACATTGAAAAAGCCTAGTCTTGAACTATTAATCTAAAATTGAAGGTTAGGGTGCGAGAAGAGAAGATGTTAAGCACCTATCTTGCCCCTCCTTAGTCGCAGTGGCGGAGCCACACACAAGGGTGGGGGGGCCAAGGCCCCCCCAAAATTTTAAAAAATTAATTTATAGTATGTATTTTTTTTACATTTTAAAAAATGTAGCATGTAAAAATTGAAGTTGGTCCCCCTAAATTTTGAGTTATTTCAATAGTGCTTTTAAAAGAAAGAGAAATTATATTAAAATCATATAATTTAAGTGGTTTAACAAATTATACTATGTAGAAATTGATAAATTTTTGTACATGTCAAATAGAAGAAATACATGACTTTTATATACTCATTAAAATTTAGAAGATGATAAATTCTCTTAGGAAATTAATTTATACATGTGTGCATGTGGAGAGGTTTGTCTTAACTAATATATTAGCATCACAACTTGGCCCCCTCAAACCAAAATTTCTGGCTCCGCCCCTGCTTAGTCGGTCATCTAAAAATAAATGATCATTTTCATGTTATGCATCATTCAAGTAATCCAAACAGATCATGTCATGTACTAAGAAGATAATAAAATAACAGAAAACATAGATTTGAAACATCATTCATATGTTGACATGCTCATCTTTTTAATGAGCATGTCAACATTAAAACATCAAAAGATCATTTTTCTTTTTTCCATTCATTTCATACTTATCGTTTGTTTAAAATTCAAATTTTAGCACGTGATCATTTCATTTCATGTTTAACATGTGAATTCATTCAAATTCAGATTTCTAAGCATGTCATCTGAATTAAGTATTCATTTTGCAAATTATGTGATCATGTACCCTAATTTAAATTACATGGAATCATGTTCATGAACCCATATCATCAAATGAAGTAGAGTTATACATGCATGCATCTTAAAATGATGAAATTGGCAGAGGTTTTTTGAATTCAAGCGTCCATTCCTATGGTATAAAACATCTCCTGTCCCTGGATTCTCCACAGATTTCCTCTTTGTTTCTTAAGATGGATGTGTGCTTTTGTTGAACAATTGAATGATTGGTGTCAACTTGAAATTCCTATGAACTAGGGTTTCGTAATCGATGAATGAAATTTTGTTTTAAAATCATTTTAGGTGTGTGAAAAGGGTTTCTAAACTTAAGAAATTTGTGGGTTTGTGATAGCTATTCAAAATATAAAAGTGAGCCCTTGTAGTTGCTGCCCTACTATGCTATAGCTCTTTCTTCTTCTTCCTCTGTTTCTTTCTAAGTGTTAGTTGGTGTCATTTTGTATTGTTTAAGTATTAAACTTGTACCACCGCACACCCTTAGTGTGATAGTCACTCTACAAGTATAAGTGCTTGTGAGGTGTTGGAGTGTTGGGGACAAAGGCTGAAGTTCAAGTCTCTAGCAGGGAACTTCGCGCACGTATACACTTAGATTAGACTAGAGTAGAATTTCTATTTTGTATAAAAAAAATTTATTAAACTTGTGAGTTCCAGTTAACTCAATTAGTAAAGTGTCTGATGATTTAATAAGAGATCTGAGATTCAACCCCCGCCTACACCAAAAGCTGTCGATTTGTGTTTTAGTCTGATGATATAAAGCTATCATCAGAAGTGGATTCCATAAGTTGAAATATCTCAAAAAAAAAAAAAGTATTAAACTCAAAACTTTAAGGGAGATCTGTGTTTTACACTTCTACGGGAAAAGCACATGGAGATTTTTGTGTATTTCTCCTTAACATAGTAATGATGAATCCTACATATATCTACATTTTTAGAGTTACAAGAGTTGCTCAACATTAATAACAATGCATAAATTCTTTTAAAATACTATCAATAGTGCAAAGAAATAGCAACATAAATATATTCAAAAATAGAATCAAAATCATTTCAACATGAGTAAAATCATGTTCTAAATGTGAGAGCAAAGAGTGAGGGTCCTTGCCTCACTTTGACTTGCCCTACCCTACTTAGTCCCATGGGTTTTTCTTTCCCCAAAGAGGTGACGGGATGGAAATAGTTTTAGCCACCACGTTTTATATATATATATATATATATATAAATTATTTACATATAGAATTAAATTTATATGTGTGGAGACACAAATTACAATTTGGGCTGGCAAGAGAGATGGACTCAAGCCCAACAAGTAAACAGTATCCTTACAATGAATTTGTAAGAGAGTGGGCTATGTAAACTCGGTTGAGAGAAAGCTGGTTGATGGCCCAACCCTGGCTATAATCAGATTGGTAAAGACGGAATGTTGGAACTGTCTCAGATGATGCTCGGCTCAGTTCGAGAAGATTGTCTTAGTAGCTGACTCAATGTTTCTCTTCTTCTTTCTCTCTTCTCCTTTTTTCTCCGGATTCTTTTATGAATCCTTTCTTCATTGCCTTCAACTCTATTTATACGCCAGTCCTTCCCACGTGCCAGTTAGACTGTTCCTCCTTGATACTTGTCCCATCAACCTCTCCCTAAAGCCTTTCCATGGTAGCTGTAAAGGACCAGGGCCACTGTTCAGATGTTTTTTTCCCATTAATGCGGCCATGATATTAGCTGCAGGATTATAAATGCAGTGGCAGCAGCCTTTTACCTACTATCTGATCGTTGCCACCTGTCCCTTTTGGCCTACATAAGTTAGGGGATTCTCCAGAAATGCTAGAATCAATGTTGAAGCATTCACTTAGGTCATCTCTTTGGTGATCCGAGCAGACAAGCTTCCTCGGACCAGTCTTTTCCATCTACGTAACTTGTATTTCGAATAGGAGTTAGACCAGGCACATTTCCCACGACCTGTTATCCTTGGACGTAAGGTCTCCTCGGATAGGCCTACGGCCCATTACTTGGTATTGGGCCTAATTCCCCTACAATATGCATTTTCTATTTTATAATTTATTTAATTCTTGTATATTATATAATTTATATTGCCATCCCAAAACTCTTGTATTTTTCTATATTGTAGCACTCTTACGCTTACCATTACACTTTTTTTTTTCATTTCTATCTCATCAAATCTAAAGCCACACCACATTAGAGATGCCAACATACCTCTAACTTATTCGGTCTCACCTTCTTTACTCTCATTTCTCACATATTTTAATTGCTCTGAAAAGAGGACAAGATACCCATAATCTGTCCCTACCCTGTTATGTTACCATCCCTAATAAGGATGAGAAGTAGGAAAGAGTAGTGTCTGTGCGTATGTGTGTGTGTGTGTGTGTGTGTGTGTGTGTGTGTGTGTAGGGAGAGAGAGAGAGAGAGAGGTACAACAGTGGTGAAAAATAAATGTGAAATTAACAAGGACTTTAGGCCTACAATTTTTCGGATGTGCCTTATATGCAGAGATGGTCAAATCACTGTAAATATCAATTTTCTTACAGTCAATTCCCCCCCACCCCCAATATCTTACCATCAAATTCAATTTATGATCAAGAGAAAAATTGATGTGAAATATATTGAACTTGACAAAATTATAACAAAGAAAAGGTAATATTTTTATCTAAAAATAATTAATTATATTTATAAATTATTATAAAGTAAACCGAAACAGCTCATTATTTTAGTAAAATCATAACAAGCACATTAATAAAAGAATAAGTATAGTAAATTAGCAATACAACTTTTACATATTTTGTTAAATTATCAGATTATGAGTGAAGAAAAATAACAGTATTGTTAATGACGGTTAAATATAAAAATAATTGAAATTTTCCACTCTTCACAACCCAAATTATGAGCATATTTGAAGAAAAAGTGTTGTTAATAAACAGAAAGTAAGAAAATAAAAAAATTGTCCCTATAGAAACTAATAATTGTTAGATTCTAAGACTATAGAAACTAATGTATTAGAATTTCAATTTGTATATGTTGGCAAACCATGATCAAAACATTTAGTTTAGGTTTAGGCTTGCTCAAAGTTTGGATTGATTTAAAGTTGGAAGAGTAATTGCAGGAATTACTATTCAAAATCAGCAAGGCTTGATCGATTGAAAATTAGACTCGATCGATCGAAAGTTGTGCATCAGTAATTTTCTGCAGAATTTTCAAACCAGCCCAAGCCCATATGACATGTAGGGTTAAGTGTTTCACTACAAATATAAAAGGAAAACCTGTAGCTACGTTTTAGAAGTCTTTGTTGAGTTATGTGTTGAATCTTTTGTGAGATCTGAGAGGTGTTTACATTAAAACACACACATAAAGCTATCAAGATCAAGATTCAAATCAAGAACTTGATGATTGCTTCAGTTGCTGCATAAATAACTTTCAAGAAAATCTAAAACCTTTGAGAGGTGTCTTAAAGTCACAAGTAGGAGAACTTGTGGTTGCTGTAGATCAAGAAAAGAAGTAGTCTATGGACTTGGAGCTGTCACGTGGTCTTAGTAGTAAGTTTTCTACACGAGGTAGCAATAGGATGTTAGCGGTCTAAGTCTTATTGTACAAACTTCAATCTTTCATAGTGGATCTGTTTTTACCTTGAAGATAGCTGAATTAAATCCTCCCCAGGTTTTTTACCGGTTAGGTTTTCTTGGGTCATCAAATCTGTGCGTTCTTTATTTTTCGCGTTATATTTGTTTTACACATATTTGTTTAACCTAGATTTAATTAACAAACTTGTTAATCAACTTGGCTTAACATTAGGTTAAACATATTGTGTTAAGGGGTCTAAAAACTAACAAGTGGTATCAGAGCAGGTTAGCTCTTGTGTTAGATCTCTTGATTTAAAAGTTGATCCTTAACCCCTGTTGTCATGGAACACGGTCACTCTCTTATGATCTCTCCTTACTTTGATGGGAATATCTATGCCTATTGGAAAGTAAGGATGAAAGCCTTCTTGAAATCTATAGATGAGAGAGTGTGAAATTCTGCTGAATACAGATAGGAGAAACCGACTACTCCTGTTAGTGAGTGGGCAACGTCCCAAAAAGAAGCAGATGCTTTTAACAGCAAAGTCACGAATGCTATTTTTAATGCTGTTTCTATAGAGGAGTTTAGGAGAATCTCAAATGTTGAGGTTGCTCATACTACTTGGAAAATTTTCCAAACTGTGCATGAAGGCACAAAGGCAATTAAAATAAACAAGTTGCAGCAGTTAACAACTAGATTTGAAAGCATTAGGATGTCTAATAATGAAAGTTTTGATGAATTCTATGCTAAGCTTAATGATATTGTTAATTCTATATACAACTTGGGTGAAATTTATGATCAACCTAAGATTGTTAAGAAGATTCTTAGATCCTTAACTGAGATCTTCAGACCCAAAGTAACTACCATTACTGAAAGCAAGTATGTGGACTTCATCCTTGTTGATTAACTTGTAGAATCTCTTCAATCCTATGAGTTAGACCTACCCAAAACAAACAAATCCAAATCAATGACTCTTACGTCAGTTGATGATGTTGATGATAATGGATTTGATGATGAACTCTCTTCTACAGAGAGTGCATACCTTGCCAAAAACTTTAAAAACTTTCTCTGGAATAACAATAGAAGGGCAAGAGGTATAAATAATGCTGAACCTAAGAACTTCAAGAAAAACGAACCAACGAAAATCAATAATGCTGATAAATCAAAAGAAAAAGTTGGTCAACCTTCTAGTAATTCTCTAGGTCAACAATGTTTTGGTTGTTAAGGGTATGGTCATGTGAAATCTAAATATCCAACATTCTTGAGATCAAAGGGTAAAGTTGTTAGGATTAGTGTCCTTAAATCCTATTATATGACGCTATGTATGACATTGTATATGAACTTAACGTTGTAATTAATAAAGTTGTTTTATTATTGTCTAAAATAATGGTAACATGAATATTTGGATATTATCATATAGTCCATGAGATGCATAGTATGTGATTTATGTAATTTAGTCACAGAAGATATAAATCACAAGTTCTTTGTAAATTCAGAATTTTAGTTCGTAGTCGGTGATGAAATTGAGCATTTCATCTGCAAAGGCTATAACATATTAACTAAGATAATTTGTCTTGATCATGGAAGTGGAGACTTCTAATTGATATGTTTTAAAAGTTAAGACATATTGAATTGGACCGCTGTGAGATTTCTTATTCTCCTAACGACTGTCAAATAAATAATAAATCTCACGACTTTTATTTACATCAACTCTTAATTCTGAGAGAATAACGGACCTGATCATGAAGTGTAGGTTGCTTTAATATATCAGAAGTGAGATCTAAAGTCACGATCAAAACCTCAGTATGTTGGGCAGCTACATTTAGTGTTGATGAAATATATATTTTCAAGATGGAATTTATAATCTCTTAACGGAGGTATAAAATATTCCTTTAAGATAAGTTTAATGGGTTCGGTTATTTAGAGTGTTAGGCCTAACCACTTTAGTAAGGAGGTACTAAAGTATATACTTATGAAATTAGATTTCATAAATATATGATGAATAACTTAAAGGATTAAACCGGGTACTCAAAGATTAAGATGTAGTAATCTTCAAAGTGGCAGTCTATATTCATGACTTTGTCTTATTATGAATATTTTATGAAGGGGTTGCATGTACAATAAAGTCTTAGGATATAATTTATTAATAAGGCCTAAAGTGTAATTATATTTATATAATGGTATTAAATATAATTAATGGTAACTTTAAACTTGTCAAGAGTTGACAGAAAAGCCCAAGGCCCATTGAAGCTAGTGTCTTATTTGTTCCCTTTTGGTCTCACTCCAAGCCACATACGAAAGCCCAATTGAAATGGCCCAAAAGGCTAGCCCAATTAAATAATCAATTATAAGGAGAGAAACATACAGAATTTTGAGAGAGAATAAAATGGTTTGTATGTGATTGTTGGATACTCTCTTATTCTCTCTTGAACACATTCATATAAACTGATTAAGAGACCACACTTCTTAGGCACAAGTGGAATTGGAGTGAATATTAAAAGTGTTCTCAAGTATTTTGTATGCGGTACAAACATACATTTTTTCAACAAAAGCTATGGCTGTAACCCATAGTGATGGTGAAGTTTCTAATCACGAGTCTGGAAGTGATGAAGATGGAAACTTCTTTGCTTTCACAACTACTGCTGTAGCTGATGCAAGTGTTTTGGTTGAAGAGAACCCTTCTAATGGGAAACTCTCTGAGTGTGCTGACTTGCAAAAAGCTTATAACAAGCTATGCAAGGTTGCTGTAAAGGATGCAATGCGTGTGGATTTAGGGCTAAAGAAGATAGCCACTCTTGAACATGAAAAGAAAAACTTCTTGTTGAATTTGCTTGATGCTAATGAACTGGTTAATAAGGTGAAGACTGAAAATATGATGTTGCATAAAAGGATTAAGAACCTAGAACTAGAATTATCTATTGCTAAAGAACAAACAAATAAGTCTACTAGTTCTAAACTTGATCACATGTTAAGTATTCAGAAGTCTCCCTTAGACAAAAGGGGTTTAGGTTTTGTTGATAGCATCTCTGTGTCTGAAACTCATTCCACAAACTTGTTTCTTCTTCTAAACCATCTAAGATAGAAGTTGTCAAACCAAAAGAAGATGTTCCTGCTTCTAAGAAGATCAGGGTTGATCTTACAGAATCTAAGCTTAAGAGTCCTAACCTCCCTAAGGACAAGAAGCATGATAGACCTTTGTGAGTTTGTCATTTTTGTGGAAAAGCTGGGCATACTCGCCCAAACTGGTTTAAGTTGCAAGCTGCAAAGCGAGCAAATAAACAAAAAGTATCTCTACTTTAAGCACAAGATCCTGTGGTACAATTGGTGAATTGGTAAAGGCTTTAATACTTTATACCAATGCTGGAGTTGCTTATCATTCTAATATGAATAATAACTCTAAAACCAAAGTTGCATCTAAGAGGTTATGGATGCAAAAGGCTCAATCCGATTGAGTCTTTCTGACATGGTCCTTATGCTCATCTCAAAATTATTTGTGGCTATTTTCTTGATGTTTCTGTTTTATTTTGTTTCTAAGATTTGCATTGCATCACATTCATGCATTTTATATTAGGTTGTTTTTTTTTTTTCAAAAATAAAAAATAAATAAATAAAAAAAAGAAAAAGAAAGAGGAATGTTGAAGGTTGTGTCTTGTATTACATATCATGGATGTGTACTTTAGGTTGGTCATATTATTTTTACATAACATGTCTATGTACTTTGATTAGCTTTGATGAGTTTATTTTTCTGTACTTTGCTAGTTTTAGCTATGTAATGCATGTGCATGTTATGTGTGAGTTATTTATGGTTTTTAATCACATGATCTTGATTTTGAAGTCACATTATTTTGATTGTAAGGACTAAAAAATCTTAAGAGAAAGGCATAAATAACCATCTCACCACTACTTACTAGCCAATCATAAACACGTTAGTGCATATCATAAGTTTTTGTTCTCGAGAAAGTGTAGCACATGCACAAAAAGAAAATAAGGTGCAGCCTTAAAATAAATAAATAAAAAAAGTGCAAAGAAATAAAAAACATGTAAACAATAAGGCTAAAATAAAATTAAAAAAAAAACGTATGATTGCAAGCTTGTTTTCAAGGAGATGTGGGAGTTATATGATGTAACTCTTTAGGTGATAGTCACTTTCAAACTTATGTGATGAATAATGTAGAAATTGTGATTGATTACTATCTCCATATCACCTCACATGTATCTCATGTTGTTACTAGTTGCACACACTTCACGAGTTATTCTTTGCTAAACTTAGTACATAAAATTGTGTGTGAATTTGGTTTGGCCATCCAAGTTATATATTCTATGATTTTGATACAAAATATATTCATTGGATTGAAAATTTGGGGGTAATATGGGTGAAAATCCTGTTTTTGAAGTTCTAGGTTGAAAGCAAATGTTTTTGAAAAACTTTTAAACTCATTCTCATGCATTTCATTTATGAAATTATATGTTTTGAGTGTTTTCTGCATAAAACTGCTTGTTAAGACATATGTGAATTATGTTAGGAACACATGTCATTTAGAATTGGTTAATCCTTTGACAAAACGCACTTTACTTATAATTGGGTAGATCTAGGATGTGTTTAATACTTCAAGGAACAAAAGTTCAAGTCCAAGTGTTAAACCCATGCAAATCTGTCCAAGAATCAAATGAAGAAGTGTTGTATTTTAAAACTCGACAACTGCTCGATAGATAACCTATCTATCGAGATTTACAAAAATCAGTTTTCCAGATCTGATTTCATATATATGTGTATGCCTGTTTAAGCTTTCTTTTCTCACAACATTAAACATATATAAAGATTATTTTTAGGGTTGTCACAGTGCGTAAAACTTGATGCAAAGGTTTTGTTCAAGCACATTGTAACCAAAGACAAATTTGCCCTAGTTCATCTTTTTCATAAAGAAGCTGCTGCGTTTGTATGCCGTAGGGTTTTGTAACCAAGGGGCTTTGTGATCTTCATCGTGTTGATGAACTGAAGTACTTTGCAACCAATATCCTTCTTAAGTTGGTGGTTAGTCACGTACTTGAATCCTTGCATCTATTGGTTAGTCATGTACTTGGAGCCGTGCATTGAAAAGGAGAGATTGTCACTACAAAATAAGTCTAATTGTGTATTTGGATAAGGGTTCAACTGTATGTTGGTATAAGGTACTAGGATTCCTTTACTTGTAACCGCTTATTGTGATAATAGTGGATTCTCAGGAGTGGTGACCTTAAATTCACTCGGTGGGGTTTTTGCCTTGAAGGTTTTCCCCATTCATAAACAAATCATCGTGTCAACTTTATTTTCCGCTACATATTAATTTAGTCAGTGACTTGTTTGTGCTAATGCGCGTATTGCATGCTAATTGAATTTATTAATTAACTTGGCTAATTAATTGATTTATTCATCACAATGGGTCAATAAATTCTTGGCCTATCACTTCTACTGTTTTTCAAAAAATCCTATTTTCCAGAATTTCGATTGATCAAATGTGTTTTTTGACAGATCAAAAATCCAGTGAGTTTTTAAGCTTGGTCTCTGCCTGGTTCGATTGCTCCTTAATTGGTGCTCGATCAGTCGAATATGTATTGATCGAATCCAAGCTTGCAATCATGCCCTCCACAAATCATCAAAGGTTTTTGTCCTCACATATTGGTAAGACCCACATACCCTTCATTTTTCAAGTTATTTACATTTTTCATGCATTTTCTTAGGAATTTTTGAACAAAATGTTTTGATATTTTTGATGTTTGGGTTGTTTTTGTTCAAATTTAATCAATGGGTTTTTGTTCCTAGGTCATATACATATGATTCCCATGAATTAATTTGATAATTTTTGTGATTTGAGAAGAATTGAAAATTCTAGGGCTTGAAATTTTGAGAAATTAGGGTTCTTATTCAATTGGTCTTGAATTGATGAAATTGACTTGTAAAATTGATGGATTAATTCATTATATGATGTTTTCTAACTAGTACAATGTCTAATTACTCAATTTAATTTGGTTTTGAAAATGGGTTTTTTCAAAATTTGGGGTTTTTGGTTAAAACTCTTTGTTCAAGTTAATTAAATGAAAATGTTGAAAAATTGAACAAGTTTTTTGTGCATTAGAGCATGCATCACATGTGCATTCATTACATGCATCATATAGATTGTTATTTATTGATATTTTTTTTGTGTTCTAACCCTTTCTAATGCAGTTTGCCCTTGGTTTTTTGTGTTTTTCTTTCTTTTTCCTTTTCCTTTTCCTTTCTACTCTTAGAATCATGGTTAGAAAAACTAGAGCCAAGAAAACCTCTACTTCATCCTCCTCTCCTGCTTTTCCTTTTAATTTAATGTCATTATTTGAACCAAGTAACCCAAAAAATGCATGTCATATCCAAAAATCATATGATGCTACTGCCTCCAAAATAATAGTAGGCTCACGAATATGACCACAATATTGACATTTCCATGCAGCTGGACAATTTTTCCACTTCCAATGCATGCAATCAATTGAACCTAACATACTTAGAAAACCTCGGCGTTCGCCATGAGCTAATAGTCTAGTAATGTCTTCATTGTTTGGCTTTCTCAAGTATTCCTCAGAGAAAACATCAATTACCGTAGTAACAAATTTTTTCAAACTTTCTAATGCAGTAGTTTCTCCAATCCGCACATATTTATACATCAAATCACATGATACTCCATATGCAAGCATTCTAAGCGCAGTAATTATCTTTTGTAATGAAGATAAACCAAGTTTGTTAGCACTATTTCTTTTTGGACAAAGTAAGAGTCATGAGCTTCTACCTTAGATTGAATATGAAGAAAAAGAGAACGCTTCATCTGAAATCTCCTACGAAATAAAGTGGGTGGATATATTGGTGTGGGAGCAAAATAGTCAAGAAAAAGCCTCTCATTGCCTGCCAAATGATTACGTCGGATATAGCGACGATGTTTAGGTTGTGATGTTTCCATAACAAGTTCTTCGATTATCTCATCCTCATCTAAGTCATCAAGAAGCAACTTGCGAAACAAAGAGCGATTCATGGATGCAACCTTCAAGACAATTGGATAGCAATTATTACTATATATGCAAGAAACATAACCAATTCATGCTTTTAGTGCCATAAGCAATCATTATACCCACAAGCACACACGCACAAGTCACAACACAAACAAGATGAACAATAAATTTAAAGATTTATACATAATCATTATACCCATAAACCACTTTCTGTTATTGTTGAAACTTGAAACTTATTAGGCCTATAGGGAATAGATGCTCATTAGACTCAACCTATGGTTGTTCCCAAAGGACTCAAAAAAAAAAAAAAAAAAAAAAAAAAAGACCAGGACATGCTACAACACATGCTCAAATCATTGCCCATTGCTCATCCTAACTTGAACAGATATGCAGAATAAGAAAGTTTTCCACATCACATTCAAATTTGAGATAATGTAGACCAGGCATCAAGATTGGTTGAAAAAGATGACAAGCATACTAAGTTCTTTTATGCTAAAGTAAACAAAAAGATCAAAGCAAAACAAGAGGAAATTAATCCCTCACTTTTCCATTCCTCCACATCAACCAAACAATGATATCCTATCATTTCTCTCTTCTTCTTATTACTATAGATGCAAGAAACATAACTAATCTATGCCTTTAGTGCCATAAACAATCATTATACCCACAAGCACATACACACAAGTCACAACACAAACAAAATGAACAATAAATTTAAAGGTTTATACATACATCTAGTTTAAGATTAAAGTCAAGTGACATAAGCCACTCCTAAAATACATGAAAACCTCTCATAAATTACTACTAAAATACATAAAGGCCTACATAAGCCACTACCAAAGTATCACCTAAATGTGCCAACCTTTTCCTAACATTACAAAATACATAAAGGCTTAAGCTACATCCAAAATGCAATCAAACCCATTAATTACATGAACTTCATCTTGCCATGGTCTCCTCTTGGAGTTGTTCATAAAAATCTTTTTCTACTCTGGTCAAGACACTTGTATCTTTCATCATGATTCTCTTCTCCTCTAACATATATTGCATCTCAAATTTTTTCCTCTCAATCATGAATCTTTTCTTTTCAATCTTAAAATTTTCTTCACCACTTTCCTTCTCAATCCTAAGTTTTTCCCTCTCAATAAACATTTTTTCCTCTTCCAATTGAGTGATCTCCTTATTCCTCAACTCTCCCAAGCGCAACTTCTCTGCTTTGATACGAAGACTCTCTTTGTCATGTTCTTGTGATTCTTCAATAAATTTCAATTTGTTAGTCAAATATTCATCTACATCTTTTCCTGTGGCTTTGTTCTTTTGGTTGGCCTTTTTGACGACCTTCCTACCAATTGGCCTCTCAAAATTGGAAGTGTCACCAAGTCCAAACCCACAATTCCCTTCGTCAATAGATGTTGATTCCGGAGTTGGAGGCACAGTCGATCTTCCATTAGAATTAGCCCACTTTGGTTGGTCCTTTAACATGAGCCAACAATGTTCAAGAAGAAAGGGTTTCTTGAAGGTCTCTTTATACAAAGCTTTCGCATTGGTAATCTAAAAAAAAATTAAAAGAAATATAGCATGATTAATATCTTCAAACTATTTGTGAATGGGTATGTTAACACTATTGCAATATAATTTATACCTTATCTTGTTCAGTTATACCACTTTGATGACATGCGTTAACTTTAGCCATGCACCCACAAAACTTATTTGTCTTTTCATTAATCGATCCCCAACGACTTATCAAGGAGATAACAGTACGTGTGGTATTGGAAGTATTGTATTGCGTGAAGTATTCCCAAACATTTTGACGAAATGTATTTGTGTTTGTTCATTACCATGTATGGCATCAACACTAATATTAAGCCATGCTGACACTAGAAGTTGATCTTCATCTACACTAAAGTTAGAGCCCCGTTTTCCTTTTGTAGAAGCGGCATTTTCAACTTGAGGTGGAGAATCAGAAACTAACATTAGAGTATTTTGAGAAGTTCCCAAAAATTGTGAGTCAATTTCTATATCCCCGTTCATGATACCCGTGTAATATGTTAGGTCTCTACATGACTCCACAAAATTAGAGAAAAAAAAAAAAAAAGTAAACTTCCCTACACACAGAAAATTCTCAAGTTAACATTTATATCAAAACTTAAAATACTTAGAAGTTTAACAATAGAACATGATTGTACATAAATACTTAATTTGACGTGTAGCTTAATCCCACTGATAAAGAAAACAACAAATTCATTTTTGAGCATCTCAAAACCAAACTAACAATTTCTCATTAAAACTAGAATTCATGATTCAAGTTTGTTTGTAAAGGAATTTACAAACTAGAGTTTTAAAGGAATTTATATTTAAGAACAAAATATAGTGGATTTGGGTAGAAAAAGTACCTAGCTTCAAAAAACTTACAACCTGCTTGAAACAAGGGGCATACTATAGTTGATTGAGTCTGGGACTCCACCCTAACAGTGATACACATATCAATAAAATAAAATCAACAAACAAAAAATCAGCAAGAAGCAAAAACAGAAACAAAAAAAAAAAAAAAAAAAAAAATTGTAGCCTTCCCTGCACACAGAAAATTCCCAAACTAACATTTAAAAACAAAAACATAAATTCCTGCAAACAGAAAATTCCCAATATATTCCAATCCTCAATGATTCATCATTAGATTAAACAAATATTATAAATTTATCATTCCAATTAAATTGAGTAACTCACAACTCACAAAAAATATAATATGAATCAAAACTGAGTAACTCACAACTCATTGAAATAAGGCATGAGGCAAAAAAATAAAAATAAGGTAGTAAGCAAGTTTCAAATCCAAATCAAAATGAATGGATGCTCTGAATTTATTGCTCTATTTTGTCCATTCATCAATTCAACTTACCAAAGCATGGATAAGTTTGTTGAGATCAAACGACAGAAATTTTCATTGAACAAGAACAACAAAAAAATTATTGCATCTAAAATTTATTTATTCTATATTTATAGATACACACACATACCCAAATCAAAAATCCCAAGCATGTAAATGAAGAAGACGGAGACAACTCACCTGAAGGCGAGTCAGGTCGGAGGCGTGGATCGGCGGCGGCAACGGCGGCGGCAGTGGGAAAGATTGGTGAGAGTTTAGAGGTGAGAGTTTGAGAGAGTTGAGAGCATCAAAGAAGGCCGAGATGGGTCGGAGGTGTGGATCGGCGACAAATCGGAGGTGTGGGTCTGAGGCGTGGATCGGTGGCTTGGGAGTTCAACGAAGTGGGTCGCTTGGTGGGTCAGTGACATTGAGCTACGATGAGACGGAAAGGTGAGAGTTTGAGAGAGTGAGTTGAGAGTGAGTTTGAGAGAGAAGGTTTTGTCTTCAAAGAGCACGGTTTGGAGAATAAAAGAATAGAAAAAAAAAATAAACAAACAAATATTATTTTAATCCAGGTGGAGAATAAAAAATCAATTTTTTTTAACTCTTAGCTACAGTGCATAGCCATATATAGTTGTGCACAGTAACAATGAAGGTAAAAATTTTACCTTTAACTCCACTATTGCAACCCTCTTTTTTATGTGTAGTAATGCTAAAAATAGTTTTTTAGCTTTTTAGCACCACTATTGCTAATGTTTTTATAATGCACATGTTACTTGCCATGTTTTTTAAATTAAATTTCCTTTTCAGAATTTTTTTTTTTTTTTTTTTTTGAGAAAGAAGACTTAAGTTTTATTTCATTAAGGCATGTCCGCCTGATAAAAACTTAAACAATGGACTGGAACATCCTCCATCCATACATAATAACCTGTGATATGGCGTGCATATCTAGCAAGGTTGTACGCTACTTTGTTACTATCTCTACTAGCATATTGGAACCTAACCCCACTAAACCGAACAGCCAAGACCTGAGCATCCTGGATCAGCAAGCCAAAGGTTGCTAAAGGCGGTGTTGTGTCTGTTAGTGCCTTCATGACTGCTTGACAATCGCCCTTAAATACTACTCTGTCAAAGCCCAGCTCAGCTGAGAGTTCAATGGCTCGGATGGCAGCCATGGCTTCCATTTCCACCACTGAAGATGTGAGCTGGATATTTTCTGATACAGACGCCATTGCCAACCCGTTGCTGTCGCGCCAAATAATTCCAATACCTGCTCTTCCCTCCTCCTGGAAAGTGGCTGCATCAAAGTTAGCTTTATACCAACCATCAGTAGGGGGTGACCACCTCGCAACAGTTCGGGCAGAGGGCCTTGTATTACGTGATCTTTGCTAAGTTGTTCTGAACTCCAATAGGGCGTCATATGCTCTCTGTGCAATCAAATTCAAAGGGAAACTAGGCGGGGCTGTTCTGACCTTATTTCTTCTGAACCAAACCGTCCAAGCTTGCATAGCAAAAAGCTCTCCACTGCAGTCCGAATCCAGGATATGATGTAGCAACTGTGGAAAATCACAGAATGTCAAATGGTTCCTGAAATTCCATAGGTTGTTTTCTTCCCACACCAGTGCTAGTTCCGGGCAAGACCAGATTGCATGGAGCACGGTCTCTTCATGTTGCGAACAGAGGGGACAGATTGAGTCTTGTACCACACATCTCCGCTGCAGGTTCTTCATTGTTGGTATTGCATTCCGACAAGCCCTCCATAGGAAATTTCGAACTTTGCAAGGCACGGGCATTTTCCAAATTTTTTTCCACAAAGGTTTCATCAGTTCGGTGTTATTTTGTCTCAAAGGAATGTCTGACATTGCTTCAGTTTTGAGGAAGAAATACGCAGACCGGACTGAGTATCCACCCGATTGCACATAAGGCCAGAAAAGGGTGTCGTTCACTCTGATTCGGCTGAGTGGAATTTTCTGTATCAGCTCCACTTCTTCTGCTCTAAAGGAATTATGGAGCACACTGAATTTCCATTGCCTTGTGATGGGGTTTATAAGGGAGCTGACCTTAGCATTTTGTAAGTCTGCCATGAGGGGTCCTTGAATTGTCGAAGTATGTAGAGAGGGTAGCCATTTGTCTCCCCAAATTTTTATATTTTCCCCACCACCTACTCGCCACCTTGCGCCTCTCCGGATAACCTCCCTGCCCTTCAAAATACTCCTCCAAGCGTATGAGCCCCCATGATCTTCCTTAGCTTCAAGAATTGAACAATTGGGAAAGAATCTCGATTTGAATACTTTGTACAGCAAAGAATCATGGTTATGCAGCAGCCGCCAGGTTTGCTTAGCCAAGAGAGCGTCATTGAACAAAGCTAACTCCTTGAAACCCATGGCCCCTTCGGATTTTGGTTTACACATCTCCTCCCACCTAACCCAATGAATCTTCCTCCAGTTACCCCTTTGGCCCCACCAAAACCTTCGAATGAGGTTTTCTATTGCATCACACAAGCCCATTGGGAGCTTGAAACAACTCATTGTGAATGTGGGAATCGCTTGCACCACCGCCTTGATTAGGACTTCCCTACCCGCTTGAGAGAGCAATTTTTCTTCCCATCCCTGTAACTTCCTCCATACCCTTTCTTTTATATAATCAAAACTCGCCTCTTTGTTCCTCCCCACTAATGATGGTAAACCAAGATATTTGTCATAATGCAGAATTTCCGGCACTCCCATAACTTCCTTAATTTCTATCTTCATATCCTCTGTAGTGGACTTGCTAAAAAAGATGGAAGTTTTGCCCCGGTTAATTTTTTGTCCCGACAAACTTTCATAGAGAGCCAAGATATCCAGCAATTTTTGGCATTCACTCCTATTGGACTTGCAAAACAAAATGCTATCATCTGCAAAGAGCAAATGGGTTAGTTTAGGACCCCCTCTACTTAGGGAATAACCATGGATGAAACCCTCCCTTTCGGCCTTCACAATAAGACTGTTAAGTCCTTCCGTGCACAATAAAAATAGGAAAGGAGATAGAGGGTCCCCTTGGCGAATACCCCTTGAAGGTTGAAACATCCCTTGTGGCTCCCCATTTACAAGCACAGAGTAAGACACAGTTTTGACACAAATCATCATAAGGGTAATCCATTGTTCATTGAAACCCATTCTTCGCATTACTTCCTCCAAAAAACACCACTCCACTCTATCATATGCCTTACTCATATCCAATTTCACCGCCATAAAACCAGATTTTCTTGATTTATGGTTATTCATGCTATGCAAAGTTTCAAAGGCAACAAGAATATTATCTGAAATCAAACGGTTCTTTGTGAAAGCACTTTGGTGTTTGGTTATTATGGAAGGTAAAATTTTCTTTAACCTATTTGCGAGGACTTTAGAGAAAATTTTGTAAAGTACATTGCATAGGCTAATAGGACGATAATCTGTGGTAGCCAAGGGGTTTTTTATTTTTGGGATTAAAGTTATAAAGGTGTGGTTTAGGGGATGGGGTATAGTGGCCGAATTTAGCATGGACAAAATTGTTTTTGAAACATCATCACCAACTAAACTCCAAAAATTTTGATAGAAGAGAGGGGGCATACCATCAGGACCAGGAGCTTTTAGTGGGGCCATCTGTTTAAGTGCTGCTTCAACCTCCACCTCTGTAAATTCTTGCATGAGCATGGCATTCATTTCATCAGTGATGCTTTTTTCCATGTGGATCAAAGCTGCCTCCTCCATTCTTGGATTTGAAGAGGCAAAGAGTTGCTGGTAGGACTCAATGAAAGTCTCGGCTATGTCATTGGGTTGAGTTACCCAATCTCCCAACGGGTTTTTTATACCCAAAATCCGATTCCTCCGATACCTTTGGGTTGCTCGACTATGGAAGTATTTTGAGTTCATATCTCCACCCACCAACCAAAAAGATTTTGCACGCTGCCTCCACATTGTATTTTCTTTAATCAACAGATCATTGATCTCCAATTTTAACTCCCTAACCCGAAGATTGCAACCCGATTGCCTTGCAGCCACTTCTGCCTTGGCCAAACATTTTCTTTTCTCCACAATATTCTTCCTAACATGTCCGAAGTTTCTCCTACTCCATTGTGTAAGCTATGTTCCGCATTTCTCAATTTTTTTCAACACATGATCCTCGGCCTCATAACTGGAAGTATTTCTCCATACCGCTTCTATAACCCGACCACACCCTTTATCTGACAACCACATTTCTTCAAAACGGAAAGGCCTAGACAAAGGAGGGGGTGGTATGTCACTTGGGCTGATCCATAACGGAGGATGGTCAGATGTTGTGCATGTCAGATGGGTAACTTTCGTTCCCGCAAATTTGGTGAGCCACTCCGGAGTACAAAGAGCTCTGTCTAACCTTTCCCATATCGAAAACCCATTTCTGTAATGTTTGCTCCATGTAAATTTTGAGCCCCAATACCCCAAGTCAATAAAGCCACAAGCATCAATTGCATCACGAAAGAGTTGCATTTGATTATTACTTCTCCTATTCCCACCCAATTTTTCATCACTTCGTACCAACTCATTAAAATCCCCCGCACACAACCATGGTAGTTTAAATTTATGATTTAGATCTCTGAGCAAGTTCCAAGATTCCACCCTCTTCTGTGTGTCCGATTCACCATAGAACCCAGTGAATCTCCACTCGTTTTCTTTATTTTTATTGATGATGGTATCGATATGGTTCTTATCACAACCCTCCACTGAAATATCAACTGATTCCCTCCAAAAAAGTACTAACCCTCCTCCTCTATTATTCCTCGGTGATACAAACATATGCTAAAATTGAATCTTCCTCTTCACATCTTTTAGCCTAGCTTCATCTGCCCATGTTTCGGCTAAGAACACGACAGAGGGATCTTTTGCCCGCACCATTTCAACAAGCTCATTCCCTGTACATGGGTTCCCAAGCCCACGACAGTTCCAAACTAAGCAATTCATTTTGATTGGCGGGGCTGAACCTCAGCCTCCACCATTGAATAAGTTGATTCCCCCTCATCTTTTGAAACCCGTTGATGTTTGCTTGGTAACTCCAGATGAGACTCTCCCTTCCTCTTTCCCAAATTTTTATTTCCCACTGCGACTCCGTTCCCTGCCCTCTCCCAGGCCCCCTGCTTGTTTTTTCCTCCATTGTTGGTTGAGCTAATTTTTTTTCTCCGTGTAACCCTAGTGCCAACCTGTCTAACTTTCCCCCTCACCTCAGAAACGGTTTGATTGGCTGGGGAAATTGAATGGGAAGTAAATACCCCACTTTGAATTCCCTTAACTCCAGCGTTATTCCCATATCTATTTAAAGCCTCATCAATCTCCCTTATTTTTATGTCAAATAGATCACCCTCTGAAACCGGTTTTGGGATTAAATTTTCGGATTCCATAATTACTCCCTTTATCACCTCCTATAAATGCTCCTAATAATCAGAAATTTTTTCTTGATTAGTGTTATTGGGTTACAGTTGGCAAAGATAAACTAAACTAATGTTTAAACAAGAACAAAAGAATATTAATGTTATAACCTATCTTTACATCTTTAACTGAATTAGACATCTCTATAATTAAGATTAAGAAACAAACAACCGCAAAGCAGATACAATTATACAATTAGTTGTTGGCATGTGTTACACTTACACCAGCCGCATTGTCATAAGCTGTGCATAACCACAAAATTCATTACTGTAAGTTCGTTTAAACCCCTTAAACCCAAACAGATTAACCTAGTGAATTAGCCAAGTGATTAACTTAGGTAATTTAATTAAATCTAGGTTAACACAAAATAAACAAAAACAACAAAGCAGCGGAAATTAAATAATACAAAGATATGATGACCCAGGAAACCACACCGGTAAAAACCTGGGGAGGATTTGACCTAGCTATCCTCAAGGTAAACTGAATCCACTATGAAAGAATCGAAGTTTACACAATAAGACTTAGACCACTAACATCTTATTGCTACCCAAGTGTAGGAAACTTACTACCATGACCCCATGATAGCTCCGAGATCCACGGACTCCTTCTTTCTTGAATTCTTCAGCAAATCCACAAGCGCACCTGCTTGTATATCTTTATACTCTTTTGATTCTGCAACTGTATTGATTTACACAACTCTTGACATGAATTTCAAGTTTGTAAACCCTAAGTGTATGTGAAGGTAAACACCTCTAGATCTCACAATGAGATTCACAAACACCGCATTCAGAACTCTAAAAACGTGGCTAGGGTTTTCCCTTATATACTTAGGGCAAAACATAAAACCCTATACATTAAATGGACTAGGGCTGAGTTGGAAAATTCTGCAGAAAAACGATCTGCTCGATTTTCGATCGATCGAGCCTAATTTTCGATCAATCGAGTCTGACAGAAAGTTAACAGTAATTCTGCAAAACAACTCGATTCCAAATTTACATTAAGACCCATACTTTGAGCAAGTCTAACACAAGACTAAACATTGTTTTGATCATGGTTTGCCAACATACAAATTGAAGTTCTAATACATTAGTTCCTAATTCTTAGAACCTAACAATTACTTTTGTCGTACATTATTGAATATGTCTGGCGGGGTCCCTTTAACATTTAGATGCTAAGTTCAATGTCTTTGAAGAGCATAAAGTTAAACTTGGAGTTTTTAGTATGTCTCGTTAGTTAAGAGTGGAATAGCCTAACCAAAAATTAAGACACACAACTCTATATATATATGGGTTGGGTTCAAATTACACTTGATGTAACTTTAATATTACACTACTCAATATTTTTTAAATGAATGCGAATTTTGACAAATCCACCATTATATTACATTATCTTGATATATTTTCCATATTTACAAAATTTCAAGTTGATCAAAATTAATCGTCATGTCATCAATTGTTTAAATTCAAGTTTTTATAGTTTAAATTCAAGTTTTTATATTTTAAAATAATGCATAAAAAATGAATTTATAATTTGAATGGTAAATAGCATCCAATTGATATGAAAATTGGCATGAATGTTAAGAACATATAAAACATGTAATTCAACGGTGAGATTTCCAAGTTATTGGATGGTGTAACACTACTTAAAATTATACCAAGTGTAACTTGAACTCTTTTAAAAAATGTTACACCACCTAATAACTTGTTATTAAATTCATATTTTAAAAATTCCACCATTGAATTACATGTTTTATATGTGTTTAACATGCATACCAATTTTCATACAAACTAGTGTTATTTACCAAACGATCCATAAACTCATCTTTTATGGATTATTTTGAACTATAAAATCTTGAATTTAAACAATTGATTGATAAAATGACTATTAATCTTTGATTACTTTGAAGTTATATGTGTGTGTGTGTGTGTGTGGATAAAAGAACCGAGTAGGAGTATTGGGCCGTGAGTCATGCCCGAGGATGCGAAGGAGCTCGAGGACAAGGACAACTAACAATGAACAAGTGGTGTCTCCCGTGGAGCCAAACTTCCTCGGGAGGTGTTATAGAGGGTTGGAACTCGGCCGCCTAGAGAATACCGTGTAAGAGGCAACCATACTTTTGAGGATAAGCTTTAGAGAAAGGAGTCAACAATGAACTAAGAACTATCTGAGAAGAAGGTGGCTACCACCACATTAAATGTTTTGCACCTAAGCAACTGGCCACATTTATGTGACAATGACGCATGAACAGTGATATTTAACCTTACAGCTACACACAAAGTTTCAAGGAGAGCTCTGATGGGACAAGCATCCAGGAATCGCCTACATAATCAACAGGTGGAAGGCTGGGATTGAAAAAGAATAGGACTATATAAAAAAAAGGCCCTCGTGAGAAATGGGGCATGTAATGACTGGAAAAACAAACAGAACAAAGAGAGAATATCTTGTACTTAGAAAAAGCTTGAGTATATACTCCCTCCGTCCCACTTTGGTTGTCCTGTTTGAAAAGTCAAACTTTTTAAGGGAACATCATTTATTGCCTTGTTTACCTTTTAAAAATGTATAAATTTCCAAAACTACCCTTAAATAAATTTATCAAAAAATTGAATTATTAAATCTATATTTAAAAATTGGAGTATAATAGGAATATTAATAAATTAATGACTTCTATGTTTAGAAACAAGATAATATTTTGGGAAATCCCAAAATGGAATAGAAGACAAACAAAGTGGGACGGGGGAGTATAAAAACAACTTATCCTCGGACTTGACCAAGGAGTGCCATTACCGTATTGTGTTTTTCTTCCTGGCTTAATCTCTTTCAATTAAGGCCCATATTTGATTTACTGAAACATTCTTTCTTGTGAGATCCACTCTCTAACAAATATATTGTGTCAGGCTTACTGGACCCCCATTAACTATTCACAAGTTGGAGGTCCAAACCAAGGCTCCTTACAATATATATAAGCCTAGCAGAATATTATGCTCCATATCATTGAACTATTCCTCCCAATTATTTCTTGAGACGAGCAACGGTGATTATTATGTTCCATGTACCTTTTTTTTTTTTCCTTTTTTTTTTTTTTTTTTTTTTCGTTGTTGTTCTTCTGGAGAAGAAATGTTCAATGTACTTGAAATACGTATTTTGAGCTTTACCCCTGCTAGTCGCATTTTGAAAAGAATTTTTTAGCCCAACGTTTTACCCCTTTGTGGGCTCATCCGACGCAAACAGTGAATAGTTTTTGATTAACAATTTTAAAGATACACTGTGAAAAACTAAATAATAATAATAATAATAATAATAATAATAATAATAATAATAATAATACGTATTTTAAACTCGAATCCACTTTTTGATCAAAACAAATAAACAATTGAGGGGAGGTTATATTGGGCGGGAGCTGAGTCTTTCATCCAGTAAATTCTTCAATTTACTTTAAAGTATAATTGAAGTGAAAGACAGTTGTCTCTCATTATCACTACAATTAATACGATTCTAAATTTCCAACCCATCGATGCTTTTGTCTGCTTATAGAACATTTTTCACGTGGAAACATACAAGTTGGAGCATCTTTAGAACAACGGATCTAGATTTCCCTACTCTCATCATTATCGTTCATCTTCCATCTTTAACTTCGATGCTCAAACCACAAACCTGTTTCACTTTTTAGTTTGATGAATTTTCTTTAACAAGGGAATAATACTAAAGAGGTGCCTCATCCAAAAAAAAAAAAAAAAATTAATTACTTAAAATTGTTTGGATATGGCTTCTAATAGATGCATTTGTGTACAAAATACGATTCAATGTAGACACGTGATCATATCATATTATATTCAATGCACAAATTCACTGGACAAAAGCTTCATCCAAATTGTTTTAGTTTAATCTCAATTGAGATATATACAACCAGAATTGTCTCACATTTGTATCACTGAATTGTACACAATGTTCATTGAAATTCCATTAATAGTTCACAATACCATTATTAATTTTGGAAATTCTTTCGCTCTCTCTCTCTCTCTCTCTCTCTCTCTCTCTCTCTCTCTCTCTCTCTCTCTCTATATATATATATATATATATATATATATATATGAGTCCGAATTTGATAAGGATGAAGTGTAAAACCAATATTTTACATAATCTAATAAATGATTGTCACATCAGCATTTCACTTGAAATTCAATACCTATCACACTTAATAACATCTCAATAAACTCCTAATTTGGTTGGATTTATATATGGGTATTAGAATTAATTGGATGTGATTCTGTTTATTCTTAAATATGTGATAAAATGATGTGACATGTTGGGATTGGAAAGATAAAACAAAGGTTTTACACGACATCCTTTCAGAATTTACTCTCTCTCTCTCTCTTTCTCTCTCTCTCTCTCTCTCTCTCTCTCTCTCTCTCTCTCTCTCTCTATATATATATATATATATATATAAGAGGATTCCCCTCTTTCAACTGGACTTTTGTGTGGTTCAAAAATACTCTCATTAATAAATGGTAACTTCATTTAGTAATAGGGTCATAAATGTCAAATAACAAATTCCATTTTGAATTCAGCAAGAAAATTCCCAAAATTTAGGATTTTTTCCCTTCATTTTCAAAAAGAAATTACAGTTGCTACTTATCTCTAAAGTTTATCATTTTTATTTGTTTGAAAAATAAAAATATATATTTCTATATTATAATATATGCAAGTTATTAACTTTTACCTAAAAAAATAGAAGTGCTCCTGAGCGCGCGTTCACTTGCATGCTCAGAGGCTAGTGTGTGTGTGTGTGTGTGTGTGTGTGTGTGTGTGTGTGTGTGTGTCATAGTTTAGATTCAAGAGTTTTGAAAAGGGATAAATATCCTCTCATTTCATGTGAAATGGATAGAGTCCATTTCATACGTCAAATTATATATTATAAATTTAGAGATGAAATATTGTCACATGATTCAAAATTTTAAATAATGTGGCAATGTTCCGTTTCAAGTAAAATGGAAAGGATAATGTTTTGGCCATTTGTATTATCTAAAGAACAATAAAAAATATATTTTTTATATGAATTTTGAGGTTTTATACAAAAGCATTTGTATTAGAGAATTCGAAATAACATTTACTCCTATTTATATATTGAACTTAAATTCATTCATAAATTTATCAATAAAAAATTAATTTTTATATTTTATTCCAGCCAATTAAACTGAAAATTTAATTTTAATGTCTTCTTTTAAAATACTTTTATTTTTTTAGAAGAATCTTTTAAAATACTTCTATCTAAATAAAACATTAATTAATAATCTTCCTTTTCTTTTACACATGGATGGAGTTTAGCATTATGCATCACTATAAAAACCGGATGAAATACAAAATAGATCATGGCTTCCTTAAAAAAGTGAAAAATCAACCATACATCCCATCATGCATCGCTATTTAAAACTTTGCATATTGTTACAGTAACATCTAAATTTACATCTCCACTATAGCAACATATTTTTTTTTATACGAGATAGAATTCTATTCTAGCCTAATTTAAATGTATATGCGTATGAAGCTCTCTCTTGTAGACTTGAACTTTGGCCTTTGCCCCCTACACTCCACAAGCACTTATACTTGTGGAGTAACTATAGTAACATATATAACTTAAACATGATTGTGCAAGAATTAGAAATCTTTTATTTATATATATATATATATATATATATATATAAACGTACATTCATAATGATAACAATTATGAATTATCTTATGAAACGATTATGAATTACTTTATCATAACGCTAAGATGCATGTATCATTTTTACTTTTTTAATTAATAAAAGATGAAAAGTTACTGAAAGGGAAATTATGTCTTAGATCCTACTGCCTTTCAAAAGTAGACAGAATAATAGATATGAATATGGTTGATAAGTTCACTCAATTCCTTCGTGCTTGGATTCCTCATAGTATTAAAGTCATGTGTTGGTCCAAAACATTCATTAGAATATACTTCTAGTGAATGTATATTATATTTGCTAAATTAAGATTAAATATTAGTATATATTATAAAATATGAGGCTTCCCCTTCACCAGAATTGCTTTATGGCCTGTCACGTTTCAGCTGATGAGTAAATTATTTTGATATGCTTTTGGAATTTGGACTTTGGACTTCGGTGCATGCATGCACTACCTGTAAATATTTTTTTTTAGAGACAGTACCTAGAAATTATAGTAATTAAATGAAATTATGAAAGGTTTGTTTCTAATAAATAAAGCGGCTGAGTGTAGAATAGGTCATGCAAGTTCTTGCGGCTATGATTGCTGCGCACTCTCAGTGCGATGGTCACTTCATAAGTATAAGTGCTTGTGAGATGTGAGGGGTAAAAGCCAGGGTTCAAGTCTCCAAGAAGAAATTTCACACACATATACACTTAGATTAGGTTAAAGTAAAAATTTTATCTCGGGAAAAAAAAAAAAAAAAAAAAGGTTCTTGTGGCTATGAGGGTTTGCTCTTTTGGGAAAAGAAAGAGTGATTAATCAAACAACAAGACAACACCTTTTTTTTGTTTGTTTGTTTTTTTTTTTTTTTTTTTTTTGTCCCTGCCATTCAAAGAAAAAAAATTGCTTTCTTTTTCGTTTTCTTTTGTTTTACAATTTTTATTAGTCAAATGACTAATAAAAATTAAATAAAGGAGGTGTTATACTTGATTGAGACATATTGGGCGGCCGACAAATAATTTGCAACTTCCGAAAGGAAAATGGTTTATTTTCGAGTCCTACTATTGTACCTTACAATTTTTTTTTTCTTTTAATATAAGAAATGATCCTATTAGGCTATTACTACCTGTACTCCCTCCCCCTTTTAAGTACCTAGGGGTGTACCATTTGGACCAAATGTGGTGATTCCTTATAATGTTTTTTGAAATATAATACTTATGGTAGATTTGTTAGGATTAGTACCCTTAAATCTTATTGAATGATGCTATGTATGATTTAATGTTGTAATTAATAAAATTGTTTTATTATTATCTAAAATAATGGTAACATGAATATTTAAACATTATTATATAGTCTATGAGATGTATAGTATGTAATTTATGTGATTTAGTCATAGAAGATATAAATTATAAGTTCTTTGTAAACTCAGAATTTTGGTTCGTAGTCGGTGATGAAATTAGGCATTTCATCTGCAAAGGCTATAATATATCAACTAAGATAATTTTTCTTGATCATGGAAATGGAGACTTCTAGTTGATATGTAGATATGTTTTAAAAGTTAAGACATATTGAACTAGACCGCTGTGAGATTTCTTATTCTCCTAACGACTATCAAATGAATAATAAATCTCACGACTTCTATTTACATCAACTCTTAATCTTGAGAGAATAACGGACCTGATCATGAAGTGTAGGTTACTTTGATATATCAGGAGTGAGATCTAAAGTCACGATCAAAACCTCAGTATGTTGGGCAACTACATTAGTGTTGATGGAATATATATTATCAAGATGGAATTCATAATCTCTTAATGGAGGTATAAATTATTCCCTTGAAATAAGTTTAATAGGTTCGGTTATTCAAAGTGTTAGGTCTAACCACTTTAGTAAGGAGGTACTAAAGTATATATTTATGAAATTGGATTCTATAAATATATAATGAATATCTTAAAGGATTAAACCGGATACTTAACGATTAAGATGTAATAATCTTCAAAGTGGCAATCTACATTCATGACTTTGTATTACTACGAATATTTTATGAAGGGGTTGCATGTACAATAAATTCTTGGAATATAATTTATTAATGAGGCTTGGAATGCAATTTTATTTATATAGTGGTATCAAATATAATTAATGGAAATTTTGAACTTGTCAAGAGTTGACAGAAAAGCCCAAAGCCCATTGGAGCTAGTGTCTTATTTGTTCTCTTTTGGTCCTACTCCAAATCACATACTAAAACCCAATTGGAAAGGCCTAAAGGCTAGCCCAATTAGATAATCAGTTATAGGAAAGAAACATACAGAATTTTAAGAGAAAATGAAATGGTTTGTATGTGAGTGTTGGACACTCTCTAATTCTCCCTTGAACACATTCATATAAACTGATTGAGAGACTACACTTCTTGAATACAAGTGGAATTGGAGTGAAGATTAAGAGTATTCCCAAGTACTTCTAAGCTTTGGTTTTGAATTTCACCGCACCAAGGTACACTCTCTTGTTCTTATATTCTGAAACTTACATAGTACATGTTATCAATTGCGAATGAAGTAGATCCGTTAATTTTTCACTGCATATGTTTTGTATGCAATACAAACATGTATTTTTCCAACAAGAGTTCACCTTCTCTCGTTTGGTATTATTATTTGATGTTAGAGTTATTATTTGGTGTTAGAGATATATTAGACATATTAGCTCAATGTAATAGACTCGAGCTCATCCCTACCTGTACTAGTTGTCTAGGATTTAGTCGCCTATATATACTCATGTTATGATTCATTGTAACACAGGTTATTATACTATACTCTTACATAATAAAGATGTAGTCCTTAAGGAATTCCTCTATGGACGTAGGCCAACAAGGCTAAACCACGTAACCCATGTGTTCTCGGTATTCCTATTCTATGCTTCCCCTTTCGCATCCACTCTAGTATATACAACATGATATAACATATCGCGTTGCTAATATATTTAATATGGTATCAAAGTCAAACTTCATTCTTGGCATCGAACAAACATTTCTACACAGCAAAGAAATTTCCCACATTCACAACAACACATATCAACCCTCCATCATAGCCGTTTGCCTTGTTGCCTCCCGGGTCTGGACTTCACGAAATCATGCAGCCACCATCGCTCACACCCGTGTCTAAGTGTGTGTTTGGATACCAATGAAAACTATTCAGCTTATTTTTCTAGTATTCATAGGCCCCACAGCACTTTTTGATTCTATTCAGGGGCCCCGTTGTACTATTTCAACTAACTTTTACCTTTATCTACAATACTTTCAGCAATAAATTTTCAATTTCAGCAAAATATGCAGTATCCAAACAAATTAAGATCCACAAGCCAAGCAAGTCATGCCCCTTCAATCACAGATCTGTGCAAATCGAGGCTTTACTTGATGAAACCAACCACACAAACGTGCTCAACAACCTACTGCGACCAAAACTTAGGAAATCTATCCCCAACGGTAGTTGCACGCACCTCCACGTAGGGACACAGACTCCGACCCTCCTCACATGCGCCGCCAAGGATTCTCAACTCTCTGATCGAATTCTAGTCACACGTACTACCATGTTGGGCTTGTTGTCCGCCGATCTATGAAACACGAGAATCTGGCCCTCTTCTAATGAAACACGTGCCTCCACGTGCTAACCACCAGTTACTCGTGCATCTTGGATCTCGCATACGCCATTCGATGATGTCACTCAGTCCATGTCAGCAGCCACGTAAGCCCTAAAACACATTAGCGACACATCATCAAATGACATCAGCAATATTGCAGCCCAATTTGTGACCTGAACCGGAATTGACTCGGAAACTCAAATCCAACCCGAATCACACCGACCGATGCACTGTTGCTTGACCATTGACTTTGACTGTCCATTGACCTTTGAGTTTGACTTTATGCATTGACCATTGACCAAAAGTCAAAATTTTCGAAATTGCCTATTTTGCTTAGTTTTTTACGTAGATTCCAATTTTGGACTCTGTTTCTTCATTTAAAGCTCCGAAATCGATCAATTGGCACATTCTTCACCATGGTTTCTACAAAGGCATTCTTTAAGGCATCTTCTCATACTTATCCAACCTCAAGCTTTCATCAAGCTTCTGCCTTAAGTTTGAGGAAGAGTATTAGAGATATATTAGACATATTAACCCAATGTAATAGGCACAAGTCCACTCCTACTTGTACTAGTAATCTAGGTTTAGTCACCTATATATACTCATGTTATGAATTATTGTAACATAAGTTATTGTATTGCACTCTTACATAATAAAAATGTAGCCCTTAAGGGATTCCTCCGTGAACGTAGGCTTACAAAGTTGAAACATGTAACCCTTGTGTTCTTGGTGTTCATATTTTATGCTTCCCTTTCCTCATTCACTCTAGCATATATAACATGGTATAACACAACATAATAAAGATGTAGCCCTTAAGGGATTCCTCCGTGGACGTAGGCCTACAAGGTTGAAATACATAACCCTTGTGTTCTCAGTGTTCTTATTCTATGCTTCCCCTTCTGCATCCACTTTAACATATATAATATGGTATAACACATCGTGTTGCTAATTTTTTAATAGTTGTCATTTAAGGAAAAAAAAATGCTTTCGCTTTCATTTTCTTTTGTTTTACTTTTTTTTAGTCAAATAACTAATAAAAATTAAATAAAGTAGGTGTTCTACTTGATTGAGACATATTGGGTGGCAAATGATTTGCAACTTCCAAAAGGAAAATAGTTTATTTTCGAGTCCTTATATTGTACCTTATAATTTTTTTTTCTTTTAATATAAGAAATGATCCTATTAGGCTATTACTTCCCGTACTCCCTCCCCTTTTTAAGTACCTAGGGAAGTACCATTTGGACCAAATGTGGTGATTCCTTATAATGTTTTTTAAATATAATACTTATGGTAGAGTTCACCTTCTCTCGTTTGGTGTAATTATTTGATGTTAGAAATATTATTTAATATGACTTGTACTATTAGCAAATATAACAAAGTTATAGTCTTGTTTCATTAAAAAATTAAAGTTATTATTTTGTGTGTAACCCTATTATTTTATGTTCAAATTTATTAAAAAAAAAAAAAAGAGTTATCATATGATGTAGCGAAACTTAAAATAAGATTGGTCCATATTACTAATAAAGGTATCATACCAAAAACAATATATATTGTAAGGGCGGGTTTTTAGTCCTTAAGCCCAAAAGATGAATGGATTAAGATGCAAAGAGTCCAATACAATGAATTTGTAAAGAGTGAGCTTGAAAGCTAGGCTTCAGAGGGCCTGCGAACGCATGCAATGAATCTAAGATAACAAGAAAGTAAAGGAGAACAAGCTTTATGCAAAAGAAAACCTTCCTCAGCAAAGTCCAAAAAGAATGATCTTGCAATGTATATTTCCCTTAGATTTAGATGTTATTACAGTTCTGGTTACTACAGTGTTTTCTCTACAAATTTCCCGATTCCCTACTCCTGGAGGGTCTCTTACATTATATAGCTCCATTTAGATGATCTTAACCCTTCATTTGTTGACCATCCAATTTGCTACTTGAGTGCTTGTCCCATTAAACACCTTTCCAAACCCTTTGTGAATTGAGGCAGCCAAAACAGCATTGTTCAGGAGTCTTCTCCACATAAATGCAGCTAGGAAGTTTGGTGGGATGCATTAAATGTGGTGGCAGTCACCATCCCTTCAATCATGTTAGTGCTAACCCCCTCCCTGAAGCTCTTTCTCTTCAGTATGGCCTTCCTTGGTGACGTGCTATGGACGTGGCCTTACTATGCATGGGAGTGGCCTCCTTGGCATAATAATAGCCCTTCTCGGCCACGAGTATGACATGTGGCAAATTGCCTTATTGGAATTCCTGTACCCTACAATAGCCCCTCAAAACTCCTGTTTTCTTCCTCCTATTCGAGGAGAAAAATGGGGTTTTGACTTTGTGCAATTGACTCAGCACGTTTCTTTGACTTCCACACGTGAGAATGTCACTTCACATGTCTCGTAACTATTTTTGACGCTTCGGAGTCCGCGATGTCTCATTAAATGCTCCAAACGGCACTTTGTTCCCCACATTCTATAGTGAGATAGAGATCCTACGGTTAGTATTTCCCCTCGAATTTTGGGCGGGATAACTCCCCAGGGAGTTTCCCTGTGGTATTGTGCCCCAGGCTAATGGCTTACCCACAGGGGGGAAGGGGAGATCGTCATTCCTATGATTGCCTTCATAGAAAAGGGAATGACGCTTCTCATGGGTAAAGTGACAAGGGACTACCTGATCGCCCATAGGCTATGCCCCTACCAATGCGCGTCTAATCTGTTTAAGGTCCTGGGTAGCATGAACGCTCCCAATGAGAAAATGGGGTTAAACCTCACCCAGTACGACGTCGTGTGGATGTACGAATGCCACCTGCTTGCAGACTCAGGGTATTACCTTAAGTCTAGATCCTCCATTGTCAGGCTCGTCTTGTGCCTCCCCAAGTCCAACAAGGGCATGAAGGATGACTTCCTGATAGTATCGGGTGACTAGCCCAATGGTCTTCACTGCCCAGTCTGGGAGGGAGAGCCAGGTGGGGTACCCTAGGTTTAGGTCTATCCTTTCTTTTTTGCATGGGCATTAGCTCTGTAGTTTTACTGCTTTCTCCTTTCCTTTAGCATTTCGTTTATTTCTGATGGATGGCTTCATCATTCTAACCATGGTTTTGCTTCTTTGATATTTTTGCAGATAAAAGACACGTAGCTCTTAACCTCAACCTCGTCAATGTTGAAGACCTCAACAAAGTACTAAGGTCCGAGGTATTTGTGAGCGCAGACAGACAGTTGAGAGCAGTCCACCTTATCCTTGACTTCGAGCCTTTGTCGAACAAATTCCAGGATGTAGGCCATGCAATCAGGGCAGTCGATCCTCGACTGCGTAGGATAGACGTCTCGGTGCCGAGATTTTTAGCCCGAGAAGACATTGTGCCCGTTGAGTTGCCTTCCCATTACTTTCCCCGGGAAGTTGCAGTCTCAAGAGAAAAGACAGCTTCATCGCGGCTGTCACTCGAGGCGGAAACAAATCAATTTTGTCTCAGACACAGAAGACGAGCCCGATAGATTTTCAGGTGTTCACACCTCCGGTTTCATTATCGCACGCGTAGACGACAACTCCGAGGAAGAGGAAGAAATGGCCTTGAAAAGAAAAAAAGGCTTGAAGGAGCTCCTCGCAGAAAGGAATATGGGGTCGGCATTTAAGGGCACCCTAAGGTCCCAACCCCATCCTGCTCTTCCCCCTCCCCCTCCTCCTCTTGCACTTAACATGTTCCCCATACCCAACCTAAAGAAGAAAAGACAGGAGAAGGAAAGAGCCAAGAAGGGGGAGGTGGCCCCCCAAAAGGAGCCTAAGTAGCAGAAGATGGCCAAAGACAAAGGACAGGGCCTTCTCGGTTGAGAGTAAGGAGGCTAAGCACTCGGCCGATGTGCACCATCCAGCTTGGAACCCCCGATTGGAGTTGGATGGTGCAGCGGTACCCTAGAGCTCCTCCATCTAAGAGTTCGAGAGAGGTCATGCCCATTACGTGGCCGAGGCTCTAGAGCAGCCTCTCCTGCTGCCTAAGGATATGGACGCCTTGAAGAATATGAGGCAGTAGGATCTCTTTATGTCCTTGAAGAAGGACTTAGCCTTGGTGAGTTTCTCAACTTGGTCCTACTAATCCCATGCTAGTCTTTTTGTTTACTTATCTCATGAAGTGTTTTTAATTTCTTTGCGCAGGCCATCCAGGAGGTTTTCGCCACTAAGGAATGGGTGAAGTATGCCCGCAACAAGGCGAGGCTCTCAGATAACCTCTACGTGAAGGCCAGCAAGTCCCTTTCTACTACCGAGGGCGAGAACAAGGAAATGGCTTTGAAGCTGGCCGCTGTGGACAGGGGCCGAAGGAGTGCGGAGGCTGGTCTTAAGAACGCCGAGGTACAAACAGAGGAGTAACGCCAAAGGCTCCACTACACCGAGATAGAGCTGGCCATGGCCAAGCAGCAGGTGTTGGAGCGGAAGGCGGAGGTGTCCAAAGCTAAGGAGGCTGCCTAGGTGGCCTAGGCAACTACTGACACCGCAAAAGTTTTATGACCTTAAAGTGCAGGAAACCGAGACTCAGCTGACTAAAGAGTTGGCTGGGATCTGTAGGGAGTACTGCCTCAAGGTCTGGACTGAGGCCCTGAATGTGGCTAAAGCGCCTGCGGACTCAAAGTGGAGGAAATCCCAGAACGTGTACTATCCCGAGGACCTCCAAGGGCCCCTGAGGCATCCCCCAAGGAAGCCATCCTTGCTTCAATTACGACGGAGCAGCCTCCTCCCACCCAGGCCCTTCTTCCCCCTCCCAAGGCCACCGAAGGGCCTGGCAAGGCCGATGACCAAGAAAGTGGGGTAAAGGTGGCCAAGGGTAAGGAGCTTGGCCAAAGCAGAGCCTGGCCAGAGGACAAAGCCAAAGGCAAAGAGGCCGCCTTTAAGGCAAAGGAGTCCAAGCCAGCCAAACTTCAGGCTATGGTCCAAGAGAAGAGGGCCGCTGATCCTCATGTTCCCCCGCCGGCTAGCAAAGACAACCCCCCTTCGGCGAAGGCTTAGCTTAGGATTTTTCTTTCTTTCTTTGTAATTTTTCCCTAGGATTTTTCTTTCTTTCTTTGTACTTTTCCTTTGGTCAAGGCAGTTTGTCCCAGCCCATGATGTACCTCTTTTTTGTTTAATGAAAAGATGTCAACTTTCACTTCCTGGATCTTTATTTTTCTTGCAATACTTATCTTTGGCTGGCTGTAATCATTGTTTTGCCCTTTGCTAAGACTTTTAGACTGATAATGCTTCCAAAGGTGGGCACCCACACTTTAACAAAAGCTAGCAGTAATAATTCGCCGTAAACTTAAATAAATTAAACCTACATACATGGTGAGAAAAATGGCTAAGTCCTTGGAGACAAACCAAATACTTAGCAGGAAAAGAGGGTGTCTGAGGTCTCTCACTTTAAGAGTATCTTACTAATGTACCCCTAGAATCCTTTAATCAAGACCTAGGGTGAGCTCTCCAAGTGTTAATTTCCCTAATGCAAGTGATTCGAAGGACCAGACATGTCCCAAGTCCTGTTCAACACTTAAGCAGGTAATCCAGAATATTAATTTACCCAAGGCAAGTAATCCGAGGGGCCAGGCATAACTAAGGTTCTGTTTAATATTCACCTAAGTAATGGAGAGTGTTAATTTACCCAAGGTATGTGGCCTGAAAGACTAGACATAACCAAGGTTTTGTTTAACACTTAAACAAACAATCCAGAATATTAATTTACCTAAAGCGTGTGGTCCGAAGAGCCAGGCATAACCAAGGTTTTGTTTAATATTCACATAAGTAATAGAGAGTATTAATTTACCCAAGGTATGTAGCCTGAGGGACCAAACTTAACCAAGGTTCTGTTTAACACCTAAACAAATAATCCAGAATATTAATTTACCCAAGGCATGTAGTCCGAAGAGTCAGGCATAACCAAGATTTTGTTTAATATTCACATAGTAATGGAGAGTGTTAATTTACCCAAGGTATGTGGGTTGAGGAACCAGACATAACTAAAGTTCTGTTTAACACTTAAACAAATAATCCAGAATATTAATTTACCCAAGACATGTGGTTCGAGGAGTCAAAAATAACCAATATTCTGTTTAGTATTCACATAAGTAATAAAGAGTGTTAATTTACCCAAGGTATGTGGCTTGAGGAACCAGACATAACCAAGGTTCTATTTAACACTTAAACAAATAATCCAAAATATTAATTTACCCAAGGCATGTGGTCTAAGGAGCTAGGCATAATCAAGGTTCTGTTTAATATTCACATAAGTAATAACACATAATGCTAGAAAGAAAAACAGAGCAGGGCTGACTTTCATTAATAATAATACCTTCGCAGGTTATTTACATTTCAGGAGTATGGTACAACTATTTCGTCTCAGTCCTCTAAGAAGTGTGCCCCTATCCTAGCTACCGTGGTGATGCAGTATGGCCCTTCCTAATTGGACCTTAACTTTCCCCATGCTGGGTTTCTTGCAGTGCCTAGTAGCTTTCTTAGTACCAAGTCCCCCAAGGCTAATGGCCTTAACTTCATGCTTGAGTCATACACCTGCTTGAGCTTTTGCTGATAATATGCTAGTTAAACCATGGCGATTTCCCTCAATTCCTCAATCAAATCCAAACTCTTCTCCAACAGGCTGTCATTGCTGTTTGGGATGAACGAGCTTGTCCTCAGCATTGGGAATCCAGACTCTAGAGGGATTATGGCCTCAGCCCCGTAGGTCATTGAAAAGGGTGTCTCCCCTGTTGACCTACAAGGGGTAGTCCGATACGTCTAAAGAACATGTAGCAGCTCTTCCACCCACTTATCCTTTGCATCATCTAGCCTCTTCTTAAGCCCACTCACCATGACCTTATTGACGGCCTCGGTTTGTTCATTTTCCTATGGATAAGCAGGGGTGGAGTACCTATTCTTGATGCCCAAATCACAACAGTACCTCCTGAAGGCTTTGCTATCAAACTTAAGACCGTTGTTTAAGATGAGGGTGTAAGGGATCTCAAACCTAGCGACAATATTCTTCCATACGAATCTCTTGGCTTCCATATCTCTAATGTTGGCAAGAGGCTTGGCTTAAACCCACTTAGTGAAGTAATCTGTGCCGACCACTAGCCACCTTTTATTTCCTGCTGCTTTAGGGAAGGGTCCAAGCCCCACTAGGTGAAAGGCCAAGGGCTAGACAAAGGGTTGAGGACACCCCTTGACTGATGAATATTTGGGGCATACCTCTGACATTGGTCACACTTCTTCACATATTCCTATGCCTCCCTTTGCATATTCGACCACCCGTGCCCTTGGGTAAAGGCCTTGTGAGATAGTGACCTGCCCCCTATGTGACTTCCACAAATCCCTTCGTGTAACTCCTCTAGGAGTGACTCCACTGCTTTAGGATGGATGCATAGCAAATATGGCCCTGAAAAGGAGCGCTTGTATAACCTTTGATCCTCACACAACCAAAAGCAAGGAGCCCTTCTTCACACCTTGTTGGCCTCCCCCTTTTCCTCGGGCAAGATGTCGTTCTTGAGGAATAGGACAATAGGATCCATCCAACTAGGCCCCACCCTCATTTAATGAATCTGAACCTCCTTCCTCTTCACCTTGGCAGGGCTGCATAGATCCTCAACCAAGATAACCCGAGGCAAACCCTGCGCCGAGGAAGTTGCAAGAGTGACAAGGGAATCAGCATGCGTATTTCTACTTCTAGGAATTTGGTGTAAGGAAAAAGAGTCAAATCCTGACTAAAAGTGCCTAGCCTAGTTCAGGTACTCTTGCATTTTCACGTCTTTGGCTTTCAGCTCCCCCTTTATATGGCCTACAACTAACCTTGAATCTGAAAACATCTCCACCGTTCTTCATCCTATTTTCTGAACCATGACCATTCCTACCAGCAAAGCTTCATATTCAGCTTCATTGTTCGTGGCCAAGAAGCCTAGTCTGAAGGATTTTTCAATGATGATCTACTCGGGAGATACCACAACTAGCCCCACTCTCGATCCCCTCTGGTTGGCTGCGCCATCAACATACACCTTCCAAGATGCCGGTTCTAGGAAGGAAATCGAGCCAACTAATTTTCCATCCATACTCAACTTTTCACTGTTTTCATTTAACGAAAGTTCAGCAAATTCAGCCAACAAATCAACAAGGACCTGGCCCTTTATAGAGGTGTAAGGCATGTATTTAATGTCGAAGGCTCCTAAGATTGTTGCCCACTTTGTGACCCTCCTTGTGTAATTAGCTTTTCGCAGTAGTGATTGGAGAGGAAGTTAGGTCAAGATCACAACAGTGTGAGCCTGGAGGTAATGTGAGAGCTTTTGTGTGGCAAGCACCACTGCCAAGATGGCCCTCTCTAAGGGTAAATAGCGAATCTCTGCCTCATGTAATGATTTGCTCACATATTAAACTGGTTTTTGCACCCTATCATTAATTTGTATCAGTGCCAGGCTCACCGCTTGTGAGGCGACAACAATGTAAGTGAATAAAACCTCCTCCTCCTCGAGCTTGATCTATCCGAGGCAGGGGGAAAAGATCCTTTAGGCAGACTTTGTTCAAATCTGTAAAGTCTACACATACTCATCATTTCCCAGTTTTCTTTTTTACCACCACTATGTTGGCCAGCCACTCGGGGTAGAATACCTCCTCTATGGCCCCAACCTGCTTGAGCTTTAGCATTTCTGCCTTGATAGCGTCAGAGTGTTCCCTAGATGAGTGCCGAGGCCATTGCTTCTTACGGATGGCATATGGATTGACGTTTAAGTGGTAGAAGATGAAATCTGGATCCACCCCCGGGGCCTTGTAGGAGTTCCAAGCAATTACATCGATATTCTTCATAAGAAAGTCTATCAGCTCCTGCCTCTCTCGAAGAAGCAGCTTAGCTCCGACCTAAAAGAACCTCTCCTTGTTGTCGTCGCCAATGGCAACTTTTTCCAATTGCTCGCATTTTGCCCCTTCTCCCTCTACCTCTATAGACAGCACTGACACCTTTGATTGCTATAAGTCCCGCCTCGCAGAGGCCAAGGACTTGCCCTCAGTCTGATGTCTAATTACGGCCACCATGCATTGCCTAGCCATAGATTGGCTCCCCATCAACTCCCAACCCAATCCCCAGATGTGTACACACCTTCAGGTGTAGGGGGGAAGGTACGGCTTCCATGGCGTGAAGCCAAGGCCTTCCCACAATAGTAGTGTAGAGGGAGTAGGCATCTACCACAATGAAGTTTACCTCCACGACCTCTGTCCCTGTCTGAACAGGCAATTGGATTTGGCCTTTCGGAAAGACAGTCTTCCCATCAAACCCTATTAGAGGGGAATCATAGCCGGTTAGGTCCTCAGACCTCAGCCTCAGCCCCTTAAAGAGGTAGGGGTACATGATCTCTACGCTGCTGCCTTGATCCACCAACACTTTCTTCACATCATACCCGCCTATCCTGAGGGTGACTACCAAGGCATCATCATGTGGCTGCAATGTTCCAATCTTATCCTCATACAAAAAGCTCAAAGCCTACCTGGTCTCTATTCTGCTTCTCTTCGGATCGGGGGACGAGCCTTTTGTAGATGGCTGAGCCACAGACATCACCCTGGACGGCCGAGAACTAGTCCTGCCCGGGGCAGCGAGAATGACACTGATTTTTCCTAAAGGTGGCCTTATAGGAGCATCCCTCTGAGCCCCCGTCCCTGTTTGACCATTTTGCTTGTAGGGCTAATACAGGAATTGCCTCAACTTTCCTGCCTTAACTAATTGCTCTAGATGTCTCCGCAAAGTCCTACAATCCTCGGTAGTATGCCATCGTTCCTGATGGTAGTGAAGGTTTTGGTTGCGCTTCATAAGGTCTTCCCCCATCCTGTTTGGCCATTGAAGGTAAGGCTCATTCTTAATTTTCTCTAGGATTTGGTGTACCGGCTCTTGGAACACAGTACTAACTACCTGAGGAGTAGCAGATCCTGAATGCCTCGTAAAATCTCTCCAAGGTTGGTTGTTATTATATCTGTCTGACCTAAAATCCCTTCTGTCCTGAGGGACCACCTTAGCCTTTCCTTTCCCCTGCTGCTGGTCCTCCCCAGCTCGTTTATATACGTTGATACGGTCCATAAGCTGACGCACACTCTTAACTGGTTTCCTGGTCAAAGCCTTCCTCAGATCGTGCTCGGTGGGCAAGCCGACCTTGAAAGTCCTTATCGCCATGTCATCAAAGTTCCCATCTATTTCGTTGAACATCTCCTAGTATCTGTCAGAATACGTTTTTAGGGTTTCTCCCTTTCGCATGGTCATAGACAACAAGAGTTCAAAGGCCGAGGAACTCTACTACAAGTCACGAAACGAGAACCAAAGGCTCTTGTAAGCTTCTTGAAGGAGTTGATAGATCCCTCCTTCAGACTGTCAAACCATCTCATCGCTACAGGCCCCAAACTAGACGAGAGCACCTTGCACATCAAGGCCTCATCCTTTAAGTGGACTACCATTCTTTGGTTGAAGTGGCTGCCATGCTCCATGGGGTCCGTCCGACCATTATACATGGTGAACGTTGGTTGGGTGAACGTCGAGAAAGTCTTCCTGCTTCTATCTTATGGGTAAAAGGCGACTTGGAAATTTGGCTTAGAGCCTTGCTCATGGCATCATTGCCCAGGCCTTCGTGAGACGGGGTCTTCCCTCTCCGTCTATCATGGCTCTTCTCGCTATACGAAAAGGACTCGCTGGGAAGAGTCTTTGACCTAGGCCGTTAGCTATCATCGCTATCATCACTGGAAGAATGGTCAGGACTCGAAAAAGTTCCCCTACATTGCCTGCGGCGTAGTCTTCTTCGCAGATAATCTATCTCTCACTACAGGCTCCTAGTGTTCTCCTCACGAGAGATGTGACTCCCATCTCGAGACTGACTCCTGCTAGTTTGAATAGTGTGTACACTGACTTCGCGATCTCCCCTATGCTCAAGGTTGAGGAAATGGTCCTGGCGCCGAGAGCTAACGGATTCTTCTCGGTCAGGACCTGGTTCCACCATAGCTGAACGCTGACCTCACTGAAATTCAAGCAATCCCCACAGACAACGCCAATTGTAAGGGTGGGTTTTTAGTCCTTAAACCCAAAAAATAAATGGATTGAGGCCCAAAGAGCTCAATACAATGAATTTGTAAAGCGTGGGCTTGAAAATGAGGCTTCAGTGGGTCTACGAACGCATACAGTGAATCTAAGATAACAAGAAAGTAAAGGAAAACAAACTTTATGCAAAAGAAAACCTTCCTCGGCAACGTCCGAGGAAAATGATCCCGCAATGTATATTTTCTTTAGATTTGGATATTATTACAGTTCTTGTTACTACAGTGTTTTCTCTATAGATTTCCCGATTCCCTACTCTTGGAGAGTCTTTTACATTATATTGCTCCTTTAAATGATTTTACCCTCCATTTTTTGATCATCCAATTCGCTACTTGAGTGTTTATCTCATCAGACACTTCCCAAATCTTTTGTGAGTTGCGGCAACCAAGATAGCACTGTTCAGGAGTCTTCTCCACATAAATGCAGCCAAGAGATTTGGTGGGATGCATTAAATGTGGTGGCAGCCATCATCCTTTTAGTCATGCCCTTCTCGAAACTCTTTCTTTTCAGTATGGCCTTCCTTGGTGACGTGCTATGGACATGGCCTTACTGTGCATAGGAGTGGCCTCCTCAGCATGATAATGGCCCTTCTCGGCCACGGGTATGACACGTGACAAATTACCTTATTGGAATTCCTGTATCCCACATATATATATATATATATATATATACACACATATAAGTTTGAAATTATTACATAATATATGACATGAGTTCCTAGAAAATTAATGTGATAAAATTACTATCACATCTATATCTATATATGGACAAAACTTAGGTACAATACCTTAGGTGCAATTCCTTAAGTTCCTCTCTTAAGATTCAGCTATGTGGCTACTAAACTAAAACTTACACTTCCATCCCATGAGAAAAAATCCACATGGCAGAATCTTAAGAGGGGAATATAAAGAATAGCACCTAAGCATTGTACCTAAGTCTTACCCATCTAAATATAATATAAAACTGAAACGTTTGACTTTTTGTTGACCACTCCTTATTGTGCTATGTGACTACATAAATTAATACATGTATACATTAAAAAAAAAATGAACAGTTGTGCCTTTTCATTTTTCAATAGGCACATTTTTCATTCAACAAGTACATTTTCAGTTAATAGATACATTTTCATTCAATACGCCCATTTTTCGGTCAATATGCACCTTTTTTGTTTAAAAGGCACATTTTTGGTCAATAGATACATTTTCATTCAATAAGTACATTTTCAGCCAATAGACACTTTTTTCATTCAATAGGCACTTTTTCGGTCAATAGGCATTTTTTGATATATCCAATATGAAGGGTTTTAACTTTTCAATAGACACCTTTTGGTATATCAAATTTGAAGGGTTATGAACTTTCATTAGCCACTTTTTGGTATATATATTACAACTTATTTTATATATACATGTATATACAACACAAACTAAACTAGAAATGTAACATTTTGTCTTTTATTCTTTCCCACAAAAAAATGAATAAATAAAACAGTATTGCTTTCTTTTGACTAATTAATAAAACATTGTGCTATTTCTTTCAATATCTTTTTTTTTTTTTTTAATTTCCTGCATTTTTTCTTACTAATTCAACTCAAAAATAATAGTTTTCTTTTTTCTTCTTGAAATTCATTTAGTAGCTATTGTCATACATCGCATAGGTTAGCAACTAGTAAATCCATATTACTAATAGAAAAATCATACCAAATATAAATAAATAAATTAAAACTCGGCTACTATGCAAATTTCCTTTATTTTCATCTTATTGTGTTATATGTGTGTTGTAAATGATAGTTTAAAAATTAGAGCTTGAAGAGAATTTGCTAAACTAAGTAGTATAGACTATTATAACTAGTATTTTAGACTGGTTGCCATTAGGGCTAAGGCTTTGTTTAGTTGGAAAAATAGAAAAGTGTGAAGATAAAAATTTTAGGTTCCTTCATTTGTGTTTGGTTGGAGGTGGAAAAGTGGAGGGATGAAAATTTTCTTTGTTTGGCTAAAGAGAAAAAGAAAAGAATAGAAAATAGAGGTTTTATAAATTTAAGCATATAGCCTTATTAAAAAATGATGCCAAATTAAAAAAAAAATGAAGACAAACAACCAAAAAAAGAAAAAGGCAATTGCCTAAGTTTATTAAAAAAAAAATCATGCCCAGTAAAAAAAATAAAAAAAAATAAAAAGAAGAAAAAGAGCAAAATGCCCAATTTAAAAAAAAAAACAAACAAACAAAAAAATAAAAACAAAAAGAGAAGCAGCAGTTGTATCACGACTAGGAAAATGTGAGAGAATGGGCTAATTCAGCCATTTGATTTGATTGCAACTACTCTTCTATTCTATTTTTTCTTCAAATTGAGGAGAAATGATAAAGTTTAGCTACAAAATTTGTTGTAGTCTAAGACTATAATTTTACTCAATATTTTTTTTTTTATTGAATGTGAATTTTGATAAATCTACCATTAGATTACATTTTCTTATATTCTCTATGCTTGCAAAATTTCTAAAAAATTAAAGATCAATAACTATGTCATCAACAAGTTGTTTAAATTGCAAGTTTTTGTAGTTTAAAATTATGCATTAAAATATAATTTTATAGATCATATAATAAATAATATCTGATTAATACAAAATTTGGCATGTGTATATAAAGCATAAGTTGTAACTAAAATTTGTCTACGAAGAGAACAACAACCGAGACCCGCTAGTTTTTCCTCTTAAAATCCTCACCCCAACACACACCCCCCTCCCCTCCCCCTCCCCCCCCCCCCCAAAAAAAAAAAAACAAAAAAAAAAAAACAAACGGCGTTTTACTTCTCTCTTTGACTTGGGATAATTGGAGTATATACTATCCTAGATCTCTGATGCTTTTCTGCTTCGTAGCACGCCCATGCTTAATTAATGAGAGATACTATGTTCACAATATTTTTACAACATTTTCACAATTAACAACTTACCACTTAGGATTTGTTGTAAAAATGTCGTTGACATATCATTTCTCTTAATTATTTGATAATCTTCTTCTGAAACATAAATGTTGTCATTGCTTACGTTTTTAAGAAGCTTTGTGAGGCAAACATGCATCCGATAGATTCATGTCTGCGTTAAAATTTTAAGTCAAGGTTATGTTTTTTTTTTTAATTTATTTAAAGGGAAGTCAAGATAATGTTAACCAAAAAATAAAAAACTTAAAAATGGTCCTTAAATATTGATATCTAATTATGTTTGTAAAGTTTCTACATGCTGGTCCAGCTGGATAACAGTGTTGAAAAAATCATTCTTGTCCATTCTGCTATTGCTTCTTGGCTTGAGAAAACTTCTAATATACATTAAGATAAAATAAAAATTCAACCGAAATCCATGATCAATTCATCTTTATTTTATTCTTATTATTATTTTGGTCCTTCCGGGACCAACAGGCCAATAAAATCAAACCTAGAAAAAGCCCACCCTAGAATTATATTCTCTTCATTCTCAAAAAAAAAAAATATATATATATATATATTTATATTCTCTTTATTTATTTATTTATTACTATTATCCTTAAAATAAGATCTCACCTCCTTCTCATTAAAATTAGCACATTAATAAAAACGTTATCTGATTAAGAAGTTGTAGTCTTTGTCAAGCTAACCCCAATAATGCACCTTATGAACTAGGTGTTCAATATGTTTAGTTTTTATAGTTTTCTTAAGTACAAGGATTTTTTTTTTTTTTTTGATATTTTTCTTATTGTTTTTTATATTTTGTTGATTTTTGGGACATGAATGAGTGCAAAATCATATGAGGTGTTATTTAAAAAGAAAATAGAGTTTTTAATTTTTCAGATATTGATTAGAATGATAGTTTCATAAATCTTCAATGGTGTATTACTTTTATATTTATAGACCAAGTAGTTATTATATATTCTAAGCATCTAATGTATTCTACAAGTTTGTTAGTATTGTTAATGATAAATAGCTTAAAAAACCATTAAAAAAATGGCATTTCAACCAGTGAATGCATAGTCAAAGCAGATTCAGAAAGAAGCAGGTAAAAGGATTAAAACGTGGCATTTGAAAATGGTTAGTACTAAAACCAATTCAGCCTTGGAAATTGGCATGTGTTTTCAGTTTTTTTTTTTTTTTAATTTTAAATTGAATTCGACACTGCTATCCGATTTTATTTTCAACTTGAAATTGGTCGTTGATTTTGGCAATATGCCATATTTTCCCAGATAATTTTGTATCGTGGACAAAAAACTAAAGACTTTATATTTTTGTATTATTTTGCCAAAACCCTCCCAAAAAGCATATCAAAATTCAAAACCACACTCTAATCTTTTTGCATTTTTTATTTTTGTACTCACACACCCCACCCTTCTGCTTTTACAATTTTATTGTGTGTTGTGATTGGTCGTTTAGAAATTAAAGCGTGACTGAGGAGGAGAATTTGCTAAAATAAGTAGAGAATTAGAGTATTATATCTTTTTTGAGTATTTTCTACCTGCCACTAGGGTAAAAAATAAGTTTATTGGTAAAATCAAAAGATTTTACAAGAGATTAAAGAAAGAAAGGTTAGAGTCGTTAGACTAGTAGTTAATTAAACATCCTAGTCCTAGATCCCCGGTGCTTAGTTTTTTGCTTCGTAGCATATGCCCTTGCTTAATTAAATAAAGAAAAACCTACTTACGAAGTTGAAAAAATCATGTTGCTTAATTTTCTACATGCTGGATGACAGATCGAGTTGAAAAAAATAAAAAATAAAAATCGTTCTTGTTGATTCTGCTATTGCTTCTTGGCATGAGAAAACTTCTTACCTAGTAAGGAAAATTCAACGGAAAGAAATCCATGATCAATTCATCTTTGTTAGTTTATTAGTATTATTTTTTTGTTCCTTCCGGGTCCAACAGGCCCAATAACATCGAACCTAGAAAAAGCCCACCGTAGAATTATATCATTTTTATTTATTACTAAAACTTACTATTATCCCTTAAAATAAGACTATAAAATCACAGCTCATTCTCATTAAACTAGCACGTTAATAAAATGCTTGACCAAGGAATTTTAGATTTTGTTAAACCTAGCTTGAACAATGCACTTTTCCAAATGTGTTCAATATACTTGGTTTTTATAATTTCTGAAGTACTCTTCTTTTTTTTTAACTTCAAATTATTGTTGCTTGGTCATGATCAAGGCAACCTATAAACTACAAAATTTAAAGGTAAACTCTTCTCTTGAATGTTAAGTCTCTATATTATTATTATTATTTTTTTGAGAGAGTTTAAACCTATGGTTTAGCTAGAATTCAATTTCATATCTCATCTAAGGTGATTAGGAAAGTTTACTGTTTGAAATAGTCAACACGCAAGGCATCAATAAAATTAAGGATTTCAACCCGATCAAAAGATATTATCAATTTAAATGTAGGCACAGAGCCAAACAAGGGCCCAAACGGGCCCCGGTCCTCCTTTAGTTGCAGGGAAAAAAAATTTTATGTATATTATGGACTTGTTGTGTAATTCTAATTGGGCTCAAGAAATATAAAACTTTGCCCCTCCCTCCAAAATCCCCCTCTCCCCTAATCAGAGAAGCCCAAACAAATCACAACCCAAAAAAGTTAACAAATTATTACAAAATATAACTTAAACAACCCATCATCATCTAAGTTGAAGAGAAAGATGTTGAAATTGACATAATAATAATAATAATAATAATGAGAGAGAGAGAGAGAGATGCCGTCATCGTTGTCCAGCCACCTTAGTTTTGGATATTTCTCCTATGATCTAATCTCTCTCTCTCTCTCTCTTTCTCTCTTTTAAGTGAAGTGTGAATATGTAAGTGTTTATATATATATATATATATATATATATATATATAGACACACACACATCTATTTTTAGATTTAAAAGAACGTTAGATTTCATCTTGATAGATAATTGCATTGCAATTGTAGTTGGCATTTTTACAGTGAATTTATTGATTGAAGGAGGCTTTGCTGAAACTAGGTATCACATGAAAAGCATGAAGAGACTAAGGTTAGAGAGAGAGAATTCTTGGTAGAATGTCCTGGGGTGAGTTAAAGAGAGCCCTCAGGCTAGTCACACACACACACACACACACACACACACACACACACACACACACACACACACACACACACACACACACACACACACACACACACACACACACACACACACACACACACACACACACACACACACACACACACACACACACACACAGAGAGAGAGAGAGAGAGAGAGAGAGAGAGAGAGAGAGAGAGAGAGAGAGAGCCCCTAAATCAAATGAGTGATAATTAAAATAAAAAAAAAAGATTAATGTGAAATAAATTGAACTTGACAAAATTATAACAAAGAAAATGTAATATTTTTATCTAACAATAATTAATTATATTTACAAAATATTATAAAGTAAACCGAAACAGCTTTTTTTTTTTTTTTAGTAAAATCATAACGAGCACATTAGTAAAAGAATAAGTATAGTAAATTAGCAATACAATTTTTAAATATTTTATTAAATTATCAGATTGTAAGTGATGAAAAATAAAAATATTGTTAATGACGGTTACCTATAAAAATAATGAAATTTTCCACACTTCACCACCTAAATTATGAGCATATTTGAAGAAAAAGTGTTGTTAATGAACAGAAAGCAAGAAAATAAAAAAATATAAAAAAAAAAAAAAAAATTGTCCCTATAGCTTAATAATGAAAGGTAAAAGAAGAGCATCTCTTCCTCCACCACTTTATAAAGCACCCCGAAGATAACAAGGCCTACTTCATTCTAATTCTCACGTGACTGATTCCAACTAAGCTTTATTTATTTGATAAAATATCATAACATATATATTTTTCAGGTCTAAGCTTTAAAAGGTTCAGAGTATGGAAAATGATAAAGTATTATTATTCTTTCCCAAGAGTTTCTCCTCTAACAAACAACGTAATTCCATTCGAACTAGGCAGAAAAGAAAATCTGTCTGTGTAGTATAGACTAGAAAATACCATCCCCAGAAAAGAGAGAACCTTTTTTTTATTTTGGGTAACAAGTAACAACAACACCGCAGTCACAGAAAACTTGTATAAAATTAACCCTCTTCTCTTCTCCTCTCTGCTTCATTCACTCATATATCTCTCTCTCTCTCTTAGACTCCATAGCTGCATAGCTTTATTTGGCCTCTGTTTCCTCTGTTTCTTCACTTCCTCTTTGTCTAGCTTCAAAATTTCCAGTACCCACTTCACCAAAATGTCCAGCCCACAAGCCAAATCCCCGAGCCGATTAACCACCCTCCCTCCTAAGAGAGGCGAGGTCAAACGCAGAATATTCAAGGCCGTTGCAAACGCAGTTATCTCCTTTGGAACTGGGACTAAGACTGCGAGTGAGCGCAAACTGAAGCGCACCCAAACTGCAGGCTCTTTTAGCTCAAGTTCCACATATTCAAGTGGTTGCAACTCACCTCGTATGATCGATGATCACTCAGATTGATGTATATACAGTATATTGCTTACAACAAGCTCAGCTAATTGTGCTGCTGTGATTGCAGGGTCTATTGCAGGCTAATATTTTTGTATTTTTTGTATTTTTTTTAACATTTTTTTTTTGGGGTATTTTCCCTTGAATTTGGGTATTAAAAATATGGAAGATTGTTGGGTTGAAGGCCTGAAAACGTTTCAAGATGTGAATATTGTGGATTGGATACTTGTAATTATAGTTTTTGACCCTGTGTAGCTATTTAGTTATAGCAAATATTTATAGAATGATTAATTAATAGCAGTGGATTTTTTTTTTCTTGAATCATAATAGCAGTGTCAGTATCTTTTTATATTTTTTTCTCTAGCTCATTAATTTGCACATTTCTCTTTTTGATATGGTCTCTGGAAATTTTGATTATTTGAGGAGATGGATTGTATGTAATTGGGTGTCTAATTGATTGAAGAGAAGGTATCCTGTGAGCTGGGTGCATACACCCCTCTCACCCAAGATTTTTTCTTGATTGAATTGATTGATAAGTTTTTTTTTTTTTTTTTTTGGGTAAACGAATTGATTGATATGGCAAATCTATGCAATTGTTTTATGTAAATGTGGCGATGGTTGTGGATGGGTTTTCTTCGGCTTTTTTATTTTTTAATTTTGGTGGGAGGGCAGAACAAAACTGCCCCGCGGGTTTTCTTCTTCTTCTGTGATGACAATTTTGTTTTTTTTTTTTTGGTATACTCTTTCTTCCAGATAATATAGTTATGAAATAAAAAATAAAAGGCTCATTGAATTTATTTCGACCATGACTTTGATGTTATAGATGCCTAGAAATTATGAAGGGGTTGATTTTTATGGTATATTTATGGAGTCTCTCAGTCACCTCTGATTTGGATGGGATTTGTAACATTTGTGCCGTTTTGTGCTCGGAAAATGCTTGCACAGCTTTTTTTTTTTTTTTTTTTTTTTTAATCTGTGGCACGAAAATTTTCAGCTATTTTTACACATTCCTATGTTTTTGTGGCCTCGATGAAGTTCCATCTCAAAATCAAATAGGAGATGTGCAAATGAAATCAGTGTAAAATTTGTTGTACTTAAACAAAAATGTTTATTTCTCCCTATAAACGGCATCGACAAGTGACAACCTTTGTTCTTTGGGGGTTATGGAATTGACCCTCTCTCATTATAAAAATTTCAACGATTTTTACACATTCCTATGTTTTTGTGGGCTCACATATGTCCTATCTCAAAATCAAATACGAAATGTGCAAATGAAGTCAGTGTAAAATTTGGTGTCCTTAACAATATTGTTTATTTCTCCCTATAAAACACATCCACAAGTGACAATCTTTGTTCTTGGTGTTTTGGGGATAAAATTGTCCCTCTCTAGAAATTTTCAGTTTTTAAGTAACAATTTTGAATAATGTCATTGTAATTATTTGTAAAACCATGAGACCTATATGATGTTAACAATACATAACGTACACATTTTTTTTTCTTAAAAATACATACTCATACTAAATACTCAATTATATGTTTTTGACTTTTTTCATTTTTGAAAATATGTTGTAGAAACTTGGTACTAAATACATTTTTTGCATTATGAGTACTTTAAATACGTGTTTTCACAACACTTTTTAAACTACAATTTTCACTTTGAATTCTAAATTACTTTTAATGTTGTTGGATCTTAAGGAAGTAAGTTAGATTGCAAACAGGTCAATTCGAAACCAAAGTCATTTAAACAATTAATGATTCCAAGGTTCACCGTAAACATATCAAAGTCTAGATTACAACACACTGGGACAAAATTGGCTTATGCCATTTTTAAAAAAATAATCCAGTATTTTGTCCCATTTCTAAAACTAATTAGGGAAATACCTCTCTTTTAAAACTTGATTTTCTAAAAATCGAGCTAAGCTCATAGTGGCATTTTTAAGGAGCCTATAGTGACGTTTTCAGGACCTATAGTGGCGTTTTGAAACTTGAGCTCCATGAACTCGAGTTATAGGTAAAAAAAATTAAAAAAAAAATTTGCCTATAACTCGAGTTCATGGAGCTTGAGTTCTAAAATGCCACTATAGGTCCTTAAAATGCCACTATAGACTCCTTAAAACGCTGCTATAGAGCTTCAAAATTTTTTTTTAAACTCGATTTTTAGAAAATCGAGTTACAAAGGAGGGGCATTTCTTTAATTAGTTTGGGAAATGGGGCAAAATGTCATTTTTTTTTGCACGAAAAGGGAATTTGCCCATTTTGTCCCCACACACTGGCATCAAACTGATTCGGAGTAAATATATTTAGATCAAACAAGAAACTAAGAGTTTGAATCAAACTTCAATGATCTCTTAAAAAACATGTTGGAGCATTTTAATATTAAATAATTAAAATAAATAAATGTTACAACATAAATGTAAAAATGTGTGAGAGAATATGGAAGATAAAAAGTTAGTGATAATGTTTAATCCCATATTGAAAATGAGAGAAACTATTTTATTCTTTTTAATTGTGGTGATTAATGGGCTAACATGAATTGTCTCAAATATTGAGCTAGATACGTGCGTAAGAGGGAGATGAAGGGTGGAGGTATGTTCTAGCTATACAACATTTGTGTATTATTCAGTTTCTCTTTGTGTTATTCCTATTATTATTGTGTTTGCACCATCAAAACATGATTAAACTAAGTTACAGAGTCACATGTTAACACTTAAAAAAGTATAAATTCTTCAGTAAAACTTATGAACTACAATAAGATCTCCTAAGAAACTAAATTACTATGATCTCTCAGTATGATAACAAGTTCTCTAGCTTATTCCCAGTATCATTTCTTGAGAATGAATCATCTATTTATACTTGAGACTTGACAGTTACTACAATTGTTCCTTCAACGTGTTCTTCTCTCGTTAGGCTTATTTAACACTAATTGCAATGCTACATACTACTAAACTACCTAAATGACACTTTAACGGACTGCGACTGGGATTGCCATCCTTGCCCTACGTTTTTCTAGTACTCTTACAAATGTAATCTCCAAATTGTGCCACTTGTCGTGTCCTCAATGCTTTAGAGAATTTTCAAATCAAAGCCAATAACATGGAAAAATTTGCCATCTGTTTTGATGAAAAATAATTGGGAAATAATTTCACCCAAGTTAATTAAAATTTTATTAGATATTTTTTCATTCTCAAATGCCCATCAAGTTTTTTGGGGGGTCAAACTTTTATTTATTTTTCTATTTTAATTTTTTGGAATTGTAAAAGTCTCTATTTTTGTGTTTCTATTCAATGGTTGGATTATATAAGGGAATAGATCTTCCTTCCCTTGTGGAGCTGTTGTATGCAACGCCTCCCTCTTAACAAGTGGATTCTAGACACCTGTGTATCCAACTGGCTTAAGTTTGATTTATACTAAGGATTTACTCATTCATTCAACCAAAGACATGTTGCACCAATACGATGAGGGAGCGAATAATTAATTATGTCAAGACTCAATGCTAAAAAGGATATATGCTTTCTTTTTCCTATGTTATTAGAATCTAATCCTCTTATAATATAGATGTTACTCTTCTTGTTTTTATTAAATTACATTTAGTGGGAACAGTTTTTTTTTTTTTTTCTTGATCAGTGTTACCTAGATTCTAGATTACAGTATTAAAAAAAAGATTCTAGATTACAGTTCATTAACAAAGGTAAAAAAAAAACTATACAGTAATGCATTACTAAAAAGAAGATGCTGTCTTTTTCTTTGCTTGTAGAATCCTAACCCTCTTATAATGCACATGTTACTTGCCATGTTTATTAAATTAAATTTCCTTTTCAGAAATTTTTTCTTGATTAGTGTTATTGGGTTACAGTTGGCAAAGATAAACTAAACTAATGTGTAAACAAGAACAAAAGAATATCAATGTTATAACCTATCTTTACATCTTTAACTGAATAGGACATCTCTATAATTAAGATTAAGAAACAAACAACCGCAAAGCAGATACAATTATACAATTAGTTGTTGGCCTGTGTTACACTTACAGCCAGCCGCATTGTCATAAGCTGTGCATAACCACAAAATTCATTATTTTTGTCATACATGATTGAATATGTCTGGCGGGGTCCCTTTAACATTTAGATGCTGAGTTCAATGTCTTTGAAGAGCATAACTTTAAATTTGGAAGTTTCAAATTTCATCTACCATACTATTCGTCTATAAAGTTTTCAATATGTCTCATTAGTCATTAGTAAAGAGTGGAATAGCTAGCCTAACCAAAAATTAAATACACACAACTATATATATATATATATATATATATGAGTTGGGTTCAAATTACACTTTGAGTAACTTTAATATTACACCACTCAATTTTTTTTAAATGAATGCAAATTTTGACAAATCCAACATTGGATTATATTATCTTGATATATTCTCCATATTTACAAAATTTTAAGTTGATCAAAATTAATAGTCATGTTATCAATCAATTGTTTAAATTAAAGTTTTTATAGTTTAAAATAATGCATAACAGATGAGTTTATAATTTGAATGGTAAATAACGTCCAATTGATATGAAAATTAGTATAAATGTTAAGAACATATAAAACATGTAATTCAACAGTGGGATTTCCAAGTTATTAGGTGGTGTAACACTTCTTAAAATTATACTTAGTGTAACTTGAACTCATCTAAACAATGTTGCACCACCTAATAATTTGTTATTAAATTCATATTTTAAAAATCACACCATTGAATTACATGTTTTATATGTATTTAACATGCATGCCAATTTTCATACCAATTAGTGTTATTTACCAAACAATCCATAAACTCATCTTTTATGGATTATTTTATACTATAAAAACTTGAATTTAAAAAATTGATGGATGACATGATTATTGATTTTGATTACCATGAAATTTTGCAAGTATGGAGAGTATATGAATATAATGTAATCCAAATGTAAATTTGTTCAAATTCATATCCAATAATAAGTTATTAAGTAGTGTAATATTAGTTAAGGTTATACCTAGTATAACTTGAACCCAACTATATATATATATATATATATATATAAACCAAAATGGGCATTTGCCCCTTTCGCCCAAAAGATGTAGCAAAATACCCCTGTTTTGAAACTCAATTTAATAAAAATCGAGTAATGTGAGAAATTTTACATGGAACTTGAGTTCTATGTTTTTTTTTTTTTTTTTTTTTAAGTTTCATTTTACATAACTCGATTTTCTAAAAATCAAGTTTTTCATTAAAACTCGATTTTTAGAAAATCGAGTTTAAAACAAGGGCATTTTGCTAGATAATTTCAAAACAGGAGCATTTTGTTGAAAAATTTAAATGAAAGAGGCAAATTTCCATTTTGGCCTATATATAAATATATATATATATATATATATATATAATAAGACTAGCAGATTTTTATGCTCCATATCATTGAATTATTGCTCCCAATTATTTCTTGAGACAAGCAACGGTGATTATTATGTTCCATGTACTTGTTTTTTTTTTTTTTTTTCGTTGTTGTTCTTTTGGAGAAGAAATGTTCAATGTACTTGAAATACGTATTTTAAACTCGAATCCACTTTTTGATCAAAACAAATAAACAATTGAGGGGAGGTTATATTGGGCGGGAGCTGAATCTTTCATCCAGTAAATTCTTCAATTTACTTTAAAGTGTAATCGAAGTGAAAGACAGTTGTCTCTCATTATCACTACAATTAATACGATTTTCTAACCCACCGATGCTTTTTGTCTGCTTTCTTATAGAACATTTTTCACGTGGAAACATACAAGTTGGAGCATCTTTAGTACAACGGATCTAGATTTCCCTACTCTCATCATTATCGTTCATCTTCCATCTTTAACTTCGATGCTCAAACCACAAACCTGTTTCACTTTTTAGTTTGATGAATTTTCTTTAACAAGGGAATAATACTAAAGAGTTGCCTCATCAAAAAAAAAAAAAAAAAAAAACTTAATTAATTAATTACTCAAAATTGTTTGGATACAGCTTCTAATAAATGCATTTGTGTATTGGACACGATTCGATATAGATACGTGTTCACATCGTATCGTATTCAATGTACAAATTTACTAGACAAAAGCTTGATCCAAATTATTGTAGTTTGATCTCAATTGAGATAACCAGAATTGTATCACATTTGTATCACCGACTTGTGCACAATTTTAATTGAAGTTCCATTAATGGTTCACAACACCATTATTTATTTTGGAAATTCTTTTGCTCTCTCTCTCTCTCTCTCTCTCTCTCTCTCTCTCTCTCTCTCTCTCTCTATATATATATATATATATATATATATGAGTCCAAATTTGGTTAGAATGAGATATAAAACCAATGTTTTACATCATTCAATAAGTAATTGCCACATCATCGTGCATTTCACTCAAAATTCAATACATCCTATCACACCTAATAACATCTCATTAAACTCCTAATTTGGTTATATTTATATATGGGTATTAGAATTGATTGGATGTGATTGTGTTTATTTTGAAATATGTGATAAGATGATATGACATGTTAGGATTGGAGGGGTAACATATAAGTTTTATACTACATCCTTACAAAATTTACTCTCTCTCTCTCTCTCTCTCTCTCTCTCTCTCTCTCTCTCTCTCTCTCTCTCTCTCTCTCTCTCTCTCTCTCTCTCTCTCTCTCTCTCTCTCTCTCTCTCTCTCTCTCTATATATATATATATATAGATTTGGATGTCATAGTTTAGAATCAAGAGTTTTGAAAAGGGATAAATATCCTCTCATTTCATGTGAAATGGATAGAGTCCATTTCATACTTCAACTTAGATATTATAATTTTAGAGATGAAATATTGTCACATGATTCAAAATTTTAAATAATGTGGCAATCTTCCGTTTCAAGTGAAATGGAGAGGACAGTGTTTTGGCCATTTGTATTATCTAAAGAACAATTAAGAATATATACTTTTATATGAATTTTGAGGTTTTTATACAAAAACATTTGTATTAGTGAATTCGAAATAACATTTATTCCTATTTATATATTGATATAAGTTAAACTCATTCATAAATTTTCAATAAAAAATTAATTTTTATATTTTATTCCAGCCAATTAAACTGAAAATTAAATTTTAATGTCTTCTTTTAAAATACTTTTATTTTTTTAAAGAATCTTTTAAAATACTTCTATCTAAATAAATCATTAATTAATAATCTTCCTTTTCTTTTACACATGGATGGAGTTTAGCATTATGCATCACTATAAAAACAGGATGAAATACAAAATAGATCATGGCTTCCTTAAAAAAGTGAAAAATCAACCATACACCCCATTATATATGCATCGTTATTTAAAACTTTGCATATTGTTACAGGAACATCTAAATATACATCTCCACTATAGCAGCATATATTACTTAAACCACGATTGTACAAGAATTAGAGTTTTTTTTTTATTGCTATTTATATATAAACGTACACTCATAATGACAACAATTATTAATAATTTTATGAAACGATTATGAATTACTTTACCATAATGCTAAGATGCATGTATCATTTTTACTTTTTCAATTAATAAAAGATGAAAAATTACTGAAAGGAAAATTATATCTTAGATCCTACTGCCTTTCAAAAGTAGACAGAATAATAGAATATGAATATGGTTGATAAATTCACTCATTTCCTTCATATAGTATTAAAGTCATGTGTTGGTCTAAATCATTCAATAGTATATACTTGTAATGCATGTATATTATATTTGCTAAATTAAGATTAAATATTGGTATACATTATAAAATATGAGGCTTCCCCTTCACCAGAATTGCTTTACGGCCTGTCATGTTTCTGCTAATGAGTAAATTATTTTGATACGCTTTTGGAATTTGGACTATGGTGCATGCATGCACTACCTAAAAATATTTTTTTTTAAGAAACAGTACCTAGAAGTTATAGTAATTAAATGAAATTATGAAAGGCTTGTTTCTAATAAATAAAGCGGCTGAGTGCAGAATATAGGTCATGCAAGTTCTTGCGGCTATGAGGGTTGCTCTTGACTTATACCAGTTGGGACCTGAGAAGAGGTGGGGCGCTTCTGTTCATGTTTTTTTTATTAATTAAACAACAAGACAATACCTTCAATTTTTTTCTTTTTTTCTTTTTTTGTCCCTGCCATTCAGAGAAAAACAAAATGCTTTCTCTTTCGTTTTCTTTTGTTTTACTTTTTTTTTTAGTCAAACGACTAATTAAAACTAAATAAAGGAGGTGTTCTACTTCTTCGAGATATATTGGGCGGCAAATGATTTGCAACTTCCAAAAGGAAAATGGTTTATTTTCAAGTCCTTCTATTGTACCTTATATATATTTTTTTAATATAAGAAATGATCTTATTAGGCTATTACTACCTGTACTTCCTCCTCCTTTTAAGATTGGAGGTAAATTTCGATAAACCCACTATTGAATTACATTTTCTCTTATATCTTCTATACTTATAAAATTTCTAAAAAATTAATGATCAATAACTATGTCATCAAATAAGTTGTTTAAATTACAAGTTTTTGTAGTTTAAAATTATGCATAAAATATAATTTTATAGATTATATAGTAAATAATATATAATTAGTACAAAATTTGGCATGTGTATTAATAGTACAAAGAATATGCAATTCAACGATTAGATCTTCAAAATATAGAACAACATTAATGATATTGAATAAAGTTGTAACCTTATGTTACAACAAATTTTATAGTTAAACTTTGTCCGCGAAAAAAACACTAGAGTCCCACTAGTTTTTCCTGTTAAAATCCACCCAACCAAAAAAAAAAAAAAAATGATATGTCCACAACATTTTTATAACAAATCATAAATAGCAAGTTGTTACCGGTTGTTATTGTTGGGGCAAAAAAATAATTTTAGTGTTGGGTTCAAATTTGAACCAATAACAACTAATCACCTATGATTTCTTGTAAAAATATCATAAAAATATTATGAACGTAGTACCTCTAAAAAAAAAGATGCGTTTTACTTCTCTCTCTCTTGACTTGGGATGATTGGAGTATATACAATCCTAGATCCCCGGTGCTTTTCTGCTTCGTAGCACGCCCATGCTTAATTATATGGTAATCTTCTTCTGTAACATAAAAGACGTCATTGCTTAGGTTTTAAAGAAGCTTTGTGAGGCAAATATGCATCCAATAGATTCATGTCTGCGTTAAAATTTTAAGTCAAGATCATGTTTTCTTTTCTTCTTTTTTTTTTCTTTTTTTTTTTAATTTATTTAAAGGGAAGTCAAGATAATGTTAATAAAAAAAAAAAAAAAAAAAAGCTTAAAAATGGTCCTTAAATATTGGGACAAAATTGGCCTATACCCTTTTCACACAAACTAAGTAACATTTTGCCCCCTTTTCCAAACTAATTAGGGAAATGCTCCTCTTTTGAAAATCGATTTTCTAAAAATCGAATTAGGCCCTATAGTGGCGTTTTTAAGAAGCCTATAGTGACGTTTTCAGGACCTATAGCGGCGTTTTATAACTCGATCTTTACAAAGTCGAGTTATAGACAAAAAAAATAAAAAAAAAATTGCATATAACTCGATTTCATGGAGGTCGAGTTATAAAACGCCGCTATAGGTCTTGAAAACGTCACTATATACTCCTTCAAACGCCACTATAGGGCTCCAAAATTTTTTTTTTAAAACTCGATTTTGAGAAAATCGAGTTTCAAAAGATGAGCATTTTCCTAATTAGTGTGGAAAAAAGGACAAAATACTGCTTAGTTTGTGTGAAAAGGACATTTGCTCATTTTGTCCTTAAATATTGATATCTAATTATGTTTGTAAAGTTTCTACATGCTGGTCCAGCTGGATAACAGTGTTGAAAAAATCATTCTTGTCCATTCTGCTATTGCCTCTTGGCTTGAGAAAACTTCTTATACATTAAGATGAAATAAAAATTCAATGGAAATCCACGACGAATTCATCTTTATTTTATTATTATTATTATTTGGTCCTTCCGGGTCCAACAGGCCCAATAAAATCAAACCTAGAAAAAGCCACCCTAGAATTATATGTTCTCTTCATTCTCAAAACAAAAAAATTATATTCTCTTTATTTATTTATTACCATTATCCTTAAAATAAGATCACACCTCGTTCTCATTAAAATTAGCACATTAATAAAACGTTATATGATTAAGAAGTTGTAGTCTTTGTCAAGCTAGCTCCAATAATGCACCTTATAAACTAGGTGTTCAATATGCTTAGTTCTTATAGTTGTCTTAAGTACAAGGATTTTTTTTTTTTTTTTTTGCTATTTTTCTTATTTTTTAAATATTTTATTGATTTTTGGGACATGAATGAGTGCAAAATCATATGAGATTATTATTTAAAAAGAAAATGGAGTTTTTAATTTTTCAGATGTTGATTAGAATGATAGTTTCATAAATCTTCATCGGTGTATTACTTTTATATTTGTAGATCAAATAGTTATTATATACTCTAGCATCTAAATGTATTCTACAAGTTTGTTAGTATTGTGAATGACAAATAACTTTAAAAAACCATATATAAAAAAATGGCATTTCAACCAGTGAATGCATAGTCAAAGCAGATTCAGAAAAAAAGCAGGTAAAAGGATTAAAACGTGGCATTTGAAAATGGTTAGTACTAAAACCAATTCAGCCTAAGAAATTGGCATGTGTTTTCAATTTTATTTTATTTTTTTAAAAATTTATTAAATTGAATTCGACACTGCTAGCCGATTTTAATTTTCAACTTGAAATTGGTTGTTGATTTTGGCAATATGCCAAATTTTCCCAGATAATTTTGTATCGTGGACAAAAAACTAAAGACTATATCTTAGTATTATTTTGCCAAAGCCTTCCCAAAAAGCATATCAAAAATTCAAAATTACACACTATAATCTTTTTGCATTTTTGATTTTATGTGCTCACACACCCCACCCTTCTGCTTTTACAATTTATATTGTGTGTTGTGATTGGTCGTTTAAAAATTAGAGCATTTTGAGTATTTTCTACCTGCCATTAGGGTAAAGAATAAATTTATTGGTAAAATCAAAAGATTTTACAAGAGATTAAATAAAGAAAGGTTACCACCTCACACCCTTAGTACAATGGTCACTCCACAAGTATAAGTGATTGTGAGGTGTGGGGGGCATGGAACGAGGTTCAAATCTCCAGAAAGGAGTTTCACACACATATATACATAGATTAGGTTAGAATAGAATTTCTATCTTGTTAAAAAAAAAAAAAAGGTTAGACTAGTAGTTAATTAAGCATCCTAGTCCTAGATCCCCAGTGCTTAGTTTTGCTTCGTAGCATATGCCCATGCTTAATTAAATAAAATTAAAAGCTTCTTACGAAGTTGAAAAAGTCGTGTTGCTTTAATTAATATTCTACATGCTGGACGACAGAGTTGAAAAAAAAAAAATCGTTCTTGTTGATTCTACTATTGCTTCTTGGCATGAGAAAACTTCTTACCTGGTAAGGAAAATTCAACGGAAAGAAATCCATGATCAGTTCATCTTTATTAGTTTATTAGTATTATTTTTTGTTCCTTCCGGGTCCAACAGGCTCAATAACATCAAACCTAGAAAAAGACCACCCTAGAATTATATCATTTTTATTTATTACTATGACTTACTATTATCCTTAAAATGAGATTATAAGATCACAGCTCATTCTCATTAAAACTAGCACGTTAATAAAATGCTTGACCAAGGAGTTTTTTTTTTTTTGAGATCAGGAATTTTAGATTTTGTTAAACTTAGCTTGAACAATGCACTTTTCCAACTGTGTTCAATATACTTGGTTTTTATAATTTTCTGAAGTACTTTTTTTTTTTTTACTTCAATTTATTATTACTTGGTCATGACTAAGGCAATCTATGAACTACACAATTAAAGGTAAACTCTTCTCTTAAATGTTAAGTCTCTATATTATTATTATTATTATTATTATTATTATTATTATTATTTTGAGAGAGTTTTAACCTAGGTTTAGCTAGAATTCAATTTCATATCTCATCTAAGGTGATTAGGAAAATTTATTATTTGAAATAGTCAACACCTAAGGCATCAATAAAATTAAGGATATCAACCAAATCAAAAGATATTATTGATTTAAATATAGGTACGGAGCCGAACAAGGGCCCAAAGAGGCCCTGGTCCTCCTTGAGTTGCAGGGAAAAAAATTATATGTATATTATGGACTTATTGTCTAATTATAATTGGGCTCAAGAAGTGTAAAACCTTGCCCGTCCCTCCAAAATCCCCCTCTCCCCCAATCAGATAAGCCCAAGCAAATCACAACCCAAAAAAGTTAACAAATTATTACAAAATATAACTTAAACTACTTATCATCATCTAAGTTGAAGAGAGAGATGTTGAAATAATAATAATAATAATAATAATAATAATAATAATAATAATAATGAATTTATTGATTGAACGAGGCTTTGCTAAAACTAGGTATCACATGAAAAGTATGAGGAGACTAAGGTTAGAGAGAGAGAATTCTTGGTAGAATGTCCTTGGGTGAGTTAAAGAGAGTCCTCAGGCTGGTCACACACACACAGAGAGAGAGAGAGAGAGAGAGAGAGAGAGAGAGAGCCAACCCTTGAATCAAATGGTCTTCCTTCCTTTTATAGAGGGGCGTGGTTATAGGTGCTTATGAGAATATGTGATTGTGATTGTTTTTTAAATGGGACCTCTTATAACAACGCATTAAGAAACTTTTTTTTTGTATTTACATTTATTGATATTTCGTTAATACTAAATAGATAATAGTATAGATTCTCATTAAAAAAAATTGGTTCAAATTTCTGCACTCCTCGATTGAAATACTCTCTGTTCTCGTTTGGATGAGTTGGGTTGTCCAGTAAAAATTCATTTTTAAAGCCCAAACGAGGAAGCTGACCTCAATAGAGAATACATCTTGGGCATATATTTAGGCCCAGTTTCTCAAAAGGACTTGGTGAAAGCCACTTTAATCGAGTAGTTTAGTTTGGAATGAAAACGGGTAGCCCAATCAGGAACTCAGGTCCGTTTATTAGTATTAGACTATTTAGGTCTTTTTGCCTCTTTCCTTTCCATTCAAATTTCAAACCGAAAGAGTTTTTTGAAAAGAAAAAACAAAAAGAAGAAGCATATTAGACAAATGGCCCCGCCCCCGGATCCATTCCATTCCATTTCCAACCTCTGACTGACTCTCTCTGTCCCTACTAGTACTACGCAAAAATCATCAAAACTTTCTCACTCACCCACTTTATTTCTACACACACTCTTTAATTTCCTTGCTTTTCATCGGTCTCTCAGACTCATTCAATAAAAAAAAAAAAATAAAAAAAAAAAAGAGTGTGTGAGAAAGAAAAGCTTCAGACAGAGAGAGAGAAATGGAGAATGAAGGTGTGGAAAATGAAGGAATAGAGACAGGAATCCCAACGTACGACGGCAAGTATGTACAGTACAACATTCTCGGAAACCTCTTCCAGGTCTCCGCCAACTACGTCCCTCCTATTCAACCCGTTGGTCGCGGCGCTTACGGCATCGTTTGGTACCTAATTTTTAGATTCCACTTTTCTTTTCTTTCTTTTTGCTTTTGTTCCTTTTATTGTATATTCATTTTGATTCTATATTTGCCTTTCTTTCTTTTTTTACTTAGTCTTTTATGTGAATTTTTTTTTAATAGATATAATTTGATTCCTTTTGTCCCAGCTTGTTTGGATGATCAAATTAAAGCTAAGTCTAGCTCAAATAAATTGCGTAGTTAGGTTTGCTTTATGCTGAATTTTGGCTCTTTTTTTTTTTTTTTTAATTTAAAAATTTTAGGTCACTGAACCGCACTAACTTAGATCAGTTCTAATATCTTGAGTTGATGATGGTCTAGTGAACCATTCTGCTAAATTTTGAGAAGGTCACGCACATACAACGCGTTTGAATCGTCCTACTTCGGGTGTTAGGCGTGATTTTTGTGGCGATGAATGATATAGTGTGATTCCAAGGCTTTAACTTAAGAATGTGAAGCATAGCTTATTTGTATTAGCTTTGAATTTTACTTGTTATAATTGAGGGTGATTTATTATTTTGCAGCTGCGCAAAAAACTCTCAGACCAATGAGGAGGTTGCGATCAAGAAAATTGGAAATGCATTTGACAACAGGATTGATGCGAAGAGGACACTTCGAGAGATCAAACTCCTTTGCCACATGGACCATGAGAATGTAGGCACACGAACTTTTGAGTTGTTAAGGGTTACATATTTTTTCTGCCGTTACTTTTTCTTGCAAATCGTATGGTATCATTCATGGATTTTGGTATACTCTTTAGTTGTTTTTGTCGTCATTGTTTAATATGGTTTTAATGTTTTGCATGACGTAAATGTTCGATAGATGATTCTAAAATTAGCTAATTGGAGTACAGTAGAGAATATGTGCACCCCACCATTTTTGTTATGCTGTGAGTAAGAAATAATCCACTGCTTTCGTATTTGTGCAGGTAGTCAAAATTAAGGACATCATAAGGCCGCCAGAGAGAGAAAAGTTCAATGATGTTTATATTGTGTATGAATTAATGGATACTGACCTCAATCAGATAATACGCTCTAACCAAGCTTTAACTGATGATCACTGTCAGGTAAGCTGTTTCCTGTTGCCATTACAAACTAGTGGTTATCATAAATAACTAAGGTGCATTTGAAATATCAATGAGTAGATGATTTTAATACAGACTGCAGGTCCAGTATGACTGATTTTACATATTTAATCCTGGTGAAGGGCTTGCTTCTGATACTTACACAAAAAAGAAGAAGAAAGGGCTTGCTTTTAATGCGTTGTGTGTTATTTTGATGAACTGTTTTGTGTGTTAAAACCAAAATATGTTTTTGTATTGAATTAATTTTCTTTTTCAATGTGTCATGTTATTCTGAATTCATAATGATAAGTAGAAATGTAGAAGTATAGGTCTGATTTTAAAATATTGCAGAATTACTAATTGTGTTGGTCCCTTTAAATAGAAGATGATTATCCATGGATCAGTATTTTCATGATTGTGAACAAGAAGAAATAAAGCCAATGTACAGATTCTTGCATTAGATCTTCACAAAATTACTTTGCACTTGCCTAGGGGTGATCAGGAAAACATTGATGTAAAAGAGGATGAGTGATGAGAGATTCTAGCATCTGTTTAACTCTGTCTCTCACCCACCCACCCACAAATCACACTTGGAGAGAGTGTGTGTGTGGGGAGGTGCCAGGGATGAACTGCCTCAGAGTAAAAGAATACTTCAAAGATGGCCTCAGCTTATTTTTAACCTTAGGGTGATCTAAAGAAGCCTAACATCTTCGACCCCATTTATGCTCTGTGCAATTGTCCTGTAACCCAAAAAAAAATTGGCTGGTTGATAATATGCTTTGTTCCTCTTTCTTTTTTTCTTTTTTTCCCCCCTCTAAACTACCAGTGTCATTGTATCATTTTAAACATCTAGCAATTATTATGTGATACCATTATACCAATACATAAGCCTAAATATCTTAGTGGGAACTTGCTATATCTAGTAAACTTGAAATATAAATGTAAATGATATGGTTTAACAAGCTGCTTCTTGAAATGCATTGGCAGTACTTTCTATATCAATTGCTAAGGGGATTGAAGTACGTACACTCTGCAAATGTTTTGCACCGAGATTTGAAGCCAAGTAACCTGCTTCTTGATGCAAATTGTGACCTTAAGATTTGTGACTTTGGGCTTGCGAGAACCACCTCAGAGACGGATTTCATGACAGAATATGTTGTAACTCGATGGTATCGAGCCCCTGAATTGCTACTCAACTGTTCAGAATACACTGCAGCCATTGATATTTGGTCAGTTGGTTGCATTTTCCTTGAGATTATCAGAAGGGAGCCATTATTTCCTGGTAAAGACTATGTTCAGCAGTTAATGCTTATAACTGAGGTACTTGTGCTTTCCCTTTAATCCTCTTTCTATCTTTGAATTCAATAGAGACGATATGCATGAATAATACGTAGATATATTGTGGGCACTGCTGTACTGCTTACAAGTAATGATAGGATAAGTTGCATAACTTGGTTAACTATCAATCTAATTGTTTTATCGATGGTCTTTTTTTCTTTTCTTTTTTAATTATTTCTTTTTATGATTCTTTAAGCAGCTGTTAGGTTCACCAGATGATTCAGATCTTGGATTTTTAAGAAGTGATAATGCTCGAAAGTATGTCAAGCAGCTTCCACATTTCCCAAAGCAAACCTTTGCAATGAAATTCCCACATGTGTCCCCAGTGGCAATTGATCTTGCAGAGAAAATGCTAGTGTTTGATCCATGCAAACGCATAACTGGTATTCTTCCAAACTTTACTTGAATAAATTACCATTTCATTTATATTTTTTCTGACTCATTTTTCTAAGAGAATCTTTTCTTCTTCTTACTGATACACCCAAAGTTGAGGAGGCACTGAATCACCCATATCTATCTGGTCTTCATGAGATAAATGAGGAGCCCACTTGCCTATCTCCTTTCGTCTTTGATTTTGAACATGCATCCTTGAATGAGGAAGATATAAAGGAGCTTATATGGAGGGAGTCTCTGAATTTTAACCCTCTTTAGATGCTGGAGTAAGCTCACCAGTACTGTCCTTGTTTCCCCTGTTTGGGTCGATGAAAGTCCTTATTAAAAGATTGAGATTTTTGTTTAGAGAGTATATGTATCATATACTATATCAGGGAGGGAGATAGGTTCTCCCTTCCTGACTTGAGATGATGGATTGGCAGTTTGTAACTAGCCGTCCCCACCACACCCCCCCCCCCCCCCCCCTTCTTTCTTCCTCTCTCAGTCAATGAATGGCAAGTTTGTTCATGAGTGTGGTATTTGGAAGTTAACTGGATTCATTTGGAGAATCCAGTACCCATTGATGGTTGGTATGCATAAAAGAAGGCTATGTTCTCTGAGCTTCATCCTTTTATGGCTGTGATTTGTACATTGTAAATCTTATTTTACCCATAGAAAAGGAATCATAAAAAGTTAAAATAGGTACAATACCTGGAAACATGCAATGTTTGTGTTGCCCTGATGCGTGTTTCGATGCAGCTTTTATGAGATTCTTTATATTTTTGCAGTTTCCACTTTCCATTCCAAGTTTCTTTTGACATCAGTCAAGGGGTACTATGAGTTGCCTAAAAATGACATTTGATAGGATAAGATTCCAAATATTATAACGTCTTGAGTTTCAATTTATGAAATTTATTGGCTTATTAATTATTATTTTTTAAAAGTAAATTGAATTTTCCCACCATAAGGGGAAAGCAGCATGGTAACAAAGGATTTTTATTTGTTTCAAAATAAAATATTTTTTAATGTAAAATATTTTATATTTTTTAGTAAAATATTTTCATTTTACAATGTTTGGTAGTGTAATTGAAAATATTGTAAAAATCATTTTCAATGTTTGTTTCCCAGTAAAATAAAAAAAAGTTTGTTATTACTCAACCCACCAAATGCAAGCATAATTGCACAAACCACCAAAATTCCAAATTCGTAGGAAAAAAAAAAAAGGCTACCAAAGCCACCCAAATTCAAAAATCCAACCAAACCTCCAATCACCACAAACACCAATCTCATCCCAAGTCGATATCCAACATAGATGCAACCAAAAGAAAAAACAAAAGAAAAAAAGAAGAAAACTTAACCCACACCATAGCAAATGCACACAACCCAATTGACAGTAATAAATAACAACCATAACCACAACTTGACCTTTGACCAGTACCCACATGCCCTAGAGAAACTCATATCTTTGTGCCTCAAATTGATCGTGTAAGGTTGAATTTATTCAACCATGTGTTGATTTTATTCTGTACCAAATTTACTTGTAATTCAGCAATTAGATACCCTGTTTTTAGGTGGGAATCATGTAAGGGTTGTGTGTGAGATTGTGAAGAATTCAAGCGTGTGTGTGTAATCAAGAGCATTCTCACGACTGGAACTCGTGAGTGACTCGCGACTGATGACTCGCCAAAGTGCCACACATGTAAAGCATGCAGGAAGTTGAAGGGTCGTGATAGCTAGAGCACTACAGGATAAAAAAGGACAGTTTGGCCAGTCAGTTATTTCGTAACTAAAACTTGTGACTTGTTCTAGTCGCGAGAGTGAGTCGCTAGACCGTAGCAAATGCACACAACCTTGTTTGTTTCCCAGTAAAATAAAAAAAAGTTTGTTATTACTCAACCCACCAAATGCAAGCATAATTGCACAAACCACCAAAATTCCAAATTCGTAGGGAAAAAAAAAAAAACAGGCTACCAAAGCCACCCAAATTTGAAAATCCAACCAAAGCTCCAATTACCAGAAACATCAACCTCATCCCAAGTTGATATCCAACATAGATGCAACCAAAAGAAAAAACAAAAGAAAAAAAGAAGAAGAAAACTTAACCCACACCGTAGCAAATGCACAAAACCTAATTGACAGTAACAAACAACCACCATAACCACAACTTGACCTTCGACCAGTACCCATAAGCCCTAGAGAAAACTCACATCTTTGTGTCTCAAATCGACCATGTAAGGTTGAATTTATTCAACCATGTGTTGGCTTTATTCTGTGCCAAATTTGCTTGTAATTCAGCAATTAGATACCCTGTTTTTAGGTGGGAATTATGTAAGGGTTGTGTGTGAGAGAGTGAAGAATTCAAGTGTGTGTGTGTAATCAAGAGCATTCTCGCGACTGGAACTTGCAAGTGACTTGCGACTGATGACTCACCAAAGTGCCACACATGTAAAGCATGCAGGAAGTTGAAGGGTCGTGACAGCTGGAGCACTACAAGACAAAAAAGGAACAGTCTGGCCAATCAGTTATTTCGTGACTGAAACTCGTGACTTGTTCCAATCGCGAGAGTGAGTCGCCAGACCGTAGCAAATGCACACAACCCTGTTTTTTTCCCAGTAAAATAAAAAAAGTTTGTTATTACTCAACCCACCAAATGCAAGCATAACTGCATAAACCACCAAAATTCCAAATTTGTAGGGAAAAAAAAAAGGCTACCAAAGCCACCCAAATTTGAAAATCCAACCAAACCTCCAATCACCACAAACACCAACCTCATCCCAAGTCGATATCCAACATAGATGCAACCAAAAGAAAAAACAAAAGAAAAAAAGAAGAAGAAAACTGAACCCACACTGTAGCAAATGCACACAACCCAACTGACAGTAACAAACAACCACCATAACCACAACCTGACCTTCGACAAGTACCCACAAGCCCCAGAGAAAACTCACATCTTTGTGTCTCAAATCGACCATGTAAGATTGAATTTATTCAACCATGTGTTGGCTTTATTCTGTGCTAAATTTACTTGTAATTCAGTAATTAGATACCCTGTTTTTAGGTGAGAATCATGTGAGAGTTGTGTGTGAGAGAGTGAAGAATTCAAACGTGTGTGTGTAATCAAGAGCATTCTCGTAACTAGAACTCGCGAGTGACTCGCGACTGATGACTCGCCAAAGTGCCACACATGTAAAGCATGCAGGAAGTTGAAGGGTCGTGACAACTGGAACACTACAGGACAACAAAGGACAGTCTGGTCAGTCAGTTATTTCATGACTGAAACTCGCGACTTGTTCCAGTCGTGAGAGTGAGTCGCCAGAACCCATGTTTTATAGAAAAATGACTTTTCACATTCCTCACTTACCCTACTATAAATACCTTTATACTTATGAAATGTAGAGAGTTTCTAGAGAGAATTTTGAGAGAGAAACCCCAGAGAACAACAAGATTGATTCATCCACAATCTTATACATTTGACTCTTCAAATTCCTCTACTCTCACCCTCTCCATTGACATACCCTTGAGAGGAGTTTTAGCCAAATCCTTACCTCACCACATTCATATCAGTAAAAAGGTTATTTGGTGCTTGGGAAGCAGTTCAGAGAGGACCAATTCATTTGGTTGATGCAATGGGCTTATTGTGGGATCCGGTAAGCTAGAGAAGATAAGGTTAGGCTTAACCATGTTGGAGCAAGAAGCTTGGAGGGCTTAGGTGCATCGGGTAGATTAGGCTTGGAGGGTCTATTGCTATTTATGTATCCCAACTTGCTTTTTAATGGATCATTTTATCGCTTAGAGAGCGGCAGAGAGGTTTTTCGCCGAGTTATTCGATTTCCTCTTCGATAACACATGCTGGTGTTATCTTGTGTTTGCATCTCTCTAACCATTACTCTTTGCTTTTAATTATTGCTGTGTTGTGATTAAATTATAGCTTAGAGTAGTTTGATTGTTTGGGTATAGCTTATATTTATCATTTCGCACATACATTGTTTAAATATAAGCTTGTGTTGGTATTTTTGAAATTTAGAGTCTAAACATTCACTAGTTTTTTACACACCAAGTGAACTTTCAATTGATATCAAAGTGGGTACACTTTGACGGATTTCTATATCCTGAGTGTGATCCTAGACCCCTTGTAGCTTATGATGAAGTTATGTTGAATTGCGGTTCAAATGTTTGTGATAATGACTCTATGAGTTTCTTTAAAGATTGTCCTAACAATGAACTCCTAGAGTTATTAAAAAAAAAAAAAGAAGCATGCTAGAATGTTTGTTCCCATGCTAAAGTACCTTGAACACAAGAACCATGCCTTACACAATAGTCTATGTGAGTCAAATTCATTGATTGAGAAGTATAAAAGAAGAAATAAAATATTGTGTGACAAGGTGGATCACCTTAAAAAGAGAATTCAATTTAGTAAAAGAATAGAAAATGAAGATGAGTTTCTTTTTAAAGGTCAAGAGCGCTTATCCCATGCTTGCTTGTTTGTGCACACCTTTTTAAAAGTATTCAACTCTTATTTATAGTATTTTGATAGTGGATGTTCTCGCCATATGACAGAAGATAAATTACTGTTTAAGTCTCTTAAAGAGAAGGTTAGTGATTATGTGACATTTGGGGATGGAAGCCATGCTCAAGTTCTTGGCAAAGGGATTATTGAGATACCAGGGCTACCTCTATTGAAAGATGTTCTCTATATCAAAGGGCTTAAGGCGAATTTTTTGAACATTACTCAAATATGTGATGAGGACTTTCTTGTTCAATTCTCAAAGAAGGGGTGTGTGATCATCAATGAAGTTGGGATTCAAGTCTTGAAGGGAAATAGGACTACCAACAATTGCTATAGAGTAGTTCCTACACCAAATATCTCTTGTAAGAGTGCCCGAGTCGATGTGTTGGAACTTTGGCATCAAAGATTTGGCCATGCAAACTTCAAACAAGTGGTGAAAGTGTCCAAACTTGAAGCCGTTGTGGGGCTTCCAAAATTTGGAAGGGTGGAGAAGACCATTTGTGGCGCTTCTCAAATGGGGAAACAAACAAAGTCGATTCATTAAAAGGTGAATGTGATCCCTACATCACATTGCTTAGAGCTTCTCCATGTTGATTTAATGGTGCCCACAAAAACCGAAAGCTTAAGAGGAAAACAGTATATTATGGTTACTGTAGATGATTTCTCAAGATACACTTAGGTGGAATTTCATAGAGAAAAATCGGAAGCATGTAAGAAGATGGAGAATCTTTGCAAGAGGCTTCAAAACGAGAAAGGTGTACCAATTGTCAAGATAAGAATTAACCATGGCAAGGAGTTTGAGAATGCTAGATTTGAGTCTTTATGCGAGAAGAATAGGATCAAGAAAGAATTTTCAGCTCCTAAAACTTCTTATCAAAATGGGGTGATGGAAAGGAAGAATCGGGTGATTCAAGAAATGGTAAGAGTTATGTTACTCAACAAACAAATCCCTCAAAAATTTTGGAGAGAAGTCATGAACACCTCGTGTCACATTGGCAATAGAATATTCTTTCAAGCGGGAACAAAGAAGACTGCATGTGAAATTTGGAATGGGAAGAAGCCAAAGGTGAAATACTTCCAAGTCTTTGGGAGTAAGTGTTACATTTTAAATGATCGGAAGAACCTTAGAAAATTTGATGCAAAAAGTGATGAAGGTATCTTTCTCGGATACTCAACCACTAGCCGGGCATATAGAGTTTTCAACAAGAGAACAAAGACAGTGATGGAGTCCATCAATGTGGTGATTGATGATGCCATAACAAAAGCAGCTATTGATGATGATGGAGAAGGACTAAGCTCCAAAGAAACCACCATTGAGGTTGAAGCCCAACATGTTGAAGTGGAAGAACTTTCACCGGAAAAAGAATCTACTCTCGTGAATTCTAGTATCCGTTTGGATATATGTTGCGTTTATTGCGTCTGGTGTTTCTTGCGTGTTGTTGTTGTTGTTGTTGTTGTTTTTTTTTTTTTTTTTTTTTTTTTTTTTTTTTTTTGTGCTGCAGCACGCGTTTTAGGAGAACAAACGGCTACTGGTCATGAATAGTAGCTGTATATTTCTAACTTTTTTGCCACTTTTCATCAGTTTGTAGGACCCGTGCATTGTTTACAGAGCCCACAAACCTCACTCTTTAGCAATTTTTCATTAAAAATGGGTCCCACAATACTATTCACACATTTAAAAATTATTTTGCTATAGTGTTTTCAGTTTTATCAAAATAAGTTCTATCCAAACAGACTAATGGAGACAAGATCAATGTCTAGATCCTCAAGTCCTCTCACCCCTCCAGAAGTTTATCCTCTTATCTCTCGGAATGATGAAGTGTCCACCTCAAAGAAGCCATCATCAAGAATGGTTAAAATGTTCGAAAAATACATGTTTGTATCACATACAAAACATACGTAGCAGAAAATTAACGGATCTACTTCATTCGCAATTGACAACGTGTACTATATAAATTTCAAAATAAAAGAACAAGAGACTGTACCTTGGTGCGATGAAATTCAAAACCAAAAGATTAGAAGTACTCAGGAACACTTTTAATCTTCACTCAAATTCCACTTGTGTCCAATAAGTGTAGTCTCTCAATCAGTTTATATGTGTCTGTTTAAGGGAGAATAAGATAGTGTCCTACACTCACATACAAAACTATTTCATCCCTTTTAAAGTGGGACTAAGTGGCTATGTGACAATAATTGTATGAGAAGCTTCCATATATTCCATTTTGATTCTAGGTCCTAGGTCTTGGAATCTAAGGGATTGATCAAAATGGAAAGCAGACTTGACAGTTCAGTTCCCAGGCTTTTTTTTTTTTTTTGTCCAAAGGAATTTTTCAAGTAAGGAGGAGGATGGAGTGGTGATTTTGGATATACATAGTCTTTTGGATTCATAAGAAAAAGAGTGGAGAGTGTATTGGTATCTTAGGTTGAATCTAGTTAGGATTTTAATTGAAAAAACCCAACAAGTTTCATTTGGGACTATTCCTAAAGGGACAGGGATAACACTTTTTATTATTATTATTATTTTCTTTTTTGGCAGAAAGGGTAAGGATAAAGTTTGTTAATGATAGGATCCAACAATCCTCCCAAATATTGACCTTCATACTTAACATCATAACAAACACTTTTAGTCACTAGAGCCCTACTTTTATAAATTCCTTCCATAAACCAGGATGATTGATTCCTCCTATTAGCTTCTGAATACTTTTACCCTCTCAAGTATTTCGATTTCAACAAATGAACCCAAATTTTATCTTGTCTTGGTGTTATTGCCTAGCCTAATTTTGTTAACACTACTTTATTAACATATTTTATTATCCTTAAGCCCAAACTCCCATTCTCTTTTGATTTACATAAACTACTTGGAGAATCTATTACTGTGGATTTGGATTGATTTACTCGTGCTTGTATAGAACGTTTGTATAGATTGTATTGGCCATTGATTTTATAGACTGTTTGTATAGAATGTTTCAAGCATTCTTGTATTGGTGATTGATATAGAGGCAGGTTCTTACCAATGTCAAAAACAAGTAATTATTACTCCAATACCAGTGGGCATCTGTGTGACCTAGACCATTGCACCCTTAAGACGTCCCTAAAACTTCATACTTTTGGTAGGAGGTTTTATGGCTGTTGCTATTGGTCACTAGTAAGTACCACATCCCGAATTAGTAAAACATTGATTATTTGCATCAAGTCACCAATTTGTTGAAATGCTTATTTGATTGTACAGGGTGATGACCGTGGATGTAAGTTCTTCAAATGGTTGGACACCATTTGAAGAACTTACATGCACGAGGTGGAACTTGCTAATGAAGAGTTGAAGTAAGCACGTGCAATGGGAGAAGCTGCAAAACGAAAGGCTGAAAGAGCCAAGGTTGCATGCAGGATTTCTGAAGAGAAAGCGAAGAAGTTCAAGATAGCTCTAGTAATATCATGGGTGATATTTGGAGTACTGCTTATTTTGTCTACTAGGTTTGGGGATGTTAGAAGCAGGTAAATGATTTTGCTTGGATGAGTTGGTTATGTGCATAATAAGCCAGACTTGTATTTTGAAAATTGGAGATCATTTGTATTATAATGGCACAACTTCATGTACCAATTTTTGTATTGTAAGTATAAAAATTTATGGTATGTATGACATTGTACTTCTATAATATGTTGAGAGTGTTCAACTTTATTCAAGATGGACTTGCAAATTATGGGCATTTTAATTGTAATTATATTATTTATGAAACACCAAAGTGGATCCCTAAGAGTAACTACTGAAGGGAATGTATTTTGTTTTCATTGGATGAATGACTAGGGGGAATGAGTAATAGTTGATTACTCATTGCAAAGTATTGAATAGTTCAATTCAGGAAAATCAAGCTAAAGGACTTTGCAATCAGTTCAGCTCAGGCAAGACTGATTTTGTATGAGTTGTAAATTCCCTCCTTAAATATAAATAAACTTTTTTATAAAAAAAATTAACCTGTTATTCACTGACCTTGTAGCTAATAGTTGAGATTCTTGAAATCCAGCTGTTCCAAAATATTGCGAAAAGGAAGTACATACTATTGCATATAAGCATGTCCACTTGTACTTACATTACCAATAGGTATTAGATACACCTATTTTTACATTGCCAAAAGGAATTACATCAGAAATGTCAATGGGTTATTGACATTAAGCCATAACATGTAATCATTGTTCACAGTTAATGTAAATTTACAAAAAAGATGCATCATAATATCCAAAAGAATGCATCATGTATCTAAGGGACTTCTAGTCACAGTACCTAACTTTATACAAAAGTCGCCACAAAAGGTCATAAGCGGAGGTAATAACTCTATACAACAAGTCTCAACAAAAAGCGGTGAATCTGTATACGTGCCCACCATCAACCCCGTCATCGTGCATACTCCTCTCACATGCGGGCAGTCACATCATCCCTAAACTCACCCATTGCCCTCTTCGCCACATTAGGCATCTCCCTCACATGCCTCCTTTCAGCACTGCACTCAACTCAAGAAAATTCCCATTGTTCCCAGCTTGTACATTATCTCTATTAACGTCAAGGTTCTCCGATGAGTTAAATATTTCATCTCTACGATTATTGATGTGTATAAAATTGTGTAACGCACAACATGTTAGGGTTTATGCTTTAAAATCCAATTTATTGGCATGTCATAAATAATTAAATTGTTTAATTATATGAGACTATTTATAAATAAACAAATGGGACATTATCTTAGTCCATGAGATGCATAGTATGTGATTTATGTGATTTAGTCACAGAAAATATAAATCACAAGTTCTTTGTAAACTCAGAAGTTTAGTTCGTAGTCAGTGATGAAATTGGGCATTTCATCTGCGAAGACTATAACATATCAACTAAGATGATTTGTCTTGATCATGGAAATGGAGATTTCTAGTTGTATGTTGATATGTTTTAAGAGTTAAGACATATTGAACTGGACTGCTGTGAGATTTATTATTCTCCTAACGACTGTCAAATGAATAATAAATCTCACGACTTTTATTTACATCAACTCTAAATCCTGAGAGAATAATGCACATGATTATGAGATGTAGGTTGCTTTGATATATCAGGAGTGAGATTTATAAGTTACGGTCAAAACCTTATTATATTGGGCAGCCACATTTAGTGTTGATGGAACATATATTCTTAAGATGGAATTCATAATCTCTTAACAGAGATATAAAATATTTCCTTGAGATAAGTTTAATGGGTTTGGTTATTCAGAGAGTTGGACCCAACCACTTTAGTAAGGAGTTACTAAAGTATATATTTATAGAATTGGATTTCATAAATATATGATGAATAATATAAAGGATTAAACCGGGTACTCAAGGATTAAGATATAGTAATCTTTAAAGTGGTAGTCTATATTCATGACTTTGTATTACTACGAATATTTTAATGAAGGGATTGCATGTATAATAAAGTCTTGGGATATAATTTATTAATAAGGCCTAAAGTGCAATTATATTCATATAGTGGTATTATATTCATATAGTGGTATTGAATATAATTAATGGTAACTTTGGACTTGTTAAGAGTTGACAGAAAAGCCCAAGGCCCATTGGAGCTAGAGTCTTATTTGTTCTCTTTTGGTCCCACTCCAAGCCACACACTAGAGCCTAATTGGAATGACCCAAAATGCTAGCCCAATTAGATAATCAATTGTATATAAGGAGAGAAACATACAAAATTTCAGTGGTTCTTTAAGGAAGTCTTTTGATAAGTGTTTTTTATCAAGATTACACGAGGAATGAAATGGTTTGTATGTGAGTGTTGGACACTCTCTTGTTCTCTCCTTCGAAACTGACTGAGAGACCACACATCTTGGGCATTAAGTGGAATGAAATGGTTTGTATGTGAGTGTTGGACACTCTCTTGTTCTTTCCTTCGAAACTGATTGAGAGACCACACATCTTGGGCATTAAGTGGAATTGGAGTGAAGATTAAAAGTCTTCCCAAGAACTTCTGATTTTTGGTTTTGAATTTCACCACACCAAGGTACGCTTTCTTGTTCTTAAATTCTGAAATTTTCATAGTACATGTTATCAATTGCGAATGAAGTAGATCCGTTAATTTTCCGCTGCGTATGTTTTGTATGATACGAACATGTATTTTCCCAACACAACACGCAGAAACAACTAAATGTTGTCGAGATTCCTTATAATTTGCCATGCAATTCAAGATGGGAAAGCAAGCCTTAAGAACTCCAAAGCACCTCTCAATTACCATGCGCAATAAAGAGTGTCTATAGTTAAACAACTCTTTCCTCGATGCCGGTTGCCTATTGCTCCTCCTCCTGAGCATGATATTGGGTGGCCTTGTGTGGTGGAAGAAATGATGCACCAATGGGGTACCCCGAATCAACCAAGTAATAGGACCCTACAAGTGTAGCATATCTTAATGAGTAATAGGAACCTACATAAAGGAAAATAAGACAAAAGAAGACAAAAGGAATAAAAAGCTACCACAGAAAGTGTTCAGCTAAAATATTCTCAAAGGTTATATAAATATATATATATATATATATATATAAACACACACAAAAATTACTAAATGGCATTAGCATTACATAGGTGCAGACCACATTAAAAAATGGTGTAATCAGTACATACCCTTCAAATTAAAAAAAAAAAAAAACACTTTCTTTTTTTAATTTTTGTCTTGACTAAAAACTGTGAACTCAACACTATTATCCTCAGTCATGAGGAAGATGGTCCAACCACTAAAGCAACACTGTTATTCACGACAAATATTCTAATTGGAAACTAAAATTTAGTAAGATGGATTCATGGGGCACATAAATTTAGGACCCTTTGTACTGGCCAATTTGGAATTATGATGATTTATAAGCAATTCTACTTTCAACTTGCATTTGAGAAAGAAATGGTATATTCTGTCATATGATTGAGAGTATTTAGACTTTTAAGGATTTTGATCATTATCTGTGGGGCCCCTGAGTTTATATTATATTTATGAATATTGCCTTTGAAGCAGAATCGTGTTTTTGAAACAGATTTTTGCATGTAAAAAAGTAGAGATGAAGGGGGGGAAAATAGAGAGAGAGAGAGAGAGAGAGAGTATTAGACAAACAAGAAAAAGAACTTATTATATCTCTGATTGCTATTTAAAGCAAAGGACAGCCACATAACAATAAATAAATAAATAATCATGTTCACAAATGTCATTTAATTAATCACTAAGAAATATGGATCCCAAAGGGTAATACTAGAATCCTGATTGTCCTCCCCTGATGAACTTTAGAAATGGAACTATAATTAACCCCATTACAATTAGCAAGAAAAGTAATTTAATTCAACCCAAAAACTTCTCATGTTCTCTGGTAGAACCGTACATAAGCAAAAAAATAATACAATATCTAGAGACAAAAGAAAGAGATGTTATGGAGGACTTTCCATCCACTATGAAGTAGGATAAGCTTCAAAAAGGAATCAAACCCTCATGCAGTCATAAACAGAGTTTGAATAAGTTTGTTAAAAAAATGATTGCCATAATTTAAGCATGCAAATTCCTAAAGGCAAAGCATGATATAACAGAGCAAGGTACATATAATAATCATAAGTCATTACTAGTCCCATCAAGTATGCAATAGGCATCAACGTGATCATTTCCAGGAAAGAAGTAGACTATTTAACACACTCATCCAAGAGCAAAAGTAAAGCATATGACAGATACCTTCATCATTTTACCTAGGTTGATTGGCCAATCATAAGACTACAATAAGTATTGATAATCCTTCCATAAAGCTTTGGGATGCCTCAAACAAGAGGCATTCTTTTATTACATGAGCTGCCAAACCAGGTGGTGCAGCATCAGCTGCCACACCAGAGCAGCTCAGCCTGTCGCATAGTGCAGCAGCTAGTGCACCATTATATTTCCCATTTGGGTGCTCCATTTTATTTCCCATTATGCAGAATTAGAATGTAGAATGTATAATTATAATGCACAATGCAGAATTATAATGCGGAATTAGTATTTGTTGTGAGCAGATTAGGCACGTGTAAAAATGCAGAATTAGAACAGAATAGAAAACAGAATGAAAAAACAGCAAACAACAAACAAAACTAGAACAGAACAGAATTCAGCACAGAAAAAAGTAAGACAAAACAGAAATATGAATAAAATTCAGAATTAGAACAGAACAGAACGGAACAGAAAACATAGCAAACTTCAGAATTACAACAGAACAGAACAGAAAAACATCAAACAGCAAACAGAATATAACAGAACAAAATTAGAACAGAATTCAGGACAACCAGATAAACAGAAGCGTATGATTGAAAACAGACTAAAAACATGAAGACGCATACCTTCCGATGGCCATGAGAATCCATGCTTCGGGTCTTTAATAGCTTATTCGAACACCTTTGAGTCATGAGTACTTCCCTCCCAACCAAAGTGGACAAATGTAAACTTCATATCATAGTTGCATACGCACATAACGTTGGTTGTAATAGCACTCTTGCGACTCTTGTGAGGCTGGGTTTTCTCACTTGGAGGCCGAGCACTGATATAAGTTCCATCAATAGCTCCTATGCTTCTCTACATTTAAGAGAGCCAATTATTTGTAAACAACATCTCTATATGTGAATGAAGGAATACAAAATAGCAATATGTGCAAACATACTCATTGAAAGAACTTGTATTATAAAATGATTTACCTCAAACCAAGGGTAGTATTTGTTGTTTGACCGCATATGCTTTGGAAGGCCTACCACATTCAGATCGAGCTTGATTAAATGTTGGTCATAGGTGTGGATAGCTCACAACACCCTACGGAACTTGTGGTTGACAGTTTTAGTGGAATGTCGGAATCTGTCACCCACAAGTCACATCCGAGTATTATGGCTGACAATGTACAAGAATATGGCAATGGACTCCTGTATTTCCACACGCCCCTTCCCTTCCTTCAAGTATCCATGCTGTTTCAGCTCATCCACCAAATGATAGAACAAGTCCAATGTCATGCAGAACATGTCATGACAATTGGTAGGAATGCCATCCCTCACTTTAGCCATGTAATCTTTCCCACTCAAAATACTAGTACGCATTGGGCGCTTGTCATAATGCTGTTGGAAATAAGCCACCATCTTGCCAACAAGTGGAAATACAATCCAAAACTCATCCTCCTCACTGTCATAGTCTGAATCTGTGTCTGCACCAATGTCCATGTCATCATCATAATCACTGACATCCATGTCATGATCATATTCACTAACATCCATATCATCACTGCATCCAGAACTCTTCATGTCATCATTATCAGAGTCAAAGTAAGCATCGTCAAAATTGAAGGTCCAGAAAGAATCATTGGGGGAGACCATTCTACCCTATACCCTACAAAAACCAAAGCATCATTACCAATTCTTTGCAATATGTAAACTAATAAAAGGAATAATAAGTGGTACTAAAGATGCTGCAATAATGTTAGCACAACTCTCCTTATAATGTAAGTACTAAAAAATAATTACCATAGAAATGATACAATACTAAAAAAAAACACCAAGTACATAATAGCAATTACCAAACCCACATGCTAATGTAAATTGCATCAAGTAGAGATCACCAAGTGAGAAAGCTCACATACTAACATATGCTAATTATGTCAAATCCACAAGCATAGTTCACAACAATTACCATTACAACAAAAACAGCTTTAAGTAAAAGTGTTCAACTGAACAAGGCAAATACAACCAAAAGTCCAAGATCATCTACGAACACACATAAATTCTTTAAAAGCCACAACTAAGTGATTCACATCCGAATCACAATAATCAACATAAACTAAATAAGAAGTCTCCATTAATTTTCTGGGCCGTGAGCATAGCGCTTCATCCACATCCTCCTCCTATGTTCTAGCATGCCCATGAGCACCACCCGTCTCTCTTTTTTTTTTTTTTTTTGGAGAACCTCAGAGATGTTAATATAGGTCTCATCATCAAGATCATTGTACTGGTTCAGCACCTCTAAAGCCCTCCCAAGGAAGCAAGGATCGCCACCACTAGCAGATTATGCAACATGGTCGAAGCTACCCATAGACTTGCCCTTTTTCTTGTTAAACCATTCCCTTGCCAACACAATGTACTCTTGAAGAGCAATGGTCATGTCACTAGCCTTATCCCCTTTCTTGGCAACCTTCTTCCCCTTGCCAATAGGATCTTCAATGGGACGTTTGTCTGCACGTTGGGTTTGCTCCGTAGCAAAGGGATCATCTTAGGTTATGCCCTCAATGTCAGGATTGTAGCAATCATCGGGCACCCAACTGGGTACAACGAGCCTCATTGGCAATTTCCTCCTCTAGGGCACGCTCTTCATCACTACCTAAAGCTGGTATGTTTGATGAAATTTGAAAGGCACCGATTGCAGCATTAGGAGCAAACAATTGCCGTAGTTTGTCATAGCTATCCACTCTTCCGTAATGCATTTGCTTTAGGATTAGCCTGAAATGACAAGATGTAAATCAAAATCATACTAATACAAAATAGAAAATTACGAACATTTTACCAAGGAATTAGGGTAGTAAATCTAACATAATGCAGCCACATGCGCCCACATCTCCTTAGAAGTAGTAACTGTTTGGGTTGTCTCATCCCACCCCAACCTAGTATGGCTCAAAAGCTGGCTCCACTTTTTATGCTTTTGCTTAAGCCTATTATGCTTCTAAATCACTTGCTTAGGGCGAAAACTCTTCTTTGTTTGCTCATTTAGGGCATTCATAATTGATATCCAAGTTGGAGCCTTAAAAATACCATTTTCCTTATTCCCCTTTTGTTGTTCATCAACCATAATATCAATGAAGATTTTTTCAATGTGGGGAGGCCACATTTTGTCCTCAGCATTTTGAGATTCTTGTACCATCTAATACAAATATCCCAACACAATTGCGGAGATGTTAATATATATATATATATATATATAGTTCTATGAATTGGCCACTTCATTTCTATTGGAAGAGGAATCCATTGCTGCTGTAATAAGTTTTGGAAAAAATAGCATTTCTAATATGCACTACAAAAAATCAATATATCACCAAAAGCACAAAAAGGAACGAATAGGGCAACAAACAGATGATTTTTCTGATATCCTTAAGTATACAGATACATTCCCATTGAATCCTACTAACAAACAAGAACTTTTACAGAAGCAGCACAATTTGCAAATTTTCAATAATTCAAAGCTACATATTAGATATCTAAAAAATTACAACTCTATGACAAACCTAGCAATCAGAGTACCCACCTTGCTAATTAAACAATTCTCCCAGTGAGACCTAAGAAAATTTACGAGGACTTACAAAGAGTGCACTTATCTCAAATGACAAACAAAGAATATCAAAAATTATCAGCCATTTTGAAGGTTAATGAATTCCATTTCTTATTCCAATATTTATATGGTTAGTAAAGAAACAAGTTAACATTACAAATCATGGTTTCTCAAAGTAGGTAATAGAACTTAGTATCATCAAATCAAGTTCAACAAAAGCATATATGCCCTATACTTAAAATGTTTTGCTCTATGTCCTCTGCAACAGTCAATTTAAACCTAATAAAAGGAGAGAGCTACATCAGGGAGGAGGAATTATTGTTTATTCTTAGATAGGCTAAATCCACTAAATAATAATAAAAGGAAAATTAAAAAAAAAAAAAAAAGAGATAAGTTCCCTTCAATTTTTGAGAGTGAAGATAATCAGTGGGTTTTTATTTTTATTTTTTTTGTTTAACATTTTTTTAAGTATTCCCTATCAGACCTATTCCCGTGTTCAAGTAGTGAACTCTTATGACTTCTAGATTGGGGTACTTGTTACTGGTGTGTTCAAGGTTTGATATCTTATTTGTTGTCGATGATGAAAGAATCTCTAAAGGCAGGAAAATAAATTAAACAAATGGCAGTTTGATATAAACAAATGGCAATTTCAGTTCATCAATTAAACAAATGGGTCACATAAATTCATACCACAAGAAAAATTCATACCACAAGAAAGAAAGAAAGACCTACTTCAATAAAACACAGATAATGAAAAGAAAGACCTAAGTGCAGATCAGTAAAACAGAAACTATAAAAAGAAAGAAAGATTGAAGATGAGTCCATGGAGAAAAACCCACTTCAATACATTCACCAATACTTGTGGGCAAAAATCAATAAAACAGAATTTATACCACAATACCCAAATTATACAATGGTCATTGACAATGGAGAGGGAGATAGAGATATACACTACACCTAGGAGAAGATCACAGAACTGCGTTCAAATGGTTTTTGCAATGGATAGAGAAATGACTTCAAACTCACTTCAGTTTAGACCCAGGTGCAGAGAAATGACTTCAAACCCACTTCGTGCTTCGGTTTAGATAGCTGGAGGCCAAGATTTGAAGGATTAATGAAATGTGAGAGAAAACAGAGAGAGGGAAGTGAGAAAGGGGGGAAAATTTTGGCTGAAATATTTTGAGGGAAGTGAGAAAGAGAAATGGTCTTCACCTTGAATTTGCAACGGTAACATCAAACAACTCTGAGCTGACATGACAACACAGAAGCTGTGGGCTCCACAGAGTTCAAAAATTTACGTTGTTGCCATTGAGTTATGTAGCTCAGTTTTTGAAAACACCCGTTTCTTGTTTTTTATTTCCATCACTCTAACTCAAAATTTTTGAGTTTTGAGTGATGGAAACACAATGTGAAAATCAAGCCAAACAAAAAAAAATTTTGTGGGTCCCACGTGTTTTGAGAACTCAGTTATGAGTTTTGAGTGATATGATTCAAAACTGCTCTAAACCAAACAGACCCTAAGTCTTTTCTTTCTCGCATTCTTCTTTCTCAAATTGAAAACCTAGCGGGTGCTCTTCTTCTTCTTTTGCTTCAAAACACTAAATGTGAGTAAAAAATAAAGGAACCACTGAATGTGACAAAAGTACGATCATATGTGATGATACTACTACTCAATGTGATAGTGGAACCATCAAATGTGAGTAAAAAATAATTGAACCATAAAATGTGACAAAGAATGGACATATGTGATGTTAGTATTGCGTAATGTGACGATGGAACAGTTAAATGTAAGTTAAAAAAAATCACTGAATGTAACAAAAGTACGAGTATATGTGATGTTGATATCGCTTAATGTGACGATGAAACTGTCAAATATGAGTAAAAAATAAGGAAACCACCAAATGTGACAAAAGTACGGTTAATTGTAATGTTAATACTGCTTAATGTGACGATTGAATCGTCAAATGTGAGAAAAAAAAAAAAGAATCACTAAATGTAAGAAAAATATGATTACATGTAATGTTGGTGTTGCCCAATGTGACAATAAACTGTCAAATGTGAGTAAAAAAAATACAAAACCATTGAATGTGACAAAAGTACGGTTACATGTAATGCTGGTACTACTTAATATAACAAATAAACTATCAAATGTGATATTTTAGTAACTTGACGGAGCAAGTTGACCGCTTGAGGTACCGTATCCCAAAAAAAAAAAATGGTACAATAGAATTACCCTATATTTTGGGTCCATTTGTGATTCATTTATTTTGTTAAAACTGAAAATTTTTTGCTGAAAGTTATACGTAAAGGTAAAAATTAGCTGAAATAGTATAGTGAGATGAATAGTACCAAAAAGTAGGACTCATAAATAGTAAAAAAAATAATATTTGCCAAACAACACTTAAACATAACAAATTATATTATTTATCTAATATAGCGAATCACACACGTGATCTGGACGTGGTCCGTGTGAAAAGAAGCCGGTTTTCATTTTGCCAATTTGCATACTCCAAGTGAAGTCCATGGTGTTGTTGGGGAGTGTGTCTGGTAAAAGAAAAAGAAATCCCGAGCTGAATTTCTCATATTTTCTATCTATAATCTGATAATCTCATTGATCAAGTAAAACATGAGCTTTGGATTTGGTATTGGAATCCTCAGAAGGGCTTCACATTCACAGCGCCCAAACAGTAACAAAAAGCAATCATTGCCCTCACTCTTCTTCTCCATATTTCCACGCTCTTTCTCCCAGCTTCACTCGCAAACTCCACTGTCAGTAACCTCTCTCTCTCTCTCTCTCTCTCTCTCTCTCTATTTTGATGCTTGGTTTGTAACAGTGCGCTATTGATGATTGAACAATTAACACTAGGCCTTCATTTGGTATTGCGTTCGACATTGACGGCGTCGTTTTGCGCGACCACACTCCCATTGGAGGCTCCCCTCAAGCTCTCAGAAAGTTATACGATCACAACTCTGGTACGCTTCTTTCTTTGTGGGTGCCCATTGATTTTGTTTAAAGCATTGTTGTGTGGTTTAAATTGATTTCGTCAATTTATGTAGCAACTGGGACATTCATGTCCTTCTTCTATGGAGAATTCACACACACACACACACACACACACACACACGCACACACACACACATATATATACACACGCACACACAATTTGGTCTAAGTTGGATTTACGTCCCTCAATTTTTCCAAAAGTTGCAATTTTCACCTTTAAATATTAAAAGGGTATCAGTTTTCTCCTTTAAAAATGCTAAATTTACTGCCTATTTTACTCCAAAAGGCTTACAAACTAACAAAATGAGGTTTGGCAATGAATGTGATTGGTCAATAACATAATAAATAACTTGAAAATGTTAAATCTACTATCAATTTCACTGCAAAAGGCTTATAAACTAATGTGACAATAAATGTTATCGATATAACATCAACAACATGGTAAACAAATTTATGAATTACTAACAAAATGAGGTTTAGCAATGAATGTGATTGGCCAACAATATAGCAAATAGCTTGAAAATGTTAAATCGACTATCAATTTCACTACAAAAGGCTTACAAACTAATGTGACACTAAATGTTATCGGTGTAAAAAAAACATCAACAACTTGGTAAACAATTTTATGAATTACTCTCTTGTTTTGAATTCTAAAGTTGGCATATTAGTTTCTAAGGTTTATGAATTAAAATTTGTATTAGCTGTAGCATCACTCTAAATAAATTTCCGAGTTACATTTTTGTTTTGTGTTTGAAAAGGTGACACATTAGTTTGTAAGACTTATGTAGTAAAATTTGTTGTAGCTGTAGCATTACCCTATGTCCTTTCCTTTATCTTCTGTTATATTTATTTCAAGTCTCATCAACTTTTTAAGGTGTCAGCACGCTGCTTGCCTATGAAATTTTTTTGAGCGCAAATAGTTGGAAGAATGAAATTGAGGCCTTTTAAAATTTTGAAGGACTAAATTATAACATTATAAATTTAAGAGACTGAAAATCAAACATGGGTCAGATTTTAGGGATGAAAAGTATTTTTCAGTATAAATTTTTTTTATCAGTTTCTGCCCAAAAATAAAAACTATTAATAAATCACTCTCATTTGCAAGCAGGTACTTTGAAGATTCCTTATGTTTTCTTGACAAATGGTAAGTCATCTATTTAATTATTTTTGCTGTTTTTCTTCTTCTTTTTTTTTGGTTGAAGACATTGCATATTGGGTTTACATGTCATTCTTAAAAGTATGGAAGTATGTATATGATGCTGTTATATACTCAGAGTTGGGGCTTTAATATAACAGGAGGTGGTTTTCGAGAATCAAAAAGAGCCATGCAGTTAAGTGAACTCTTGGGTGTAAATATTTCACCCTCACAGGTACAGTTATGAAGATTTTTAAGTATTTTTTTTAAGTGCTATTTTTCTCTCCCTTTTTTTAATTTCCGTCTATATGAATTTTCTTGGCAGTGGGTCATCAGTCATGACATGAATTTGTTATTAATTCTTCTTTGTAATTTTTTTCCCCCTCATCTTTTTCAGTACAATTCTGATGCAGGTATTACGGGGTCATTCTCCTTTTAAACAGTTGGTGAATAGGTATGCATTTGGATCAAGTGCGATCTATGGTTACTAACCAACTTAGTATGCATATCGGGGATGTGGAATAAATTCAAATATTGTTAAAATGGTGAATGTGTGCATGATCAATGCGCTGTGTGTATCAAACATCACTGAATTGGCAAGGGGATAGTTTTATGTTGTAGTCATAGACAGATTGAATTATTGAGCTTCTGAATTAACGAGCCTGATATACGGCTTCAATGAAAGCTCATGCTGACACATGTTTAAATCTTTAGAAATAACATATGCATTCGGATATGACTAATTTTATGTGTAACGTATGATAAATTAACAGAATAATGAGAATAGACTACCACACAAAGTGGTAGATGCTATAATATGCTTACTGGAATTGGAATGATTAAAGAATCTAAATCCTTAGGATAAGAAAAAGTCTGAATTATAATGGAAATTTAATTCATTGTTGATCGAGTAAAATTCATCTCATTATATTATTCTCTCTAGTATTTTTTTTTTGATAAATATTATTCTCTCTAGTATTTACATCTTGTGTTGTACAGATATGAGAATGAACTCATTGTTGCTGTGGGAAAAGGTGAACCTGCTGCAGTGATGTTTGAATATGGATTTAAGTAAGGCTTTTGCCTGGTTGTATTGGCTTTGTGATTCACATAAGTTGAATTTCGGCAATGACATTGATTAAATTTTCAAATATTGCCTGAGGAGTGTCTGAATGACTCGTGTTGATTGATTTTATCTGCAGAAATGTTCTCTCAATTGATGAGTATGCTTCCTGCTTTGATGACATTGATCCATTGGCGCAATATAAGGAATGGATAACCAAGACAGTAGCTAATCAGAGTAGAACTTTTAAGGAGATAGGTCCAAGAAAGAGTGTTCACTTGGAGAGAGTTCAGGCAGCATTTATTGTTAGTGATTCTGTTGACTGGAGTAGAGACATTCAGGTTATCCTAAATCCATAGGTTATATGATGATTCTAATCATAGTACCTTCTTGGGTAAATTACAATAACCTCCCTTGACATCTGAGGTTTATATATATACACACACCTAATCGTAACTGTTCATCTATCATTATAAAATATATGTTAAATAAGGGAATATCACAATATCATATGTTAATGGTTAAGATTAGGTAGGTATGAGACTTTTTTTTATAAAAAATTTTAAAAATGTGTAATGTAGAATTCTCCATATGTGTGTGCGTGTGTCATTCCAACTTGAATCAAAATATTCATTTTTCATGTAAATCTCATGAATTGTAAACCTCAATTAGTGTTTACTAACTAGTGCACCCCGATTTTCCAGATTGTCAAACTAATTGACACTCATCCCCTTAAGTTTTCCAGGTCAAACAGTGTTAGATGTCTACATGGAATATTCCTAATAATGAAAAAAAAAAAAAAAAAAAAAAGAAGAAGAAGAAGAAGAAGAAGAAGAAGGAAAAGCTGTAGCCAAATATATTGAACTACAATTACACTTGTATGAATCTAAAATAAAATAATAAGCTGTAGCCAAATAGCCCAATGTGTTATTTTGTATGATTTACCTTCATTTTTCTCGTCTATGTTGATTCCAACCCCATCCTCTAAGAAACCTGTGCCATGTACGATTTGGTAGTAGGAGAGAGGCAGTGGCCTGGTTTGGGGTTAGATGTCGCCAGTGGTGGAAGAATGGCGGACGTTTTGGGGTTGTTTGGTTATTTTTTTCTTTCTTTCTTCTTTTAAAAAAATTTAAAGACATTAAAAATGTTTTGCCTCTTTTTTATTGGGTTTTGCTTAGAAAAGAAATATCCCGTGTCAACCTCTTAATACTGTATGACTTCGAAAGGGGTTAACAGATGGAGTGTCAATTAGTTTGACAATTTGGCAGGGCAATGTAATTTTTGGAAAATCGTGTATACTGGGTCTAGTTTAGTTGTACCTCGGGGGTGTCAGTATAATTAACCCTTTAAAAAGGTAATAATCTTGGGAGGGCTAAGTTTCATTTGACTCATTTATAAAAGGCGGGGGATTTTGCAATTTCCAAAATTTTAACTTAACTTCTTTCATGCACATTTTGTAGGACAGTTTATTAATTTTTGTATGAAGTGTTACATATGGCCTCCCTGCCCCTGGATTTGATGTGTAATATCCTTGTTATTGGAAACTTAAGTTCTGAACTGACTGAAATAGATGTTGGTATCAGGTTCTGTGTGACATTTTAAGATCTGGAGGTCTTCCTGGAAAGGAAATTGGACACCAACCACCTTTATATTTTGCACATGATGACCTTAAATACCAGGTTGGTTGTGATGAGTTATAAAATTGATTTCTTGAGTTCCTATGTAACTATTTTTATAAAATCTAATGATTTACTGACAAGGTGTCACTAAAGGTAGGCTACTTTTCCTTCTGAACGTCTTGGCATGGGAGCTTTCAGAATTGCATTAGAATCCATTTTCAATAGGTAAGGTTAGAGAATGTACAAAATGTAGATTGTACGTTACTCTTATAAATAGGTGTAGCTCTTTTTGATATTACAGTAATAAAGTTTTCTTTTTCTTTCTTCTTTTCTTGTTTTGAAGGGGGGAGGGGGGGTGGGGAGATGGATTCTGAACCTCCAGTCTCATGTAATGTCTTGTACTTTTCTGAATGCAATTGTTTAAATATGCAGAATTCACTTTAATGCTCTGGAGTATACATCTTTCGGGAAGCCAAATGCATTTGTATTCAAGAATGCTGAAACTGTACTAAAGCAACTTGCATCATCTCTTGTTCATGGAGTACATGTTGTGAATCATCCAGATGATGGAAGTCATTTTAAGACACTATATATGATAGGAGATAATCCTTCAGTTGACATCAAAGGTGCCCGGCAGGTTTGTCTTGTGGTTTCATATTTTTGTTCATTGGGAATATACTATAGGTATATAATTTAAATTAGTTATCTGAGGATACCCTAATTTTTATTTTTATTTTCAAAAAATTTTAGGCAGGACATCCCTGGTTTTCAATTCTGACAAGGACAGGAGTTTTTAAGGGAAAGGAAAATCCTTCTGATTTTCCAGCAGATCTGGTAAGTGTCTGATTAAATTCTGTTGCAAGTTTATATTGCAAATCTAGTATCATCTTTTTTTTTTCTCATATTATGTTCTTTCTTCTGCGGGGTTTTTTTTTAGTTGGGCGTGTCTTAATAAATTGCAATGCAAATTCTTATAGAGGGCAATGCACATTTTTTATTTTAAAAATCTAATAATATTTGATCAAATCAAGTTTTAAGAAAAGAAGGGATCTATAGCAAAGTTTCCCTTAGTTCCCTAAATAGATTGGTAAAGATGAAAACTTGACAGATCTGCAACTAAGTTTCCTTTCAGATTCAAGTGAGATGAAATTACCTGGACTCTTGTGTTTCTTGTGTAGGTTGTTGATACTGTAGAAGAAGCTGTGGACTATATTTTGAGAAAGGAGCGCACCTCATAAAATTTACATTTCCCTTATTTTTCTGCAGGTTTTGATTTCTTTTTTGTGAGATTGTCATATATTAACGAAAGGAAAGATGTCTGCAGAAAGCAGTCTAGGAATATCATTTAACGTGAACAACAATGATCTAGTTCCTGCTGGTTTTGCATAATGTGATCACTTCATTTTGTCAATTATTTTCACATATTTTCTTATAATGACGTTGATTTATAAAGATTAATTTGATTAAAGTACTTTCTGTTTTTTGATGTTGTTGGAAAATGATGTAAGATTCACTGTGTCTTTCCATTATTTTTGGGTCTGCAATGGTGCAAGAAGAAGAGCAGGTTCCAAATTGTTCAAGAAATAGAATTATAGTGGTATCAAGTTTGTCCACCAGTAGTTATAAAAAAAATAATTGTCCACCAGTATTTATAAAAAAAATAATTGTCCACCAGTAGTCAAGGTAAGTCAGTTGTGTTCTCTCTGTTGGGGATGGTTAAAGGGGGCCAAGGAAAGGGTGTACAGTGATGAAGTTTCAACCTTAATATAGTGGAAGTCACTAGTTCTAGCAATTGAGCCTGATTTTACTGAACCCCATATAGTAAATTCGGTCTCGGTGACCATAGCGAGAACAGATTAGAGGCTTCTGAGGGGGTTAGGACTTAGGAGTGAACATTATTGACTTCATAATTGCTTGCTCCGTGACTACCTAATTAAGCATTAGGTACTTACATATCTAGTAGATACCAGCTAACATGGTGCAAATTTAATGAGTAAAGTTACTTTGTTCAATTTCTGGGAGTGCCGATCAAACAAATCCCAGATGCAGATCCAAAATTGGTTAACCACTTCAACATCTTCAAACTTCAAAATTTCCAGGGATCCAATGGTGTACAATAGAAGAACCGCTACCATAAAAGTCAAGAGCAACATTGACAACCTGATCAAAACTAATGAAAAAAGAGGTCTTGGAGATAGGGTAACTGCCCAAGTGATGGAAAACTGCAGCAATATCTGCAAGAGTTTAGACGAAGAAATGTTATATTTGAGATTGATCAGTCTCCTACCCAATTTGGAAAGCCTGTGCTACAATAGTATTCAAAAACAAGCCTTTTTCAGGTTTGTATGAGGTTTTGTACCTTCGTGTATGAGGTTTTGTACCTTTGTTTGGTAAAGGAGTTCAGACTCTCGCTGTGACAGAGGAGTGTGTAATGACACTGTGTAATACAAAATCCAAATCTCAGACCTTCACACAATACGTACAGATTATAACACATGATGACCCAAACATTTGCCTTCAGTCTTGATTGAGAATTAGAACGTGAGGACCTGTTTTGGTTGGCTCCCTAGTTTTCCGAGTGCCTTATCCAATGCAGTGTGAAAATTGTTAAAGGAACTAGTTCCATCCTGCAAAGAGGAACACCTCAATAATGTCAACATTTACAATTGATGCCATGGTATGTGATCAGAAAGATTAAAAAAAAAAAAAAGATATTGCAAGTAAATTTGTCTATGAAATAGAACATACTCATATTTCAACATCCCTTCTCGAGCTCGGTCCAGGAGGTAATCTATCATAATTCCGCACTCGTTAGCTTTATCAGAACTCATCCATTTCCGCAACCAGAATCCCCTTAAGGAAAGATCCTACAAAAGAGAGGGATTTCTCAAGCATAATATCACTAACAGATATCGACCTGACCACAGTCCTGAATATTTCTCTACATGGACAAAAGCATTATACTGAGATTGGTAAGTACATGAAACCATTTCACTTAAACAGATGAAACCATTCCAAAGTTCATTGACCAATGTTAACGTGTAATAGGTTGTGGGCTTTAGGCCTATTTTGTTTACTTGTATTAAACACATACTTGTATTACACACTCTGCCTCTTATATAAAGGTACTCTTGTATATTTTATTACTTGAGAAATACAATACTATACATTCAGTATTTCTAACATGGTATCAGAGCCATTGCTCTAACTTTCTTGTGCCTTGCAGTCTTGTCTTTGTTGGTATTTTTCGCTGCCTCGACTTCTCCGACTAGTAAACCTTTTCTATGTCCTCTCCTGACTGCTCCACTACTGTTAGAGGTACTCAACGCTAAATCTCCACCGCCAAAAGCTTGATTTCCGCCACCAAGACCACTGCCTCCATCGGATCTTTCACATCTGACCTCCAATTAGGACATAAGACATATCATCGTGTAGATTTTCAATCGCTCTGCACAACGCCGCTGGAATCATCATCATTTGACCATTCACGTGCCACCACGCGCTGGTCAACGTTTCGGCAAATTCTTCCACGTGCCTTATGCGCCATCAGTGTTGCTCCAATCTTGTCACCGCCGCCGTTATCGGAATTGTCTTTCTTAGATCTACATCATCAAAAAAGAATCGGCCTCATCGAACGGCTCACGCGTGTTGGGCTTTGTAGAGCCTAGTTGTATTTGATCTGGTTAACGACCCGAAATAATGTTTCATAGTTTTTAATGGGAGATTTTATGAGGCATAGTCCATGGCCCGTTTTGTAGCCCATTGTGAATCCTGCGTGCAGGATATAGAAAATGCTGCTTTGGTGATTAGAGTTTCTGGTTTTGTTGTTTTTGAGAGAGTGAAAAACAGTAGTTGCACTTTGTATTTTTTCCTTGATAAAAGTGAAATCCCTGCAACTTTGTGGACGTAGGTAAATTGCCAAACCACGTAAATACTGTCTTGTGCGTGTTATTATTTTTTCTTTGGCGTGTGTTTTCTCTATTTTTTGTTTCTCATTGGTTCAAAATTTCGTGTTAATTCCCTACAACGCGCTCTCACATGCCGCCTAAATTTTCTGCAACATCATCTACGTGTTACATGCACCGTCCTGTTGCCTGCTGACGTTCATCTGTGACGTCACTCTACCATGTCAGTCTGCCACGTCATCCGCCACGTCAGCTGCTTACATCATCTCGCCAACATCATCTTCATTGACTTGTTGATCTGTGCCGTTGACTATGGACCGTTGACTTTGACTATTGACTTTTTGCAATCTAGGTGCTCCTTACCCAATTTTTCGCGTAGATTCCATTTTTGCATATTTTGCTTCTAAATGAAGAATAAGGATAGGTCTTCATTTTATTGCAACAACCGTCGCCGAAAATCCAACAAACGTTTTTGCAATTTTTGCAAACGTCTTGGCTATAATATTGAGACTTGCTATCATCGCAACAAATCAGCTGCTTCCAAATCTGCTGCTAATGTTGCTAACACTGAGAGTATCCAACCAATGGCTCCTATCTCCACACAGTCTAAGTCTTCTGGATCCACTATCACCATTTCCACAGTCGACCTTTAAAATATCATCACTGATACCATTTGTATGGTTGGTAATGCATTCCTCTTTTCTCTCAGTTCTATCTGGTATGTCTCCTTCCTCTTGGTTTACGGATTTCGCTTGTTGCAATCACATGACACCCAACTCGTCCTTATTTTCTCAACTTGAACCTACACCACACCCTTTTAATATTCGCACAGCTAATGGTTCCACAATGTTTGGTTATAATATAGGTTCCATCTCGACCTCCAACCTCTCGGTTCCTGGGGTCTTTAATGTTCCTAACCTTTCTTGCAATTTATCTTCTGTGGGACAATTAGCTGAGTTGGGTTATCGCATTACCTTTGATTATTCTGGGTGTATTTTGCAGGATCCGAGGACAGAACAGGAGCTTAAGACTAGTCACAGAGTTGGGTGTATGTTTCCTGTGGACAACCTTTTTCTTCCACCTGTTACTCCAGTTTCCATTGCTACTACAGCTGCTGCAGTTTCTTTTATTCCTTCCCTTGCACTTTGGCATGCTCGACTTGGTCACGCATCTTCCTCTCGGGTACAACACTTGGCTTTTAGAGGTTTGTTAGGTTCAGTGTCCACAGAAAATTTTGATTGTGTTTCGTGTCAGTTAGGAAAACATCCAGTTTTGCCTTTCAATACTCATGAATCAATGTCCATTGATATCTTTGACCTAATTCATTCTGATGTCTGGGGGCCTTCCTCTATCTCTAGTATTGGTAGATCTCGATATTTTGTTGTCTTTGTTGATGATTATTCCCACTATAGCTGGATTTTTCATATGAAACATCATTTTGAATTATTGCAAGTATTTCCAATTTTGCAAAAATGGTTGAAATTCAATTTTTCAAACGAATCAAAATTTTTCGATCTGATAACGCTCTTGAATACACTCAATATGCTTTCCAAGCTATTTTGCATTCCTATGGCACTATTCATCAACTAACGTGTCCATGTACCTCTCAGCAAAATGGTAAAGTCGAACAAAAACTTCGTCATATTTTGACAATGTTCATGCTCTCCTTTTCTCTGCCAAAATTCCTGTTCCTTTTTGGGGCGAAGCTGCTCTTCATGTTATTTATGCTATTAATCGCATTCCTAACCCTGTCATCAAAAATCAAACTCCATATGAGCGCCTTTTTGGGTCACCTCCAGACTATCACCACCTTCACTCCTTCGGTTCTGCCTGTTTCATTCTTCTTCAGCCGCATGAGCATAACAAACTTAAGCCAAGGTCTAGACTTTGTTGTTTTCTTGGCTATAGCGAAACTCAAAAGGAGTATCGGTGTTATGATCTTGTCTCTCATCGTCTTCACATCTCTCGCAATGTTGTTTTTGGGAACATCGCTCCTTTGTCGAGCTTTCTCACTTCCGTGCCTCCCTATCTACCTCCTCTGTCTTAGATCTTTTTCTAGATAAGCCACATATTCCTTTTATAGTTACTCATGTTCCTCCTATAGACTTCTCTGTCCAACCACTAGATATTTTTTATGCCTCTTCTAGATCACCCTCTAACGAACAGGTTGAACACGAACAGGTCAAAGATGAGCCACCCAACCCTAAGCTTGGGTCCCCTGCTCCTACTCCGCCTAAAGATCTTGCACAAGACATTCTACCTCGTCACTCCACTCGGGTAAGATCCATTGCACGAGCCTCACACCTATCGTGAGGTATCCACTGACCCTTTATGGCAAATTGCAATGAAAAAGAAACTTGATGCATTATCTAAAAACCATACTTAGGATTTGGTGACTCTCTCTCCGGGAAATCTGTAGTTGGTTGTAAGTAGATCTACAAGATCAAGACTTGCTCTGGTGGGTTGGTTGAGCGATATAAAGCTCGTCTTGTTGTAAAAGGTTTTACAAAGGAGTATGAGATTGATTATGAAGAGATTTTTGCTCTGATTGCTCGAATCCCATCTATTCGTGCCCTCTTAGCTATTGCTGCTGCTAATAAATGGGACCCTTTTTTAGATGAATGTCAAAAATATCTTCTTTAATAGGAATTTAAGTGAAGAAGTTTATATGCAACCTTCTTCTAGTCTCTCTTTTGAACTGAACAAGGTTTGTCACCTTCGACGTGCACTTAATGGCCCTAAATAAGCTCCATAAGCTTGATTTTCCAAGTTCAACACTTCCATTTCTTACTTGGGTTACACTGTCAGTTATTATGATTCTGCCTTATTTCTTCGTCACACCGTCAAAAGCACCATTTTGCTTCTCCTATAAGTGGATGATATGATCATAACTGGTGATGACCTCAATGGCATTCAAGAACTCAAGGATTTTCTCAGTCAATAGTTTGAGACGAAAGATCTTGGACATCTCAACTACTTCTTGGGTCTTGAAATCACTCATTCCATAGATGGTCTTTATATTACTCAGACCAAGTATGCTTTTGAACTTTTGTCTCGAGTTGGACTCACTAATAGCAAAACTGTTGACACTTCAATTGAACTTAATGAGCATTTAACTCCCTCGAGGGGGGGGGGGGGAACCATTGTATAATCCCTCTCTTTATAAACGATTGGTTGGTAGCCTAGTTTATCTCACTGTCACTCGTCCAGACATTTCCTATGTTGTTCACCAGGTGATCCAGTATCTGTCTACTCTACGATCGACTCACTATGCTGCTATTCTGCACATTCTTTGATACCTGAAGGGCATTCTCTTCCCTGGCATTTTCTATTCTGCTCAGTCTCCTCTTGTTCTCCATGCATTCTCTAATGATGATTGGACAAGAGATCCCACTGATCACAGGTCCACCACTAGTTATTGCTTTCTTCTTAGTTCTTCTCTGGTTTCCTAGCGAAGCAAGAAACAAATCTTTGTGGCCCATTCTAGTACTAAAGTAGAATATCATGCCCTTTCTGATACCACATCTGAGCTCTTTTGGCTATGATGGCTTCTTAAAAACTTAGGTGTGTCCATATCTCTGCTACTCCTCTTTATTGTGACAACCAAATTGCCATTCATATTGCTCACAATGATGTTTTTCATGAATAGACAAAACACATCAAGATTGATTGTCATTTTATTCGTTATCATCTTGTCATGGTGCTCTCAAGTTGTTCTCAGTCTCCTCTACAGATCAACTTGCAGATATCTTCACCAAGTCACATCCTAAGGGACGCCTTCGTGCTTTGGTTGACAACCTTAAGTTGGTCTCACACCCACCTTGAGTTTGAAGGGGGCTGTTAACGTGTAATAGGTTGTGGGCTTTAAGCTCACCTTGTTTACTTGTAATACACACACATACTTGTACTATACACTCTGCCTCTTATATAAAGTCACTCTTGTATATTTTATCACTTGAGAAATACAATACTATTCATTCAATATTTCTAATAGTCAACAATAACACCCACGGTATGGTAGTGCCAGTCCTATCTTTCCCTTCCTTTTTGTCATCAAAATGCATGGTCACAAATATTTCGAAAAATGGAATGATGATATCAGAAATTGAATGTATCTAACAGAATGTTCAACTAAACAATTGTCATGCAAGGACAGAAAATACTAGATATTAGGACTCCAACTACACAATAGGCATGCAACTTTATAAGTGCCTTTCCTATTTCATTACAAACACATGCATAAAATATTTTTGCACTTGGGTACCACATGCGAAGTCCAATTGAAGTGAACGTTGTGTGGTTTTAAAGGTCTAGTCATAGCTATCCTAAGGTTAAAACAACTTTTTATTTGGGTTTTTATTTTTATTACTTACGATCAATTTTGTATTTAGGGGAAATTTGCATTTCCACAAATTAATGATATTTTGTTAGTTTAGTTAGGCCTAGAATTTTCTAGGAGATCCTAAGTGTCTTAGGTTGTATTTTTCTTTGAGTCTAAGTTCGTCTTTTATTAGGTTTTTAGTTTACAAGAAGAATCCTTATATATAATATTTCTCAATGTACTTAAAGAAGAGATGAAGTTGATTAATACAAATTGTTAAAGATAAGAATAAAATAATATAAAGAAGCGGAAGCAAGAAAGAGAGAAAAACAGAAGGGATTACATAATTCGATCAACAGCGTACATCCACAGAATAAAGCCTTAGCAACTGCATCTTTATGATATACTCAAATCAACTATTACAGTGAACCCTTAATAGGGTATATATAGAGACTAGAAGTTAGGTCTAGAGCTTACAACATAACTGGGCCTCTTGGACCATTACATCAACATAAACCCAATACTTTAACACTTTTCCTTAAGCTAGAGCATATAGTCATATAGGTCCAACTTGTAATACACAAATGCCAACTTGCTTGAAGAGGCTAAAAACCATGTGAACCGGCCAAAACTTAAGGGAACTGACCAAATTGAAGTTGAATCAACCAAAAAAATGAGATGTACCCATTGAAGTTTTGCAATACCAAACAAAAACAAATAGAGATTTTATAGGAGTTAGGTTACCCTTATTCAAGATAAGGGACAACCAAAACCTATAACCAAACAACCAAAGTCACCAAACAGATCTGGATAGGGAATAGCCAAACTTAAACCCAAACAAGTCCTTATCCACCAAACAAATCTATATAGGGAATAGCCAAATCTTATAACCAAACAAGTCTTTATCCACCAAACAAATTTTATCCCTATTTAGGATTAAGTTATCCTTATCCTAGAAAGGGAATAGCTCATACTGTGAATCAAACAGGGATATTCCCTGTCAACTCCGACCAACAACCATATCGGCAACCTCAAAACTCACCAGCGACCAACAACTCCAGCGACAACAACCAATAACTCCAGTAACAATAACAACCAACAACCACCAAGAAAACCACTCCAGAATTGTTGAAAGCTACTGAGATCGAGGAATAGCCACTGTTATCTCCAACGAGCAACCTCCATGACTAGGAAACACTGAAACTCATTAAGGAGTACTAGATCTGCCAAGAACATGCTAGAAACAACAACCAAATAATAAAAGGGACACTGAGAAACGTCAAGAACACCAAAAAACAACCAAAATTTGTGGAGGATGGTCGGAAACCACTATTGACCCATCGAGAACAACAAAAAACAGAGGCCAACCACCAAGATCTACCAAGTTGGGTTGTAGTAAGATCTGTGCCTATATGTTGGATTCGCAACACCAACAACAACAACAAAAGAAAGCCACTAGCGAAAACTACAAGCAACGGCAACGAGACAACAAGCTAAGAACAACAACAACCAACAGCAACGATAACCAATCTGCTAAGAACAACCAACAACCAACTACAACCACATCAACATCAACCAACAACTTAGACTTGAAGATTGCACAAGCAAACAACCATCAACAACTATTAGCTCTGACACCATGTTAAAGATAAGAATAAAATAATACAGAGAAGTGGAAGCAAGAAAGAGAGAAGAACACAAGAGATTACGTGGTTTGGCCAATGTCCTATATCTACGGAATAAAGCCCTAGTGACGACATCTTTACTGTATTCTCAAATCAACTATTACAATGAACCATTAATAGGATATATATAAACTAGAAGTTAAGGTTAGCCTAATATGGGCTTAAAACATAACTAGACCTCTTTGACCATTACATCAACATAAACCCAATACTGTAACAAAAACATTTGAGTGTTTTGAGTACTGAGGCATGTTGGCCTTTGTGTGTCCTTTCTCTCTTTCTCTCTTTTCTTCTTTTGTTTCTTGTATAACTGTTCATACAGCTCATAAACACCATAGAGTCTCTCTTTTCCTTCTTTGCTACAACCCTAGATCAAGTTCTTTACCTATTAAAACCCTAAAACCCTGCATGCTTTCTTCAATCAAATGACCATCAAATAACTCATCGAACTATCTTCTAATTTTAATACAACAATATATCCACTTCTTCAAAAAATTCTAAACCCAAGATCCTCATATTCTCCTATCTCTAAACCCATCATAACCACACGTAGACAAATTCCTCAATATGTCCTATGTCACTACTTCAAGATTATTCCAATCTGCTTGTTTCTAATTTAGCATTTTCTAGTATTTTTACCCTTATTTTTTAAGTAACAAAAGTTTATTAAAGAGAGAGAGAGAGAGAGAGAGAGAGAGAGAGAGAGAGAGAGAGAGAGAATACCTAGGTACATCGGAGGTATACTTGAGTAGTAGTACATCAATCTCTCAAATTACAGTACTCAAACGTATCTAATAAATTAGAACAAGGAAGGGAATTAAAAGCAATACTCCAACCCAATAGGGAATGAAGAAGAGATTATTTAATCTTAAGTATAGAACATTCACTCATGAAATCTATATATATATGGCACTGGTACATTGGCAAACATAGAAGTAAACAAGCTCATGAAATCTGAGCCAAAATTTCAAATAAGCACCTGTCCCTTTATAATATTTATACTATTGATACCACGATATCGTGCAAGCTGAATAATGCACTGCCGCACAATGCTTAAATCCCCATTTTGCACAATAGCATCTCCTATACATACCAAGCTAGTAAGCAGTAAGCACTGACTGCACTATGCATGTAAAGTAGAAAAATACTATAATTAGGATATGCCAGGACTTGGGTTTAAAGTTGTGATACCCCAATTTGATTGATTGATTGTGTGATGTGTGTGGGTGTGTAATGAGTCCCACATCGGGTATTTACTAGGTACATCTGAGTTTTATTAACAACTACAAAAAGCCTCAATTGTGGCTAATCCTTTAGCATTCTTAAAGCAATCAAAGGATTAATAGCAATTGTAGCGGCATATTCCCTGGGTGAATCCTTATTAATTTTGTGCCAGCCGCTCTGATCTTTCACAACGTAAGTCTGCCATGTCCCTAAGCAGAACAAATGTTCTCATTGTCAAATACAATCAAGCAAAGCACAATAAATGCATATAAATCCAAATTTATCTTTTTAATTGAAGAAAATATGCCTAGCTATGTTTAAAACCGACAAACACTGATGTTCTCACAACTTTCAGGACAATCAAGTAGGTTTTGTAGCTGGAAGTCATCTTTGGGTTTTAAAGAGACACTCGTTCCTTTACTTTTTCGGTGTTAGTGACTTCATGTGTATTCTTCTGCTGTTCTTGGGTTACACCTCCTTTGCATTTTCAATAATATTTTTTTTTTCCTTGAAAGAAAGTATTTTAAAAACTTGATTTTTAAGGAAATGTTTCAGGATAAATTTGAGCAAACTTCACTTTCAAAGTGCAGGTAAATAAAGCCAAAGTTAATGCAAAGTCCTTCTTAATTATCTCTGCAAAGTAGAATTTAGCAAAAGCTAAATACCAGAAGAGGGTAGAGTCGGAGATTGGACGACCCAATCGCCAGACAAAAGACCCTTAACCGCAGAGCCCACCGAGTACACCTCTCCAACACCCTGAAATCCTCCAACTGCAGGCAATTGCGGCCTCACAGGATATACACCTACAGCACCATCCGCATTTGACGTTAAAAAACCACATCAAAATATTTCCAATATTTAGAGTCAAAAATTTATTCCAACAAGAACATGGTGTCAACTTTCATCTTTTTCCTTTCCATATCCGTAAATTAAAGAATACAATTTTTATTTGTCGTTTTCAGTAGGCTGATAATTTACTACAAATCCCCAGCGTTTGGGTTTGTTTGGCTGATCATAAATAAATGTCATAATCAAAATCCAATATTTTTTTAGAAAGTTTTTAATAATTGAGACCACAGCAATTTAAAGACCTTACTCAATTAAGTTTTCAGTGCATTCCATTATCAATTCTTAATTCCAATCAAGGACTCATAAAAACATACATCAAAATAGAGTGAAAATAAAAAATTTAGAATGCACTTTTCATTCCTAAAATTTTGGTCTCAGTGCAATTTTTGCCTGAAATTTAAAAATTTGTAATTTAGGTTTTTAAAAAAAATATTTAAATTTATCTTCAAAGAAATTTTACAAACAAAATGACTACAGGCTGAAATAAAAATTTAATATAATACAGAGGAAAGACAGCTGATAAAAAAAAAATGATAGACAAGATAGAATTTCAATTGATAGCGTCCGTGATAATTGTTTTTATTATTAGCCTGAAACACTAATAAGGTTTTTTGTGTAAGCAGAATTCGAATCTTACATCTCTTATTTGACAACTAGTGACTTCACTAATTGAGTTAATTAGAACTCATAAATGACAAAATTATATACCTGTTTGAGTACAAACCAATTTTCTGTACGCTCACAGTGGCTAAACACGATGCAAGGCAGACTTTGTACAAAGAGAATGTGAGTTTGGTAACAACCTAACTCAACAGGACTTTTTTGAGATAATACACAAATTAACATTGAGAAAGATGGGACACAATAGATACTTTATTGATTAAAGCAACCAAATTACAAAGTTTACAATTACAGTACTTTAAGTTAAAATAACAAGCCTACCCCTAGTTCATGCAAGGTGTTAATGCATCTACAAACATGGATAGAGAGGCCAAAATGGGCTTTTGTCTTTTTTTAAAAAAATATCTAACAAAAATGCGCCCATGTTTGAAACTAATAAGGAAAATGTTCCTGTTTTGAAACTCGATTTTTTAAAAATCGAGTTTCAAATGTATATCTCAATTTTTGGAACATCGAGCTATAGTAAACGTGGACTTAAATTTTTTTTTTTTTTTCTGAAACTCGAGTTTCATGTAAAGTACCTGAGTTCCACTTGAATGTTTTCAAGGAACTCAAGTTCTAGAATTTTTTTTTTTTTAATTTTCAGTTGGCTATAATTTGATTGTCCAAAAATCGAGTTTCAAAGCAGTGGCATTTCTCTAAATAGTTTCAGATATGGGGTATTTTTCTGAAAAGTTTTGGCGAAAGAGGCAAATACCCATTTTCTACTAGATAGAGATAACCTTTGGATTTTGGGAATGAAAGAATTGACGTCACTGGTTTGATAGTTGAGTATGTGTTTTCTCCTGTAAGACCTGGTATCAATGCTTGTATAATAGACAAAGTGCCACATTTTAGCCAACTAAGCCCAAAATTCACTTATATCAGTCCATGTAAAGTTGTGTAAAAATACATGGTTCCTAAGTAATCGTGTAAATTTATACTGGCACTATTCATTTTGTATTTAGTTTTTTTTTTTTTTTTCTTTACACATCTCGAGAAAGAAGGAAGAGAGTGGATGATAATCATTGTGTGTGAAAAAAGAGAAACAACTTTAAAAATCAAGAAAAATTAATATTTTAATAATGTGGTGTAAAATAAATAATTTAATGTGAGGTGTTTTGAAATGTAAGTATGTAAAATAGAAAAGGTAAGTTCTTATGTTAAAAATTTTACAAATCAAGTGCGAGTGTTATCTCGATATATTAAAAAAAAAAATTGAAAGTTAGTTATCTCAGTTGGAAAGTACTGGGCCTGTTTGGTTAACCCATCACTCTTAACTCATCATTCATAACTCATATCTCATATCCCATAACTCAATTTTTAGTTTTTGAAAACTCCTAAAAGTTGTTTTTAGTTTTTATGACTCTAACTCACTTTTTTGAGTAATGAGTCATGAGAATTGGGATAAAAATTTGAACCAAACTAGCATCCTTAAGGTGGAGCTCACAAAAAGTGAGAATTGAACGATGAAAAGTCCTTAACCAAACAACCTTAGCTATTTCCAAAAATATCCCTAATTTAATTAACTTACCCCTATTCCTAAAGCATAAAAAATAAGGTTAAAACTATAAATTGACAAAAATTAAAAACAAGAAGCCTACGTGTAAAAACTCCTCAATGGATAGTAGATAGATAAAAAGTATAAAATAAAGGTATTCAGGTGGCAGGCTTGTCAAAATCTTCAACCTACACGAGATAATTCGATGCGCTGAAAAGTTCTCCCTGATCATCTGTGTAGTGTATATGCAAGAACCTAAGGGTGGCCTACATGCTTTATGGAACTGTGGAATAGCTCGAGATGTTTGGGTTGGAAGTGTTCGGTGTCTTCAAAAATCTAACACTTTCTAGGGTGATATGATGACACTGATGGAGTCGATGTTGGATCGGTTAAGTCTTGATGAGCTGGAATTGTTTTTGGTTCAGGCTTGGTTTATATAGCCCCAACGTAATTCTGTGGTTTTTGGTGGTCATGTTTACAAAGATACCCAATTAAAATCGACCGAAAATTTCAACTTATTACATTTCTTTAAAAATGTTTACAAAGATATAAACCACAAACAAGATTGTAAATAAATTTGTGAAGTTGTTTTTTATTGATAAGCATAAGAAACTGTCTCACTTAGACATGGGAAACCATCCCACAACTCATTGGCCAACAAAACAATTCAATGTACTACAGCGACTACACAACTTTCATACAAGAGCAGCAAATGCTAAACATTTGAATAGCAACTACGTACAAAATTCCTGCTAATTTTGATTTATAAACGCATGTATAACTAATCACTTAACCTAGTAAAAGAATGATAGATCATTCAATCCCACCTGCTGGAGTTCGCCAAACATATAGCATTTGCCACCCTAGATTGTCCACGGCCAAAGATGGGCATTATTTTCAGATATAGCGTATAGCATATTATATCATCTCTAATACATATACATATCTCCAACTACATTCAAACGGTTCTGTACATAACTATTCAATGACAGTATCTGGCTTTCCTTTCATATGATCAGACTTGCTAGATCACGTTTTGGCCACTTCAGGGTTATTCCAATCCTCCTATTTCTGATTTAGCATTCCCTAGTGTAGTAGTGTTCTCAATTTAGTCACATTCATCCCTCATCCTAGTTTACCCTAAGGTAACAAATATGTTGTTTTTTAATTGCTGAATCTTTGCTCCCTAATTAACAGTTAAAAGATTGAAACTCCAAAACAAAGAAAAAGAAAAGGACAACATGAATTGTCAATACTGCAACACATCAAAACAAAGACCAAAAAATCAAAAAAATTAGAAAAGGTGTAAAATCATGAATTTCAAAGCCAAAAAGGGCAAAAATAAATACAACATGTTCGATTGGTGAATCAAAAAGTCACATCATTTAAAAAAAAACACATTTTACAGAAAATCTAACCAAAACCCTAACTAGGTATGGTGAAAAAGTTGACTTTTTAATCTAACCGTTAAATTGTGTTGAATTTTGGACCGTCTTGTAGAACATATTTTTCTCTTCTAAAAGATAGTTGACAAGCCAAAATTAGAGTTAAAACGAATGAGATATCACAAAAATACCAAAACCCTAATAAAGTCTTCACTATATTTTTCAAGAAAATTGATAGTTTTTTACTTAACTTCGCACAATAAACTATACTGATTGGGCAAGAACTAGAACAAATAGGCTGGACCATCTTGAAGAACAAGGTCTTAGCTAATTTCCACCAAAAGGGCTCGACGATATCAGCTCCGGATTAAAGGATATGAATTTTTCAAGGGAAGACGTTCAGAATTATTCAAGGGAAGAAGTTCAAAATTGTGTCGCTTCCCTTTTGAGTGCAATATCTCGACGACAGTAGCTCCAAATTGAATGAGGCCAGAACCATTGGAAACTAGACATCCTGAGATTCCTGTGCATATAAGATTTGAAGAAAACGGAGCTTGGGAATGCCTCCAAACAGCAACACGAAGTTCAGGCCAGAAATCATAAAAAAGACACACACACAAAATGCTAACAAGGCGGATGACGTGGCGGATAAGGATGGAGCTGACATTGGTGTACTAGGGTACACCAATGCTAGCCTCCCATTCCTCATTTTTCCTATAAATAACCCCCCCCCCCCCCCAAATTTTTGGAAAAATCATGTAGAAATTGGGGTAGAAAATTTGTGTAAGAAATCAATAGAGAAAAAGTGAGGAAAAAGTAGAGTGAAGTCAGAAAAAAAAAAATTTAAATCCCTTAGAAAAAAAAAAAAAGTCTCTCTCTTGCTCTTTAGGAAACCCTACACAAAAAGCCTATTCCTTTCTTCTACATTGTATATTTTGTGGGTAAGGTTTTGGGATGGGTTTAGTTCCTTAATAACTAAACCCATCCCTCCCTTTTACTTTTGTAACCATCTTTCCATATATAAAAAGTTCATCTTTCCTTTACTTTGTTGTGTAAATAGTTGCTTTATCTTACTATGTTGTTGTATATTTTATGTTTGTATCTAACCCCTTTATTTCAATGATTTTAATATTGTTGTTGGCTATTATATTTATGTTGTTCATCCTAGATAGATATTGGACCATCTTCTAGGTCATGATTGGGAAGTACGTTGAGGGGGAAGAAATCCCATCCCACCTAGGCATCTAGGATTTTACCTATTGTCTTTAAATTTCTTGTCATTTATTTTCTTGTACATCCCCAACCCCTTTATTTTATTGCTCTTATATACGTATATTATATCTAGACACTAAAAAAAAAAGATTTTCTATCATCCTCTTTAAATGGTGTTTAAACTCCCCATTAGAGCACAATATGAGTATGTCTCATAAGAGTGGTGATGGCTTAAGAACTCCCACTTCTTTATGTTGAAGAATCCATGAGGCTTGAAAGGGATTAAACTATATTTAAGGGGGAAAAAAAGACATTTTAATCAACTTTTTTCAAACGAAGATGATTCTATTTATAAATAATAATAATAAAAAATTTCAAAACAAAAATATTTTCCTTTTTTCTCAAAATCCAAAATCTGAAAAGGGTAAGTAAAAATGTTTTCTTCAAAAATAAAATACTTACCACGTTGGTTTTTTTCTTAAAATGTCTTTTCTCTTTTTTTTTTTTTTTTTTAATCCGAAAATCATGTTCTCTCAAAAAGAAATATTTTTGCCACGTTAAAAAAAAATGTTTATAAAAAATGCTTTGTCATTCTCTTTTCTAAAAATCTCAAAAAAAAAAAATGGCTTTTCAAATAAATAAAATGCTTTCAAAAATAAGGCTTTTACAAAAAAAAGAAAATGCTTTCTTGAAATCCTTTTTATAATGTAGAGAAGTGATTCCAAAAATGTGTTTTTTCTCAAAAGATAAAAGAAGAAGTTGACGTTGTAACCTTCTTTTCCAAGTTTTTTTTTTCTTAGAATAGGTGTGATTTGTGGGAATGTGTTCAAAGCTCATTTCCTTGAGTCTTTGAACACCTTATGAGCTCACATTTGTCTCTAACATGTTTGGCACTAACAAGTTTCTTTTTGTCTCTTTTAGCATGAACAAAAAATGAGAAAATGGTGGATGACAACAAGGTGCTATTCTTCCAACTCTCCTTTTTTTTTTTTTTTTTTTTTTGCTTATATAGTTTTTAGTATTAACATTCTAGCTATGTAGATAATAGATGCTCACATGTTGTATAATATGCCTATATGCTTTTTTTTTATCACATGTTACCTATGTATATGCTTTACATGTTTTGTTTGTATAATTTGATGGAATTGTTATTCACATGTTAACTATATGTAAATACTTACTCACATGTATATACATATATTGTTTGTAAAAACCTTTTCAAAAAAAAAAAATCAAAATGCTGAATATTCCATTTCTTTGTAAAAAGTTTACATTAGGAATAAATTAAAATGAAGTACTACTATCTTTGAATAGGTGTTGTGGGGTGTCTAACACATTCCCCACACGTAATCAAACTTCCGAGTTCATGATCTTTGATTTAAAAACTTTTGGTTTACCTTAATTAATGAACCTTTAAAAATTGTTTTAGTTAATTAGGTAACTTAAAATAAATTAGACATCTAGATAACCAGTCACACCTAATACAAAACTAATGATTGATGGCGACTCTTAAAATAAAAATTAAAAAAAGAAACTCACATACTCACACTCCACTTTAAATGCACAATTACACACAAGTCACGTTGCTAAAGACCTAATGTGCGATAAACGAGAATACCCCCCTCAAAGCAAATAAAAAGGAGGCGGGAAAAAATCGGACGTCCACATGAATTAGATGAAGTTGATATAAGTTTCTTACACATTCCAACATACTGAACATAGGTTGCAGTTCCTCTTTTCCTGAAAACAAACAACTATCAATAAGAATCTCAAGTTCAGAGTCAAATGAAAATTGCCTAATTTTCTCACAAAGAAACAGCATCCCCACCAACACAGTTCAATCCAAAGCAGGTCCAAGCATCAGTTGAGCAACTCATATCATGAGAAATAAATAAAATTGCCATAGAACAATGCCTTTAACATCAAACACATACAGGAAAAAGATAAGCACCTTTTGACATGTTGGTGTGGGTAAGTGTGTTCTAAACACTTTGCCATTTTGTTGCTTTTCCCACATTGCTTAGACATGAGTTCTCTTTTTGATTTATAAATACTATCTTATTTATCTCCCTTTTAAGAGAATATAGGATAGTGTGCCTAATGGTTGGACTTGGGTTTGTGCATAACCTTCACTTGAAAGATGTTGAATTTTTATTTGGGCTTTATTTTCTCTGTTAAGCCCAATTTGTTTTACTCTTTGATCACAAACTATGCATCCCAATACCATATGATAGTGGGCCTAGTTGGATTTGGGTTTGTGCATAACTCTCAATTGAAAGATTATTGATTTTGCTTTTGGGCTTTATTTTCTTTGTTCAACCCAATTTGATTTAGCCCATTGGTCAATAAGAGTTCAGTCCGTTGGGGCATTAATTGTGTGCGTAGTGACAGTTTCATTTGGCTCGATAGAGACCCACTTGCACACATAATCTTTGGCTTACAGAAACCATCCAGCCCTCCCTATTTCTCTTCAACTCTTTTCACATAAACACAACCACATTAGGTGTAATACTTTTTAAAGGAGATAAATAGAGTTCTAGTCTCACCAAAAGCAAAGTTCCTTTAGTCCTTCTTTCTCTATCTACGTCATTATTCTTGTTTATCTCACCGAAAACAAAGTTGCTTTAGTTCTTTTTAATGCGTTAGTGAATAACTCTCACTTGAAAGATTATTGATTTTTGGGCTTTATTTTCTTTGTTGAACCCAGTTTAGTTCAGCCCATTGGTCAATAACTGTTCAGCCTGTTGGAGCATTTTTTTTTTTTTTTGACCGTTTCATTTGGCTCGTTAGAGACCCACTTGCGCACATAATCTTTGACAAATAAAAACCCTCCAACCCTCCTTGTTTCTCTTCAGCTCTTTTCTCATAAACATAGCTGCATCAGGTGCAATACTTTTTAAAGGGGATAGCGTTCTAGCCTTACCAATAGCAAAGTTGCTTTAATTCTTCTTTCCCTAACTCCGTCATTATTCTCGTTTGTCTCACCAAAAACAAAATTGTTTTAGTTCTTTCTTTCTCATAATCAATCTCACCAATTTAAAGAGTAACATGAATGGAAAAACTTCTTAAAAAAGAGGCGTCTATTTGTATTTTTTTAAATGTTGTTTCCACATATTTGGATTGCAACAAAAACAATGGGAGGGAAAATCTTCCTAATATTGGTTAAATGGTGAACAAACAATGTGGTACTTGCCTAACCAATTTTGATGTTTGCCCCATTGTTGGCTTGGAAATTGCTATTGTCAAATCTTGGAGGGTTATATGGCCAAGAGAGTTATTTACACCGAGTTCTACTTCAGGAGGCACAAATCAACCTTTAAGGACAACACTATTTTGCATGATTATATAATTTGTGAAACCATTCTAACCCTCTATTTATTTTTTGTTATTGCTAATATTTTAGGGTTTACTTTATTGAATCAAAACTATTTTATATAACTTTATTTTCCAACAATCTTTAAGGTTGATCTTTGTGTTTCAAAAAATGAAGAAACAAGTTGTTAATTCTCTTAAGGTCATTTCGGAAATTACAAATTTTGAGACTTTAGATGGAAATAATTTTAAACATTGGAAAGAAGGATTTTGCACATTTTAGAATTTACTGAAATACTTTTTAAAGGAGATAAATAAAGTTCTAGTTTCACCAAAAGCAAAGTTGCTTAGTTCTTCTTTCTCTATCTACGTCGTTATTCTCGTTTGTCTCACCAAAAACAAAGTTGCTTTAGTTCTTTCTCATAATCAATCACCAATTAAAGAGTGACATCAATATATAGAAAAACTTCTTCAAAAAGATGGTGCCTATTCATATTTTTTAAATGTTGCTTCCACATGTTTGGCTCGCAACAAGAACATTAGAAGGGAAAACCTTCTTAATGTTGCTAGATTGGTGAACAAATAGTGTGGTACTTTGCCTGACCAATTTTGATTGTCGCATTGTTGGTGTGGAAATTGCTATAGTCTAATTCTAGGACGTTGTTCGGCCAAGAGAGTCATTCGCACCGAGTTCTACTTCAGGTGACACGAATCAATCTTTATGGACAATGCTATTATCGTGATTCTATAGTTTGTGAGACCATTCTAACTCTCTTTATTTATTTTGGTTATTACGAATTTTTTAAGGGTTTACTTTGTTGAATTAAAACTTGATTATATAGCTATATTTTCCAACAATCTTAAAGGTTGATCTTTATGATTAAAAAATGAAGAAATAAGTTTTGATTCTCTTAATGTCATTTCAAAAATTACAAAACTTGAAACTTTTGTTTATTCTCTTAAGGTCATTTAGGAAATTACAAAACTTGAGGTTTTTGATAGATATAATCTTGAACGCTGGAAATGCCGGATTTTGCCCATTTTGAAATTTACTGCAATACTTTTTAAAGGGGATAAATAGAGTTTTAGTCTCGTCAAAAGCAAAGTTGTTTTAGTTCTTCTTTCTTTATCTACGTCATTATTCTCGTTTATCAAACCAAAGTTGCTTTAGTTCTTCTTCCTCATAATTAATCTCACTAATTAACGAGTGACATCAATGGAAAAACTTCTTAAATAAGATGGCGCTTATTCGTATTTTTAAATGTTGCTTTCACTTATTTGGATCGCAATCAGAACATCGAGAGAAAAAATCTTCCTAATATTGCTAGAATGGTGAACAAACAATTTGTTACTCCCTTGATCAATTTTGATGTTCATCGTATTGTTTATGTGGAAATTGTTATATTCTAATCATGGCGGGTTGTATGGACAAGAGATCATTCGCACCGAGTTTTACTGTGGGTGGCTTGAATCAACCTTTAAGGACAATGCTAATTGCGTGATTCTATAATTTGTCAACCATTCTAACTCTCTCTATTTATTTTTTATTATTGCGAATTTTTTAAGATTTACTTTGTTGAATCAAAACTTGTTTATATAACTATATTTTCCAACAATCTTAATGGTTGATCTTTGTGTTTCAAAAATGAAGAAACAAGTTGTTAATTATCTTAAGTTCATTTTGAAAATCACAGAACTTGAGGTTTTTAATGGAAATATTTTTAAACGTTGGAAAAAATGAAGAAAAGATATTTGGCATTCTTTTGTTTTGTGCAAAGTAACTAAGTGAACGTTTGGATAACGGCAAGCATCCAACGTCCAGCGTTTGCGTGTGGATCCCGTGCATTGTTCACGGGACCCACAAACCTCTTTTTTAGCAAAACTTTCATTAACAGTGGGTCTCACAGTACTATTCACACATTTAAAAATTATTTTAATATAGTATTTTCAGTTTTCAATAATAAACGGTATCCAAACAGACCCTAAACTGTTTGTGGCCTTTAGCTAGCTCTCATTGGTAGGTTGAACGTGGCCAACTTTGGTGGACACCATACCATGTGACTGAATAAGAGAAAAAATTTGAGAAACATTTTGACACGAACAAGTGAAACTATGTCACATGGCGAAGCAATAAGTCTAAGTGACATACAATATTTTTTCATCTTAATTCATAACTAGGTGGTATATGCGGTATATTCAATTTTATGTATAATAAAGTAGCGTCAATAATATTACATAAAGTTACATTACACCAATTACAATATTTTTTTTATTTTCTTTTTTTAACAATTGCACCAATTTTTTTTTTTTATAACAATTGCTTAATAATTGCACCTAGAGGTGTGCATAGGTCGGGTCAGGTTAAAGGGATTTTTTGACCCAACCACCATGATGGGTAAAAAAAAATTCAATCCAACCCAACCCATCACATAAGTCTAACTCAACCCACATAGGTCGGGTTGAACCCATGGGTTGGACAAATTATTATTATTATTATTATTATTAAATTGAATAGAAAAAAATATAAATATAAATATATTTAAAAAATCCAAAAATTAGTATCAATGTAACTTCTTAAAAGCAAACAACACTAATGACTAAACAACAATAATAATTTACTAGGGTTTGTGTGAACTAATTGGCTTTTATATAGAATAAGAAAAGCTAGTTATTTTAAAAAAATTATTAATTATATAACATATTTTAAATATATATATATATATATATTAAATATATGGGTAGGTCGGGTTGAGTTTGGTGGGTTGAGAATTTTATAACCCAAACCCAATCCGACCCGACCCGTTGTCAAAAAAAAAATTTTGTAACCCAACCCAACCTACCAAGCCCTAAAAATTGACCCAACCTGGCGGGTTGGGTTGGGTTGGGTTGAGTCGATTTTGGTGGGTTGGCTGCACACTCCTAATTACACCAATCACAACCTATCACCTTACCATAAATATTTATGTAAGGCCCCAATTTAAAGGGATGGGTCTACGAGCATGATAAACTTAGGCCCAAAGCAGGGATGACGCCCTTACAATGAATTTATAGGGAGTGAGTTAAATAAACTGGGCTCGAAGAGAGTGTTGATGGCCCAGGTATGGTTGTAAGCGGATCTGTGAAAACAGAGTGCTGAAGTTGTATATAGTTGTCCTCGGCTTGGTCCGAGGAGAAATGTCTTTACAATTGTCTGAGTATCTACCACCTTCTCTTTTCTTCTCCCTCTTTCCGAATGTTCAATGAATCCTTTTTCTCGTCCTTAACCTCGCTTATATACCAGTTTCTCCCATGTGTCAATTAGGTGGTTTTCCTTGATACTTGTCCGATCAAACTTTCCTTAAAGTCTTTACACGGCAGCTGTAAAGATTGAAAGTTACTGTTCAGACATCCTTTCCTCATAAATGCGGCCAGAGGGTTAGATGCAGAGTCATTAATGCTGTGGTAGCAGCTTTCCTTGTAGTATCAAATAGCCTCCACCTGTCCCCTATGATCGTGGGAAGTTCATATACCAGAAGTATCCCCAAAAATATCTCATTAAATGCGAGAGTGTGCACTTTAGCTTTCTATTTGATTACCGTCCTCGGACGGGCATGGCTCCTCGGATAGGCCCATGGCCAAATATCTAGAATTGGACCTTTGCCCCCTACAATTTAAATTGTGAAGGTGACAGCAAAAAATATTTATGATTAATTTGTGAATAGGAGTTGCTTCACTAGCATTGCTCAAGATGATGACCATGATTTAACGCAAGTGGAGCCTTGACCAGAGTCTTTGGCATAAGTATAACCACCCATAGATGTTACCGGCTACGAACTGTGATTTAGGCTGTCAAAACGATCAGTCCAGACCCCGACCTCCCAAAATCAAAAGTCAGTCTATTTATGCAGTGCTCAATGGGCCCTCTCTAGTAAAAAGTAAAAACGCTGCTCTCTGCATATGTATCTTTGTACGCCTGTAATCGTATCATACTTCATAAATGTATTCTAAGAATAACGTGACAACAAGGTCAAGCAATTTGACTGCTGATTTTCCATTAATAATAGTTCGTTTGGTGGTTCAGACTCACTGTTTGTGTAATACAAAATCCAAATCTCAGACCTTCAACACAATACATAGATACATGATGACCCAAACATTCGCCTGCGGTCTTGATTAAGAATTAGAACGTGAGGACCTGTTTTGGTTGGCTCCCTAGTTTTCCAAGTGCCTTATCCAATGCAGTGTGAAAATCGTTAAAAGGAACCAGATCCATCCTGCAAAGAGGAGCACCTCAATAATGTTAACATTTACAATAGATGCCATGGTCTGTGATCAGATTGATAAAAACCAAGATATTGCAAGTAAATTTGTCTATGAAATAAAACATACTCATATTTCAACTTCCCTTCCCGTACTCGGTCCAGGAGGTAATCTATCATAGGTCTGCACTCGTTAGTTTTGTCAGAACTCATCCATTTCTGCAACCAGAATCCCCTCAAGGAAAGATCCTGCAAAAGAGGATGAGTAAACACTGTTGACTCAAACATTATAGATCCGATGACAGTCCTGAATATTTTTCTACATGGACCAAAGCATTATATTTAGATTGGTAAGTACAAGAAACTATTTTCACTAGTGCAACCATTCCAAATTTCATTGGCCAACAAGAAATTCCACAGTATGATTGTGCCAGTCCTATCTTTCTGTTCCTTCCTGCCATCAAAATGCATGATCAAACTGATCATTATTGTAACAACGTACAGGCTAAGTCAATCTCACCAGGCTGAATGAGACCTGAACATACCCACGGTCACAACTATTTTGAAGAATAGAATAATGATGTCACATTTGAATGTGTCTAACAGAATGTTCAACTATACAATTGTCATACAAGGACAGAAAATACCACATATTTGGACTCTTAACTACAAATATACAATTCCTTTCCCTTTTCTTTACAAACACAGTATAAATTGGTGGAACACTTACCATAATAAAAAGAATGGTAGATCATTCCATTAATCTGTCTTTATCTCAACCCAGTTGGAGTTGGCCAGACATTCTATATGCCACTTCAGATTGTCTACAGCTAAAGTCAGCAATTATCTACAGTAATAGTTTACAATATAATGTCATCTTTCATTGAGAGTGCCTAGCCTTTGTTTCATGTGGCAGACTTTTTCCCAATAGTATCCACTATGTCAAAAAAATTTGACATAGTGTTTTCACTACAGTCACGTTTACTACTTGTCCCAGTTTACCCTAAGGTAACAAACAGAAGACCGAAACTGCTATAAAGAAAGAAAGAAAGAAAGAAAGAAAGGGGAAAAAAAGAGCATAGCTTACCTTAAAAATAAAAGATGAAGTTGATACTGTAATAGGTTTCTTAGACATTCCACCGTACGTTACCATAGTTCCACCCTGTCTGAAAATAAAAACTACTTACATGCTGGAAGAATATTAAATTGACAAATGAAATTTTTTTAATTCTACAAAAATGCAAAATAATAAAGCACTGCGTATTATACCTCAAAAATTTGAGAACCAAAGAAGCAGCATTTCCACCAACACAATTAAATCCCAAAGCAGGTTCAGGTAGATTAGTCTAGAATATTCATGAGACATAAAATTGAAAACATCAGATTTAAATTCCCCCAACCCAACACATAAGACAGCATCAACCATAATGAGTCAATAGATGACAATACCAGGAGACCTTTTACGTTCTTCACTTCCAATTGACTCTCAGTAAAAACTTCATCAGCTCCAAGATTTTTTAGCTTTTCTTTTACTTCATCTGATCCAGCCCTGTAGTAAGCAGAAGATGGTAAGTGACAGTAAGCTTCTCCAGAGAAAAGCAGAAGATTATGAGGGGGAAAAAAAAACTAACATGCAGTGCCTAATTTTATCTATAAATTGGCAAACATAGAAGGAAACAAGCTCTTGAAATTAGAGCTGAAATCTAAAATAAGCACCTGTCCCTTATTATGTTTATACTATGTATACCACGATATCGTGCAAGCTGAATTATGCACTGCCCCACAATGCTTGTAGCCCCATTTTGCACAATAGCATCTCCTATACAAACCAAGCTATTAAGCACTAAGCACATAAAGGAGAAAAATACTAAAACTATGGATATGCCAGTACCTGGGTTTAAAGTAATGAAGTCTTCAAGCATTCTTAAAGCAGTCAACGGATTAACAGTAATTGTGGCAGCGTATTCCATGGGTGATTCCTTATTAATTTTGTGCCAGATGCTCTGATCTTTCACAACGTAAGTCTGCCATGTCCCTAAGCAGAACAAATGTTCTCATTGTCCAATACAATCGAGCAAAGCACCATAAATGCATAAAAATCCAAATCCATCTATCCAATTGAAGTAAATATGCCTAGCTATATGTTTCAAACAGATAAACACCGATGTTCTCACAACTTTCATGAAAATCAAGTAGGTTTTGCAGCCTGGAAGTCATCCTTGGGCTTTAAAGAGACCAACACTCATTCCTTCAATTTTGGGTGCTAGTGACTTCTTTTGTATACTTCTGCTGTTCTTGGGTTACACCTCATTTGCATTTTCAATAATTTTTTTCGTTAAAAGAAAGTATTCTAAAAACTTGATCTTTAAGGAAATGTTATTCGAGCAAACTTCACTTTCAAAAGCAATTCAACTTCAAGTGCAGGAAAATAAAGCCAAAATTAGTGGAAAGCCCATCTTAACTATCTTTGCAAAGTAGAATTTAACAAAAGCTAACATACCAGAAGAGGGCGGAGATGGGATGACCCAATCACCAGGCGAAAGACCCTTAACCGCAGAGCCCACCGAGAACACCTCTCCCACACCCTCGTATCCCCCAACTGCAGGCACTTGTGGCCTTACAGGGTACACACCTACAGCACCATCCACATTGGACTTCAAAAACCACAACAAAACACGTCCAATATTTAGAGCAAAAAATTTATTTATTATTTCTTTTTTTAAAGAACAAAGTTTGGCTACAATCCCACTCAATTTCTTTTTATTAGATATGAATTTTGACAAACCCACTATTGGATTACATTTTTTTTCTTACATCCTCCATGCTTGCAAAATTTCCAGAAAATTAAAGATCAATAACTATGACATCAATCAAATGTTTAAGCTTCAAGTTTTTGTAGTCTAAAACTATGCATAAAAAATAAATTTATAGATCGAATAGTAAATAACATCTGATTCGCAAAAAATTAATGTGCGTTTCAAGAACAAAATGAACATGAAATCCAACAGTTAGATTTTCAAAATATGTAGTCATGTTAAGTTTTTTTTGCAGGAGTTGTAACCATCTGCTACAACCAGGTTTGTAACCAAATTTTTTCCTTTATTAATATCCAAATTTTGTATCCATAAAAATAATACAATTTTTATATGCTGTTTTCAGTAGGCTAATAATTTACTACAAATCCCCAGCATTTGGGTCTTGTTTAGCTGATCATAAATAAATGTCACAATCAAAATCCAAGTATATTCTTTTAAAAAAATTAGTAGTAATTGAGAGCAGAGAAATTTAAAGATCTTACTCAATTACGCTTAGCACAGTTAGTTAACTCAATTCCAATACACATACGTCAAATCATAGGCTGGAATTCACTTTTCGTTCCTAAAATTTGGCCAAAGTTCAATTTTTGCCTGAAATTTAGAAAAAAAAAATTGTAATTTAGGTTTTTCAAAAAAAGATGGGAAGAACCTTCAATGCGATTGATATCAGAGGGATTGATAGGAGAAGCCAACATTTTGATGCAAACATCGTTCTCTTTCACTTCTACTGGTGGTAGCTCTACCACTCTGCATTGCAACCAAACCCAAAATTTTCAAAAATTAACATAAACGTAAATTTAGGGTTAGGGTTAGGGTTAGGGATAGGGAATAAGGACCTGGTGACAGAGTCGGGTGGACCTTGGCGGTCGTAGACGACGGCCTTAGACGGCGGCGACATGACGCTGGCGGAGAATGCTCGCACGGATAGGGATTGGGTTCGCGCCAAATGCGGCAGTCTTAGTCTTAGGTGGGACCATGACGAAAACGCCATTTCTCTCTCTCTTGCTCTTATGATGAGACGGTTTGAAACGAGTTGTCGTTGCGCCACTACACTAGACATATCAACTCCTTGAGACTGTGTATCAAAAAAAAAAACTCCTTGAGACTGTTTGAATTTTTTTAGATTTCCTTATTTTCTAACCAATTGTTTACTAATTTTTTTTATATATATATTTTAAGAATTTCTATGCTAACATTTCTACTATTTTGAATTATTAGAATGGTAAAAGAAATTATCATAAATAAGAAAAATGGTACATTAAGCTTATTTTCGACTTTCCATTTAAGAATAACTTTTTTTTTAATGGTAAAGTTTTTAATAGTTGAATAAGAAATTAATTCGGTATTCAATCCCTGCCTACACCAAAAATCGATTGGTATTTTGGTTTGATGATAAAAGAGCTATCATTAGGAGCAGACCTCATGGGTTGAAACTCTCTCTTAAAAAAAAATAATATATATATATATATAGAGAGAGAGAGAGAGAGAGAGATCTCATATTGGAAAGCATGAGATTTTGCTAAACCCTTTTTGACAAGAAATTTTTTCACATAAATTCTATACTCAAGTGCTATCTTAGAGATAAAGACTAATTAAAATTAAAAATATAAAAACTTTTTATTTTCTTAAATTCATCGTTTCATGACATTCCTCAAGTGCCACATTAAAAATAAGGACTAATTAAAATTTAAAAATAATAAAAACTCCCATTTTCTTAGTTTCATGTTTCAAGACTTTCCTCTCTCTTACGCAACGCAAAACTGTTCATGTTATCACTCACAGTTTTCACTTCTTGCACTTCTACTAATATATATAGGCTTGCTTGTAGCCCTTCATCTTCATGTTGTTAGGTTCTCTTTTTTTTTTTTTTTTTTTAACCCTCATAATTTGTTGGTTTCTTTATAATTTTTTGCTACTATTTAGTGTGGTATTGATACTAGTCTCGACCATAAAAAATAAATAAATAAAAAAGATTATTATTTTGGAGTTTTTTTTTTTTTTTTTTTGCTGAATCAAGATTACCTTAGGTTTAGTTGCAACCTCAAGTTTAGTTGTATCTAGTCAATAATAGTGTGCAAACGATGTACATACTACAGTCATATTGTTAGTTCTCTCCAACAAGTTCTCCCCAACAAAGCTATAAATAAGTAGTTCTTCACATAATTTTTATGCTCTTTCTCATGTGTCTTTCACGTGTAGTACTTATCCATGTGTATCTTTTTTATTACTTAGTTGTTAGTGTGGTTAATTATAGTTATTGTGGTTTGTTAGGAATAGTTTTCAAATTACTTCCAACTTAAAAAGGATTGTTTCAAATGATTTAATTTGTTGTTATAGTTTTAATATACGATTATAAGTTAATTAGCGTGCTCTACTTCTTTATATAAAGATGAAGCTCGTGTAAAATCAATAAAACAAGACAACTTCTCTCAATTTTAGCTTATACTTTTCTTTAATTTTAGCACTCTCTCTGTTTGTTTTTTTAAAGGATTTTAAATATTGTTAAATTGAAGTATATTTTGCCAATTTTTCTTTATTTGCTTATGTTTTCTTTATGTTGGTGCACAAATGATTTTGTTTCATTTAGATTATGAACAAAGTATTTGAGATAAGGGTCTGGGATTTGGTGGTGAGAATGGAGTGGTTAAGAAAGTGTTCAGTTTTAGAAATAAAGTCTACATTTTATCTAGATGTTATTTTAAATATTAAATTTATAATATGGTATAAACTCCTAAAATGTCTAATAAATATGCAGTTCCAATCTCATATATATGTGTGTGTGTGTGTGTGTGTTAGTATAGAAAACCCACTCAATAGTCAAAAACTATTTCTAGAATAAGGAAAAATTATAAAATATGAATTAGGAAAATAAACTCCAAAGCATTCCGCTATATTGTGAGGGAAACATCATAAATACTATATAATCAAATGAGTATTATATATGGGTCTTAAAAAAATACAAATTATTTTAAATAAAATTTTCAAGCATCCACACATCGCATGGAACTAGGGGTGTCCATGTAATTCGTTTACCAGACCAAACCGAGAAACCCGCCTGGACTAACCCGCTCGCCACCCGATCCGACGACTTTGGCAGTCGGCGGCGGGTCTCAACCCTCCAAACCCAATTCCGGCGGGTCGAGTGGCAGGTTTTCTCCTCTAAAACCGTAGCCACCCGACCTGCCTGACCACCAGTTCAGGTGAAAGCCTCATCTTTTCATATCCGGTGACGATTAGCCATCTTTCTTCTAGATTTGGCGATGATTTTTCTCAGATCTACTTAGATCTAATGATTTTGGCTCAGATCCAGCAATATTTTTCAAAAAATCGCTCAGATTGGTGATGTTTAGGCTTGGATCGGTGGCATGTAAGCTCAGATCGGTAACTTTGGCTTCAATCTGGCGATGTTGTGGCTCAGACCGGTGACGTTTCGCTCTCGCTGCCGCTTAGATTGTTCTCCTCCGCTTGTCGCCACCGTTCATTGGTTTCAACCGAACCGACCGATCGTTTTTTAGAATCCGATCCTACTCGACCCGTGGTGATTTGCAGTCGATTACGGGTCCAATTCTCTCCCACCAGACTTGAGCGGGTCAAGTTCGAGTTGGGCACAAACCCGACCTGACCCGACCCGACCCGTGGACAGCCCTACATGGAACATTATCTAATATGTTATAAAAACTAAAAACTAGTGATATATTTGCTAAAAAGTTGAGACCAAAAGCCAAAAGCCAAAATCTTTTATACTTCTTTCACATTCTCTACTATAATATTCTTTAATTGTGAGAATCATTTAAACATTCCTTGCATAGTTTTTAAATTTATTAAATATAAGAGAAAGAAAGAAACAAAAGTAGAAAAAGATAAATTAAGAGTCTTATAACTCAACTAATTAACATTTTCTTCTGTTTAAAAAAAAAAAATTCAACGTTCAAAAACTTCTCCTTCAACTATTAAATTATATTTCTTCTAAAAAAGCACTATTAAATTATATATATATATATATATATATATAAAAACAAGACAAAAACAAAAGCAAAAACGGACAAAAATACATAACTAATCCAATTACATAAGTGAGAAAAGAAACCAATCATTGATATTCTACGCAAAAAAGTTAAATCAACGTAATAACAAAGAACATTGCCATGTGAGTCAACTTTCCTGGATCAAATGGTCGGTGTCATATAGTTATCATTGTTGTTAAAGATAAGTAAATAAAGGAAAAAAAAAGTTGGAGTCATATTCACTTATCCCTCCAAGTCAATGGCCATGATAGTTGTAGTGTCCATGACCCATTGGCCATTGAGAATGGATTCCTCCACATAAAATCTAAAAATGGTAGGACATATGTGAATCATGTTAAGAATATATGTCATTTAGAATTGACTTATCTTTTGACAAAACACATTTTACTTGTAATTGAGTAGATCTAGGATGGTTTAAGTTTTCAAGAAACATGTTATTCAAGTCAAGAGTTAAAGCCATGCAAATTTGTCCCAAAAACAAGTGAAAAAGTGTTGTACTTTGAAACTTAATAGTTAGCTCGACAGATGGTATCTATCAAGGTTTAAAAGGCAGTTCTAGCCCAATGTTCGACAGCTGCTCAAAAGATAACCTATTTATCGAGATTTACGAAAATCAGTTTTTCAGATCTGATTTCAGGCATATCCATGAGCATGTGTTTAGGTTTTCTTTTCTCACAACCCTAGACATATATAAAGATTATTTTAAGGGTTATCATAAGATCGTTGCACTTGTTGCAAGCATATAGCGATCGAAGACATATGCCCTAATTCATCTTTCTCTTGCAGAAGCTGCTGCGTTTGTACGTCGTAGGGTTTTGTAACCAAGGAGCTTCTTGATCTTCATCATGTGAATGAACTGAAGAACTTTGCAGTCAGCATCCTTCTCAAGTTAATGTGTTAGTCTCGTACTTGGATCTGTGCATTGATTGGTTAATCACTTACTGGGAGCCATGCATTGAAAAGGAGAGATTGTCACTACAGAACAAGTCCAATTGTGTATTGGGGTAAGTATTCAACTGTAGGTTAGTATAAGGTATAGGGATTCCTTGTAACCGCTTGTTGTTATAATAATAGATTCTCTAGAATGGTGACATTAAATTCACCCGATGGGGTTTTTGCCTTGGAGGTTTTTCCCATTCGTAAACAAATTACCTTGTCAACTTTATTTTCCGCTGCATTTAACTTAGTTGGTGATTTGTTTGTGCTACCACGTGTATTGCATGTTAATTAACTTAATTAATTCACTTGGCTAATTAATTGGTTAATTTATCACAAAAGGTCAATACATTCTTAGCCTATCAAAAAACTTCAATAATTTGTTTTCCTAGAAGTAGAACAAGGTAGAGGAGTAGAATAACCAATTAATGAGTGAGAATAAGCAAGCAATAATGGCAAAAAAAAAGAAAGAAAAAAATGCATTTTTTGTCCCAATTTGTTCACTCAATTTTTATTTTGATCCCTAATTTGTCATTTTTCCTCTTTTAGTCTCCAAACCAAAATTGAAAAACCATTCTTATTTTGGTCTTTACAGTCATCTCATTAACGAAAATAACTTAGGTGGCACACATAGTGCATAGCTGGAACATTAGATGTTGATGTGACTAATAAAATAAGAATAAAAAATTTCACATCAGCATCTAATTTAAAAAATGAATTTATTTATCAATTTAAAAAAGAAAACATAGTTAAAAACCAAAACACACTTGAATTAAGATCTAAATACATCTTGAACATGAACACACAAGAACACAAAACCACAAAATTCAAACAAAAGAACACACAAACCAAATTAATTAGTATTTTGGATTATCAATATTCAAACTAATATATAGTTATCTTTTCATTTTAGTTTGTTAACGTGTATAGTGTTGTGGGCTTTAGGCCCAACTAGATTACTTGTATAGCACACATTCTTGTACTACACTTTTACTTGTACTGAACTTATATGCCTTCTATATAAAGGCACTCATGTATATTCTTTCACTGAGAAATACAATACACTTATTCAATATTTCTAACATAGTATAAGAGCAATTGCTTTAATCCTCTAGTGTGCCACTCTTAAGCAGTTTTGTCTTCTTGGGTGTTATCCATTGTAGCCGTCATTGTGAGCAGCACCACTGCCTCCACCGCGACTCCAGTACATCAAAGACCACTGCCTTGCTGCCACCACCGCTTCCGTTTCTCCAATCAAACCACAGATTGCACCATCAAAAAGTAATCTCTTCGATTTGCTCTTTTGTGGAAAATCGTCTTCATCGGACCTATCACGCGCCCCCACACACCGCTACAAGTCTTGGCAGTAAAATCATGTGCCTCCACACGCTACCTGTATTCTTCACGCACTGCCACACGCCTTCACATGCCAGAACTCCATCTGCTGACGTCATCGGTCACGCCACGTCAGCCCTAGTGACATCATCAGGCCACGTCATCCTGTCAGTGCCACATCATCTTGCTTGCGTCAGCACTCAGTCAGCGATTATGTCATCTAGCTGACGTCATCATCGTTGACCTTTGACTGAATCGGTTGACTGTTGACTTTTGGCGCCTTTGACCATTGACATTTTTGCCAGAGTTGACTTTTTGCAATCCTGGTGTTCCTTATCCAGTTTTTCGCGTAAATTTCATTTTTACAGTCTATTTTTGCATATTTTGCTTCTAAATGAAGAATAAGAACAGGTCTTCTTCTTATTACAATAATCATTGCCGACAATCCAGCAAACGTTTTTGCAATTTTTGCAAACATCTTGACCACAATATTGAGACTTGCTATCATCGCAACAAGTTAGTTGTTTCAATTTCTGTTGCTACTGTTACTAACACTAAGAATGTCCAACCAATGGCTCATGTCTCTGCACAGTCTCAGTCTTCTAGATCCACTTTCTCTATTTCCAAAGATGATCTTATAAACATCATCGCTAATGTCATTCGTATAGTTGGTAATGCATCTTATTCCTTTTCTCTCTCAGCTTTATCTGGTATTTCTCTTACCTCTTGGCTTATGAATTTTGCTTGTTGCAATCACATAACATCTCACTCGTCCTTATTTTCTGACCTTAAACTTGCACCACACCCCCTTAATATTCGCACAGTAAATGGTTCCACAGTGCCTGGTCATAATATAGGTTCCGTTTCGACCTCTAACCTCTAGGTTCCTGGGGTCTTTAATGTTCTTGACCTTTCTTACAATTTATTTTCTATGGAATAATTAGCTGAGTTGGGTTATCGCATTATCTTTGATTATTCTCGGTGTATTTGTAAGATCCGAGGACAGAACAGGAGCTTGAGACTAGTCACAAAGTTGGATGTATGTTTCCCGTGGAAAACCTTTGTCTTCCACTTGTTACTCCTGTTTCTGTTGCTGCAGCTGTTGTAGTTTCTTCTATTCCTTCCCTTGCACTTTGGCATGCTCGACTTGGTCACACATCTTCCTCTTGAGTGTAACAATTGGCTTCTAAAGGTTTGTTAAGTTCAGTGTCTACAGAAAATTTTGATTGTGTTCATGCCAGTTAGGAAAACAATCAGCTTTGCCTTTCAATACTAGTGAACCAATATCCACTGATATCTTTGATCTTATTCATTCTGATGTTTGGGAGCTTTCCTCTGTCTCTAGTATTGGTGGGTCTCGATATTTTGTTGTCTTTGTTGATGATTATTCTCGCTGTAGCTGGATTTTTAATATAAAACATCGTTTTGAATTATTGCAAGTATATTCTAATTTTGCAAAAATGGTTGAAACTCAATTTTCCAAACGTATCAAAATTTTTTGATCTGATAATGCTCTTAAGTACACTCAATATGCTTTCCAAACTGTTTTGCATTCCTATGACACTATTCATCAACTAACTTGTCCAAGTACCTCTTAGCAAAATGGTAGAGCCAAACAAAAACTTCATCATATTCTTAACACTGTTCGTGCTCTCCTTCTCTCTGCCAAAGTTCCTGCTCCTTTTTGGGGCAAAGCTACATTTCATGCTGTTCATGCTATTAATCGCATTCCTAGTTCTGTCATCCAAAATCAAACTCCATATGAGCTCCTTTTTGGGTTATCTCCAAATTATCATCACCTTCGCTCCTTCAGTTCTGCCTATTTCATTCTTCTTCAGCTACATGAACATAACAAACTTGAGCCTCGGTCAAGGTTTTGTTGTTTTCTTGGCTATGGTGAAACTTAAAAAGAGTATCGGTGTTATGATCCTGTTTTTCATCGTCTTCATATCTCCCGCAATGTTGTCTTTTGGGAACATCGCCTTTTTGTCGAGCTCTCTCACTTCTGTGCCTCTCTATCTTCCTCCTCTGTCTTAGATCTTTTTCCAAATAAGACACATATTCCTTTTGTAATTGCTCCTGATCCTCTTGTAGTTGCTCCTGATTCTCTTATAGACTCTAACCACCATATATCATTGATCCCTTTCCTAGTTCACCTTTTAATGAACAGGTTGAAGATGAACAAGTGGAAGACGAGCTACCGAACCCCAACCTTGAGCTTGGGTCCCTTGCTCCTGCTCTGCCTAAAGATTTTGCACAAGACATTCCACCTCGTCACTGAACTCGAGTTAGATCCTTTATGGCAAGTTGCAATGAAAGAGGAACTTGATGCATTATCTAAAAATCATACTTGGGATTTGGTGACACTTCCCCCTGAGAATTTGTGGTTGGTTGTAAGTGGATTTACAAGATTAAGACTCGCTCTGATGGATCCATTGAGCGCTACAAACAAATCTTGTCTTGTTGCGAAAGGTTTTACACAGGAGTATAGAATTGATTATGAAGAGACCTTTGCTTCGGTTGCTCGTATCTCATCTATTTGTGCTTTCTTAGCTGTTGTTACTGCCAGTAAATGAGACCATTTTCAGATGGATGTCAAAAATGCATTCCATAATGGGGATTTAAGTGAAGAAATTTATATGCAACCTCTTTTTGGTTCCTCTGTTGAATCAAACAAGGCTTGTCACCTTCGACATGTATTTTATGGCCTTTAACAAGCTCCACGAGCTTGATTTGCCAAATTCAGCTCTACCATCTCTCACTTGGGTTACATGGCCAGTCATTATGATTCTGCCTTATTTCTTCATCGCACTGACAAAGACACTATTTTACTTCTCCTGTATGTGGATGATATGATCATAATTGGTGATGACCTCAGTGGCATTTAAGAACTCAAGGATTTTCTCAGTTAGCAGTTTGAGATGAAAGATCTTGGACATCGTAGCTACTTCTTGGGTCTTGAAATCACTCATTCTACAGATGACATTTATATTACTCAAGCCAAGTATGCTTCTGAACTCTTGTCTTGAGCTAGACTTACTGATAGCAAAACTGTTGACACTCCAATTGAGCTTAATGCGCATCTGACTCCCTTAGGGGGAAACTATTGTCTAATTCCTCTCTTTACAGACACTTGGTTGGCAGCCTAATTTATCTCACTGTTACTTATCTAGACATTTCCTATATTGTTCACTAGGTGAGCCAGTATCTGTCTGCTCCATGATCGACTCACTATACTGCTATTCTGTACATTCTCTAATACCTTAAAGGCACTCTCTTTCATGATCTTTTCTACTCTATTCAGTCTTCTCTTATTCTCCGTGCATTTTCTAATGCTGATTGGGCAGGAGATCCCACTGATCGCAGGTCTACAACTGGTTATTGCTTTCTTTTTTATTCTTCTATGATTTCTTGGCAAAGCAAGAAACAAATTCATGTGGCCCGCTCCAGTACTGAAGCATAATATCGTGCCCTTGCTGATACCACATCTGAGCTCCTTTGGCCGCGATGGCTTCTCAAAGACTTAGGTGTGTTTACATCCTCTACTACTTTTCTTTATTGTGACAACCAAAGTGTCATTCATATTGCTCACAATGACGTCTTCCATGAATGGATTAAACACATCGAAATTGATTGTCATTTTATCCGTTATCATTTTGTCCATGGTGCTCTTAAGCTGATCTCCGTCTTCTCTAAATATCAACTTGCAGATATCTTCACCAAGTCACATCCAAAGCAGGGCCTTCGTACTTTGGTTGACAACCTCAAGTTGGTCTCACATCCACCTTAAGTTTGAGGGGGGCTGTTAACGTGTATAGTGTTGTGGGCTTTAGGCCTAACTAGATTACTTGTATAGCATACATTCTTGTACTATACTCTTACTTGTACTGCACTCATATGCCTCCTATATAAAGGCACTCATGTATATTCTTTCATTGAGAAATACAATGCACTTATTCTGTATTTTTTAACATAGTCAAACCATATAATAAAACAATAAAACCCAAGAACTAATAAGTGTTTGAGCTCTTAAAATCCAATAACTCCTCATTCTAACTCTGACTCTCTTGGTTCACTTCAATTTGCTTAGCTTTCTTCTTTATCAACTTAAGCCTAGTCTTGATCGGCTTGGTCACGTATTGAGCTTGTGATGTAGCCATCCCCCTCAATAGCTACAACAATTTGGTCTCAATGGATAACCAAAAGAGCTAAAATCTCTTTCTCCCATCTCACCTTCTCTCTTTTTGTACCCTCTATGAACGAGCTCAAAGAGCTTCCTCCTACAAACTTGAGAGAAAGAAGATGAAGAGATAGGATAAGGCTATTGTTGGAGATTGATTCAAGGCTACAAGGTCCAGCTTCTAACCCTATTGCTAGAGATCACTTTGGTTGGTTGGATTCTTGGGTTTGTAATTTATTTTCTCTCCTTTATTTTTGCTCTATTTTTTGTTTATGGCTGAAGCTCCCTGCTTATTTTGTTTGGGTTTGTTGTATTTTGGTTTGATTTGGTACTTTTGGGTTTTGAGATTTGATGATTTTGCTTGGGTTTGAGAAAATGAGGGTTTTGGTTTGTTTTTCCTATAGGTATTTTGATTTGATTTGGGTTTTGGGGTTTGGATATGTGTTCAACTAGTTTAACAAGAGAGAGAGATAGAGGTTGGGGAAGCTACTTCGGTGGCTATTCACAATGGAGTTGGGGGGCTCTAACGAAGTTCGGTCATGGGAGCTTAGATGATGAAGGTAAGATAAGGGAGAGAGACAGTGATTTTAGGTGTTTAACGGCCAAGAAATTGAAAGGAAAAAAAAATGCAAGCTGATTTTTTTATTCAATTTTTTGCAAATTCCAATTTCAAATCTAGGTTTCTTTCATAATAGTAGTTGATTGTTGTGTTTGGTTGTGAAGAAAATGATGTTGGAGGTTTCAAGTTTGGGTTTGCGTTTGTGTTCTTTGTGTTTTCATGTTTAAGATGTGTTTAGATCTTAATTCAAGTGCATTTTGGTTTTTTATTTTTTTAAATCAAAAGCTGGCATGGAATTTTTTTATTATTATTTTATGGACAAAACTTAGGTACAATACCTTAGATGTTGTACCTTAGGTTCACCTCTTAAAAAACCACATGACAGAATCTTAAAAGGGAAACTTAAGGAACATCACCTAAGTACTGTACTTAAGTCTTACCCTTATTTTATTAGCTACATCAACATCTAACATGCTAGCTGTGTAATTCATGTGGCACATAAGCTATTTCCGTTAGTGAGATAACGATAAGGGCCAAAATAAGAGCGCATTTTCGATTTTATGGACTAAAAGTGAAAAAATGAAAAAGTAAAGACCAAAATGAAAATTGGTGAAAATATAGGGACGACAAATGCATTTTGCCTAAAAAGTAAGAATAGAGAAGATAAAAACTAAAGATTGATTTTCTAATCTTTTTCTCCTCAAGTTTGTATTTAAATAAATCCATAGTTTAGAGGCCAAACCCTTCTTATACAATTAATATGCGCAAAAACTTCTTCAGGGGTATAATAAAAAATAAAAAAAACAATTTAGCACCCTAAAAATAAGATAAAGTAATGAATAATTATTTTCATTTCCATCCTTTTCATGCTTCCTGAATTTGGGCAAGTCAAATCATCCTTATGATGTAGCTTGAATTAAACATGAAAGATCTAATTTATGCTGAATGTTCCAAATGATTGTACTTATACACACACAAGGGAAAAAATTATGATTTTGACATCATATCATGAAAATTGAAAAATTAAACATGAAAGATCTAATTTATGCTGAATGTTCCAAATGATTGTACTTATACACAAGGGAAAAAATTATGATTTTGACATCATATCATGAAAATTGAAATGTTTCGAAATTTAATAATTAAAATTATAATTTTGACCTTACTTTATAAAATGACAATTTTACCCTTGAAACGAGGATAAATGAAGGCTACAAAATGGAGAGTCTATAACTGCTATCTACATTCTGCCTTTGTCAAATTCCAAATAAATTGAATTACCATAATAGCAAATAGTTGGACATGATGAGCCACGATAATTCCACCAAGCTACACTCGTAATGGAGCTATCTATCAAATTCACGATTAGTTGTCTAAGAGAATTAGCTTATACTGCTTCAATTCGAAATCTCTAGTTAGAGCTAAACAACATTGTCTTCGCAACATATAGACCTTTTGAGATATTTATAATTCAAATGTTAACAACTAGAAGAAATTGGAAGAATTATTGGAAATTTAAAGAAATACTATTCAAGTGTTAATTTTTAGTGTAAGTGTTAAAAGTTCATGTTTGGGTAGATATTCACTCTTGATGAGGTGTTGTTTTTGTAGCATTAAAGAAATAATGTGTGTTTCTTACTCCACCATGAAATTAAATTGTTAGCATTGGTAGCAACAAGCAATGAAGAAAAATGGTTGAGATATTGTATATAGAGTTATGGCCACGTTTATTATGGGCCATTTTCTAGTATTGCAATAATGGAGCCACCAGTGGTGGCTTCATAAATTCTTTTTAGGGTAATCATTAAAAGAGAGGGTATCTCATGCGTCAGGCGCATGAGACATCCCTCTCACACCTGTGAGGCCCACCTGGCTGTGAGAGGAATGTTGTATGCGCTTGGCACATACAAGATTTTTTCTCATTAAAAATAGTTAAATTAAAAAAATTAATAATAACAAAACTTTTGTAGGGATGAAGGGCCTAGAGGTAGAGGTATTGGGTCGTGGGCCACGTCCAAGGATGTCAAATAGCTCGATGACAGGTAAATTTTAGTGAAGGCGTACAGATTGATGGACCCTAGAAGAAGTCTAGTCACAATGAGCAGAAGACATTGTTTGAGGAGAAATACCTTCTCGGCTAAGCAGAGTAGAGGTCAAAGGTCCGACCATCCATTAAGAACAGGGCAACATGCAATTGTGCTTGGAATGATAAGCATCAGAGAAGGATGAGACAAACGAGAGTTGAGAAATATTTGAGAGGAAAGCTGCTACCACTGCATTGAATGCTCTGCACCTAACTCCCTGGCCGCATTAATGTGGAAGTGATACCTGAACAGTAACTTTCAGCTTTACAGCTACTCCCAAAGATTTCAAAAAGGTGCTGATTGGACAAGTATCAAGAAGATTAGTAATCTAACCTACACGTGGAGGGCTAAGATGAAAGAGGGGGAGGAAATATAAAGGAGAAGAACCCCATTATGAAGGGGATCATCAGAAAATCTAGGGAGAAATCACTGTACACTCAAGAACTGTAATTTGGTATAAGTCTAAGAAAAATATATAAGAACAGACCTTTCTCGAACTTGGCCAAGGAGAACTTTTCTTGTTCAAAACTATTTGCTTTATTCTTTCTAGTAATAACTATTCTACTATGATCATTGTCCATCTAACTCATTGAAATTTCAATTTCAAGCCCACTTTCTAACAAATTCATTATTTTGGCTCTTTGGGCCATTGACCATCCATTTGGGCTTTGGGATTAAATCGTACTTTTACAACTTGAATATATTAACATTACAAAATAAAAACATACCCAATTACATAAAATTTAAAAATTTCCTTTCACAAGTTTTCATATTTTAATTATTGTGTAATATGATAGTTTCACTATTAATGTTATCAACTACATCATTTTCAATGTACACAATCAAGCAATTATTAAGCTACTGATCTCCCGTTCAATTACTAACATATTGCCAAAATAAGTACTAATATGAACAAAATGCATTATCTTTTTGAAAAAATATATCACATAAAACTAACAAATTCAACTAAAGACTAAAGCAAGTACTAATAGACTAGCTATTTAAAAAGTGTGCATTTTTTTATATAAAAAAATAACGATTTTAAAATATGTCATTTGAAAACACAATTTAAAAAATCACAATTAAATGTTTGATTTGGGTTTTTTGGCTAATTTATTTGTTTGGGTAATTTTTGAGAAGTGCTATGTTCACAACTGTTTTGCAACACTTTCACAACAAAGCCTATGTGGTAAGTTTTTATTGGTTCTAATTTAAACTTATCACTGAAATTATATTTTTTGTTTACTGGTAACAACTTGCTATTTAAGATTTGTTATAAAAATAGTGCAAAAATATTATGAACATTGGATTTCTTGCAATTTTTTTGTTCAACATTCAATGGACCAAAATTTTGGAGAGGTTAAATTTTATTTTTAATGGCCTCAATTTTTATTAAGGGTGTTTAAGTTTTTTTTTAGGGTGGTCAAAAGACCCATATTAATTTAAAACTCAAAATTTTTTAAAGCATATTTAAAAATAAATAAATTTCAAGGCGGTCCTGTGACCACCCTTATTAGTACTTGGCGCTGCCCCTAGGGCCACCATGTGTAAAGTATATAGTGAAGTGTAGACATATAAATACAGAAAAAAAAAAAAATTGTAAGACAAGTAATAGTTGGTGGGATGGGATTAATCCATTATCTATGTAAAGTCTACAAGTAATTAATAGACGTTTTTTTACTAAGGCTTGTCTCGATAACTGGTAAGGATAACATCTACTGGAAATTTGGAATAAGACTAAAATCCTTCTAATAGAATTACCAATAGTAGGAATTCATCCTCAAATAGATCCTATCTAAATAGGTTTAAAGGGTAACAACAAGTTGTTGATACATGGCTAGTTAAGACTAAAATATTTAAGTTTCATTCATGATGGATTAGTGATAACAATTATGTTGTGGAGAATGAGTTTTATAATCTTATAAAGTTCTAAATATAGTTAGATGTTTGTGTAATAGGAACATAAGAAGGACTTGTGCACGTAAAAGTGGTGCAGCTTTTGAACAAGAGTTAGGATTTCTCTTATAAATACTCATTAATATAGGAAAGCTCAACCATTACAATGCATTAGTACTAACAAGATGTGAATTTATGGTGTAAAGGATGCTTTCATGTGTGTTTGCCTGGCTTTGAATTAAAGAGTTTTGGTTTAAATTTTGGTCATCATTAACTAGAGGCCTGAGATAACTACACCGAGGGTGCATTTAAGTTGAGAGACACTTATTTTAATTTATTTTTTATTTATGACAAAGTGCCAACATATATTGAATATGGATATTACAACTTACAAGGGATTATTTTATATAGATATATACATGTAAATTATAGATGTGAGAGAATCCTACATAAGAAGTAGAAGAATGAAGAATGATGAAAAGTAGATAAAACTAAGTTAAAGAATCTCACTTGAGCAAGATAAACATTTGTTCAAGTGAGGGACAAGAGAAATACATGTAAAATCTATGTCTAGCCTTGCTCGAGCAAAGGACAAGCGAGATATAAGTAAACTTTTTGAAATGAACTTTATTTCAATTTTTGAAGAACTTCTTAAACGGGACACTCTCGCTCGACTGAGAAGGGTTGTGTTTTTTAAGCAAAAAAGTTGCAAAAAGTGTATTCTTTGCATTTGCCAAAAATAAACAGAAAAGGGAAAGGAATCCTTTTTGTCTCGACGTCTAGAAAGTAGAAACAACCATGATAACGTTTTAGTAAGCTTGTCCGAACATAAGTGTCGACATTACAAAAATGTATATATCATGATCCATGTTCAGTCATTTATAGATTTTGACAATGTTACGACAGATTTCACATATTTTTGCACATAATATATCTAAATTTACTGGTTTTTCTTTATTTAGCACATTCAATCAAGTGGGAACAAATATGAAATACTCATCTTAAAGTTGATAATTAATTCGTGCCTTAATCCTACCAATTCCTTGTATTTCTAAAAATGAATGCCCATAAATTCTTATTATTGTAATTTTTTTTATTTTAAAAAAAAAACCTTAAAATCTAGCGTGGCCAACTTGCCAAACCCATCTATTTATAGTAGCTTTCAACCGTGTCAGTTCTGGCATAGTGATGGGATTAAAGATGGAAATAGATAAAAAGATTTTATCACCAAACTTAGGGGTAGTTAGATACTGTTTATTTTGTTTAAATTAAAAGATTATTGTTAAAAGCACTATAAATAAATATAAAAGTTAGTTGAAATGGTACTTTAAAGCTCATAAATAATGTCAAAAAGTGTAATAAGGCTTATAAATAATAGTAAAAATAAATTAAATAATAAATAATTTTAATTTTTAATCTAACCTAAACACACACTTAAATAATGAAAAAAATTGCAAAAGCATAGAAACAAGAAGTGAATGGGTGATTCGTGAATGTCGGTCAGACCATAAAAACAAGATAAGGGAAAAAGGTACCCTTTTTTTTTTTTTCCGGTTGTTGTTGTCATAAATGATGAATCCACGTTGGTTTCCTTACAAAAGACAGCGAGCAGAGAGCACAGGCGGAAGTGGGGTTGGGGGGGGGGGATATTCATTCACGAAGGAAAAACCCTTAAACGACACCGTCTCACTCATCTAAAATTTGAATTTTCCATTTACCGATACATAAGCGCCACGTGGTGAGGCCCGGATCAGGAAAAGATCGTATCGGATTCGCGCGCGCACTCTCTCTCTCTCTCTCTCTCGCTCTCGAGCAGGCGCAGCAATCGAGCTTTAGATTTTCTTCATCCGAGCTGGACAATATCGGATGGTCCTGATTCTGTCCACGTCGGATGGCCCTCGACCCCATCCCACGTGTCGTTGGAGCCCCTCCAGCCTCCATTTCTGCCACGTCACCACACCCCCCACAATAATATCTTCTCCTCTCCGAAGCCCCTTGTTTCTCTTTCTCTCTCTATAAGTTTTTTCTTAACCAGTCAAGCTTTTTCCTTTCTTCTCCGACAAATATATACATATATTTTTTCTTAAAGCCCTAAAGCGTTTCGAAACTTTCGTTTTTGATTTCATTCGTTTCGAAAATCATGCTTTAACTGGCTTTTGAAGCCAGATTGGTGAGGCTCTGATCTGTTTTTTATTATTTTTTTATTTTTTTATTTTTTATTTTTAACATATATATTTTAAATCTGCTAAGTCAAGCTTAGCAATGGCGGGTTGGTCCTCATCATAAAAGCTCTGAAGTTGTGATTTATAAGATGACATGTTTCTGATTAACTTTTGCTTTATTTATTTTATTTATTTATTTATTTTTTTTGGGGTTTGAGTTATAAGATTTTTTTTATATATTATATAATGCTCTGTTTGGGAGCTGAGAAAATATGGGAAACTAGTAGAAATTTGGGGATTTTTGGCTCTGAACTTAGGAGTTGATAAAGGAGTAGGCTTTTAATTTAGATAAGCTTTTTTTTGGATAGTGGAAACACACAAGATTTGATTTTGAGATTTTTTTTGGGTTATACTTTGCTCTGTTTTGTTGGGAGTATAAAATAGGATGATTGTTGCTCCTAGTTTTACTTTTTGGTAATCAGAATTAAACATCTGTGGGTGGATTTTATCTGTTTAGTTTTTCAGTGCAAATGTTCTCTTGGGTTGCTTGAACATATCTATGTGTATTTAAAATTTATTATTATTTTCTATTGGGCTTAATTTCTGTACAGGGTAAGACTAATTTTAGGTGTTTAATAAGTTTTCGATGGGATTTTGGTGGTGGCAGAGTGATTTGAATTAGGTTGGCTTACAATTTTCTTGGATATGCTATAGATGATGATTTCATATAAAGCTTTTGTTTGTGGCTCAGATTGGGTCAAGGGGTTGTGGTTTTCAGTTGTCCAATATCCCTTTTTTTATTTTGTTATTTTTAGCTGTTAACTGTTGGAAATCAGTACTGTGTTTTTAAAATTTTCTTGTAGATTTGTGTGTAAATTTTGGATAAAGCAAACGTAAGATGTTTGTGATAGATTGATTGGCCTTGCTTTGGTTGTATCATTAATTTCTTATCTGGGGATTATAAGGTGTGGGGTATAGTTCTTGGAGTTCTGATCTAATGAAAGAGGGTGCTAGTGGGTTTAGTGAGTTATGTTGATTTTTCATTAGATTTATGATGCAAGAGTGTGCTTCTAAATCTTTACACTTTTTCATGGATATTCTATGATGGAACATGTTATGAATCTTATTTCAGGTTTTAGATTGAATTTAAAGGTTTTTTTTTTTTTTTTGGTTTGCAGAGGTTGATTTTCAAAGTCGATATGTATGAGTTTCGTGGTTCAGCATATGAGGGTATGCATTCGTCATCACTAGTCTACTTGAATCTGTTTGATGGGGACTGTTCCTGTGAATAGCGATAATGCTCGAGGTAGAGGGTTGGTGGAACAAAATAACCATATGTGTTTTGAGCAAAAGCAAGTGAGTACTGGAGTAGTGGGTGAAGGGCAAGGTTTGGGATCATCAGAGGAAGATGAGTCAAGAATTAATGAGGTAACTGAAGTTGTAAGCAATGGGTCTAGAAGGCCGACTCAGGTCCACGATGGGTTGCAGATACTGCAACCTCAACCTCAACCTCAAGGGCCTGTCATATGTTGGGAGAGGTTTCTTCCTATTAGATCTTTGAAGGTTCTTCTGGTGGAATATGATGATTCTACGCGCCAGGTTGTCAGTGCTCTGCTACGGAATTGCAGTTACGAAGGTTAGTAAAATCTTTTCCATGGTGCTGAAAATGCTTTGTATTGCCTGTTGATGGAGAACTTAATTTTCCTCTGACTTCCGATAAGTTGTCTTTAAATCCTAACACTGGTTTTTCCTTTGCACTTTTTAATTGTTAATCTGGTCTTTTTGCAGTTACTGCTGTTGCTAATGGTCTTCAAGCATGGAATATCTTAGAAAATCCAACTAATGATATTGATCTTATCCTAACAGAGGTAGTCATGCCTTTATTATCTGGAATAGGTCTTTTATGTAAGATCATGAGACACAAATCTCTCAAGAATATTCCCGTGATCAGTAAGTGTCATTTAATAGCATGTCTAGCCATTTCTATCTTTTTTACTGATGAAAATGTAAGGCTTGTTTTGTTATAAATAGTGTTGATTTGCTGCTTTTGGCTATCACACCTGATGAGCTATGCGTGCAGTGATGTCATCTCATGATTCCATGGGGATAGTCTTTAAGTGTCTATCAAAGGGGGCAGTTGATTTTTTAGTGAAACCTATTCGGAAGAATGAACTTAAAAACCTCTGGCAGCATGTTTGGAGGAGATGCCACAGTGTGAGTTGCTACTTCTGCTTCACAGTCATAGCTGTTTGTTGTGGATTTATGTGGGCATTTACCTCAGGGCTATGCCAGTGTGTACTTAGATATTTTAGTGGACATGGTTGCTTAGAGCTTACTACATTAGTCTCTTCCTTGACAGTACTAATGCACCAATTTTCTAGTGTTAAATTATCAATATGTATCTAGATTGATGGCATAGTTGGTTTTACAGTCGATTTTGAATGATAGGTTTAATCAATTATTTCCATGCCATTCACTCTAGGGCAATTAGGGTTGAAATTCCTTACTCAACCTGTTTTTTTATCATCATCATTTCTCAGTCCAGTGGCAGTGGGAGTGAAAGTGGGACACAGACTAGAAAATCTGCAAAATCAAAAAGTAATGATGAGTCTGACAACAATACTGGTAGCAGTGATGAGCGTGATAATGGAAGTAATGGTCAAAGTATTCGGGATGGGAGTGACAATGGAAGTGGAACTCAGGTGATGATTTATAGATTATTTTAAATTATATTTTCTTTGACATATTACTTTTGAATTTCAACTCCTTTTACTTATGAAAGCATAATGGTACAATGGTGCATAATGTTGAATTCTTATTCCATTTTATGTAGTTTATTTTCCTTGTTTTGAGAATTTCTTATAGCAGAGACCATTGAAGCAAAATTGTATAATGATATCAACAAATTATAACAAGCCTCCCTCATTATGAGTTTTTAAATTTGAAGGGTGTTACTTCTCAAAATAAAAGAAAATAAATAATTTTGAAGGGGTATTGCATTACTACAAGGTATGGATATGGTATGCCCTTGAGATGAATGTCTAAGTTCCTTGAACCCTAAAAATAAATTAAATGCCTATCTAAAGCAATAATGTAGAGACATTTAGAATAACAATTGAATCTTAGGCTTCTTGCACTTTGGGACTGCCATTGCCCAAAAGTGGAGTGTAGACCTCTTCTTCTAGATCTTCTCGGAATATACAATGCCTTGTTTAAAACCTTCTCTCAGTAGCTGCCTTCACAATGCAATCAGGGCACAGATACAACATAATGTCTCGTTGTCCGACTTTCCATACCTCATCAATATCAGTGGGAAGCAGTAGAATAAGATCTGTCACAGCATACAGGATAAAATTCCTTAATGACTTGGTTTGTGCCAGTTGCCATGACAAATTTATTGTAGACAACTATTCAATTGATAATCTTCAACATCATTTCTAACTCTAATTTTGGCATTATCTGATTGTCATAGATCTTGGCATTAGTCTTGCTTCTTGGTGTGATAGGAAATGTGTTGTATGAGCTTCTATTATCTTTTCCAACACTATAACACTCAATAGCAAATTCTTAAGAAGATTGAGATAAGCATATGAGAAACAGAAGTTTCTGAACACAAATGCTGACAAAAGTTAAGCATACTAATGATCTTATTTTGCAGAGTTCATGGACCAAAAGGGCAGCTGATGTTGAAAGCCCCCAACCAACATCGCCTCCAGATCAAATGGCTGATGCTCCTGATAGCACCTGTGCCCAGGTGATTCATACAAAGCCTGAAAAATCTAGCAACAGGTGGGTGCATATTACTGAGCCAAAAGAGTACCCAGAGCAGGACCAGAAACTTGGTATGCCTAAATGTTATCCATCTTTTCACCCTGGCTTGCATTATTTTTGGTTTGGAGCTTTCACTATTTTAATACTGCTATCTGCATCTTATTTTTTTGAAAATATTGTATTGGGTAAAGATCTGAAAATAGGTGTATCCAAAAATCCAAATTTGCACGGTGAATGTCAACATGAGATGTTATCTATCCATCTGACAAGCAGAAGGCAGAATAACTTGCCTGAAGTAGATAGGACGCCATTTGATAGTAGTCAGCTGGAGCACAGCAGTGAGAATGTAACCAGCAAACCAAGAAATCAATCTCCCAATGTAGCTAGTGCAACTGTCAATTCTACTAAACAACAGGCTGAAAGCAGAGACTTTACCAATCCAAATAGCCTCTCTGATATCTCAAAAATTGAAGCAAATTGTGATCCTAGAGAACTACTGTCCCTCGAACTAACTCTGAAGAGGCTGAGAGAAGATGTTGGAAATGTTGCCCATGATGATCGCAATGTTCTGAGACATTCAGACCTGTCAGCATTCTCAAAGTAAGAGGGAACTTGCAGAAATAATGTTAGTGCTGTTAATACATTATATTTGAACAAATATCTTACTCTTTTTTTCCTTCTTCCCTGTGCAGATACAACACTGCCTCTTCTGCTAATAGGGTAAAATTCTGTAGAAACTTAGCCAGCAAGTGACTTCTATTGTTGGATATAACCTTTTCTTTAATCAGTGCAATTGCAGTCTGCTCCCAATTATTGTGCACCACATTGTGACGTGGATGGGTGTGCAGCTAATATAAGAATAAAAGGAAACTGGTGTTTTACAGAAATTCCCCTATCTTTTCAGTGAAATGATAAGAGTATCCTCTGTATCATAATGTGGCTCACAGTGATTGGCAAGCAGCTGCTGATAAAAGGACTGGAGAAAAAGAGCCAAAATTCCATTTCTGGGCATGTCTAATGTTGTTCCCACTTTTAATCAGGCTCACACAGGGAATGTAGGAAGCTGTTCTCCACTTGATAATAGCTCAGTCGCACTGAATACAGAAACAAGGCACAATGTTTCTTCTCATTCAAGTGGCACTCTTCCAAATCAGCAGTCTAATGAGAGTAGCAACAACAATGATGTGGCCTCCACCAATAAATGTGCTATTCCAAAGATAGAAGTGTTAAATGAGAAGCCAGAATCCATATCGGCATTCAAATCTTTTCATTCTTCTGCATTCCAACCTTTGGAGAATGGTTTTGTTTGTTCATCTCAGCAAGTAACACCTGGGAAGGCAGCAGATTTGGGAGCAAACACAGTTCAAGCCCAAACGAGAGGTTCTCAACAGCAGGTCCAAGTTCAGCACCACCATCACCACCACCATCATTATCATCATCATGTTCACAACATGCAGCAGCAACAACTGCAACCAGACCATGACGATCACTCCCTGAAGAACATGGCCGCAACTGCTCAGCAATGTGGATCGTCAAATGTGTTAGGAGGACCGGTCGAAAGTAATACTGGAAACTATAGTGTGAATGGAAGTGCCTCTGGAAGTAATTATGGGAGCAATGGACAGAATGGAAGCAGCACTGCCTTGAATCCTGGAGTAACGAATGTGGAAAGTGACAATGGGGCAGCTGGAAACAGTGGAGCTGTTGGCATTAGCAGGAAAAACAGTGGAAGTGGAGCAGATGAAGGGCGGGTTGCACATAGAGAGGCTGCCTTAAACAAATTTCGTCAGAAAAGGAAGGAGAGATGCTTTGAAAAAAAGGTGAACTCATTTTTCCTTGCATGTGTTTTGCTAGGGAGCAAAACACAGCTACTAACTATTTCCTACTGTTTAACTTATCGGAGCAAAAAAGATTTTCCAACTTTTAGCATATGGAGCTTGTTGATTGGAATAATATATGATTATGGCTGACCTGATAACAATAATAATAGAGAACATGACTGATGTATTACATGTGCCTAATCACACTGAATTATATTCTCTAGGTCCACCTGTAATTCTAAATAAGATTACCGGATATGAATAACAAAAAATCATTTTCATAATACCCAGGTGAATAAAATATAGAACACCTGACATGTTGTGTCCTTGGTACCTAGTGGTCTATTAATCCATTTTAATACTTTTATCCTATGATGTGTTTGAAGAACATGTGGATTTTAGTTCTCCATTCTATATAATTGCTATCCTTATTTAAGTCTAGCTCATTCCAGAATAGACAAAACTTAGTCTTCCTTGTATCTTGTTTTCCAGGTTCGATACCATAGCAGGAAAAAACTGGCAGAACAACGGCCTCGCATCCGGGGACAATTTGTTCGACAGATATCGTATGATACCATATATTGGGATGCAAATTAGAATTCATAGTCATTTGTACTTTTACTAATTTTCATTGTTAAAGTACTGGGGTGTAAACATTATTTCTAATTTTGTTTCTACTTTCAGGTCTGACACTAAAGTTGGAGAAGACTGTCAGAGCAATGACCGTATGTCTGGGGATAATTCTTGTGACAGTGCACAATAACACGAGCTAGAGTGCAGATTGCTAACCCTTGTTCCGGAGAATGCTTCTACGTTTGTGTACATGAGACTAGCGCTAGCTGTGAAAGTAGAGGAGGGGTGTTGGATGTGCACTTGAGGATTTGTGGGTAATGATGTAATATACTGTGTGAAAATAAACATTTAATTATAAAACTTTAAGAAAATGCTTCAGACTTTATTTTGTGGTTGTAAAATTTGATGGGTCCACAAAGTGGTTACCCTTGAATGGGTTAACCTCTCTGAAAAATAAAGGTATGATGTTGGTGTGCTGTCTTTCCACTTCGGGTTTTTTTTTATAAAAAACTTCGGAGTATTGGATACAATATTTTCATTAATGTTGATATGGTCAGTTAATGATTAGAGTAACATTACTTTCACATAGATCTATTAATGAAATCATTTTTATCATTCACTAATCACAACATACTATGTAAGTCGTTGTGAAAAAGGTTGTGCTATTAAGCTTTTTTGAAAATTATCCGTTACTTTCTATTATTATAGTTTGTAGGATGCTAGAACAAATGGAACTACTCACCAAATAATTTAAAAAAGAATGGGATGCTAGAAAGGCCGGGTGATGGGAGACATGAACAACTATTTCACTCGGATATGCATGACGACTATTACTTGAAATATCACTAACCCTGGAAGTTATTATATTTATATATTTATGTTCCTAGCTTCAATAGTTATCCAAACTCTAACTAATTGTTTAAACTGTGCGTTACTCTTTACCAAAAAACTGTGCGTCAAGTACTTGAAAGGTTCCTCTGGATATAGACAGTTAGTGCTCTCAACCTAGCTGTTAGTGTACTGTAGAATTGGTCGTCCCTTTTGTGAAGGTGCTGTCTGTTCCTGAGTAACAAGGTTACTCCAAAGCTTGTTGGGTTCTCTTCCAGGGGGATTGGGGAAACACGCGGTTGGTCACAGACATGGACGACTTAGCACAATCTTGACATGGAAGACTTGGCACAATCTTGGAATAAACTAACACTTTTCGAGAGAGAAGGACCAGGTTGTTGTTCGACCAATGAAGAAAGTGTAAAGGAATTCTCTATAGCAGCAAGGTTTCTTACAAGAAGAGCTCTCAATATTGATGCGATAGCTAGGACTTTTACACCACTTTGGAGAGCTCGAAATGGGTTCAAAATTCAGACTTTCGGTGATCACAAAATTTTCTTCACTTTTGAAAATAAGGAGGATGTCGACAGAATTCTAAGTAGCAAACTGTGGAGTTTCGACAAACATCTAACGCTACGAGAATGATTTGCCGTTACAAGATCTTAGTTTCAATAAGACTACTCTTTGGGTGCAGGTACATGGACTTCCAGCTTGATTCATGAGCTTTGAAGTAGCTGGGAAAATCTATGGGGTTGTGGGAGAGGTGTTGCAACCTTCAGGAAATAAGGTGTATGATGGAGGAAGCTTTATGAGGGTCCAAGTGTCCATTGCTTTAAGTCTGCCTTTGTGTCTAGGTTGCCTTATTGAATGTAAATAAAGAGGTATGGGTATCTTTCAAATACGAAAGATTACCAAACATTTGTTACTGGTGTGGCCGCCTTACACATGATGATAGGGATTGTGAATTATGGATAGAAAGTGAAGGGACATTGAGAATGGATCAGAGAGAATTCGGTCCAAACATTCGAGGACCTCCATTTGTAGCCTCAAGGAAAACAGTAATCAAAGTCCCTGGTTTTTATGCCACGAGAAAGAAGACAAGTTCCAATCCGAGTATAGCTAGGCAACCTCAGGCCGACGGTGACCAGGAAAAACTCAGGAGTCAGTGACTTCAACCGAGACGGAGCAGAGACACGAAGAAGACGTACGTTACGATGGCTTGGTTAATGCGCCATCAATGCGTTTCGTTAAGGAGGGAGATATTTTCCTTGTCTGCAAAAGATTCTATCCCTATTAATCCGTCGGTTTCTGCAAATAATGAGGGAGTAATATCTCCAATCAATACCGAAATTGAAGAGGGTTTAAAGAGTCCTAACGGGTCTGAAATAGAAAAAGGAGAGATTGATGAGGAGTTAATCAGATTTGGGAAGTTTGGTTTGGCTGACCTGGACAAAAGTAACATGACGGCATGTGAGAATTTTAAGGAAGCAGAATTGCAACACACTTACCTGGCACGCGAGCAGCAACAACAACAATCTTCTAGGGTTTCTAACCCGACACAAAACAAACATGTCCTCCCTCAATGGACACGTAGCAACAGGAGTAGCCATGGAAGAGTTGTGGTGCAAACTGAAAAAGTTACAGGGAAGAAAAGAAACATAGAAGAATCTAAGGATCATTCGGGATTGCCTTCAAAGGGCAAGCAGGCTTCTCAAAATGATGATACAAGACTTTTTAGATTGGTGGAGGCTGAAATTCAGCCCCGCCAACAACAATGAGTTGTTTAGCATGGAATTGTCGTGGGCTTGAGAACTTACGTACAGAGAGAGAGCTTGTTGAAATAATACAGGCAAGAGATTCCTCCGTGGTGTTCTTAGCCGAGACACTTACAGATGAAGCAAGGCTAGAGGTTATTTAGAGAAGTATTGATTTTGACCATCGATGGATGGTTCCAAAGGTAGGCAGAAGTGGAGGTTTGGTACTCTTTTGGAAGTCTTCAACCAATCTCAAGGTAGAGGGAAGTAGCAAAAACTATATCGATGCCATTATTGATGAAAATATGGAGTTAGAATGGAGGTTGACAGGTTTCTATGGTGAACCCAAGACAGCAAGAAGGTTAGAAGCTTGGAATACACTACGGAATTTAAAATCATATTTTGATTCCCCGTGGTTGTGTTATGGGGATTTCAATGAAACAATCAAATAGGATGAAAAAGTGGGAGGAGCAGTTCGGTCTCATAATCAGAAGCAACTATTTAGAGATGTTATAGACGAGTGTGGATTTATGGATTTGGGGTTTGTGGGTCCTAAATTCACATGGAGTAGGCATTACAAGAATGGAAGTTCAATTTGGGAAAGAATTGATAGAGGCTTGGTCACCAATATTTGGTTCTTGAAATTCCTAGGTTCAAAAGTTCATCATTTGAGGTGCGATTCATCGGATCATTGTCCACTGTTGATTGTGCTCTCAGGTTTGGAATCACCTCCCCGAAAGAAAATATTTCACTTCGAGGAGATGTGGTTATCAAATCCGAGCTGTGGGGAAATAGTATAGAAAATTTGGAGGAATATAGATGAAATCAGAGTTGGAAGAAATGTCCTAGAAAAAATAGAGAAATGTGAGAAAGATCTAAGCTGGTGGAATAAAAATGTGTTTGGGAATGTTGGAAAGGAGTTAGAACGGTGGAGGAAATTACTCCCAAAAGCCGAGATTGCAGCTATGGCTAGCGGGAATAATGATCAGGTTAGAAAAATTAAGAAGGATATAGAGTAGTTGTTGGTGAGAAGAAATCATGCAGGCTCAAAGGTCCAGACTGCTTTGGGCAAGGCATGGGGATAGAAATACAAAGTATTTTCATAGCTGTGCTACAAAGAGACATCGAAAAAATTTGATTGAAAGAGTTAGAGATGAGGATGGGGTATGGAGAGACCTTCCTGAGGACATAAAAATGGCGATGATAAATTATTATAAGGACCTGTTTTCTTCTACAAATCTGACAGGCTCCCAAGTTGTTCTAGATTGTGTTCCAAGTGCCATTACTGAGGAGATGAACTCCTTCCTAAGTCGAGAGTTTGAAGAGAGTGAAGTGGCTATTGCACTACAACAAATGGCACCCCTCAAAGCGCCAGGTCCAGATGGAATACCCCCTCTGTTTTATCAGCACTTTTGGGGTATAGTGAAACAGGATGTTACCTCATCTATTCTAGCATGGCTTAATTCAGGTTCCTTGCCTTCACCCTTAAATCATACCTTTATAGCTCTCATTCCTAAAACAAACTTACCTGAACATGCTAACCAATACCGCCCAATTAGTCTTTGTAATGTGCTGTATAAAATCTTTTCTAAGGTTTTAGCTAACTGATTAAAAAAATTACTCCCATCCATTATTATAGAACACCAGTCGGCTTTTACCAAAGATAGACTTATTTCTGATAACATTCTTGTGGCTTTTAAGACTTTACACAGTCTACAAAGATATAAGTCTGATTCACATGGGTTCATGGCACTAAAATTGGATATGAGTAAAGCTTATGATTGAGTAGAATGGAATTTCCTTGAAGAAATTATGAGGAAAATGGGTTTTAATGAGAATTGGATAAACCTTGTCATGGTGTGTGTGAGGACGATCACATACTCAATCTTGGTGAATGGGGAGCCATGTGGTATGATTCATCCAACAAGAGGGATCAGACAGAGTGACCCTCTCTCCCCCTTTCTTTTCCTTCTTTGTGCTAAGGGCTTAAATGGTATGATAAAGAAAGAAGATGGGAAATACATGGGTACTCTCTTTGAAAAAGGGGACCAAAACTAACACATTTGCTTTTTGCAGATGATAGTCTTCTTTTTTGCAGGGCCACAATGGAGGAGTGTGGAAAAGTATTGGAGATTTTAGAGAGGTATGAAGGAGCCTCGAGACAAAGAGTAAATAGAAGCAAAATAGCACTGTTTTTCAGCAAGCATACCTCAATTGGTGTAAAGCATGACATTAAAGTATCATTGGGTATCCCGGAAATCATGCAGTATGAGAAATATTTGGGTCTCCCTTCCTTTGTGGGAAAGGGAAAAAAAGCTAGCTTCAATTACATCAAGGAGAGAATATGGAGGAAATTACAAGGTTGGGAAGGTAAATTTCTCTCTCCAGTTGGATAGAGAAGTGTTGCTTAAATCTATTATCCAAGCCATTCCCACACACACAATGGGATGTTTTAAAATTCCTCTTGGTTTGTGCAATGAAATTGAAAGTCTAATGAAGAAATTTTGGTGGGGACAAAGGGGTGACCAGAGGAAGATCCATTGGGTGAGATGAGATGAGAAGAGTTGACAAAGCCTAAAACAGTGGGGGGGAATGGGCTTTAGAGATCTTGCTTTGTACAATGACTCTCTATTAGCTAAGCAAGCATGACAATTATTGCAAAATGAAACATCTCTCTTTTATAAAGTCTTCAAAGCTAGGTACTTCCCAAACACTTCTATTTTGGAGGCACATGACTCAAGATTAGGCTCATATGCTTGGAAGAGTATTCTTAGAGGAAGGGATGTAATTCTAAGTATGCTTGGAAGAGTATTCTTAGAGGAAGGGATGTAATTCTAAGTGGAGCGAGGTGGAGAGTTGGGAATGGGGCAGAAGATAAAGATCTGGCAGAGTAAATGGCTACCCGAGAAGTGTACAGCACCATTACTTGAATGTCCTATAGAGGATTTTGCAAATTCAAGTGTAGATTCTCTAATAGAACCATTAAAAGAGAGTGGATATCAAAGTTGGTGGATGGTTTGTTTGTTCTAGAGGTTGCAGAGAGTATAAAAAATATTCCTTTGAGCCGTGTTGCCTCAGAGGACAAGCTGTATTGGCCTTACACTAGTAATGGAGATTATACCTGCAAATCGGGGTATAAATATCTTAAAGAAGAAGCTGAGCTTTCAACCATGCCACAAGCCTCAACAGATAATGACAAGCAGCTTTGGAAAAGGATCTGGTCAATGAAGGTGCCACCAAAAGTGAAGAATCTAATGTGGAGAGCTTGCCGCAATGCCATGCCCACTAAAACAGCTCTACTAAGACGAACCATCACTGTCAATCCATTGTGTGATCGATGCCATGTTGCCCATGAAGACCCACTTCATGCTTTGTGGGCTTGCTCAGAGCTGGATGTGGTTTGGAGTGATGTAGAGCTATGGAATTTCAGAAACTCAATCGGGTTTATGGACTTCAAGTATCTTTTGTTGTGGTTCATAGCAGAAGACAAAAATGTGGAGTTGTTTGCTGTCACAGCTTAGACTGTATGGAACTAACGGAACAAGGCACGACTAAACCAACCTGTAACAACACTTCATCAGGTAGCATCGGTCTCTAAAGCTTGGTGGCAAGAGTTTAGGGCACAGTAGGTGGATACTGTTGAAGTCGTGAGACAATGTGATAGAACTGAAGAAAAACGTTAGAGGCTGCCCTTTGTGGAGTTAGAAAAATTAACTTCGATAGTGCAGTGTTTGCGAATGAAAATAAGACTGGGATTGGTGTGGTTATAAGGAACGATGAAGGCTTGGTTCTGAGGTCTTGTGCGAAGAAAATTCCAGTGGCATACAGTGGGTGTGAGATTGAAACCATGGCAGCAGCTGTTGCTCTCTCTTTCGCTTTAGATATTGGCATAAAACGAGCTATCCTGGAGGGTGACTCGTTAGCAATGATAAAAGCTTTAAGGGAGGATGCTAGCAGCTTATCTCCCTTTGGTTTGTTGATAGAAGATGTTAAGTCTTTAGCTAATAATTTTGATGAATTATCTTACTGTCACACCAAGAGAGAAAGTAATCAAGTAGCACATGGTCTGGTTAAATATGCAAAAAGCATTCTGGATCATGTAGTGAGGATGGAAGATGTTCCACCACAGTTATTTTCAGTTTTACAAGCCGATTTGATAGGCGTTCATTAATAAAATTTCAGATTTCCCCCTCAAAAAAATAAAAATAAAAATAAAAAAACTCTAACTAGTCGCAGACCCGTGCGTTACACATAATAATATTAATGTTTTAATTATTATTTATTAATAGTTATTTTTTCTTTTAAGTTAATAAAAACCATATTTATTTATTTAATGTGAATCTTTGCATATATGAACTCTATATGTTCCACGTCTTTATATACTTAAAACCATAAACTACTCCTCCATAATGATAGTAGTTAATTAGTTTTCTCATTTATTTTTCATTATCTCATTTGTAACTATAGGGACTAAAGGCCCAAATCTAAATGTTGGGCCATAGGCTTGTCCGAGGAGATACAACTATCCGAGGACAGTAAATAAAGAAAAAAATGCATAACTGCAAGCCTTGCAAGTATTTGACAAATGTGTAAGCTAATAAGAGTTGTCCGAGGGGGATGGCATCCTCGGACAGTCAAAGAGAGAGCCAAGATATGCATTTAGGAATATATTATGATATTTTAGAGGATTCTTCTGGTAAAGGAGCATCTTGTATGCACATAGGACAGGTGGAAGCAGGAGGATATTATAGAGAAAGCTGCTACCACCGTATTAATTGCCCTGCAGCTAACCCTCTGGCCACATTAATGAGGAAAAGATGTCTGAACAGTGATCTTCAACCTTTACAGCTGCCGTCTAAAGACTTCAAAGAGAGGTTGATGGGACAAGTATCAAAGGGAGATCATCTGACCAACACGTGGAAAAAAAAGGAGTATAAAGAAAGAAGGAGGCAATGAAAGTGGGATCAAAGAATCTCGAGAGAAAAAAACAGTAGTTGTAAAGAAAGAAAGAAAGAAAGACACTAAGTTGTAAAGATACAAGAAATTATATAACTATCCTCCTCGGATAGAGCCGAGGACGGTTTTCTATAACATCACTACTCCATTTCTGTCTTCCTACTTATTAAATTCACCTGGATAATTCTTGAACTCACTTAAAGCCCAGTTTTTCTAATCCACACTCTATAAATTCATTATTAAGACTTTTTGGGCCTAAGTCCATCCAGTTTGTGGGCCTCACCTTAAAAATTGTGTCCTTACAATTGGCGTCATCTGTGGGAAAAATTTGGTGCGTTGGTGAGCTTAATATTCAGCTATGGTAGGATTAGGTCCTAACAGGGCGAAGTTTGATAGTTCCCAGCATCTCGATCATTTTCTTCACCTTAAATGAGAAAGGGATCGTGAAGGAAGCATGCATACTATTCATACTGGCAGGAGTCGACTTCGAGATGAGGGTAACGCATCCCATAAAGACACCACGAAGAACATGCAACGTAAAATCGATCACCTAAAGGAAAAGCTACGCCTTGAGCAAAGAAGGCGTAGTCCCTCCATCTTTGATCTTTCTTCGGATGATGAGGACGATGGTAGCTATAGGCACAGGTCACGCACACCTCCTAGTGAATCTTTCTCCCACGAAGAGGAACGTTATCATGAACGAAGAGGTAGAAACTCATCTTCTAAGGGCTTGGGAAATGACGCTATGAGTAGGGCGCTCAACCAGATTTTCATGTCACCCTTCATGCGTAGAATTGAAGGAAGAAAGCTTCCTTGGGCAGTTTATTTAACCCACGTTCACCGTGTATAACGGTCGAAAGGATCCTGTGGAGCATATGAGTCATTTCAATCAGAGAATGGTTGTCCACTCTAGGAATGAAGCTCTTATGTGCAAGGTGTTCCCATCCAGTTTGGGGCCGGTAGCGATGAGATGGTTTGATGGCCTTACAGTAAGTTTTATTGAATCTTTTAAAGAGCTCACCAGGGCTTTTTGCTCTAGATTTGTTACATGTAGCAGAGTTCCTCGGCCATTGGATTCCTTGCTATCTCTTTCTATGCGAGAAGGGGAGACTCTGAAAACATACTCAGACAGGTATTGGGAGATGTTTAACGAGATCGATGAGAATTTTGATGACATGGCCGTAAGGACTTTTAAGGTTGGCCTGCCAGCCGAGCATGACCTGAGGAAATCTTTGACTAAGAAGCCTGTGAAGAGTGTGCATCGACTGATGGATCGTATCAATGAGTACAAACGAGTTGAAGAGGATTAACTACAACGCAAGGGAAAAACTAAGGTTATCCTTTAAGAGAGGAGGGATTTCAAGTCGGACCGATACAGCAACAAAAAGCCAGGGAGGGATTACAATGTGCAGTTAAGGTCCACAGCGCCTCGGACGATCAACGCAATGTTTTGAGAACCAATACACCAAATCTTGGAGAAGATTCAGAATGAGCCATACTTTAAATGGCCGAATAAGATGGGAGGAGAACCTATGAAGCGTAATAAAAGACTTCACTGTCAATATCACCAGGAACGAGGGCATACTATCGAAGATTGCAGAACTTTAAGGAATCACTTAGAACAACTAGTCAGAGAAGGAAGATTACAGCAGTTTGTATATCGACCCGAAGGCCAGGGAGACCACATTAGGCTTGGGGTTCCAGGGAGTGCTTCTTCAAGGTCCCCGTTGGGCATAATTAATGTCATCTTTGTAGCACTTGGAAGGATTGGAGCTCGTCCTTCTAGGGTGATATCTGTTGCTCGGCTGACCGCCGAGGGTGCTAATTATGAGTCAAAAAGGGCCAAGTTAGAGGTTTGACCAGCATTAAGTTTTTTAGACGAGGGTAAGAGAGGGACAATCCAACTGCATGATGATGCTTTGGTAATCACCCTTAGAATAGGCGGGTACGACGTGAAGAAGGTGATGGTTGATTAAGGAAGCGGGGTTGAAATCATGTATCCGGATCTATATAGGGGTTTGGGCTTAAGACTTAAGGATTTGACAACTTATGATTCACCTTTAGTAAGTTTTGATGGGAAAGTTGTCATCTCGAGAGGTCAAATCAGGTTGCTCGTACAAGTAGGGTCAGAGGTGGTCGAAGTAGACTTCATCGTAGTAGATGCATACTCTCCCTACACGGCCATTGTAGCCAGACCCTGGCTTCATGCCCTAGGGGCTGTTTCTTCAACTTTGCACTTAAAGGTTAAATATCCATCAAGGGATCGGGTTGAAGAGCTTGTAGGAAGCCAATCTGTGGCTAGGCAGTGCCTTATAGCTGCCATCATGCACCGGCCTGCGGCTGAGTCTACAGCTTCTGTAGATGGAGGCCCATAGCAATCAAGGATCCTGATTCTACCTAATGTTGTGGAGTCAGAAGAGGTGAAATGTGAGATGCTAAAGAAAGTTGCTATTGACGGGGATCCGGAAAGGTTTTTCCATATAGGAGCTCAATTGCCTCCTCAGGAAAGAGAAGAGCTGTTAGCACTCCTTGGAAGAAATATTGATGTGTTTGCCTGGAATGCCTATGAGGCCCCAGGGGTAGATCCAGGGTTCATCTGCCATCATTTGAATGTTAATCCAGTCGTCTTTCCCAGGAAGCAACCACCTCGGCGTTTGTCCAAAAAGCATTCTGACGATGTTAAGGAAGAGGTGAATACACTTAAATAGGCAGGGGCTATTAAAGAGGTTTTTTACCCTAAATGGCTGGCTAATATAGTGGTGGTAAAGAAGAAAAATGGGAAATGGTGAGTATGTGTAGATTTTACAGATTTAAACAAAGCCTATCCGAAGGATCCTTTCCCCATGCCACGGATTGATCAGCTAGTAGATGCGACTGTAGGACATCCACAGATGAGTTTGTTGGACGCCTTCCAAGAGTATCACCAGATCCCCTTAGCTTTGGATGATCAAGAAAATGGCATTTGTTACCCCTGTCGGGAATTATCACTACAAGGTGATGCCTTTTGGTCTGAAAAATGCAGGCTCCACTTATCAAAGAATGATGACAAAGATGTTTGAACCATAGCTAGGAAAATGCATTGAGATTTATATAGACGACATGGTGGTCAAAATTAAGTTGGAATCTGAGCATGTCAGCGACCTCGGAAACATCTTTGAGATCTTAAGAAAACACAAGCTCGACTCAATGCTTCCAAGTGCTCTTTTGGCGTTGGATTTTGAAAATTTTTGGGCTATATGATTACCCACCGTGGGATTAAAGTCAATCATAATCAGATAAAAGCAATCAATAATTTACAACCACCTCGGAATCCCAAAGAAGTTTAAAAGTTGACTGGGATGACTGCTGCTCTAAATCGATTCATCTCTCGATCGGCGGACAGATGCAGCCTTTTTTCAGCTGCTGAACAAGTGAAAAGGGTTTGAATGGAATGAAGAATGCATCTTGGCCTTCCAACAGTTGAAAGAATACTTGTCTCGACCACCCATAATGTCCAATCCTATGAGGGATGAAGTTCTATTTGCCTATATTGCTGTAGTCGTCCATGCAGTGAGCCTAGTACTTATATGAGTTGATAGTGGCGTACAGAAACCTGTTTACTATGTAAGTAAGTCTCTTCACGAGGCTGAGGTTCGTTATTTGCCACTAGAAAAGGCTATCTTTGCAGTGGTTCAGGCTACTCGTAAGCTCCCTCACTACTTCCAGTCACACATGGTGGTGGTCCTTACCTAACCCCCGCTTAGATCTCTACTTCGGAGTGCAGATTACACAGGAAGAATTGCAAAGTGGGGTATGATCCTAGGGGCTTTTGATATAAAGTACATGCCTTGCACATCTATTAAGAGGCAAATCCTGGCTGACTTGGTAGCCGAATTCACTGAACCTTTGCTAGAAAAGAACGCCAAGAGGCCGTACATGGATGAAAATTCAGTTGATCTAATCTTCGTGCAAGAACCTTTATCCTGGAAGGTGTATATGGATGGTGCAGCCAATCAAAGAGGATCTGGAGTGGGGCTGGTTTTGATATCTCCTAAGAATATTGTTATTGAGAAATCCCTGAGGTTGAGCTTTTCAGCCACAAACAGTGAGGCTGAGTACGAGGCATTATTGGTCGGAATGGCCATGGTTCGAATAATAGGGGGACGCTTAGGGCAAGTATTCTCGGATTTAGCGTTGGTCGTTGGCCAGGTTAGAGGAAAGTTGGAAGCGTGGGACGAGAGAATGCAGAAATATTTGGGTCGTGTCAAGCAGATGCAGTCGCAGTTTGAATCCTTCTGCCTGTTGCATATCCGTCGGAGCGAGAATACACATGTAGACTCTTTGGCCACTCTTGCAACCTCCTCGGCGCAAGGTATACCTCGACTTATTCTTGTTGAAGTTCTGCTTAAACTTGCTAAAATGGGAGAAGCGCCTCACATCCATCAGATTAGGGTAGGACCCAGTTGGATGGACCCTATAGTGGTGTTCCTCAAGGATGATATCTTACCTGAGGACAAGGCCGAAGCTGATAAGATACGAAGGAAGGCTCCCCGGTTTTGGTTATCAGAGGACAAGAAACTATACAAGCGTTCCTTCTCTGGGTCGTAGTTATTGTGCATACACCCTAAGGCTTTAGAGCTGCTACTTGAAGAACTACACGAAGGAATCTGTGGAAGCCACACAGGAGGCAGGTTTCTAACTCACAGGGCCTTAACTCAGGGATACTGGTGACCGAATATGCAATGGGAAGCTCAGGAGTATGTGAGGAAGTGTGATCAATGCCAGAGGTTTGCACCGAATATTCACCAACCAAGGGGGGTTCTTAATCCTCTATCCAACCCGTGGCCCTTCGCTCAGTGGGGCTTAGATATTGTAGGCCCTTTCCCTAAGGTAGTTGGGAGTAAGAGATACTTGATAGTCAGTACAGATTACTTCACCAAGTAGGTCAAAGCCGAACCATTGGCAAACATCAGGGACGTAAACGTCAAGAAATTTATATGGAAAAATATTATCACCTGGTTTGGAGTACCTTGCACACTCATTTAGGACAATGGCTTTCAATTTGACAGTAAGGCCTTCAGGAGATACTGCTGCAAGTTAGGCATCACGAACAGATACTCCACCCCAGCATACCTATAAGGGAACGATCAAGCTGAAGCCGTTAACAAGGTCATAGTGAACAGTTTGAAGAAAATGTTGGATGATGCAAAAGGAAGATGGGTGGAAGAATTGCCACATGTCCTTTGGACGTATCGGATAACCCCCCGTAATTCCACAAGAGAGATACCCTTTTTATGACTTATGGGGCTGAGGCTGTTATTCCACTAGAGACTGGATTCCCAACGTTGAGAACCTGATGGAAAAGAGTTTAGATTTGATTGACGAGCGGAGGAAAAATGCCATGGTCCAATTGGCTTACTATCAACACAAGCTCAAGCAGGGGTATAATGCCAATGTTTAGTTGAGACCACTCATACCTGGAGATTTGGTTTTGAGAAATGAGTACTACAAAGAACCCAGCCTGGGGAAAACTTGGACCCACTTGGAAAGGGCCATATCGCATCCTTTCAGTAGTTCGAATAGGAGCATACTATTTGGAGAATTTAGAAGAAAGGGTTATACCACATCCCTGGAATGTAAATAATCTAAGAAGATATTACTATTAATAAAAGTTTTAATTGTTGTACTTAAGCTTATTACATTACCTACTTACTTTAGTTTAATTTCACTAAGTGTTAAACGGAACCTTGGTCATGTCTGATCTCTTGTATGACATACCTTGGGTAAATTAATACTTTAGTTCAAATTCACTAAGTGTTAAACAGAACTTTGGTCATATCTAATCTCTCGGATCACATACCTTGGGTAAATTAATATTTTAGTTCAAATTCACTAAGTGTTAAACAGAATCTTGGTCATGTCTGATTTCTCGGATCACATACCTTAAGTAAATTAACACTCTAGTTCAAATTCACTAAGTGTTAAACAGAACCTTGGTTATGTATGATTTCTTGGATCGCATACCTTGGGTAAATTAATACTCTAGTTCAAATTCACTAAGTGTTAAACAGAACCTTAGTCATGTTTGATCTCTCGGATCACATACCTTGGGTAAATTAACACTCTAGTTCAAATTCATTAAGTGTTAAACAGAACTTTGGTCATGTCTGATCTCTTGGATCACATATCTTGAGTAAATTAACACTCTAGTTTAAATTTACTAAGTGTTAAATAGAACCTTGGTCATGTCTGATTTCTCGGATCACATACCTTGGGTAAATTAATACTCTAGTTTGAAATTACAAAGTGTTAAATAGAACCTTGGTCATGTCTGATCTCTTGGATCATAGAGCTTGGGTAAATTAACACTTTAGTTCACTTTTATTTAATGTTAAACGAATCCCTGTTTCTGTCTGGTCTCTCGGACCACATACTTTGGGTTAATTAGCACTCCAGTTCAATTTCAGCAATTCAAAGAATTATCCTAACTTATTTCCATTATTGCTTTAGCTTGTTTTATTTGACTGGTTTAAAAACTACAATGCTGTAAGAAATACAATTGAGCATATATAAGGAAAAATTCGAATATTTTCATTAATTGAAATAGACAGTACATTATGCTTAAGTACGAAATGTCATTACAAAACAGGAGAAACCTAAAACCCTAGCACTAAGTTTCGGTCATTGGAGGTGGGAGGTTGTCATGTCTGCTCGGCTCAACCTCCTTGGATCCGGCTTCGGTCATTGAAGTAGCAGCTTCACTGGCTTTGACAGCATCCTCGGCCTTAGAAGAGTTGGCTGCCTTCGTATCCTTATCCCTATTTTTTACCACTTCTTCCTCCTGATCCTTGTTGTTAGCCTCAGGCAGAAGAAGGGTCTGTTTGGATGATTCTGGGGCATGGAATAACGGAGACGGAGCTACAGTTGGGTCTTCGAGAATATGGGGATGGTAGAAAACCTTCCCGGGCTGCCTTAACTCAGAGTCGGCAGGGACTCCTACAAGGTTAAAGGCTTCTACCCATGTAGCCTTACAGTAATCTCTGCACACCTCGGCCAACTCTTCAGCAAGTCTTATTTCTGTTTCCTCGATCCCACGGAGGTAGGATGCATTCTTCTTAGCCTCGGTCGCCCTCTCAGCATTCTGAGCAGATTCCTTAGCTTTCTCTAAGTTTGTCTTGAGCTTCAGGACCAACTACTTTTAAGTCGCCAACTCTATCTCAATAATATGCAGCTTCTTCCGCTGGTCCTCGGCTTAGTCCTGGGCGCTCTTTAACCCGGCCTCGGCGCTCTTGCTCTCCTTCTCCTCAATGATCAACTTCTTGGCCAGTTCTTGTTTCTCGTACTTGATGATCCCCAGGGCCTTCTCAGCCTTTGCACGAGATTGGGCCTTAGCCTTGGCTTGGCTATGGGCTTCCTTGACCCAATCTTCGGCCACATAAACCTGTTGAGTGACCTGCATAGGAAGAATGAAAGAATAGCATTAGAACATATTGAAATAAAATAGAATTTTTGGGGAATTAACCTCAGTTTGGAAGAGTTAATCAAAAGCTTAACATAGCAAGGTCTCTTTTCAGAGACATAAAAAGATCCGTCTGTCTCCATGACTTGATAGATTCTATGTCACGGGGCAGAAGTAGAGGCTGCTCCAAGGCCTTGGCAATGTAAGCCGAGCGTCCTTTCTGGAACTCCCTGATGGAAGAGTTCCAGGGAATATGAGCATCGTCTAACTCCAACCGCGAGGCCCAGGTGCGTGGTGCGCGGACGTCAAAGGCGTTAGGGTCTTCCTTACTCTCAGTTGGGGAAACCCGTTTGTCCTTTGTGTTCTTCTATTTCTTAGCCGCCTTTTGTGGAGGCACCTCGCCCTTCTCTAGGTCTACTATGTTTCTTTTCCTCTTCAAATCAGGATTTGGAAGAAGGCCGACCGTGGTTGTGGGGAGAGGAGGAGGGGGAGGATTGTCAGGAACCTGGGACTTAGGCGCATCCTTAGAGGGTGCAACCTTGCTCCTTCCAACCAGAATATCCCTTAATCCTTTCCACAGATTTGAAGAAATTTCTTCTTCTTCTTCGGTGCTCTAGGAGTCTAGGATATGAAGGGGTTTGTCTTGCACCTCCTCTTCTTCTTCAAAATAAAATTGGTCTATCTCGGCTTCAAGAGACTGATGAGAGGAGCCAGTTTCTTCCCTTTGGATCACTGGCTAAGGGAGAGCTTGCTGTAGGGGCCACTCAACCTAGGGAAGATCGTTTTTGGCTAGAAACCCCAGCCGAGACACGTCGATCTTGTGGATTCTCGAGTCACCTAGTCGGATCGCGTTTCTGACCTCTTGGAAATTGTCCTACAAAGTAACAAAATCCAATACCAAGTGTACGGCACACAGTTGACCATCCTTGCTCACAAAGATCTCGGATTTGAGAAGCTTGTTAAGGCCCGCTATGTTCACGTGACTGATTTTAGGAGCAACGTGTTTTCTATCTGTAGAGACAGCCGAGAAACACAAATGCAATTAGATCATTAAACTATATAAGAGGAAAGAAGTTAAACGGCAAAGCAAAACGAAATCTAGAATCTAAAATCTACGATTAGCGCAACCTAATCCTAAAGCATCCCACCTGGCTCTCCCTTTTTTTTTCGGACAATGGTAGCTATTGTGCCACTCCACGGATGCGATGACGTAGTCATCCTTCATGCTCTTGCTAGACTTGGGAAGACACGACACGAGTTTGACAATCGGGGAGCTGGATTTTAGGTAATATCCCCCGTCAGTGAGAGAGTGACATTTGTATATGTGTACGACATCGTGCTAGGTGAGTTGCAGGCCCATCATTTGGTTGAGGGTGTCGACGCAACCCAAAACGCTAAATAGGTTGGGCGCACAGATGCGGGCATAACCTATGGTTTCGAAGATACTCTCGACTTACTTCACCCATGGGAATGGTTATTCCCCCTTCTATAAAAGTGATCATAGGAATGACCACTTCCTATCAGTTAAAATCTTCTTTGGCGGGCAGTATCGTAAGCTTACTCCCTCGGGTATATGGTATTTTGCTTTAAAAGCTTCTATGACGGCAGGAGACTCAACAAGATACTTAAATCTATCCATTTAGGTAAGTAAAGGAATGAAAGGTAAAGTTCCTAGTAGGAGGAGAGACAGAAATTAATAGGTCGAGAAGCTCAGCTGAGATGAAAATAGCTTGGGAGTTGAAAACTTACAAGAATGAATGCTGTTTCTATCTCAGTTACTTCTTAAAAATCTAAAGTTTTTAGTGGAAAAGGCTTTAGAGATTTTTGAAATGAAAGGTGTTCTGAAGACTAAAGCGCTCAGGATTTCTTGATAATTTGAGCGTATGTGAAATGGGAAAAAGTAACTCCCCCACGGCGTTTTATATAGGGTGAGAGTGAGTGGGAGTTATCCCGCTCAAAATTCAAGGGGAAATACCAACCGCATGATCTATATCTCACCGTTGATATGGGGGACAAGACGCCGCCTAGAGCAATAAATGACGTATCGTGATTTCCGAAGCGTCAGCAATAATTAGGAGACACATGAGATAGTATTCCCACATGTGTAAACTGAGGAAATTAGTGGGCTTAGCTCTTAAGGAAATCAAAACCCCACTTTTCTCCTTGGATAATAAGAGAAAACTGGAATTTTGAGGGGCTATTGTAGGGACCAAAGGCCTAAATCTAAATGTTGGGCCGTGGTCATGTTGGGCCGTGGTCTTGTCCGAAGAGACAACTGTCTGAGGACAGTAAATAACGAAGAAAATGCATAGCTGCAAGCCTCGCAAGTATTTGACAAGTGTGTAAGTTGAGAAAAGTTGTTCGAAGGGGATGGCATCCTCGAACAGTTAAAGAGAGAGCCAGGATATGTATTTAGGAATATATTATGATATTTTAGAGATTCTTCTGGTAAAGGAGCATCTTGTATGCGCATAGGACAGGTGGAAGCAGGAGGATATTATAGAGAAAGTTGTTATCACCGCATTAATTGCCCTGCAGCTAACCCTCTGGCCCCATTAATGAGGAAAAGATGTCTGAATACTGATCTTAAACCTTTACAGTTGCTGTTTGAAGACTTCAAGGAGAGGTTGATGGGGCAAGTATCAAAGGGAGATCATCTGACCAATACGTGGAAAAAAAAAAGGAGTATAAAGAAAGAGGGAGGCAATGAAAGTGGGGATCGAAGAATCCCAGGAGAAAAAAACAGTAGTTGAAAAAAAAAAAAAAAGACACTAAGTTGTAAAGATACAAGAAATTATATAACTATCCTCCTCGAACAGAGCCGATGACGGTTTTCTATAACATCACTACTCCATTTCTGTCTTCCTATTTATTAAATTCACTTGGATAATTCTTGAACTCACTTAAAACCCAGTTTTTCTAATCCACACTCTATAAATTCATTGTTAAGATTTTTTGGGCCTAAGTCCATCCAGCTTGTGGGCCTCGCCTTAAAAATTGTGTCTTTACTATAATGTTTTTTACCATTATCATATATTTACTGATTGATGATTTGTATAACAAAAACGTTAAATGAGAGGTACCATCATTCATTATATTTTCATAAGGGTGAATGAAAATATATATATATATATATATATTATATATATAATATTAGGTAAAATGAAATGTCGAAAAAGTGATTTTAAAATTTTATTTCTTATGTAATCATCTCTTTTTTAGTTATGATTGGAAATATGGTTTTCATGGTTAGAATTTGATTAGTTTTAAGTTTAAATGTAGTATTGTATTTAATTGTTTATTATTGATTTAATTTTTTAATCAAAATTTGATGATGATTCTATTACATTAATAAATATGCATTATTAGTTTCTTTTAGCTATATTTGGTTTGATATCCTCATTAATTTTTTTTTTAATTTAGTGTTTCTAAATTGACTTTTGTTTTGTATTCCATTTTCCCTTCGATGCATTGGGTGTGAGCTTGAATGTGTCTCTAACATTCCTCCACTTTATGAGGACAATTTTATTAATTGAATTTAAGTAAAATACTATATGTTTAATTTTTAAAATAAATTAATAATAATATGTCGAAGATAAAACAATATTTTAATCTCACTAAGTTGAAGGTAGTATTTCATTCAATCATTTTGCCAAATTTTCGTATTAAAGTTATAGATTCTTTCTTTAGATAGATGTTTGTGTTAGATGATTTATATATATAATTTGCTGTTTAAATTAATAATTCACCGTCATATGTTACTCTTTAAAGATATTATTAGCTATACAGATGGTACTTTTGGTTTATAAGACAAGATCAACAAAATGTTATTTTTATATAATTATATCTAGACGATATTGCAATGTCATGATGGATAAGTTGGTCTTATTTTACTATATAATCTACGTTATCCTGTGTTTTATGAATTTGAAGAGTTATATATTGCAGGATTTATTCATATGTTCATATGATGAAAAAAAATTGTTTTTTCATTTTATTTTACTTTATATTTTCATTTTACAATATATGATTTATTGATTGTGAGAAAGAAAGAGATGTCGACCTATGTTTTGTGAGAGTTGATTCGCACACATATTTATAGTATACATGGTTATAAGTTAGTATAATAGTTCTCACACTATAAAATAAAAGATAACTTTTTTATTTCACTGTGTTTTCATACTAATCTTACTATATATAATATCCAACTACAAAATATATTATGTTACACTACAAAAAACTTCTAATTTAAAACATTATTTCAAATAATACATATTGACTTTTAAAAAATATACAATCTAATATATTAATTCAATAATAATAATAATAATAATAATAATAATAATTGAACATGTGGAGGAGTGGTTGAATTTAAATGTTGAATAAAATAATATGAGAAGAAAAAAGAAGTAAAAGTAAAAGATATAACAATAAACATCAAATTATCCAAATCATGTTATGTAATATAATAATATTACATTCTTATATACTATCTTTGATTCTTTATAATGCAATATGATAAAATTTAACAATTAAAGTGAACAAAAAAAAAAAAAAAAACTTAAAACACAATTAAATTGTTTCACCCTTAAGTAGAGTTTAAAAATACACAAAAATTTATTAACCTAAAGCAGAGTTGTAAAAAAAAAAAAAAAAAACCACCAAAAATTGAGAGAGAAATAAAATTTTTTGTGATGAAAAAATGATACATATAATGGAAGAGAAAATGCCAAATTTATACTAAAAGGATAATAATAAGAAGAAACAAAATAAAGGAAGATGAAGGGAAAGATGAAGAGTGCATATATAATGGAAGAGAGAATGTCAAATTTATACTAAGAGCATGATAATAAGAAGAAACAAAATAAAGGAAGATCAAGAGTGACATTAAGACAGAGTATAGTGAGGAGATGAAAAGATAAAGGGAATGCGAAAGGTTGGAGAAATTCTAAATGTTAAAAAAATGAATTCAATTTTATTTATTTGAATTTTAATAAAATATTATATGTTTAATTTTTTTAAATAAAAAATAAGAGAAAATATAAATAATTTAATTATATGGAGGATGTGGTTGAGTTTGAAATTTAAATATTAAATAAAATAAGATGAGAAAGAAAAAAAAATAAAAAAAGATATAACAATAAACACCAAATTACCTAGATCATGTTATGTAATAGATATATATATATATATATATATATATTATGTTCTTATATATTATCTTTAATTTTTATAATGCAATAGGATAACATTTAACAATAAAAAAGAACAAATTTTTTTTATCAACTTAAAGAAGAGATGCAGGAAAATTAAAAAAAAAATACTCCAAAAAATATTGAGAGAGAGAGAGAGAGAGAGAGAGAGAGAGATAACATTTTTGTGAGGGAAAACTATGCAAAGAATGAAAGAGAGAATGATAAATTTATAGTAAGATTTTGTGAATATGAAGAGACAAAATAAACGAAGATAAAGGGAAATATGAATAGTGATATTAAAGTTGAGGGTAGTGGAGAGATAAAAAAGTAACGAAGGGAAAGATGAAAAGACAAAATAACAGAAAATGAAAAAAAATATGAATTGTGATATTAAGGTTGAGGGTAGTGGTACATGGGATTTTGGAATTCATATAACACTTGCATCGGTTCAATAAGGCAAATACTCTTATTAGTGGAGATTGTGATATTGATTTATGATGATTAAGCAAATACTATAACAAAGTTTTCTTATTAGGTTGTTAATTTGACGTCCTTTCCATTATAACGTTAAAAGATTAATAGAGAGCTTGGGGTTTTAAGCTACTTAGCCATTTTGGTTGAACAAACATAGCAAGGTTTGAGTTCCCATTATTTGTTCGTTCGGCCTTTCTTTTTGGTGCTAAACCCGTATGAGAGAGAGAGAGAGAGCTTTGCCTTGAGCTTCCATGGTTCCATATCCTCATCTCTTGATTTTCATTTGGCTCTGGATCTTGGCTTGATTTTGCTTCCCTAAGTTTTTAATCATGGTCATCTAGAACCTATGAGTAATGAAATATTGAAACCACAGAGCAAAATCTCCAATGAGGTTCCTTATTTAAAGCGTTAGAGATTCTGACTTTTGCAAGCGAGGAGTTCATGGAGGATGGATTCTGGAGTTGCTAGGACTATTGAGCTTGCATAGAGGCTATAAAGGTTTTGCGAGTTGTTGATTGTCTATAACTGTTCTTTATTAAGTGGATTTTCTATATCTAAAGTTGAATTACAATTATGTATTAATAGAAGACTAGCTCTAATCTCATTGGCCCATATGACTTAAGATAATTGACTAGTTAATTTAACATGTGTAATATGAATTGAGTCATGTATTAAATACTCAGCAAAAAATAAGCTACATGTGCTCAAATCCTAACTAACTCATCATAGTCTCTGATGATGCTTGATGATGCTTCTTAAGATCAGTAGGCTGAATGCTCTGGACTTAACGATCCTCTAGGCTTGTAAAGAAAAATGAAGAATCAAGGGAGACCGGGGTTGGCCGGTCTAAGACCCTCCGATGATGAAGTCAGTTTTTCTCCTTTCCATTGATAAACTCTCAAATTTGGAGGAAGTTATTCTAAAGAGATTCCCTTACCTTTTTTTGTCGGAAATAGATGTTTATATAGGGCTATGGGAGCGGTTACCTTTTAATAACTTCCCCCTTCATTTGTGGAGGTCAGAAGATAACTGCTATAAGCAGTTAAGTTTTTGTCGAGAAGTTACACCGAGGTTCAAGGAAGGTTCAAGGACCTCTCCATGTCCGTACTTTTCTATCCATGGTACTTCAAGTGAGATTCGTCCATGTTTGGACGAGTAATGGAGGTTGTCAACTTTTGGACTACCTTTTTTGGCTGTGGACGGGTTATGTTCAGTCGCCCATGTATAGACGACTCTGCTTTGGGGTTGATTTCTTTAGGATTCAAAGTCCGTGGACGAGCTTGGGAAGACCACCCATGGACGAGCTTGGGCTCTATGGACAAGTACCTGGGTGAGCCATGCCCATATCAGTTGCCCCTTCGTCCTTGTGGTGGTCATCTCAAGGTGTCCACCCCCCTCTCTTTTTTTTCTTTTTTTCTTTTTTTTTTGACACGTGGTTCAATTTGATAGGTTTTGGTCAAGGCTTTTCGTTCTCCGGGTTGGATGCCACGTGGCATGTCGTGGTTGCTCACGTCCCTTCGAATCTTGAGCCCCGTTGCCTATAAATAGTGAAATTCCTCTCCTATCCCTCTCATTTTCAAAGATTTTCCTCCTTGATCTGTCGTCTAGAGCCTCGTCTAGAACTTCCTTCTCGTCCATAGTTTCCCTCCGTCTAGAGCCAGGCATTTTTCCTTTCTCGTCTCTAGGTTTTTAAGTTTTCAAAGATGTCAACTGTTATATCCTCGTCTAGCAATAGTACGGAAAAAGCCATAGACGAATACTGTGACACCAATAGCCATAGTAGCTTCGACAATAGTTCTAGTAATAGTGGTAGTGGTAGTGGGGGAAGTAGCACGGACGAAGGTTATGTTTCTGGCGTCCTAGGGGTCCCCTTAGAAGTCCTTCAAAAACAACTTAGAAAAACTTCAGGGTCCCAGGCTGGCACCTCGTCTAGTGCTCTTCCATCTAGCCCCTTGGACGAGGAGGAGACCGTTTATAGCTGTGCTGTAGGTATTTCGTCCAAAACAAACGAACAAAGGCTTAACAACCTTAAGCTGTGGTACCAAATTCCTGAGGATCTTAACCCTAGGTTGCCCGTCTGTGGGGAATGGTGTTGCAACCCCCATTTTGGAGTTGGGGTTTATGAGGCTTATTTCCTAGGGGGTCTTAGATTACCCTTGAATGCTTTTACTAGAGAACTGCTTGTTAGGTTAGGTTTAGGTATTTGTCAGTTTAACCCCAACGCGTGGAGGCTAATTGTCTCCATGCAAGTTTTGTGGAGGGTGGTATTTGGTAGGGACCGTCCTATTACAGTGGACGAGTTCCTTTCCTGCTACAAGCCCACATAAATTAACCAATCCCTTGGCTTTTACTAGTTTGTGGCCAGGGGTTCAAACTGTAGATTGATCAGGTCCCTGCCCTCGTCTGACATAAATTGGAAGACGGAGTTTTTCTTCATCTCTGGTTTCTGGGCCGGGAATTCTGTAGACGTTGGCAGGGATACCTTTGCCCTTTACACAGGGGAATTAGGTAACCTTCGTCTTGAAGGTATGTCCCCTACCTTGTTTTTCCTTTTACGTTTTTGTTAATTGTCTAACTTCTATTTACTCGTTGCTTTGCAGCCGTTGGACGACCTTCGTTGAGTAAATTTTATCGTAACCGCATCCATAGAGCTCGTCTATACGCTGACAGGGACTTCCACTCCTTGGTTACACTTAGGCGCTTAGCTAAGTGGGGGCTTGGTCCAGATCCGTCCAACGAAGCCATCGCACACGAGGTTACGATCCGTAGACGTAAGTTTATGACCATTTTATTATCTACTCGCTATTTTTGGTTTTAGTTAGTTTTAATGTCTTTTATTTTGTAGGAATGACAACCATGAAGGAGAACAGGGGAAAGGAACCCGCTGACCAAGGGAGCCGTCCAGAGACCCAGACCTAGACTTGTCCTTCCACTGGGGACAAGAGGAAATCCATATCAAAAACTCTTGACTTAGGAAACTTGCCCAGCCATCGAGGGAAGAAACCCAAACATGGGTCGTCTCAGACGGTAGTTAAGTCCTCTCTTCCCTCGTCTCACGCACCTGTCCAGGTTTTGGATGATTCTCCAACTCCTGAGGCTACCCCGTCCAAGACTCCTCCGTCTAGAACTGCCGGGCCTGCCTCGTCCCAGCCTTCTCAAAGGGTTCCTTCGAGCCTTCTTGAGAGCGAGGATTTGGCATGGGGCCATTTCGAGAAGGCTGTGTTTGACGAGGACATAGCTGCATGCTACGATATGTCCTTAAGGGACTTTGAACATTCTGGTGTTCACGACCTTTTTAAGGTATTTATTATTATTATTATTATTATTATTATTATTATTTTATTAATACTTTATATTTTTCTCGTCCAACCATTGTACTGTCTTTATCCTTTTGTAGGCTATGTCGAAGTTCATAGCAGCGTCCAGGAAGGCTACTAAATTGGACAAGACAAGGATTTTGCTAGAGACGAGGGTACAAGAGGTTAAGGACGAATTTAAGAAATGGGCTGAGGTGGCAGCAAAAGCTAGGGACGAGGCCAAGGAGATGCAGGACCACATTGAAGAGTTGAAGGCTGATATCATAGAGAAGGATACTCGTCTTGATCATCTTCACAAGAGGAACGACGAGTTGAGTACCCTTCTCCAAAAAGCCAAGGGAGATGCCGTTGCTGAATTTAAGGCATCCAAGGAGTATACTGACTTGTTGGACGCTAACTACGCGGCTGGGTTTGAAGATTTTAGGATGGACGCGACAGAGAGATTCCCTGGGCTTGATTTCAGTCTTATCAAACTAAATCTTGGCGGCGCTACCTCAAGCTCCCTCGTCCAGACAAGCTCTGAGGATGTCAATGTTGAGGACGATGCTACTACCCAGCCTAAACAGGACGACGCTAACCCTCCTCCCCAGTGAAGACGAAGGCTTTAATCGTTCAGTTTATCCTGTGTTGTTTTCTATTTTTCTTTTCTATTTATCTTGGTCTGCTGTTTTTAGACCACTATGTAATTGAAGTACAATTTTCTCGTCCAAAGCTTTAGGATGAGCTTAAAACAAGCTTTTTAATTTTACTCTTGTGAGCTTTTTGGACGTTGGTCGTCCCTTATTAATGAATGGATGCTTATTTTCCTTTATCCTTTTCATTCATTAGAATGTTGTATGGACGAAATTACTTGCATTTCTGTATTCTCAATTTTAACTTATCCATGGTTTGAGTTCGTTCATATTGAATATCATTTGATTTCATAACACTCGTCCATGGGTTACTTTTTCAAACGTCATGGAATTAACCCATTCCTTTACTCATTTGGACGGCTCTTTGCTCGTCTTTAATGCAGGTTCTTTCCTTTAAGTTTCAACTTTCAACCTTACTCGTCCAGGGATTGGATTGCTTTAGTTGAAGTTTCAAGGATAGTACGCATTTCTCTCATCCATGTTTAGGGCGAGAATTCCTCGTCCATGGTTGAGTTTTTGTCGAGCTTAGGCTTCGCCTTTTATTTACATGTCCATGCCTTGGTCTTCGTTTCCTTGTTCAAGGAAAGCTTAGACATTATGCCCCGTAGACCCTTTTTTGTCTAAGGGTTTGTACTTGTCTTTAGACCAAGGTCTTTTTGGTAGGCAGTTATGGAATATTTTTTTTACATCATATGTATTAAAAATCCAAACCATTCTCATCAACATAAACATTGTCAACAAGCATGACACATACTTGTAGAAAGTAGTGCCTTATTTATACAAATTAAACACGACTTCGTCCATAGCTAATTTAAAATTGTCTTTAAAAATAAAAACACTACATAATGCTGATTAACACAAGCAAGTACTGGTTGTGGACTCGTCCAGGATGGAGGGTCTCATCCAGGACGGTGCTCGCCAAAGTTTTTACTGGTAATACCTCCTCAGGTGCTCAACGTTCCATGGGTGCTCCAACTTTCTCCCATCCAACGCTTCCAAGTAATATGACCCTTGTCTTTTACAATTGACTACCCTGTAGGGTCCTTCCCAATTGGGTCCCAACTTTCCATGAGCTGGGTTCTTGGTTGCGAAAGAGACCCTTTTCAAGACGAGGTCCCCTAGGCTGAAATGTCTTGGTTTCACCATTGCGTCATATTGTCTGGACATGAGGTTTTTGTACCTCGTTGTCCTCTGCTCCGCGTCTGCCCTTACCTCGTCTATAAGATCAAGGTTAAGGCGCAGCTGATCTTCGTTATCGTTGCCTTGATAACTCATCACTCTGTGATTGGCCATGTGAATTTCGGCGGGTATCACTGCTTCACTTTCATAGGCTAGTTTGAAAGGAGTTTCCCCTGTAGGGGTTCTCGCAGTGGTTCTATAAGCCCATAGAACGCCGGGTAGCTCGTCTGGCCATACCCCTTTTGCCCCCGCAAGCCGAGTTTTAATGATTTTCAGCAAAGAACGGTTTGCCACTTCTGCTTGTCCGTTTGCTCGAGGGTGGGCGGGGGAGGAGTAATGATTGTGGATTCCAAAATGTTCGCAGAAATCTCTGAAAAATGTGTTGTCAAATTGCCGTCCGTTGTCGGACACCAGTACCTTGGGTATTCCAAATCTGCACACGATGTTTTTCTAGACGAAGTTCTTGACATTTTGTTGTGTGATTTTTTCCAAGGGTTCTGCTTCTATCCACTTAGTGAAGTAGTCGATCCCAACCACCAAGAATTTCATCTGTCTGGTTCCGAGTGGAAAAGGACCCAAGATGTCTAATCCCCACTGTGCAAAGGGCCAAGGGGCCATCATTGGAGTTAGATATTCTGCTGGTTGTCGGGGGATGTTGCTAAAGCGCTGACACTGGTCACATACCTTGACGTAGGCCTTTGCATCTGCTTGGATAGTTGGCCAATAATACCCCGCACGGACAACCTTATGAACCAACGCTCTTGCCCCCGAGTGATTACCGCACGCTCCTTCATGGATTTTTCTCAACACATAGTTTGACTCGTCCGGGGCTAAGCACCTCAAGTAGGGCTGGGAGAACCCCCGTTTGTACAGCACTTCACCTATAAAAACATATTTGGCTGCTCTAATTCTTACTTTCCTTGCCTCATCCCCGTCTTGTGGAAGCCTTCCGTCTTTAAGGTAGGCAATTATTGGAGTTATCCAGTTGTCTCTTTCTCCTACCTCTTGAATTTCCGGGAGGTCTATGCTTGGCAGGTATTGAACTTCGTCGATCTTATCCATGGCTTCTCCTGAAGAGGCTGCTCTCGCCAAGGTGTCTGCTTCCATATTTTCCTCCCTCGGAAGTTGGACGAATTTGGCGTCGTTGAATCCCTTGATGAGTTGCCTTACCTTACTCAGGTATTTCATCATTCGTTCTTCCTTGGCTTCACATGCTCCATTTACTTGGTTAATGACCAACTGAGAGTCTCCTCGGACGACAACGGATTCCGCCCCCAGAGATTTGGCTAATTCTAACCCTTTAAGTAGTGCTTCATATTCGACTTCATTGTTAGTGGGTTGATATTGTAGTCGGACGGCGTACTCCAATTTATCCCCCTCGGGTGATCTGAGTACAACCCCAACGCCTCCAGAATGCAACGTGGACGAGCCGTCCACGTTGATATCCCACTTCTGAACTTCGTTCAGCTCGTTCGAGTCTCCTTGTCCAGGGGTAAACTCCGCAATGAAGTCTACCAACACCTGTGCTTTGACCACCTTCCTTGGTTGGTATCTAATGTCGAACTCACTTAGCTCGACAGCCCATTGGACGATCCGTCCGGCTGCTTCCACCTTGTTCATCACCTTCTTTAATGGATGGTCCGTCTGGACGTTGATGACATGGGCTTGGAAGTAATGCCTCAGTTTCCTTGAGGCTGTAACCAACGCAAAAGCCAACTTTTCCATTATAGGATACCGTCCTTCCGCCCCCTTGAGTGCTCGGCTAGTGTAGTAAACTGGTTTCTGAACCTTCGCGTCTTCTCTGATTAGAGCCGAGCTCACTGCATGAGGGGACACTGCCAAGTACAGGTACAATTCTTCACCAGGGATTGATGGGCTCAACAAAGGAGCTGTGGTAAGATATGCCTTCAGGGCTTCGAAAGCTTCCTGACATTCGTCCGTCCATTCAAACGCTTTCCTGAGAATCCTGAAAAACGGCAAACACTTGTCGGTGGCTCTAGAAATAAACCTGTTAAGGGCAGCCACTCATTCGGCAAGAGATTGGACGTCTTTGGTGTTGTGCGGAGGTTTCATATCCAATATTGCTTGAATCTTGTCAGGGTTCGCTTCGATCCCTCTCTGTGACACCATGTACCCAAGAAATTTTCCTGATGAAACTCCAAAGGCACACTTGCTGGGGTTTAGCTTCATGTTGTACCGCCTGAGCGTGTCGAAGGTTTCCTGTAGGTCGTCCAAATGCCTAGTCTCGTCCGGGCTCTTTACTAGCATATCATCCACATAGACTTCCACATTTCGTCCAATCTGGGGTCGAAACATGTGGTTTACCAACCTTTGGTATGTTGCCCCTGCGTTCTTCAAACCAAAAGGCATCACCTTGTAGCAAAACAGGCCTTGACTAGTGACGAATGATGTTTTCTCTTGATCTCTTTCATCCATTCTTATCTGGTTATACCCGGAAAAGGCATCCATGAAGCTTAGCAATTTATGACCCGCAGTCGAATCCACCAATTGATCAATACGCGGTAACGGGTAACTGTCTTTGGGACAGGCTTTGTTTAAATCAGTGAAATCCACACACATTCTCCATTTTCCATTAGCCTTCTTGACCATCACTACGTTGGCCAACCAATCCGGATAGTAAACCTCTCGAATGAAGTTTGCTGTAGTTAACTTTTGGACCTCTTCCTTGATGGCCTTATCTTTGTCAGGGGCGAACACTCTTTTCTTCTGTCGTACAGGCTTTGAGGAGGGATATACATTAAGACGGTGGGTGATAACACTAGGGTCTATCCCTGGCATATCTTCATGCGTCCATGCAAATACATCAACATTCTTCCTCAAGAACAGGATGAGGTCCTCTTTTACCTTGCTTTCCATTTCTACTCCAACCCTTGTCTGCCTTTCGGGTTTATCCTCATCTACGGAAACGTCTTCTAGTGCTTCAGTTGGTTCAGCTACAACTCGTCTCTCCTCAATGTTCATCACTTGTGTGCGCTCGTCCATGGCTAGCATAGCCAAGTAGCACTCTCTTGCCGCTAATTGGTCTCTTCGTACCTGTCCTACTCCGTGTTCTGTAGGAAACTTGACCGACAGGTGATAAGTAGACGTGACTGCCTTCCAACTATTTAAAGTTGGTCTTCCGATGATGGCATTGTAAGAGGACGAGCAGTCGACTACCAAGAAATTGACGTTGTTGGTTACTTGTTGTGGGTGTGTGCCTACTACCACGGGCAAGGTGATAGTACCTACTGGCTGCACCTTCATCCCACCGAACCCCACCAAGGGCGAGTTCACTGGGCGAAGTTGGTTTCGTCCAAGCTTCATTTGTTGAAAAGCGAGATAATACAAAATGTCTGCTAAACTTCCATTATCTACCAACACCCTCCTTGTTGTGTATCCTGCGATGAGTAGAGTGATGACGATGGCATCGTCATGGGGGTGATGAACCCTTCCAGCATCCTCGTCCGTGAATGTGATGGCTTGCTCATTAGTTGTCCTATCTCCGGACAACCGTCTAGAGAGCTGGACGTTCTGCACTACCTTCAAGTATGACTTCTTTACCTTGGACGACTGCGCCATTGAATTTCCTCCTATGATTACTCTTATTTCTCCGAGCGGGGGACGTGGCGACTCCTCCGCCTTTGCTTTCAGTTTTTCTTCCTTGTGATCTCGTCCAAGGAAATTCCTTAACTTCCCTTGCCTGATAAGGTTTTCTATCTGCTGTTTTAAGTCAAAACACTCGTCGGTGTCATGCCCATGGTCCCTGTGGAAGCGACAATATTTGTTTCTATTGCGCTTATTGAGATCTCCTTTCATCTTTTCAGGCCATTTCAGGGAGGGGTCATCCTTGATTTGTATGAGCACCTGTTCCAGCGGCGCATTCAACTGCGTGTATTGCTGGGTTCTTGCTGAGAGGCCTACCTTCTTACTGTCCCGGTCTTTCTTATCTTCCATCCGTCTCTTCTTTGGACGAGTACCTTGTTCGGAGTGACGCATGGAGTTCTCCATTCTCTCAGCTCTCTTCCTTTTCTTGGCTATGATTGCGTCTTCTGCATTCATGAAGTTTTGGGTCGAGTGAACGAGCTCGGCCATGGTTTGAGGCTCCTTTTCGTAAAGCTTGTGGATGAATAAGTCAGAGTTCACTCCATTGTGGAAGGCTGCCAGCAGCAACTTGTCATCTACTTCGTCTACCGTCAGGGCTTCTCTGTTGAAACGAGTGATGAAGGATCGCAAACTTTTATTCTCTCCTTGTTCGATGGTCAACAGGCTGGATGAGGAACGTTTATGCCTTTGTCCTCCAATGAAATTGTTAACAAACAATTTGCTCAACTCCTCAAAGGAACTTACTGTATTTGGTGGTATCTTACTGAACCACACCCGCGCTGGCCCTTTAAGGGTAGTAGGGAAGGCTCTACACATGATCTCGTCCGGGACCCCTTGGAGATGCATTGTAGTCTTGAAAGTGGCGATATGGTCGAATGGATCCCTCGTTCCACCATACAAATCTAGGGAAGGCATCTTGAACTTTTGAGGTAATGGATGGCCATTGATCGCAGCCGTGAAGGGGGAGTCCGTTCGATGAACTAAGTCTTCTACAGGATTTGCTCTTCTCATATTCTCCCGTATCTCATCCATGACTTTCTTCATCTGGTCCATCTTCTTCTCCAAATGTGGCACCCTTCGTGAAGTGGCGCCGCGCGATTGGCTTTTTGGCCCAGGATTCCCTCTGTCTTCTTGACTTTGGGCTTGTCCTTCAACGTACCCTTCATAGTGTTGTCTCCTTTCGTTGATCTCCCTCGTCAACTCTTGGTTTCGGCGGGTTAACTCCGCCATGGCTGCTGCCATGGACTGTATGTGTTGAACTGAAGACGGTTGCATGGCAGGAACCGACTGGTGATCTCGGTGGGGATTGCTGGAAGCATCCCTGCTTTCTTGGTGGCCCGGGCTAGTGGCCCTTGATCTTGTCCGAACCATACAGCCTTTTGTCGGAGAAAGTGTGAAACGAAACTACCAACACCACAATTCACGAACTTCCTCACAGACGGCGCCAACTGATGATGCTTGATGATGCTTCTTAAGATCAGTAGGCTGAATGCTCTGGACTTAACGATCCTCTAGGCCTGTAAAGAAAAATGAAGAATCAAGGGAGACTGGGGTTGGCCGGTCTAAGACCCTCCGATGATGAAGTCAGTTTTTCTCCTTTCCATTGATAAACTCTCAAATTTGGAGGAAGTTATTCTAAAGAGATTCCCTTACCTTTTTTTGTCGGAAATAGATGTTTATATAGGGTTATGGGAGCGGTTACCTTTTAATAACTTCCCCCTTCATTTGTGGAGGTCAGAAGATAACTGCTATAAGCAGTTAAGTTTTTGTCGAGAAGTTACACCGAGGTTCAAGGAAGGTTCAAGGACCTCTCCACGTCCGTACTTTTCTATCCATGGTACTTCAAGTGAGATTCGTCCATGTTTGGACGAGTAATGGAGGTCGTCAACTTTTGGACGACCTTTCTTGGCTGTGGACGGGTTATGTTCAGTCGCCCATGTATAGACGACTCTGCTTTGGGGTTGATTTCTTTAGGATTCAAAGTCCGTGGACGAGCTTGGGAAGACCACCCATGGACGAGCTTGGGCTCTATGGACAAGTACTTGGGTGAGCCATGCCCATATCAGTCTCAACTAACTAACTAACTAATTAATTAACTAACTACTACAATTATTTCATATTTCTAATAATAACCAGATTTGCGTATAATTATCTTTATCGCTTTACTTGATTTGGTATATTGCATAGCTATGGTTATTTATATTTATTTGTTGGATACTTTTTAAATTGGTGTATTTAATCATTAAATTTGTTAATTCCACGAGGTTAACACACGTTGGGGTTCTTAAACATGGATTTTACAAGAAAGTTAATACCTCTCCACCTGACCTTAACTTTGAACAAATTCATGTAGCTTCGTTGACAAGCATGCCATTATATATAAGCATGGGACTTGCTTGTAGGCCAAAATGGCCATATACCACTATTAGAGAAAATATGTATAAATCTACCATTGTTTGCGAAATATTTAGCAATCTATTACTTTTTTGAAACTCGATTTCTACAAAATGGAATTTCAAAAAGTGGTAAATTGCTAAATATTTAACAAACAGTGGTAGATTGCAAAATATTTTCAAAAAAAGTGGTATTTAGCCATTTTTACCCCTGCTTGTGGCCATGCAAAATTTCAAGGTAGAACTAGGATCATAAAAGATAAAGAATTATTTATAATATGGGGTCAAATGAAATTTTGGGGGGTGGCCATTCATGTATTTCACTAAAAATTATCCTCAAGAAAAACTTGAAGCATTTCAAAGTTTCAAGAAGATGGTCCCTCCTCAAGCTCCAACATTGTACACAGACCGCTCCCCTATAAATTAGATTACAGTCATAGCTTGCACGAAAGTCATTATTGGTGAAAAGGAAACCTCAACCGTGTTCTTCATTATGATAAACAGTTTCTACTTTTGAGTTTATGGTCTATAGAGGCATAGAGCCCATTCTTTGCATGATTGATGGTAAGCATGTACAGTTGTACACACTCTCCGCCACTCCCTTCAAGCTAACCTTTTAAAATCCATTTTAGAAAGAGAGATGATGCCAAAGATGTTACCACAAGAAAATAATTAAAGCATCCATTTAATTAGTATTATGTTATTTACGTAACAGTACGTCAATTTATAGAAAGTAACAAGTGAGGTTACAATTCATTTGCTTCCCATTAAAATTGGGATTTTGTTAACCAATCACTACAAGAAATCTGTACTATTGCAGCCGTTTCTTTGTAGTGGGTGCAAAAACCATCGCTATATGTTGCCTATTGCGGCGTTTTTTGGGACCGCCACTGTAAATATAGTCTTTTGCGGCGGGACATAAAACCGTTGCAACATATATGTTTTAGCGGCAGTAACTTAGATATAGTGGCGCTCCAAAAACCCACCGCAATAAATATATCATTTTGCATAGATACTATAGCGGCAGTAGAGAAAAAAGCTGCAATATGCGAGCTGTAGCAGCGTTTGTATCACTGCGGCAATAGAGATTCCTTTTGCGGCAGTTTTTCTTAGTTATAGCGGCAGGTTGAACCGCTGCTATAGACCTTCTAACTCCCCGCCTCTCCCCAAATCTTCCCTCTGTTTTTTTTTTTTGGCTTTTTATTTTAGCACATTTTCATTTTTGTCAAAAACACTGTATCTCTCTATCTCTCTAGCTCATTCATTGTATCTCTCTCTAACTCTTCAAAGACCCAAAATCCCACCCAAACACCCAGCTCTCTCTCTCTCTCTCTCTCTCTCTCTCTCTCTCTCTCTTTGTGTCTCTCTCTCACTCTCCTTCGCAGACCCAAAATCCCATCCAAACACTATTTATCTTTTAAACTCTCTCTCTCTCTCTCTCTCTCTCTCTCTCTCTCTCTCTCTCTCTCTCTCTCTCCCTCGTAGACCTAAAATCCCACCACTGCCGCCGCCTTCATAACAACCCCACCACCACCACCAAACCACATCGACTTGGTGGCCACCACCTAGCAACCCCAATCCACCTTGTCACCGCCTCCTCATTTCACTCCCAAAAACCAAACGCTCTCTTTGTAAGTTGTCTTGAACACTCTTTGTTTTTTAATTTTATTTTATCTGATGTGTTTTGTTTGTTCGAGGGATTTTTTTGGTTGCTCAGTCATGTGTGGTCCTTTGGAGGGGTGACCTTACTAGGCTAGGGTTCTTTGTGGGGAGTTGCCTCCGGAACTCAACATTGGGCCACGAGGTCCAACGGCTACCGGCCTACTTTTAAGCCTACAAAGCCATTAAAACCAAAGTCTAAGAATCATGATAATGGTCGAATAAATATGTAATACACATTTGATATGATAGCTCATAGCTTTGATTAGCAGTTGTAATAACAGTTAAAATCAAGTAGTATTTATTTAGAGGTAAAGTAATCATGTACTTGATGACGTAAATTTAAAGATACGGGAGCAAAGTCACTTATCTTTTTATGATTTATAGCTCCAGCTGTGTAGCATTAGTGAACTGATAGGGTTTCAGCAGAATGCCAGCGGTAGAGGCTAATTAAGCTTGCCCCTCTTATCATGCATTTAAATGAATTTAAGCCTTGGTTAATAGTTGTAACAGTAGTTGGAATAAAGTAATATGTATTTAAATGTGAAGTAATCATGTATTCAATGAAGTAAATTTAAAGATATAGAAGCAAAATCACTTATCTCTGATGATTTACAGCCCCAGCTATACAGCTTCTGTGAATTGATAATAACCCAAAAGAGTGACCCCAGCGGTAGAGAGACAGTTTGCCATAATAACTTCAAGATTGAGGGGGAAAAATGGTGCAACTGGAGGGAGAGAGAGTATGTCCAGCTATGTGTAGGGGCTAGTTAAGCTTGCCCTTCTTATCATGCACTTAAATGAATCTTCCCTTGACAATGCTCTTTTAGCTGTTGTGAAGTTATGATTAGTGTTTCTTTCCATGAGAAAGGCTTTTGTATGGAGTATTTGTGCCTTCTAAGAGAACGGCTTTATGTAAGATGGATTTGTGTCTTCCATGAGAAGGGCTTTGATATGAGATCTTGGTGCATTCTAGGAGAAGGACTTTAGCATTAGAAGTTTATGCCTTCCATGAGAAGGGCTTTAAGTGTGAGTGTTTGATATCTCTTGAGAAGTGTAGAGATGATAAAAGATATAGATGTTTTGTGAGATGTAGTATTTGTAATATGTATGATATATGGAAGTATGAGAGATATGGAGGTTAAAGATAGTAAAAATATGAGATTATAACTGCTGGAGAAGTTGTAGAGATTGCTTTCCAAGAGGATAGATTTTGTAAGAAAAGAGTATAGAAATGTGTTTAGGTATTTGGAGATAGAAGCAAAAAGATATGTGTATTTTCTAAATATGGAGAGTGAGAAAATGAGTATAAGAGAGGTAATAGTGCTGTAGTGTGTTTAGCAATGTTGCTGGGATTTACTGCTGGAGGATGGATGAGGGCACAAGAAGGTATTTATGAGCTAAGGGCTGAAGGGTTTTGTTCCTCATTTAGAAGCTAAAAATTCAAAAGCTCAGAGCTTCATTGAGAGCTTAAGAAGATCATTAGAGGGAGAGGGAATAGATAAGTTCATAAGAGAGTTCTTCCTCTCCCCTTGGTTTGTCCCCTTGAGGTGTTGATGAAGGGTTCTATTTAGCTGAGTTTAGGGGGGGTTTTTAGCAAATAATCTCAGCCAAAATCTGTTCCAAATAGCAATAAATTTTCAGAGAATTCATCTTAAAATTTGGCCAAAAATGATATGTTTAGCTTTAAGGTATTCTTGCTGTTTTAGGTAAGAGCTGCTGGGGAAAGAGTAGCAGTAGAGGAAAGTATTTTAGCAAGAGAAAGGTAGTTCCTTTAATTGGTTTTGGTTTTAGCCAATTGAGGAAAAATCAGTAATACTTAGGCTATTGGGTCAGCTATCACAGCTGTTCCAAAAAGGCTGTTACAGTTGTTTTGAAAAAGCTGTCCCAGCTATTAGGAAAAGTTGTGACAGCTATCATGAGATAGCTGTCATAGCTATCATAAGACAGCTGCTGCTTTCGGCAGAAGCAAATGAGGTCAGATGGGTGATTTCTGATTGTTGGAAAGGACATTCAGCATTTATTTCTTGCATTTGGCTGAAAATGGTAAGATCTCTTTTAAGGGTATCTTGCTATTTTGGGTATAGTAGCTGGCTGCTGGGATTTTAGAATTAAATGGCTAGTGATATCACTTCCAGCCAAGAGTCAAGTGCTGAATACACTGCTGGGGTTCTGCTGGAAAGGTTTTCTTTTTTGGGTGTTTGTATTTTTGATCCAAGGTTCATTACAACACATTTTTAGCAAGTAATAGAAGAATTGGTTAAAAGTTAATGAAGTTTTAGAGATTTAGTCAAGTCTCATTATGTTGTGACTTAATCTAGGTGAGCAAGAAGAGCATTTAATGCTATGCTTTAGCAGCTGGCAGAGAAATATATGGTCTGATTGTGGTAGACAGCAGCTGAGTATTAAAGATATCATGAATATTTTGTATATAGTTGGAGATTAAAGATAGCCAATCAGATTAGGCCATGTGTTTGAGTTGGATTTTAGCTAAAAGCAGTAATAAGATTTATGTAGAATAATATAATGAAGTTTCTAAATTTGTATAGGAATAGCTGGAGATTGAATGAATAGTTATTTTCTCAGCAGTAAGATGGCTAGGGATATTGAGCATTTGTCACATGATGAATATTAAGTTTTAGGAAAAGAGCAATGGAGAATTTTATCATCTAAAGTGCTATGTAATAAGAGATGCTTACCATATGTTACTTGCTACACACAGACTCGTCAGAATTCAGGGAGTTGGAGAAGACATGCCAAGCAACGTGTCTCTTTTATTAACTTTAAATCGCTGGAGCTTTATTGAACATACCTCTTGGCCCTCCAAACCATGACTCCTAAAGTTTCCCCGAAGAGACTTATGAGCTTGGAGATTTACCCAAAAAATCAATAATATGTTGATGTGGCATGGGTGGCCAATGAAGTAATGCCATGTGGGCCACAAAAAGAGTCCTCAACAATGTTCAATGTGTTATCTGTTTTTTTGTTGTTTGTTTGGTAATATATTAGGATGTTTTCTAGTCAAAAACCAAATTATTCCTCTGAATTCTATGATTCTTTAATTTTTGAAATGGGTTATTGATGTTGGGCTTGTTTATCGGGTTGATTGTGTGATTGGTTTGGTTTTTTTGGGGTCTGAGAGATTGTTTTGATTTAATAAATATTTCATATAAAAGCAATGGGTTTCTCATTTTATCAAACATAATGAAATCTATGGATGTAATTGTTAAAAAAAAGGGAAAAAAATCTGTGGATGTTCTTCATGAACAACTTACTGAGTGAATAATCCCTGTTTGTATATCAATTGTTCTGAATAAAACAAAAGGTTCAAGTACTTTGGTGCTTCCATGAATTCCATGTCATGTCTCTAAATTTTGTACATCGTATATAAGTGTGAGATTGTTATATGTTTGGATTTTTTGAATTTTTATGTTTAATTCTTAGTTTCTTTTATTGGGGTAAGGGGTTTAAGGAAAAATCATACGCATTGGTAGACAATCTACACTGCATTACATTGCTTGGTAAAGTGTCTTAAGTGTTACTACCATACTTTTGCTAAAGGTCGCAATCTTAAGTGTTACTACCATACTTTTGCTAAAGGTCGCAATTTGTGAAGATTCTCCTTGTAGACCCTTTGTTGACTATCTTGTTTTCTATTCAGAAAGAAGCAAATTTAATTAATGTTAAGTGATATGAGACTGATTTTGATGTGATTTTTTAAGGAAAGATTGTCTTTGGATGTTGAAAATTTACATGAGGGGTTCCTCATTTAATTATATAGAGTTGTTCTTGTCCTTGTGTGACTGTAATGGTTGTAAATTTTAGGAAATTTCATTATGTACATTCGTACTATGGTAAACTCATTTAGGCCTATATTATATGAAATTCTATGCCTTTGTTCTGTAAGATGAAAATAAATTGCATTTATGGGGATGTAGCATAAAAGTTTGTAGTTACTTGTTTGAAATACTTATGACTCACAGAGTAGACAACAACCATGAACAACCTTTCCTTCAACACCTTCTTATGGGGAGAGGATGTGCCATTTGTTCTAGTACTCATTGGCGATGTGTTTCTTCTTTCAATTAGGAATAAATGAAGCCATATCATGCATTATAGCCTAATGCAATCTGCTTCTGTTATTTCTGTTTTTATAAGTTCATTTTTCATATATCCAATTTCTTGTCATCTATGCGTTTAGTGCCTTATACTTGATAGATTAATATCATCTAATATTAATTATGCATTTAAAACAAATCCTACATATTGGATATTTGTTAGAATGTAAAAATAGTGAGCATTAAATATTATCTTTATATCGTGATTCAAGATTTTCCAACAGATGAATGAATTATTAGTGGAGGGCTATTTTTGTTGTTTCCCTCTTTTTTTTTTTTTTTTTTTTCTTTTTCACAAGTATTGTTATTGTTAATAATAATTAGTTACATGTAGCATTATATTTCATTCATATTACATTTTTCTACTTTTGTTTTTGTTTTTGTTTCTTTTTTGTTATGTTATGTAATGTGTCCAGCATTATATTTCATTCATATCAACTTGTTTTTTACTTGTCGTTGTGCTTATATACTTGTTTTTATTTTATACTTTGACAATTGAGATAGAAAGGCAAAAAGCAAATTTGCGCATGCGTTCCAAGAGCGTAACTATGGAAGGAGCTTCTACAAAACATGTGAATCAAGAAACGAACCAAGAAATGCACAAAACTTCTACGCAAGGTGTGGGCTTACAACTTGATATCAAATTTGCTATTAGTTTGCTTAAAAATTCTATTAAAAAAAAAAATAAAAGAGCAGCCCCTATGTCTCAGCCCCTGCCCTATATGTCTCATGATGGTTGTTGTCATATATTCTTTAATTGTTACAAAACTATTCCTTGATATATTTCTATGGTAGAACTAATTTATATTCTTTAATTGATTTGGAGGATATTATTCTAATTGTTGGTGTATCAAATCTCTCTCTGAATGCTCTGATTTATTTATTTATTTTTAAATAATTATTTTTAAGCCTCTTGCATTATATAAAGAGTTTTTTTTTTTTTTAATCTTTTTATTGCACACATTGGGAAAATTTTTTATGATGCTTAATTTTTTCTTGGAGCTATTTTTTTTGTTTCAGTAATTTGTATTAGGATTGTGAATTCATTTTTATATGATTCTCAAATTTGATTAGATTAAGAGGTTAGTCTAAGATGAGGAGCACAGTGAAGTTTACTTAAGTTTTTTTTTTTTTGAATAAATTGCATTACTGTTGCATGTCTGAAATTTCAAGGTCAGATATTAAAGGATACCTAATGAAAACTGCCTATGATATGGTCACTGGTTGCTTCTTGGCTCTCACTCACAACAAAAATTGAAATAAAAATCTCATGTAGAGTCTAACTCATCACTAATCATACGTTAGTCATGCTATGTCTCTATTGGTGTTGTATTGATTACATGCTTAGCATAGCGTGAGGCAATCTTCCATTAAGATACAATTAGAATGAGGTTTAGAACTTAGCTATTATACTGGGATGTCACATTTCCTATTGATGTATAATCTCCTAGCTTGAACTGATTTTTGTAAGTGCTCAAAGGAGCAGACTTTACCACTAACATCAGCACATATGTATCAATCATAGTTGCAAATTTAATAAGCAAAACACATATCCATGACTAAATTAAAACAGCACATGCAAATTTAATTTCATATATATTTACTTACTTTAACGATATTGTCTCCTTTAAATTTTAAATGTGCAGCCACCTATACGTGCCACTCGCGGGCCAAGCAAGTACTTGGACATTTGGGATCTTCCTGAAGACCAAGTAATTGAGTTGCCGCTAAATAGTATGCATCAGCAGGTTGATGAAGGGGCGAGGGCTTTCACTGATTTCTTGGGTATGATTGCACGAAAACCCCACATGTGCCCGATAAGATATCTAAATTGGAAGGACATGCCAAAAGAACTTAAAGAAGAGTGTTGGCGTCTTGTAGAGGTAAACCAGGAACTTATAATACTATAATTATGACATTTTAGCATGCTTGTTGCAATTCTAATTCTAACACAACTATTTTAATGTAATTTGCTAACTTAACTATTTGATTGTAGCGAAAATTCGTCATCCCTACTAATCCTACTGCATATGCGGGTTTGAAGACATTTACCTTACAAAAATTGGGAAGCCTTGGAGGGATTACAAGTGTAGGTTGAAAATGGCTCATTACATACCACATCCAAGAAACAAAGCACGGGTGAAGAGCAACCGACCAAGGGATGCATACCAGAAGATTTGGATGTTCTTGTTGACCATTGGTATACTGAGGATGCAGTGGTATGTTGCTTAGAGCTCTCTCTCTTTTCATTTTTTAATATTAGTATCCTAAAAACTTATGCAGAAGTATTTTGTGCTTGCTCTTGTTTGGCTAAGTATTGATATCATTTAACATAAGTAATTAAGGTTTTATATTTGAGTTAAAGTTCTAAGTCTGTCATTTCCTTGGGTTAGTTTTTGCAAATGTCTAAAATTCTGTTTTATATGTTTAGTAACTCTTTGATTTACATTAACACCAAACTTGATGATACCCGGCCATATTAGCAAGCAATCCAAAGGGTACAAATATTAGAGACAACATAAAGAAGGAACCACATAAAGTAGCATAACCAAATGAATCAAGTCATTTAAGGGCTAAAAGATTACAAAGAACAATCTTGCATTTACTTTACTTAACAATGGTCACCTATCAATCAGTTCAAAGATGGGTTATTTTTGTGTCTTCCACAACCTCACAACTTCACTTCTACTGGACAACATTCCACAAATTAACTAATCTGAGCTTTTTTTACAATCAAGAGTGTTCCCCATTTGTAATAAGTATCTCATTCATAGGGGCCGTTGAAAGCCCATTATCACTTTACACTACAAATCACATTTCATCCACCCAAGATGGTCCCTATGAAATGAGAATAAAATATAATGAAAATAAAATTTAAATTAATTCTATGATATTGAAATTTCCTCATAAGCAAAGCATTCAGTTACAAAAATAAAGATAGACCAGAACAAAATTTGAAGAAACAACTTGAAACCATGAAAAATTCAAGGGCCATTTCTGCTCAACGTTGTTTAGTCTACAAATAAAACAGAAGGAAGAAACTTAACACCTTGGACATCACCATAGATTTCGTAAGATAAAAAGAATATGCATTTTGAAGATCTAAAAGAACCTTGGACATCTTGTTGGAAAAAGAATAAAAGAAAAAAAAATGTTTTTGCATTCCTTGCAGACTTTGATTAGTGTAGGGATAAGGGTTCAAAATCAAATATTGGGCCTTGGGGCTTGGCCAAGGACGTTGGTTGGTCCGAGGACGAATAGACAGTAGTAAGGGTGTAAAGCATAGGATCCCATAAGTGTGCTGCGAGTGGAAAGGTTAGGGAAGTTGGTCCGAGGCTCCTCGGATAAGCGAAGCGCATCTCGAATGTGTATCATATTGTTCAAAGTAACCTTCCAGGAAATTTCACTGACAGGGACGTGAATTATAAGTGTACGGGAGGGATGGAAGCTCAGAAATATCTAAGAGAAATCTGCAACCACTGCATTAAATGCTCTGCAGTCGACTTTCCAGCCACATTAATGTGGAGGTGATAACTGAATAGTGACTTTTCAGCCTTACAACTATTATATGAGGACTTCAGGAAGGTACTGATGGGACAAGTATCAACACCAAGTATCTGGTTTGCACGTGGAGGGTAAAGAAAAAAAGGGGAAGAAAGTATAAAAGGGGAAGAAGGCAATAAGAATGGGGGATCGAGAAATAGAGAAAGAAACACTGTAGCAAGTTAGAACTAAAATTGTAATCAACTAGTGAATCAATATATAAAAACTAGTCTCCTCAGATTGAGCCGATAACGTTTTTCTTTGAATAAATCCACTTTATCCTTATTCTTTTGGTTATCTGGGTCCATTATATTTGTATTCTAACTCATTAGAGCCCGGTTTTCTAACCCATTCTCTACAAATTCATTGTTTTGGGCTTTTTAGGCCTAAGTCCATCCATCTTATGGGCCAGGGACTCAAATTACGTTCTTACAATTAGCATATTGTGCTTAAAGGTTTTGTAAGAGTAGTTTGGTTTTACCCAGGCCTTGACTAAATTAGGTTATGTTGTCACATTGTGCAGTCTTCCATTTTGTGTAGTATGTAAGATCAGTTCAAATATGCAAAACCTCTCAAAGTAGAATTAGTAGTTCATATTGGCTTGTACATTTGTGTTTGAAGTTTTAGGTTGATTATATTTTGTTCAATGGAAAGCACCTAATCACGGTTGGCATTATTGTAACTATTCTTGAGGCTTGACATTGGGTTAGCTTTGTCTCTTACATGAGTTGTGAAACTTTTATTGGTCTAATTCTTAGTTTGTGATAGAAATGCTTGTGAGATGGCAGAACCTCTTTTATGCAAAAAATCCATTTCATTCTTTAAAATATTAATGATCTTATTATGATTTTACTCTTTCATATGTAATAGTGTAAAATAAGAAATGTAGATTTTTATTCAAATTGTTTACCTTTCACAGATTAGATTGATAATAGGTTGGATAACCTAATTAGGAGAAGAGACTACGTTAGATCATGTTTCTTTTAATAGCTTTTGCAGAATTTAGCACTTACCAGGTGTAGAGTTGTAGAACCTCTTTGAGATTTTTTAAATCGCAACTTTGATGATTTACATTATCTGTGTGTTGTTAAATATCAGATTTTGTAGAAGTACATAAGAAATGTTATACGATAGTTGTTATATAGAATGTAGTAGGCCAAACCTAGTCAAAATATCAAAGTACCCTATTATCTTACGAACGTAGCTTAACTGCTAAACTTATTTTCTTTTTGATAAGTGCTTTACTGCTAAACTTATGCAGTAGGGGATTGCTGACCACTTGATGAACCAGATGACTTTATTTTGAAATAAGCTCTTAATTTTCTTCTTTTGCAGTAGCCAATACATGTCATCATTTGTAATTGTTTTCAAGATTTCTTCTCCATCTTGTCGTCAATTCTACTCATATGCAAATAACAAATGGTATAGTCTATTAAGGTGTAATTGATTGAAACGCTTGTGGTTGTGTGTAAAAAATGTAAGTTTGTTTGTTTGTTTTTTATGGTAAAGGATTTTTCTGATGGTATTCTCTAACTCCATAATTTTGTAGATAGAGTCAAAGAAGAATAGGGACCGTCATTCTAAACAGGAGGACTTACATACTGCTGGTTCATGCAAATTTGCCGTGAACTCTGCAAAGAAAGTAATAAGCATTATGACTAATTTTTAAATGATTTGACTTATCTTAAGTTTAAGTGGAACCAATATTCAACCCTACATAAATATGTTGTTCATATTGCAGGCAAAAGCGGAAGGACGTCCTGAAGAGCGTGCAACATTATATTCAATACTGCATACTCATAAAGATGGATCTGCAGTTAATCCTGTAGTGCAAGCAAAAATGTTGAGTAATCCATTTTATTACATTAAATTTTATTACTTGCCTGCTTTTGAGTTGTAAATGGGAGCTTGTGGTGATGTTTAGACTTATATTAATGAAATCAAGGTTAACAAAACAATAATATGGAGGCAGTGGCCTGTGATTGTGAATCATCATCAAGTAATCTTAGCCTAAAATCAGTGGTCTTCACACGGCAACACTGCTTTATGTTTTCATGTTAAAGAGGACAACTTTATTGAAATACTTTAAAATGCTAGTTGTTTTCAAATACTTTGAAATGCTGGTTGTGATGCTAGTTGTTTTAAAATACTTTCCATAGTTGTTTTAATTTTCTGTTTGTTGAGGAACTTCTACTTTAATTAGATGTTTCTTGTTGGTATTGCTATGCCATATATTTGCTCGCTGGTTTACTTAGATGTTTCTTGTTGGTACTTAGATGTTTCAAATGTTGTTGGTACTGCTATGCCATAATTTTATTTTAATTAGATATTTCAAATCTGAAATGTTTGGAAGTGCTAGTTAATTCTCAAGCCTGATTGCTTTGCCTTTTCTTTCTTTAACTCCATAGATGATTAACTAATAATAACCTTGATGTCATCACTATTGGGATAAAAACTATGGCTGCTAATGATACTCCTTTGTCCTCAGAATTTTTTGATTAAAATTGATCTTTCTGTCCTTTAGGACTATTTTGAATTTATCTTATTATGTTGATGTACTTTGTACATTGAGATTTTGTCTTGTTATTGGAACACATAGTTGAATGTCTTTTTTATTTGTACTATTCATAAATGATTGCTTATTAAATGCTATTTAAAAATTGCTCATTGAATTCATATATCAGGATAAAATGAAGGAGTTGTTGGCTGAACCTTCAAATCAATTGCAATCATCTGACACAAGTGGTAGTATTACATGGGCACCAGATGATGTGTTTGCCAAAGTGATGGGTAAGGAGCGCAAAGGTCATATTCGTGGAGTAGGATTTGGTCCAAGCCCAAGTGGCCGAAGTAGCAAGAGTGCTCTCACGGACCTTCAAATATGATCAAGTTAATCAAGGGACGATGAAGTTGCACAACTGAAGGCTTCCTTGGCTGAGATGCAAGAGAAATTGTCCTCTTTTGATAAAATGAAGAAAAGACTTAGCCAATTCGAAGAGATGGAGCAAAGAATGGCTTTCATGCTTCAACAAATGCAACAAATAACATCACAATGCAGTCAGGTTGGCATTAATAATTTTGATTTTGGGGTTTCTAATAGTTAATTTGTGTTTTTGGATTAATTTGTATTCAGATAGTAATAAGGTTTATGTTGTGTTTTTTGAGCTTTCTTTCTAAGCTACATGATTTATACTTGCCAATTTTAAGGTAATATATAACTTAGTGAAGACTTTGGGCTGATTAGCACTTTGGGTTGTTGAAAAATATTAAAAGTTTGTAAAGGGGTTTGATCATTTGGGCTGATTAGCACTTTGATTAGCTCTTGGAGTCTGATTTGCTTTTCAAATTCAGTTCTTGAATTGATTGTGTCTTTTGGTTGGAGTCTGATAATGTTAGCATATCTGCATCTGGGTCTGATTGGTTGTATTAGGTTTTACATATAAAGATTATAGATTTAAAGAAAAAATTTCTTCCCTCAGGGCTAACCCAATTGGAAAAAGAAGAAAAAAGTCATGATTTTCCTTGATTTTGTAAAGTAGCTGTGGTTAAAATCTAAGTCTTAGAGAGGAAAAACCATTGGTTTATACGAAACAGATAAGGGGTTTGGTTTCTTAGTTGGATTTGTTGCAAGACTTTTACATGTTCATTGTAGATCTAGCTTGTTGACTTACCTATCAAAGCTTGTTGACTTATATAGATTATTTTAGGACCGTTAACATTTGCCTAATGATTAATTTGTGGCTTACCAGGGAGTCCTTGGGCTGCCTCTACTCTCTGTTTAACTGGAAGAAAGAAAATAAAAACAAAGTTTAATGAAATATATACTCTAATGTATCCCCCCCAAAAAAAAGAGGTCTAATCAAATGTATTGTGAGTCTTCGAGTACGATTTGCAGTAGTTTGGTGGGTTGTCATGTTTCTTTTTATTGGTGCTTGAATTGTAGGCTTGATAATCCTAGAGAGATTGTCAAGACGAAAATGGCTTTGTCATTTTTTCTTCACACACACACACACACACACACACACACTCTCTCTCTCTCTCTCTCTCTCTCTCTCTCTCTCTCTCTCTCTCTCTCTCAAATTGTACCTGTTCAGATTCAGAATAGTGATACTTGGATTCTAAAAGCAAAAAATGTTAAGAGCTTAGAAGCTAATTGACAGATAGTTTGCTTTGCCTTGGTTGACAGATAGGTTGCTTTGCCTTTGCTTCTTTACTTTCTGTTGATGTTGAATTGGATTTCATGGTAATTTGACTAGTCATTAGATATTGGCTACCAGCTATTCTGCTAGATATGGAACTTGACCAACTTACCATATTCTGCATGCAGTGGGGGGGGGGGGGGGGGGAAGATTGACTGAAAAATTGGACATAACTTGGTGCTGGCCCCACCTAAGTGAACTTTTGGAAGGCTTGGTCTGGTCCATCTACTCTTTATTTATTGACATTTGCAAGCCTTAGACTTTTCCATTACAACAAACAATGGCCTAGGATTTGACTGAAAGTTAGAAAAATTATGGAAGTCAACCTTTCTATTGGTGTCACAAGCATCTAGACATCTAGTAACCACTAATTGATGTGCTCTGATATATGTTACCAGATTTTTTTTTTTTTATACGTGTTTCTCTTTTTGTTGACATTTAGCTTGTTCTTATTATAAAAAATTAAAAATCCCTTTGTTGAAACTTTTTTAGTGCTTTAAAGTTTGGTGAAATTGGCATACTACTGCTTTTTATGTCAATGCCAACGTGAGTGAATATACAATATATTTGAAGTTAAAAGCACTTCATTTCTTCCTTGTAGAAATTGAGTTTATGCTTTAAGGTGTTTGATAGTTGTATTGTGATTTCCATATTATAGTTGTAGCCTTTGAAACTCCAAATTTCCCTTGTAATGCTCATGCATTAAGCAATTTTGGATTCCAATATTTGATATTGTTGTGTCCTAATAAATGCCTTTTTTTTTGTATGTAGGATGTTCCTCCGATCCTACAGTCCCCAGCTCTTCTACAATCCCCAGCTCTCCAAAAATCATCAACTGCATCCCATCAACCAAGCAGCTTATAAATTTTATGTTGGTGTTTGAGGACATTTTGTGTACAAAGAACCACATTTGAACAAACACATTTTTTTGCAAGTGTTGAAAAATATTTTGAAACACTTTGAAACTTTGATTATGGTATTAGTTTAATTTAAGTGTTGAAGGACTTTCTGTGTACAAATGACCACATATTTTCTTTTGTTAATTTTTTGATAATGGTTATAGACAATGTTATGTAGTTAATATAATGTTGTGTACAAAGGACCACATCTTTTCTTTTGTTATGTTCTGGTGTTATCTAGTTAAATTTGTGGTATTGTCTTAGTGAAGCTAAAATTATTAGAAGTTATTTGCAATAGAAATGTGGTTTTAGAACCTAGGGGAAAAAAAACATATAGCAGTGGGCAAAAACTGCCACTGAAGGACTATAATTATGAAATACTTAAAGGACTATAATTATGAAATACTTAGAGACCTATAGCGGTTTTATAGTCTGCCGCTAAAGCTTTAAATATACAGCGGCAGGCGTACTCGCCGCTAAAAGGTGCATAGAGTTTGTTGTTTAATAAACCCTATAGCGCCGCTTAATGTCCGCCACTAAAAGGTCCTTGACCCGAATTGTAACCTTATGTGGTGGCGGTTTTCTGCCTGCCACAATAGGCCAAATGGACCTTTAACGGCGGTTTTGGCCTGTCACAATAGTACAGTTTTTTTGGTAGTGAATGCCCGCAAAATAGTGGTTGAAGTGTATTTAATGCTTTATTATATAGTAATGTTATTTTTATACATTTTTCAAAAGGGGAAAAAAAGAAGAAGAAGAGGAAGTTAATGGATACCCTAAGAGTATGGGAAGTAATGCTACGTCATAATATTTTTATAACACTTTCACAACAAATCATAGGTGGTAAATTGTTATTGGTTTTAATTTCAATTCATAACTTAAATTACTTTTTCACCTACGCATAACAACCAATAACAACTTGTCATTTAAAATTTGTTGTGAAAGTATTGTTAAAATGTTGTGGACATAACATTTCTCTAAGAGTATTAATTTAGCAAATATTTTTAGAAACTTTTTATGAGAAAAGAAAGATGTAACTGATTTTTTTTTTTTTTTTGACAACTTCTTATATATTCCATAAAAATTGTATCAAAAGTATCTTAAATGGTCAATTAATAAATATCGGGCATTATAAAAAAGTCAAACTATATGCATATATCAAAAAACAAACACAACTGCAATAAATCTATGCGTGCTAACCAATAAATTATTAACAATTGTATTTTTTTTTTCTTTGAAAATGGTGTATTATAGCTCATAATTAAACTTTTATAAACTTTAACCTGCACTCTTCAACAGTACCCTTAAAAATAAGGGTAGATCTACCTATCTCCTCTTACGCATAGGACAACAAAATTAGCTCAAAAAAGTCAAAAGACTTCCCTAGGGGTGCTTGCCCTTAATTTGTATGCATGTGTGCATATGTGGTGCATTTTTCCTCTCTCTCTCTCTCTTGTCCCAATGACTTTTTTTTCCCCAATAAGAACGCCTAGTTATTAAGTCCATCTTGATTTTAGAACAACTCTATTTAACGTGTAGTGAATCATAGTAAGTTGCAATAAGTTGCAAAGTTAATGAATGGACAGGCATAGCTTTAGGTCATGAATTTGGCAACAGGGTCGAGTAGTAAGAGAAAGTGATATGAATATCATCATAAATGAGTGTCAACTTCTTGCAAAAAGAATTGGCGTAGTTTGGATGGTGGCTCATAACATGTAGAAAAAGACTTTAAAACAGAGGCCAACTGTTTCCTGACATGCTATGAATGTATCAAATTAAAACCGCGTTTTCCCCTAACATATACATATAGCAAACATTTCACCCAAAAAAAAAAAAACATATAGCAAACAGTGAATGCCAAAAATATGTGCTTTTTGAAGATTATTGGAGCAATACATATAGGGAAAAGTTATAGGGTTTTTTGAAGTGGGTTCCTTGTGGGGAATTCTATGGATTAATTTCTTTGTACGTAATTCTGACTTGTCCTCAACTTGCACCACCAACTCTTTCATAATTTTACTCACTGTGATTATTAGTAGCTTTTATTGTTAGTGCAAGACTGAGTCATCGACTTGTCGCTAATTGCGGTAAGAGTTTGAGATATATAGCATATAGTATATACCGTGGAGTAGTATATACAGTACTATATGGTGTATGTAAGTCACTAGAATCTTCTAGGCAAGATTAAGAAAGCATATATACGACAATTCCAAATTTTCTAAAGTAGGAAAGAATGAAAGAAAAGGTGTACTCTCTGTGATTTGAGTCACTGATTCAACAAAAAAAGAAAGAGAAAAAGACTAATAAGTTATTTGGTATGGCTATTAGCATCGCAATCATAAACAGGGTCGGCTTCATTGGCATCATCGATCAGTTGTACCTATTTTATTTTTTTGATAATCATCAGTTGTACCCATAGGTATGGCTAGCTCAGCAACTTTGTATAATAAAGACAAATTATATGAAATCATTACAATCAAACTATTGGCTAATTAATCCTTCAAAATTGTCACTTATTTATTACCTCAGCTTTAAACTACCATGAAAAGCACTTCTTAATTTAGTTGTGTATATCAGAGAAGGCGTATTGTTTACGACGTTGAGACTTGAGGTTAATGTAAAATCATGACTAATTAATAGTTAAAAATGACCTAAGATTCAATCTAGCAACAGCACGTGCACACTTTACACAATACACAAAAAATTTCAAGCTAATCATCACGATTGATTGTACAAATATTTTACAATTTTGGAAAAAAAAAAAAGGATTAGAAAGATGGCTAGCAAGTAAGTTTGAATAGAACTTATTTTGCTGAAATTAAAAACTGAAAATATTAGAATAAAATAATTTTTAAATATGTAAATAGTACTGTGAGATCAATTTTTAAATAAAAAAATAGCTAAAAAGTGAAGTTTATGAGACTCATAAATAGTGCACAGATATACTATTTACTGTTTGAAAAGTCAAAATATGCTACTAAAAAAAAAATGTGGATCCAAACGGATAGAGTCGTGTCTGTTTCAATGCCAGTGTATATTTGGGGATGTTGTACACCCTGTTTCTCGTTGATCATAGCCATCCAAGTGTTTGGTTTTCTGGCTGAAATTGATCATAGCCATCCAAGTGTTTGGGCTTTGTGGCTGATGTGTTTCAAGTGGAAATTTGTGGATCACTAGTCTGAGTCATTGTGTCATTATAAATTTATATAATAATGCTCTGCACCGACCGTGCACCAAAGAATGCTACGTAATTTTACTGCCTTTTTTATTTGTTTAAATTCTTTTGGTCTTTTGGGTCAAAAACGGAATAAGTATTACTATAGTTACCTTGTCAAAAAAAAAAAAAAAAAAAAATTACTATACTAAAACTAGCATATGAGCATGTGCTCAGCAGTGTTTAGAGACTCTTTTTTTTTTTTTTTTTAGTTAATAATTTGTATCTATTATAATTCAAGAGTACTATATTTTTTAATCACAAAAATACTTAAGAATGTGGGGAATTATTATACGAAAAATTTATTTTACCCACAAATGCATGACACTTATCATACTCCTAGGTATTTTGTGATTGAAAAATATAGTAATCCCGAATTATAATTGATGAAAATTATTGACATTTTTTCAAAAATATAGAAGAGCCTCTAAACACGCGTGTGAGCGTGTACTCAGAGACTAGTATTATATTAAGCTTATAAAAATTGACAATTTAAATAATCAGTTATGAGGTAGTTAAACCCGTAAGTCATATTTATTGTCACGTTAGTTTATAGGTCTTGTTAAGTGTTAAGGATATTTTTAGGGCATTTGTTAATAATTTATTTTTAAAAAATTTTAATACCACTTTTATGAGTAATATAAACACCTGTAAAAAAGTCAAATATTTTTTCGTTTTCCTATAAAAATGATTTTAAGAATATTTCTTAAAATTGGTTAATTTTTCTCTTTTTTTTGATTAATTGATTGACCTTTAACATTTTCCATATGGTATATACCTTTTTTGTGTTTCTCTTAGATACGGCTAAAGAATATGAATGACATACAATGGGCACCACGTTTTCTTATTGATTATAAAATGTTTGTATACAAACAAATGCATAACACTTATCATACTCTTAGATATTTTTGTGATTGAAAAATATAGTATTCCTAAATTATAATGGATGAAAATTATTGACATTTTTTTAAAAATATAGAAGAGCCTCTAAACACGCGTGTGAGCTTGTACTCAGAGACTAGTATTATATTAAGCTTATAAAAATAGACAATTTAAATAATCAGTTATGAGGTAGTTAAACCCGCTAGTCATATTTATTGTCACGTTAGTATTTAAGTCTTGTTAAGTGTTAAGGATATCTTTAGCGCATTTGCTAATGGTTTATTTTTGAAAAATTTTAATATCACTTTTATGAGTAATGTAAACACCGGTCAAAAAGTCAAATGCTTTTTTGTTTTCCTATAAAAAAGTTTTTAAGAATATTTCTTAATATCACTTTTATGAGTAATGTAAACACCTGTCAAAAAGTCAAATGCTTTTTTGTTTTCCTATAAAAAAAGGTTTTAAGAATATTTCTTCAAATTGGTTAATTTTTCTCTTTTTTTTTTATTGATTGATTTACCTTTAACATATTCCATATGGTGTATACCTTTTTTGTGTTTCTCTTAGATACGGCTAGAGAATATGAATGACATACAATGGGCACCACGTTTTCTAATTGTTTATAGAATATGATAAAGTGGGGATGTGGTGTTCAAATTTGACTTGCTGATCATTAGCTTGAAACTGGCTTCAAGTCAGATAATTTATTTTATATGTTATCTATTTCCCTTTCTTTTAGGTGAGGCATATTATTAATGTGTTATACTGGTGAACAACTTTTCTAGTGATAATCTATTCACAAGCTGTTTTTTTTTTTTTTTTTTTTTTGCTAAACCTCTATTCACAAACTGGTTAATGCAGTTCTTTGTCCAAACTGGTATACATATGTTTGGTTAAAATTTTAGTGTTTGACTTATCTTATGACATTTAATTGTAAGCAAATTAAGATACTTGATGTATTTTAACTGCTGTAAAAGTGGGTTAAATTTTGTACTTGAAGGAGCTTGTAGACTAGCTTAATATTTAAAGAAGTTCGCTCGAGCGAGACTAGGGTTTGCTCAAGCAAGATTGAAGATTCAAGCTCAAGCAAAAACACAGTATCCATGCAATAGTATTGGTGGAGACATTTTGTTAAAATACTAAATTTACCATAAAAATATAGCTAAAATCAAGTGCATCAGTGGAGCAATAGGCATAATTTTTTTGATGTGTACCTTTGCCTGTGCACTGTAGCTCATATGTTAAAAAAAAAATTATAGTGTCACCATTATAGCTCAGATGATTTATTGTAGTAGATATATTATTTTATTGTGTTGTTTATATTATTTTATTATGTTAAAAGCTAAAATAAAATCACTAAAGTTGAGAGTTTTATAAAATAAAGTAGTAAAATAGATAAAGTAGCTTTTTGTAGTGCTAAATTTTTAGCACTACCAATGCTGATGCTCACTAGAGAGCCTCCTCACCTGACCCCTCACTCAAGTCATGAGGGTCATAGAAACATTTTTTTTTAGAATCTTATTTTGATTAGGTTTGTGTCTCTATCTAACCGTATTTGTAAACATCTAATTAAAGCACCACAAACAAGGTTTTTCCAAAGCAAGAGAGATAAAATAAAAATAAAAATAAAATAAAAAACTCAGAGCTTTTCATATAGGAAACACATACCTTCTGTCCTTGTACTTCGATGAAGAAATTGTGCTAGTTCATCAACCAAACCTATGATATAAGTTTTGAAACCACATTGTTCATTCTTCTAGTCACTTTTGATCAAATTTACAAGGAGATGTCTGGGAGTGTGTCAGAGTTTTTGAATTGTTGAAGCGGATGCGTAATTAGTGAGGAGATTCATATAAGAAGAAGTTCAGAGGTTCTAAATTGTTGAAATGACACTAGTTATCTACTGGGTGGTAGAGTCTAGTTATAAAAGTTTTGTTTCTAGTCTGGAAAACTCGAGGCTCTGTTTGGTTTGTGTTTTTAAATAGCAATTTTTAATTTTTAAACAACATTTTACGTATTCTAACATACTTTTTCACCCACACTTATTTCAAAAAACAATAAACAACAATTTTCAAACTATTTTATCAAACACCCCCTCATTCTTTTATAGTCGTCTTAGTTGGGGTATGTTTCTTCGTGGTGATTTTTCCTTTCAAGAGATTGATCAGTTTTTCACTTTGTCACAAAATAATGTGTTTATTATTTTTATTATCTGGCTTTATGATTTGATGAGTTGTTTGATTTATGGTTATTATACTAATATTATGGATCACATAATTAAGATTATTGATAATTAATAAATAATTCTGCTATATAATTAGTAAAAGGGACTAAATCAAAATTTTCATGTTTTATCTAAACTATAGTTTATATGACAACTAGTAAACAAATTCAGAAGACAGTGTCACATTTGATGTTCTAAAATGGCATGTATTCCTTTTAGTAGGTCTGAAATAAGTAATAAATTAATAATTTGAAATTTAAATATTAAAAAAAGATAAATGTATGAAAATAACAAGGCATAACTTTCATACCATAATAAAATTAATAAAATATAAAAGAAATGTAAAGAGAAAGAGAACATGATAAATTACTATGGTTTGGCTTTATAGCATAGTTATTAAGCCTAGATTGACCAAACTGGCCGAACCGGTAATCTAGTGAACCAATACCTAAGTCGATCCAATTGTTTATTTGGAATTTTGGACCACTTATACAACTGAACAGATAAAACCCAGTAAAGCCAATGGTTTTTTTTTTTTTTTTTTTTTTTTTGCAATTTGTGCAACCTAGATGCTTTCACCCTACTAGTTTTGTATTTCTAAACGAAATTGCGTTAATAAGGTCTTTGCAAATTCCATTTTTTTGAATGAAGAGTGTAACAAAATCAAAGAATTTTATAATGAAGTCGAGGCTAGACTTTTCAATAAATATAAAACTTCAAATTTTAGATCAGGTCGTAACCTATGGAATTAGAGTAGCTACTGAAATGTGCAATATGTACAAGATATACTTTTGTTATTAAAATTGTAAGTAATGTGATAGGATTTTATTTAGCAAATAGCTGCAATAAATCTTTTTATTTTATGTTATCTAGTGTTTTATACTTATATTTGTGAAACCCTGCAAGTTTTTTTATAATTAATTTTAATTAGTAAATTAAGATACACATTTTTATTAATTTACATAATTATTTTATGATTTCTTTTTTATTTGACCATGTGATTCTACCGATAACCCACTAGTTGAACCAATCATCCAATGATTCTTCGCATAGATCGGGTTAATGTCTGGTCTAGGATTTATAATTATGCTTTAGAGATCCATATCCATAGCATTAAGCCCTTGATGCTAACTCCATGTTTTACAATTAATTGATTGGTATTTATAGTAGGATAAATCCTAGATTAACATTACTTTGAATCACAAGTAGAATTAAGATTTCTTTGCTTGTACTCAAAGTAAGACTATGATAATTGCTTTGCTTAAAGGAGTCTTACCACTCTTAAGAGGCATACCTAGAGGCCTTGTGTGTGTACTGTACACACAAAAATGGTAAACACATGATAGATGAGAATTACATGTATAGTGTGTGTGTTTTTTTAAGATTATTTTGTGGACAAGAAGGGTCTTCTTTGGTAGAGCTTTTGCTCTATGATATAGTGCAAAACTCATGAAGCTTATAGCATATGTGGCTAGGCTGTTGTATCGTGAGGACAATATTCTACTTAACCTGTTGCACTATTTAAGATGTATATTATATGTTTTCCCGTAGTGGCGTGAAATGCCTTAAAGAAAGCGGGATATTGGTACCTCAACCAAGCCATATATTGTTAATTAATATTACAAATTTGATTTGCATATAATATATGATTATTCATTTAAATGCATTAAAATAATAAGAAAATCCATACAATTTGTTGTGAGCTAGTGTTATATTATTGTGAATTGTGGACATATTTTTTTATTTTAATCCTCCAAACCAACACTTCTTATTCTTGTTAGCATCTTAAATAATCAATATCAATATATACCACACACAAAAGCAAAGACCTTATGCGAAAGAACATAAGTTTCTACTATGTATTAGATTAATAGTTTTATATTTAGCCTTCTATATTAACTTCCTCTCACTAAATTACAAACTCCGAACAATCCCCTTTAACTAGTTAATTTCAAGCAATAGATTGATGTTTTAAATTAGCCAAACAACTCAAATCTTTGATATGCATTTATTACTTTAAATGCTTTAGATATATTCATTGAATAACTTTTCAATCTCTTTTCTACATAAGAACTAAGTTCAATATAGGATTGCAATAATCGGATTCAATGGATTGAGTAATATAATTATTTGTCTTTATACATTTGTCTATTCAAGCATAAATAACAACCTTATTAAGAGCTACCATTCAAGAACTAAGTTCAACGTAGAATTGCAAATGTCAGATTCAATATTTTGTCTTTACACAATTTGTTTTGATTTGAGATGATAAATGGTCACTTATTGTTGCATTGAGTTGCGAAGGAGAGTAATTTGAATTTGGAGGGAGCAAAACTAGATGTGGCTGTCCAGACTAAATTTGCAATTGAGATAGGATTAAGATAATTCATGGCCAGAGCTATATAGAGGTAACAATATTAAGAATAAGTATTATGCATGATCATAAAGATATTTTCATATAGAAATATAGTATTTTTTTATACAATATTTTAAAATAAATTTATACCGAATCCATGTGTCACAGACATTGGCTAGTTATATTCAATTCATTTATCTTGATTCCCCACACCACACACCCCCCCCCCCCCCCCCCCAATGTTTTTTTTTTTGGTCTTACAACCAATAATCATTTTGGAAGACAAATCCTTTGTGCTTTTTTAATTAATTAATTTTTTGAAGATGAGTGCAGAATATTTTCATCTCAACTCTCTCATATTTGACCATGTTGAAAATTGACGAAATTAATGGGAATTTGGCAATTTGTAAGGAGTAGTGCTACATCCACAATATTTTAACAACAAATCATAGTTGGTAGGTTTTTATAGATTTTTAATTTAAATCCACTACTGAAATTACTTTTTTGTCCACTAGTAACAGCCCATAAAAACCTGCCATCTAAAATTTATTATGAAAATTTTGTGGATATAGTATTTATCTTTTGGAAGAGGGGTTTGACAAAATTCAATGAAAAATTCAAACACTTACCGTAAAACAAGAAAATTTTAATTGGTTTTGAGCCCTCCCGAAAAACAACCTGTAATAAATAATTCCAGGTCCTCCTCACGCAACCATTAGCGTGTGAACAGCTAAGCTTTTGTCTTAAATTATTTAACTTATTTTGATAGATTTTTTTTTTAGTAATGTATTTTTAAACTAGCAATATTTTTTTTATGGATTAAAAAAGCAATACTGACACAAATTTTTTTACAATAAAAAGTGGTAATTGGAAAATTATGGCTTGAGAAGCATTTTATTTTTAATAATTCAATTGTCATACTTAATAGGAAAGGTTTCTCTAAAAAAACAAAATTGGGTGAACTATGTTTTTGGTCACTATCCTATACACGATATTTCAATTTGATCCATAACATATTAATTATGTCAATTTGGCCCATAACCTTTCAGTATAATGTTAATTTAGTCTATACAGTTATCTTTTGGATGACAATTAATGACTTGTTTAATGACCAAAATAAAAAATTAGCTTCCGCTGATGTGAGAATAAACCAAAATTTTATTTTGGCCAATTGTCAAGTCAACAATTTTCATCCAATATATAACGGCAGAGACCAAATTGATACGACATTGAAAGATTATGGATTAAATTGACACAATTGAAATGTTAGGGATCAAATTGAAATATGGTATAAAGGATAGTGACCAAATATGTAGTTTACCCAATAAAATTAGGAAAGGAAGATCGAAACCTAATTTCTCTACAGAGTAATGCTACAGTTACAAATTATTTTACAACATTTTTACAAATTATTGATGTGACAAATTCTTATTAATTCTAGGCATAAAATCCATTTTAGTCCCTACATTTTCACGCAATTCCTACTTTGGTCACTAACTTTTTTTTCCACCGCTTTTAGTCCTTCTTTTGAAAAAAGCGTTCCGTTTTAGTCCTTGCCGTTACATCAGAGACGAAAATTGCACAAATGGCAAACAGTCCAACGGTAAATGCTGACATGTCCATTAAAATAATATTAAAAAAATTATTTACATTTTTAAAAATGCCACATCAGCAATTTAATTTTTTTTTTAAAAGCCACATTAGATAAAAATAATATAAACATTTCTAACCTAATTATTTTTTTAAAAAAGAAAAAAAATTAGTTTTTTTTTTTTTTTTTTTTTGGGAAGAACATGAAGAACTCAGAAGTATGTGTTCTTCGTCAAGTTAAACATGAACAAGAAATTAAACATGAAAACAAAATTAAAACAAAAAAGAAAAAAAAATTAAAATCCAGTTCATCTTCGACAAAAACTCTAAAAAACACAAATTCAGATTTAAACATAACAAAACATGCCCAGATTTTCTAGCATTTCTTGCCCTTTCTTGTCAACCAAACACAAAAACACAAACACAAACTGATTTTCAGCAAGAACAAAAACACAAACACAAACCCAGCAATAGAACTCTACAATGCAACCTACGAGCTCTATGGTCTCTCCTCCGCCAGCAGGTCGACTTAAGGTGAGTCCGATGGTTCCATTGGTCACGAAATCTGCCTTATTGGTGCTAGAAGTTCCAGGCGATAGTGACTACAGTGGTCAGTTGATTCCGAGCTGGCATAAAAAGACATCAACCGTGCCGATCTTGCCAATGGAGGAGGCTAAGGCATCATTCGAGCAGATATTGGTAGTGGTGTTGTCTCAAGCATCTAGCGATCCGATGGTGGCAACGGTGGTGACTTTGTCATCTCAGGTGGTGTCAGATGATGAGGGTGAGGAAATTGTGGGTTTGGAAGTTATGGTTACTGTTCCTGAGTCTTCTGATCTTGATATTGAGGGGGTCCATCACTCTTACCCAGAAATTAGAGAATTGGTTGAAGACTTGGATAAATCATGAGTCTTCTGATCTGGGTTTTTATTTTTTTTATTTTTATTTTTTGGCCGAACCCCATGGCCACACCCATCAGTTGCTTATCTGATGTGGCTTTAAAAAAAAATTAAATTGCTAATGTGGCATTTTAAAAATGTAAATAATTTTTTTAATATTATTTTAATGGACACGTCAACATTTGCTGTTGGACCGTTTGCCACCTGTGCAATTTCGGTCTCTGATGTAACGGTAAGAACAAAAACGGAATGCGTTTTTCAAAAGAAGGACTAAAAGAGGTGGAAAAAAAAAGTTAAGGACTAAAGTGAGAATCGCGTGAAAATGTAGGGACTAAAATGGGTTTTACGCCTTAGTTCTAATATGGGTCCACCACTAATATCACATATATGTTTATTAATGATTATTAGAAAATTACTAAAACCACATTAGTAATTTGTAAAAATGTTGTAAAATAGTTTGTGTCTGTAACATTACTTTTTCTCTTAATTAATATTTTTACTTTTATATGATTTTTTTTGTTTGAGATGACTTTTATATGGATCTATTAAAGATATAATTGTGCTTCTTTTACCAAAAAGAAAAAAAGAAAAAAGAAAAGAAAAAAGATACAATTGTGTTTTAAAAAATATTTATGCATCAATTAAAAGTTAAAACAAGTTCATCAACCATCAAATAAAATAAATAAAAAGTCATCATATCTTATATTTTTCACAACAAATTTTACAATGGTTGAATTGTTCTGTTGTTTCATTTGAATCCTTCCTTAATACCACTATTAACTTATTATTTATGGTTTACAACTCAACATCTTAATTGTTGTGAAAAACTTCCATAAATCTAAAGACACAAAAAATTTCAAATAAAATTTTAGAACTGTTAAATTAAAAAATTATGGGTAAACTACATATATGGTTCCTAACCTTTACACCATATTTCAATTTAATTCCTAATTTTTCAATTGTATCAATTTGATCCCTAACGTTTCAATATCGTGTCAATTTAGTCTTTAATATTATATCTTAGATGAAAATTACTAACATGACAAATGACCAAAATAAAAATTTAAGTTTTTTTTTATCTTATCAACGTAAGCTAATTTTTTGTTTCAACCATCAGACACGTCATAAATTTTCATTCAAAAGATAACAGTAGGGATTAAATTGACATAATACTAAAATGTTAAAACCAAAATAATATAATTAATAAGTTGTAGATCAAATTAAAATATAGTATATAAGATAAAGATCAAATATATAGTTTATTCAAAAATTATTGTTAAGAGGTAAAAACAAGTGTGGTCAGTAATGAATCCAAACAAAAACCGACAAAAAAAAAAAAAAAAAACTTATCAACTTAATCGTTGTTCAAAATGTTGTGACCAAATTCTTTCTTCCTTCTCAAAATTTTTTTTGACTTTCTTTAAGAAAAAAAAGAAAAAAAAGAAAAAAAAAGAAGAAGAAGAAGATTTTCTACACCAAACCAGCGCTAACTAAGCGCGTTGGTTTAAATTCACCATGGAGCTCTGATCACCTGCGGTGAAATCTCAATTGTGAGCTCCAATTGTCGATATCTGATTGGTTGGGAGATTTCATATCACATTAAATTGAAACGCGTGGATCACCGTTGGGACTTGGGCGTTGGGATTTGCTGTAATCCTTAACTGAGAAACGCGTAGCACATCAAGCAAAGTGGGTCCCACATGATTGAATGAAAGCCATTCCGATCGTGGGACCCACTGAGTTGCTCGAGATTAATTTTTTTGAGTCATTTATTTCAGACCTTCTTCGTTTTTTTTTTTTTTTAACTTCTCGAAAAATCTGACGGTGATAAAAAGTAGCCGTCTGTGATTCGAGAACGTCACCGACAGGTAATAATACTAGACAAAAGGTTTAAACGCTAAAATATTACTTTCTAGACAGAAACGACAAAGATCCGCTGCGAACCAGCACCCACCAAAAAAACATTGTGAAACGAAACAATGTTCGCCACGTCATCGTCAGAATGCTCCTTTCACACGTAAGACCAATAAAATAAGAGCTTTTAAAAATTCTGGTTGACCAAACAAAAATGTCTTGTCTTACGTGGCACGTTCCCCGATACCGTAAATGCAAGCAAACTCTGCCGCAGCCGATTGAAACCCACTCAGAATTGCCAGATGGCTGATTCTAATTGGTTGATAAATATAACGAATACTAAATTTAGTTCGCACCGGAAAGAAACCCAAAATTATATAAAAACCGCACACACGCAAAAATGAAAAACCACAAACGAGACACAACAACAAAACGCAGCATTATATAGAACAGCAACAGCTCCTATGTGTCTCTCTCTGTCTCTCGCACACTGTGTTTGTGTTTTGGGGTCTCTGGTGTCACTGTAAATAGCTCAGACTCAGACACACACGCGTATATATAAAGAGAGAGAGAGAGAGAGAGAGAGAGAGAGAGAGAGAAGAGGGTTGAGCTAAGCTTTTGTTATGGGTTGCTTTCGTTGCACAGGGAAATCAAGCAAAAAATCAGAGAACTTGAACAGCGATTACAGTGACAATAAGACCAATAAACCACAAGATCAAACAGCTTCAGGTAATTCTGCTCACACTTTTAATCAAATTTCCCAAAACATTGTGATAAGACCCATTTTTTTATTTGTTTATGGTGATGTCTGTTTAAGAAAGAAAAATAAAATTACATTTTCGTGTTACTAAATTTTTAATTTTTGGGATATGGGTATTGTTGTAAATCGATCAAAATCGATAATCTTTGTCCAAATTTGTTTTGTATAATCTTCCATGCGAATTTTTTACCATAATTTTTTTTTGTGTAAAATTTAATGGGCTTTCCCAATTTATATATTTGATAAATATTTCGATTTTTTTTTTAATATTGAGTTTGTTAATAGACATCTTGTTCTAGCATTGTGTGTGTGTGTGTGTGTGTGTGTGTGTGTGTGTGTTTTTTTTTTGAATTTTTTTGGGGTTTAAAGTTAAGCTGCCTTTTCAAATTGTATAATTTTAGGGGCTAAGTTTTGATTCTGGGTTCATGTAACGTTTTGTAGTTATTATGCAAATACTTTTCTTTTTTTCGTTTGTTTGCTTGCATGATTGGAAAAGTACAACCCATAATCCAAAATTTTTCTTCAGTGTTGGGTTTTGTCATTTTGTGTTCCTTGTTTGCTCTTTCAATTTGATGACTGTGGTTTTTCCCGAATATCTCAAAATCTATTCTTGGCTTTTGCTAAACATGTGTCTTATTCGATGTCACTCTCTTTCATTGTGTGTGTGTGTGTGTGTGTGTGTGTGTGTGATGCTAATGTTGTGTGTGTATATGTGTCTTAGATGCAGTGAAAGTCAATCCAGATGTAAATGTGAAGGAGTCTGAGGTGAAAAAGGAGGTAGTTTCTAAGGATGACCAATTAGCTTTGGATGTAAAGGGCTTGAATATGAAGGAGGAGGTTTCAAAGGATGGCCAAACCAATGGCAAGCGGGCGCAAACATTTACGTTTGATGAACTAGCAATTGCAACTGGCAATTTCCGGTCAGATTGCTTTCTGGGTGAAGGTGGTTTTGGAAAAGTTTACAAAGGGCGTTTGGAGAAAATCAATCAGGTTGGTTTGGGGATTAATCTGATCTTATTAGTTCTTTTTCGCAAAATAAACAAAACTGTGATGGTCAACGAGTCTGAAACCCAACTAAGAAAAAGTATAATAATTTAGCTCATATAGTCAACTAAACAAGGTTCTAGAATTTCATATAAACTTTAATACATGTTTGCAATAAGTTAGAAATACTGTTAAATATATTTTCTCTGCTCTGGACAGCTAGATGCTTTGTTCTACTGTTTCCTTAAACTTTAATATGCTGTTTTGTATGATCTGATCCCATAGTTTGAATTTAGTGATTATTGTGGCTTTATTCTATGTTGTAGGCTAGTGGTAAGACCTGAATTTTGTTACTTTTTTTGGTGTAGGATGTAGCTATCAAGCAACTTGACCGCAATGGACATCAAGGAATTAGGGAATTTGTTGTTGAAGTATTGACGCTTAGTCTTGCTGACCACACTAATCTTGTCAAATTGATTGGGTTTTGTGCTGAGGGAGATCAGAGGCTGTTGGTTTACGAATACATGCCATTAGGATCTTTGGAAAACCATTTGCATGGTACTCTATTTTCTCAACATGATCTCATTCTCTTCCCATCTCTGTTATGGCAACAACATTTTAACTTTCCAACTTTTGGTATCATTTCCACAAAGACTGTATGAGCTTTTTTTTTTTTCACCCTTGGCTTTTCCTTGGCAGATCTTCCACCTGGCAGAAAAGTAATTGATTGGAATACGAGAATGAAAATAGCAGCCGGTGCAGCGAGGGGCTTGGAGTATTTGCATGACAAAATGAAACCCCCTGTTATATATCGTGATCTAAAGTGCTCAAACATTTTGCTTGGTGAGGAGTATCATCCGAAGTTATCTGATTTTGGATTGGCCAAAGTAGGTCCCAGTGGGGATAAGACCCATGTTTCCACAAGGGTTATGGGCACGTATGGGTATTGTGCACCAGATTATGCAATGACAGGCCAGCTGACATTCAAATCAGATATTTACAGCTTTGGGGTTGTTCTTTTGGAGCTCATCACGGGCAGGAAAGCAATCGATAGCACCAAAAGTTCTAAAGAGCAAAATCTGGTTGCATGGGTAAGATAACATTGTTGCTCCACTATTTCCTGTTGATATTAATTATTTGGATAAATTGCTTTATTGTGATTGTTGCTCTTGTTGATTTACTCTACTAAGCAATATTAGTTCTCAGGTAGAGCATCAGTCTATCAATTTGAACTGCTGATTTAGTGGGCATTGCTGTGTCTATATATCTTTCTTGAATATTTAGTTATTGCATGTTGGCTTCCCAAGAGCCAGCATTTGAGGTATAGAAGTATAGGGAGGGTTTTATCACTTAAGAGTCTGATTGGGAATAACTTATTTAGCTGAAATTGAAATTTTTTTTGCTGAAAGTACTATAGATAAAGTTAAAAGGTAGCTGAAATAATACAGTTAGACTCATGAATAGTATCAAAAAGTGGAATGGGACGTATGAATAGTAGCAAAATAAGTTGAATAGGAACAAAAATAAACTAAATAGTAAAAAAAAAATGGTTTTTTAAGCCAATGCCAAACGCAGCCTTAGTTGACTTTTTTTTTTTTTTTTTTGGTTATCATCCTAAACTATATCCTATATTATCCTTTGCTCTTCAAACTTTTTGAATACACGTTTTGTACCCTAAACTATGACTACACTCTGCACCCTGACATTAAATTTACTGTTAACTTAGATGAAAATTCAAAGTTTATGATGCAATATAATCAGGAGTATAGTTTAGGATAGTAAAGTGTAATTTCTTTTTTGTTTTTAAGGAATTGAGAAGATGGACAATTAAGTCTTTTCACGTAGTGTCATACTTTTTCATTTAAGTTAACAGCAAACTTGATGTCGGGTTACAAAGTGTAACAAAGATCATAGTTTAGGTTGAGGATCATATTTTAGGGTGTAAAATGTGCATTTGAAAATTTTAGGGTGCAGAGTATAATGGGGCATAATTTAAGGTGGTAAAGTGTAATTGTTTTTATTTTTTTGTAACTCTAGCTACTCTTAGAGACATCTTCACTATGAAGCACAAACGCTTCATTTTGGGTGCGTACCCGTGTCGGACACAGGACACGTTTGGGACACTTCTTCTGCTGCACGTATGTCTGCACGCATGTCCCAACTATCTTTTTTTTTTTTTTTTTTTTTTTGAAAATTTCAGGACATGGTCGGGATATAGGAGGGACACCTATTTCTTATTTCCTTTTAGTTTCAATCTTGAACACTTATCTAGATTATCTATCTTTTATGGGTTCAGGTAATAGGTGCCTTTAGAGCATTTGTTAATGAACCATTTTAGGAAAAATTTGATCACATTTATGGAAAATATAAAAGGCTGTCAAAATAATATATTACTTTTTTTTTTCCATAAAAAATTTCTAAAAATATTTTCTAAACCAATGTCTTTAGAGCATCCATTAACTTTTCTCATTTTTTATTTACTCTTTTAGATCTTATTCTTGGTTTGTGTTCTTATTTCTAAGCATCATTTATTAGTCATGAATTCATTTTATTATCCATTATTGCTTTTAAATTGATATATATATATATATATATATATTTAACATTGTATGAAAAAATAAATGCTTAACAATATTTAAAATAAAATTGTTATGTTCACAACATTTTCACAATACTTTCATTGCAAATCTTAGGTGATAAGCGGTTCAAATTTGAAGTCATCACTAAAATTACTTTTTTGCCAGTTAATAACAACTAGTATAACAATTAGTAACAAACTGTCACTTAAGATTTGTTGTGAAAATATTGTGGACACAATATTTCTCTAATTAAAAATATAAAAAAATATTTAATAATTAATTAATATGCGTATACCCGCTGTGTTGTGCTCTACTTTTTCAAAAATTGTCGTGTCGCCATGTTGTACCCATACTTGTGTCTGTGTCTGCGCTTTCTAGATCTTCTGTTGAGCAGCTCACTTGCATTGTGATGTTATTGCTGCTGGTCCCAAAGGGCTTTCTAAAAAGTTTTAATAGTGGTTGACCTGTTTATTTTGTAGAAACTAGCTGAACAAATTTCCTGTTTTAACCTCCTATTTTCTTTCTTTTTTCAGACTTTGAAGATGTAATATCTCCTTGGAGGTTTGACTTTCATTTTAAGAATCATGCTAGAATATCTTGAGGAAGCCCCCAAATTAAATTTTTTTTTTTTAAAGAAACATCACAGCCAACTGATTTTTGGCTTCTATTACATCAACTGTGAACAAAACAGGAATACGTAAATGAATCTTTAACTCAAACTGTGACCCACCTTTCTCTTGCATTAGTTGCAATACTGCAATTATGGAGGATACTTACCAATATTTTAAATTGATCTCTTCAAATGTCTATGTTATCAAGTCCAAGTATGTATTCTTGAGTCAAAACAAGATCATATTAAATTTCCAAACTTCTTATTTTTTGGAGCATAAAGAAAACTGTTATTCAAAATGTTGTCTTCATCAGGCTTATACAGTGTATTGGATTTGTTTTCAGGCACGGCCCTTATTCAAAGACCGGAAATATTTCCCACAAATGGTTGATCCACTGCTCCAAGGTCAATACCCTATGAGAGGTTTGTACCAAGCACTTGCTATTTCTGCAATGTGCGTTCAGGAGCAGCCTAATATGCGACCTGTCATAGCTGATGTGGTTTCAGCTTTAAATTACCTTGCCTCCCAGAAATATGATCCCCAAATCCATCCAGTACAAAACTCGCGGAGGAACCCATCATCATCTTCTCATGTCAGAAGGGAATCAAGGGATGATGATAAAAGACAGATTGCAGTAAATGGACAGAAAGAGACTGAGGTGGAGGAATAAATTAAGAATAAAGTGATTCATATCTTTTTGCAGTGTTCATATATACTGTGCCTAGTTATCCATTTTTGCATCATAGAAGATAACAGCCGCTTCCTTGAACCTTAAATCTTTACATACAGGGAATTTCTGCCTTCTTTCATTGCTTCTTCAATGTACATGTGAGCTCAGTTCTTGTACGTAAGATGTCTCTTTGTAGGAACTGTCTTTCAATTTTTATAGTTTAGCCTAAGAATTCATTAATAATGATTTCTCTTTGCTGTGCTTCTCTCTCCAGCTATATTCTAATTATTCGTGCATACATTTCACTACTTGTTTAGCATAATATGCTTGGTGATGTTAAAAAGTAATATACAGACGCCTAGGTGGTTATATAGGAATGCTTCACCATACAGAGTGCAATTAGCTTCATATTCTCGAGAAGATTTCCAAGAGTATTAGTCTGTACAAAACATATGGAATGTGTAACTTTAACCTAAGGTTGCAAACTCTACTGTTGTCAATTACCCTAGTTTTCGATTCCAGTCATACAATAACATTGTGGACAAGGGCTGCATTCAAGTTTATCTTATATTTGATTCAGGTTGCAGTGGGGGAGGACTGGTGTAATGTATTTTGTTCTAGTTAATGCAAATAGTTTTTTTGATTCAGCAAAAAAAGAAAGTGCATCTTATATTTGGCACTTTGCAGTGTTAAATTTGACTAGTGTGCTCACCTTTACCATTTTTTTAATCAAATTTGGGCAGGTTGATGTGAAATTGTTTAAAAAAAAAAAGGGGTTGATGTTAAATTGTTCATTGACAGACAATGGCCTGGCCTGGCAATAATATATACCCGAAACCAGTCCAAGAAGTTAGTGGGCTTGCCAAATTGGAACCTTTATGACCTTATGGGCTTCTGAACTAACCTCAAGCCCAGTTTTATCCAAGGCAGAACAAAATGCTCGGATCCAAGAATGTTACTTCTTAGAAATAGGGTGAGGTCTGGTGGGATATTCGTTACAAAACTTCCATAGACAGATTTGCAACTCAAATCCATATATGATGGTGATGAAGTATGAGGATAATTCCAATATACTCCATGGAAGTATATCACAAATTTATTTATTTATTTTTTTCGGTATATTTGACTCATTGCAATGTCATGTGATGTACCATTACCCAGCAACTACTTTGACTGTTTGACCCATACATCTTCATTGTGCTAGACTTTAAATTTTAAAACTGATGGGTCTCATCAGAAACTCAACGCCAAGATCAAAATCGGAATTTCAAGATTGGGCGGTGCATAATGCTTGGCTTATGTAGGGTCAAGAGCCTGACTATTCCCTCGGGTTGTGTAGTCCCCTTGTCCCATACAAAATAAATAATTACAGAGGGGAATTTCTTAATGATGACTAAAAATTTCGAACATAAGATCTTATGAATATTATGACTAAGCAAGCTTCTTGTAATTTGTCTCATTCTAATTTTGAAGAGATTGATTACTACCCATAGCACGCTTGGACTAAGCCAAGGGTTTTGTAACTCAATTTTCATCTCTTGGGGTTCTAATGTGGATTTCCAATGTTCAAATCCACCATCTCCCATTGTAATTGGGGTGTGCAGCCAATCCGCCAAAACCGACCTAATCCAACCTAAGGTTTGGGTTGAGTTTTGAATTTTTTTTTTTTACAGTAGTTCAATTGGGTTCGGGTTATAAGACTCACAAATCCTCCAAACCTGACCCGACCCAACTATATTTAATATATTTTAAAAATATATTATACAATTTTGTTATTTACTTTTTTGTCCATCTTCCTAAACTTGCCGTGTCCCTTTCTCTCTTTCTTTTTGCTTCGTAGGTTTGTCCCTATCTAGCCTTCACTCTCTCTATTGTTGTTTAGTCATTAGTGATGTTTGCCTTTATGAAGTTACATTGATACTAATACTCAATTTAATAATAATAATAATAATTAAAAAAATGTCCAACGGCCCATGGTTCCAACCGGATCCATGTGGGTTTGGTTGAACCTTTGTAATGGGTTGGGTTGAATTAGTGGCGGCGTCACGTCAAAGGCAGGGGGTTCAAATGAACCTCCTGACCTGAAGAAAATGAAAAAAGTTAAATATAATATCTTTTTAAAAAATATTTTTTGAAACACCTAAAATAAAAATTTGACCACTTTAAGGCTAAAAACGGATAAAAAAGGATGGGAAGATCCAACAATAAATTAAAAGATGCATAGCAACACCATAAGAGGAGAAAAACAAGAAGAGGAAGTAGAAGATAACAGAAATTCACAAGCGGGGTAAAGGAAGCTTAAGTCTGAAATTTTATACTTCACTGTCTACACCTAAAACTTTAAGAAGGGAAACTAAAAGGTGAGATAATTTATGAGATTTAGAAAAAATATATATATATATATATATATAAATGTGATATTCCGTGGGTAGGTGGTGGGAGTGGAGGTTTTTTTTTTTTTTTTTTTTTTTTTTTTTTTTTTTTTTTTTTTAACTAGTGGAGTTTAAGGTTTAAAGGAAGCTTCCTTGAAGTTTCATAACTTACAAATATCCCTACATATTTTTTTATTTACAAAAGTTACCATATTTAATTTTTTTTTGAATAACCAATTTAATCATTTTATATTATTATGAATTTTATTTAAAAAATTACGTTAAGTTCATTAATTTAATTTGCAAATAATAGCTTAATAATAAAGATATAAGCAGTGACATTTATATTTTGAGAAAGTTAAACAAATCTTTTTTCTTTTTCTTTGTTTGATACAAGGCAAACGACAATGGGGTATGATACGGTAAGAAGTGAAGGCATATTATTTTTGATTGAATTATTGAGTGGAATCCTTAATAGTCTATTGCTATAGAATCCAACCCCCACCCCCCCTCCCGAAAAAAAAAAAAATTTCTTTTTAATAGTTAATGCTATATTAAAAAACTTCAATAATTAGAAAAATTTCAATGACCAATAATTTGTTAAAATTGGCCCCCCAAAATAATTTTCTAGTGCCACCACTGGACTGAATTGAACTTTTTAAACTTCCCATGGTGAGTTGGGTTGAATAAACCCCTCAACTCAAACCATACACACCCTTTAATTGTAACTAATTATTAAAGGGATTAGTTTAAGAAATATTGATAAGAACTTTTTATAGGAAATAAAAAAGCAACTGACTTCTTTGATTTTTCTCAAAAAAAGAATTCTTTGACTGTTTTATTAAATTTCTTATAAAAGTAGTATTAAAATTTTTCTAAAATAGTCTATTAAAAATATATATACTTTTGTTTAAGAAGAATTTTTTAATTAAGTGCACACGTTAACTGACCATCTATATATATATAGATGGTCAGTTAACGAATATTTGACGGAGGAAGAAGATGATGATATGGAAGGAAAAAAAAAAAAAAGTTAATGCTTTTTTTTTTCTTCCTTCCTTTGATAATAAGAGTTGGAAAATGTTAACGAGTGCTGTACAGCACTTGTTAATAATCCATTTTAAGAAAATTTTGATACCACTTTTATGGGAAATGAAAAAAATTGTCAAAATATTAATTACTTCTTTTTTCATTTCTCATAAAAACTTTCTTTAAATGAATTATTAACAAGTGCTGTACAGCACCCGTTAACAGTACCCGAAGAATTAATGCTTAAATCACTAATTTCTAGGGAGTAATAATAACATTACTATGAGTGTTTTTTGATCCTTATATCTAATAGTAATTAATGGTCTATAAAAACTAAAAAGTGTAACTCTTGTAAAATTACGTCAGATATGACTTGAATCCATTTCAAATATATAAATATATATATATATATATATATATATATTTATATTTATATGAAAGTCTCCTTGAACGGTCTCACTTTGTCACGTGCAAGAACTTTCCCGCCCAACACACCCTGACTAAACGTCTAAACCCAAGCCATAATAAGCTCACAAAATCAGAGACCCTTCAGCTTCAAATTCACAATCCCACGCCAACCCTCTCAAACCCCATTACGGAAACCTCAATCACTCTCTCTCTCTCTCTCACAAATGCAACAGAGATCCTCTTCATGCTCATCTAGAGCAAATGGAAGTGATGAGCACTGCGTCATCAACGTGAACCAGCAGCAGCCCGTACAAGTGAAGCAGTGTCCACCAAAAAAGATGGATGACATGGCTGATCTTCCGGTTAACCATCTTCGTCTCGATACCAAGAAGAAGAAGAATATTTCACTGCCCTGGTCTGCGGGCAAGTGGGTCCCCCATGCCATTCCAGTTATTGTTCTGTTTTGCTTCTTTCTGCTCTGGTGGTTCTCCTATCATGGTAAGGTTGAAAAAACGAATATATATATATAACAAAAAAAGTTTCAAGAACTCAATTTTCATCTGGATTTGTTTCTTTGCTTTTTATTGTTTAGGGATATTTTTAGATTTGTTTATTGTTTGGGTACATGGGGTTGATTCTTTATTGCTATTTTCTTTTTCTTTATCATATATCATTAAGTCACTTTGTGAATTTTGTATAGTGGAAATGATAGTATATTGTAGATTTTTTTTAGATGTGTTTCTTGTTTGAGGTAGATGGCTCTCTTAAGCTTCCTTGAGAGGAAAATTGAGTAATTTGCTTTGATTTTTGTGGAAATGGTAAGCTGGGAAGAAAAATAATGAGAACATGAGACTGTTGTTTTCAAGATTTATAACCATGCATGTCCATATTTTAATCCTATTGCCTTAAGTTTTAAGTTCTTTTATCCCACAACGTTGTTTTGAAATCTTATAGAAGTATTTTGGGGTGAAAAGGGTTGTTGAAATACTATAATCACGTTTTCTTTTTTAAATACGCCAAATAGGGCTCTTTAGGAAGCCGGAATCAGTATGTCAATTTCAGTAGTAGTTATTCAGCTTAGAAGATATTATTAATCCCTTTGTATTTTCTTTTATTGTTCATATTTTCTATCATTTTCCTTCATTTGCCACTGAGGAAACTGTGGAAAAGGAAAGAAATTTAAAGTTACGTTTATGAAGAAAAAAAAAACCAAAATTTTTTGGATTTGGTCTATCTAAGTAGAAGCAAGTATTTCTTAGGTTCAAACAGCCAAAAATTTAAGAATATAATGCTTTCCTCTTTCTGCTGCTCTCTGCATCCATTGGGAGCATGAGGATAAAGATTTCAAGAAATAGATATCATATTGTTATCCCTAATTAGACTTCATTCTTTTTTCTTTGCTTGGAAGCAGTAAAGTTGGTGAAAGAGGATGGCTTAATTACAGCTATACATCAAATTGAGACACCAGTGCCTCTGAATGATACTCATATTGATGTCACCATCCTGGCAGTGGCTACATCACCAATCACCTCAGTCCCTCTGAATTTGACAAGCAATAATGAGATGGAAGCACATCTGGTGAGTACAACTGACCTAAGAACCATTCTTGGAGATGCTGCTTTCAGCATTATGTTTGCTTGAGCTAAGAGTCTAAGAAGTATTACAAGAAAATTTTCTCAACATGGTTTTCCTCTCTCACTAGGAGAGGCTTTCTGTGGCTGGATCATATGGATATAACATTGCTCATTGACTTTCCTGTATCGAGATTACAAAAAAAAAAAAAAAAAAAAAAAACAAGAAATGGCTAATTGTAGCTAACTCATTTCATGATCAATGATGTTGATTTAAAATTTCTTTTCATATGTGGATTTAATGGTGTGATTTGAGCTTGCAAATCAATCTCTGCTGAGCTCTGATCCTATTAACACCCATAGTGTTGATTCCATCGCTTATCTGCCTTTGAGAAATCTTCAAATAAGAAGATAAGAACACTGAGAGATCAAGCTTAGGTTCCTTGATGCTACTAAAACTGACTAATCTCGCCTTCACGACAATTGCCTACCCATAAGTACATTGTTGAGCTCTTATGTGAGGGCATAACTCTACAACAATCTCTTCTTGGTGACTGCATAAGACGTTTGTGATCCAGTTAGTAATAGCATCAACTTAAAATAGAGGGACTCAGAAACTCAGATATTGTTTGGATGATGTATTTGACATGTATCAGAAAATTGTGAATAAAATGTGTTCAGAATTCATTCTAGTGAAGAATTTAGAGATTATGAAGAAACTAGTTTGTTATTCTTATCAAAATAGCACTAGCACTTCTCCCCTTGAAAAGTTAGATGTGAGTTATGTCATGAATTCATGTCTTACAACTCTCATTTTCAACCAAAATCACATCTAATAAGGAACATTGAAATGTTGTCCCTTATCTTGGCCTTAATGAAGGAATCTTTTTCCCCCCCTTGAAAATGTCCTATTATAAATTCTTACAATGTGTGGATTTGATGGAAAAGAATTTCATATTTCTCATGTCATGTAACTGTCTAAATGGGAAACCCAGTATATCCGTGGCTCCTTGTTTCCTCTGTTGTAATTTTAATGTATTATATATATTTCGAAAACATGATAGATCAACATCAAACAGAATTAATTAACAGATCCTACAGGTTAGAGTGAAAAGCTTCATTAGATAATGAACGCAAAAGAAATCACTAATACCTTCTGCCAGCGTAGAGGATCTGGTCTTTTTAAGACTACAATGGAATCAATTTTTTCTGGTGAGTCCATTTTCCACCGACAGTAAGGAGGCCGGGATTTATCGCGATAGTAAATCCCAATTATTTGCTTCCTGGATCGATCATATCGAGAGGTGCTCATGTAATAAATGAAGGGCTTCTGACAAGGATGCTTGGTCACAGGCCTAGTGTTGAATGCATATGCTGTATAATCAGCTTTTCGGTACCAATTGAGAAAGGTTCTTGTAGGCATCTCTAGTTCTCTGGGAGAAATCACTCCCCTTAAGATTTGAACCGCATAACCCCATGAGATGGAGATGGACCAATATCGTTTTTTGTCATAGCAGATTGATTGTTGCATTATACTAGCTGAATCAAGCTGGATGGATTGTGTGAGATGTCGGAGGGCTTTGACTTGGGTCATGCGCGGAAATATTGGTTCCACTACATCAAGGTGGTGTAATGACACCAATGGAGTGACAGGATGGGCTCCTAAAAGGCCTAATAAGTTTCCATAGACATCATACTGCATAATTACAAAAATACAAATGTTAAACAATCTAGAATTAAGAAACTAGACATTTTTTCAACGATATACAGATGATTAGAAGCAACAATGATTCATTGTTATTTTAGCACCTTTTCCTATTAGGAAAGTGGATCTGAAATCCCCTTGTTCTCTTTTAAGTGCCTAAAGAATGAAGCTTTTGTTTTGAAGTCACTGCTTTTGTCAAAACTCAAAAGAAACTTAATTACCTGATGAAAGCCAGGTTCCCTGGTAAGTGGTACTCCTAGCTCCGACATGCAAGCCTGAATTCTGTCATCGCTGCCATATAAAGCTGGGTACTTCTGAATGCAATGATCCTGCATCTTTGCCAACTCCTTGGCCAGAGGATAGCTTATAGCAAATCCACCCCCACCATAGGCCATGGCATATGAGAAATATATATTCTGAAGATGACTCTCTGATGAGCTCCCAACATAATAGAACTGCCTATGATCATACTTGGAAAGTATCCTCACAACATTATCCACCATAAAAACCGTGTCATCATCACCCATCACAAACCATCTAACATCTTTCAACCCAAGCCTGAATGTCTCAGAAACCACTCTTGAAATTCTCAATGCTGATCTCTGTCCCTGCCGGTTTGTGTACTTATATTTTGAAGTGTCCCCAGAGATCCGAATCTCCGGTAGCCCTTCATTTCTTCTAGTTGTCACTTTTTTATCTAACCAAACCACCCCTCTAGTTACCTTAGGCTTCCACCATACTTTTATGTATTCCTTTCTCTTTTCCCATAAATTTGATGAGGCTGCTATCCCAAAAACAATGTGATTGAGTTCAGTGTCATATCTTTGGGATTTTTGTGGAAGTAGAGGTTGCATGACTTCATCTTGTAAGTCTTCTTCATTGGTGGAAGTTGCGTTGGTGATCGTTTGAAGGTGTTGTTCTATGGAGGAATCTAAAGAGGTGGGACATTTATGCTGTTCACTGGTGAGGATGAAATTAGTGGAGTAGATAACGTAAAGCATGGAGACGATGAGGAAGAACCAAATGAGGGTGTTTCTCAAGCCTATTTGTGGTCTCATTTGGTACCAATGTGGTAACTTTTTGTCAGTGTCTTCAACTTTGATGTTCTTGCTTCCCATGCTTTCAGTTCAAGGTGTGGCCAAGGAGAGGAGAAAGGTTGGGTTGAGAATTGTTCGGATCTAAGAGATGGTGAGAGGGGCATGGTATATATTTAAAGTATGTTAAGGAATGGAACAATAGTTTGAATGCGGATAACATAAAGACATGGTTGAAGTTTACATCTTAGGTGGAACTGTGGAAGCCTTGTGATTTGTGAACTGTGATTGTGATTAATCTGAGGCCATTAGTTTTTTACATTCATATGAAGTTACGAACCATTGAATTGGTTACGATTTGGAATATGATTTTGTACAACACATTCCTTGCAGTTTTTATTATTATACAAATATAGGATAGAAAATGTAGATTTGTTGTTTGTTAATTTGTTTGCCTATTTATGGGCTATATAACCGGATATATATAACTTTCTCCCTTTTGTTAAGGGCTTAACGTTAAACCCTCTACCCAATTTATATTTTTTGACAAATATTTTGATTGTTTTTTATTTTTGCGTTTGTTAATAGACATCTTGTTCAAGCATTTTCTTCTTTCTTTTTTTGATTTGGGTTTTCAGTTGGGGTGCTTTGAACACTGGTCAATAATTTCATTTCTTTCTAACAGAAGTAGTGAATCTTTATGAAGATGTTTTCAATCATCCAAGTTCTCTTTCATTTTGTGTTCTTTGCTTGCTGTGTCTCAAAATCAATCCTTTGCTTTTGCTAACCATGTGTCTTATTTGATGTCACGATCCGTCTTTATGTGTGTGTCGTGTGAGATGCTCATGTCTTGTGTGCATTTGTCTGAGATGTAGATGCAGCGACAGTCAAATCCAAATGCAATCCTAGAATTTTTTATTTAAACAATTTTTTTTTTATTAGATATTGAACTAAACACACACACACACAGCTGAACTAAACACACACACACACACACACACACACAGGGAGCGGGGGAGACTCATAAGGCTTACAATACTAGTAACTTCAAAAGGGCCTAACTTTTGAAGGTACTAGCAAGGCTTATAAAGCTTTCAACTAACACACACTCTTCCGATGTGGGACATTTTGTCCCGATCTTTTCTTTTGATTAGATACTGAACTAAACACACACACACACAGGGAGCGGGGGAGACTCATAAGGCTTACGATACAAGTAACTTCAAAAGGGCCTAACTCTTGAACATTAGATTTTTAACTAGTCACACTATATTAATATTTTTGGTCAAAGCATTACAGATATGATTTGTAATGTTATACGGACATGACCGTTAATTTAACTAATGTGTAACCCTATGTATATATATGAATACAATTAAAAGCAATCACTATTACACAATTTGAATTATACATTTTTGAGAAGATGTTCAAATTATACATGATATTAGCTTACACATTTTTTTAATCATACATTTGTAAAATATGTAATTGTTTCACATTATATATATAATTTAGAATTTAATTGGATTTGAACTCTTTGGTTTTTTACCTAATAATTCACTTGCTACAAAAATTAAAAATAATAAATAAATAAATGGACATGTAGCGGAAAATTAGACTTTATTTGAAATTCAATTTAAAATCTAATTGGATTTGAACTATTCAATTTTTATACTCAATAATTCACTTGGCACAAAATTAAAAATTAAAAGAGTCACGTGGCGCAAAATTGAGAATCCAATTAAATTCTAATTGGATTTTCTCTGAGCTTTGGCTATTGATATATATATATATATATATATATATAGACTAGTGTGTAATCATGTACATATGTAAGGGTACAATTAAAAATAATCATAATTACATGGTTCAATTTATAAATTTTTTCGAGAAGATTTTCAAATTATGCATGGTATTAGCTTACATATTCTTAAAACCATACATTTCTAAAATATTTAATAGTTTCTCAACATATATATATATATATATATATATATATATACACACACACATATTATGTGGGGTTCGAGGACCGAGGAGTCTCAACAAAAGAACAATCTTCACAATCCAAGTTAATGAGGGGTTAGCAAGCTCCGAAAGTTCCACCTACCCTAACAGAGAAAGGGAATTAGGACAACTGATATCCCTTAAAGACCCGAGGAGAGGAGAGGGTATGGCAACCTGAATAAGGATGATGGGAGGAAGCTTCTTGGAGAATATACCACCTACATCCGCATTTAATGCCCTTTACCAACCTTATTGGCTGCGTTAATGTGGAAATGACTCCTAAATAGTATCTTCATAGCTAGCATTTCCTACCACCTTCATCAGAGCCTTGATGGGACAAGTATCTTGAGAAATGCTTGTAGATGTCCAAGTGGAGGACTAAGATGCATGGAAAAAAGCTATAAAAGGAGGGGATTTATTTGAGAAAGGGGATGAACATTTTCTCTAAGAAATAGTAATAGAATAAGGTATTATCTTGTGTCAAACCTAAACCAAATATACACAAGAGATTGATCCTTAGACCCGCTCGTGGAGGATATTATCCTTAATTGTTATTTACTTTACGCTTATTTGTTACTCTAGGCCCTTCGGCCTTAGACCTGAACTTAGTTTATAATTGCACTTGAATTATTTTCTCACTCTCTTCACAAATTCTATTGTTTGGGCTTGGTTTGAAGGACAAGATACTACTGATTTAAGTGGGTTTGGGCCTTTAATTTCTAAGTACTTACATATATGATTTAAAATTTAATCGGATTTTAGACTTTTTGGTTTTTGCACCCAATAATTCATTTGTTTCAAAAATTAAAAAAACTAGTCGCTAACCCGTGCTATGCACGGGAAAGTTTGGCAATTTTATTTTAATATATTATACATATTTTTTTTCTTTGTTCAGTACTAATAAATCAAAAAATGTCAATTAATTTCATATTAACATGATATAATATTATATTTGTTATCTCTAGAGAATATATGAACAAATAAATCAAGGTTAATAGTAACTTGATGATTATTTCATAGGTTCATATAACAATTTCCACATTAAAATTGCAATAAATACAAATAAATACAAAAATAATTTGTTTATGCTTGTATGCTTCCACTTCTCATGGATGGAAATCTTCATTACTGTATATGGTTGTATCTTTATATTGTTGTACATTCTGCAGAGAGATTGTATTTTTGTATGATGTAGTCTCATTTTTCACCTCAAGGAAAAGTTAAACATGGCCCCAAAGAGTAACAAAAAGTTGTTTTCAAGCCCTTAGCAGTGTTCTTTCTTTCCATGGTACCCTAGATACTCCTAAAAGTGCAGCTTATATGCCTTGAAAAAGGAAATAACTTACTAACTTCCTTCACAATAACAAAAACCTCCCTATGAAAATGCCCACTTAACAAAATGATAATCATATTCTTTAGTTTCACTAATCCGTAGTTGAAGAAAAGTAAGGTTTTAATATTAGAGAAAAATACCTTTTCCACCAAATTCTTCCTTAACCCTTTTAACAAAATCCTCCATCTTATAATTGATGCAAACATTAGCTCCACGATACTTGCAAACAACTAATTTTTCATCATTCCCTACCAAACACAATCTAAAATATATTATACATGGAAACTAAACTTATGCATGCATTAGATGAAAAGTGATTTTGGACTGTCAGCAACAATACTGAATTGCAAACAATAAGGAGTGGTGTTTTATATTATATATAGATAGATATAGATTTTCAGTTTTAATATAGTGTGAGGAGAGGAAGAGATGAAGGAGTTAAAAAGCCAAAATTTGGCGTTAGGAAGCTGAAGGGTTGTCGTTTGAGATTGTAACCATGGAACACAAAGAGTTGCTGTTTGAAATTGTTACTGTGGAACACAAAGGGTTGCCGTTTGAAATTGTAACCATGAAAGAGATAGGGTTGGGAATTTCTAAAATTGTAATCGTGAAAGAGATAGGTGATAGGCCAAAAATATATTGACCCCTTGTGATGAATTGATTGATTAATTAGCTAAATTTATTAACTAACCAAATTAACATGCAAATGCGTGGTAGCACAAATAAATCATCAATTAAACTAAGTATGCAGCGGAAAATAAATTGACACGATGATTTGTTTACGAATAGAGAAAACCTACATGGCAAAAACTCCACCGGGTGATTTTAAGGTCACCACTCCTGAGAATTCACTATTATTACAACAAGCGGTTACAAGTAAAGGAATTACAGTACTTTATACCAACCTACAGTTGAACCCTTACCCCAATACCTAATTGAACTTGTTCTGTAGTGACAATCTTTCCTTTTATTGCACAGCTTCTAGTACGTGACTAACCAATTGCGCGGATCCTAGTATGCGACTTGATTCACCAGCTAGAAAAGGATGTTGGCTGCAAAGTTCTTCAGTTCATCCAGACAATGAAGATCATGAAGTTATCTAGTTACAAAACCCTATGATGTACAAACACAGCAGCTTTTTCACAAGAAAGATAAACTAGGACAAATTCTGTCTCCGGTCACAATTTGCATGAACAAACTTTGCTCCACACTTGTGCAACTTGTGTCCACCTTTGATGGCCCTTAAAATCATCCTTATATATGTCTAGGGTTGTGAAAAAAGAAAGCCCAAACTCATAATCATGGAATGGATGAAAAACAGTCTTGAAAAACTGAACTTCATAAGCCTCGACAGATACCCTATCTGTAAAGAAGTTGTCGAGCCTCGGGCTGAAACAGCTCTCTTTAAATCTTGATAGATGCTAGCTGTCGAGCTTCAATGAGCAGCACTTTCACATTTGATTCTTGGACAGACTTGCATGGTTTTAACACTTGATCTTGAAACAAAGTTTCTTGAAGTATTAAACACATCTTAGATCTACCCAAATACAAGTAAAGTGCGTTTTGTCAAAATATTAGCCAATTACATAAAATAGTGACATATGTTCCTAACATGTGAAATACATATGTCCTAACAATAGGATTGGAAATTATTTTCTTTTTATTAGGATTTTTAAATTTAGAAAAACTATTTTTAAATTGTAGGACAAATTCAAGAAAAAAATGGTAATGACATGGTTGCTGATGTGGCTCAACCTGAGCGTAGCAACATTAAATGCTACGCTTCAGATTTTAGTAATATATAAATTAGATGGACACGTGACACAAATTTGGACTCTAATTTACATTTAATTTAGAATTTAATTGGATTTGAACTCTTCGATTTTTACACGACATGTGGTACAAAATTGAGAATCCAATTGAAATTTAATTGGATTTTCTCTTAACTTTGACTATTTTCTTTATGAGGAAATAACAGTTCTGTGGGATTAACTCGCTTTATTCCCATTATTTAATTTCCCAGATTTTCTGCTGTTTCAGTAACTACCTCAGTAATGTCGTCATTAATGCCGTGATTTACTCCTGCACCGTTGACTGACATTACTTCTTTGCGTGGGAGTGAAACGATTGGCCTGAGATTATTTTCTGACGATGTTTCAGACATTGGTGCTTTTCCAGGTGGGCTGTGTGGCTTTTTATTCCCTCCCTCATCCTTCCTCCTATACCCCGCTTTGGCTATTAATATATACTAGTATGTAACCCATGCTTACAAATGAGAATGATGAATTGTAGTAGTACTATTGATGTTAGCTTGAGTTATAAAAACATATAGAATATTAGTTCGACCAGGACATTTGAATGTATTAAAATTGTTTTTTCTTGCAATTTTCATGATATTGGTTACACCAAGTTTCACATTACACTACTGTTATATATATAATTTTGAAAATCACTTTTAGATACTACATATACAATATCAATTCACAATTACTGTCTGTGAAATTCTACTAAATACAACAAAAAATAAATAATAAATTAGTTTAATAATATCTCCTAAATTGAATGAGGATAGGTGTATGGAATCATTTAGTTTAATTACAATTTGTTACGTTCAAGATCCTAGCATACAAATTATCTAAATAGAAACAGTATAAAAAATATGCTTATTAGTTTAGACAAAAAATAACAGTGAAATATAAACAATTTAATTTATATGGAAAGCTAACAAAAGCAAAATTCAATTTTGAATCTAATTAAATTTTCTCTAAACATTGGTTTTATATATATATATATATATATATATATATATATATAGATGGACACGTGGCACAAATTTGGAATCTAATTGAAATCTAATTTAGAATCTAATTAGATTTGAACTTTTTGATTTTTACACGACACGTGGCACAAAATTGTGAATCCAATTGAAATCTAATTAGATTTTCTCCTAGCTTTGGCTATTAATATGTACTAACATGTAGTCCGTGCTTACACACCGAAATATTAATAATTGTGATGATAAGATGTTCATCTTGGTAGATTTAGTGTCCATATTGAACTTGGAATCTTCCTGGAGGCGCCAATGAAGCGGTAATGTATGAGAGTGTGAAGCAAGGAAGAGTGGAATTGAACATTGTGTTTGAACCCGGCCTTACTCTTAGAAATCTGAAAGGAGGAGGAAAGGGTAGTGTGTGAATCTAGTTGGTAGAGGTTGAGAGAGAAGGAGGAGACATGAGATGACAATATGGCATTAGGAAGAGATGATGTTTTACTTTTATAGTCTTCCTCGTTGGACTCCTTGATTCTGGTACTGAGCAGATGAGATGTTCACCCATAAAAGTGTGCAGGTGAGATGTTTTTGCTTAGGACAATGAGCATTATCATTATGGTTTTCTTGACTTTCATGTTAAATGTTAATGAATCATTTATTTGGGTACAAAAATTAGGAAATTTAGATAAGATACATGACACAAAATTGGAGTCTAATTTATAATCTAATTAGATTTTTTTTTTTGAGTTTTGGTTAAGACAAATGGCGCAAAATTGAGAATCCAAATCTAGACATGTGGCACAAAATTAAAACTCTAATTTGGAATTCTATTTGAGTTTCTCTCTGCTTCACCTATTATTATATATATAGATTAGCTTGTAACCGCATGCATATACATAGATACACTTAAAAATATACAATAAAATACATAATATAATTCCTATATATATAATTTAAATACTATTGATAGTCATTTTTATATTTTACTAACTCTTTATAAAAATTGTAAGGATATTATTAACTATAAAATGTAAATTGTCCTTTTTTTTAAATTATTGTGAAGCACTTTTTTTTTTAACGATTCATTTAATTCAAACTCTTTAGTTTTTGTACTTAATAACTCACTTGAATGAATATTTATGATATGATTCTACATTTGATTCTAAAATTAAGAAATAAAACTCTTTAAGAATAAATAATTTAAGACACATATACAAAATTAGAACTCTAATTTAGAATTCTACTTTGAGTTTCTCTCAGCTTCACCTATTATTATTATTATTATTATTATTATTATTATTATTATTATTATTATTATTATTATTATTGATGACTTATAAACTTGAATTATTTTTTGTTCTATAAAAAAATAAAAAGGCTTATAAATATAAAATCATTCAAAAATTATGTTTTTTTTTATGGTTTATGTATATTGGACTTCTTCTTTTTTTACACTAAATTAACTCATTTAGTATAAAAATTAAAAAACTTAAATTAGATGGGACACGTGTCACAAAATTAAACTCTAATTGAAATCTAATTTTTACATTGAATTAACTCACTTGGCACAAAAATTTAAAAACTTAGATTAGATGGGACACATGTCACAAAATTAAACTCTAATTGAATTCCAATTTGAAATCTAATTGAATTTTCTCTCAGTTTTACCTTTTATTATATATATAGATATCGACTAGTGTGTAACTCCATGTATATACACGGATACATTTAAAAACAATTATAATTACATATATATAATTTAGAATCTAATTAGAATATTAGATCTAGTACCCATTTGGGTACTGATGAAAAGCCGGCTTATTGCGTCTGCATTTCCTTTTTTTTTTTTTTTTTTGAGCCGCGCGTTTCTATGGCTGTTGTCTCTTCCAGTGGATCCCATGTACTGTTCACAGGACCCAGAAACCTCTTTTTTTTAACAAAATTTTCATTAAAAATGGGTCCCACGACACTATTCACATACTTAAAAATTATTTTGCTATAGTCTTTTCAGTTTTCAGCAAAATAAGTGGTATCCAAATACACCCCTAGACTCTTCTTTTTTTGCATTCAATAATTTACTTAACACAAAAATTAAAAAAATTAGATGGAACACATGTGCAAAATTGAACACTAATTAAAATTCAATTTAGGATCTATTTGAATTTAGACTTGCACATAATAATTCACTTGAAACACAAATTTAAAAATTAGATGAGACACGTGGTGCAAAATTAGACTTCAATTTAGAATTTAATTGGATTTTCTCTTAGCCTTGGCTATTAATATATATATATATATATATATGATATATAAACTTGAATTGTTTTTAGTTATACAAAAAAAGGCTCGTTAATATAAAATCATTCAAAAGATATATTTTTTATAGTTTACTTATATTGAACTCCTCGTTTTTTACACTAAATTAACTCATTTGACATAAAATTTTAAAAACTTAGATTTGATGGGACACATAGCACAAAATTAAACTCTAATTGAAATCTAATTTTTACATTGAATTAATTCACTTGGCACAAAAAATTAAAAACTTAGATTAGATGGAACATATGGCATAAAATTATATTACAATTTAATTCCTATTTGAAATCTAATTGGATTTTCTCTTAACTTTAGCTATTATTATATATATAGATATAGATATGATGGACACGTGGCACAAATTTGGACTCTTCGATTTTTACATGACATGTGGCACAAAATTGAGAATCCAATTGAAATCTAATTGGATTTTCTCTTTGCTTTGGCTATATATATATATATATATATATATGACTAGATCCCAGGTTAGTACACCTTACTACACAGCCAAACAGGACTCAGTTGTTGATCAAGACACTGACAACAGTCAAAAGGTAGAATCCCCTTCAGGAACCAATATGGAGGACTCATATCAAGATTTTGATCTCAAACTCTTAAGAAGAGACTTTGAACCAGATATGGATGCCTTAGGCAAAGAATTTGACTTAGAAAAGAACCGAGTCAAGAGAGAAGCCTATAGAGCCAACCATACCAGAGAACAAAAGGTTGAGGTTCTTAATGCTTGGAAAGAATTCATGAAAGAGATATCCGACAATATCCCTTTCTTTGAATATTTTGAAAACCATTTTGAATGGCACAAAAAGATGTGTCCTTCCCAAAACCAACTGGATCAAAGATGACACGAAAGAAGTTGTTAGTCTACCAACCCTAGTCGTTCAGAAAACCCCTTGTGAGGTCAAAGTTCTCAGTAAGCAAGAAGAGCTCCTCCTTGACCTTATTGAAGAAATTAAGGACCCGATCCTTAAAGCCCAAAAGCTTAGTGCATTCCATGAAACCTTAGTTAGGGCAACCGGTAAATCCAAACCAAGGATCCAGGAACCTAAAGTTGATTTAGAGAAAATTTACAATAGGTTTACTAAAAAGACAATTACTGTTAACGACCTCCAGCATGAGATTAAAGAAACCAAATCAGAAGTTAGAATCCTTAAGCAAGAATTGACCATTCTTAGGGTAGATAACAGTCTCCTTGACCAGAGAATTAAAACCTTGGAAGATACTTCTCATCAAGGCAATGAGGAAGGTCCCTCATCCCAGAACCCTTCTGATGATGAAGATGAAACAGTTAACCACCCTACAGCAGATATGGTTCAAGAAGAACAACCCAGTAATAGAAAGTTCTTAGAAACCATGAGTAGGATTAATTTCCAAAAATTGCATTCCATAGTCAGAATTGTCATTAGTAAAGATTTTGAGTTCACGGTAGTAGCCCTAATTGACTCAAGAGCTGATCTCAACTGTATCCAGGAAGGAATCATTCCTTCCAAGTATTTTGAAAAAACTAAGGAAAGATTGACATCTGCAAGTGGCGGGAAAATGCAGATTAAGTATAAAATCCAAAAAGCACATGTTTGTCAAGATGACACATGCGTCAAAACCACATTTGTCTTAGTCAAAAATATGGCAGATAAGGTTATCCTAGGAAACCCGTTCATGTGTCTTTTGTACCCTTTTGTTACGGATAGTGAAGGAATCACTACCCACCCTTTTGGTCATCCAGTTAAGTTTAAGTTTCTTAGAAGTTCGGAGCCTAGAGATATTAGTTGTCTTCAAGAAAACTCAGTCTCTAAAACCTTAAACTTAATTAGAGCCAAAACACAGCATGTCAAATACCTTGAGGATGATTTAAGATATAAGAAAGTTGAAGAAAGACTTGCTTGTAAAAACATCCAAAGAGAGATCAAAGAGTTTGAAGAGAAACTTAAGCAGGAAGTCTACTCTGATCTACCCACAGCTTTTTGGTATAGAAAAAGGCACGAGTTAGCTCTCCCATATACCAAAGATTTCAATGAAAAGGATATTCCAACTAAAGCTCGACCAATTCAGATGAACCAAGAACTCATGGATTTTTGTAAAGCTGAAATTGAGGATCTCCTTAAGAAAGGAATCATCAGAAAGTCTAGGTCACCATGGTCTTGTCTAGCCTTTTATGTCCAAAAGAATGCTAAGATTGAAAGAAGTGTACCCAGATTAGTTATCAATTACAAACCTCTTAACAAAGTCCTAGAGTGGGTAAGGTACCCAATTCCAAACAAAAAGGACTTAGTCAATAGGCTTTGTAAAGCAGTAATTTTCAGTAAGTATGATATGAAGAGTGGTTTTTGGAAGATACAAATTAGAGAGTTTGATAGGTACAAAACAGCCTTCACCACACCCTTTGGTCATTACGAATGGAATGTAATGCCCTTTGGCCTAAAAAATGCTCCTTTTGAGTTCCAGAATATCATGAGTGAGATTTTCAATCTATTCTCTAGTCATGCTATAGTATACATCGATGATGTACTTATCTTTTCAGAGTCCCTGGAACAACATTGGAAGCACCTGCGAACATTTCTCCAAACAATCAAGTTCAATGGTCTTGTTGTTTCAGTCCCAAAAATCAAACTTTTTCAAACTAGTATGCGATTCTTAGGTTTTGATATAAGACATGGTGTCATTAAACCCATAGAAAGAGCTATCCAGTTTGCGGATAAGTTTCCAGATGAAATCCTAGATTAAACCCAGCTTCAGAGATTTCTAAGATCTCTCAATTATATCTCAGAATTCTATCAAAATCTCAGGCAGCAATGCAAACCACTTTTTGATAGACTTCAAACCAATCCATCCTCTTGGACTCCAACTCATACCCTAGCCTTCCAGAACATCAAAAAATATGTCAAGACACTTCCTTGTTTAGGAATTCCATCAGTCAATTCCTTCAAGATTGTCCAGACTGATGCCTTTGACATAGGTTATGGTGACATTCTCCTCCAACATGTTAGTCCCAATTCTCCGGAACAGATAGTCTGTTTCCATTCAGGAATTTGGACTCCCACTTAAATAAATTATAGTACTATTAAAAAAGAAATTTTATCTATAGTACTATGTATTTCAAAATTTCAAAGTGATCTTTTGAATCAAAAGTGGGGTTTGTACGAGTTTCTTTCCCGACATTTTGGTTTAGACTTTGCAAAATTCACGGGTAAGGAAATCAGTGATACTGTTTTGAGTTCCTTTTATGAATTCTATATCAAAGTCAAAAACTGAAAGGATAGCTTGGGTCCTTAATTTCTTCAAAAAGGTCAAGGAGGAGCTCTTCTTGCTTACTGAGAACTTTGACCTCACAAGGGGTTTTCTGAACAACTGGGGTTGGTTGACTAGCAACTTCTTTCATGTCATCTTTGATCCAGTTGGTTTTGGGAGGGACATAAGTCTTTTTGTGCCATTCAAAATGGTTTTCAAAATATTCAAAGAAAGGGATATTGTCGGATATCTCTTTCATGAATTCTTTCCAAGCATTAAGAACTTCAACCTTTTGTTCTCTAGTATGGTTGGCTCTATAGGCTTCTCTCTTGACTCAGTTCTTTTCTAAGTCAAATTCTTTACCTAAGGCATCCATATCTAGTTCAAAGTCTCTTCTTAAGACTTTGAGATCAAAATCTTGATATGGGTCCTCCATATCAGTTCCTGAAGGGGATTCTACCTTTTGACTGTTGTCATCGTCTTGATCAACAACTGAGTCCTGTTTGGTTGTGTAGCAAGGTGTACTAACCTGGTATCTAGTCCTAACTCCTTGAAGTTCAGGGCCTAAATCTCTTCGGGACCTTGGGAAAGGAACTAAAGGTCTAGAAGAACTACACTGGGATGCAGGCTTATCTTTAAGAAAGATAGAAGGCTGCCTAGGGGTGTGAATAGGCTGAAGATCAATTGGAGATCTGGGCTTATAATCATGTAAAGGTGTTCTAAACCTAGATTGGTCAAAACTAAGCCTAACAGAACCATCTGCTAGCTGCTGGACAAAATCTAAGTCTGGATTCTGGTCTAGGTTCTAGATCTGGAGAGGATAATTTTCATTTTCCAAAGTCTAACTGGATGGGAAATCTACTTCTGACCATTTTAGGGTTCTAGGTTGAAACTGACATCTAACTTTATTGAACTGGGTAAGCTTTTGGGCTTTGATGACTGGGTTCTCAATCTGTTCTATGAGATTAAGAAGTGACTCTTTTTTCCCATTGAGTGTATTGATACTCTTGTTTCTACAACAACTATCCCTGCAGGCTAAATCAATTCTAGGTTCACTAGAAGAGCTGTAGTTTCTAGAGGGTTCTGATGATGATGACTGGTGGACTACATGGTCACTAGAACTACTGGTTGACACATGTTCTATATGGTCAAGTTCTAGGAGTTTGAAGATCTTTTCTTTGCTGGTTTGGTCACTAATAAGGGTGTTGATAAGGTTTTTAGCTTCAACTTTACATTCATTCCTGAAATGTCCCCTTTTTTCCACAATTAAAGCATTTTCCTGATGCTTTTGAAGGTTTCTCATATCCGCCGATGGACTTAGATCTAGAGGGTTTTCCTTTTTTATAAAAATCACTATCTTTGGAATTGCTATATTCCCTTTTTATATAATACTTAGCAGCGGTCTTTTTCCTATATGGCTTCTTAGGGGATTCTTTCCTCCTGAATTTGGATTTCCTTTTAGAAGGAGCAATCGGGGGTAAGCCATATTGTGTACAAAAGGTTCTTACTTCGTACTTGGCTTTGCTCTTGTTGGCTTGACTCTGTATCATGAAATCTCTGCACATCTTCATTCCTTCACTTCGGATAGTGCTAGAAATATCACCATAGGTAAGGTTATCGTAATCAATAACTCCTAATGAGTTGCAAAGTGTTTCTTTCACTTTTTCACCAAATAACCTAGGTAAACCATTTATGAACTTCTCCTTCCAGAATGGAGAGTTACAATCACTCCTATGCATGACTCTGGTGGTGAACATATCTTCGTACCATCTGTAGTCTCCTAGGGTTCTACATCTAAGGTTACTTAACTGATCGAAAATCCTAGATGTGATATTGCTAGGTTTTCCTACGAAATGGTTTATGATCGTATAGATTAAAGTATTTACACCATCAGGAATTCCTCTTCTGGGGTGTTCTTCAAAGATGGGGAAACCTTCCTCATTCTTTTGAATGGCATTCCTAATGTCTTCTTTGGATTCTTCGGTTAGGCAATTAATCCACCATTGGAGCAACTTTCCTGTGAAACCTAGAACTATGAGGTCAATGACTTTTGGGTGAGTTTTTCCCTCATTAAGGTAATTGTTAGCTACCATGGCTATGTGCTGGATTTTATTTAGAATTTCTTGTTCTGATAAACCATCTATGTTCCATTCATAAAGTTTACCGCAAGAGACTGAGAATTGGTTACTGACATTCTTCTTTTCATATTGAAGGTCAGGTGGTGTAGGTATAGGGTACCAATTTTTGGTTAAGCTGGTTGGGTTAGGATGGTGAAGTCTTTTCACCTCTAAACCTCGAAATTGTTTTTCTATGTGTTCTATCTCCTTTTCACTTTCTGAGGAGGTTCTACTAGAAATACTAGAAGCCTTGTGAATGTTTAAGGCTTTAAACTGGGAGGCCCTACTAGGTGAAGAAGTGCTAGGTGAAGAGGTAACTGGTTCCTTTTTTACTAATTCTTCAAGCTTTTGGGTAACGATCTCTAAAGCTGATTGGTCTTTAGATTTGATGCTAGATTTTCTTGAAGTTGGGAGCTTGACTAAAGGCTTTTCTATGGTTGGGATTAGTTTGCTAAGGTTTCCTGACTGGAGGATGACCTTGTTTTCCATTTTATCCTCAACCCTGTCAAGTTGTTTTCCAATGATATCTAGGCACTGGTTGGTATAATTGTTCTACTCAATAACCTTTTTGACAAGTTTCTCTTCTCTTGAAGGGAACCTAAAGGGTGTGGCAAGAACATCTTGGTTTTTATACTTAAATGTAATGGCTGCAAAAGGTGGATGACTGGATCTGACAACTTCTTTTGTGTCATCTTTAGTCCAGTTGGTTTTTGTGAGGACACAAGTCTTTTTGTGCCAATCAAAATGATTTTCAAAGTATTCAAAGAAAGAGATATTGTCCGATATCTCTCTCATGAATGCTTTCCAGGCATTAAGAACTTCAGCCTTTTATTCTCTGGTATGGTTGGCTCTATAGGCTTCTCTTTTGACTCGGATCTTTTCTAAGTCAAATTCTTTGCCTAAGGCATCCATATCAAGTTCAAAGTCTCTTCTTAAGACTTTGAGATCAAAATCTTGATATGGGTCGTCCATATCAGTTCCTGAAGGGGATTCTACCTTTTGACTGTTGTCATTGTCTTGATCAACAACTGAATCCTGTTTGGTTGTGTAGCAAGGTGTACTAACCTGGGATCTAGTCCTAACTCCTTGAAGTTCAGGGCCTAAATCTCATCGGGACCTTGGGAAAGGAACTAAAGGTCTAGAAGAACTACACTGGGATGCAGGCTTATCTTTAAGAAAGATAGAATGCTGCCTATGGGTGTGAATAGGCTGAAGATCAATTGGAGATCTGGGCCTATAATCATGTAAAGGTGTTTTAAACCTAGATTGGTCAAAGCTAAGCCTAACAGAACCATTTGCTAACTGCTAAACAAAATCTAAGTCTAGATTCTGGTCTGGGTTCTGGATCTAGAGAGGATAATTTTCATTTTCCAGAGTCCAACTGGATAAGAAATCTACTTCTGACCATTTTAGGGTTCTAGGTACCTGAATCTTAGCATTAACATTGGTCTGGATAAATAGGGTTTCTCCTAACCTTTTCCTATCAAGTGCTCCAACGTTTAGGTTGGTTCTACAACACTTATAGTAGATCCTGTATATCGAGGCGATCTGGCTAGCTCCTTGCACCATGAAGGTACCATGAGACTTGATATTAAAGGTAAGAACCTTCATGATATGCTCGTCATGGAGGTCAACTGTGAAATTGGAGAAACAATTAAAATGAACTAGTCCACCACTTAAAGTGGTTTCAATGGTTCCTAAGAGGCTGTCATTAAATCTTATATGACGAGTATCTCTAAGGGCTAGAAGGATCGAACTATTCAACCCTTCTCTAATGAGAGGTTTAACTTCAACCTAGACTAAACCTATGTGAAGGAATTTGTGTCCTTGCTTCCTGTGAGCTCTAATCTTTTCTGAGGTAAACAAGTAGCATGTTTCATATGGCTTTCTAAAACCATACACTTGCTCTATGGTTCTAACATGGTAATCTGTCTTGAAGACTTTCTTCAAGTTCCATGAGGACCTATAGATCTCATTGGTTGAAACTGTAAGGATATTCCAATCTCCTAACTTTAGATCTAGATCTGATAACTCATACTCTTCACTATTGATGATTCCATTTTCTTGTGGAATTTCAGGGAGGGATGATGATTTACTACATAAACTGGTAGAAGAGTTACTTTTAAAAAACCTATTCATCATTCTGTAAAAGCTGAATGAAAATTACAATTATAACCTAGTTATCCCTATCTCCAAATAACCGGATTTAACCTTAAATCTATAACAGGGTATTCTAACCAGAGACAAGGTGCCTTCTTAATGCACAGTATAACCTCCAACTGCCACTATCCTAACTTTCAAGCCTCAACGCCTCACTCCGACTAAACGGCCACTCGGCTTAGGATACCGTGGTCTGACTGGGCTATAGGACAACATTGATATAGGTCTTACACATCTCAAACAGTCCACACCTACAACGGATTTTGGGGCTAAATACAGAGATAAGAAAACACAGATAATGTTGGTAATAACTGGTCAATTCAAACAATTAACACAGAAAGATTGATAGAATGAAAGAATAACTTTTCTGACACAATACTATAGATAGAAAAAATCACAAATGAATAAATGGATGGGAATGGAAGAGTTATCAAGAAATAAATCTAGAAGATATAAATATCACAATTCAACATAAAATGTATCTTAAAATAATGCAAATAATTTTGATAACTATGGCGGTATAACCGGCCAACTTATGATTGAAAATAATGTGTAACTTACAACTGATCGGCCAAACTTGGCTCTGATTCCAAAAGGGGGTAAGTTACAAGCGGAAGGGGTCAGATGCCGACTGAGGCTATCTGATTACAAGACTGAGGCCGACTGGGGCCATTTGGTTACAATTGTAAGACTGACTGAGGTGTTACAAGTGTAAAACTGGGTTTCCATCTGAACCAATTACAAGTATTGGGTTGTAATGGGAGGTGACTAGAATTCTTTCTTAGAACTGGACCTGTTGAAGAATGAATCTGAAGCTTCCTTATATAGGCTGAAGGAGAGCTTTGGATTCCCTAATGATTGCTGAAAATCCAGAAGGTAAAATGCTTATATATCTCTGGATTTTTCTGTGAGATACGAATCCCACCATCCACGAAGAGTACCAGAAAAACCAGTAACAAGAAGTTCAACAATTTCAGAGTGACCATAACTATGGTTATTCAAGTAAGCAGTTCCAACCATAGACATTTGAGCCATTTTATTAATTATTTCTTGTTCAGACAAACCATCAATATTCCATTCATAAAGTTTATGAACAGAAACAGAAAACTGAGTTTGAAAAGCTCTTTCTTCAAACTGCATATCAGGAGGAGTAGGTTTTGAATACCAGTTTTTTGTAAAAGACACAGTAATGAGTTTTCCAACAAATCTTTTAATTTCTGATATATCATGATCAAAAATCTTTTTAGCTGAAACAGAAGACAATGAATCAGAATCAGTGTTTTCTTCAAAAACATTTTCTTTTTCATTTCTTGAAATAGTTCGAGCAGCACTTGTGGAAGTACCTTCAGTTTTAACCTTTAAATCAGAATGCTATCATTAAATCTTTTAAATCTAGCATCTCTTAAACACATCAGAATAGAAGCATTAATACCTTTTCTTGTGAGTGGTTTAACAGCAACTTGAACAAGACCAATATGCAAATAACTAAGTTTTTTAGCAAGAAATTCATTAACATTTCTTTTAGAAAACAAGCAATATTTTTCTTGAGTTCTAGCGATAGAAAATGTTTGTTCAATAGTTCTAATTCTATATTTAGAGAAAGCAGTATTTTCAGTCCAACTAAGCTTATAGATGGACTTAGTGGAAACCTTTGGAATATTCCAATTTCGAAAATCTGGGATCTCATTTTCTTCAACAGTGTGATCTTCTTTATTTACAATATCAGGAGGACAACCAGTCGTCCTGGAGCTGACAGAGGAGTTGGATCTCCATAACTTATCCATACTATCCTAGGTTTAACACTCAATTATCATGTTTTTTCTTAACAGCGTTGCATTTCGTAACACATACCCTAAACAACCCTATACCTCTCATGCCCTACATGCTCTCCTAGCTTTAACGGGCCTTACTGTTCGGTTCTGGGAATTTCTTTAAGTCTAGGGTGGCGCCAACGACAGTAAGAAGAGAACACAACAAAGGAGTATCAAAGTTTCGGGCAGACACGGACAAGGCACAAAGACACAACAACACTATCACCGGCCAGAAAAGAACGGATGGCTCTGATACCAAAAGGGAGGGGGGAGCACAGCTGCTGAAGAGGGAAGCACAGTATGGAAGCACAGTAATATAGTGAAAGATAAAGAAAGTAAATGTAAGCAATATATGAAAGCAAAGTAGAACTGTCCAAGAAGGCTGTAGAGCAATATATAATCAAAGTAATTTAAAGCAATAATACGGCGATAGAACCAACCAAGCAGTATAACAAAATAATTATAAACAATATAACAAAATAATTATGAGGCGGTAGAACCAGCCTAACAATATAACAAAGCAGTATATTAAAGCAGTTAGGAGGCGGTAGAACTAGCCAAGCAAAGTATTAAACAGTTTAAAATATAATAAATACAAAGCTGAAAATAGTTATTATAGAAACTAGATAATCAACACTTACAGCAGTAATAGTCACAGGATTACAATAGTTTAACAGTACAAGGCTTGGAGACTAGTTCTAGTTACAAGCTTTGTAAACAAGGTAGTAGTAGGGAATCCAAGAGAGGAGAAGGAGTCCTAAGGAGAGTCTAGAGAGTTCTCCGTCTAAGGAATTCTATCTCTAAGGAGTTCTGGCTTTCAACTTAAGGGACAGCCCCCCTTAAATAGGCAAATTTTTTCAAAGTGAACAGTAACTATAAACAGTGAACAGTGAACAGTGAATAGTGAACAGTAACTTTTTTCACTTTTTGTCACATTTCGTAGCAGAGTCTGAATCTTCATGTTTTATCAGTTTGTGCTGAGAGAAGTGACCAAATCATGAAGAATCTACTTTATAAAAAGCAGCATCAATTATAGGAAACAGGCAGCGGAATCATCGGGGGTATCAGCTTTAACACTTTAGCCATTGTGCAGGCCAAACAAACAAGAGAATCAAAACCAATATTGTAGCATTGGCCATTATGCAAGCCAGTCAAATAGGAGAATCAAATTCAATCTTCTGCTAAATCAAGATTGTCTTCTTCATCATGACCAAACCATTCCTGATTGTAAAGGTAATATGGGTTTTTTGAAACAGATGCTTCAGAGGACCGTTCATCTTCTAAACCATCATCAGCTACCTTCTCTTTTGAAATCAACTTGAGGAGGGCATATAGAGCATCAGGGTCCTTGCGAATTTCATCCAAAGGGGAACCCTTCTTTTTAGGCTTAACAGAGGATTTAACAGTGGTAACAGATGTAGAAGCATGTGCATTAGCTAGTTCAACCTTCTGCACTGTGGAATTGATCTTAACACTGGGTAAAGCATTTGGGGATGACAAATCCCTGGTAACATTGTTGATAACAGATTGTGTGTGTGGAAACTTATCCCACTATTTGACAAACCATCGGCGTGTGAGAACATCTCCTTCCTTCTCATATTGCCACTTCAGGATCCAAGGAACTTTATATCTCTTAATGAAATGAAGCAAAGGAGAAAATTTAGCACCATAGGAATCAACCTTGAATGTTTTTGAGAAATATTCAAAAGAATCCTTTAATGGATCTGGAAATATATCAGGAACAGAGCCAAATTGGGTCCACCATCGGCCGAACCAAAGAGGCAAATTGGAACTGAAGTCTTTATCGAAGTTAACAAACCATGAATGAGTCATGTTTTCATTCTGATGAAGCATAAATCTGAACCAAGCAGTGATGTAATCATGGTAGCAGTATGAAACATTGGATTTGGGTAACATTCTTATGAAGGCAAGGTTGGGACCCCACATTTCTTCAGAAATAATGTGATTTAGGAAAACACTGTGATAAATAACTTTACTAGTGTTAACCTTATCTTTGATGGCTTTAATAGTGATTGAATTTTCATGGCTCAGGATATCAGCATAGTAATTCACAGTTTTCTCACTATGTTCAGGAATCCAGTGAAACCTTGGGGGAAAATAGTTGGTAACAAGTCTAAAGGGGTCAGTAATAAGTCTAAAGGGGTTAGTAATGGAGGCCCTATTTGACTCAATGGAAAACAGGTTTTGGAAATATTGTTTTTTAACATACTGGGAAGTATAGGAAGCATTGAGGAAAATAGTTTTAACAGTTTGGTTAACAGAGGTTAAAGCATAAGGGTCATAGAATGAGACCAAAACAGAAGAGTAATTAGGCTTAGGAATGGTACCTAAGGGAGTGAAACGGTTAACAATCTCCAATGGAGAAACAGGTTCCTTTTTAACAATTGTTTTATCAGTGGTAGGGCTCTTGTCTTTCGACCGCCTACTTGCCATTGTGACACTGCAGAAATTCACGGGTAAGGAAATCAGAGATTGCATTTTGAGATCCTTATATATATTCAATATCAAAATCAAAAACACTTAAAATAGCTTGCCATCGGGCAAAAATATATTTTGAAGCAATATTTTCAACATCTTTTTCAATAACATATTTAGCACTTTTGCAATCAATTCGTAATAAAAACTTTTGGTTTAACAAATCACTTTGAAACTTTGAAATACATAGTACTATAGATAAAATTTCCTTTTTAATAGTACTATAATTTAACTGTGCAGCATTCCAAACTCCAGCATAGAAACGAACAATTTGTTGAGATGAGTCTGGGGAAACTTTCTGTTTCAGAATACCTCCATAACCAATGTCAGAAGCATAAGTTTCAACAATTTTGAAAGCATTAGGAGCGGAAATACAGAGACAAGGCACTGCCTTAACATGGGACTTGATTTGTTTAACAAGGGAAGTATGAACATCAGACCAGGGTGGAGGATTATTCTGTAACCGATCAAAAAGGGGTTTATATTGTTTCTTCATATCCTTGTAGAAATCAGCAACATAATTCAGAGAGCCAAGAAACCTTTGGAGTTGGGTTTTATCAGTGATAGCATCAGGGAATTTATCAGCAAACTGAATGACTCTATCAATAGGATGAATTTGTCCTTCAGAGATGTCATAGCCAAGGAATCGGATTTTTGTCTGAAACAGTTTGATTTTCTTAGCAGAGACAACAAGACCATTTCTTTTAATAGTCTCCTGAAATGAATATAGATGTTTCCAATGCTCATCAATAGAATTGGAGTAAACAAGAACATCATCAATGTAAACAATGGTGAAATCGCTAAAGGGATTGAAGATATCATTCATAATGTTTTGGAATTTACTAGGAGCATTCTTAAAACCAAAAGGCATAACATTCCACTCGTAGTGACCAAAAGGAGTGGTGAAAGCAGTTTTATACCTATCATTCTCACTAATCTGAACTTGCAAGAATCCAGATTTCATGTCAAACTTGGAAAACACTATGGCATCACTCAATCTATGGACTAAGTCATTCTTTTTTGGAATAGGGTACCTAATCCATTCTAACACTTTGTTCAAAGGTTTGTAATTGATCACTAGACGAAGAGTTCCTCTCTCTATTTCAGCATTTTTTTGCACATAGAAAGCAGCACAAGACCAAGGGGACTTGCTATTTCTGATCAGTTTTTTATCAAGCAAATCTTGGATTTCCTTTTTACAAAACTCTACCATTTCAGCATTCATCTGAATGGGGCCAGCTTTAGTAAGAATATTTTTCTCATTAAAATCTTTAATATATGGCAAGTTAACAATGTGTTTCTTCCTATACCAAAATGCATTGGGAATATCAGAGCAAACATCATCAATCAACATTTTTTGAAAATTATTAATTTTTTATTGTAACAATTTATCAGAAAGCCGTTCAGCAATTTTCTTGAATCTAACTTCTTGCTTAAGGAAATTGAGATGATTGGTTTTAGCATGAATCAAAGTCAAAACACTATCAGTATCAATCTCAAATTTGAAGAAAATTTGAATTTTACTTTCTGTCCGAAAGGATCAGTAGTAATTCCATCATGTTCAATAAGAAAGGGATACAAAGCATTGATGAAAGGGAGACCAAGTATCACTTTATCAGTCATGTTTTTAACAAGAATAGAAGGAATCTTGAAACAGACATTATCATGGTAAACATGAGCATTATTCAATTCATATTTAATTTTCATTTGAGTACCATTAGCAGAAACCAATCTTTTAGTTAACTTTTCAAAATATTTTGAAGGAATTAATCCTTCTTGGATACAGTTCATATCCGCACCAGAATCAATCATAGCAATAACATTGAAATGATAATCATGAGAAACAACAATTTTAACTTTTGTAAACCATTTTGGCGGAAGCAATTTATTAACAAGATTCAGCTGAGAATCAGTGAGAACATCAGCAATACCTATATCAGAAAGAAGAGCCTGTTGACTGGATTCATCTCCATCTTTGAGCTCATCTTGTTCATTATCAGATTGATGTTTATCAAGATTTTTATCAATTCTTAACAAAAGCAATTCTTGTTTAAGGTTATTGTTATCACTTTTGATGCTTTTAAATTCATTTTTTAATTTAGTTATTTTTTGTTTAACAACATTAATCTCATGTTGGAGCTCATTAACAGTTAATTCTTTAGACTTCTTTTTGTTAAATCTTTCCAAAATTTCTTCAAAACTTATTGTCATTTTCACTTTATCATTTTCACCTTTTTTCAAAATTTTCTTAAGCTTATCAAGATATTCTTTTTGCAATTCAGGATTTTCAATCTGACTTATTAATTTGATTAACAAGCTTTCATTTTCTTCACTTTTGGTGAGAATATTAACAGTTTTAATAACATTGTAACAGGAATCTCTACAACCAAGTTTAACAGTAGATGAACCAGAGGAATCATCATCAGATTGGTAACAAGAATCAGATGAAGAAGAAAAATCGTCTTCCAAGGAATCAGACAAGACGTTTGATTCAAGGATTCAGAATAGTTCTTCTTAATCATTATCATTAATGTTTAACATATTAAGTTTATTTTTTAGCTTACCAAGTTTTTGCTTACAATCTTTACTGAAATGACCAGGTTTTCCACAGTTGAAACATTTACTTTTACCAGATTTTTGTTTATCATATTTTTTAGAAATATTTTTCTTTTTAGCATAAAAATCATTGGGTTTAACAAAGTTGGTTCTGTATCTATTATGTTTTTTATGGTTATAATTTTTGTGACCTTTATCATGTTTTTTCCCTTTTTGCCTAGAAGGAGCAATAGGGGGTAAACCATATTGTTTACAGAAATTACCCATTTCATATTTAGCTTTTCTTTTATTTTTTAATTGGTGTTTTAACAATTTTTCATCATTACACATGTTAATACCAAGTCTTTTAATAGTGCTTAAAATATCACCATAATTTAAATTATCATAATCAATGGAATCATTTTTACCAATTAACTCTTGTTTTACCTTATGAGCAAAGATAGGAGGCAGACCGTCAATAAACTTTTCTTTCCAATAAGGCTTGTAGCAATCTTTCCGGAGCATGACTCTGGAAAGGAAAACATCTTGATACCATCTGTAATCAGACATAGTAGGACATCTCAAATTGTTTAGATAATCAGAAATTCGAGATGAAACATTGGATGGAGTACCAACAAAATGTTTAAGAATAGTATAGATCAAAGTATTAACACCATCAAGAATACCTCGACCTTGATTTTCATCAAAAATAGGAAAACCTTCATCATTCTTTATATATATATATATATATATATATATATATATATATAAAGACTAGCTTGTAACCCCATGCATATGCATGGATATACTTAAAAAACATTAAGACGCATAGTATAATTCCTACATATATAATTTAAATACTATTGATATATAGTCATTCTTATATTTTATTAATTTTTTAAAAAATTGTCGTGAGAATATTATTAGGCAGAAAATGTGAATTGTCCATTTTTTTTTTTTTTTTGTATTATCTCATGACGTTTTGAATTCAGCTCACGTACCGCTTTAATGGGCGAACAGCACAACCCTTGGAACATACTACAGCCCCAGGTGATGAAGAGCCAACATTAAGGTGCCAAACCTTTAATTTTTTTTATTAATTCTTAATATTTGATATTGTCAAGCACTTTTTTTTTTAACGATTCATTAATTCTAGATTGTTTGGTTTTTGTACTCAATAACTCGCTTGAATGAATATTTATGATGCGGTCCTACATTTGACTCTAAAATCAAGAAATAAAATTTTTTAAAAATAAATAATTTAAAATACATGGTGCAAAAATTGGACTTCAATTATAGAATCTAATTAAATTTTATCTGAGCTTTGGCTGTACACACACATACAGACATAAGAGCCAAATCCATTGCATTTATTAAAAACAAAAATTTGACTCCTTGATTTTTGCAATGTGTGATGAATGCCGCAGTAAAATTAAGAAATTAAATTAACACAATAACTCACTTGCTACAAAAATTGAAAACCTTAAATGAGACGTGTGGAACAAAATTGAGAATCCAATTGAGAATCTAATTAGATATTCTCTCAGTTTTGAATTGAACACCTGGAAAGATAATTATGGTATGGTCCCAACATAAATATAGACACATGACGCAAAATTGGATTTTAATTTGAAATTCTATTTTGACTTTCTTTGAGCATTACACACACACACACACACACACACACACACACACACACACACACACACACACACACACTACTATGTAACCTGTGGTTAGGCACGGGAATAATAAATTGAAGTGATTCTATTAATGTTAGCTCGGGTTATTAAAATGATTTTAGAAGTACTAAAATGATTTTTCCTTAAAATTTTCATAATATTAATTACACCAAGTTTCTTATTACATTGCTATTATATACTCCCTTTGTCCCAATTTGTTTGTCCTCTATTCCATTTTAGGGCATCCCAAAATATTGTCTGTAGGGTCCTGATTTGAATTCTTGGCCCAATAAAAAGTATGGACTCAAGCCCAAAAGGCCTGAACAATAAATTTGTAGAGAAGCGGGTTGGAAAGCTGGGTTATAGCGAGTTAAGTAACGGACCAGTAGGTTAGGGCAACAAAGAAAGAAGTATAATAGACGTTTATTGAGAAAAAATGTCCTCGGCAGAATTCGAGAAGATTGATTCTTTTCTATTGCCTTTGAAGTTCTATTACAAGTCTCATCTCCAGTTTTTCTCTCCCTCTTCTCTTTAGGAGTCTCTTGCATTATATATCCCCCTCCTAGTGATCTTGACCTTCCACTTGTTGATCATCCAAGCTACCACTTGAGTACTCGTCCTATCAGGGGTCTTCTCCTCATAAATGAAGTCAGAAAAGTAGCTGTAGCGCATTAAATGTGGTGGTAGCAGCTTTTCCTTAGGCACCTCCTAGCTTTCACTTTTGGTACGCTCGAGGTACACATCCTTTCCTCCAGAGCTTTCTAGAAGATCGTCTTGTTTAATAGGATCTGCGCCTGGACTCGTCCGAGGAGATGTTCTCCCTCGGACTGCTCTTTGTAATATCATGACAACGAAGGCATGGATTGAAATCATTTGTATTTGTTTGGTCGTCCTCGGATTATCACATCCTCGGCCAAGGCCTAAGGCCCAAGACCAGACTTGGGCCTCAGTCCCTACAATAGCCCCTCAAAAGCCCAATTTTTCCCTCTCATCCGAGGAGAAGATTGGGGTTTTGATTTTTAAAGGATCGCGCTGCTTATTTCTTTGTTTCCACGTGCAAAATCTCCACTTTGCGCGCTCCTTTATTGCAGCTGACGCTTCGTAACCTGCGAGGGGCCATAATTACTCCAGGCGGTGCTATGTTCCCTACATCCAGCGGTGGGGCGTCAATCTAACGGCTGATATCTGCCTTTGGGACTTGAGCGAGATTACTCCCACACGATCTCCCTCTTTATATAAAGCCTTGAGGGAGATCGGTTGTCTTTTACTTTGCGCATTCTCAAGTCTTCCAATGATCTCAGGCACTCTAACTTTCCCAACTCCGTACAGACTTAGCTTCTTTTCCTTTTCCCTAAAAGATTACCAAAAAGATTTTCCTAAAGACTTCAGATTTGACTTGTTAACTTGATTTCGTAAGTATCAATTTCTTTAAACTTTATTTTCTCCTAGGTTGTGTTCCTCGGACTTCTTCTCCTATAGGAAACCTTTCCCTTGCCATCCGCGTTTACTTTCATGGGTAGATTTAAGCACCTAGTGGATTCTTCATCCGAGATGGAGGGTTTTAGGGCTAAATACCGCATTCCACAAGGAGTGGGCTTACAATATTTTCCCTCGGACCAGGTTCTGACCAAAAGAGGGACGAGCGAGGTTGTCATTCCAATGATTGCTTTTATAGAGGGAGGGATGACACTTCCCATGGGTAGGATAACCAGAGATTATCTGCTCAACCATAGGTTATGCCCCCATCAGTGCGCTTCCAATATGTTTAGGATTTTAGGGAGTATAGATGCCAAAATGAACAGATGAATCTTGGGCTTACATGGCATGACGTGGCTCACATGTATGAGTGCCATGCCCTCTCTGGGGGGTATTATCTCAAGTCCTAGTCTGAGGAGGTGAGGCATCTCCTCGGATTCTGCTAAGGACATTTTCCCTCAGTAAATGTCTATTATCTTCTTTCTTTGTTGTCCTAACCTACTGGTTCGTTACTTAACTCGCTATAACCCAGCTTTCCAACTCGCTTTTCTACAAATTTATTGTTCGGGCCTTTTGGGCTTGAGTCTATACACTTTATTGGGCCAAGAATTCAAATCAGGACCCTACAATTAGCGCCACTACCGTCATCCACCATCACCCTCTTCACGTCATACGCTCCGATTCTAAGCGTCACCACTAGAGCGTCGTCGTAAGGCTGTACAGTTCTGATCTTGTCTTCCTCCGAAAAACTCAGCACAGGCTGGTTGTCCACCTTAGCCCTCTTCTGACTTGAACTATCATCCTCGGCCGACAACCGAGCCACAGACATCACCCTGGATGGGTAGGAGCCGGTCCTTCCCGGGGATGCAAAGATGACATTTATCGTGCCTCTGGGGGGTCTTAAGGGTGCATCGGCTCGAGGCTGGCCCTGCACACGATTGCAATGATGCAGGAGGTGCCCCAATTTCCCTTCTCGGAAAAGCTGGTCTTGGTGATTCCACAAGTTTCTGTAGTCCTCTGTGGTGTGCCCCGGTTCCTGATGATATCGGTAATATAGGTTCCGATTGGGCTTCATGGGGTCGCCCGCCATCTTGGTTGGCCATTTGAAGAATGGTTCGTACTTGATTTTTTCTAGAACCTGGTGCACTGGCTCTTGGAACACGGTATTGACTACCTGCACATTAGTAGCTTTGAGCTACTCAGCAAACTCTCCCCTCGGTCGACTATTGCTGTACCGGACCGACCTAAAATCCTTCCGCTCCTAGGGGATAACCTTAGTCTTTCCTTTTCCTTGCAACTGGTCCTCCTCGACCCTTTTGTACTTATCAATCCGGTCCATAAGCTGGCATACACTGGTAACTAGCTTGCCCGCGATAGACTTCCTTAATCCATGTTCGGCTGGGAGGCCAACCTTGAAAGTACCGATAGCAACATCATCGAAGTCCCCGTCTATCTCATTAAACATCTCCTAGTATCTGTCCGAGTAGGCTTTCAGCGTTTCCCCTTCTCGCATGGACAGGGACAGCAGTGAGCCTAGGGATTGTGGGACTCTGCTACACGTGATGAAACGTGTGCCAAACGCCCTAGTTAGTTCCTTGAAAGAGCCTATGGACTCGACCTTCAGACCATTGAACCACCTCATCACCACGAGTCCCAGGCTAGATAGGAAAACTTTGCACATCAAAGCCTCGTTCTTGAAATGGACAACCATCCTCTGGTTGAAGTGGCTGACGTGCTCCACAGGGTCTGTTCGACCATTATAAATGGTGAACGTGGGTTGGTGGAAGCGTTATGGAAGCTTTGCTGCCTCGATCTTATGCGTGAAAGGTGATTTGGAAATCTGGTGCAATGCTTTGCTCATTATAAATTTCTTGGGGTCCTTGGCTTTCTTCTGCTGCTTGCCCCCCTTTTGGGCTGCCACCTCACCTTCCTCCAAGTCCTCCACTAGCCTTTTCTTCCTAAAGTTCGGGTTGACCTTTAACTCGAGATCAACAAGGAGCTAGGGGGGGAGCAAGAGGTAGAGTGGGAGCAACTTGAGTCTTGGCGGTTTCTTTTGAGGTCGACCCCCCTCTGTTCCTATTGGCCATTATTCCCCTCAAGCCAGGCCTTCGCTTCAAGTCCATGCCTTCCTCCTCCTCGGAGCTGGTGTCGGGCTGAGCGAGCAATAACCTCGTTTGAGGATAGCGAAGGATTCTTCAAGCTTGGTCTCGGAGTCCGAGAGCTCAACGGGCCTTTCTGCTTGTCCTACCCCCTCTTCAAAACGGAACTGGTCGATCTCGGAGTCTAAAGATTAGGGGGGCAATGCTGGTTCTCACTCGGAGTAGCTAGCTGCCTATGAACAGGTGGAGGTGGCAGAACGACTGGGGGAAGGTCCCTGTTAGCCAAAAACCCAGGCCTAGAAACGTCTATTCGAGCACGTCCCTAAAAATCCTGCGATATGGGTCTATAGTCTAAAATCAAGTGGGCAGCACGTAACTGTCCGTCTTCACTTTCAAATATCTCCGACCTCAGCAGGTAATTGAGCGCTGGGACGTTGACAAGGCTGAGCTTCGGAGAAACATGACCCTTGTTTGCAAAAACATCCGAAAAGAAAATCCAGGTCAGACCAATGGCAACTATGATCCGAGGAGTCAGACGCTTTAAAAAAAATAATAATACATATATATTTTTCTTGGAAAGCTAAGGTCCCGGCCGAGGGGCCTAATCTTGAGGTACCCCACCTGCCTTTCCCGCCCTAACTGGGCAGTGAAAACCGTCATGCCAATCTCTAGAGACAACCAGATAGTCGTCCTTCAAGCCTTTGTTGGACTTGGGAAGGCAAGATATCAGCCTCACCTCCTCGGACCGAGACTTGAGATTGTTAGAAATTTATACCCCTGTAAACTAAATTGTTTAACCTAATTAATTAACCAAGTGAATACTTAGGTTTATTATTCAGATCTAGGTTAAAACAATAACAATCATATCATGCAAAGCAGCAGAAATATAAAGAACACAATGATATGATGACCCAGGAAAACCAAACTGGTAAAAAACCTGGGAAGGATTTAACCTAGCTATCCTCAAGGTAAAACAGCAAATCCACTAGAAAGAATTGAAGTTTATACAATAGCGACTTAGACCACTAACATCCTATTGATACCTTGAGTAGAAAACTTACTACCACGACCCTATGATAGCTCTGAGTCCACGGACTACTTCTTTCCTTAACCTTTGTACAAACACAAGCACCCACGCTTGTGACTTTGAGATCTCACTCAAAGGTTTAGCAACACAAACTCTCCTGTTTGTGACTCCAAGACCACCCTTGAAGGTTTAGATCATCAGCACCTTTGATGACTAGAGAAGGCAGCAACTTCAACAATACCGGATCTTGAGATTCTTCAAGCAATAACATCGGTAGAAGATATGAGAGAGCTTTTTAGGAACAAAACCCTAAATACAAAAGAGGCACACTCTTCTCTCTCTAAAAAGCCTTATAAAAACGTGCTTAGAGTTTCTTTTATATAGTGGGAGCAGTAGATCTGAAACCTTAATCCTTAATGGGCTTGAACTGCTGTTTGGGCCAACTTAAAATTCTGCAGATACGATTCTCGATCGATCGAGCCTGTCTTTTGATCGGTCGAACCAGGCAAATTCTGAAATCTTCTTTCTGCAGCTTGTATGTTCTTGTGTGTTCACGATTTGCCAATTGTTCTAAACTTTTAGAACCTAACAGAGATAATACCCCTCGAAGAGGGCATGGCACTAATACATGTGAGCCACGTCATGCCATGTAAGCCCAAGATTCATCTGTTCATTTAAGGCGTCTATACTCCCTAAAATCCTAAACATGTTGGGAGCGCACTGATGGGGGCATAACCTGTGGTTGAGCAGATAATCTTTGGTTATCCTACCCATGGGAAGTGTCATCCCTCCCTCTATAAAAGCAATCATTGGAATGACAACCTCGCTCGTCCCTCTTTTGGTTAGAACCTGGTCTTGGGGACAATATTGTAAGCCCAATCCCTGTGGAATGCGGTATTTAGCCCTAAAACCCTCCATCCCGTATGAAGAATCCACTAGGTGCTTAAATCTACCCATGAAAGTAAACGCGGATGGCAAGGGAAAGGTTTCCTATAGGAGAAGAAGTCCGAGGAACACGACCGAGGAGAAAATAGAGTTTAAAGAAATTGATACTTACGAAATCAAGTTAACAAGTCAAATATGAAGCCTTTAGGAAAATCTTTTTGGTAATCTCTTAGGGAAAAGAGGAAAAGAAGCTTAAGTCTATACGGAGTTAGGAAAGTCGGAGTGCTTGAGATCACTGGAAGACTTGAGAACGGGCAAAGTAAAAGACAACCGATCTCCCTCAAGGCTTTATATAAAGGGGGAGATCGCGTGGAAGTTATCCCGCTTAAGTCCCAAAGGTAGATATCAGCTGTTAGATTGACGCCCCACCACTGGATGTAGGGAACATAGCGCCGCTTGGAGTAATTAATGGCCCCTTGCGGGTTACGAAGCGTCAGCTGCAATAAAGGGGTGCGCAAAGTGGAGATTTCGCACGTGGAAACAAAGAAATAAGCACACGATCCTTTAAAAATCAAAACCCCAATCTTCTCCTCGGATGAGAGGGAAAAATTGGGCTTTTGAGGGTCTATTGTAGGGATTGAGGCCCAAATCTGGTCTTGGGCCTTGCCCGAGGATATGGTAATCGAGGACGACCAAACAAATACAAATGATTTCAGTCTATGCCTTTGTTGTCATGATGTTACAAAGAGCAGTCTGAGGGAGAACATCTCCTCAGACGAGTCTAGGCACAAATCCTATTAACCAAGACGATCTTCTAGAAAGATCCGGAGAAAAGGATGTGCACCTTGGGCGTACCAAAAGTGAAAGCTAGGAGGTGCCTAAGGAAAAGTTGCTACCACCACATTTAATGCCCTACAGCTACTTTTCTAACCGCATTTATGAGGAGAAGACCCCTGAACAATGCTGTCTTAGCTGCCACAACTTACGGGGAGCCAGAGGGGTGTCTGATGGGACGGGTACTCAAGTGGTAGCTTGGATGATCAACAAGTGGAAGGTCAAGATCACCAGGAGGGGGATATATAATGCAAGAGACCCCTAAAGAGAAGAGGGAGAGAAAAACTGGAGATGAGTCTTGTAATAGAACTTCAAAGGCAATAGAAAGAATCAATCTCCTCAAATTCTACCGAGAACATTTTCCCTCAGTAAACGTCTATTATCTTTCTTTCTTTGCTGGCCTAACCTACTGGTCCGTTACTTAACTCGCTATAACCTAGCTTTCCAACCCGCTTCTCTACAAATTTATTGTTCGGGCCTTTTGGGCTTGAGTCCATACACTTTATTGGGCCAAGAATTCAAATCAGGACCCTACATTGTCCTATTTCTAAAAATAAATGTCATTAATGTACTAATGTGCCTATTATACCCCTACTTTATTTTCAAAACTATTTGAAAAGAAAACTAACAAATATTTTAAAAAATCAATCTAATTGGGGCACCTTTTAAGTTGCCTCATTAAGAATAACTCTTTTAAAAAAAAAAACTGATAAATTTATTTAAGGGCAGTTTTGTAAACTTATACATTTTTATAAGGCAGACAAGACAATAAATGATGTTCTTTTAAAAAGTTTGACTTTTCAAACAGGACAAACAAATTGAGACGAAAGGAGTGTATATATATATATATATATATATATATAATTTTTAAAATCAGAATTAGATACTACATATACAATATCAATTCACAATTATTGTATGTGAAATTCTACTAAATACAACACAAAATAAAAAGAATAGATTGGTCTAATAGTATCTCTTAAATTGAATGAGGATAGGTGTATAGGATCGTTCAGCTCAATTACACTTTTTTAGGTTCAAGATCTTCGCATACAAAATATCTGAATAGAAACAGTATAAAAAATATGCTCAATAGTTTAGAGAAAAATTAAAAAAAAAAAAGCTAAATAATTTATTTTTTATGGAAAGCTAACAAAAGTAAAATTCAATTTTGATTCTAATTGAATTTTCTCTAACCTTTGGTGTGTGTGTGTGTGTAGCTTTCCATATAACCTAGCTAGTAATAGAGTGTACATAGCCATGGTATATTACATAAATAATTTATAAATTCAAATTATTTTTAATTACACAAAAAATGACTCATATATATAAAATCATTCAAACTCTTTTTTCCTCTATTCTATATATATAATAATAGGTGAAACTGAGAGAAACTCAAATTAGAATTCCAAATTAGAGTTCAATTTTGCGCTATGTGTCCTAAATTATTTATTTTTAAAGAGTTTTATTTCTTAATTTTAAAATAAAATGTGGGACCACATCATAAATATTCATCCAAGTGAGTTATTAAGTACAAAAACCAAAGAGTCTAGAATAAATGAATCGTAAAAATAAAAGTAAAAGTGCTTCACAATAATTTAAAGGAAAAAAATATGGACAATTTACATTTTATACCTAATAATATCCTTACAAAATTTTTTAAAGAATTAACAAAATATAAAAATGATTATTAATAATATTTAAATTATATATATATGAATTACTTATGCATCTTATTGTATATTTTTAAGTGTATCCATGCATATGCATGGGGTTACAAGCTAGTTTATATATAAAGTTAGATATACAATTAGGGTTTTTTATGGTTTATTTATATTAGACTCTTCATTTTCTATACTAAATTAACTCACTTGGTACAAAAATTAAAAAACTTAGATTAGATAGAACACGTGGAGCAAAATTTAATTCTAATTGGAATCCAACTTTAACACTGAATTAAACTCACTTAGGCACAAAAATTTAAAAGCTTAGTTTAGATGAGACACATGTCGCAAAATTAGATTCTAATTGAATTCTGATTTGAAATCTAATTGAATTTTTTTCAGCTGTGTGTGTGCATGTGTGTGTGTGTGTGTATATATATATATATATGAGATTTATGCATTTTTCAATCACCAAAATAACTAGGAGTGAGATTCGATCTAACTCAAAAAATGAACCTAAGTTAAAGCACATTAAAAATCCTATTAGAATCCAAGTTAGATTTTAATTGGAGTCTAATATGTGCCATGTGTCCAATTAAGTTTTTTGTAATTTTTATATTAAGTGCGTTAATTCAATGTAAAAAATGAGGAGTTTAATATTTTAGAGCCATAAAATAAATCCCAATCATATGTCTAACTCTATATATAACATTAGAAAAAGAGAAAGTTTGCATGATTTTGCTTTCATGCCATTTTCTTGTTCACTAGAAATAATTCAAGTTTTATTGGCAATAGTATGAATGTGTTCCATTGCTTACTAAGTAGAAACATGCATGTGTATTTTTTTTTTTAATTGAGTTGGCAAGTTTTTATAAATTAGTTTTCATTATAATTGAGTTGGTAAGTTTTTATTGATTCTCATTTAAACCCACCACTAACACTTTTTTATTTACTATTAGTAACTTGGTAGTTTTGAATTTTTTGTGTTTTCGGAGTTACTGGAATCAAAGCTCATGGGGATTACCAAATAGCCCATTGTACATGGCCTAACCCAGTAGCCCGATGGTCCATTGGGCTAATGGGCGGTTAATAACTCAGTATTCATAACAAAAATATATAGAAGGAGTATGAAAGATTAACCTTGAGACATTATGTAGGAATTTCTTAAGAAAACTCCCCCAACCACTAAAATAGTTAAAGTGATTGTGTTAAACTTAGTTTACTAAATATATATGTTTCTAGTAGTCTAGCTACTTTAATTATTTAACCATTTGACATTTTTTTTATTAAAGATAAAAATAAAAAACCATTTAAAGCCTTAATAAAAAAATTAAATTGGTTTCCATCAACAAAAAAAAATTTTAAATAGATTTGATCGTAAAAAATTTGAATTAAATTTAAATTCTTTGATTCTTTCCTTTAAATAACATTGATTCTTTTCTTATAAAAAATAATAAAATAAGATGCTAACACAAGCCCATGGGTAGCCCATTAGGCTCAACCTAATAGCCTAGCCCACTAAAGATAAATGGGCATTGCTCATGGGCTGGGGTTTTCTCTTTTGGCCTAGCTTGACCCAGTCTTTTGACTAGTTAATAGCCCACTATGCCCAACCTATTGTGCTCACGGGCAAAGTAAAAATGGGTCGACTTGGCACATTGACAACCCCTAAGCTCACTTATCATGCGTGTTTAGGTTCTAAGATTTTGGGCTTGGTTTCTCTTATACAATTGAGTTATTTTGAGGTGCATCAACAAAAATCGGTCTTCTTTGAACCAATGTTAAGTTTTGGGATTGACTCCTAAAAATAAATACAAACCTAACAAAGCTACACATGGCTACACACATACAAAAGGGATAAAGTACAAACTAAACCTCTAAAGTTTGGGGGTCTTTGAATTTTACACCCTAAAATTATATTCTGTTTATATCAACCAACCCTCTGTCCATAGTTTATTCGGCATTTAATGGAAAATATAGACGGATGGACTCCTGATGCAAATTGAATATAACTTTAGAGCATTAGCATTGGGGGGGTGTAAAAACCTCTAGTTACTATTTTACCCACTAAAGCCTAAATAGCCCCCTACATCCAAGCTGTAAGTATGTTTAGACCCCTGTAAACTTAGATTGTTTAACTTTAATTAATTAACCAAGTGAATACTTAGGTTTATTATTCAGATTTAGGTTAAAACAAAACAATCATATCATGTAAAGCAGCGGAAAAATAAATAACACAACAATATGATGACCCAAGAAAACCAAACCGGTAAAAAACCTGGGGAGGATTTAACCTAGCTATCCTCAAGGTAAAACAACAAATCAACTAGAAAAAATTGAAGTTTGTACAATAGCGACTTAGACCACTAATATCATTTTGCTACCTGCCTGTAGGAAACTTACTACCACGACCACATGACAGCTCCGAGACCACGGACTCTTTCTTTCTTTAATCTTTGCAAAACACAAACACCCACGTTTGTGACTTTGAGATCCCACTCAAAGGTTTAGCAACACAAACTCTCCTGTTTGTGACTCCAAGACCATCCTTGAAGGTTTAGATCATCAGCACCTTTGATGACTAGAGAAGGCAGCAATTTCAGCAATACCGGATCTTGAGATTCTTCAAGGAACAACACCGGTAGAAGTTATAAGAGAGGTTTTAGGAACAAAACCCTAAATACAAAAGAGGCACACTCTTCTCTCTCTAAAAAGCCTTATAAAAAACGTGTTTAGGGTTTCCTTTATATAGTGGGAGAAGTAGATTTAAAATCCTAATCCTTAATGGGCTTGAACTGCTGTTTGGGCTAACTTAAAATTCTGCAGATACGATTCTTGATTGGTCGAGCCTGTTTCTCGATCGGTCGAACCAGACAATTTCTGAATTCTTCTTTCTGCAGCTTACTTGTTCTTGTGTGTTCACGATTTGCCAATTGTTCTAAACTTTTAGAACCTAACACAAGCATATAAACTTATATTTTTTTCCATCCTGCCTACAGTAAGTATGGGTATTTAGAACTTGCTGTAGCTAGTATGTATAAATAAAATAATATTATTTTCTCTCTCCACTCCCTCTTTTCTATTATTCTTTTCTTCTTTTCCGCCTCTTCGTCTGACTCTTTATTGTTTCTTCTCTTTTTCTTTGTTCTTCTTTATTCTTTCTTAGACACACACACACACACACTCTCTCTCTCTCTCTCTCTCTCTTTCTCAATTTTTTGGCAGTGGATTGAAAGGGCTATAGATTGGGTCTTGCAATTTGAGTGGTGTGGGATTGATGTGGGTTTTCTTGCCGTTTGCTGCTGTGGTGTGCTCACTATGGATTTGGATTGCTGTGGGTTTGGGTTGTGCTCACGATGGTAGAGACCGTGGGTCGCTATTTTTTTTAATTTTATTTTTTGGTGTTGAATGTTAATGGTGGATTGTGAGTTTTTGTGGATTGCTGGTGGTGGTGGTATTAGGTTTGTAGTACACTGGTGGTGGGCTAGTGCTGGTGCTGGTGATGGTGTCAGTAGATTTGTGATAGTTTTTTTTTTTTTTTTTTTTTGATAGGATTTGTGGTGGTTATTGTACAGGAAGAATGAGAGAGAAAGAATAAATAAAAAAAAATAAATAATAAAAAAAAGAATATTTAACTGAGGTGGTTAAAGAATAGAAACTGGGATGTAGAATTAATTGTAAAATGAATTGGTAAAATAGATAAAGTAACTTTCTAGATAGTAAAATAAAGACTGGGTTAGAAACCTGAATGCTAGTGCTCTTAGAAAGTAAAAATCAAATTCTAAAACTTTAGAATATAAAATCCAAATACTTTCAACTTTTCAACTATAAGAGTGTAGTTTACACTTAAGAGAGAGAGAGAGAGAGAGAGAGAGAGAGAGAGAAAACCCAACAAAAAACAATTGGGGTGTCCAAAATAATTTCTCCCGCACTAAAAGTGATCATGTATTACAGGGACATCTTGGGGCAAGGAAGAGCCCATTTCCAAGGCCCAAGGTCGTGGGTTGCTTGTTCTTTCGATGCTATTGAGCCACAACATATCTCTTTTTCACTCAAATGGGCTCACCGAGAGAGAGAGAGAGAGAGAGAGAGAGAGAGAGTAAAAACAAAAACAAAAGGGTCGTGACACGTGAACTCGTTTGATGAGTATTGAGGCTACATATGAATATGATTCTGATGCTTGCATTGAAGTAGGACCAGCATAGGTTCTAAAATTTTCAGGTGGGGTCTACCAGGAAAAGGGCAATACTTAGACCAACAGGGAGTGTTGGATGTGACCCCTCAAAGCTCTGAATGGATAAGATGGTTTTGCAAAAGTAGTTCACGTGGCTTGTGGACCACGTGTGGGGTTCTTTTCAGTATTACCTATAAAACTGCTTTATGTCACGAACTGTGTACTCGCTTCATTTTAACGCCTGGTATCGTTATTATTTCTATTGTGAAAACACATTTTCTTCCTACCATACTTGCCAACAAACTTTTTTGCAGCTGCCATTTGAAGATCAATGTACCACTACCATGGTTCTCAAAAAAAAAAAAAAAAAAAAAAAAAAATGTACCACTACCATGCCCACCTTATTTTTTATCCCTCGTACATCAAGTGTCAGGCCAGCCGCCTTTAAAAACTTTGGTATAATATATTTTCGTTCCTAAACTTTCATAAAAAAATTTTTTATTTCTTAAATTTTTAAAAGTTCTTTTTTCATCTCTAAATTTTACAAAATTTTTTACTTTTCATCCTTCCGTTTATATTTATTAGTTTATTCCCTATGTGGCCTAATGGAATGCTGACATGTTATGTAACTTAGACTAAATTATTTTACTTTTTTAGAAATTGACATGTGGCTAGAAATGATTCGCCCGCATGACAACCATTTTTGAAAAGTACAAAAATACTCCCTCACTCCATCTCTTTGACGCAACTTGATAGGAACACAAACACAACCCTAACTATCAAACCCACCAACAACCCAATCGCACCACCACTCTCCACAACCAAACCATGTTCACAAACTCACCAGCCCATAAAAAAATCCAAACCCATAAATCCAAACAACGACCAAACATTTCCGTGGGAAACAAACACAACAGACCCACAGGCGACCCCAAACCGGTCCTTTTCAGTACTCTAGCGTCATTCACTCCCAACTCATCTCCCTAACCCACCTTCGATATAGCGACATTTTCTCAACATGGGTATTTTTATTAGTGAAATCTAGGATGTGTTCTTGGCCTTAACCTGAGGTTTGCGAAGCTGGGTATCAATCAGAAGAAGTCTGTTATTGAATGATTGGGCCCATGGGTTTGTTATGTTTGTTTCTGGTGGAAGTTTTGGCCAATTCAGAAGTGAGGGGCAGAGAGAACTTTGATTGGGTGAGATTGAGAGGAATGAGTTTGATATGGGTGGTTTTGTTGTGTTTGGATTTACGGGTTTGGGTTTTTTGGTAGGGTGGTGGGTTTGTGAGCATGGTTTGGTTATGGAGAGTAGTGGTGCAATTGGGCTGCTGGTGGGTTTGATAAGTATGGTCGCCGGTGGGTTTGAATGCTGGGGTCACCGTTGGGTGTGTTTGTGTCCCTATTAGGTTGTGTTAAAGAGATGGAGTGAGGGGCATTTTTGTACTTTTAAAAATGGTTGTTGTTGGAAAAATATATGTTTGTATCGCATACAAAACATACGCAGCGGAAAATTAATGGATCTACTTCATTCGCAATTGATAACATGTACTATGTAAGTTTTAGAATTCAAAAATAAGAGAGCATACCTTGGTATGGTGAAATTAAAAACAAAAGACTAGAAGTACCTAGGAACACTTTTAATCTTCACTCAAATTCCACTTAATGCCCAAGAAGTGTAGTCTCTCAACCAGTTTACAAGGAGAGAATAAGAAAATGTCCAACACTCACATACAAACCATTTCATTTTGTATGATCTTAATGAAAAACCCTTATAAAATTCTGTATGTTTCTCTCCTTATATATAATTGATCATCTAATTGGACTAGCCTTTTGAGTCATTCTAATTAGGCTTTAGTATGTGCTTGAAGTGGGATCAAAAGGGAACAAATAAGACTCTAGCTCTAATCGGCCTTGGGCTTTTTTGTCAACTCTTGACAAGTCCAAAACTACCATTAATTATATTCAATACCACTATATGAATATAATTGCACTCTAGGCCTTATTAATAAATTATATCCCAAGACTTTATTATACATACAACCTCTTCATTAAAATATTTGTAGTAATACAAAGTCATAAATATAGACTGCCACTTTGAAGATTATTACATCTTAATCATTGAGTACTTGGTTTAATCCTTTATGTTATTCATCATATATTTATGTAATCCAATTTCATAAATATATACTTTAGTAACTCCTTACTAAAGTGGTTGGGCTCAACACTCTGAATAATCAAACCCATTAAACTTATCTCTAGGGAATATTTTATATCTTTGTTAAGAGATTATGAATTCCATATTGAGAATATATGTTCCATCAATACGAAATGCGGCTGCCCAACATACTAAGGTTTTGATCGTGACTTATAGATCTCACTCCTTATATATCAAAACAACCTACACTTCATAATCAGGTCCATTATTTTTTCAGGATTTAGAGTTGATGTAAATAAAAGTCGTGAGATTTATTATTCATTTAACAGTCGTTAGGAGAATAATAAATCTCACAGCAGTCTAGTTCAATATGTCTTAACTCTTAAAACATATCAATATATTAATTAGAAGTCTTCACTTTCATGATCAAGACAAATCATTTTAGTTGATATGTTATAATCTTCACAAATGAAATACCCAATTTCACACTGATTACAAACTAAAATTCTGAGTTTACAAAGAACTTGTGATTTATATCTTCTGTGACTTTTTACATAAATCACATACTATGCATCTCATGGACTAAGATAATGTCTCATTAGTTCATTTATAGATAGTCTCATATAATTAAACAATTTAATTATTTATAACATGCCAATAAATTGGATTTTAGGGCATAAACCCCAACGGTTGTCATGTGTGCGAATCATTGCTAGCCACGTGTTAATTTTTTTTAAGTAAAATAATTTAGTCCACATTACATACCATGTTAGCATTCTGTTAGGCCACATAGGTAATGAACTAATAGATATAAACGGAATGATAAAAAGTAGAAGGTTTTGCAAAGTTTAGGAACGAAAAAAGAACTTTTGAAAGTTTAGGGACAAAAAATGAACTTCTATACAAGTTTAGGGAAGATAATGATATTTTACCCCTAAAAACTTTGTTTGGCAATCTAATCGAAGAGATTTAGCCTTTGTCAAAGTGCTTTTCACGTGTAGTTTTAGATCTGTAAAAAGAGTGGACAATGAGCTTACTTATTCTCTTGCTACAAAAATAATTCTATCCGTAGATCTTAATGTATGAGTGTAAATTGAAAAACTTATTCATATGATCTGGATGTTGTATTTTTATTTTTTAATATTAATTTAAGGGTGAATTTGCAAAAAGCCGCTAATATTAAAGATAAAATGAGGGAAGAGAAATATGAGAAGGTAAAGGATTAGATTTCTTTGATTTGGTTTAACAAGGGAAGACAGAATGAATTGACGTGGAGGATGCAATTCCCATTGGACCTACTTTTTTGTTATGAGCTCAAATTGGGCAGTAACAAACTAACAATGGGGAAGAGGGAGAGAAATTCGGTGAATTTTGACTTTTATATCTTAAAATTACTAATATATCCCTCATAAATCACAAGTGTTTTACTATACATTATAGAGATTAAAGTCTACAAGGACTTGGTGTAAACTCTTTGATTTATACTTTTGAATAAAGACATGACACATCATTATATTACTAAAACATAAATACATTTGATCACACAGTATAACATCTCAATAAACACCATATTTTAATTTTTATGTAAATGGCTGATACAATGTTATTAGGTGTAGTAAGATATTTCAGGTTTTAAGTAAAAAGCTAATGTGACCATTTTTAATTAGATGCTATAAAACACAGGCTCTACATCCTATTCTTACCAAGTTTGGACTCTTTATTATATGGGGAACAGACATTAAAAAAAATATTCCTTTCATTTCTCTTTGGAAATTAAACAAAGGGAGGATAGAATATTTATCTCTTCTTCTTTCCTTTATCTTTTTACTTTCTTTTCTCTTTCATTCTCATCCTCGTTTTTCTCTCTCTTGCCTCTTCTCAACAACAACCAACTATAGAAAAGTTTATTTATTTACTTTACATAACCTTAACAATACACTCTACATCTCAATCTCCAATTTACAACACACCATATAATATATATATATATATATATATATATTTGGGTCTCTCACAATGAATATATATATATATATATATATATATTTGGGTCTCTCACAATGAAGATCAACACAACCCAAATAACCCAACCGCTCCAACCCAACACAGCACCACCACAACCCACACCCAGTAATCACTAGCAACAGCTAGGAATCCATAACCACTACAAAAAAAACGTCCTATAGACGCATTTTTAAAACGTGGCTATAGCTCATAAAAACATGGCTATAGGACGATTTGGCCTATAGCCACCGTGGCCTAAAACCCGTGACTATAGGCTTGAGAGGTCTATGACTACGTTTTTACAAATGCGGCTATAGGTGAAAGCTATAACCGCGGTGACCATCATCAAAAAGCAAGTAAAAAATTTGAATCAATATGGTAATTTTTTCTGCAATAATGTAGTGTTATTCAATTGTAGTACGTAGTAACCATCATCATAAAGAAAATAAAAAATTTGAAGCAATATAGTAAATGAAAGTAGTGAGATTTAAGACTTTTCAATTAAATGTACTATAGCTTTCAATAGCTTTCTCTGATTATTTAAAAAAACAAAATTTTTACGATAACTTAGAAAAAGACTTAAATTTTTCTATAGTTGATTTGATCGTATATTGGAGTTGGACAACTCACACTGCATCAAACTAAGGCCAAAATATGTAAATTTGCAAATCCCAAAAGCCAACCTTTTCACGAAATCAAACCCAAATTTTCAATCCACGACCGACAATGTGTCCGGTGAGACCTTCTTAACCACATATTGAAAAGCCCACCTATTCACGAAATCAAACCCAAATTTTCAATCCACTACCGACAATGTGTCCGGTGAGACCTTCTTAACCACATGAGTATTGAAAACATATCTAAACTTAAGCACTTTTGATCCATATGACATTCTAGTGGGTATCACTTTTTCTTCTATTTAGATTTGCATTTTTAGAAACATGAATAAATACACCAACACCATATAACAATACTTTTAATTGCTAACCTAGCACTATATATTTCAAAAACAACTGTAACATCTCTAAAAGGCCATGGAGATGCATACAGTTGTTAGAGTCAATACAGAAATCTTGACTTCACAGCTTTCAAAAAAAGTTGGTAAATCATTTACAGACCACCTTGCAATTGGACATAAAAACTCCAGCAGATTGAAAAGTGCACACATTTCAATCTTAGTTATTTTCTATGAAATATATGGCAACAAACAACCACTACAAGCCCCCAACAACTTAAATCAAATTAAACCCATATTACTACAGTTTCAACCAAATTCACTCAAATCTCAAAATTCTATTCCTTTGTTTTTTGAATCAATAATCTCAGAAATCTTAAACTTCTAAGGGGAAAAAAACTCACGCATCCAATGATTCAATATTAATTTTTTTTAACAAACACTAGAAAGTATTGAATAATACCCAGAAAAAATTAAAAGAAAGGAACAATTACACAAGCGTAGATTCATAAAATTATGGAAGTGAAATGAAAGTTCCAATCAACAATCACTATGAACCAACAAAGTTTCAGACTTTGAAATGACCCCTAAAATAAAAAAAACAAAACAAATAACTTTAAGCTATTTTCTTGAGGTTTATTGGGAACCAAACAGAACAGAGGAGAAAGAGAGAAAGAGAAAGACAGTACCTCTGCCATGAATGGTCCGATCAAAGGAGAGAAATTCTCACCACAACCTATCCAAAAATAGAAATAAATATAAATTTTAAAAATAAAAATAACAATCAAAAAATTTATTTACAAACACAAACCCTAACTCAGAAAATTTAAGGCTAAGCTCAGAAATCATGTACCTTCACCGGTACGAATCTGGAGGAAAGGGACGTTGGGATTGGAAGGCAGAGTGTTCTTGGCATTGAAGAAGAGAAAGCCTGTGAGAAACAAAAAACAGGAGAAATTTAGCAAGTGATCAACAAAAACTGGGTTTAAATTTACCTGTGGGGAGTGAGAGTGACAGATGTGCGATGTGCGATAAATGAGGGCTTGAGATCGGAGAGATGGAGGGTGTAGGTTGAGATCTGAGATGGAGGGTGAGGGCTTGAGAGATGAAGGCTTGGAGGGTGAGGGTTGAGATCGGGCTTGAGAGATGGAGGCTGATGTGCGATGGGAGAGGCTAGGGTTGAAAATGTTTTTAGTATACTATTTATACAAAGCCTAAAGCCATTTTTAACTTGCAGCTATAGGCAAATCTAAAGTCGCGTTTAATAAACGCAGCCACTTCCTAAACTAAGGCCGCGTATTAAACACGCGACTACAGACTAAATTTAAAGCCGCGCCTATAAAACGCGGCTTTAGGCAAGCTAGAGCCGCATTTTTTAAACGCGGCCATAGTTAAGATTAGAAGAAAAAAAATTAAATAGGAAGGTCCTATAGCCGCGTGTTTTAAATGTGGCAATAGCTCCACCCCCAAAAATGCAGCTATAAACACTAAAAACACAGCTGTAGACATATTCTATGGCCACACGTTTAAAACGTGACTTCTTTTGCCTACTTTAAGCCGCGATTTTTTAAAACGCGGCTTTATCCCATCTGTAGCCATGTTTTTGCAAATGCGGCTTAAAAAAACGCGGCCTAAGACCCGCGTGTTTTGTAGTGAACTAACCAACATCCCATAGCCAAATCTCAATCGAGTAACCCTTGATGCCAAACAACCAACTTATCACCACTAGAACCATCATGTCAACATCGTGGTCAAGAATTACCACGCATTGGCAAGAACCATTGTGTCAACACCATTGTGATTTATCCCACCAAAGCAAATTTTCACCGATCCACAACAAGAGAGGAGAGATAGTTTTGTTTGACTACAATGGTCTCCTAATAGAAGACCATTGTAGAAATTGCAAAATGCATAGCCAGATGTAGGGATGGCAATTTTGCCCCGCCCTGCTTGACTCGCCCCTCTCTGCTGCGCTCTATGTGGGTTTTCTCTACCTGCAAAGGTGGTTGGGTGGGGAGGGGGCAAAATTTTAGCCCCGCACCATGGGGCAAGGCGGGGATGGTTTTAGACTTTTTAGATCCAACTCGCCTCGCCCCACATTGATAATAGTTAAATTGTAAAATTTTCATACCTTAAAACCCTACTATTTTTCTTACTTTTTTTTTTTCCTCTAGGAAGGTTGGAAATAAGATACCAATTTTGACATTTTCTTTTGTCTTTATTATAAAAAAATTTATATACTATTGAATCATTGTTTTTGTATTATGAGATTTTTGTTTTTGTTGGGATATTGTCTTATTAAACACTTTAATAATATTATTCTAATTTTTGCTAAAATTAGTTTGATTTGATGGAATAAATTTATTTGTAATTTCAAGTATATTTTTATTAACGTAACAGGTTTTATTAAAAACAATTGTAATAGATGTGAACAAATTAACAAGAAGTAGAGTTTTGCGGGGTAGGGCGGGTCTTCGCGAGGCCCCAAGGAGCGGGGATAGGGCAAGCAAATTTTCTCCGTCATGCAGAACGGGATAGTGATGGGGCAAGACAAAACCATGCGGGGCAGGGGTTAAGACCCTATCCTTTGGACCCGCCCCGCCTCATTGCCATCCCTAGCTAGATGTGAGGGATTTTGCTTCTCTTTTCATTTACAACACCTTCTATAATAGCCTAACTTTTTTAAAAGACTAAGGCTGCGTTTGGTTGAACGGAAAGTCAATTCCGAGCGTAAAATCATTTCAGTGGAAATTGTTTTCCTGTAAGGAAAATGTTTTCCCGTAAGGAAGATGTATTCAAGCAGTTTGGCTGCTTCGGAATTCGTTTTATGGAAAATCAATTCCCATGTTTGGTTCGGTCAAAAATTTTACGGAAAATGGAGTACATTTTTCAGAAAATCAATTCCCATGTTTGGTTCGTTGAAACATTTTATGAAAAATAGAATTCGTTTTACGGAAAATCAATTCCCATGTTTGGTTTGTTCAAACATTTTACGGAAAGTAAGAAATGCCCAGTAACCTTTGTGGAAAAAATGCTTGCAAGACAAACCTGTAACCTGTAACAGTACAATTATAATCATCCACTTCAACATAAAAAATAATCATCCGAATATACCCATAATATTTATATCAAAACAACCACAATGTACTTTCACCATTGGCATTACACCTCCATGGTGTACAAAAATGATACCTACACGTGGTATCTGAACAGTACACATACATAACTTGGGCAACTGTATCGTCCCAATAATACAAAAGACTACACATCCTACAGTTAAGGTACGTAATTGTTATCCCTTGTAGCATAACAGTGCACAAAATATATGTACCATCAGCATATGTCCAAGGTTAGAAATTAATACATAGCCTGCTTACCGATAATACAATTGTGTCACATATATAATACAATGATAGGTGAATACTAGTACTACAACAGATGACAATCCCTAAAGCTAACATCACAGTCGGCACCAAATAGACAAGTCAGAGGTGTGTGAACAAAAAGCTATCCATCCAAAGCTTCCTCAGCTTCGCATTCTTCGCTAGAAATTCCCGTGCTGCCTTCTTATTTTCGCAGAGATGGTCAAAGGCAGTTGCAAGCATGTCTTCGCTATACCCATCTGCCACCATAGCCATCACCTCAGAGTAAAGACATGTGTAATCAACAAGCCCCCGATTGATTTCTTTTAAAGCCACTACAATTTCCTTCAGCTAATCAGACAGATCAGTTCAAGCACTATCATCAGACGGAGGTGCACGGCCTCTTTTGCGAGACTTTGAAAGTGTGGACCCAGTGGTGGATGATTCCACTGCATTCTTCCCTTTGTCCACCACACCTTCCTCCCTATTTTCACCCACCATCTCAGTGCTCTCTGCATTCTCTTGCTCGGTGTCGATATCAACATACGACTTCACAAAGCTACCTGTGGCCATATCCTTTCCCACTACAATGGCCAATTCATCATACATTTCTATTTTTTTGTTCAAATAGTTCGCATGCTTACGATGCGCCTGTAAGGGAGAAAGGAATGTATAATAACAATGCAATAATCACTTCACTCATAAAACCACGCTTATACAACAGAAAATACAATGCACAAATGCTAAGACCAGATTTTACAATAGATCTGCACATAAAATTTACATTTGAAAATTTGTTAAAGCAATGGAATCGTAAAAAGAATGACACTATAAATTTCATATAAAGAGGGTACTTGAGTAGCCTTGTCTTGTTCTCAATTCATAGATTATAAAAGCCAAAAACTTATATTATCATTTATATTAAAAAAAATATATAGTTGGAAGCCATACCATGACTTCTTATTGCTATGTCTTTGCATCGTATGTTATCATTTTTAAGTTATCATACCGAAGAGTTTGAATGTCCTTCCACATGCTCCTTAGAGTCTGTAGCCGATTCTCTACATTGGAGGGGTGGCACTCGACCCCAAATTGCGCAGATATTTCCTTTGTTACAAGAGCAAAGGAGCCAACCTTAAAAGTATTAGAGGGCTTGTTGCCCTTCGCGGCCTCCTCGGCAAGTAGCGTAAGCATAGTTGTGTGCATGGGGGGCAGCCACCGAAAGTGCTTAATGCCGCCCACCTTCTCCTTTCCTTTTGACATTACTACATATGAAAACTGTATAGTGAGAGTAGCATTTAATAATGAGAGTAGCATTTAGTAATTACACTCGGAATATGAACAACAAATCAAACACACATACAACCACGCTTATAGATGTGCACAACAGAACGAAACAACTACTGGAAATGACAATGTAATGCTGAAAATACTTTTTCCTTACACCACTAGAAGTCTATAGTAAATTCATTGTCCTTACTAAAAAGAAAAATACAGCACATATTACAATCATAGAAATCTAAATAAAGTACTACTCTCCACTTCTGGTATAATCAGACCACATAGCTTGGCATATCTCATTTCTCTTAGCGTTCCACATTCTACTGTCTTCAATGGAGTCCCAACGTGACTGTGTTTCTTGATGGGGGCCACTAGACTCTACTTGGTTCATTGCAGCTTCCATAATATAGTCAGCAGGATCAACCCCCCATAATGTGATTATGAATCACACAACATGCTAACACTACTTTCACTTGGGTTTCAAAAGACCAAAATGGTTCTGCATCCAACACTCGAAAACGTTTCTTCAACACTCCAAACCCTTGCTCAATGGTAGTTCTCAATGAAGAGTGTCGGAGGTTGAACAGTTCTTGCTCATTCTAAGGAGGACGATCACTAAACTCTTTCAAGTGATATCGCACACTCCGATAAGGTGACAAAATTCCATTTTTATTACCATACCCAGCATCACCAAGATAATATTTACCTACATATATTCAAAAAAAAAAAAAAAAAAAACCAAATCACTATTACGCTTAGGAAAACGCACAATATTTAGTAAACTAATAAACCAAAAAAGTGAAGTAATCCTATAATACCTTTGGGAATTGAAAATCCCCCTGGCCTAGCAAATGCATCATTTAACACACATGAATTATGTGCACTGCCTTCCCATCCAGCCAATACATAAGTGAACTTTAAGTCAAAACTAATGGCAGCTAACACATTTTGCATGGTTCCATCTTTGCGACCACGAAACCTTCCTTGTATTTTAGGTGGCATAGATGCACGAACATGTGTACCATCTATTACTCCAACACAATCCTAATTTCCAACAGACATAATGGTTTAAAATTACACAAATCTTCACAATTTACAAAATACATAAATCGCAAATATTTACCTTTAAAAATGGGTAGAACCTTCTGCAATCCCTTATCTCTGGGGGTGTATCTTCGCTAGGCAGTCTTATTAGAGCTCTATATAATTTCAAGACCCCCCTAAGGATGACCTTGAAGTATCTATGAATAGTCTCAGTCGATCTATGGAACCGACTACCAATTACACGAAACCTCACATTATGACCAATAATGTGTAAGAAAATTAGCACTTGCTCTTGCATGGACATGTGAATAGTCGGGCGTACGTGCTCCCCCTCAGTGAGGATGTGACATAAGTGGTGGAAAGCTATAGGCTTCATCCTAATTTGACTCACACAAAGTCTCTCACTTCCATGTAGAATACTATTTATGTAATGCTCTCTCTCGGCTAGGGGTGGCAATTCGTGTTCATGTGTCGGGTTCGTGTCGTGTCAACTCATACGTATTCGACTATATGGGTCAACACTAACCCGATATGTTTATTAAACGGGTCAAGATTCCTCAACCCTAACACGACCCATTTATTAAACGGGTCAGTCGTGTCGACCTGTTTATCTAATTTTATCAAAATAAAGAAAAACATTTATGAAAAAACAAAAAAATAAATATTTTAAATATAAAATTCAAAATTAATGAGTAACTGCATCACAAATAATCATTCAAAACTAAAGCATATCTCAATATCATAAATAATCAATCACAATATGTCAAAGAAAATAAACTACAACAACTAATAAGTTTATATACCTAGGGTTTGAATTGTATATTGGTAAAATTTTATTTAATTAAACGGGTCAGACGGGTTAAACAGGTTCCATAGGTTGAACCCTAACCCAACCCGTTTATCAAACGGATTCGTCGTGTCAACTCGAATATGACATGAACCCATTAAGCCTCAACCCATAACCTGCTAATTTCATGTCGTATCGTGTCGGGTTCGCGGGTCGTGTCCAATTTTGCCACCCCTACTCTCGGCTGCATGATTAACATAAGGCGCCCTAGACAGTCGTCTACGCTGCAATTTCCTTACCAATGCAACCCCCACAAGGAGGACAGATGCAACTGAGGCAAGAATTGCGGCTTTGGTTTTTTTCTTCATCTAAAAAATCACAAATACTGTGGTCTAAGAGGTACGTAAACAATTGATTACACAGTATATAAAAACAGCCACAAACAGAAAACATCCAAACCACATTGATAACGAGTACCAAAATTTACACCAACAGATCACATTGCATTCTATTTCTGTATAATTGTAACATCAACAACGTACACAACATAATACCATCACAATCAATATTTACACAACAAATCACATTACACAACATAAAACCATCACAATCAATATTTCTGTATAATTGTAACACCAACAAAAGTTAAATTCTTAAATCAATAATTAAATAAAAAATGGATAATGAAAAAAAGTAAATAAATAATTAAATATATTTAAATATTTATATATATAAATATATTTAGATCGGAGGTGTGTGGTGAGGTGAGGTTGGGTTGGTTATGGATCAGAGGTGTGTGGTGAGGTGTGGATTAGCTTTTGTAGAGGGTGGGTCGGAGGTGTGTGGATCAGAAGTGAGGTGAGGTCGTCGGACTAGATCGGAGGTGAGGTGAGGTCGTCAGACTGGATCGAAGGTGAGGTGAGGGTGTCACATGGAAAATGAACTCAAACTAGTGGAGGAAACTCACCGTGGGTGGATCGGCTTGGCTCGTCGGACTGTGGGTGGAGCTCGGACTAGCATGAGGGAGAGGATGATGGCTGCGTTTAGCGTGAGGGAGAAGATGGAGTTAGGACTAGCGTGAGGGATCCAGCTGCGTTTGGTGTGAGGGAGAAAATGGAGCTCGATCACAACTGAGCTTGGAGAGGAAATGTGATGGAGCTGTGTGTGTGAAAAGCTTCGAGAGAGTGCGTGTGAGGAGTGTAATTCGTTTGAAGGTAAAATAAAAGGGGAAATGGTTTTACAGGAGAAAGGCCCTATTTTACAGTCCACACGGAATTGCAATTCCGTTTAACCAAATTTTCAGTCTCTACCAAACGCACACGTGGGTGTAAAAGCATTTTTAAAAATCATTTAAAGCCAAAACAAACACAGTCTAAATGGAAATGCTTTTGTTCAACAGTAACAACTTCCCATTTTAAACCATTGTAAATTATGTTGTGACACTAGAGATATTGCCACCACGTACCTCTCACTAATTCAAGCTAAAGGTTTTTTTTTTTTTTTTTTTTTTTTGAGAGAGAGAGAGAGAGAGAGAGAGATTGAAGGTTAAAGGTGGGAATCTTGATAGAGACAATCAGTCGAAATGATAAGTGATTAATTAAGGATATGATTTGCGAAATAAAAAGTGTACTGCAGAAAATGCCATCCAACATCAGCTTTACATGTGCTAGGTGTCACGAGTCACGACACGCTTGCAAGTGACCATACTTTGCAAGCCTTCAATATAAGCATAAAAATCTCTATAGAGACTCATTTCATTTTATTACCAATGCACAATTAACTTATATTTGTCTTTTCCACCTCTCTGATTTGATTTTGGGCGAAAACATTAATGAGACACGGACACACAAAGCAGCATTGGCTAGGGAGTAACCGGTCGGCAAAGTCAGCAACTTCCAACGTGGTTCACTTGAGAAGATCATTCTCTTCTGGTCCTTCCTGCTTCTTCTTTTGTTCCTTTTCTTATTTGCCAACCCATTTCCAGTCTGTACAATAAAGAAACACGAAATCACAACAAGTGCTTGAGGTAAGAGATTTAGGTAGGGAAAGAAATCAAACTATTTGTTTTCCTGTATTTGTTTTCAATAATTTCAAATATCTGATGATGGGTATGTTGAAGAAGGCACATGGGAATACATGCTAGAGCCATGTGAGGTTTTTGCTGTACAGGGATGGGAAGCCCAAATCTTTTTAACAATCAGTCTTTTCTCAGTCTTTTCTCCAATTAAAAAGTCTTTCTTTTCGTTATCTTCTCGTCGCTTCTCTCACTAGCTCTCATTAAAAGTTAAAAGCTAGCTCTTCTTTTTCAAAACTAGGAAGAGTATATAACCCTTCGTATCAGCTTGTTGTCGTTGAATTTCATTATTTGTTTGTCAAAAAAGTCCAAGTTTCCAGTTCATGTGAAAAACCAAGCCCTGATATATTTCAGCAGATCACTCAGCTTTGCTTCAGGTACTTAATTCTTTATATTTGATTTTTACTCATAGACTTCAAACTGCAACCCCTTCAGTTCTGAAACTTCTTCCTGACAAGTTATTCTTACCATTTGGTCTCTAAAGATCATTATCCAAGTTATAAAAAATCTGCGTTCATGTTCCAAACGACTTTCAAGAATCTGAAACTTTGTGTTTATGATATGTTCTATTTTCTCTTATTCTCATGGCTGCAAAGAACTGAGTTTGCACGGCTTTAATTAGCAAACAAAACTACCCAGACATATTGTCTTCGCTTATTAGGTACAAGTTATGGAAATTTGTGCTCTTCCTTTGTCCCCCAATTAATGAAACTTGAAAATCCACCAACCTGATCTTACTAGACAAAACTACCCTCAAAAATATGAGGTGCTCAGTGTTTCTTTCCTGTCCCCATACTACAACCACACAACTTACTAATTTCGTGAAGGAAAAAAAGCATGAACTGACGAAAACACCCATGAAAATATATATTCACTTCCTGATTTAGTTGCTCATTAGTTACGCATTCCATTTCCAAAAAACATCACTTTCCAAAGTCCCCAATCCAGTTCATAGCATATTGGCGATGCCCCACCATTCACATCCCACAAAAACATGTTTACATAGGCGTCTTTTACTCTTGGTTAGGATTCCTTCAAAACGGGTCAGATGAGACAAACCCATCATGCTATATGTAGAGTTGCTATCTAACATAGAGTATCCACCTCTGGACCCGGATATTTCAATTCAAACCGCTATCAATATATAACAAAACCTCCCACTTCTTTTTTTTTTTTTTTCTTTTTTTTTTCATGCCCTTAATTATCAAGATGTTTTTGTTGTGATAGGTATATAATATCTCTCTTTGTAATAAATTATTTCATGGTTCATAATATATTTATTAAGAATTTTGAACTGTATTCAGTCCCATGACATTTAAAACTGACCGGTGACATTAGCCTATCATATATATACAAAGATTGTACACCATTATATTCATAAACTAAAATCTTAATTGTAAAATAGACCTTTTCCGCCTTTTTAGTTTCATTCTACAACCACATCTCTTCGTGTTCTTTACTAGTAGAGTAAAACTATCATAATTATTATGAACTATTTGCAGACATGGAAGAAGAATCAGATAAGAAAACGACTCTGATACCACCATTAACAAGAGACTCACGCGGTTCGCTCGAGGTGTTCAATCCCTCAACCTACTCCACAACCAGGCCAACCAACGACAACCCAGCTGGCTTCAGCTCCCATCCCACGTGGCAGAACTGGAAAGAGCCACGTGGCAGCATACCGGAACCACCGGACCACCAGCTCTCCTCCTCCAAGTCTGGCAGAGCCAAAGAAATCACTTCATGGATGGCTCTCAAGGACCCAACTCCACAACCACCATCTCAACTGTCACAACCGCCGCAGACCCAGAAAACCTTATCTGCATTCATCAACGAAAACACTTCGGTATCGGCCGAACCGGCGGTTACCGATACGGCGGCGGCACAGAGAGCAGCCGAGTGGGGATTGGTGCTGAAAACCGATACGGAGACCGGAAAGCCGCAAGGCGTATCGGTGAGGAGTTCGAGCGAGGAGGCGAATAATAATAATAATAAGGTGGGTACTTCGAGAAGAAACTCGAACAACTCGGTGCGTAGCTCGGGCGAGTTATCGGACGATCCGAGAGGGAACAATTTTATTCCGAGAGTTTCGGAGGACTTAAAAGATGCACTATCGGCTTTCCAACAAACTTTCGTTGTATCGGATGCGACCAAACCCGATTATCCGATAATGTACGCGAGTGCCGGGTTCTTCAAGATGACCGGTTACACTTCCAAAGAGATCGTAGGAAGGAACTGGTACTGTTTTTCTTACCATTAATGCTGATTACCGATTAGTATTTCTTTCGCACAAACCACCTAGTTGATTCACTTTTTGTTTTTTTTTTTTTTGGGTAAACCCCGCTAACTTGATCTAATAATGGGGAAATTATAAGGACCACACAATGGATAAGTGATATGGTCCACTATTTTATTAAAAAGCTTATACTTATTTAAAATTGTTGAGTTGAAATTTTTTTTAAAATACTAACTTAGCAATTTTAAACAAGTGGGAGTTTTTAATTGGAATGGTGGATAGATGACGTGGTCCACTATAGGACGGTGAGGAGAAATTATAAGGTCCACATGGTGGACAAGTGATATGGTCCACCATTTTATTAAAAGACTCACATCTGTTTAAAATTGCTAAGTTGAAAATTTTTTTAAAACACTGACTCAGCAATTTTAAACAAGTGAGAGTTTTTAAGTGAAATGGTAGACAGATGATGTGGTTCACAATAGGACGGTATAATTTCTCTTAATACTTATCAAGTCTAAGATATTTTAAAATTATTAATTAATTTCTAAAGTCAATTTAGTCTTTAAATATTGTTAGGCTTGTTGAAAACTTTCTCCTCTGTTTTAGGGGCTAAGTTAGGTTTAGGGATCTAATTAACTAGTTTTAAAATGTTTTAAATTTGATTGACATTAGTCTAAACATCGTAATGAAATTTACCTTTTATTTTCTTTAAATGAATTGGTTTTATTATATATCTAGTTTTAAACTTTGGTTAAGAATTTTATTTATTATAATTATAAATATGTAGTTTCACGGTGTTTTGATCTTTACTAAATATTCTCTCATAAATAGAAACAAAACACTAAAAATTAATATACTTGCAATTAACTGCTTGACAAAATATTATTAACTTGGTACTCTTAACTATTGGGGGTAGAGTTCAATCTGGATCCTCAAGTATTAAATATTGTGTCAATTTATTCTCCTACCTATCAATTGTAAGTATTAATATTGTTTTAATATATAGTCTCTCAACTTTTTAAGTTAAGTCAATTACATCCTTAAATGTCACTTCCATTAATATTTTAATACTAAATACTCTCCAAAAAGAACCAACTAAGATACTAAATTTATACCAGTGTGGACCAAATTAATAAGAGTTCGGTTAACATATATCTTTACCCTTAGAGGATATATTAACTATCTATTTTAAGGAAATTTGTATGAAAAATTAAAAAAATTATCAAAATAGTAAATTATTATTTTTTTTTTCATAAAAAGCTTATACTAATGTATGCCTTAAAAGCATCCATTACTAAAACCAAAATAATAATCGTAGTAGATAGTACCTACCAACCACCATATCCGATTTCGAGGCTACCAAACATTCTGGGTTATGTAATTTACTGTTATAACGGTTGTAGAAAAGGGTCTTAATGACACAAAATTGGGTGGTCCAGCCGGTTTTTACAGGGCGCAGATACGGACCCAGAGGATGTGGCTAAGATAAGGGAAGCGCTGCAGAGTGGGTCAAGTTACTGCGGAAGATTGCTCAATTACAAGAAGGATGGCACACCCTTTTGGAATTTACTCACCATTTCACCCATCAAGGACGATACTGGCAAAGTCCTTAAATTTATCGGGTCAGTTTCTTTTCCTTTCTTATTGTTTTTACTCTCTCTTATTGTTTTTTCTTATTGTTTTTGCTCTCTCTTTTTACCATAGCAGCATATTGGTTTGTCATCTTGTAGCTTAATTAGTTTATAACTCTCGGCGTATTTAAAATATATATAATTTAAATTCACACTTTCCGGTGTAACTATTGAATTAAAAAAATAAGAAGGTAAAATGCTGTGTAAAATTACATCACTATGTTATTGTGTAACTCAATGCTTTCGACGTACAACAATAATTAACGCAATAAAATACTAATGGATAAGAGAGGGAGTTATTAGTCCTGACATTTTGCATGAGACAATGTTTTTCTCTAAAGTACATTTCAAATTACTCTTATATTTTTATTAGATATAAATTTTAAAAATCTAACCATTAGATTACATATTCTTTATGTTCTTAACAGTTAACTCGCATGTTAAATTTTGTTTAAATAAGATGTTATTTACTATTTAAGTAATAAACATATTTTTTATGCATAATTTTACAACATAAAAACTTAAAATTTAAACAATTGATTGATAACATAGTTATTGATTTTTAATTTTTTTAAAATTTTGCAAGCATAAAAGATATAATAAGAATGATAAAGTTTAGCAACAAAATTAGTTGTAGCCTTAGGTTACGACAACCTTACTCAATAAAATAAATTACTACATATTTTAAAAATTTAACCGTTGAATTTTATGTTCTTTATGCTCTTAATACACATGCCAAATTTTGTGTCTATTAGATATTATCTACTAGATGATCTATAATTTTATATTTTATGTATAATTGTAAACTACAAAAAATTGCAATTTAAATAATTTATTGATGATATAACTATTAATTTTTAATTTTTTAAAAATTTTGGAAGCATAGAGGATATAAGAAGAATATGTAATTCAATGATGGATTTGTCAAAATTCACCTCTAATAAAAAAATATTAAGTAAAGTTATAGCCTAAACTTTGTCATAATAAAAATATGCAATCTAATATTAAAATTTTAAAATTCAAGTCTAATAAAAAGAAAATACAAGAGAAGTTAATAAAAAGAAAATATAAAAAAAGTTTAAAAGGTTTACTTTTACCTTTTGCGTGGGTTTGTTTCTGTGTTAGACTGTTAGTTCTTTCTCTCCGGCTTCCAGTTAGACTGTCGGTTCAAATTTGGTTAGAGTTGTCACTTCCACAAATATTCATACAATCAGTTCACTGCCACAATTTTTTTTTTTTTTTTCACAACCACTTAGGTAATATATGGTTATTGATGAATAAAAAAAAGGTATCACTATGGGGCGTATAAACCCATATGAAATTGAAGTTAATTAATTCAATCACAATTTATCAATTTAATAAATTGTTAATAAAGTTGGTCCTTAACATTACTTCTCTTTATATTGTTATTTATATGATTAGAATTTCGACTAAAATGATTAACTTTCTTATTCTCTATTTAGTTTAGGCTTTAGAAATTACTGATAATTTATTACTATATCAAGAAAAACTACAGTTTTTATCCATTAAATTTTTGAAATAAGTGATATGATACGATCTATGTTACAATTGACGTATAATAAAAGTGATATTGCTTTGTGACATGTCAATAATTGTTAAATATATTATGTTTCTAACATTATCTTTTTGAGTTGGAATTGTCTCCCAAAATTAATGCAATTTATAGAATGTCAGTAGCATTTTATTTTTGGATTTCAAGGAGTTGGACTTGGACATCTTTAGCTGTGAAACTAGTCATATTTCTTTTCTTTTTCCCTCTAAATCACTAATATTTTAATGATAAGATTTATATTCATAGAGCCTTGCTATATGCACCAAATTTATTTATTTATTTACTAATTTATAAATAAATCCACATAGGCCCTAACAATTCACCTCATGCATCCACTACCATATATGAGAAAATCTACCATGCACCCCTGTGAGAAGAGGGATACATGCACCCAATGCGTGGTAATACCACTTAACAATACACAGCAAAGTGAGAGTTAAACATTATGCGAAAATTTTTGTGGCTATAGATTTTGTGTATATCAACAAAATGAAAGAAACCTGTGGACTGTACGTGGCGGGAAAACCACCAAAGGGTGGGACGACAAAGATTGCTGGCCGGACGGAATAATCTACTGTCAAAGATTAGCATGATTGATAAATGGTGCTAATAATGAAGCATCATACTAACTTTGCTGCATTTGTTTCAGAAACATAGCACATGAGAACTGACCAGTAGACCTAAGAAAAATGGGGGAGTGGCATCTTGTCTCATGAATGTTAGATATGTCACCCACAACACCAATAATTGAGGACGACTTTTTTGGCCAACTGGGTCATTCTATGTCACTGTCCATTTGCAAGATTCAATGCTTTGTTTGTTCTGAATATTTTCAAAATGTGGTCCTATTTTAGAGTATCTGGCTTGATGGTTTCACTTATTACTAGTACCGTCCAATTTTTGATCGGCGGTGATGGAATATTGGACAGAGAATTCTATGTAATAAAGCTTTGAGATGCTTATCTTTGTTTTTGTTCTTGTTTTTGCTGATTTGGCAGAATGCAAGTGGAGGTAAGTAAGCACACAGAAGGGGCCAAGGATAAGATGATGCGTCCCAATGGATTGCCCGAGTCATTGATTCGATACGATGGTATTGCACCTATCCTATTCCTATTCTACATTACGCTTTCTTTCTTTCTTTCTTATAGTCAGAAAAAAACAATACTTGTAGTCTTCCTTTCCAATAATTAATTTGAGCTCATAATTTAGTGTTGGAAAATGGGGCACTTAGTCTAATGAAATTTAAGTTATCATTAAAAGTTACATTATATTCCATATAATATATATATATATATATATATATATATATAAAACCGAAACCTCTAAAACTTCCACAAATTTTCACATCATCATTTTAATTTATATTTTTTTTAATTTTTAAAACTAAATAGTGAGAGAGTCCTAACAGGAGTCTCTCTCTCTTTTTTCCTCATCATTTTAATTTATAAAAAATTTTAATTTTTTAAACTAAATAGTGAGAAAGTCCTAATAGGAGTCTCTCTCTCTTTTTTTCTTAATCCTAAAATTTTTTTTTTTTTACGTGAGTCTTTTTTTTTTAACCTAGAGTGAGTTCTTTAAAAAAAAAATTTCTAATGTGAGGTTTTCCACGTCATCATTTTAATTTTTAATTTTTAAAACTAAATAGTGAGAGAGTCCTAACAAGAGTATCTCTCTCTTTTTTCCTCATCATTTTAATTTATAAAAAATTTTAATTTTTTAAACTAAATAGTAAGAAAGTCCTAATAGGAGTTTCTCTCTCTCTTTTCCTTAATCCTAAAGTTTTTTTTTACGTGAGTCTTATTTTTTTTTAACCTAAAGTGAGTTCTTTAAAAAAAAATTCTAATGTGAGGTCTAATTAATAAAAAAAATAATAATTTTTTTAATTCTAATTCTAACGTAAGTCTTTCAAAAAATTAAAATTTTCGGTTTTACATTATATATAAATAATAATAATGATGTGGCAAGCTCTATGAATATGAGAATACAATTTGTAGATCTACTATCAAGATAACATAGATTACATTCTCAAAAAGAAAAGAAAAAAAAAAGATAACATAGATTAGATTGGTAGTGAATAGTAGATTTAATTGTAGTTGAGTATTATGTGAAGTTATCACTATAAAATAGCTTACGTCGGAATGTGTTATGTGAAACCAATAATATGAAAGGAAAAGAATTTTTCTAAATCATTATATTGAACAAATTAGTTATTTTCATTCATTTTCAAATTATACATTTTTAAAATTTAAGTCATATACATTTAAGTAAAATAATTAACTATCTCGTGCATCGCACGGGTTAGCGACTAGTTAAAGTTAAAACTTAAAACCTAAATTGATCCCACTCAAAAAAAAAAAAAAAAACCTATGTTGATATTTACTCTCCGTTTGTTTTGAAATAAAATATAATCAAAGTTAAAACTTAAAACCTATATTGATATTTTCTCATTGTTTGTTTTGAAATAAAATATTTTCAAACATAAAATATTTTATATGTAAGATATTTTCAAGTATTTGATATGATAAGTAAATTTTTTCAAACAAATTAAAAAAAAAAATCTATAGCTTATCCATATTTTACAAAACATGTTTATAAAAAAATTGTAAAATGTTTTATCTTTAAAGATGTGATAAAACATTGTACAAAATTCTTATAAAGGATTTTAGGTCCACGGAAAATATTTTACAAATTTAACCACATTTTACATGCCATCAAACACTTAAAAATGTGAAAACATTTTCCGAAAAATATTTTACTTCAAAACAAACGAAGCAATGTCTATTTTTCTTTGTATTAAATGACTAAACTTTATTATTATTATTCTTAAAAAAATGATGACACTTTATTAAAAACTTTGATAAATTACATAATTCTCCTAATATTTGAGTTTTTTTCAAATTAAACCTAAATTGATAGAAGTTTTAAAATTAAACTCATATAAGTAGTGACTAAAAAATATGTAAATACCAAACAACAACAAAAACTTCCATGATTTTATGAGACATTTGGTATATCATATAAGAGTTGTGAAATTATATAAATATATTAAAATAATTTACATACTCAAACTTTATTGCTAAAGTTTCAAAAAGTTTATAAAGTACTAATCCGATTAAAATTCTATTACCAAGATTTTTAGAAATTTAAGATAATTTTATTATTTATATAATCTACCATAATTTTTTGTTTTAGTAATAAACTTTGGGTGTAAACATCATGTGATGTTTACACTATGTGACTCACTACATGCATTACAAGTTGTAGACATAATGTTGCCATGTGACCAATTATAAGTACATTAAAATGATTAAAATAGTTATTTTTAGTGAAACTCTATTGCAAAAATTTAAAATAATTAAAATGCTAATCTGGTTAAAACTCAATTATCAAAAATTTTAAGATATCTAAAAGTGGATTAATTATATATTTAACTTATTTTTAATCTATCATATATATGCTATAAAAACTTAGATTTACACTACATGCATTGGTCAATAAATTAGAAGAATTTATAATATTGATTTTTTTTAGTTGTTATAATGATTATTGATTAAGTCATGCATCGCATGACCATAATTTAGTTTGTACAAAAAAAGAAAAAAAAATTTACAAATATCACCTTTGATTTTGGCATGAATGTCAATTTGTTTATTGGACTTTTAATTAAACAATCAACTACCTAGTTGTTAGGATTGTGACAAATCATTTTTTTATTAATATTTTCATTAAATTTTAAGAATTTAATCACTTTATGTGAAAATGGTTTTGCAACATTAGGTTTTAGTTAGCTTCAAATCACTTGACCATAAAAAATGTTTGATTTGTACAAATATAATGTTTAGGAGGTTAATTTTTCAATTTTAAAGTTAAAATTACCAAATTGATACTCATGACGAAGTCCATGGAAGATAACCTTGCAAGAAAAAAAATGTTTTGGTTCGGATTATCAATTACCATATACATAATGCTTTTTTTTGATAGATCGTTGAAACGTAGCACACATTTGTCTAATGAGTCATTTTTTAATAAAAGGCTGGCCATATATAAGTCTGGAGATGGTTAAATAATGCAACAACTCTGTTGGTTATTATAGCTCAAGAATTAGTGTAAACTAAAGACTGAACTACAGCAACCATTTTTTTTTTTAAACTAAGCTATCAGTTTTTTTTTTTTTTTTTAAAGATACTGAACTGAATGAAATCAGTTAATCAAGTCTAGAAAAACTTGATTAAACTGAGATTAAATCTTGATGACAGGAATTTTGAGATCTCTCATGATGTGTAATACTCCATTTGTTTCAATTAAAAAATGGAATCTTGGGAAATGAAGGGATCCATTTGAGTTTGTAATCATGATTATGATAAATGGGACACAAGGCCACAACCAGCCCCCAAAGTGAAAGCACAAGCTAACTTCAACTATTCTGAAAAACTACAATTTTTATTTGCTCAACTGGTTTTCCTTGATTTCGCCACAAACATGGCATTAGTGTGACTTCAAGAACAATTTTCTAACTTGGTCCTAATATGTAAGCCAGCAGTAGCCCAAGAAATAAGCATCAGTTGATTGTAGAGATCAACCAAACTGTAAACAAACTTGTTATTGTTTTATATTGCTCAATGTTTGTGCATTGATTTATTACCATCAAAGAAATAGTAGCATTTTCATTAGGATATGAGATACTACAAGCATTTTATGATTGCCAGTATTGGCATAATGTGAGAGGACTAAGAAGGGTAAAAAGGAAGCAAGATGAAGGGTTGTTCAAGATATGCTTCTAAAAAATTAAGTACAATGATTTTAGACTTGATTGAATACTCTAATATGCTGTTTGTTGCAGCTCGTCAGAAAGAAAGAGCTACTAGTTCAGTAACTGAGCTTGTGCAGGCGGTGAAGAGACCTCGTGCGCTCAGTGAATCAGCAAACCGTCCCTTCATCCGAAAATCAGGAGGTGGCAGGGAAGAGGGAGAGGAGAGAGTTGAAGTTCTAGCAAGGAGAAGATCAGAGAGTGTTGCTCCACCTAGAAGGAACTCACTCGGGGGTCCAAGAATTTCAATGCAGCGTATCAGTGAGTTGCCTGAAAAGAAAGAGAAAAAATCTGGTCGCCGTTCTTTTATGGGGTATAATCTCTTGTTATGAATGACTACTATACTTGCATCTTGTGTTCTCATATTTAACTTACACATTTTTATCACTGCCTTTGTGTATCTTGTGAGCTCTTTTTCGTGTTGGCCTTCTATCCATTATTCAGGAAAATTAAGAAAAGCCAACCCAACAGTGATAGCTTTGACCCTGAGTTTGCTGTGCATGATGATTGGAGTGATGAAGATGATGATGATGAGAGGCGTGACAGTGATGATGACAACACCAGAAAGAAGGAGATGAGAAAGGGAATTGATCTCGCTACTACACTCGAACGTATAGAGAAAAACTTTGTCATTACTGATCCAAGGCTGCCTGATAATCCCATTGTGAGAATCCTAATTAAAAGTCATCGTTTTTTTGCTCCAACTACGTTATTGTTAATTATGTTGTTTGGATTTCATTTTGCACATTGGAGATGAAGATTTAAAACGTTTAGTGTTTCTTATTTTCCAAAACTTCAGATTTTTGCATCTGATAGCTTCCTAGAGCTTACAGAATATAGTCGTGAAGAAATCCTGGGAAGAAATTGCAGGTGCGCCACAATACTGTTTAATGTTATGTTTTCAAAATATGAAAATGAAAAAAAAACTATCATCTATTCAGCAGTACCAATGCCGTACTCAAAAAATGGAAAAATAGGGAGTGTTACTCTTCACTCTACTGCATTTTCTTAATCGAAGAAGATTCCACATGCATATATATATTTTGTTTGGATTTTACAGGTTTCTGCAAGGACCTGAAACTGATCCTGTAACTGTGAGGAAAATTAGAGAGGCCATAGACAACCAAACAGAAGTCACTGTCCAGCTCATTAACTACACGAAGACCGGTGGGCTAAATTTTTGCAATTTATATACTCTATATACAATCCTTATATGAAATACTGTCTTAAATAACTTTTATCCCCTCCTTAATAAACACCTTCGCTCTCAATTCAGGTAAAAAGTTCTGGAACTTGTTTCATTTGCAACCTATGCGTGACCAGAAGGTACATACAACCTCAAATATTCATTGCCAGGCATGATGTGATGTCTATGAGACAAATTTTTATTGGAATCTGTACTTGTTAAACAGGGAGAAGTACAATACTTTATTGGGGTACAACTAGATGGTAGTCAGCATGTTGAGCCACTTCGCAACTCTATCCCGGAAGACACTGCAAAAGAGAGTGAAAAACTGGTCTCTATTCTGTTCACATGCTTTTTTTTTAATTTCTTTCCTATGTTTTTGAATTTCTTTCAGGTGTCAAGCTTATATAAATGTCAATTTAGAGGTCTAATATTTTAGCATTGAATATGAAAGTTTTCTGCATACAGAATATTAGTTTATTAATATTGTTTCTTTTGTTTGGAAGAATGGAGACTCACGTTTCTTTTATGGCCAAATATCGTCGTATATAGTGTCAATTACTAATTATTGGAAATTGATTAGTTTGCTGTAACAAATATATTTGACGTCCACCCTCAGGTCAAATCAACTGCAGAAAATATTAATGAGGCAGTGAGAGAACTTCCAGATGCCAATTTGGTAATGTCCTACACTTAAATCACATGTTCTGAAAAGCTTTTGGGTGCACAATTATGAGAACGAATCTTGCTGTCTGCAGACACCAGAAGATTTATGGATTAACCATTCCAAGGTAGTTCATCCAAAACCTCATAGGAAGGACACCACCTCTTGGAGTGCTATCCAAAAGGTACTTATCCCTGTAACTAGAGTCATTTGATCTTATAATGGCAAAGTTATAAAGTTTTTATTTATTTATTTTTTATTTTTACTTCTTCAAAATAATTCAGCATTAGTGTTAACAAATATAGGGCACAAACTAATGAAATTGAGAAAGTAAAAAGTAACAAGTCACTGCTTCTCAAAAAAAAAATTTTCTTTTCCTTTTTTTTTTTTTTTTTTTCACTTTATAGCACATGCCACAATTCATCTGGAATATATGTTCTCCCTTGTCTCCATAAATTAAAAAATTTAGAAGCTATACTTTAAATTTTCTACATTTTCTGTTTGATTCTGCATGCTATCATATTGCTAGAAACGTTTGTAATTTATAGGTACATGCATGCATCACATTCAGCACATTTTACTTCACACAATCTGCACTTTGCAGTCAGTTGATTAACAAGATAAGAATGTGCGATAATTTTTTCTGCATTCCTTGTTGTCTTAAGTATTTCAATTTCTGTTCATCTCTTTTCTTGAATATCGTGTATATTTTTTTATAGTTTGCTTACAAAACCCTTATTTTGCAGATTCTAGATAGTGGAGAGCAGATAGGATTGAAACATTTTCGGCCAATAAAACCCTTGGGATCTGGTGATACTGGGAGGTTTGATCCTCTTTTTCCAATCTCCCCCTTAGTTTTGTAGTAATAATAATCCTGGTATATATATAATTTGAGTCATAGAATATTAATGCCTGGAGACTTATAATTAGTATGACTGCATACTGTTACAAGTTACAACAAGCCATAGAATAGTAAGATATGTACAAACCCCCATGAGACCACAATATTAATTTCTTGACTTATTTCTGATTCAGAATTGTTCTTTGGCTTAACCCGCACTTACTGTGCTATTAGAATGAGATCAAATCTTACTCTCACTTCAAAAGCACTGTCAGTAGTATCACCTCAACTGTTTCGACCACAAAACAACTACTAGCAATTTAGTGGATGTTCATAACTGGTGTTGCTATACGCTATAAGTTGCGAGTATAATTGGCTGGTTTCAATAACTAAATCTAAGTAGTTTGAGTTAATTATCTGCTACCTAAAGATATTAGGAGGATGAAATTTTTTCTAATTTTGCTGAAAATGTAAGCCGAACTCAAAATTGTTTGGTAATCTTGCTAAGAACTTCTTTAATGATTTTTACTTGATTTTTGGTCTGTTGCTGACTTCCTCCCCCCCCCCCCCCCCCCTTTTTTTTAATCTTAACTCAAACCTCTATGGGTTGACAGTGTGCATTTGGTGGAATTGTGTGGAACTGGCTTGTATTTTGCCATGAAGGCAATGGATAAAGATGTTATGCTCAACCGAAACAAGGTATTAAAATTGATTAAATGCATATTTCTTTTTCTTTCTTGCTAGAAGTCTAGCGTCCTTGTCATCACTTCTGCCTGTGACTAAACTTGCCCCACCAGATCCTGTTTTACATTATGTACTATTTTAGCTATGCGGTCTTCTCCTTCAACCCCTTTTTTTTTTCTTACCAATTGATTGAATTAGAATTTGAATTTTCAGCTTAACACATGCACTACATTCTGTCATCCATTCTTTTATGATCCCATTGCATCTACATGTAATTACATAATTGAACTGGAAGATATTACCATATCATCAGGTCTTTTCTTTTACTTTGATAGCTTCAGTTCAAAGGGACACAGAATTTTACAACAAAAAATGAGTCAGCATTCTGATATCAATTTTTTTCCCCTGTATTTCTCTAGATGCTGAGTATTTTTTTATTAGTAATTCATAGATCATTTAGTCGCAGCACTCTTCCTTATGTTTTACATAACTCCCTTCCTTCATGTTTCGCAGGTGCATAGAGCTTGTGCAGAGAGAGAAATCCTTGACATGTTAGACCACCCTTTTCTTCCGGCACTGTATGCTTCATTTCAGGTTAGGAGTCCTCTATGACTCTTAGTACTGTATGAGACTGTTTTAAATGGGGAAACTGTTATGAGCTGTAGGAGCTAAATTGATTATTTGGTTAACTTGATTCTAGTGCCAGCAATGGTATAAAAAGCTGAGATACTAACAAGTGTAATAGAAAATTAGTTCTATTGATGGCATTTACTTTGCAGACCAAAACACATGTTTGTCTGATAACTGATTACTGCCCTGGTGGAGAACTCTTCATGCTTTTGGACAGACAACCCACAAAGGCCTTGAAGGAAGATGCAGTGAGGTAAATTATTTGAAAGACAATTGCAAAACATTCCTAGCCAGATAAAACAAAGAGGAAAGGGCAGATCATAGTGCACAGATGTTTGAGAGCTTTCTATGAGAATATGACAATAGACTAAAATTATTGCTCTGCTAGTTGTGTAATCGGTTCTCTAAGCTTATTCCCTAGCTTATATGTTATATGGAAACTGCTTCAAGATCATATTTTCTTTCCGTATCTAAAGTGATCCTGTTGTGATTCTGGGCTAGCAGAAGCAACCACATAAATAACAATATTTAATAAGGTTTGGCTAACTCCAAGACTACATCAACAGGCAACACCAACCAACATCCACCATCAATTATTCTCAATCAAAAATCACAAAGTAAACTCACATACTTACATACTCACACAGAAAACACTCACAACATAAAAAAATCTCTCACAAACACAAACTAACTCACAAAAACACAATCCCAAAGCCCTAATACTCTCAGTAACTCTCTCTCTCTCTCTCTCTCTCTCTCTCACACACACACACACACACAAAAACACTCAAACTACTCTTTGAAGAAACCCACTCCTTGTTCTTCTAAAAGTTTTCTCCATTCCTCATATGGGAGGACTCTTGGGCAAAAGCCATCAAACGCTTAGCAAAAATGCTTATTTATAAGGTTCCAATTCTATTCATTGATGAACAATGAATACCAATTACTTTTTCAATAAGAAATTTTGTTCCACACCAAGGAAAAATCATTCCTTCCACACCAAGGAAACCCTTTTTGATCCCCATTCTATAGTCTTAGTGTCTTACCATTTGGATGCCCAGGTTTTATGAATGAGAGAGAAATTCTTATTCAGCAGTGACTGAGAATCATTTCTAATTATGATGAAAGAAGATGGTAACTTCATTTCAGTATGTATATACACATTTTTGCTTCCTTCTTCTTCTTCTTCTTCTTCTTCTTCTTTTTTGTAACTTTTTTGGTGGTGTGTGGCCACTCTGATTTGGCTAACTTAAAGTGTTGGTTTTGTGTGTATCTATATGAATTTTTTTCTTGTTAGGAGTTTTTGAAGTTAGAAACTGATAAGGGCCTTGCAGTATGAGTACTATAGATCATGTGCTTGCATTAAAACAATTTTTTTTTGCATGTATTCACTCTTTCATCCGAAACTTATGGTAATCTTGAAAGTAAACTTACGCACTAATGTTCTGAGCTTGATCATGATGTTCAAATTTGTAAATAATACCTAAAAACTATTCAAACAGATTTTGATTAGTACTGTTATAGGTTGCAACTGATTGTTCTGAGAAATGCCTTCAACTGAACACTTAAGAATTGTTGTGTAAACATGAGAATGAAGAATTGTTTTTGTAAACAAATTCATTCTCATGGTAGTTCTTTCTCCGCATTATTTCCTATTAGTCAATCTATTAGGGTCATTATTCCCGACTTGTTGCTAAGTTTTATTCTAACTGACATGAAATCATTGATGATCGTAGATTTTATGCTGCAGAGGTAGTCATTGCATTGGAGTACCTTCATTGTCAGGGTAAGCTAATATTCATTTTGTATATCTTCTTTTTCAGTATAAGTGATTATCTTCCATAAGTAAAAATTGGAAAACATATTCTCAGTTAACGAGGGATTTGTTGAAGTAACTCTATCTGAGACAGTTGACTAAAATAATACTTTATCCAATAGTTTTCAAATCCCATAATCCAGAGTATTTTTCTTCTCCACATGAGACTGTCAACGTGAAGCTACTGATCGCTGTGTGAACTTTTCTGTGATGCCTCCTGAAGTTTTTGCTCGTTCAGTCATAATAATGATATTTCAGATACATAAATGATTCTAGTTACTACCATTATGCTACTGAAAGCTTACTAGCATATTTTATATGCAGTTTCTGATCCAAGTTTTGATGAACTGAGTATTTGTGATTTTAAAAAGTGCGAGTACTGCACACTTGCATCTTCATACTTTTACTGAGTCTCTTTCTGATTTTCTTACAGGGATAATTTACAGGGATTTGAAGCCTGAAAATGTTTTACTCCAGAGCAATGGGCATGTGTCCTTGACAGATTTTGATTTGTCATGTTTGACATCTTGCAAACCACAGGTATTCTAGTTATCAAATCTTGTTTAGCATAAATCTTCTCAGGAGAAGGGGAATAGAGATATTTGAAACAAAGGAAAATATTTGCATAGATCCAATATATTTTGAGACACATTAGAATAAGTCTGATGGATTGGTTGTGTTTTTTTGCAGCTTTTGGTTCCAACTATAGTTGAAAAGAAGAAGAAACGGAAAAGTCAACCAAATCCAATTTTTATGGCTGAACCTATGCGAGCATCAAATTCTTTTGTTGGCACTGAGGAGTACATAGCTCCGGTTTGTCAACTTCGAGCATAAATGTTTCTAATATTATTATGGTTGCTGGATTTCAAGATTTGCATGTTGCATATGTTTATCTTGAAGTAATTGCACAAATTGTTGCAGACAAAAATGAATATGCATCTATTGTTGCATTTTGAATTATTTTAGAAGTTCAAGTATAGAAATTTTTTGTCGGAAGAGATGTGAAATAACTCGCCGGGAAAACTACACTGCTTTTTTATTTTTCCTTCAACCATCCTCTGCCACATTGTGTTGTTTCTCCAACCTATTGAGACAGTTCTTTCTTGAGGATCATCATTTTCATTTTTTCCTCAACTTAGGTGCCAGGTTCATATTTTCTGTTATTGAATGACCATTACCTTTCACTTTCTGGCAGGAAATCATAACTGGGGTAGGCCATACTAGTGCGGTGGACTGGTGGGCTCTTGGTAATTTTGTTATTTCATTAATGAAGTGAGGCAACATCATAAATGCATAATTTTGCTTCAAGAATATTTTTTCCTACTTGATACACCAGCTTTTTATTTTTAAAATAACTATGATTCAGGAGGAAAATATCAGAATACAAATGGGAAAAAAAAAATCCAAATCTAACTGTAAAAGCTTAAAGTGAGAAACTAATGGCACTCTTCATAAATTTTTTACGAAGAAAAAGAATTGACATATGAGATATATTAATGGACTTTTTCAAATGACATCATTTTTTAGGCATTCTTCTATACGAAATGTTCTACGCATATACACCATTTAGGGGAAAGACAAGGCAAAAGACATTTACAAATATTCTTCAAAAGGATCTTAAATTTCCAGGAAGAATACAGGTGAGATCTTGCTACTAAACTCTTTTCTCTCCCCATTAATGCTTAATATTATTAAACTGGCATATCATCTTTCTAAAATATTCAAACATACAATTAAGGATATCATGTGCTTTTTCCTTGACTAAGAAAAGATAGCAGTTTGCATTAAAGTCCCATGCTTAAGAGTGTCAGTTAGAGGGACAATGAAACCATAAGGACAAAGCATGAAGATCCTAACGTTTCATTCTAGGTGCTCTTGGAAACTGTATAGAAACCTAAACTAGCACAGTAAAAAACATGATTATCTGACTTTGAAGAATGCTCATATCTTCTATTAATTTTATGAATATTCAATTCTTGCCCTTTATGTGGGTTACTCCATTCCCCTATTCCTGTCATCATTTGGCTTTAGCATGTGGATTATATTTATCCATCAGGGTTTTAGCTTGTGATATAATTGTCAATTTGACTAGTTTATGACATACTTTGCATGATTGTGAAATTAAGCTCTTGGGAAAGGATAAAGAAAAGGGGGTTTCAAGGAAAACAATTAATAAAAGAAAAAAAGAAATACTTATATATGCTTCAGGGCATTTGGAGAAGTCTTCCTAAATCATTCAGAGCATACGATTTAGTAGAAGCAGAGTTATGCAAAGAAACCAAAACATCACACTGCATACATTTTACTTGATGTCTACTGCAAAAATTTCTCTTTACCAAACTTCATTCCCAGCTATAGACATTGTGCATGAATGTGGAAACTAACTTAAGGTGCATACAAATACTATGGGTAGAAATCAAAATTTAAGGCTTGGTGTTGAGAGAAATTTGCTCCATTGCAGGTAAGTTTCCATGCAAAGGAGTTAATGTACCGATTGTTGCACAGAGATCCCAAAAACAGATTGGGTTCTCGGGAAGGAGCAGATGAAATTAAGCGTCACCCATTTTTCCGGGGTGTCAATTGGGCTCTAGTTCGCTGTTTGGTAAGATCATAAACATTTAGAGGCATGAAGTATAACTGATGGTTAATGGATTCAGGAGATTTTAAACTATGTTGGATAGTGCTAGCTGTTCTCTAGTTTCCATTTTTGTATTTTCTTTGATAGGATTTAATTACTAACATAGATATATATTTCCAGAACCCTCCTGAACTTGATGCTCCACTCTTTGGAACAACTGAAGCTGAGAAGGAAGCCAAAATTGTGAATCCGGAATTAGAGGACCTTCAGACGAATGTTTTTTAATAGGTTTCATCCGTGCTATTTCATGATAAATGTGTCTCCATTTTTCTCTGGTCTTATTAATTACAAGTTCTTTGTTATCTGCTTCAAGAATGGAAACACAAAGTAGAGGTTCTCATGGGCTGCTTGTTCTATTGGGGTGGAGTTTAGATTTTAATTAGCCACTGTTTGGAAGCAGCTATTAGGAGGGAATTAAGGTTCAATTAAATCCTATGTAATTAATGCGTAGTGTAATTTAATCCCAGTTGGTTTGAACTAGAAATTTTTGTCTAAATTGAATTATTCAATCTCTCTCTCTCTCTCTCTCTCTCTCTCTCTCTCTCTCTCTCTCTCTCTCTCTCCCATGCTTTCCCTTGCCAATATATATTCTTACTGTATTTTGGTTTGTTCATCAATCATCGCGTCTCAATTTCTCTACCGTGCAGAACTTTCCTAACCTGAATACTTGTCCAAAAAATCATGGTTTCAAATACAGCATGCCATCCAAGAGAATCAATATATGTACATGGTTTGTTATGATTAATATAGGCCTATCCAAAACTGTGAAAATATTTTTCTTCAGGAAAAAATATTCCTTGTCCATCCATATATGCCTGTGAACTCAATAATGCTGCAAAATATTATATGCACTTCAATGAAGTGTATTACTTCTGTCCTCAAAAGCCTCCTAGAAAATCATTGCAGTTTGTCTCTCGCAAAGCTTCTCACATGGTCACATGATCTCTAATCCCCAACATACAGTATAGCAGAACATCATTTAATGACTCTAGTACGTGGTTGTTGTACTTTGATATCCTCTTTTAAGTTTGTCGGCAGTTTCAATTCCAAAGCATCGCAGTGGATCTAAAATTTTAGTTATTTAGCACCTTCAAAAATCACTTTATTTATTTTATCTCTTCACACTCCATAATAATGCATCTATATTTTTAGCTATTTGATTAAAGAGAAAACATTAGGTCCGGGCGTGGCATAAAACCAGTGTTTTATGCCACGCCAATGAACTCTCGCCACGTCATAAAAAGGGCTCCCACAATGTTTCTTCACGCGAACCTCCATACAGCAAAAAAAAAAAATCAAAGACTCCCACACAAAATACTCCAGCAACCCAACCAAATTGACGTCTCATTCCTTTCTATTTTTTCTTCTTGTCACTCTTCATCTCTCTATCTTCTCTAGCAGCCATTATGGCCACAATCAAACACCCTAAAATTCAAATCAATCAAACTTCTTTTAAACTCTCTCTTTCTCTGTATTTTTTAAGCATCAGAAATCTGAGTCATCAAAATTGAGTCAATCCCTTTAAGAAACCAGGAAAGCCAAAATGCAAACCCATCTCTCTTTCGTTCCCTAAATAAACACGATGGTGAAGAGTTGGGCTTGGCAGATGACGTGGTTTAAGCGGCACATTTGATGGTTTGAGGTGGGGGTACGAATGGGTTGGAAATTCTGTTGGTGGTTTGAGAGTGATGAGGGTTTTGGCTATGGCTGCTGGTACTGGGTTTGTGCCAAAGGTGTGGGTCTTGGGGTTTTGATTCCGAAGAAAACACGATTTTGGCTGGAGTATTTTGTGTGGGAGTTCTTGTTTTTTTTTTTTTTGCTGTGTGGAGGTTCGCGTGAAGAAACATTGTGGGAGCCCTTTTTTTTTACGTGGCGAGAGAGTTCATTGGCGTGGCATAAAACACTGGTTTTACGCCACGCCCGGACCTAATGTTTTCTCTTGATTAAAATAATACAAAAAACTCATTACAATAATAATAAAAACTTTTACAGCAAACTTCAGTACAACCACCTCTACCATCAGCCACAGCCACCACCACCACTACCAGTTCACAGCAGAAAAAAAAAAAAAAAAAAAAAAAAAAACCCTACCCAACGAAACCTAAAGAAACCCACGATGAAGATCGGTGAGATAAAGGACGGCGATAGGTCGGCTACCATCAGCTACAGCCACAACCACCACCACCACCACCACCAGTCCACAGCAGGGGAAAAAAAAAAACAAAACAAAATACCGACGAAACCCAAAGAAACCCACGATGAAGATCGGTGAGATGGAGGATGGCAGTGGGTCGGCGAGGTGGGACGGTGATGAAGATTAGCGATGAGATGGAGGACTGGGCGATGAAGATGGGCGATAAAGATCGGCGATGAGATAGAGAAAAAAAATGAGAAGTAAGAAGGAAGAAGAAGAGAAGGCGCACGGAGAGAGAGAAAAAGACATACAGAAAGAAAGAGAAATTAGTTTTTAAATGAGAAAAACAAGAGAAATTTAATAAAATAATTTTTTTTTTTTTTTTTAGCTCTCATGAACAGTGCACATCTATCTATAGATGTGCACTGTTCATGTGAAGCTAAAAAATATGGATTTAGCTCCACTACTGGAGCATTATTTTTGTGCTTAAGGATCTATAATATAGCATTATAGCAATATACCTACACTGCTGTGAATGCTCTCATACAATCCAAACTCTTCTTCATATGTTAAAATCTTTGTAAATGCAGTTCACCGTTATTGCCATACCATCTAAGACAATGTCGCCTCATACATCAAAGAGGGGAGAGGTGTCATATGGGTTTGAATCTTCTTTATCAGAGCCACGAGAGTTAACATTTGCATAACCCAACAATTAACAATACCACCCTACATTAGTTTTATGTGATTGCCCATGTTATCTTGCAGTTTGTCATAATCATTGTGATATCAACTTGCACTAGAACTCTCTCAAGAAAATCACAAATTTTGCAATTATTGTTAGCGCATTAGATCAAAAATTTCCTGCCTGTTAACATTCACGGTTGGAAATCCTATCTTATTCTATTTTACCATCTCAAAAAACTATTTTATCAATTATACCATACCATTTTATAATACACCTAACACCCCATATTTTATTTTTTCATACAACATATTAAAATAATATAAATTACACAATAAAATAATATAAAAAATCTCACTCTCTTCTTTCTTCTCTCTTCATCTTTGTTCTCCATCTCTATGTTTTTCCCTCTATCTCTTCCACTCACCGCCAACCCAAACTTAGAAAAACCACTCACCAATACACGCCTGCAACTTGAAAAAAGCCTCGATTATTTTTTCTCTTCAATGCCAATTCAACCATACTCACAAAGAAAGAAAGAGTAGAGATAAAATTCAGCCACCATCCATATCAAACCCATACCCAATTCAGACATACCCACCTCTTCCTTTAGGCATTGGTCACAATAGGAAAAAAAAAAAAAGAAAAAAAAAAAGAAAAAAAGAAGAACCCAGAAGAACCTAGAACTCCAAACCCACCATCAAATAACCAGCACCCAAGGTCCTATCACCTAACCCACCAAATTCGACTCAAGGCCCAGGCTGCAACTGCCACTAGATCTAACTCATGACCCAGATCGCAACCCACTTTGGCAATGTTTTTTCGCCTTCTTTTCGCTCTGGACAGGAGCGCTAGTGGACACGGGGAGAGAGCAAGCAAAGCATGTCGTTCATAATGGAAAGAAAGATACCACTACTTCGCCTCTTTGTTGGACCGCCTGTGCTTCTTACTGGTGTGGAGGCCCAACCAAAAGCACAAAGAGAGAGAGAGCGAGAGACGAGAGAAGTCACAGAGAGAGAGGGAGACGAAATACTGAGAATCTGAGATAAGGAAAGAGAGAGTTGAGAAAGTAAGAGTCTGACACAGAGGAGAGAGAAAGTATTAAAAGAGATTAAAATATTATTATTTTGTTTTGGTATAATGTTACAATACCATCATAAATTTACAATTTTTCATGTTTAGCCTTCTGGCTGTTGAGACAAATTGGGCCTGAATGCTAAATTTTGGTTACATTTGACATATCCCTTTTTCATTGTGAATGCTCTTAGAAAATAGATACATTTCATGATTCAAATTAAAAATAAAAAAATCTAAATCTAAAAGTGTAAAATTTTACATCACGTGACAGTTCTTATACATATTTGAACCATGAAATACACTCTCCATTCTTATTAGTCCTCCAAGACCTACACGTAACTTTTTCACTTAACTGATAATGAAGTTGCTGAATCCTGATTAGTGATTAGTGATTACAGTAGGCCAATCAAAAGTGTTATGACAGCTGTGTAGGTCAAAGGTGGAGACCACTCGTACCAGTAAGATGCAACACATGATGGAGATTAGTATTATTGGCGTGCAAGTGCAACAGCAGCTAGGACCAAGCCCTGTAAGCAGTGTCAACTCCACAAATGCACACAGCTAACCTAACCCCATAATTAAACCTCCCAAAAAGCCCCTGTTAAAATTTGATACATCATCTAATTATATAATTAAAATATACAAAAATGGCAATCTAGATAAGGGAAAATGTTGTTGCACATCACCTGTTTAACGTGATCTTATACACATTTCAAAAAGATAACTAAAATCGTAACTTAAAATCATAAATTCGGGTTGGTTGCATTTTGTTTTGGGTGAATATAAAATTGTGTAAAATAGTTACTGATTTACAATTATCCCGAACCCATAAAAAGCATCCAAAGACTGGTCTATCTTTGCAGTAGTTACGCACGTTGAGGCAATCATCCAGATCCAGTCTCTCCCTCCATTTCTTTTTTCCTAATAAAAATAAATTTTCAATTTTTTTTAATTATAAAACAAACACACTTCTGACAGATCCAAAAAACACCCCCACACTTTCTTGGATTCTCTTTTTTCACTCTCTCTAAGCTCCACTCTACTTTCCCGGGAAAAGAAAAAGAAAAAACTTTTCTTGGATCTAAAATTTCTTTTTCTTTCTTTCTTTCTTCTCCATTGCCTTCCCACCTCAATTCTGAACAAACAACTCTCACTTCTGCTCTCTCTCTCTGTTTGATTTCCGAGAAACTTTCATTTCATTCATTTTCCGTCTTTAACTTTCCCGGGAAAATTCCAATCTCTGGTGCTTCCCTCTCTCTCTCTCTCTCTAAAGATTGAATGGCGGCGGCGGCGGCGGAGAACGCATTGAAATCAAGAGAGGTATCGGCGATGATAAAGCAAGGCTTTATCTCAGACCACCATACGCTCTCGTTTTCACCTTCTAGACTACCGCCTCCACCGCAAACCACAAATTCCTTTCCTAGGGTTTACTCTCCTTCCTCTTCTCCACCACCACCACCACCACCTCCACCACCACAACCAACACCTCCGGCTCACTCTTACTCTCAATCTCAGTCTCAAACTCTCTACGAGATGATGTCGGAGGAGCAACACCGCGAATCGAAGCTCTCCGACGACAGACGCCGCAAGCTCCACCTCCGCGTTTCGAAAATCCTCGACGAAACGCAGACGAGGACGACGTCGTTCCGGGACCGAAACGGCACGGACGGTTTGGGGTTCGGTTTCGGAATCGGAAGCGGCGGGGACGTGAAGGTGTCGGTGGTTGGGAGAGACGGGTTTCGAGTGACGATGGAAATGCACAAGAGCGTGTTGGAAGAGAAAAGCCGATTCTTCGACGAGAAGATAGGGGTGGCCCACTACGTCGAGATCAGCGACTGTGATGACGTGGAAGTCTACGTGGAAACCCTAGTCTTGATGTACTGTGATGACTTCAACTTGAAGAAGAGGTTGATGGGTGAAGACGTGTCCAAGATTTTGGCTTTGCTCAAGGTAACCAACCGAACAAACATATTATATTAACTAACTGCAATTACCATTTTTCATATTAATGCTAAAAACAAATATTGTCTATATATTGATGCGACAATTAATGTCAACTTGATAATAAATGAATATTTGAAATTTTTTTTATGATCAGTGACCCGACAATCTGTTTTTTAGAGTAAAACTACAAATTTCATGATTGCTAAGTTGGCATGTTATTATGGATTCTAATGTGGTATGTTGTGAGATATGTTATAATCGATTGCTAGTGGTATGGTCCATGGTGTGATTGGTGTTAATAAAAGTAGTATCTAAGTTGGCATGGTGTGATTGGTGTTAATAAAAGTGGTATTGTGAACCTATGTGAAAGTGATGTAAAAAAAACAATGGTAAAAGTTAACGGACATTAATTTATTAAATATTTTTTTCCCTTTTATGGGAAAAAAAAAAAAAGATAACTGATTTTTTTGACAACTTTTTATATTTTTCATAAAAATAATATCAAAACTTTTTTAAAATTGTCTGTTAACAAATGTCTCAAGGACACTCATTAACCGAACAAAAAAAAAAAGTGAAAATTTTTGTGTACCTATCTTTTGTATGTGGTTTCTGAGTAAATTTCTGGATAGATATATGATTTTGGGGGTGCTATGTTTGTGGAGTACAGTACAACACAGCAACATGAGCAATTTCTGAAAAAAAAAAAAATGACATGAAATGGCTGGTACGACACCAATATGACGTTGGTATGACATGGGTATAGCACCCTAAAGGAAGTGTCCGTGCTTCCTAGGTTGTACCAAGAGGAGGGAAGCACTTAGAATTGCCTAGAGACCTGTCTTATGAAGTGGAGGTTTTTGGTATGTATGTAACTTAGCGTGTTGTGACTTGGCCAATACTTGAACATGTGCAATCCTTCCATCTCAAAGGTAGCAAATAATTACAGGGATAAATTCCTTGGATGGTTTGGTTTTACATATACCACGTAATTGTTAGGACCCAATACCTCATGGTAGGAATCTTGAGACACAAGGACCATTAGACTAACCCCTTGTGGTTGTGCAATGCTGTCATATGAATTAAGAAGCTAGAGCATATTCAGTTTGTGGGAGGCAAGGTTGAGTCCACTACTTTCAGTTTGAGATGATTTAGATATGGGTGGATTGGTTCTAATACTTTATTTTGTGTGCTGATATTGTTGTTGGAAATTGAAGAAAATGAGAGAGTGGAATTATATTTACTTGTTTGTTTGTAGAAGATTTCATTTGGTTTTTTAAAGGAATTGGGTCTAGCTTTGGTTAAGGGTTTGGCTTAAAGAAATGTTAAATCAGGACACTTCAAGTTATACGATCACTTCACCCCTTCCTCCCCCTCCCCCTTCCCTCTCTCAAAAAGAAGAAAAGGGAATTGAAAGGTTCTCATTTGGTACTGGACCAGAAAGGACGAATCTGTAAATTGGAATGTTGGATTTTACCTTTTATGGATCCATCAGGGACTAAAATCTTCATTAATATGAATTAGATTCATTTTAATGGCTTAGCATGTTGAGCCTTTTCTTGTTGCCAAACAAAGCTACATAGAAGATACAATTCAAAACTTAGATTACTTGTGATTTTCATTGATAATTTTGGAAAGGAGAAGAAGAATAATTTTGAAATGTGGGAACATCCTATAATCTTTATTTCTGTGTCTAACAGTTCATAGACTAAAACAGGACTGTATATAAACTTCAAGCTTTATGTATTCTCTTTTCAGTAGCTATGAAGAGAGTAAGTACCGTCCATAAGATTTTAACTTTTTATTGATTCTCAGAAAAACAAGAAAGCAAGGCACTGACCTTTTGCTTTTGCAAAATCAAACTGCTTATACCATGTTCATATCATCTGTATATGGGACTGTAAAATCTCTCTTTAGTTTTTTCCCTCACTGAGTTTGTTGTAGTGAAATATTTGTAGGTATCTGCAGCTATCATGTTTGACGCTGGGATTATATCATGCTTAGAGTATTTGGAAGCCATACCATGGTCCGAGGATGAAGAGGAAAAAGTCATATCTCACCTCAATAATCTTGAGCTTAATGACTCTGTCACCAAAGTTCTGCTGAGAGTATCATCTGAACCTTCTACTTCTACAAGAGCTGATGACATCTTCTTGAGATTGTTGACTGGTGTTCTGCTAGCAAAAGATGATAAAGCTCGTCGAGAAATGAAATCTCTGATATCTCGGTTACTAAGAGAAGATGCAACCAGTGAGAGCAACAGGCTTGATGTCTCAAAGGATGTCCTTTATCATCTTTGCCATAGATGTCTTAGTTCTCTTAGCCTATGCCTATCTGAAGCTACAGCTGTGGATGAGAATCGAGATCGAGGGGTTTTAATGGGTGAAATAGCTCGAGAGGCTGACAATATGCAATGGATCGTGGATATTCTAATTGATAAAAAAATGGGAGATGAATTTGTGAAACTATGGGCAGATCAGAAGGAGCTTGCAACTCTCCATTCAAAACTTCCCATCATGTACAGGCATGAAATCAGCAGAATCACTGCACAAATTTGTATTGCTATTGGGAGAGGTCATATCTTGGTGCCAAAAGACACCCGGTTTTCTTTACTGTCCACATGGCTGGAAGCCCTTTATGAAGACTTTGGATGGATGAGAAGGGCTTCTAGATCAGTTGATAAGAAACTGGTTGAAGATGGATTAAGCCAAACAATTCTTACGCTGCCATTGCCGCAGCAGCAGGCTATCTTGCTTAATTGGTTTGATCGATTTCTTAACAAAGGAGATGACTGCCCCAATATTCAGAGGGCATTTGAAGTTTGGTGGAGAAGAGCCTTCATCAGACAATTTGCAGCTGAGCAGGATACTTCCCAGTTGCAAATTACTGTTTGTGATTATCCAAATTAAAAGGTTTGTTCCCCGTGTCGAAAAAAAAAAAAAAAAAAAAAAAGCCCAGACCACATGTGTACATAAGAAATGACAATTTTTTTGCTAGTCAGCCGAGTCTTTTTCTGCTTTAATCCATTTTGATTTCTGATTTTCTTTATAGAGAAAAAAGAATATCTGAAAGATGCAGTGTTATATAGAACAGTTTATGGTGAGAGCCCTGGAAACTAGTGAAAATTGTATAATGATTAAGGATGCAAATCTATGCAAGCTTGAGGTTTTGTTTGAGCTCCATTATGGCTTTTGCCATGGTTGCACATTAGAAAATAAAGGTTATAGTCCATAATCGTTGGATGATGATGTTGCTAGTTTTTTTATGCGAAGTACGAAGAAATATTAATTTTAATTTAGTTTCTTTAGTTTTACAGTCATTCGTATTTTTTTTTTTTTTTTTGGTTAAATATTTTAGATATCGGTAGTTTTTTTTTTTTTTTTTTTTTTGAAGAAGCTTATCGGTAGTTAATTATATTGAGAAAAATGTTCTCACACCCCTCTAAACTTTTAAGTAGTGGCCATGACACCCCCTTGAACTTTTATTTTAACCAATTTAATATTTGGACTTTACACATTAGTCAAATTGGTACTTCCATTAGTCGGCTGTTTGTTAAGCTAACGTTTTAGTCATGTGACACGCGTGTGGAAAAAGAAAATCTCAAAGCCAATTGAAAACGATACAGAGGCAATTGAGAGGAGAGACAAACCTGGGTTGAGTTTAGAGAAAGACCTAGGGGATTGAGGATTGGATTAGATGGCACCATTCGTGGCATTGTTGGAACCAGAGTTCATGGTCCTGCAGCCGATCAAGTTGTTCATGGTCTCGCTGGCAACCAAAGCTGGAGTTACAGGCGTTCAATTTTATCTTTTTTGTGCAAGAGAGAGAGAAACAGTTTGATTTCTTGAATCTTGTGTCTTCGTGAGGAGGATGGAGTGGGGATGAACACGGATTTTCAAAAGGTGTTTGATTTTAATATGCAAGTGGTTGTGAATGGGAACTTGAAGGAGGATCAGAGATACAGAGGAAGTTTAGGGAGATAGGGTATGGGTGTGATACCGGAGATTGTGTTTTGGAAATCGAGTTGAGGATAGCTCTTTTTGCTTGGATTTTATTTCTACTAATCTCTAACCAGTACGATGCATGGGAAAATTATTGAAAATGAAATCTAATAAATGCAAAGCAATTATGCAAAATATCATTTAAATTAAAAGACAAATATTAGTGAATGTCGTTATCTTTAACTGTTTGTGTTACATCTAGAGTTTCACATCTAATCTACTACAATACTACTTGTAGCAACTAAACCTCACAATGTAAATATATTATATAAGGCCAAAACTTATATTATCTTCAAGCTCCCCTTAGCCTTACAGAGTCCCTAACAAAAAATTATTGAATGTGATTTCAGAGGACTTATTCAAAATTATTTGAATTAAATCTCACAAATTAGAAAGAAAAAATAAATAACATTACAACGTTGTAGCTGATTAATATACAAATAAACTACCAATTTAACATGATAAATCACTATTAGTAATTTAGAAAGCAAAAATTAACAAATTTTAAAGTTGTTACCCATTTAACCTAAAACTTTTCATATTCTAAAGTTGTCCAACACCTATTAACTAATAACTATTGATATAAAATATTCAGTAATTACTTCATATCACAAGTTGTTCATGCTATAAAAAAATTTAAGAGAATAACACAGCAAGCATCTTAAACTCTTTCTTGCTTGGATCCTACAAAACAATATATATATATATATATATATATATATATATAGTACCATTAGCAGAAATGAGTCTCTCAGAGGAGGATTCAAAGTATTCAGGAGGGATTAAATCTTCTTGAATACAGTTCATATCTGCACCAGAGTCAATCATAGCAATTACATCAAAATTGTAAATAGGAGAAACAACAATGTTTACTTTAGTAAACCATTTTGGAGGAATAGATTTATTCAGAATAGAGTTAATAGCATCAGTAATACCTGTATCAGGAAGAAGAGCTTGTTGACTGGAATCATGTCCATCTTTAGGCTCATCTTGTTCATTATCAAATTGATGTTTGTCAATGGATTTATTAAGATTAATAATTCTTGTCTTATGTTATTATTATCAATTTTAACAGATTCAAGTTCATGTCTTAAATATTCAATATTTTGTTCAACAATAATTAATTTTTGTTTTAAGTCATCAACAGTGAATTCTTTAGGTTTTTTCTTGTTAAATCTTTCCAAGACTTCTTCAAAACTTATTGTTGATTTAAGTTTTTTAGAGTCTTCATTCTTGGTAAGATTTTTCTTAAACCTATCCAGATACTCTTTTTGTAGTTCAGGATTTTGAATTTGATTAATTAAAGAGATTAATAATTTTTCATTTTCTTCATGTTTTGTGAGAGTGTTAACAGAATGAATAGTATTACAACAAGAATCTCTGCAACCAAGATTAATATTAGGTGAATCAGAGGATTCATCAGCAGAATGATAACAAGAATCAGAAGAAGATAAATCATCGTCCAAAGTATCAGACGAATTGTTTGATTCAAGGATTCGAAATAAATCTTCTTGGTCTTTATCATTTATGTTTAACATGTTGAGCTTATTTTTCAATTTTCCAGGTTTTTCTTTACAGTTTTTACTGTAATGACCAGATTTTCCACAATTAAAGTATTTTCCTTTAGCAGGGTTTTGGTGAACATATTTTTTAGGAACAGTTTTCTTTTTATTATAAAAATCATTTGGTTTAACAAAGTTGGTTTTGTGTCTTTTATGGTGAATATTTTTGTGAACAATTTTATCATGTTTATCTCTCTTTTGTCTCAAAGGAGCAATAGGAGGTAAACCATATTGTTCGCAGAAATTTCTCATTTCATACTTGGCTTTTGTTTTGTTTTTTAATTTGTCTTTTAACAATTTTTCATCATTACACATGTTAATACCAAGTTTGTTAATAGTGCTCAAAATATCACCATAAGTTAAATTTTCATAGTCAATAGAATCATTTTTTCCAATTAATTCTTGTTTTACCTTATGAGTAAAAAGAGGAGGCAGACCGTCAATAAATTTTTCTTTCCAATACGGCTTTTTGCAATCTTTTCGAAGCATAACCCTAGAAAGAAAAACAGCATGATACCGCCTGTAATCAGACATAGTAGGACACCTCAAATTATTCAGATAATCAGAAACTCGAGATGGAACATTAGTAAGGGTTCCAACAAAATGTTTTAATATTGTGTGAATAAGAGTGTTAACACCATCAGGGATGCCAAAATTCCTTTTTTCATCAAAAATAGGAAGACCTTCATCATTCATTTTAACAGCTCGTTTAATAGATTCTCTGGAATCTTCAGTGAGGTATGAATCCCACCATCCACGAAGAGTCCCAGTAAAACCGGTAGAAAGAAGTTCAACAATTTCAGGGTGATCAAGGTCATGATTGTTCATATAAGTGATAGCAACCATGGACATGTGACCCATTTTGTTAATAATTTCCTGTTCAGAAAGACCATCAATATTCCATTCATATAGTTTATCAGCAGAAACAGAGAATTGGGATTGAAAAATCCTTTCTTCAAACTGCATGTCTGGAGGAGTAGGTTTAGTATACCAGTTTTTTATAAAAGATATGGGATTGGATCCAACAAATCTTTTAATTTCTGGTAGACCATTATCAAAAATATTTTTTACATCAACAGAAGAGGATGAATCAGAATCTGTACTTTCATTAAAAACAGGGTCTTTATCATTCCTTGAAATAGCAGCAGCAACATTAGAAGTAGAAGTGGTGCCTTCAGTTTTAACTTTTAAATCAGAAAGCATTTGTTCAACAATGTCAAGGGTTTTTGACTGAGAAGTTTTAAAAACAATTTTTTTCTCTTTGACTGGGTAAATCAATCAAAGGTTTCTCAGCTTTTGCAGAAACAGTTTGTTCAATAATTTTTTCTTCAATACGGTCAAGCTGTTGACCAAGAATATGCAAAGACTCATTTGTAAAATTGTTTTGTTCAATAATTCTAGAAGCAGGAGTCTCAGCATCAGCAATTTTGAAAGGAGAAGCTTTCACTTCCGTCTTTTGACAGGTTATCATAACTGTCTCAAGAGGAGGATGGCTAGACCTTACAACAGTTGTGTCTTGTTTAACAAAATTTGATTTCTTGATTACGTTCAAATGATTTTGTTGAATAGGATCTTTTGAAATGTAATGATTTTGAAGAAAATCAAAAAACAAAATATTTTTCTTTAACAAAGTCATTTTTTCTTTCCATTTTCGTTTAATACGATCTTTTTCAGACTGAGGGAAAGTATCTCTGTAATACTTTCTTATCTCTTTGTGTTTAACAGAAAGACTTTCATTATACAAGTAAACTAAATCCATTTCAAAACTTTTAGGAAGAGCAGTCAAAACTCTTAGCTGGTTTTGAAAAATAGGAGGTTCAACAGTTGCAAAATCAGAAGCAGCAGGAGATACAGACTTTGTATCTTCTTCTTCTTCAGCAGGTTTTTCATCTTGTTTTGTTGAATAGAAAGCAGTGCTAATTTGAGAGTTATCACTTGAAACTCCTTTTAGCTTTAAATCAGGTTTAACAAAACTTTTTTGTAAATATTCATCAAGATCTTGATCTCTTTTGGAAACACTTTCAGATCCAGCAAAGGAATGTCTTCCTTCGTTGATTCTCAAAGGTTTTTTATCAAGAAAACTTATTTTAACAGTTCCATCAAGATATTGTTGAATATTTGTAAGATCAGTTTCATGGTAAATAGGTTTAGCAGGAGGCGAAACGTTTTCCAATAACCATTCATTAGGAAGGTTTACATCTTCCCAACGAATCATTTTTGGAACTTCAATTTTCGCATCAGAAGTTGAACATTGAATTAACATAGTTTTACCAGAAGGATCTTTAATATGAGCAGCTCGGGGATTCAGCTGGGAACCCACAAGTCTGTAGTAAATTCGGTAAATAAGAGCAAAAGGTTTACTACCTTCATCCATATCATAACCAGAAGTTAATACATTTAAAGTTAAAGCTTTAATAATATTAGGATCATCAAGAGCAAGACAGATATCAGGGTAAACATCAAAGTAAATAGGACCATCATACAAAGATGCAGTATTCATGCCAAGAATGCTATCTTTAAATTTTCTAAATCTAGCATCTCTTAAGCACATCAAAGCAGAAGCATTAATACCTTTTCTTGTGAGAGGTTTAACAGCAATTTGAACAAGACCAATATGTAAATATTTCAATTTAGTAGTAAGAAAATCGTTAATATTCTTTTTTGAAAATAAACAACATTTTTCATGATGTCTGGAAATAGAAAATGTTTGTTCAACAGTTTTTACTCGGTACTGAGAAAATCCAGTATTCTCATGCCAAGTAGTATTGTAAATATTTTTAATATTAACCTTGGGGATATTCCATCTTCGGAAATCCGGAATTTCTTTCTCTTCAACAACTTGGTCATCTTCATTGACAAGATCAGGAGGACGCTCAGTCCTGGAGCTAATAGAAGAGTTGGATCTCCACATCTTATCCATATTATCCAAATTTTAACACTCAATTATCATGTTTTTCCTCACAGCCGTTGCATTTCGTAACACATACCCTAAATAACCTTATATCCTTTCTCACGCCCTACACGCCCTCTCTGGCACAAACGGGCCTTACTGAGATCCGATTCGAGGAATTCACTTTACACCTAGGGTGGCGCCAACGACAACAAGTACGAACACAGTAACGGAGTACCAAAGGATCAGACGGATACGAACAAGGGAGCAAAGGGACCAACAAGACTCATTTCTGCTAATGGTTCTCAAATGAAAATTAAACATGAATTAAACAATACTTATATTCACCACAATAATGTTTCTTTCCCAATTCCTTCTGTCCTTGTTAAAAATATGCATGACAAAGTGATTCTTGGACTACCATTCCTTAACACTTTGTATCCCTTCCTTGTTGACCATGATGGAATTACCTCTGATCCGTTTGGACAGAATGTAAAATTCAAATTTGTTTCAAAACATGAAATTGATATTAACCATGCTATTCACTTTTATGACAATGTAGAGTCATCCCTCAGGATCCTTGCTGCTGATTATTCTACTATTACCACTAATAAGTGGATTAAAGTTATCAGTACCACTAGCAAGTGGAATATTATGTCTTCCTCAGCATCGGGGAAGAGCAAGGGGAAAGCTCCAGCACGGAACTATCCTCAAGACAAAAGAATCCCAGCGGGACAATCTTTTGTAATGCATGAAGGTGCATCTTCTAGGAGAAATCTTAGTCGATCAACATCCCTTCAGGAATATGTCCCGGCAGAGGTGACATTTTCCAGTGGTGATATGAATATTACTTTACAAGAAGTTACTTCTAAAATACTGCAGTTTCACAATGGAAATTTCAGTAATCTACCCATTCCTGTTAAAGTACTCCTTGACAATCTCCAAGCGGCCTATACTATTAACCATCGCAAACTTTTTAAAAAAACCCTCCAGGCCCTTGAAATCCATCTTGTTAACATTACTGCCCAAAATGAGGTCTATGAAGGCCTAATTATTGACCTTGATTCACAAATTCAAGAAAAAACTGTTAACCAACCACTTCCGCATAATGAGGCTTTTGCAAGCCATTCTATTCACCATGATTATTACACTAGTCAACTCTCTGGCAAAGAGGAAATCCATTCAATGGATAAAATGACTTTAATGGGTACTGATTATGCCAAACTAAGTCTCACGACTCAATTTAGCGTAAGATGTGCTGTTGCCAACTTGCCTTCTGATATACAGAAATGTATTTTTGAAAGCAAGGCTATGTTCAGATCTTTTGATCTATGGTATGATTACTTCAAAAAACTAGTAACTGCAACCATTCTAGATCCAGACGAACTGGATGAGGACGACAATGTTTTTATTCAACTAGATTGGGAAGAATATTTTGGGAAAAGTTCCCGTGTTTACGAAAGAAAGATTCATCCCTTAAACTCTTTCTTGCTTGGATCCTACAAAACAATATATATATATATATATATATATATAAAGGGAGGGATGGCTCTGATACCAACAAGGGAGGGGAACAAGCGCAAAGGGGCAGAAGCACCGGAAGCACAGAGATAGTATAGTAAAAGCAGTTAAACCAGCCAAGAAGGCGGTAGCACAATTAATAATCAAAGTAATTTAAACAAGTATTAAGGCGGTAGAACCAGCCAAGCAATATATCATCAAAACAATTGATAAACATGAAAGTACTTGATTAATATTGAAAGTAGTTACAAGATTACAAGATAAACAAGGATAAATAGTGGTAACTTACAAAGGTAATGGTTACCGGATTATCAACAAGAATAGTTCTTGAGGGAAGGTTTAGGAGCGGGAGAGAAACTCTCTAATATCTCTAAACTCACTCAAGAATGTGAGAAAAAATTTTTGGTTAACCATAAGGGACATCCCCCCTTATATAGGTAAATAAAGCAAAAGTTCAATAGTGAATAGTAAAATGAACAGTGACTTTTTTTACTATTCATATCAGGACCCGTGAGGGGCAACAGGGGCTGATTGAGAGCCAGCAGATAAGGTTTTGGCGTCTTGTGCCGAAAGTAGCCAAAAGTAGTTAACAAAGTAATCAATAGATTCCCATGGGGGACAGAGAGAGTAATAGGTGGAGCTTTTACCCAGGGAGAATAATCAATCAGTATCACAATAATCTGAGTAATTATCACGGGGATCCCACGGGGGCTCATTGTTGCAGTCATGTTCATGGTAGGTGGTGTACTGATTGCAGAAACCATAATATAGCAAGTGTTCGTAAACAGGGGATTTTAAAGGGTTGGTGAAATTCTTTGGGTTAATATAGTCAACAATAGAGAGATGTTGAGTAGCAATTCTGTAGGGTTTGAGACCAAAGACAGTGATTCGGTTTGTATGTCCTTCGAAATGGTAATCTTTCCAAAGGTTTTGGATAACCTCAAGAATTTGATTATTGAAATAATTTCCCCAGCATTTAGCAAGAGCATAGGGATTTCTGTAGGGCAGGTAGGAATCTCCTTTGTACCATGGTCCTTGGTGAGTGTATCTGTTAACAAGAATGAGATGCTTAGATGGTTGCACATTCATCCAATTATCAATTTCCCATTTTGGAAGAGTGCTCCAACATCGAATAGTAACAGAGGGGCTCCTGGTATGAGCAACAGCTTGTTGAATAATTTGTGGGAGTTGGTTGAGTTGATCATGATTTGAAACTCGGATCATTCTAATAAAACCAAACTCAAACATTTGGGATAGCCAGTCTATATATATATATATATATATATATATATATATATATTGATGAAGACAGAACATGCCATTAAAGAGACAACCAATTACGATAGTGTTGGAGCCAAAGTAAAACATTAAAAAAACAGAAGAAGCAAGCGGTTTGGCTAGCATACCAGTTAGTTAATTTATATAAAAAAAACATAAAAATCTTAAAATCAAATAGAATCCACAAATAAATACACGTGGTACAATCAGATAAATAAAAGATTTGTCAAGATGATCAAGTTTGGCAATGAAGAAGATGTAACAACTATTGATAAGGGTAATCTCTATCTTAAACTTGTGATAATGATGAAGATGCAATAACTACTAATTATGCAAATCTAGCATAATCTTATTTTGATTCAACTACAACAAAAATGCCGATAATTATTATAAAAAGATTATATCAAAAAACAGTCTTTTATGATATAGTCAAGAGTGCAATCAAAGCTAATAGAAAGAATTTTAAATCGATTTCAATGATGAATAAGGGATTTACTTAAATGAAGAGACCAAGAAAAAAGGAGAAGTATCATGTTTTGAGTATAATATTGAATTTTAAACTCTATAATTCAATTTGCTAACTACTAAAATACCTTAGCAAATTGATGGCACGGATTACATCATTCAATTGAATTTTTGCAAGCACGGATACTACTAAAACTCTATCATTCAATTTTACAACTCCTAAAACTCTATCACACAGATTACACAATATAATATAAACCAATAATGTTACTGTCTCAAACATTTAAAAAAAAAAAACCTAAATCAATTTTAAACATAGAAACAAACAATCATATATCAATTCAAATACCCAACCTAAATACATAAAAACTCATATATAACCCACAACACAAAAGAGGTAGTAACAAAATTAAAAAAAGAAAAAACAACAGTAATAAAAAAGAACAACACTATTAATTTAATCCTTACATTAAACTATTATACAGGCAGTCACAAGAATAGAGATCAAGCGCAACTAAGATTTAGAAATACCTAAACTAAATCATCTAGCTTTTCAGTATCTATATATATATAATAATAGGTAAAGCAAAGAGAAAATCTAATTAAATTTTCAATTGGAATTCAATTAGTGTCTAATTTTATGCAATGTGTCTCATCTAATCTAAGTTTTAAAATTTTGTATCAAGTGAGTTAATTTATGTAAAAATTGAATTTCAATTAGAGTTTAATTTTGTTCCACGTGTCTCATCTAATCTAAATTTTTAAATTTTTGTGTCAAATTAGTTAATTTAATGTAGAAAACGAGGAGTTTTATATAATAAGCCATAAAAAACATAATCATATATATAATATATAATTGTGATTGTTTTTAAATGTACCTGTGTATATGCACGGGGTTACACACTAGTTTATATATATAATAATATGTAAAGCAGAGAGAAAATTCAATTAAATTTTTAATTAGAATTCAATTAGTGTTTAATTTTACTCCACGTGTCTCATCTAATCTAAATTTTAAAATTTTGTGTCAAGTGAGTTAATTTAGATAAAAATTAAATTTCAATTAAATTTTTCTGCCAAATTAGTTGATTTAATGTAGAAGACGAGGAGTCCAATATAATAAACCATAAAAAACATAATCATATATATAATATGTAATTGTGATTAATATGGTGTGAGGAGAGAAAGAGATGAAGGAGTTAGAAAGCCAAAGTCTGGCATTAGGAAGCTGAAGGGTTGCCGTTTGAGATTGTAATCGCAAAACACAAAGAGTTGTTGTTTAAAATTGTAACCATGAACCACATAGGGTTGCCATCTAAAATTGTAACCATGGAATACAAAGTGTTGAGATTTTTTTTTTATTAGTATTTTTAAATGTAAGAAAACTAATTTTAAATTGTATGACAAATTTAGGGAAAAAAATGGTTATGACATGGCAGCTAATGTGGCTCAACCTGAGCGTAGCAACATTAAATGCTATGCTTCAGATTTTAGTAATATACAGAATACAGATGAATTGGAAGAGTTGGCCAAACATCCATGTGAAGCTTCTGGGTGATCTTATCACATCCTTTCTTGGTATCCATGAAGATCAATTTTTCCAGACCAGGTCAATCATATATTGCTCCTGTCAAACATATAAACAATAGGTTTATCCTAGAATGAACCACAAAGAAATTAAATTTCTAACTTCATAAGTTTCAGGACATGCCAACACTAGTAATTTTGAAAAATGGAGCATTAAACATTAAAAATTTTAATTTAGCCTTGTAATGCTCAACGGAGGACATAAATCAAGTTGCTCGCTAATCTCGGATTAGATCAAGCCAATGAAAATTTGTGTTTTTATCATTGTTAGAAATCAGCTTAAAATTAAAATTAGGATACAGAAAATCCCTTATCGTTGTTTGTGTAGAAATCAACCTATTTCTATCTCTTGCACAAAAGAGAGAAAACTGACTTTGGCTCCAGCCTTCTGACAACATCATGAATGGCGCGATGGGCGGTTGAACCACGAACTCAATCTCCAGTGAGACTACGAACAGTGCCATCTATTCCGTTATTCTCTCCTTGGCCTGTTTAAACCCAGTCCAGTTTCTCTCTCCTCTCAATCGTTTGCAATTGGTGTGGAATTTTTTTGTCCACGTGCTTATCAGGTGACTAGAATGTTAGCTTAAGAAACAGCTGACTAACGGAAGTACCAATTTGGCTAATGTCTAAAGTTTAGGTATTAAATTGGTTAAAATAAAAGTTCAACGGGGTATTATGGCCACTACTTAAAAGTTCAGGGAGTGTGTGAACATTTTTCCTAATTATATTTTATTAGTATTGCAATTTAATTTCTAGAGTCAAGTGTTTTTGTAATTTAATAATTGAGATTTTTCAAGTCATTTTGAACTAGGTTTGTTTAGTCAATTAGAATTAGAATTAGAATTAGGGTTTCCTATATAATCATAATATTGTATTCCTATCAAAATAGATTATGTAATTTTTTAGACTTTACAGATCTGTTTTAAATTTTTTTGAAAAAAATTAGGTTATTAATTGACATGGCATAAATTAAATTAATGTGACATGATTTACTACTCTGATAGCTCTACTAATATACTCCCAACAAAGCTGGATTTATCCAGGTGTGTTCCAAATATTGATGTAAATTGCCCATTGTGTGATTTTGAACCTAAATATTCTCTTCATTTGTTTAATCGTTGCCAAGTAGCTCAAATTTTGTGGTTTGGTTGTGGTTGGGTTCTAAGAATGTTGAACATTCCATTCTCTGACCCATACCAGTCTTCTACATGGGATAAAGGACCCTTGATATGATACCTGAGAGGCTGAGAGGTCCCCTTAGTATCCAATTATCATGCTTCTCAAGATATGGTATGACAAGTGCGATGATGAGTAGAGTCTCCCCACAAAAAGCCACTATATAATGTATATATCTCTTTACAAGTTTTTCCAGGAAGTAAAGTAGTTCAAATGGAATTAATAGGAATTGTATTTGCTGTGGATTTAATCATCATAACTCTCCTAGCTACAGATAAGTACCTAGTTTGCCATCCTTCAATCTTTTTTTCTAATTTTATTAATAATAAATTGGTACAAACTCGCTTGTCTTCTTGATGTAAAAATGGGGGTTCCTTATGTTCCTATTTGGTTTATCGTGGATACACTTAAAATACCAGATATACGATCTTTTTCTTGGCGCTTAAGATTAGATGAAAAGAATAATTTGGATTTAGGTGTGCTAATCAATTGGCTAAAACAACTACAAAATTTATCTAGAATATTTTTGAGAATTGAGACGAGGACAACAAAAATGAGTTGCTTTAGAGCACCTCCCTCATATATCAAAAAGCAGCAAAGGCTTTCTCATAAGGGCAATACTTAAGTATAGTACTTAGGTACTGTTCCTTAGGTTTCCCCTCTTAAGATTCTACCATGTGGATTTTTTTTCATGTGATAGAAGTGTATTTTTTAGTTAAGTAACCACATGGCTGAAATTTAAGAGGGGAATCTAAGGAACATCACTTAAGGTACTGTATCTAAGTTTTGTCCTTCTCATAAATCCTCGATCTCAAACTCATTAGTTATTAAATATTAGTGCTTAATTCTTTTTGGTTTTTAATGCTGAAATGGTGGAAATGCTAAACGACATAAGAAGAGAGAGATGTGTGGTGTAAATTCAGGTAATTAGGTTGGAAGATTGTAGAGAAACTTCAAGGGAAGGTGCCACTTTGCAAAAGCTTATTGTCTAACACATGTCTCTTGTTTATTGGATAATTATTTTTGCACACATGTCTCTCATTTATTGAATTTTGATACGGATAACATGGTATCATTTAATATAAAATACTTTTTCCCAGTTAATAGATGTCCTTGGGCATTTATTAATTGACAATTTAAAAAAAATTAATATAACTTTTATGAGAAGTATAAAAAACTGACAAAAAAATCAATTATTTTTTTTAATTTCTCACAAAAACTATTTAAAAATATTTTCTAAACTAATGTCTTTACAACATTCGTTAACTTTTAACAAGTTGTTGGTTTCATTAGCTCGAGACTTGAATTAATAAAGTAAAAAACTAGTTACCTAATTTCAATATTAATCAGTTATTCTATAATTACAATTTTTGTTGCACCTTATTTGAGTTAATCGATTATTACTATTTTTTTTCACAATTTGTTTAAAGTATAAATAATACTCTTTTTTTTTTGGTAAACAATAATTATCTTTTTAATTTTAAGAGTAAAATATTATTTTGGTCTATAAACTTTACTAAAAGTTTGTTTTTCATTACTAAACTTTAAGAAGTTCATTTTTCGTCACTAAATTATTAAAAAGTTCTTATTTCATCTCTAAACTATTGAAAATGTTTTATTTCCGTCTTTAAACTTTACTAAAAACAAAATTGTTTTTCATCCTTGAAAAAGTTTTTTTCTTGTCCTTATCTTTGTCTTATATTATTTAAAAAAACTCTTTACAAAATTTAAAGATAATTTTTTTTAAAACAATTTGAAAACAAAAAATAAACTTTTAATAAAATATAGAAACCACAATTGTATTTTAATAAGTAAATTCGGCCAATTTTTCAAGAAAGTTTCGAATTGTAAAGTACAGCAAGCTGACGTGGCTAATCGACCCAGAACACCTTCCTCAAATATCAAAAAAACGGCGGAAGCTTTTCTCATAAATCCTGAAACCCTAGCAATCTCTGCCTTTCTCTTCACAGAGACTCAAACCCTGGAGAACCAAAACCTAAACCCATGGCCTCAACAACGATGAAGACGGTCTCAGAGAGGGTCCTCTCGTCGAAGCCAATCTCTCTCAAGAAGGCGACTACTACACTCTCCACCTTCGTCGCCTCCGAGAACGGCGCGTCGCCGGTCATCTCCGCCTACCTCCGACGCGCCTTGTCTGCGTTCAAGGAGTTGAGACAGCACGAGAAGGAGCTAAGAGCTCCGGGCTCCGATCGGACGAGCGATTGGTCCAAATCGGAGTTCCTCAGCGAGGGTGATACCGTCGGAGTTAACTCGTCACAGATTCAGAGTATCGAGGTGAGTCAAGCTCCAAGTCACAAACCCAAAAAACGACTTCGTCCGGAGAGTATTGATAGTTTTGGCACGAACCTGACCCCTGCGGATAACGGAGGTGTGGAGAGTAAGCTGAAAGTCGATACCGGAGAGAATTCGGGTCGGGCCGCCGAGTCGGGTCGCGGAGACCAGGAAACTAGCTTGGAAATAGAGAGTGATAGAAAAAAACACAAAAAGAAGAAGAAGAAGGAGGAGGAGAAGGCGAAGGCGAAGGATGAGGATGATAATATCGAAAATGTTCAAAGTGGTGGGGATAGAATGGTAATTGAGGAAGAGCCAGAGAGTAATAAAAAGAAGAAGAAGAAGAAAAAGAAGAAGAAGAAGAAAAATGATGGTGGTGATTATGAGAACAATGGGATTGAAGCCGAGGAGGAGAATAATATTGGAATTGAAGAAGTAAAAAAAGAGAAGAGCAAGAAGAGGAAGAGTGTCGAGGATGTTGAAGTCGAAGTTGAAGAGGATGGCAAGAACAAGAAGAAGAGGAGGAAAAAACTGGTTGAGTTGAGCTAATTTTGACTTAATTAGGTGTTTTAGCAATCAATTTTGATTGGTTTTGTATTTGGAAACCCGTGGCGATTTCGTTACGAAGCAATTCATAGGCTCGATCGATTCTTAAGGGTAAATTTATTTTAGTATCGGATCATGTTTTTGATGTAACGCATGAGAGTATATTTTTCTTGGTAGCTTTTGATTGAAATGAAATTTTTTGATGGTTAATGTTATATTTCTTCTGTTTTTTTAGTGTATTGAATAACGCAATAACAGTGTTATGATTGATGAATTGAGCATGTGAATGTTAATGTTAGCATAGTGAAATACAAAGCCACCTTTACTACATACTCTGTAGAGGAAGTTGTTCTTCACTTGAGCTCTAGTTCAATTAATGCTTACATTATGTGCCATGTTGTACACGCTATTGTTTAGGCGTTTTGGAGACTCTGTTTTGCCATTATATGCTGATGGAAGTTCTAACTGCAGCTAGTTGCTTGGTTATCTTTTTAATACTACAAAAAATGGATATTGTCAGTTTAGGTAATGTTGTCATTGAGATGTTTTAGTTTTAATGGTTTCTGATTTATAGCAAAGAAGTTTATCAAAGTTCTGGAATTATGGGAACTTGTTTCATAGCTTCATCTTCAAATTATCGTATGATGCCTTGGGCTTTGTTATCTTATTAAGCTTCAACCTTTATGCGGTTTTTTTCTTGCTTTTAATGCATATTCGTTTTGGATAATATTGGTCACAACATATCTGGTCAGTACATGAGATTTTGCAAAACTGTAATGCTACTACATATGTAGAAGCAGTGATCTCCAAGATATTATGAAAAGAAAAATGATTTTGCAGTTTATGACATCATGTACATTCAAGCATTTGTATTTCTTCATTATTTCCAACAACCAAATTGTAGGTATACTTCACATTGCAAAGAATCCTCAATCCCCAGTAAATAAAGAAACTTCATTTAAAAATACCAATGGAGATGTTTGACCACTGTTTATCTGTCTAGAAGCAAACTCACAATTTGGGCTCTAATCTATACAGTTTTGCTCTAAAGCAGTACAAATATCAGCAAAACAATCAGCTGGTTAGCTTTAGTTGTACGTATTTACACTCAACTGTCAAAAAGTAGTGAAAATTTCACAAATTTATGAGCCTGACTTCTTTATTTTCATGGTTGAATAGTACTTCCACAAATTATTCTTTACATTTTCTGAATTTGTTGATATTTTATTAGATTGTGCCATTGTACCCGTATCCCAATTTCCCCAAATCTTAAATGCATGCATTATATGCCTGGTTAAAAGAAGAAAGAAAAAACAGCATACAATTTATCCAATAATGCAGTCTCTAATCTATAGTTGCAGAGTGAGCAAAGAAATATATTCCTTTTTGCTGCTTGTCCATCAATCCTTAAACCATCATTATTTATTTAGTAAATGCTATACAGGACTGAGAGGTCACAGTGAAGATCTTTAATTTTCATTTGAAATTAAATTATATATCAATACCCAGTTCACTGAAGGTTCATCTGTTTCTTTGCGTCAACTCATGCGTTTCTCTTCTCTTTGAATTATATTCTCATATCAACCTCTTCTTCCCCCCATGTTGGGAGATGGTGGGTGGAGGCTCTCTAATTGAATCAGGTTCTTGATGTCATAACCTGATTGGTAGGTAGGGGGCTAGCTGGATTGAAAATTCAATTGGATTAGGCTCTTCATGTCATAACTTGATTGGTGGAAGGAACATGCATGGAGTGGTAGCACTTGTACATGCAGATGCTGCTATATTATTTATATTCTTTGGATAATATTTATGGTAAGAATTGCTTACTTAATGATTTGCTGAATCTTGAAATAATCTATGTAATTGGAAATGTGATAATTTGCAACTCCAGAGTGATTGGATGATTGATTTTTAGTTCAATCATTGGGAAATCTTGAGAGCCTAAATTAGGAGTATATGGGCAGGTTTTTGGTCCTCCAATTGTGTGTTGTGACTTGTGATACCGTGGGCATTCCACAGTTTTGGAAAAACAAGTACCATGGCATTAGGTTCGTGCTGTTGTTATTTGCCTGATTCAGTAAGCATTGTAATAACATGAGATTTTGGAGATGCTTTCAATTGAGTAACTGTCACCACTTGATTTTCTACATGCTTAAGTACTTTTGAACAGATCAACTGTTTGGCCTAGCATAGTAAAGATTGCCTAGATTTATAATTGTGAGGGCTACTTGGTATACTAATATATTGTCTTAGACTTTTCCCTGTTTATTTATTCATCGCGATTAAGAAATGTCAGACTGATCATCCAGTGTTTTGTTTTCATTAATTTTTGTTATTTCCAATCTAAATCATTACATTTTTATTTTTTACTGGTGTATGCCTTTCCAAAAGTGTCATGCTCAAAAGTGATTCCTTTCTTGTTCATACTTTATGCTACATCTTAAAACCTTTAATATTGCTTTGCTGGGTATACTTAGCGGTTGATAGCAATAAAAGATATCAAACTCAATGTTGTTTCGTTGTATGCTTTACCCTCTCTGTTGGGCACAGATTATTTTATCCCACACTGTTGAGATTTCCTCAAAGCTTTAAAAGATTATATACGGTGTAAGTGATTAACTGAGTGAAACTTTTGCACTAATGACATTGGACGATCAAGGACTTGTTTAAATTTTGGACTTGGAGGAAGAGGCGTTTGCTTGGGATCAGAAGCCAGGAGGCATTCTTTCAAAGATTTTGGATTGACATAATATGAGCAGATGAATAAGTAAGCAGTCCACTCTACCTCAGAAATTAACTGATAGAGGTACTCCTTTCTTATAATCATTAATCTTATTTTGTGCTTTTCCTGCTTTGCTTTATCTTGGGATTTGGCTAGCAGTTGGCCTGAGTCCCTGTGTTTCTTTCTAATTGAGTAATCCATTATAAGACAAGCTATAGTTGATGGCGCAGCTTGATCGGTTTTCTTGGGCATTTCCATTGAGTCCAGGTCCAGGCCTGATGGATTATTCTGGGCCTTTTTGCATGTTGCTGCTTCCAATTGTAAAACTGAATAGTGTGTATGAAATCTCAGAAGTTTGGGATTTGGATCCGAACCATTATTCAATTATGTGGTATCAAGTCTCTTATTTTTCCACTGGACTGGCTAGTTGATTCTGCTGGCTCTACTGGTTTGGGGACCTGACCATTGATTCTGCCGGTTTGGGGACAATGCTGGCCTACATCTATGCTTTAGAATTATCAAATGTTATATGCTAGCAAGCAGTTGCTTTTGTAAATGATTCCAAGCTATAACTTTTGTATTTACCATGTTGCGTTAGTGATAAATTGACTCTCTAGTGTCACTAGTTCACCCAAAAACCATAATCTCTGACAAATTGAATGTTTCATGGCCAATGAGGCTGAGCCTATGGTTGTTTATCCTTTTATTTCTATAGAAACCTGCCCTTCAAAACTTGGGTGGTTCTTGGCCAAACAATGCAGTACCCATGAATCAAAAAAAATAAGATTGAAACCTAAAATAAACTAGGCTGCTATTATTTAGCATGTGATCAGTGAGACTTGACCCTTTTTTAATTTTAATAGCTTCGTCCGAAAAGAGGAGGCAAGTACTGCTAGGAAAGGTAGTTTCCAATAGTCAGAATGTTTTTTTATGGGAGCCAGATACTGGATTCATTTCTTGTAGCAAATGAATACTTGGACAGCCAACAGAAGCTTGGGAACTTGGGGGTAATGTTCAAATTAATTTGGAGAAGGCCTCAATTGGGCTGTCTTATTGTACATTATGTAGAGGTGTGGGTTTGGAGAAAATGGAGGGGATGGATGGAATATTCTATTTCCATAGTTTGTTTCTAGTTTTGGAGTACAGAAGTCCTATTGGTATTTTTAATAGTAACAGAGGCCTACGTCATGGAGATTCTGTCTCACCACTGCCTTTTATTTCTCAAGACCTTATGCAAATGAGAATTGATTATGATGCCATTCTCTTCATTTTGCGTATTGGATTTTCTAAACGATATGATTTCTAGTTTTGTACATTTATTATTTTATTTCTCTTTTGGCACTTCTTTTGTTTAATTTTAATGTACTAGGATGGTGTCCCTTTTAATGCTTTTTTAACGAATTATATTTACTTAATAAATAAATATTTTTTCTGTCCGGCATCAGTTCTCCTTGGGCTGGATAGAAATCATTCTCAAGCTTGGATTAGATTTTCCTCGATCCACTGGTTGTCAAAACAATGCTTTTCAACTCTCTCTTTTTGTTTGCCACTGAGTTTTAGCTCAAATAATATTTTCTCCAACAGTAATGGTTGTAAACTTCTGATCCCTCAACTTGGGCTCTTGTATGATCTCTAACAGGTCTTGCATCTTCTGCATTAGTTGTTTCATCATCATTTACATTTATAAAATCTCTCATACTTGATTAAGTCTAGGAGCTCTTGATTTTTGAGGCGCCTTTGACAAAAAAGATTGATTTCTGCTCTTATATCAATTGACGTAGTATGACTTACTCTAGCATCAATTGACATGGTTGGGAGTGCAATAAGACAAAAATTTACTTCAATTGTCCATTGAAACCTAACTTTCTTATATGGAAAGAAAAGAAAAACCTCTTCTTGAGTATTTAATCAAGAAAATCATAGGTTCTTAATAGAACTTCCAAGCTAAATGCTAAATTTTTATCAATAATAAGAGATAAGTTATTACAATAGCTGCATAATCTTCTATTTATTCAAAGATGAAGCCATGAAACCCTGTTAATATTTAATCATGACCCTTAGTTTATACTAATACCAGCCATGATGCAATAACCTGAAATAAACTTGGTTGCAACAGTACCACATAAGGAGGAACCCATCACCTCTTTTTTCCTTTTTTTGGTCCTGCATTAGAGAGCCATCATTTTGAACTGGCCAGAAAGGTTTGTGATTGCTTCTCATAATGAAAACCAGTATTCTTGGAGTTGTCAGCAGACCAAATAAAAATTCCATGAAGTTTGCCTTGATGTTGAAGCTTGCTACAAGCCTCAAAGAACCCATTATCAGGAGATAGACCCCCACTTCCATCCGTACCAAAGCTCACCAAGACCTTTCCTCCTTTGTAATTGGTGTTCTGGGTCTCAAAGTGTGTAATAAACTGAGAAATTGTTGTCCCCTTCTCGTAGGCATAGAACTGAAAGTTGACATAGTCTATGAGATGCCCATACTTCTGCCACAAAGCCAAGTAATATGGCTGAACAGAGTCATTATCATATGGTGCTATTGATGAAAATGACACAACTTTACTTTGTTTTTGGTTTAACAGAAGCCTTCCAATGCACTCAGCAAATGTATTGGGATCAGCAGTGAAGTGTTCATAATCAATGTCAATTCCATCCAAATTAGACACTCTTACTATCTGAGTTATTGATTTAATAGCGTTTGTAACCCAAGAGTCAATTGATGTAGGTTCGAAGTGTACATCTTGTCCTTGTATGGTATCTCCCCCAAGACTTAGAGCTACTTTGACATTTGAATGATCGGCTTTGGTGGAGGAAACATTAGAAGGGGTAAGGTTTTTTGTGTCCCAGTAGACTATGAAGTCACCATTTGTGGGGGAAGGAGGGGAAGATGATGAATAATCAATGGCAAAGGAGAGAATGAAAAGAAATTCAATATTAGGATTGATGGGTACATCTGAAAATGTAACATCTTGGAGCTCAGCTCCAATGTATTCTCTGAAGAGCTTTGATTTTGCTGGGGCTGCTCGGATTGATGGAACTATGACGAAGAGAAGATGAAGAATAAGAAAGTAAAGGATCTTGCAAGAATCCATGGCTAGCAGTTGAATCTTGTGTCCTCTTGAAAGGTATGTATCTAAGTGATTTATAGTTATAATATTTTCTGTCAACGTCTTTGTTTCTGTGCAGATGTCTCATTTTTGTTGGAAGCTTAATTTCATAAATGTTTTTTTAATATATATATTGCAATCAGAACTCTGATGTATCTGCTTCTTTCAGTTAGCATCTATTGCAAGGATCTGTTTTTGTGCATTTGTCTTTTTTCATTGGAGCATAATCACCTTCAATATTATTATTTTCAGGACCTAGCACTTGTCTAATGAATCTGTTATCATTAAATTTTGAGTGCTTATGCACTTTGGTCCCATGTTTAATAAAATTAAGGACTTAATGGAGCATAGCCTCAAACTAAAATTCAGTAATTTGATTTTTGTGATTGTCTTACTAGTGAAATCTGTATTGGATATCATCTTTATATGTAAAATATATAAGGGAATTGAAACTTATGTTGAATGGCATAATTTGTTTGACTGAGAGTGTATGTCTTTATTTTTGATAGTTTCATCTGATGGAAATCTACGCATAAGCTACTTTTTTTCAATAGAACTTCCTATTACCTATCAAAAAGAAGGAAATCTACACGTAAGCTTCCATGAGAGGGAAAATATAATAAAAATGAAAAAAAAGTTTACTGGCTTAAATTCACTAATATGAATGGAGTGAAGAGTGAAGTTGTGTGTTAAAAACTTACGAACTATGAAGTGCTTATGTAATCTAGCAATAATCAGCGAACAAGGCTGCAATTTTGGAGAGACTAACCTAACCTGCAATTTTGGAGAGACTAAGTCCCACTGGAACACATGTTGACAAGAAAATGTTTTTAAAGAACATTGGTCTAATTTTCACAATGATTAATTGATAAGGACTAGGATGGTAGCATTGTCTTTATGTTGAATTGAAATGTTATTGAAAGGAGAAAAAAGAAGATATTTTATACTATTGGCAACATGACACTCATTATGTGAAAGGAAGATTTTTATTTTATTTTCTATCAAGTGATTTGAGTGAGATAAAAAAATGAGACCCATTATGTTCAAGTTGGATGTTCATATGAAATCTGCCTTTCAGTATTATGATAGCTCTGACTTTCCTAACACTTAAAAATGTAAATATGTATAACTGAGCTCAATGCATTGGGTGTTCGGCCAAGAAAATGAGCAGGGAGGAAGCAAAGATCCAAAGGGATTTTGCAATAAATTCTGGATGGCGAATACATTTTAATGTTGAATGGTATAAAGCAAAAGAGAGGGCTGCAAAGGTGCTAGCAGGTTCTTTTATCTTCGAAGTGCAAGATAAGGCTACAAGTTTTGCTGATAAATTTGATATAATTACCAATAACCTCTGCATGATTTGCTCTTTTATCATGAGGCCAATATCCCAATTAATTTTTTTTTTCTTTGGTGTAGGCTACAATTAAGCTTAAGCTGGTGGCAGACATAGTTCTTGTTTAAAAAGAAGGGAGTAGCTCAAATTTGTGAAAGTAATTGCTGTGGAAGGTGGAAATAGCAGACCATTTAGAAGATGTACAACGGCTTGTGGACAAGACAAAGAAGGTTTATTTGAGGATGCTGGACAAACTTATCATAGGGTCCATAATGGCTTCTATGTCGTACATGAGAGCTAAGTGGTCCAATATGCTGACGAATTGGACTGTAAAGTAGAAATTTTTGCTTTGTTTTTATTTTGTGACAGGTGTAACTGTACTGACTGTTTCTCAAGTTTATGACACCGTGGGGGTTGGCTGCTGGGATGGCTAGGCAGTGAGTGACAACCAAAGGTGTTTTGAAGACGCGAATGTTGTAAATGGGGGACTGCTACAACTTATAATAGAAGAGATGAGACCATAGCAGCAGAAATTGATTACTGAATAGGGGATAAAAATTTATGACTGGTCCATAAGATAAAAGTAACTTGAATCTAATTTAGAACAGATAAACAGGTTCAGCCTTGATGCAATGACAAGTGCTTCCACCAAAAGCAACAGGTTGAGGGTTTGAGTCCGGGAATAAGCCTCTCCAAAAAATATTAGGGATAAGGTTGCCTAATATGACCTATCCTAGAACCCGGAAAAATGGGAGTTTTGTGCAATGAGTATGACCTCTATAATATTCCAGTTAGGAACGCTCACAAGCACAACCAAGACTCAGTAGATCTAAACTAGCAGATGAGAAACTCACTGCAAAATGGAGGTTGCCAGTGAAGGAGTGCAAATGGAAGGGGCATGTCTCTTCTGTGTGAATTCACTCTCTGCATATCAACCTCTTTTTCCTCCCAAGTTGGGAAACGATGGGTGGGGGTGCTCTCTGGATTGAAAATACAATTGAATTATGTTCTTTATGGCATAACCTGATCAGTGGAAGGAACATGCATGGAGTGGTATCACCTCTACATGCAGATACTGCTATATCATTTGCATTCTTTGTGGATCATCTTTTATGGTAAGAATTGCTTGCTTAATGACGTACTGGTTCTTGAAATAATTTATGTAATTGGCAATGTGATAATTCACATCTCCAGAGTCCAGAGTAAATTATTGATTTTTAAGCAATCATTGAGAAATCTTTAAGAGTCTAAATTTGTATTCTATGGGTTGTCTTTTGGTCCTCCCATTGTGTGTGTTGCCTCATACCATAGGAATTCCACAGTTTTGGCAAAACAAGTACCATGTCATTAGTTTTGCTTTAATGTTATTGCCTGATTCAGTAAGTATTGTAGTAACATGAAATGCAGGAGATGATTTCAATTTAGTAATTGTCACCTCTTGATTCTTCTACAGGCTTATTTACTTTTGAATAGATCAACTGTTTGGCTTATTTACTTTTGAATAGACCAACTGTTTAGCCTAGCAGACTAGATTTTACCCAGATTTATATTTGTGAGGGCCACTTAGTATAATAATATATTGTCTTCAACTCTTACCTGTTCAGGTCTCTATGTAGTTCTAGCATCTTCTACATAAGTTGTTCCATCATCATTACATTTAAAACATCTCATCTGCTTGGTTAAGCCTATGAACTCTTGGATTTCAAGTTGCGGTCAATGTCTGATATCCATTTCTTAGGTTTTAGTTTTGTGTTGGAAAATTCCATGTATCAAAACATGTGTTAATGAGGGTTCTAATCATTGCAATTTAGTTAGGTGTTGTTTTCACTAAAAAGCTACTTGAAGATCACAAAGTTCAGAAGGCTCACTTGGGCGAACTCAGGCCTTGTTCATGCGAACATCAAAAGCAGGCAAAGACTTTGTGCGACCTTCACTCAAGTGAGATAACGAATTTTTAGTTGTAATTCTAATTGAAGATTTATTTAACCTAAACTTTTACCTACCTTTGAATATCCTTTGATGCATGGCTTTTGAGGTGGGAGGCAGCCGTGCTAGTAACTTTCTTTAGACTAAACTTCAAAAATCATCTCCCTTGCGTTACTCCTTTAGAGTTTCTTATAGAGTTTCTCCTTGTGAGTGTTTTCAAACCACAGACGAGAGAGTTCCTCGGAGCATTGGAGTTTCGGGTTGATGTGGACGAATTTGTTCATGAAGTTGTAGAGAAGGATTCCCAAGTTTTGGAGCTACTGCGGCAGGAGGCAAATGGGTTGCTTGCTGAGGTTTTGAGTTGAGTCTAGTCTGTAAAAGGTTATGCAAGTATAGATTGGTTGCATTTGTTTCTTCTATAATGAAATTTCTAACAGGTTAACCCAGGGGGTTGGCCAAGTTGGTTGGGCTTTCGGTTTCAGGGTGCTTGTACTGGGCTCAACTGGGTGTGCTCCCTAGTTCGAGTCTTGCTACCTGCACTTTGAAAAGAATTTCTTGGGCCAGCGCTTTACCCCTTCGTGGGCTTGGTGCGAACAGTGATTAGTCTCTGGTTGAAAGCTTTGAGGATACACGGTGGGAAACCCAAAAAAAAAAAAAAAAAAAAAATTTCTAACAGGTTTGGTTTTCTAGGAGTGGTTTTTGTTTTGAAGAGTTTTTCAAAACTTTTCCACTTCATCACCAAATCAATGTGTTTTTTGGATCTTTATTGCCTTTTGGATTATGGTGTTTACTGTGATGTATTAATTGGTGAGTTGTTAACTCTAGATTTAAGCAATAATTAATGTGTTATTAATCTGATAGTTACCACATAGGGTCAATCTTAGATTTTTTACAATTGACACAGTACGACTAACTCTAGTACCAAATGATGTTGTAGGAGAGTAATAAGACAAAAATTTACTTTCAATTGTAAATTAAAACCTAACTTTCTTTAAGGTAACAAAAGAAAAACCTCTTCTTGGGTATTTAATCAAGCAGACCATGGGTCCAGAGGTCATTAATATAACTTTCCAACTAAATACAAAATTTTTATTGATAGTAAAAAACACAATAACTGCGTAATTTTCTATTTATATAAAGACAAAACCATGAATTTTTTTTTTGATGAATACAAAACAATGAAATTTAATCATGACCCTTAATTTATACTAATACCTTCCATGATCAAATAACCTAAATTAAACAAGGTTGCAACAGTAACACATGAGGAGTAACCTATTTTTCCATAGTATATCCTGCTCTAGAGGCCATCATTTTGAGCTGCCAAAAAGGTTTGTGATTGCTTTTCATAATAAAAATTGGTCTTCTTGGAGTCATCAGCGGACCAAATAAAAATGCCATGAAGTTTACCTTGATATTGAAGCTGGCTACAAGCCTCAAAGAATCCATTATCAGGAGATAGACCCCCACTTCCATCCGTACCAAAGCTCACCAAGACCTTACCACCTTTGTAATTGGTGTTCTGGGTCTCAAAGTGTGTAATAAACTCAGGAATAGTTGTCCCCTTCTAACAGGCATAGAACTGAAAGTTGACATAGTCTATGAGATACCCATACTTCCGCCACAAAGCCAAGTAATATGGCTGAATAGATTTATCATCATATGGTGCTATTGATGCAAATGACACAACCTTACTTTGTTTTAGGATTAACACAAGCTGCCCAATGCACTCGGCAAATGTATCGGGATCTGCACTGAAGTGTTCATAATCAATGTCAATTCCATCCAAATTATACTCTCTTACTATCCAAGTTAATGATTTAATAGCATTTCTAACCCAAGAGTCGATTGATATAGGTTTGAAGAGTGTACATGTTTTCCCTCTATGGTATCTCCCCCAAGACTCATAGCTACTTTTTACATTTGAATGATGGGCCTTGATGGAGGAAACATTACAAGGGGAGAGGTTTTTTGTGTCCCAGTAGACTTTGAAGTCACCATCGGTGGGGGAAGGAGGGGAAGATGAGGTTGTATAGTCAATGGCAAAGGAGAGAATGAAGTGAAGTTCAATTTTGGGATTGATGGGTACATCTGAAAATGTAACATTCTGGGAGTCAGCTCCAATGTATTCTCTGAAGAGCTTTGACTCTGCTGGGGCTGCTTGTATTGATGGAACTGTGTTGAAGAGAAGATGAAGAATAAAAAAGAAAAAGAGCTTGGATGAATCCATGGCTTTTGGCAGTTGAATACTTTTGTCCTCTTGAGAGGCATATATATATATATATATAAGTGAATAATTGTTATAGTATTGTCTGTCAACTACATCTCTGTTTCCAGGCAGATGTCTCATTTTTATTGCAGGCATAATTTGGTATTTCAATGCAATTAGAATAATATTTGATGCTTCTGCTTCTGCTTCTTTTGGTCAATATTGATTTGCAAGGGATCTGTTTTTGTGCATTTGTCTCTTTTCATTATAGCATAATAGCATAATAATCACCTTCACTATTATGTAGACTCGCCCAATGCGCGGAAAAACATAATATGATTATTTTTTATTGGATAATTATTGAATTAATATATAAGATTGTATATTATTAAAAATTCAATATGTGTTATTCCACACAGCAGTCCTTGCAGCAACTATGGACCATGCTTGAGATGTTCCATCACTCTATGATCCACTGAATGTCAGTCTCCTTGAGGTGACCCATAAGCTCCATGTATGCCTCAAAGCTCATATCATTTTGATGAAGTTGGCGGTCCCTAAGGTGCCTAGTAAGGTAGGTGCTGAGAGGAACGGTGGGAGGTTGAAGCAATCGAAGCCTCTCTCGTAGCCATATCTGAAAAAGAAGAAGAAGAAGAAGAAGAGAGAGAGAGAGAGAGAGAGAGAGAGAGAGAGAAGGGAGTAAAAAGAAAAAATAAAAGAAAAGAAAAGAAAAGAAAGCATGAGTGAAAAAGAAAAAGAAAATGAAAGTAGACATAAGGTGCCTCAATGGGTTGAAAACCGAAAGGTAACCCGTGCAAAAATTACAGGGATCCCGCTAGGTTGAGAACCTAGGCAAAAGTTAGGGATTATACCTGAAGAAGAAGAGAACTTCCCACAAAGAAGCTTACTTCCTTCCTATGAAAGGCATCCAAACCATTGAGGGCCTCCGCCAAGATCAAGCCCACCGGGTTACCTCTCTTTAGCTTATAAGCTAGCATGCACATCTGAAGGTCCACATAATACGGGTTTTGAACTAAGAAATACTTTGCAAGAGCACACAAGCAAAAGGCCCGAAGAAAGTACGAGCATGGTCTCTCACCCTCGAGAAAGGTCGAACTGGAAAAATACTCAAAGACCAACCTAAGGTTGAGCTTGCCAAAAACACACCACCTATTTGCCGTGGTAGCAGGGATACCCAGCATAACTCGAAGCAAAGAAGGAAGATCTCCACCCATGGTAGGGAAGATGAGATCATCAATCTCTAGTTCACCCATGATAGGGCCAAACTCTTCAATATTGGGGCATAGTTCTATTCCATTGAAGCGGAATACATGCTGAGAAGGAACCCAATAGTTGGCAGCAGCGCAAAGAAAAGGCTCATCCACCTTAATTTGATGGTAGGTGAAGATACAAGAAAGATTGTAGGGAGCGATGAAATCCTTGAAATCAGGACCAAGCCTCTTAATCCAAGCGGAAACATCAAGAGGAGAGTTTTTTGCCATTGCAAGACCTCAAAAAAGGGTTCTTTGGATTGAAAATACGTTGGTGAGGGTTAGGGTTTTTCTAATTCGCGGCTCACATATACAAAGTCAACCTTGCGTATGCAAAGTCAAAGCTACGTACGCAGGCTCATCTCCAAGTACGCACGGCGCTTGGCAGAAGCCCATGTTCCTTTGTTTTGAGCAGAGTTTTTCACTTCAAAGCATTCCTAGGGTTCCTACAGCCTAAGGGATCATCCAAGACACATTCTGAGACAAGATTTCAAGCATCCAATACACATTCTCATCACATATCTTGTAAATTAAGTGATATGTTCCAATTAAAGCATAAATATAAAAAGACATTCTTAAATACAATCTTTTGTCTCAAACTAAATCTAAATGTTTGCTAAAGGGAATAAGAAAATAAAAAAGAAAATCATAGAAGCAAAAAATAAAAAATAAAAAACTATGTGTTGTATGCCTATATGTCTTGAACTGCAGGTAATCAATGGTGCCACCTCTTCCTTGGTTGGTAGTTAGGAGTCACCTCTGAATCCTCCTCATTACCATCATCTCCATCATCATCATCATTACCACGGCCTAGGTGGGTCACTCCTTCAAGGCCATATAACTCCCTTAAATAGTTGGTCACCTCCAACTTAAGATTCCTAGCTAGCCATACCAACTCCTCCTGCTCCTGGATTGTGGGCTGCAATTTAATCAATGGTGCCACCTCTTCCTTGGTTGGTAGTTAAGAGTCGCCTCTGAATCCTCCTCATTACCATCACCTCCATCATCATCATCATCATCATCATCATCATCATTACCACCTCCTAGGTGGGTCACTCCTTCAACGCCATGTAACTCCCTCAAATAGTTGGTCACCTCCAGCTTAAGATTCCCAGTCAGCCATATATACCAACTCCTCCTGCTCCTGGATTGTGGGCTACAATTTAAAGAAAGAAGGGTTAGTGACTGAAACAGAAAAAGAAGAATGGCAAAGGAGAAGGACAAAAGGAGAAAGAACTTACTACTCGAGTGTTGGGAGGGAAAGGATAGCCCATGACATTAGGATTACAGGGCACAACACGCTCCTGAGCAAAGCCATCAGGGCTACAAGCATAAATCGTCCAAGGGAGATGTGAAGGGTCAATTGGCTCACCGAAAGTAGGTCCCCCCTATTACAATTTCCCACATTAGGAGTCATGACAAACAAGGAAGAAAAAAAAAAAAAAAGGTTGAGCATATACTCGAATAGTAAGGGAAGGCATGAGGCGAGTGATGTTGAACTCTTCATAGTCCAACCCCTCAAAAAGCCACTCGGCTTAGGAAATGCCACTTCTCCACGAGTTGTACTTGGCATCGGTCATGGAGTGTGGGGCAAGCATGAACTCAGGCAGGTCCATCGAAATCTGTGGGTCATCTCTACCCACCAACTAGCATCACACCCTCTCCGCCAAGTATAGCACCCTCAAGCTCACTCCTTCAAAGGGATGAGTAATCTCCGAAGCAATGAGAGTGGCAGACTCTAAGTCTCGAGAAGCAAGAAGGGGCTAGCCGGCTCATGGAGCCCAATTAACATATAAAGGCATAAGGTTAAAAGAAAGAAATTCTAAGGGAAATGCATAAAGAAGCATGAAGATTAGAACTCTTGAGCTTACCTGATTTGAAGTTAACCTAGCAAGATGGGTCCTCACTTGAGGAAACTCCTTCAGAACTAGATCGATGCCTGAGGTTATAAGGCCATACTTAACAACCCATCGCTGCAAAAAGAAGCACAAGCCACAGGTTAGATACAAGATGACAATTTGCAAGGTGACAGTTTTTAAGATAACAGTTTGCAAGGTGACGGTTTGCAAGATAATACAGTTTGCAAGACTATGAGCTACAAATGAAAATGCAAGAAATAGAAAGAGAACTAACCTCAAGGAGCTTCCAAGGCCCCACAAGCTGCCGCAAGGTGCCCCGGTTGAGAGTGTCGAGGGTGGAGTAAAGATAAGCAATACATGTCTGCCCCCAGTTGGCCCTCCGTGCCTCTCCAAAGTCCTGAAAGAGGGTCAGCCACCTTAAAGACACTGTTTGCCCATCATTGGCAAAGAGGTAGGTCCCTAACAAGTGAAGAAGGAAAGCCCTAGCCATACAGACACGCTCCTTCGTAGTCCTCTATGGGAGAAACATGTAATCTGACACCAAGTCGAAGTAGTAGATGGTCTCAGTATAATACTTCCTCCCCAACATTTCAAGACCCGGTTGGATGCCCGACACACCATCCAAACTGATAATGGCCCCTTTGAAGTTAAGGCCAGTCATACGGTAGAAGTCGTAGGGAGTCACTGTCATCTCCTGCTCAGTGATATGAAAGGTATTGGTAGTATCCCACCACCTCTCAATGAGGCATTGCACCGAGGTAGCGCTCGCAGACTTTTTTGGAAGAAGACCAATGATAGGCTTAAATCCCGCCTCCCAGATGTAGGCCCTGGTTTCGGGGACAAGAAGGTTGTACCACTCCACCACCTTGTTGGTACTTCCCCTACTAGCATAAGGGGATAATGACTGCAAACAAAAATGAAGTAGATGGCATTAGATTCCTAATTCAAGCAAAATTTAGGAAAATGATGTTTTGATGCAAGGATGAAGATAAAATGAAGGATGCAGTGATATTTAGGTGCAAAAATGACAAGAAAGGGTGTTAGGATTGCATATGGGAGTGAAACTTATGAAAAATAAGTGAAAATGGGTAGAGTAAGGCTTCTACCAAGCGTCTCACGTACGCAGGTCAAAGCTTGAGTATGCAGACAGGACCCCACGTACACAGGCCTATTCCTACGTACGCAGATTCTTAAGAGCAGACTTGTGCACGCAAGAACATAGCCGCGTATGTATGAATTCATGCCGCGTATGCAGGCCCGAGCCCATTCACGCAAGAACACAGACAGAAGCAATTCTTCGATATTTTCAAGCGTGCATGATCCAAAATCAATCCTAAACATGTTCCTACCCCTCTTAAGATGTCTGGTTTTCATCTAAACCCATCCCACAACAAAACCCTAGCATTTACATGGCCAGAAACACATTAAAATAGAAGATCAGAGAGAAACTTGGAAATGAGAAAAAGCTTGTAAACTTACAGATTCAGCCATGAGAATGTGATTCTCTGGCTGGTATGAAAATTGTGGAGACCCCATCAACCTCTTTGTCCCACTCTAGCGAGTGAGATGGAATGCATCGGAGAAAGGACGGAGGACCTCTAATTTACAAAATTGCCTCTCAATACCCTAAGTGGTGTGAAGCTATGGATGCTGACTTCCAAGCTTTACAAAAGCAAGACACTTGGTCACTAGTTCCACCTCCTCCTAATGTGAATTTGGTTGGCTGCAAGTGGGTGTTTAAGCTCAAACTTCACAGTAATGGTTCTATAGCCAGGTATAAGGCTAGATTGGTGGCAAAAGGGTTTCATCAATAGGTTGGATTGGATTACACTGAGACCTTTAGTCCAGTAATTAAGCTTGCTACAGTGAAATTAGTTCTAGCCATTGCAGTTAGCTTCAACTGGCCCTTGAGACAACTTGATGTATCTAATGCCATTTTACATAGTGTTTTGAAAGAAGAAGTCTATATGTAATAGCCCCCAGGATATGTAGATTCTCAACAATCTGACTAAGTGTGTAAATTAAAGAAGTCTCTCTATGGTCTCAAACAAGCCCCTTGAGCTTGGTTTGAGAGGTTTACCCTCCATCTTCTTCATCTGAGGTTCACTGCTTCCTTTGCAGACAACTCTCTCTTCATTTTTCAATCTTCAAGTACCATTATTTACCTTCTCTTATATGTTGATAACATAATTATCACAGGCAACAATTCTTTACAAATCTCTAATCACATCTCTGCTCTCAGTCACACCTTTGAACTTAAGGACATGGGTTCTTTCAATTACTTCCTAAGAATTCTGATTACTCTTACAAAGTTTGGTCTTACCTTGACTTAAACCAAATATGCCTCAGATGTGCTTCGTAGATTCCATATGGAGAATGCCAAGCCCACCAAAACTCCTTGTTGCCCTTCTGTCCGATTGTTGTCCCATGAAGGTACTTCCCTTTTTGACCCCACTGATTATAGACGTATGGTGAGAGCTCTTCAGTAGTTGACATTTACAAGACCTAACTTAATTTTCAGTGTCCATCAGCTATGTTAGTTTATGCAACATCTTACCAATGTTATTGATTCTGTTCCATTCCGGCTGAAAAGGCCGGAATATTTCGTACTGAATCCACAAATTGGTCTTCATCGGAACAAAATCCATAGATTGGTCTCCTCAAATCAAATCATATTCCACAAAGCAACCTGCTTAAAAAAAAAAAAAAAAAACCACAAGCAACAAAATAACAAATCTGCAGATGGTCTTAACTCTTGACCAGAGCAAATATATCAATCCACAAATTGATCTCATCAAAACAAATTAGATTACACAAGTCAACAAACCACAAATCCACAAATTGGTCTCGGTTAGAACAAATTTACGAATTTTTTTCATTAAACTAAATCATATTACCATGAATCAGGTTTTGGCTAACTTGTTGCTCTGTTTGCTTGGAAGTGGCATTGGCACATCAAAGATGAGAGAATAAGGTTAGTAGGGAAGAGATTTGATTTGGTAAATACAATTTTTTTTTTAATTCTTCTTGTATTTTTTTTCCAATTTGAATTATTCTTCTATATTTACTTTATATTGTTTTTCTTATTCTATGATTTTTATTTTATATTTTTCTATTTTATTGGGGGGAAACAATGTGTTTGGATGAGTTTACAATGAAGATGAGACAAATTCAAATAAAAAAGGTCACATTAACATTGTTGTAATACTCATGTAAATTGCATGTTTTTAGAGTTAAGTAATCGATTCAAAAAGCAACCCTAAGGGGATGTAAATATGTAATTGCCTTGGATATAATTGCCATTTTTGGATGATAAAAACATAGAAGGATTTGTCTTATTTTATATTTTGTATTTGAAAGATTTTATTAGGCCACGTATTAAATGCATAGTTTGATAACTGTTACAACAAATGGAGGAGGACAATCATATTTTCCTTCATAAGGGAGATTAGGAAATGTTAGTGAATAAAAAATATATACGTACTCTGGGAGTACTATAAATATATATTTCTACTTCCCCTCTCACATGAATTTAATTATCAAGACTCTATTTAACGTGTCTTTGATACATCATGATTTTGGCTAAAGTGCCTTACTTGAACATCAGATTGTCCTCACATTACCTTTTTTTGTATGGAAATTAAGTTTAGAGGGAAATTAAGTATATGATAAGATGTTCATCTTAATAAATTCAGTTTCCATATTGAGTATTATGAATGAAGGTAACTTAACACCAATGTTTAAAAACCAAATTGGACATATAGCACAAAATTAAACTACAATTACAAATTGGACACATAACACAAAATTAACGATAAGAACTGATAATTGAGCTTGGAATCTTTTTGGAGGCGCCAATGAAGCGGTAATATATGAGAGTGTGAAGTAAGGAAGAGTGGGATTGAACATTGAGTTTGAACCCGGCTTTACTTTTAGAAAACCGAAAGGAGGAGGAGAGGGTAGTGTATGGATCTAGTTGGTAGAGCTTGAGAGAGAAGGAGGAGACATGAGATGACAATATAACATTAGGAGGAGATGATGTTTTACTTTTATAGTCTTTCTCGTTGGACTCCTTAGTTCTGGTAGTAGGGCTAGAAGAGCTCCAAATTTTATTAAGTTCACCCATAAAAGTGTGCAGGTGAGATGTTCTTGCTTAGGCCAATGAACATTATCATTGTGGTTTTCTTGACTTCCGTGTTAAATGTTAATGCATCATTTATTTGGGCACAAAAAATTAGAAAATTTAGATAAGATACATGACACAAAATTGGAGTCCAATTTATAATCTAATTAGATTTTTTTTTGAGTTTTGGTTAGGACAAGTGGCGCAAAATTGAGAATCCAAATCTAGACACATGGCACAAAATTGAAATTCTAATTTAAAATTCTATTTGAGTTTCTCTTTACTTCACCTATTATTATATATATAGATTAGAACTTTTTTGTAGTGTAACAAAATATATTTTGAAGTACGGTATTATATAGAGTGAGATATGTATGAAAACGCAATGCAATAATTTTATTTTATTTTTTTAAAATTGATAGTGTGAGAGCTATTATACCAAGTTGTAATTATGTACACTTTGTGTAGTAGTGGTACACTCATCCTTAGGTCAAAGGTTTATAAGACATGAGTGAGGCGTATTTTTCTTCGATGTGGGAGCAAGTATCAAAAACTGCTCACGTTGCTTACGAAGAACAAAGCCATGCGAGTCCTTCGGCCTCAAAACGGACAAACTGTTTGCGGGCTTGAATTCGTTCCTCCCCCACATATATATTTTTCTCAAAAACATGGACCCACGTCTTTTTCTTCTTCACAATTGAAACTAAGTGAAAAAGTAAATAAACTATGCAATAGATCATTATCAATAAATCATATATTATAAAGTGGAAATTAAAAAAAAAAAAAAAGATCCTTAAGTATCTATACATAAAAACATTAATAGCATAATGATGCTATAAAGTAAATTATATTTTACCTTATTCTCTTTTTGGCATTTTTAGTAAAATGATCAATTAAGCAAAATAAAAGCTTACCAAAAAAGTTCAGATTAACTAAAAATTTGATGGTGGAGATGCTAATTATTTGTAATAAAATGACCAAAATAACAAATAACAAATAAATTTGAGAAAAACATATAAGATTTCTACAAGAAATTTTACCAAACACATGAGAAGCAACAATACAAAATTATTATCCTGAATATTTTTTTTTTCTTTTTTGATACTCTAAAAAAAAAAAAAAAAAAATCTATTCACTTTTTGTCATAGTACAGACTATAGAGCAATTACAAAATAACGAAAAGTCAAGAAATTTATAACAAAAGGCTTTCTATACAAATTTCAGTACAAGGGAGATTAATAGGCCCTCCACTTTCTTCAAGACATAGGGATTATAAATGATCATACATCTTTTGCCTACACTTTTCTCTTTCTCAAATTCACATTTCCAAAGATGTATATGAAGTTAAAAACATTGAGAATACATCTCTGTTCAGTGGAAGTCCATTAGTAGGCATATTCAAATTCGTAACCATGTATATTTTGTTTTGATATAAACTCAAATTTCTATTTAAAAAAAACTACATATTAACCCAAACCAAAATTTAACCAAAATTATAAGAGTGATTTGTGATAGGAAATTTAAAAAATATAGCACAAAAAATTAAATAAAAAATCCATCAACCTAAATTAGAGTTATAAGAAAGAACAAAAATCAAGCAAGAGAGAGAGAGAGAGAGAGAGAGAGAGAGAGAGAGCCAACAGTTTTTGTGTGGAAAAAATATGGATTGAATTGAATAAATGATATCAAATTTATATAAAATAAGATGGAGAGAAAAATAGTTAAAATATAAGAAAGAGGAAATGATAAAGAAAGTTTAACAGTAAAGTAAAGAATAGTAGGGAGATAAAAAGGCAAAAAGGGAGGGGAAAGGTTGGAGAAAGAGAAGAAGAGATTTTTTTTTTTTCCTCTTTAGAATAAGAAGATGAAAAGTTTAAATATTCAATTACTTGAAATTAGAAAGAAGAAAACGAAAAGTTAAAATCAATTTGGATAGTTGAATATAGTTAAACATTTGCATTTGATAAATAGTAATATTTGTAATGAATAGTAAATATGTGCATATATCCACTAAATGATAATGAATTATTTAATTTTAACAATTACTTGAAATTAGAAAGAAGAAAATGAAAAATTGAAATCAATTTGGGTAGTTGAATAGTCCAATATTTGCATTGAAAATAAATGAATAGTAACATGTTGAATAGTAATAGAGTACATTAGCAGGTTTGTCTATTAACTATATTTAATTATTTTATATAAAATAAAATAGAAAAATCATAAAGGAAAAATAAAAATATATGACGTGGCTGATGAGGTGGCTCAACAGATAATAGAGTACATTAGCAGGTTTGTCTATTAACTATATTTAATTATTTTATATAAAATAAAATAGAAAAATCATAAAGGAAAAATAAAAATATATGACGTGGCTGATGAGGTGGCTCAACAGAAGTACAGCAACATTAAATTCTACGTCTTAACTTTTAGATATATATATATATATATATATATATAGGTTATTATTATCAGGACGTAACACTTGCCCAATGAATCTTTTGTCATTAAATCTTTAATGCTTATGCACTTTGATCCAAGGTTCAAATAGATTATGGGTATGTTTGGTACACTGTAATGACTATTATATGGGAATAGGAATAGTAATAGAGTACATTAGTAGGTTTGTCCATTAACTATATTTAATTATTTTATATAAAATAAAATAGAAAAATCATAAAGGAAAAATAAAAATATATGACGTGGCTGATGAGGTGGCTCAACAGAAGTACAGCAACATTAAATTCTACGTCTTAACTTTTAGATATATATATATATATATAGGTTATTATTATCAGGACGTAACACTTGCCCAATGAATCTTTTGTCATTAAATCTTTAATGCTTATGCACTTTGATCCAAGGTTCAAATAGATTATGGGTATGTTTAGTACACTGTAATGACTACTATATGGGAATAGGAATAAGTATTAAAAGGAATACATTAAGTTGGAATATAATAAGTATTACTATTCATTAGTTTGTCGATCATTTAGGAACAGAATCCTGAATATGCATCTACAATTTAATAGAGTATAAAAAGAATGTGTAATTAAATCATTTTTAAGTCAAATTTCCTAAAATACACTTATTTTAGGATGTTCAAAATAGAGCTAACAATTAATAAGAAGAAAAATTTATTTTCTTTCCTTTTGAAGATATGACAACTATGGCTTTTTAAGAAATTTTTTTAAAAAGTTGTTACATAAGTTGAAGGAATAGATATTCAGTACTTTTGATAAGGAATATTTATTCTTCATTTTAAAGAATAGTTATTCATAAGGAATAACTATTCATTGTAATAAAAACATAACCAAATAACCGAATAGTTATGCCATAGGAATATCTATTACATTACAGTGTCTATTACAGTCTACCAAACGTGTTCTAGGGAATTAATCTATTTTTATTTCTTCTATGTTGAAATCTTATTGTAAGAAAAGAAAAAGATAATTTATAATATCCGCAACACGTCTTTAATTATGTAAAAGGTAGATTTTTTTTTCTTTTTAATTTCTATCAAGTGATCTAAAAGTGTATGAGACCCGTTTATGTAAAAGTCAGATGTTCATAACTTTATATGAAAACTGCCTTTTCAGTGTTATGATACCTGGCTTTCCAAAAACTTAAAATGTAAATATGTATAATTGAGCTTATTGTATGCTCAGGGCCAAGAAAATGAGCAGGGAGGAAGTAAAGATTCAAAGGGATTTAGCAAAAAGTTCTGGATGGCAAATTCATTAATAATGTTGGATGCTATAAAGGACAAGTGAGGGCTGCAAGGTGCTAACAGGTTCTTTTAGCTTCAAGTGCAAGATAAAGCCACAATACTTTTTTTGATAAATAAGATAGGATTTGAAATCTATGCTGTTTGTTATACGATAATTGTTTATTATTATTAAATTAAGACACCAATTGGTTTGTGTAAGCTACAATTAAGCTTTAGCTGGTGGCATTGGCAGCCATAGTTTTTGTGAAGGACAAGGGACTCAGGGAAGCTACTTTACTGTCCAATTGTCCATAATGGCTTCCAAGTCGTACATGAAAGAAGTGGTCTAACATGCTGCCGAATTGAATTGGACTAGAAAATATAAACTTTCTACTTCTGTTTTGTGACAGATGTAATGTAACTATCTCTATGCTGACTGTTTCTGAAGCTTGTGATCCTTTTTTTTTTTTTTTTTTGACATGTTCCCCCTCAAAAAGTGCCAAGCAAATGAGGACGCCAAAGGGGCCGGCTGGCTGCTGGGACGGCTAGGCTAGGGAGAGTGAGTGGCAAATGACAACCAAAGGTGCATCTTTCTGTTTAGAAAAGGAGAGAAGAAAAGAAAGCATACGCATATAGATTCCATTCTTTGGTGGGACAAATTTCTGTCTCTGGTTTCTTACAAAATGGACCTTCCCCTACATCATACCAAAACACAACTATTTAAGGTTCAAATTGAATTATTAGAACACTTATTAAATTATATATAAAAAATACTTTTGTAATTCTAAAGACGTGAAAGCTGTAAATGGGGGATTGCTACAACTTATACAAGAAGAGACTGAGACCATAGCAGCAATAGATTTATTCGGTAATTTTGGGGGAGAGAAGAAGGGAGAACGGAAAATTTGGGGGAGGCCAGGAGGGAGATGAATGGGATGGGAGATCATGGAAAAAATGAAATGGGAAAGTGGGGTAGGTGTTGGTCAGCTAGTTCGGTTTAGGGGTGGTTTTTTAATTCCCTCAAGAGCTCAAACTAAGTCTATAGACAATGTTCAAACTTGAATTCGTTAAGAAGTCTAAAAATTTGAGCTTGTTTGATTCACTAGTCAAGCTGAGTTTGTGCACAATATCAAGCTTTTGAAATTAAGATTTAACACAAGTATATTATCAAGACTATTTGGTTTGGACAAGTAGTCCCAACTCTTAATTAATTAAAAACTTAATTAGTAAAATATATGTTTCTTTTTCAAGTCCATGCTCATAAACGAGCTTGGGCTCAATTTGTTTTTTTATTGAACTTTATTGTTCAATGGGAGAGAATTCTCAAAGCTATCTATTTTAATTTAATGACTTAGATCATAATCACACACCAAATAGTAAAATTTATTGCTTTTCTGATTTTTTATTTTATTTTATCTTTATGCATTAAAAAAGAAAAACAATATTCCTATAAAAATCGTGCCACATCTTTGTAACATGTAAGGTGTAAGATCACATAAATTTACCTTTTTATGCATATCGAGTATAAAAATTTGTAATTGAAACAAAATAATGGTAATACATTGTCCAGCAATATTATTGTGGGAATTTATTGAGGCTTCACACTAACACTTAATTTGAAATTGTTAAAAAAAAAATTCCCACTCTTTTTCTATACCTAGCTCCATATGGATGAACAAAATACTTATTGAAAATCAATAACAAAATGCCGAGGCAGGGACAAAAAACTAAAATGAGTTAAAAAGGATAATAGGGGCAATTTCTAGTTGCTGTGAATCAAGAAGTGAGTCAAAGATCAACACTTAGGAAGATCTGCTGGTGGAGGAAGCAGCTTCTGATTTGGGAGCTTTCCATCTAAGACTAGCCAAGCCATCTTTAAACCCCAGCTTGTGTGGATCTCCAGGTGGCAATGCATGAACCATACTCCTGTTGCCACATATATATACAATTGTCAGCGTATCATCATCAGTTTCAAACAAGTCAGCAACATTTAAAAAAAAAAAAAAAAATCTAAATCGAAACTGCATAATCTATACAACCTAAGCTTGTAATATTTAATTTCATTATTTTATAAACTTGAACAAAAGCTGTAAAAGCAAATCTAATTGTTCTTATGATATGAGACCAAAAAAATAAAATAAAGGTTAATTTAATGAAAGTTACGTACTATTCGCGCTGGATTCAATTGCTATATAGGTATGGATTCTTTAATAATTTTTTGAAGGTACGTACTTTTCCTAATATAAAATGTTAAAGTTACTCTCAAATTTACCCCAAAAAAAAAAAAATTATAAACTAAAAAAATTTATTAATTATTTTTTTGTTTTGTATTTAAATATTGACACATTAAATAACTTATGAATGCAATTGATTGCCTATGTAATAAAATTTGTAGTAGGTGTAATATTGTTTTTTTTTTTTTTTGATCTTAGGTGTAATATTTATTATATTAGATTTGTATGTGTCCAACTATATTTTATTATATGATGTTCTTGATTTCTCACCTGGGTTATCTGCTAAAAACCTGATAGCAACCCAACCCCCTGAAGGCACACCTACGGTGTTTCTTTCAACTGGGTCAACAAGATTGAAGTTTGCTGGGTCTTTATTCTGATCAAAGTTCCCAAAACCTTGCCCAACAACGAAGAAATTAAAGCCATGCAGATGTAGAGGGTGGCTCTCAGCGCCAAGAATGCTTGTGTCCTGCATGACAAGCTCTACACTAGTGTTAAAAGGCAGAACCACTAGCTTTGTCCCATTGCTCACCATAGTGTTGTTTGGAGGGTTGCCAGTATAGTTAAAGGGAATTAAGGGACTGATAGGAAAGTCGGGGTTGTAAACTCTATTTGATTGACCAAAGAAATGGGCTTGTAGAAGAGCTGTGGTTGGTACTGCAAAAGATATGTTATTGATAGAAGCTGCAAACATTGTTCCATTAGGGCCTTGGCAGGTTTGGTTATTCTGATCACAAGGGTTTGTTCCAAGGCCTATTGTGAAGAAAAAGCGCTTGTCAACTTTTTGTGGGACATTAGCAGGGAATTGAGCACTTGCTAAGCTACGAAGTTTGTTTGAGAAATTTGTAGCAAAGGAAGTGTCATTGAGAGGAGGGAGAACTGGTTTGAAGAGTGGAAGCTTTTTGATGGAAATGTTTGATGAGAGGCTTTTTGTTTTGGATGAAAATTCATATTCTAAGATACCTGCGACAGTAGAATTGTCAAAAGTGCCTAGGCCAGTCACATATGGTCTAGCAGTCATGAAGAATGCGGCATTTGGGAAATTGGGTTTGGTCTTAAGAAGAACATTTGTGGTTTGTCCTGGGGCTATGAGAAGCGTGTTGGTCTCAAAAGGTTTAACATAAACGGCATCTGCTTCAACAACTGTGAGGGTGTGGTTTGCAATGCTGAAAAATAGCTCGTCATTGAGTGCTGCGTTGATGAACCGAAGAAGGTAAGTCTTCCTAGGCTTCACCTTTAGCTTGAATGTGTCTGCATGCGAAGACACATTTATACAACATGTTAAGTTGTTCTATACAACATTTCTTGAAACATTTGAAAATGTTCCATATAGCATTTGATACCTTTGGCTGAGCAGTTATATAGTGGCCCTGGAAGTCCATTGATGGTATATGCATCAGAGACATTAGGGCCACCTCCTGTTTGCAGAGCTTGGGTAATGACTGCTTCAGGATCTGCATTCCACCACTCTCCTGAAATTTGTTGGTATCAAAGTTTGTGTTAGTATATAATATATATATATATATATATATATATTTATTTATATATATCAATGAGGAAATGGATACATGTGAATAAATTAGCTCTTTTTTTTCAACTTTTTGACTTGCTTACAATTTTTTAAAATCTCAACGTTAGATACTTATTTATAGGCACAATTATACTTTTATTATTTAAAAAAATTATTTGTGTGTTTTGTTAAACATTTCTTTATAGTATTTGTTAATAAATCGTTTTAGAAAAATTTTAATTCAATTTTCATTAAAATTTAAAAAAATGATAAAAAGAAGTCAATTGTTTTAAAATTACAGTAATTTTTTTTTCTTCTAAACCAATGCCATTAAAGTATTTGTTAACTTTTCTATTTATTTATTTTTCTAGCTATAACTATACTTTTATCAACTTTCAAAAAATTAGCAAATTAAGAACTAATCTGAACGCATGTCTAACTTACCAAAGATAATGGGAACTTCATTGTAGGGTTTGGTGAATGGATAAGGAACACCACGCTTGGGAAGAATGATTAGAGGACCATAGACAGTTGATCTTAGCCATGAAATGTGGGCATGCCAAAATAGAGTGCCTCTCTGGCCAACAATGGTGAAGTTGTACACATAACTGTGGCCAGTTTGTATGGGACATTGAGTCACATAAGCTGGTCCATCAGCCCACCCTGTTTGAAGCTGTCGAATTCCATGCCTGTTTTAAATATATTTATCACAATTGCAAATTAGAACATGGAGTTAAATTTAAGCTAGGAACTATATATTTTATAACTATATTAGTTGTTTCATAACTTTAAATGAGTGCACAAAACTTGGTACGGATTTATTACCAATGTATGGAGATGTTGTTCTGGACATGGTTAACCACTTTGATAAGAAGGTGATCACCCTCCCTAGCAACAATGCGAGGCCCAGGAAACTGCCCATTTACAGTAATAATGCTCTTTGTGTGGCACAGTCGTGTGACATTTTGTAATTTGATCTACAAGATAAGTCAAAAGTGTTAATAGCAAGAAAGAACCAAAAAAAAGTAAAATCAATTTTTTTAAAGATTTGCTACAGTATTTGCTTAATAATTTAGGTACCAAGGTGTGCAAAACATACATCAAACTTGTAGTGCCTGGTAATTTCTGCAGCCAGTGTGAGCTCAGGAATGAGACACGCTGTAATCAATGAGAATAGAAAGACGCTGGGAAATGCTGGAGAGGAAATAAGAGCCACACCCATTTTTCTTATGTGTCTCTAACCTGAAGCTCTTTTAGTATGTTCTTTGGTGCTAGCCAATTCTTACACTTGAGTCTGTGTACCTCAAAGGTACGTAATTAGTGTTTATATAGGGGAGAAGGAATGGTGTTTGGTTGAGTAGGTGATAGAAGTTAACTCGGCAAAAGTATACATAGAAGAGCTTGTATAACAATTTTAATGGGACCAGTAGTTAGAACAACTATAGAGTGTTGTCAAAGACAATCTATTTTATTTGACCTCCTTTCTGTTCAAGTCAAAACTTTTTCTTGCTATGATGTTATGGTTCTAAAACTGAACAGAAGTGATTTTGACCTACTTCCGTGATTAATTAGCAATAACGGATAAAAAAAGAAAAGGATAATAAAAACTCTCTTTGAATGCTAACAAAGCACAGTGAAAAAGCAATGCTCCTGAAAATTATTTACTTTATGGTTATTTATGTTAAAAATATGGTGTCAAAGATCGAGATATGGAACGAAGTGGGTTTATGTTTTAAGTCTTGCCCACATTAAAAATTTACAAAGCCTTTTGTGGGTTACATAAAGTAACACAAACTCAGACAAATATAATAATTGAGAGAATCCATAGACACGTGGCTTTAGAACACCATCAATGATATTATATAATGTGTATTTTAAAGTTCTCATTAGTAGGGTAAACAATGACATTCCAAATCAAGTAAGTTTAAGTTTTCAACATCTTTCACTTTTTTCTATTTTGACACATCTTTCACTTTTGGTTTGATGTTGTTTTACACTTCTAATTTTCACATTGTTTGGAATTAAAAATTTCACCAATAATATTGAAGCATGGGAATGACACTGTTCTTATGTAACTTTCTCAACCATTATTCTTAGTAAGAAAGCAAAAGGAAGGGTTTTCATCCAGCAGTCGTTTTAGAGCTAGGCAGATGAATGCATAGTTTTTAGATTTTCATGAGGACAGATCATAGGTGAATAGTTGGGGAACCTCAATTGACGCAATTTTTTCTCAAGCATACGAGCTAACTGCAAAAGCTTGTTGATGAAGGACAGCCGAAAGATGGATATATAGATTTTAATAAAGCTGATGGGGTTTCATTTGGAAGCTTCTTAGGTCGTATCTTAAGCTTCACAAGACTTAACTTGCGGTTGCACCAGCCTTAACAACTACTGATCCCTCTATTTCAATTAGACAAACATAATAAGACTGGTGACCTGACAAGCCCAAACTTTAATGGTCATTAGGTATCCCATTAGTTGATTTTTTTTTTTTTTTTAATAAATGTAGGCATAAGTTTTTTCTCTCTTCCATGACCTTCCAATGTCTTGAATTGCTTTCTTTTCCTTAGCAAAGAATTAAAAAGACAGATAAGCTTTTTCTTTTTTTTCTTTTTCGGTTCAACTCCTTTAGAGTATATTTACTTTCTTGATTAAATTTAAAATTCAGGATCATTTATATGAAAGCTTTTTAATCCAATGATACTAGCATTCAAATCATGTACTTCATAATTAAATATTTTTAACTAAAGACTTGGATAAATTATATAGTTTTCTTGTACTTTTGAGTGATTCAATTAAACCCTAAAATTTTTAAAATTTATAATTAAAAAATAAGCTTTGTAAATCATTTTAATTCATGCCCTCAAGAAGTTTATGTTAACTGATTAAAAGTAACAAAATATTATATAAACTGTCACTACAACCTATCTAAAAATATTCATTCAATATTTTTATAATAATTGTTAAATGATTGAATTTATCATTTTCTAATAACTTAAGTTTTTGGACAAGTGATAATTTATTATGATATTAGAATAAGGGATCTTAAATTCGAATCAAATCTCCAATCTACTTTATATTTAAAAAAGTAATACTACAGTTGCAAATTATTTTACAATATTTTTATAAAATATTGATGTGGTCAACTTCTTATTAGTTTTTATCTCGACCCGCCATTAATATCACATTTTCATTTACCAATAATCACTCACCACATCAGTAGTTTGTAAAAATTTTTATAAAATAATTTACATATTTAGTATTTTTTTATTTAAAATGTTAGAAGTCTCACGAGTTGGTTCCCAATTTAAAGGAATTTGGACCCACACATGAAAGAGAATATTATTATAATGATTAAATATTAAAAGGTTAACATTTTTTTAACTTTTAAACTTTTAAAACAAATAATAATTTATTACATGAAAACTAGTAGCTTCTATCTTCGACTGAACATAATGATTTTCTTTTTTATAATAAAGGACAACTTGAGAGGGTTGGGCTTCTTAGGATCTTAGGGATGCCCTTGCGCTACTTCGAGGTTAAGATACGGTGGTCTAAAACAAAAAATCTAGGTTTTTGTTTGTTTGTTTGTTTGTTTGTTTTTTATTATAATTTTTTTAATACTAAATAAATAGTAGGCTGTGCGGCTTTCTTGTGGAACATAGTATTGATAATATTACTGAACCACCCTTTCCTATATTGGAAGTTGATCCCCATTGCCCAAATCAAAGGGTTGATCTATTTAGAAAATGGTAAAATTCTCGTACTAACCTCCGACAAAAGACGAAGATAGTTCCCGCAGTTGGTTCCGTGTGTTTTGAGGATTGATCGGTCACCCCTTTTCATGTGTTTGAGGTTAAAGATATCTTGGGAATGAGGATTTTGATATATTTTTGGAAAACTATATTAAATATTTGAAATTATATAATAAGTTACTTAATAATTGTTATTAGAATATATATATATATATATATATATGTTTTGAGGATTGATCGGTCACCCCTTTTCATATTTTATAAAATCTTAAATTAATTAAGAAATTACATGATTTGCTATTGTATAATTTCAATTTGTGTTACAAATTGATGAAGAAATCATTGCTTGAACGTGTAATAGTTTACAAAAAAATAGTCAGATAATTTCAAATACTGCAAAAAAATAACTCAAAAATTCAGATATTAATACTTTTGAAAGACCAAAAAATATTAAAGAAAAATTATTAATGTTTCAGTTTGAGTTTAAGTTAGACTTGTTAAAAAGATAGAGTTTCACTCCATGTTAAGGTTGGATTAAACAAAATATTCTATACTATTATTTAAGGGGTTTTTCCTGTTTGGAATCCTCATTTTTTTGGTTAAAAAATGCTCCTACACCCCTATATTTAAGTAGAGATAAAACTAAAGGATAATCCGGTAAAAATACAACTCTAACTTCTACTAAAATATTGCTTAAAAAATAAGATCACTTTCCTGTTGATTTTCAATTGTTTTATGCCTTTATCCACTTATAAATTTTAAATACGTAATATTAATGAGAAAATGTAAAAACCTTAAATTGAAATGAATAAAAAAATTATGATACTAAAAAAAAAAAAAACACTTGCGGGGAGTGGGGGGCATGGATAAGAGGACACCAATGTGGCTCTGCCATTTCACTTTATGAACAATTCATTGTCTTATGTGTAATTGTTGTTCACCGCTTTATTCATATTGCACATATAATCAGTTAATTAACTACTCGATCAATTAACAGTAGAACACTTGAATCTTTGTGATACTATGGTCTTAGACTCTTAATCCTTCTACCTGAGTCTGTGTGACATTGGTAACATAGTAACCCTATAATTAAAGATGGATAACTTTATTTAACTCTTAATAATATCGATCTTTCATTTCAACATATCCTTTCACATTTGGTTGTTTGTGGTTTAAAAGATTGGATTGGGTTATTTTTAGTATCTAGTTTTGTTTTAAAAAAAAATGATAAGTTTGAGTTTAAGTTGGACTTGTAAGATAGAGCTTTACTCTTTATTAAGTTTGGACTAAAAAAAAATAATTTTGTTTAAAAAAAATGATGAGTTTGAGTTTAAGTTGGACTTGTTAGAAATAAAGTTTCACTCCTTGTTAAGTTTGGACTAAACAAAAATAATTTTATTTAAATAAAATGACAATTTTATTTAAATATTGTGCTGACATGGAAAATTATGAGAGTTTCAGAGGTTTCGATTTTGACATGGAAAATTTTTGTAATAGAGTTTCATTCAACAGAGCCTCTAACAAAGGGGATTTCAGTCTTGGGGGGGGGGGGGGGGAGATTGTAAGATAAAATTAACTTTAAAAATATTAATCAATATTAAAAAAAATAAACAAATAATTGTTAATCAAAATAAATAACAATGAAATTAATCATTTCTTAATTTCATATCATCAATGAACGAAAATAATCAATTTATTGTTAATAACAATTAATGTAAGATAGTAATCTAAATTCATAAATTTTAAACATCTAATTTAGTTCGTTCAAATAATTTAAGCCTTATGGTTGAAGATTACTAAGAAAGTTAAAGTGATTAGCTAGAAAAAGTGTAATGAGTCTGTGAGTGATGATAAGGGTAAATTTGGGATAAGGCAAAAAAAGTGTGGGACAAGATTGGTATGATATAGACTATATAGAGTCTGAGTGATGATAAGGGTAAATTTGGGATAAGGCAAAAGAAGTATGGGACAAGATTAGTATGATATAGAATTTGGAGTATAAAGAATACCTAGTAACTTATTTTTTTCCCTTCTTTTTGATATCAGTTTCACTATTCCCAAGTTTGGAGTGTTTTGGTTTTTGTCATTGTTCTAAGTGTGGACTGTGTAGTGTTTTATTTTATTTTATTTTATTTTTATGTCAAGTTAAATTTGCTTAATGATAATATGTATGTGAAATTTCTGTTGGAACTTACAAAGCTCTAATTAATGAAAGTCTTTGGTTCAATCTCGCTCGACTGAAAATGGTCTTGCTCTACTAGGATATTCAACTTGGCTCAGCTGAGGTTTGACTTTGCTCGAACAATTAAATTGGCTTGATTAGAACTTTTTTTTTCCAGCTTCAATATGGTCTTCAGTACCTAAACTTAATATACAAGCATAACCCAAAAGACATAGAAATTTGTCCTAGAATTAGCCGAAACTAAAAACCTAACATGCTTAACTGAGGGATGTTGTGTTGATGCCTATTACCTTCTTGCAGCTAACGTGGTTTGTATCGCTTTTTGCTGAATTAATATATATGTTTTGTTACAACATTAGTTGACATTGAATTGTATGTTTTGTTACAACATTAGTTGACGTTGAATTGTATGTTTTGTTACAACATTAGTAGTTGTTGAATTGTTGTTTGTATAGATATTTCTCTTTAATAAATTCATTCATTCATCCAAGAAAAAAAGAAAAAAAAAACGTATATAACTCTTAAATTTGATTTGGCACCAAAAGCTAATAAATCCACATTGCTTTTTTGGGTACAATAAAACCATATTGTTAGCTTTAAAATAGAGTGGCACGCTTATTTTGATGACTTTTTATTCTGAGATTCAGTTATCAAAGATCAAATTTTTATGAGGGAACAATTAACAAAGCGGTTGTAATTTTTTTCTCTTCTTTCTCCATTCTAAATTGATTCTACAAGGTCTGTACCAGCCAGTCAAATACAGTGGGTGCCCCCTCCCTCTAATTCCTTCAAAATCAAACCGTTCAGGTATTGGCATTGTGATCATGATGGGTCGATGATCTCATCACTTGCTCAATGACTTAGTCAAGCTTACAAACCGGTGGAGATTGAAGCTATGGCAGCAACCCTAGCCATTGAGTTTGCTGAAGAAGTTGGAGTGGACAGAGTTTTGATTGAAGGGGATTCAAGTGTTGTTACGGAAGCTTGAGGTCAAAAAATACAGGTTGAGCGTCATATGGTTTACTCATTCAAGACGCGAACATAGTAGAGAAAAATTTTTCAGAATTATCCTACTCTCATACAAAGAGAGAGGATAACAAAGTTGCATATTATTTGTCAAGATTAGTGCTTAGCTTGTCAAATACTGTTATATGGATAGAGGATGTTTTACCATCAATTTTTTATTTTGTTCAGGCTGATTTAGCCGTTTCATTGAAATAATATAAGTCGACTTCTTTCTAAAAATTAAAAATAAAAAATTCTAGACTTCTCCAATAACTTGAATATCTTTTCAAACATTAATGACAGCCTTAACATTCACCCAAGTAGATAACGTGTAAGAAAATGAGTGCATTTGGATATTACAAAAGCATTAACTTTGAACACATATTTTCTCAAACTAATGGGTCTGGGATATTAGAGTTAGTAATTATGTATTAATTAATTGTATTGGGTTATAGATTGACCACAGATAGTTAATTCAATTACTCAAGTTGATTAATTAATCAAATTAATTATAAATAAGATTAATGTACAATTAAATCATTAACTAAATTAGAGTGCAGCGGAAAATAAGTTCAACACAACGATTTGAACACGATGAGAAAAATACTCGTAGGCAAAACCTTACTGGTTGAATTTCAGGTTACTACTCCCTAATTTACTAATCAAGAAAAAGTGTTTATAAATATAAAGAATCTTACTCTGTAGGCCTATCTAGAAATATTTACCTACAATAGAACCTACCGAGTTATGCCAATCTTAGCTCCAATTCCCAATTGAATTTGATCTTGTAGAAGACTTTTCCTTTGCATGAATCTCCTTATCTGTGACTAACTCTACAGCAACATTTTCTTTTATTTTATTTTATTTTGTTGTTGTGGCTTTGCAGAATTCTTCAACCCATGCTTGGATGAACCAGAAATGGCTTAACACAAAACCCAGGGCGCACAAACATCACATCAATTCCTGTTATGCGTGCATGTCTCTTTGTCTCTATGATGATGGCTATTAAATATGTCTTCTATACGCTCAGGAACTCTAGTACATGAATTCCTAGAAAGCCAAGTCATCACGGGCTAAAAAAAGAATTTTAGATTCAATTTTCCTAAGGCTCAATAGATCGAAAGGTGTTGAGCTGGGTATCAAAGTTCATTAAATCTCAATAGATCAATAACAGGTATCGAGAAGGTATCGGAACCTGTGATTTCAGCTTTTCTTGAGCAGTCTTGTGTCTTCAATAATACCATTTGTTTTTCAAAGTCAAGGTCTTCTTGAACACACTAAAAATTAAGACTCAATTATATATAAAATGCATTTTGTTGAAGGATATGCCAATCACATAAAAATATGACCTTACAAAGTGCATTTTGGATAATATTCTAGACCCTTTAACTCCCTCCGACCCACCCTCAACATGGGGAAAGAAAAAGGGATTTAGCTAGGTGCTGCAGTATATATAAAAAAACTGAAATTGCATGGCTATGACATATGTGACCCCATAATCAAGAAAGAAGTGATAGAATCTAGCTTTAACCATCGAGATGTAAAGTGATTAGTATTGATATAAGGATGCTTTACCCAGATAAAGGGCTAATTAGCCTTCATAAAGTTCACAAGCATAAGTAAAAGTTAAGGAACCTATTATACGTATGCGTGAAATAAGGTCTCATATATAAAGTTTAAGAATACACACTTTTTGTGTATGCAAGGAAAGAATGAACTAGCAAAGTATATAAGTTGCAAAACAAAGAGAGATGCTAGATACTGAGGGCTTATATCTGTGTTAGGACAAAAGAGAACAGAGATGAGGAATTGCAGTGCATCGTTCTTGGCGTGTTGTGTGTTATTGCTTGCTTCACTCGCCGGAGGTGAAAGTCTACCACCAGAAAAGAAGGTATTGAACTAATATAAATTTATTACTGTGTTGCATATTAATGATAACAACACACACCCACACAAACATATATATATATATATATATATACACACACTTTATCAATATATATCGATTATTTTTTTTTACGTTTTTAAATAAGTTATGGCATTCTAGCTAGGTGGAAGATTGGACGAAATTGGATTTTTTTGGGCAAACGTTGGCATGCAAGACTCGTAGATTTCCTAAATCTTTTTAGATATGATCTAATTTGAATTTAAGACATTCATTTCATAAAGATTGTTTTTTATCATTAAGTTGATCAAGATACTAATTAAGTTTTGATATAAGCGTGATTTAAACCTAAATGCTTTATTCGATAACAAGATATTTTATCAATTAAGCTAATTAAAACTGACCTAAAATATCTAACTAATCCTTAGGTGAGTGTGATCCATCCTTTTACATGGATAATTACAAGAAAGATTAATACCTTAAAAATGACTCCTAGATAGGTTGGGCTAGAGAACTTGAAGCCAAAACTTTATAGGTCACCTGAGGACTTAAAAAGAATAATCTCTAATCAACCCTTTAAGGTTGGTTTCAATTGGAAATATAAATTGTGGCATGTGTGATATAAATGATCCAGACTTCCCAACTAATTTCCTCCTACACATTTTTTCTTTTTTTGTACTTATTCTAATTTTAGACCATCAATGCCCCCACCAAAATGACTAAACGAATGCCAGAAAAATAAGGACAGTCATGAGTATTACAGTTTAGCAAATGTCTTCAATATTTAGAGGATTTATGGTTCCATGTCATATCAAAATTATAGTACAAAATAGCAGTCGCATTCTTGCAATGTAATTGCATGGTGTTTTATTTGACACCGTTGTGATAGCTTTAAATTAATTACATTCTCTCAAAAGCATTGCCTGGAGACCCTGTTGTTGGCGGCAAAATTTCTAAAATAACGTTGTGTTGAAAATAGCACATTCAAATATCAATTGATTTTGTCATCACAAGCTGTTATATTGATAAACATAATTCTATGCAATATAATACCCTTATTTAGATATTTGATCTTTTTTGAAATAAGAAAGTTGTATATTTCTTTTAGCTTTTGAAGAAGAATATATATTTCAGAAACCAGTTGAAAATCACAACCTCAAATCACGGTTTTAGAGTGTAAAACAGTTTGTGTGTAACAAGTATTTCCCCAAAGAAAGTTTCATTTTGGCCTGATATTTTAGTATTAATTTGATTGTTAAAATTGCAGAATAACTGTACCTACTTGGTCACAATAGAGACAACTTGCACCTTGGGTGCCGAAACCTCAAGCCATGTTAGCCTAAGATTTGGTGATACAAACTCTAATGACATATTGGTTCGCCATCTAAATTCCAAGCACGTAAGGAGGGTGGATCCATTAGACCCTGTGGTCCTTGACGACATTCCTAGGAAACCATTTGAAGCTTGCATGGTAGATGAATTTCAAGTAATGGGTCAATGCGTGGAGTCCCCCATTTGCTACCTATACCTGAAATTGACCGGAACCGACGATTGGCGACCTGGTTTTGCACAAGTTCAAGTGCTAGAAGGGTCTCATCTTAGCTCGAATTATTTCTTTATTCGCCGATACTTGCCTAGATATGTATGGCATGGTTTGGATGTGTGTGATAGGGAGGTCACCCCTTTTGGGATCAAGCACAAGAGGAAGGTTTTTGTAAAGAAGCCATCTAAGTTCTAATATTCAAAGTTCAAACCAATATATATTGGGATTGTTTGTAGAGAAGGAATCTAAGTTAGTTTCCAAGAATAATGTTTGTATTTAGTGTCTCCCTTCCATATGGCCTTGATTGATTGAACGATTATAATAATATAAAGGTTAAATTATTAATTTAGTATTATTTTTGGATATGGTTAAATTTGATTGATTGAATATTAGTTGTATAATTTTTATCGCTCAATTTTCAAAATCAAGTCAATATCAGTCTTTGTTTAATTGTTGAAACGCGTAGATTTAATTTTAATTTTTTTTGTACTTTTCATAATAACCTTTTAACATATGCTCTATCTTCTATATTGGTTTATTTTATTGAAATATAGATAAAGAGGAAATTTAATGAAGAAAAAATAACTTAATTTTGAAAGTCGAGTAAATTAATTGACACAACAACTAACTAAATTATAATAGTTTGACAATATGGTAATAGTAAAATAAAGGTATTTTTCTATTCTGATAAAGGTGTAGGCAAAAGCAATTTGTTTCAAAGTTGCAGAGTACCTTGTAAAACACTAAAGCTGCTGATGACTAGTTGTCTTTCTCTCCTTTGTATGCTAGCCTCTTGGCCCTCTTCACATTGATAGTGAAAAAGCAATACTAGCCTACTGTATCTCTACCTTATCCTAAGAACAAGCCCATGTTTGCTAGCCCAAACACATAAAAAGTTTAGTTTGGTATGGTTGTCTTTTTCTTTTTTCTTTTTTTCTTATTTATTTCTTGTATACAGTGTTATTAAAGTCGTTTTTTTCCCCCTTAAATTTAACTGAATATTTGTTCAACTTTATTTTTAAACAAAATAAATTGAAGTCCAAAAAACAGGTTTCAATTTACTCATTTAGTAAAGTATCTTATCATTGAATAAGAGGTTTATTATTTAAACTTTACCTCCACAAAATATTAAATTCTACCGTATCTACGTAACCAAGTTAACACAAAGGTCAGGATTTGAAGGAAAGTTTTATTTCCATGGTAAAAATAAATAAAAAATCACACCATGTCCTTTATTTTCGTGTTGTGATGGCAAGTTGGATGAACTGTGAACTGTTAAATTCAAAAGAAAAATTTGAAAACCTTTTGACTATTACACCGTCAGTTTGTGATCCCACGGTCCAGAACTGTATGTAGCTTTGGAAGACGAAGGTATTATAAAAATAGTATCAAGTTGGAGTACCATTTCCATCATTCATGAGTTCTGTACAAAAGGGTACTAATTAAAAAGAATTCTTTACTCACCATAGTAACTATTAACTCTGATCTGACGTGTTCCATCACAATTAGATCGTTAGTGGGTGAGTGAATAGGTGAAGCTTCTTTATATTTGTGGCTCTTTTCTTTTCCTCAGAATTAACAAAATGGAAAGATACTTTTTTGATTTCTACACAGTTTTATGGCACTTTTTTTAATGCTCGTTTTGGACACACTAGGGGGACAAATTGTACATCTGCCGTTAAATTAACCAGCAGAAATGTACTGCGCATTTATGTAAAACTATTAAATGTAACCTCTAGTAACTTATTTAATAGCAAAAGAAAAAGTAAAACTGTTCCTAGCTACTTTGGTTTCAGTAGGCCAAAAAAAAAAAAAAAAAACAGTTACTAATTTTTTGTTCGATGTGAACAGTTTCTTATTTCTTGAATTCAATCCGTTAGATTGTGTTAGTAATTTGAAGTTATTTCAACATATTAAATTGATTACTCAATAAGTGTAGGATTACAAAATTATTCACAAATGTGATTTTTTTTCTTATTTATAAAAATGATAGCGTCATTTATTGCGAAATATCAAGAGAATAATGCTACTAACCCTAATTGTAAATTGTCACCTTAGTAAATCACAAAAAATATTGTAAAAGAGATGTAATTAATACAATTTTTTTACTCAAATTTATTCAAATTGTGAGTGTAAGAATATAGACAAAATTTTCTTTCAAATTAATTTGAATGAATCTTCTTCAATCTAATACATGTAGTTTATATATCATGTGTATCATTTAAATATAATGTAACAACTAAAAATGTTACGCGATTAAAAATATAGGTAGTGACAAAAATAGTACTTTCAAACGCCACTGATTGGGATGAAGGACAATTCTTCCGACCCGGTTTAGCGGTAAACTTTGTCTTAAGAATACTACTGGGGGGTTTCTTGTGAGATCTAACTACAGCTGAGCGAGATGGGAAAAAACATTACAATCCCCTCCAGAAGAAAGGAGGCTCCAGTCCTCACTCCTCACCGTTCGTTTGCCTGAGGACAAAGATCAAAGGACGATTTCACATAGATTTCACCGCAACACCAACAATATTTCTGAGAACAAAAACACACGACATAAAAACAAAAGTCAATGAATTTTGAGTCTGGGTGAGATGGATTTGGATGTGAAAGAGTACAAATACTCCTTTGTCGCTGAAGTAGCTAGTCACGTTACTCACGTCCAAGTACCAGTGACCAGTCTGCACAGCACATGCACCAAATTAATTAGACCCACATCACATGTCCAAAATCCAAATTAGAGACCAACTACTGTGGATGTTTTTTTTTGATAGAGACTACTGTGGATGTTTCAAACCTTATTCTGTCCATAAAATTAAGAGGGTCTTTCTCTTTTCTTTAGCTGTTTATATAATTTGGTAATTTGCAACAGGAAACTTTACCAAAAAGCTTTTTTTTTTTTTTTTTTTTTTTTTTCCCTTCAAAAACTTTAAAAAGTTGTTTTTCATTCTCAAATAAAATATTGAAAAGTTTGTCTTTCCATTTTTAAATTATTGAAAATTTTTTTACTTAAACTTAAAATCAATTTTTATCTCTAAACTATTAAAAAAAATCATTTTTCATCTTTTTTTTTTTTTGTCTCTAAATTTTTTTTTTTCTGTTCATCTTCTAGACCCACCACTAATATCACTTTTTTATTTAGTAATAATCACCTACCATATTATCAATTTATAAAATATTTTGTAAAATAATTTGTGACTTTAATTTTCTTTACAAATTTGAACAAAAAATTTGCCGGGTCATTTCTTTTATTATATTCTAGTTTTCTATAGCAAAATCAACAAATTATTAAGGTTATGTTTGATAACTATTTTATTTTTCCTTAATTTTCTGTTTTTTAAAACAATTTTTCAGTTTTCTAGGACAAAAAACTTATTGGGCAAATTACAATTTATTCACCTATGGTCTAGCTAAAATTTAAGTTGTCTACCTGTGGTTTAAAATTTGACACTTTACTTACCTGAGGTTTGATTAAAATTTAAGTTGCCTACCTGTGGTGTGGAATTCAATGATGCAAGTGTTTCGTTGGATTCTTTTTTTTTTTATTTTTTTTATTATCTTAGTTGATCTTGTATTTTTTATGTTTTTTGTGTTTTTAAAGGAGAAAAACAAAAGTGGAGCAAAATTATATATTTAGCCATGTTTTTAACAGAATTGGGCTAAGGTCCTTAAGGAAATCTAATTAAGCTAACATCAGGTGAGTAAAATGTTAAATTTCAAACCACAGGTAGGCATTTTAAATTTTGGTCAAACCATAAGTAGATAACTTGTAATTTGCCAAACTTGTTTGTTAACTCTAAACAAACCAAAAATAAAAATAGTTCCAACTCTCATTTTAAAAAGGAAATTGAAAGTAGCTATTTAGCTGTTTTCAGTTTCTTGGTTTTAAACGCCAATGAACACATAACGAAAACAATGCATTTTAGTGAAACAAAACACAAATTTCTTTCTTATTCTTTTCTATCCTTCTCTCACACCCAACTAAATCATTTATTCTCTATTATCTCCGCACTCCACAAAGAAAGAAAATTGAAGAGTGGTCAACAAGCCCCATAAGTGTGGCGCTTGAGTATGGGAATTTAAAATTTAAATTAGTCACGGTGGGAGACTCATTAAATAGATACTTGTTGAATTGATGGGGACGAACCTTTTCCACATACGGTACATACTACACACTGAAATAATAATGAAATTTTAGCAAAGGAAGAGAGATGGACAATGGGCAAATAGATCTAGGGACTAGATTAAGCACCAACTCAAATCAAATTCTTCCTTTTTTTTTTTTCTCTAAATTTCTTTTTTCGAGCACTTTCTAAAGAAAGAGAAAAAAGTTGTTCTTTTTTTTTTTTTTTAAATATCAATTTTATATATATATATATATATATATATATATATATTTATATATATGAAAGCTCAGATTTGTGTTAAAAACACAAACGCTGTTTAGACCTCAATTTTAAAATTACGGCTAGATTGCTTTTACTATAACTTATCTAAGTGTGAAACCTAGACTAAAAGAAATGCAATCAACCGATACTACCGATACTACTCTAGTGCATAAACATGAACAACAAACAATAAAAGTAAAGCACAAGAGTAAGGGAAGAGAGATGCAAACACAAGATAACACTCCGATGTGTTATCGAGGAGGAAACCGAAGTACTCGGTGAAAAACCTCTCCGTCGCCCTCTAAGCAATAAATCAATCCATTAGACAATAAGTTGGGATACACGAATAGTAAGAGACCCTCCAAACCTAATCTACCCAATGTACCTAAGCTCTTCAAGTTCCTACTCCAACAAGACTTCTTGGAACCATGTCTTGTCTAGTTTTCCGGATCCTGCAATACACCCGATTGCATCCGCCAAGCCTCACCGGCATCTTTTGGCAAATCTCCGATGCTTCCTAACTCCAAAACAGTCTCCACACTCTGAAAAGGTGTGGGTTGTGTTTGGGTACAAATCTACTCTCAAGGTATAACAATGGAAGAGGGAATGAAAAGAGGCTAAAATGATTTCTCACTAAAGATAAGTAGCTCTCTCTCTAAAAGATGGGTGTGTGTGTTGTAAAAAACCTATCTAGGGTTTTTTTCTCTGAATGGCCTCCTTACAAATTCTGTGGGTAATGAGGATATATATAGTATAGGTGAAGGGTAAGAAGGCCACACTTAAAAATCCTTTAGGCAGAATTTTTTGTGACTATCTCGCGAGAAGGCCTTACTCGCGAGACATTCGCGAAACTGACAGCTTGGTACGACTCTTCAACTTCCAGTCTTGTGCTTCTCACGTGCCCTTTTTACAGGAACCCTTCACGTGAACTTCTCGCGAACTAATAGCAAAATGCACTGATCTTCATTTAAGTTTAGGTCTTCACTAATTTAATACTAAACCCAATACAATAAAATCCCACAAAATACAAGGAACAAAATTAAAGCAATTAATTACAATACTTTTTGTCATGGAACAAAGCCAACATAAAACATAGTTGTAAATCACAACTTTACAATATACACTAGCCTCATCACACGCGTTTTGCACGTGCGATGAGGTTTTATTTTTTTTTTTTTTAGTGTCATAATTTTCTTTTTTTAAAAAAATTAGATAAGTTTGTTTTAAAGACATGGATTAGTAGGAGAATATCTTTTTATTATTATTTTTTTTTAGAGAAGAGAGAATGTTCTATTTTGTAGACATTTTAAGTAAAGTTGGAAATATATTTTTACCAAGTTGTCCTCAAATTTTTTCCCCATTAAACCTAAATTTTAAGGATATTTCTAAACCAAATAAAAATTCATTCCAAAGAGGTGAATTCTCTTATAGATAGTGTGTGTGTGTGTGTGTGTGTGTGTGTGTGTGTGTGAAACCTTTTTTTTTTCTTCAACTAGCCCAATGTGTTTTGGAGTTTGAAAATATAAGGACTTGTTTAGTAAGAGGATTTAAGTATAGGTTTTTTTTTTTTTTCTGCAAACCATAAAATGATGGATCCTACACTTAAATATATTTTTTAATGGATGTTCTCTAAATACAGTTTTAGAAAATTGTATCTTATTTTCCTTCTTCAGAACATAATTTAAAAAACAACTAAGATAATGTTTTCAAGATACAAAAAATATTTTTAATGACATATTTGTAACTAAATTGAAAATAGTGGACCCCACAAATTCGTCCAAATACTTTAATCTCTTTTATTAAGGAGTTTATTTTTATCACAAAAAATTCTCATTATAAAAAATAAAATTTTTAGAAAGTACATTAGCTCTTTTCTACATGTTCCTTTTTGCGACTTTTTTAAAAAAATTCATAAATATAAATGGTCTCCCAAACCTCTTTTTTTTTTTTTTTTCCCCAATATTTTGAAAATTGTTCTTAAAAGTGAGAGCCAAACACGTATGATGTAATAATTATTATTTAGAAAACTACTTTCAGTTTTAATTTTTTCAAAATTGTTTTCAAACAATTTTGAAAAAAAAAAAAACAAAAATCCTCCTACCAAACCAGCCTAAGAAAATTGTTTTTTTTTTTTTAATTCTTAAAAAAAAGTTTTTGAAAATAAAAGACCAAAAAAGTAACCAAACATAGCCTAAGAATTTGATAATTTTCTTTTCAACTTTTAGTTGTGATTTCAATAAAATATTAAATAAGTTAACGAATAAAATGAAATTATATATGTGTATATATATGATTCACCGACTATAGCAAATGGAAAATGTAATTGATACATTGATATGAATATTAGGTTGGAAGAAGAGTCACAATTCATGATTACAAAACATGTAATCAAAGATGTACTAAATATAATGATATAATAATATTTTGAGAGAGAGAGAGAGAGAGAGAGAGAGAGAGAGGTGATTGTGTGTGTGTGTGTGTGTGTGTGGGGGGGGGGGGGGACAGGGGCCCAAGACTGTGTATCGGGCCTCATAGAGCTTGGGACCCCAAAATCATGTATTGGGCCTCAAAGGGTTAAAGGCCCAAAACCACGCATTAGGTCTCCAGCTATATCCAAGGACGAGGTAAAGTCCGAGGAGAGGAAAATGGGCACGCAGAATCCCAGATCACAATTTATCATGTTTGGGCTAAATAATGGTAATCCGAGGAGTAACTCTGGCTTTGGAGGAATGGAAGTCTCCAAAAATATCTAAGGGAAGGATGCTACCATCGCATTCAATGTGCCGCACCTACTCTTCTGACCGCATTTATATGGAGAAGACCCTTGAACAGTGTAACCTTGGCCACCACAACTCACAGAAGGCTAAAAGAAGGTGCATGATGGGACGTGTACTCAAGTGAAGACTTAGGCAATTGACAAGTGTAGGGTGAAGATGATCTGAAAAGGACTATATAAGGTGGAGAAATCCTTCCTAGAAGGGTGGAGGAAAAATATGAAGTGTAACTGATTTTTCTAAAACAAAGGACTGCAAGTGTAATAATTGACCTTCTTGGATCCTTATCTGAGAATGAGTTTATTGAATTAACTTGTTGTCTCATCATTCTGGAGACATTGACCTATTGTGTTGACTGTTTAAATCAATCTAACCTAGCTTTCATATCCTATTCTATAAAAATTCATTGTTTAGGGACTATTTGGGCTGCTCCATCCAATTTGGGAGGGTGAGCTGAATTCGTGTCGTTACAATTGGTGCTGTCTGTGGGAAAGGCTGGTTGCTTAGAGTTTTAGACCTTCGATCATGGTAGGTTCGGGTACACACCAGCTGGAATCTATAGAGTCTCGAGGGGAAGTTCACCCTCGGGAAGGTCAGGAGAGAAGTGTGCATACCACCCATACTGGTGAGCGTCATTCTAGGGGTGGTAGCCACGCCTCTCATGATGAACATGCCAAAGCCATGCAAAGAGAGATCAACCGCCTAAGAAGAAGTTCCGCCAAGAGCGAAGGAGTCGAAGTCCCTCAGTCTTTGACCTCTCTTCTGATGGTGAGAGGGATGACGAATATAGGCATAGATCAAGGACACCTTCGAGTGAAACCTTCTCGTACGAGGAGAAATATCGTCGAGAATGCAGGACTGGAGGTTCATCTTCGAGGGGCTTGGGAAATGATGCTATGAGTAAGGCGCTGAGTCGAATCTCTGAGTCTCCCTTCACGCGCAAGATTGAGAAGGGTCAACTTTCTAGACGATTCACCTAGCCTACGTTCACTCTCTATAATGGCTGCACAGATCCTATCGAGCATGTCAGCCATTTCAATCAGAGAATAGCGGTGTACTCTAAGAACGAGCCTCTGATGTGCAAGGTGTTCCCGTCTAGCTTGGGGCCTGTGGCGATGAGGTGGTTCGATGGTCTGAGAGCGGGTTCCATTAACTCTTTCAAAGAGCTTACCCAAGCCTTTGGGTCCCGTTTTGTCACGTGCAGCCAAGTCCCCCGGCCTCTGGATTCTTTGTTGTCCTTGTCCATGCGAGAGGGGGAGACTTTGAAAACATACTCCGACAGATACTGGGAGATGTTCAATGAGATAGAGGGTGATTTTGATGACATGGCCGTCAGAACCTTCAAAGTCGGCCTGCTCGCCGAGCACGGCTTGAGAAGGTCCCTAACCGAGAAACCCCCTACCAATGTGCGCTAGCTCATGGATAGGATTGACAAGTATAAGAAAGTTGAAGAAGACCAACAGCAGGAGAGGGACAAAGGTAAGATTATCCCTCAGGAGAAGAGGGATTTTAGGTTGGACCATTACAGCAACAGCCAGCCTCGAAAGGATTTTGGACGACAATCCGGACCCCCACCTACCCAGGCCGTTAACACATTATTCTAGGAACCTGTGCATCAAATCTTGGAAAAAATCAAGGACGAGCCATACTTTAGGTGGCCGAGCAAGATGATTGGGGACCTTGCGAAGCGCAATCAGAGTCTGCACTGCCAATATCACAAGGAGTGGGGCCACACGACTGAGCAGTGCAGGAACTTGTGGAGCCATCTTCAGCAATTAATCCGAGATGGAAAATTGAAGCAATTCTTGACCCAACCCGGTGGGCTAGGGAACCAGACAACGTCAGAGATTCAAGGCGGCACATATTCGAGGCCCCCTTTGGGCACCATTCACGTTATTCTCGCCACACCGGGCAGAACCGGACTTGTCCCTCCAGGGTGATGTCAATAGCTGGTCCGAGCGCTGAGACATCTGGGCATGAACCTAAGAGGGCCAAAACAGAGGCTAATCCAACACTGAGCTTCACGGACGAGGACAAGGCCGGAACTATGTAGCCACATAATGACGCCCTAGTTATAACCCTTAGGATTGGTGGCTACGATGTAAAGAGGGTACTAGTAGACCAGGGCAGCGGGGCTGAGATCATGTATCCGGATCTCTACAAGGGGCTTAATACCAAACAAGAAGATTTGACCAGTTATGATTCACCCCTGGTTGGTTTTGATAGCAAAGTTGTCGTTCCGCGCGGACAGATTAGACTATCGGTCCAGGCTGGCTCAAAGGTGGTAGAGGTGGACTTTATCGTGGTGGATGCCTACTCCCCATACATTACTATTGTGGCACGGCCCTGGCCCTGGCTCCACGCCCTTGGGGCCGTTTCATTCACCCTCCATCTCAAGGTGAAGTACCCGTTCGGAGATCGGGTTGAGGAGCTGGTTGGAAGTCAGTTTGTGGCCAGACAGTGTCTGGTGGCTGCTATTACGCACCTACCCGAGCCAGAATCCTCGGCCTCCATCGACAAGGAATTATAGCAGTTAAAGTCCAAGGCCTCAACTTCTGATGGCGAGGTCGAAGGGGCAAAGTGTGAGGAGTTGGAGAAAGTCATTATCAAAGATAATCTAGAAAGATTCTTTCAAGTTGGCGCTTAATTACCTTCTCAGGAAAAGGAAGAGCTGGTGCAATTCCTGAAGTAGAATATCGACATATTCGCTTAGAATGCTTACGAAGCTTCGGGAATAGATCCGAGTTTTATTTGCCATCACCTAAACGTTAATCCCTCTGCTACCCCCAGAAAACAGCCTCCTCGGCGTTTTTCTAAGGAACATTCTGACGCTGTCAGAGAAGAGGTGGCGAAACTTAAGCAAGTCAGGGCTATTAAGGAGGTGTTTTACCCCGACTGGCTGGCAAACACCGTAGTGGTGAAGAAGAAGAATGGAAAATGGTGGGTATGCATGGACTACACAGTCTTGAACAAGGCTTTCCGAAAGGACCCTTTCTCCATGCCTCGGATTGATTAGTTGGTAGATGCAACCGTAGGGCATCCTCAGATGAGTTTTCTGGATGCTTTCCAAGGCTATCATCAAATACCTCTAACCTTGGAAGACCAAGAGAAAACGGCTTTTGTCACCCCCATCGGGAACTACCATTACAAGGTGATGCCTTTTGGGCTTAAAAACGCGGGGTCTACTTACCAAAAGATGATGACATGGATGTTCGAACCACAGCTGGGGAAAAATAAGGAAATCTACATTGATGAAATGGTGGTTAAGAGTAAGAAAGAGTCCAGGCACATTAGTGACCTCGATAGCATCTTTGAAATCTTGAGAGATCACGGATTATGACTCAATGCTTCCAAATGCTCCTTTGATGTGGGGTTAGGGAAATTTCTAGGGTACATGGTCACTCACCGTGGGATTAAGGTTAACCCAAACCAAGTTAAGGCCATCAACAACTTGCAACTACCTCAAAATTCCAAGGAAGTGCAGAGACTGACAGGGAAGATTGCTGCCTTGAATCAATTTATATCCCAGTCCGCAGATAGGTGCAGACCTTTCTACCAGTTATTGAATAAATGGAAGGGCTTTGAATGAACGGAGGAATGCGCCCTAGCATTCCGACAATTAAAAGAGTACCTTTCTTGGCCCCCAATTATGTCCAGGCCGAGGTGGACGAAGTCCTATTTGCATATATCGCAGTGACCACCCATGCGGTGAGCTTGGTACTAGTAAGAGACGATAACGCCGTACAGAAGCCCGTGTATTACATAAGCAAATACTTACACGAGGTCGAGGTTAGATATTTGCCACTCGAGAAGGCTATCCTAGCTGTAGTACATGCCAGACGCAAACTCCCTCATTATTTTCAGTCTCACACTATTGTCGTCTGACCCAACTGCCACTCAGAGCTTTGCTCAGAAGTGCTGATTATACCGGAAGGATTGCAAAGTGGAGAACGAAGCTAGAGACTTATGACATTAAATATATGCCACGTACCTCTGTAAAGGGGCAAGTCCTGGCCGACCTTCTGGTTGAGTTCGCCGAGGCCCTAGTGGAAGTGTGGAGAAACAGACCATGGATGAAAATTCAGTTGGAGTAATCTCCGTGGGACGAGCTTTATCATGGAAGATCTATGTTGATGGCGCTTCAAATCTCAAAGGATCCAGAGTAGGGCTAGTTCTAATCTCCCCCGAGAATATCACGATTGAAAAATCATTAAGACTTGGGTTCTTGGCCACCAACAATGAAATGGAATATGAAGCTTTACTAGTGGGGATGACCATGGCCCAAAGGATGGGTGGAAAGACCGTGGACATATTCTCAGACTCTAGACTTGTTGTTGGTCAAGTCCGAGGAGAGTTAGAAGCTCGGGATCCAAGAATGCAGGAATATCTATGCCAGGTCAAACATTTGCAGTCCGGATTCGAATCCTTCAATTTAATGCAAATTCCTAGAAGTAGAAATACACATGCAGACTTGCTTACAACACTAGCAACCTCCTCGACGCAGAGACTATCGAGGGTAATTCTTGTTGAAGACCTCATGAAGCTTTTCGGGTCGAGAAGGGAAGTGCTATTGATTCACCAGATAAGGGTAGGCCCCAGCTGCATGGACTCTATCATTCAATTTCTCAAAGATGGCACCCTACCCAAGAGTAAACTGGAAGCAGATAAGATACGGAGGAATGCTCCTCACTTCTGGCTGTTCGAGGATCAAAAGTTGTATAAAAGGTCCTTTTCAGGACCGTATCTGTTGTGTGTACATCCCGAAGCGGTTAAAATCCTCTTGGAGGAACTACACGAGGGAATTTGTGGAAGCCACACGGGGAGTAGATCCTTGTCTCATCGAGCTCTTACTTAAAGATGTTAGTGGCCCAACATGCATAGGGAAGTCCAGGAATATGCGAAGAAAAGTGATCAATGCCAGAGATTTGCCCCAAATATCCACCAACCGGGAGGAGAGCTCAATCCTCTATCCAGCCCATGGCCTTTTGCCCAGTGGGGCTTAGACATTGTGGGCCCCTTCCCAAAAGTAACAGGAAACAGGAGGTATCTGCTGGTCGGCACAAATTATTTCACCAAATGGGTTGAAGCAGAACCACTGGCCAACATCCGGGATGTAGATGTGAAGAAGTTTATTTGGAAGAACATCGTCACTAGGTTCGGAGTCCCCCATACCCTCATCTCAGAAAATGACTTCAGTTTGATAGCAAATCTTTCCAAATATACTGCTGCGGGCTGGGAATAACCTATCGATATTCTACCTCAGCCTACCCTCAGGGAAATGGACAAGCTGAGGCTGTGAATAAGGTCATAGTAAGCGGGTTGAAGAAGAGGTTAGATGATTCCAAAGGGAGATGGGTGGAGGAACTGCCCCATGTTCTGTGGACGTACCAGACTACGCCTCGAAAATCCACTGGTGAAACTCCTTTCTCATTGACTTATGGTGCCGAGGCCGTCATTCCATTGGAAACTGGATTCCTTACGCTAAGGACAAGCTCTTTCACCCCGAGCAACAATGACGGCTTACTAGAGAGATTTCTGGACTTAATTGAAGAACGAAGGGAAAATGCCATGGTCCAATTAGCTTACTATCAGCACAAACTTAAGCGGGGATACGATGCCAACGTGAAATTGAGGCCATTGGCGCCTGGAGATTTGATACTGAGGAAAGTGATCGGTTCTGCAAAGAACCCAGCTTGAGGGAAACTGGGACCCAATTAGGAAGGGCCGTACCGAATTACATCGGCGGCTGGAATATGTGCATATTACTTGGAGGATTTAGAAAATAAAGCGATACTACATCCCTAGAATGTAAACAACCTGAACAGATATTATTATTAATGAGAATATGCTTTATCACACTTTTGTGTTCATTGCGTTATGTTTGATGTTTAATTACTTTATATTCTAAGTGTTAAACAGATCATAAGCTATGTCTGATCCTTTGGACTACCTGCTTTGGAAAAATTAACACTCCACATAATTTTCTAAGTGTTAAACAGATCCTAAGCTATGCCTGGTCCTTCGGACCACCTGCTTTGGAAAAATTAACACTCCACGAAAATTTTCTAAGTGTTAAACAGATCCTAAGCTACGCCTGATCCCTCGGACCACCTACTTTGGAAAAATTAATACTCCACATAATTTCTTAAGTGTTAAACAGATCATAAGCTATGTCTGGTCCCTCAGACCACCTGCTTTGAAAAAATTAACACTCCACATAATTTTCTAAGTGTTAAATAGATCCTAAACTATGCCTGGTCCTTCGGACCACCTGCTTTGGAAAAATTAACTCTCCACGAAAATTTTCTAAGTGTTAAACAGATCCTAAGCTATTCTTAGTCCCTTAGACCACCTGTTATGGAAAAATTAACACTCCACGTAATTTCCTAAGTGTTAAACAGATCCTAAACTATGCCTGGTCCCTCGAACCATTTGCTTTGGAAAAATTAACACTCCACGAAAATTTTCTAAGTGTTAAACAGATCCTAAGCTATGCCTGGTCTCTCGGACCACCTGCTTTGAAAAATTTAACACTCCACAAAAATTTTCTAAGTGTTAAATGGATCCTAAGCTACGCCTGGTCTCTCGGACTACCTGCTTTGAAAAAATTAACACTCCACATAATTTCCTAAGTGTTGAACAGATCCTAAACTATGCCTGGTCCCTCGGACCACCTGCTTTGGAAAAATCAATACTCCACATAATTATTCTAAGGCTTATTACACTTAACATCTTGTCACGCGTAATGCCATGTTGCCTGATAAATTCCCATTAAGCCTAGCTTCTCGGGCGAGTATTCTCGAATATGTAAGAAATCGTACCAAAAACTATTTGGAATTTGATAAATGTGCAGTAAAGTACACCTTAGGTTGCAAAACTTGACATATTATACTAACAAATACTTACTAAGAGCAATTGGAAGTAGTAAGACATAAAACATAGTGAAGGAACACATGGAGAAAAGAAGGGAAAATACTTTCATTCTTGGAATTAAACATTACATTTCTGTTCACAATAACATACATCTACTACAGAACCAAAAACAGAAAATGAAACTGCAAAAGCAAAAAACAAGAAAACCCTAAGTTCTAAGCCTTATCCTTGGGGGCAGGGGAGTCTTCTTTTTGGCTCGGCTAGGCAACGGAAACTTCCTTAGCCTTAGGATCATCTTCTTTGGCCTTAGCCTCCGTCTCCTTGGCCTCTGCAGCAATGCCCTGGACCTCGGGCTCAACATCCCTAACCTCAGCTTCCTTGGCCTTAGCAGCATTAGAGGCTTCTGGGAGAGAGGCATCTGGAACCTCTCAGATATGTGGATGGTAATATATGTTCTCAGCATGTCTCAAGGCCGAGTCCGCAAGGACTCCTGCAGCGTTGAGAGCTTCGCCCTAATTCACGTTGCAGAATTCCCTGCATGCCTCGGCCAGCTCCTCAGCGAGCCTAGCCTGCGTCTCCTCAACGCCAAGCTGGTATGATGCTTGCTTTTCGGCCTCAGATGCTTCCTTGGCTAGTTGCGCAACCTCCTTAGCCTTCTGTAGCTGCACCTTCAGGTCTAGCACAAGCTTCCTGGACATAGCCAGCTCCAGCTCCGTCTTGTATAGCAGCTTGCGCTGATCCTCCGCCTGCATCTCGGCATTTTTCAACTTCGCCTCGGCACTTTTCCTCTCTCTCTCCTCAATCACTAATTTTGAGAGGAGCTCCTTGTTCTCGGTCTTGGCAGCTCCTAGGGCCTTCTCTACATCGTGGCGGAGGAGCATTTCGTTTTTTGCCTCGCTCCGAGCCTCCTTCACCCACTCCTCGGCCATGAAGACCTCCTGGGTGATCTAAATAAAAATAATGGGACCGCGTGAGTAAAGGGCAAGTAGAGAAAAGTTCACATAGACAAAGGACAAGAAATTTGAGGCTCACTATTGCAAGGTCCCTTTTTAAGCACAAGAAGAGGTCCTGCTGCTTCAAGTTCCTCACCACCTCCATGTCTTTAGGCAGAAGGAGCAGCTTCTCCAATGCCTCGGCCACATAAGCGTCCTGGCCCCTCCTGTACTCTCAGACTGAGGCGTCCCAAGTTATGGCTGCGCCATCAACCTCTAGTCGAGGAGACCAAACACGCGATGCTATGCGCACGTCAGCCCTATTCTAGTCTTCTCGGCTGTCCACAGAGGAGGACCTTTTGTCCCTAGGCTCCTTGGCCGTCTTTTGCTGCTTGGCCCCCTTTTGCTGGCCAATTTCCCCCTCCTCAAGGTCCACAATCGGCCTTTTCTTCTTTAAATCCGGATTGGCCTTCAGACCTAGGCCAACTGGGGGAGGAGGAGGAAGAGGAAGTGAAGGAGGGACTTTAGATCTGGGGGCTTCCTTTGAAGTCTCTCGCTTAGTCCTTCCAGCCAAAAGCTCTTTCAGGCCCTTTTCCTTTTGGTTTAAGGCCATCTCCTCCTCGAAGGTACTGTCTAGACAAGTTACCACGACAGCAGGAGCGTGCATGCTGGAACGGTCGCCGGTCTCACCCTCGGGGTCAAAAACTCGGGTTGGCGCTAATACCAGACTCACTTCCTCCTCAAATCTGAAACGGTCTATCTCCTCGTCTAGAGATAGACGGGACGAGGCAATCTCCTCCTCGGCTACGCCCACCGCTTCTGGTGGAAGTTGTTGTAAAGGAATCACAGATTGTGGAGTGTCCTGACGGATTGGCAGCACAATCAGGGGAAGATTGTCTTGAGCAAGGAAATCTGGTTTGGACACGTCGATCCGATGTATCCGAGGATCGCCCGCCCTGATGCTATGGCCAATTTCTTGAAACACCTTTGAAATGGGCTCAAAGCCTAAGATGTGGTGTACTGTGCGTAACTGCCCGTCCTCGTTTACGAAAATCTCAGATCTGAGCAGGAAATTGAGGGCTGCGACGTTACTTAGGCTGAGCCGAGGAGCTACGTGGTTCTTATTTGCGAACATATCCAAGAAACAGATCATAGTTAGGAAGGACGAGAATCCGTCATCTAAATGGAAACAAAAGTAAAGGGAAAAGCGACATAGGAAGGGTATTAAAAAAAAAAAAAACTATATATAACTCTTTCTAAGATGCCTAACTCTAAGGCACCCCACTTGGCTCTCCCTCTCGGACGGGGCAGTGAAGGCCGTCGTGCCACGCTCCTGAAGCTATCAAGTAGTCGTCCTTTATGCTTTTGTTCGATTTAGGAAGGCATGAGATGAGCCTAACCACGGACGAGCGGGACTTAAGGTAGTATCCTCCGCCAGCTTACGAGTGGCACTCATACATGTGCACCACATCGTGCCAGGTGAGCCCCAAATCTAGATGCTTGTTTAAAGCATCGACGCAACTTAGGATCCTAAAGACATTAGGTGCACACTGATGGGGACATAGCCTATGGTTGAAGAGATAGTCTCGGGTTATTTGACCCATTGGGAGGGTCATTCCTCCTTCTATGAAAGCTATCATAGGAATGACAACCTCCCCTTCCTCTCTATCAAGATCTATTCTATCTGGATCGCAGTACCGCAGGGCTACTCCCTGCAGAATGAGGTATTTGTCTTTAAAAAGCTCTATTTTTGCTGGGGAATCTGCCAGATACTTAAACCTACCCATGAGAACGAACTAGAAGGAAACAGTCAAGTCTAAAAAGAAAATTTTTCTTTCTCTGAAAAGCTGAGGAGAGTGGCCGAGGAGAAAACAAGAAATCTAAAAACTCAGAAACTTACAAGGGCTAACGTGTATGAATGGCTCTGAGATCCTTAAGGGTATAGTCAAGAGGAAAGTAATGGACGTTTTTGATTTTTAGGAGTTTAAACTCTCTGAAACTCTGAAGGACTTGAGGGTTGAAGAAATGAAGGGAGTAACTTTCCTGGGTGCTTTATATAGAGGGCGGGAATGAGAGGGCGGGAGTGAGTGGGAGTTACCCCGCTCAAAACTCAAGGAATGATGCACACCGTCAGATCAACACCCCACCGTCAGATGCGGGGGACATAGCGCCGCCTGGAGCAATCAGTAACGTTTCATGAACTCCGAAGCGTCATTAACCCTTGCGAGGCATGCAAGACAATAATCTAGCACGTATTAGCAAAGAAATGAACTGACGCGTCTCCTGAAAGTCAAAACTCCACTTTTTCTCCTTGGATAAGAGGGAAAAATTGGAGTTTTAAGGGGCTATTGTGGGGACAGGGGCCTAAGACTGTGTATCGGGCCTCATAGAGTTTGGGACTCCAAAATCATGTATTGGGCCTCGAAGGGTTAAAAACCCAAAACCATGCATTGGGTCTCCAGCTATATCTGAGGACGAGGTAAAGTCCGAGGAGAGGAAAATGGGTACGTAGAATCCCAGATCGCAATTTATCACGTTTGGGCTAAATAATGGCAATCCGAGGAGTGACTTTGGCTTTGGAGGAATGGAAGTCTCCAAAAATATCTAAGGAAAGGATGCTACCACCGCATTCAATGTGCCGCATCTACTCTTCTGACCGCATTTATGTGGAGAAGACCCCTGAACAGTGTAACCTTAGCCACCGCAACTCACAGAAGGCCAAAAAAGGTGCATGATGGGACGTGTACTCAAGTGAAGACTTAGGCAATTGACAAGTGTAGGGTGAAGATGATCTGAAAAGGATTATATAAGGTGGAGAAATCCTTCCTAGAAGGGTGGAGGAAATATATGAAGTGTAACTGATTATTCTAAAACAAAGGACTGCAAGTGTAATAATTGACCTTCTCAGATCCTTATCTGAGAATGAGTTTATTGAATTAAAACTTGTTGTCTCATCATTCTAGAGACCTTGACCTATAATGTTGACTGTTTAAATCAATCTAGCCCAGTTTTCGTATCCTACTCTCTAAAAATTGATTGTTTATGGACCATTTGGGCTCCTCCATCCAATTTGGGAGGGTGAGCTGAATTCGTGTCCTTACAATATATATATATATATATATATATATATATATATATTAATTCAATAGTTGAAGATGGAGGTATTTAAACTTTAAGTATCTCTATTGGATATACCAAAAAGTTTCAATTGAGCTATAAGGCTAGTTCTTAGCAAACTAGTTCTTATTATAGATTACAAGACTATGCTAAATACATTATGTTGAAATGAAAGAATCAATTACAGCAAAAGTAATATCAGTTAGCTTAGTAACTTTAAGAGTCTCGTCTGATATCGGTGATTGACGTATAAGGGCGGCTCTTTTTGTGTTCATCATCACAATCTATAGCTTTGCTAGTTGCATCTCTAATAAAAGCTACCACCAAGGTGGTCGATACCATACCGGTATCGGCCGTACTAGCCGGTATGTATCATACCGGTACGTATACTAGAATCAAAACACCAATATTTCATACCGGTTTAAATACCAGCCGTACCGGCCATACTAGCCAATTTCAGGTAATACTGGCTGGTACCAGACTTACCGGCCAGTACAGAAAAAGCCTTTTTTTTTTTAGTTTTATTTAAATTGTGTTTTTTTTTTCTTTTAATTAATGATAAAGTCTAAACCCATGAATAATTTGTTCTGAATTGAGGTAATATTTTATGGTAAATTTTTATATTTATTATAATATGCACACACACATACATACATACATTTATATATATATATATATATATAAATATATATATATATATATATAATAACAGTAAAGCCGAAACGGTATACCGGTATTGATTGGTACTGAAATATATCGTTTCACTAGTCAAAACCGGTACAGTCTCCGGTACGAAATTGACTCCCTTGGCTTCCCACTTGTCAATAAGACCTTGCACTTGAAGCCGTATATGCACCTCTCAATTTTACATTGGCATGATTAAAATCGGTTAGGAAATTCTGAATTCGTTTTTTATCCAGTGGATCGGTGAGCGATTTAAGAATATCTGGGAATCGATCAATGGTAGCTTCTACTAAATCAATATTTATAGCAATAGAGTTGAGGACAAGACCATTTCGATTAGCTGCACGAGTACGTGGGTCTCCTCTAAAACTTGACATGCAAAAGTCATAGTCCTCGGACTTCTGGCAAACGCTGTCGAGTAAGGCAAAGTCAGCCTTTACTTCGATCATTGCATTTGAAACTTGATAGAAAAGAGAGGTGGCCAGTAGAGGAATTACCAAGATTGATAGGCAACTAATTGGAGTGGTCATTTTCTCTTTTCTTTTTCTAAGCTCTTTGTCAAGAATGATATTGATTCACCTATATTCTATCTATAATATATAATGAACTCGAAAGTAACATGATTATATAATTTTTTTAATTACGTTTTTCAAAATATGATATAATTATCATGATGATATGGTTTTTCTCCTTTTTAATTATTTTTTTTCTAAATATGATATATTTGATAATTAAGATAGTTATTAATTAATTAATAGGTATTTGTTATAATTGTATTTGAATATAAAACTATATATTTGAATATTAAACATTGATTATCATTGTGTTTTATATAAAAGTACATTTTCTAACATATATTATAATTGTAGGGGCATTGGGCCAGGAATTTCTTATCCACATACATGTTGGGCCTATAGCCCGAGCCAAGGACTACATTTGTCCGAGAACAGTTAAACTTTGTCAAGAAAACCTGTGTTGGAAGACAAGGAAGTTAGTTGTGAGCTTAGTGACCCAAGAGGTGGTGCCGAGGATGAGTATCGCCTTAGATAACCAAGGCCGGGGTCCCTTTTTGTGGTCTGCCATTCAGGAAAGCACTCCAAGGAGCTTTGATGTATAGCAAGGGAAGATCTTAAAATATCAAGAGAGAAAGCTGCTACCATCGCATTGAATGCTCTGCAGCTAACCCTCTGGCCGCATTAATATGGAGATGATATCTGAACAGTGATTTTCAACCTTACAGCTACTACACAAAGACTTCTGAAAAAGGGGGATGGGACAAGTATCAACACCAACCACCTAGTCTGCACGTAGAAGGCAAAGAGGAGATGAGAGAGGAGTATAAATGGAGGAAGATACCCAAAAGGACAAAGATCGAGAAATTAAGAAAGAAACATTATAGCCACTACGAACGGAACGTGTAATCAAACTTAGAATAATATATCTAAGAACTGATCTCCTCGAATATTGGCCGAGGACGAATTATTGGAGTTGAACTTGTCTACCTTTCTTTTTCTTATCATCTGAACCCGTCCTACCTATTATCCAACTCATCCTAACCCAGTTTTCTCAATTTACTCTCTATAAATTCATTACTTTTGGGCCTTTTGAGTTGGTCCATTCATCGTTTGGGCTAAGAGTTTAAATCTGTGTCTTTACAGTAATAATGCTATGAATACAAACTATTTTGTAACATTTTAAAAAACTCTTGATGTGACTAATTTTTATTGGTTCTCATCTGAACTTACCACTAACATCGCTTTTTCATTTATGAATTGCCACTCACCATATCAAAAGTTTGTAAAAAAAAAATGTTGTAAAAAATAAGTGATTATTGGTAAATGAAAAATTGATGTTTGTAATGGGTTCAAATGAGAACCAGTGATAATTGACCACATTAACATTTTATAAAATAGTTTGTGAATATAACAATACTTTTTGAAGAAAATATGACAAGCCAAGTTTTTAATGGAGAGTTTAATATGGTATTATTGGGATTTATAATAGGGAAATGGGATATGAAAATTTCATGGCTAATTTATTTCATAATATATAATATTAGTCACTAACTCATGCAATCTATGAAATAGTTAAATATAAAAATTACAAATATTTATTTTGCTTGAAGGTACTAAGATTTTAAAATGAATAAAAATGAGTAATTTTTATTTATTTTAACATAAAAAGTTACTTTTTCTATTTTACACACTCACTTTTCAAAATACTCTACATCAGATTATTTATTTTACACTATATTTCATTAAATATCAATTTTCTTGATTTTTTTTAATTGATTCTATTTCTTCACATACAACAATCATCATTCAATCTCTTCCTTTATTCTCAAGATACGTAAAGAAAGAATAAAAAATAAATGCAAATTGAATAGTGCTAGTGTAACCATGTATTTTCATATAATTTTGTATAGCTTGATATGAGTGAATTTTGGGTTTGGTTGGCTAAAATGAATTAATTTTTCTAGCATACAAGCACTAATATGAGTTCTCTAAAAACACAAAAACTTCTCATTTTTTCACAATTATTGACGTAACAATTGCGATTGGAATAAAATAAAGAAGCATTAGTGGTGGGCTAATGTTTAAGTTATGTTTTACTAATCATAACTTGCAATTTTTGTATGCTGTAATTTTTTTTTTTTTTTTTGGTATTTTTCTCTTTAGAATTACTTTATGATATATCTTAACATAATAAGTCTAGTGGCATAAAAATTTGTTACAAACTGTTAAGATTGTTAAGATGACATGTTGTGATTATGGTATAATAAAAATAGTTTTAGTAATGAGTTAATGAAGATGTGATGTTGCAGGATCAAGCCTAGCTTGAGGATGCTAATCTGATGTAATTTTTTTCTTTTTCTCTTAGTAAAATCTTATTATTGCTCTTAACAAAAATACGTGAAGTTGCATAAATAGTAATTTATCATCTTAACAATTTGAAAAAAAAAAATCATAATTTTTTTTATGTCTCTTTCGTGACTGAATTTTGATAAAAAAAAAAAAATGCAAATGTATATAATATAATATTAATCGTTAGGCTTTGTTTGGAATGAGTGGAAGAGGAGAGAAATGAATGAAAGGAGACGGGTTTTTTGTTTGGTTGATATGAGAGAAAGGAAAAGGACAAAAAAGTGAAGGAAACAATTTCTTTCTGCATCCATTGGCTATGATATGACCAATTTGGTAGAAATGGAGACAAAAGAGGAATTAAAAAGGCAACCATCATATATGACTTTCTATAGCTTAAAAAATGATGTAGATCATTTATATGAGTTTAATTTTTGTTATTTTCCTTTTCTTTTTCTTTTTTTTTTTTATCTAGAAAAAAGACTTTTCTTTTTATTTTTTTATAGTTGAGCTAGGATTTTATTTTATGTTTTTTTTCCTAGTTGAATTAGCCATTAGGAATTTATTTGTTTCCCTTTTTCCAGTAAATTTGTTTTTCCTTTAATTCTTTTAAAAAAATTTCTCTAATAGTAGTAGTAGGACTTTATTATTTCTTTTTCTAAAAAGAGTACGAGAAAATTTCTTCATATAAATACTCTTTATAAGAAGGTGGATGGTTATTAAGTTATGGATTTTACTAATGTATGTCCTTCAAGCATATGTTAGTAAACTATTTTAGGAAAAGTTTTATGAGGAATTGAAAAAGCTATTAAAAAAGTTTGACAACGTTTTCAATTCCCTTAGGGCATATGTTAGTAAACCATTTTAGGAAAAGTTTTATGAGTAATTAAAAAGCTATCAAAAAAGTTTGACAGCTTTTTCAATTCCTCATATAAACTTTCATAAAATAAATTATTACCGGACCCTTAAGTTATTATTAATAAAAGTTTCTTATGAGAGATTCTTTCTATTCTTTTGCCTACTAGGCCTAGTATTCTTATAGGAAGAAATGAAGAAATGTAGTAATTGTGTTATACAAATTCAACTTTTACATGCTTATGTTGTATAAAAAAATTATTCTCTCTCTCTCTCTCATAGTTTATATATAATAAAATTCTTTATGTTTCTCTTGTCTTTACAAACTAAACAGAAAAATTCATATTTTATCTTTTATATTTTCTTTTTCTACTCTATTTCTAAACACATGAAGAAAACATTTTCTTTTCTCTTTCCTTATTCTTGCATTTTTTTTTTCCATTTTATCCCTTACCTCCAACTGTAACCAAACACAATCTAATGTATATTTCATAATATTGATTATTTTTTACTTGAGAATTTAATAAAAAGGAAAAGTAAGTCCTCGTTTGTAGTAAAGTTATTTGTATTTTTTTAAAATATATGTAAGTAAAAAAAAATAAAAAAAAATAAAATATTATTTAAAAATTAAAAATATATATTTAACACATGTTATAAACTCTAAACTATTTGGACATCCTTAAAGCTTGTGAATTTCAGGAAAGCAGTATGATTAAGAAATGATGGGGGGCAAGCAGGAGAGAGGTGTGGAGCTGGTGAGATGACCTAATACTGCACAAGACAAGAGGAGGCGTCCAATCACCACTGATCCATGCAAGACAAGAAAGACTTAAAATTACCATAAATAAAGAAAATTTAAAGCGGTATCAATTTTTGATTAGACAATCTTGTCCTTTGTCTGTGAACGTAAAAATTTACTCCATCACTTTCATTACGGGTACTTGAAAAGTGACTAGACAGTTAAGTTAGCTGCAGGTTATAGAATCCTTAGACTTTTAGAGTATGGTAGACTCTATACAAATTATCTACACAGCTTTCACTCCAACCATGCATAGTAATCTAATCTCACCTCCCACATTTATTAATCTTTCTCGATTATCTCCCTCAATAGTTTACTGAATTACTGTTTTTGCCCTGGTTTTCCTGCCAGAGTATCAAGAGTATCTCAACCTTGTCCTACTCTTTTGCTTTCTTTCTTAGACATATGATGATCTTGGTGTTTGTGCAACTATCGGAATCCTTCATTTTGTTGTCGCATAATTATTTACCAAGAAAAACTTTAATAATGTAAGGGCACAACCTTTTTTTTTTTGCTGAATGTAGGGGCACAACCTTGTTTCTTTCAATATATATGTGTGTTGTTTCATTTGTCTGTACCTTGTATGTACAAACAAAATAGATATTGAAATATCAAATCAAATCAAATCAAATCAAAATTCACCAAAATAGTTTAGGGACTTGTAGTTATGGTTCAGGTGGTAAAGAATTATGTCATGTACACAAATTTTGGTAAAAGTCCATTGACATGTTCTTACCAATTATAATTTACTATGTGACAAGTTATGATACAAAATTGTGTCAAAAGTTATATCTCTAATGTAATTTGATTGTAAATATCTCTCACCGATGAAATTGAATGTAACTGTATTATGTCACCATACGTGTGCAAGATTAATTAATAAGCTTTGTTACAATCGATGACATGAGGAAAGTACCATTTCACAATGTTTTGTAAGAAAAAAAACAATAATCACCCTTAAACATATATTTGCTGGAATATGTATTTGCTATAGGATTTTTAACATAATTGATTAGAGTGTACACCACCACTCATCTAGGCGAGTTGACACTTGGGATCTTAAGTGACTTGTTGCTTGGAAGTTCAATTCTCTACACTTACCTAGCAAAAAAAAAGAAAAAAGATTAGAGTGTACATATATATATATATATATATTTTTTTTTTTTGTGGAACTGGAGTATAATGTAAAATTCGCTCTTACAAGGAGGCAATAAGCTCCCTTCAAATTAAACCAAATTATACAAAAGAATTGATTTGGAATTTTTGTTAATGAGGGCTCTATTCGAGTGAGGATATTGACATTTTGTCATTATTTTTTGTGTTTATTTGAAAAATGCGCGCGCACACACACACACACACACACACACACATATATATATATATATATATATATTTCAATAAAATTCTCTCTTTCCAAAAATATTTTGTGTACTTTTGGTCAATTTTTTCACTCATTTCTATTTCTGGCAAATTAACATCAAATACAACAAGGGATTCGAACTCTTTATTTTCTTTTCTTTTTTTAAAGAGAAAATACAAAATAAGGTACTTGATTCTTTTGTTTTTCTTGGGCGAGAAAAGAAATAAGGATTCGATTCTTTTACTGAGGAAAAATATGGAGTACCTTTGATTTATTTGTTTTTTGTTTTTTTATTTGTGAGGAAGGTAGTAAAGGATTTGAATTTATTTATTGGACTATTGTATTTGTGAAGTAGGGACAATTTGATTATAAGGGTGTTAAATAGACGGTTGAGATTTTAGGGAATGTTGACAATGCAAAACAAACAGAAGACAAGTATTGGATCTGCATGCATTTATTAATTATGTAAGTCAGTTTATCTAAAGCTTTCATTCTACAGTGTACTTAGTGCGAGAGAGAGAGAGAGAGAGAGAGAGAGAGAGAGAGAGAGAGAGAGCGAGAGCGTGAGAAATGGATCAATTTCTCTTTGACACCCCTACCTATAAATGTGTTGCCAAACCCACTCGTACTTCAAATTTGGAATTAATCAATGCATCGCTAATGCTAATGTCAGCAAAATATATGGCCAAACAGTTTTAATGTCAGATGGGATCTCAATGCTTAAAGCAAATTATTGTGGCGAAGAATTTAGAAAGCTGAACTGGGAATAGGAAACAAGATGACAAGACATTTGTCAAGTCAAGTGTAATATATAGAAGATTGTACAATGTAAAACTGGAGTATTTATTATTAATAAAATGGATGAAAACACAGGAATGACATCTAATAAAATTGTTGTTTCGATGGAATCATTTATGAGGTTGCAAATATTGCAGAAGAATCTGACTGTTTTCATGATTTTATATATAAGTCAATCCAGAATAGAAAGGTTGGAACTTGAAACTATGTCGACAGGATTAAAAAGGAATTGCAATACTGGTATTTGAACTTTCAATAGGATGTACTGCATGTATTTCTTGTTGGGGGAGATAACACATTAGAGAACGGAGAGACGCCCTAATATACCATATTGAAACATGATTTAACTCAACAATTTAACAAATATAGTGTAAAGGATTAAATCCAATTATATTATGTTAATTTCTCTTCTTTTTTCCCTTTATGTGGAGAATTCCTTTATTTGTGTGTACTTGGTAGGCTTGACCATTAAAAAACTTGTCATTATTTCGAAGTGCATGTACGTTGTCCCTGCTCTCTATTGAAAAAAGCACCACCTCTTTTTTCAAGATGTTATCTCCCATCAGTGGCTAAAAAATATAATTTTACTAATATACTGAGCTGCGTATGTATTTCTGCATTAGATTCTTTAAACTAGCTTATCTGATACTTAAACAGATTTAAAATATATATAAATGATGACCTATATCACCACCGAGCCTTGTTGTCCAAGTGGTGCCCGGTTCACCTAGTAGCTGTTATCGCGAGGGTTCGATTCCCCGTAATAAACAATTACCCAGCAAAAAAAAAAAAAAATGACGATCGCCGGTTAATTAATTTAATTACCCAAATTAATTAATTAGGTCAAATTACATGCAAATTGTGGAAGCGCCAACAAATCACCAAATAAACTAAGTGCAGTGGAAATTAAGTTAATATGGTGATTTGTTGACGGATGGAGAAAATCTCTTGCAAGGCAAAAACTCTACCGAGTGATTTTCAGGTTACCACTTCCAAGAATGCACTAATAAAGAATAAGCGGTTATAAGTATAAGGAATCTTACCACTATCCTAAACTATTCCAAAATATTAACCTACAGTTGAACCTTTTCTCTAATCCCCAATTGGATTTGATCTTGTAGAGACTTCTTCCTTTGCACAAATCCCAGTACATGATTAACTTCCAGCGACTGATTGATTGTTGTTGGTTGCAAAGTTCTTCATTTCAAAGCACGTTGAAGATTTGGAAGTACTTGGTTATAAAACCCTAAGGTGCACAAAACGCAAAAGCTTCTCACAAAGTGTATGAGTTCTCTAATTGAGTCTCTATGTCTTTGATGACTTTAAAATAAAACTTTTATATGGTATAGAGATTTAGTGAATGAAACCCTAACAATCCAAGTCATCATTGGCCGAAATTCAAATCTGAGAATTCTAAAATTGTAGATCTTGATAGATTGAGTTTGTGTCGAGAATTCTTCATTAAGTCTCGATAGCTACTAATGTCGAGCTTGTGTTGAAAGTAGTGTCGAGGTTCACTGTTTCAGATTTTCTTCGCTTGTTTTTTTTAATTCAATCTTTATGTCTTTAATAATACCACTTGTTATGTTTGTGCAACATACTTCTTGATACATTAAATTCATCTTAGATCTACCAAATTATAAATAAAGTACATTTTGTAAAAGGATAAGCCAATACATAGAAAATATGACTCTAACATTCACATCTTATGTTATGGTAGATTCCACACGTGTGGTTCTTCATTGTCAAGCAAATTTTGTTTTGAAGATGAATAGATATTAAACAAAAATTCTTTTACAACCACAACATTTGCCACAATTTGTCATAATGTGATGAAGTGATCAATCATGTATGAGTGGTTGACAATCACTTTCACATGAATTCATTATTTTTATTTCATCACTCAGAATCAATAACCTTAGAATTGTAATAAAAGTTGTGTGTTTGAGGTTGGGTTTGTTTTGATGTAAAACATTTTTGTTTTAGTGAAAACAATTTATTTTACTGTGTTTATTTACAAATTTAAAAATTATTTTAATGTGTTTGGTTGGTAGTGAAAAACTTTTAAAACACAGCTTGAAAATACCACTAACATAACCCAAATTCATCATGCACAAAGAAATTACCCAAATCTATCCCAAATCATATCAAAAACTCATGACCCAAAACTTATACGTAGTACCCAACACCAACTGAAGCAAATTACCCAAAACCCAATCTTTGACTAGGTTGTACAAGTGGAGCAATGCTGATCTCCACCATATATACCCAGTGCAATGATGCCACTGTGAGCCCCATAGAGTCACTACTGGTTAGATTGGGAGATAAAAAGAGAGGTTGGCTCTCGGCTGGTTGTGTGTGTGTGTGTGTGAGAGAGAGAGAGAGAGAGAGAGGTTGGATTGTGGGTGGAAATTGTTTTATGAAGCTAAAAATGCGTGAACTAATTTATGCTTTAGAGGAGGTTATTTACAGTCAACCTGAAAATATTTTTAAGTTGACCACCGTTTTCAATTTGCAACCAAGCCAAATATTTGAAAATTAATTTTAGAAAAATATTAATTTTCAATCGAAAGAAACGCAGGCTAAGGGAAGGGAAACCATATATTATTATATATGGTTTCATTCCATTAGCATGATGAAAGCATGCACCATGACTCATGATATTGATAAGGGTGTGAAGCGTGGTGATCACGCGCACCAACAGCAAGTTGGCTGAACTTGTTGGTAGTACCCGATGGTAACAAGAAGAGACTTTCGTCTGAATCAGTCTCACTGCTTTGGTGTCTTATTCATTCTGTTGAGAGAAAGTAAATAACAAGGTGATGATGACATAATCATTCAAGGACCTTTACATCCTCACTCAGTTTTCCCTCATTCACAGATTCTCTCTCTCTCTCTCTCTCTGAGTGTGAATGTGTATGTGTATGTGTGTGTGTGTGCATGGCTGATCACCTACAATATTGAATTTGAATGCCCCTCACAGGGAAACATCAGCATGACCAATCAACATTACTGCTTTTTCTCCACCCTTTTAACCTCTTATTTACTTTTATCTGCTTTCTCTATACATCTTCTTCCTTTTTGTCTCTCACTCACTATTATACTGTACATTTCTCTTTGTCCTTCTATTTATACCTTCTCATCACTTTTAAGCCCCCTTGAACCTCCCAAGAAAAACACACAGACACACACATAGCTAGAAGTCAAAGAAAGAAAGAAAGAAAGAAAGCAAACAATGTCCCCAGCAGCCTCTTCAAGATGGTGCCCAACCCCAGAGCAACTCATGATCTTGGAAGAGATGTACAGAAGTGGGATTAGAACTCCCAATGCTTCTCAGATACAAAAGATCACAACCCACCTCTCTTTCTATGGCAAAATTGAAGGCAAGAATGTGTTCTACTGGTTTCAGAACCACAAGGCAAGGGACAGACAGAAACTCAGAAGGAAACTCAGTAGGCAATGGCAGCTACAGCAGCAGCAGCAGCAGCAACAACAACAACAGCAACTTTATTATTATCAACTCAATCAGCAAAACCACCAATTTCAAGGCTACCTCGACTACTCTACTGGTTCTTCTACTCTTCCACAATTTCCTTATGACATTTCAAATAGCTTTTTCCCTCAGGTAATAAATCTTGATTATATTTATACAATATTTGTTTCTTGTTCTCCTATTAATTATAATTATAATATAAATTATATAATATAAGATGCTTTACTGTTGGGGCATCTATAACTTTTTGCAGTTGCTAAATTAACTACACATCTTGTCTGTCTTGTTTTGAGGTCGGTAAATTACAAGACAAAAATAACCTATGGAAAGTAAAAACAGTGAAAAGAGTAAACTCTTCTTTCAAATATTGACTATGGATTTGGTTTGTCTGCCTGACTTCATCCAACTAATGATTAGCTAGGTTAGACATGCAAGCACAGCCTTTTGCATGCTCTTCATGTGGAAAGACATGCAAAAACAGTCTCTCGCATGGACTTTATGTGGCTTCCTCTTTTAGTGTGTGTTTGTATGTGGATGGGGATTCTGTTTTATTTTATTTTATATTCTTTTGGTTGAATAAGGCTTTGTTTTTTTCCTCTTTTATATTATTACTTTTAAAATTTTAGAGGGACTACATCCAAGGTATCGAACCTGCACTCTCTTCATTAAGTATAGGCATAAGTACCAACCGAGTTACCGAGTTTTGGGGCTTGGTGATGAAGAAGATTTGTAGCATCTTCTTGTTATCAGAACATGAACATGAACATAATGAATAATCATCAATCAAATTATTTTCAGTTTCTCATTCCAATCAATTCTAAATTTATTGACTAATACCCGTACTCGCACAAGATAAACTTGTTTAGATGCCCCATGTATCTTGGTGATTGATTCTTAATTTATCCATACTGCCTTATCCAATTATTCTCTGTTTATTTTGATTTTTTTTGGTTAATATAAGTTATATCTATGGATACCTTGACTTAAAAAAGTTGTGATAGACAACATTTATTAGAATAAGCTTCTAAAAATAGTTCATTTTATTTTATATATAACTATTTGACATGGAAACAGTATATAACAGTAAATAAATATCATAACCAAAAAATTTTCAATCTACATCTCTTCAAAATTTAGGTTAAAATAAATTATGTACGCACAATATATAGGAAATTGGTGAAATCCTTCATGTGTGGCAAGAACTATTATTTGCATGAATATCAATAATATTTTGATACTTTAAAAAACCTATAAGATAGCACAGTCTTATGTCAATGACATGATGAATCTATATGAGTGTTAGTTTTAACGAGTTAAAGTTCATAGGTAAGTGTAAAGAATGGTTAAATTTATATTAAATTAAAATATAGAGATACCAAACTTAAAAAAATTGGTAGTCTTAACAAAAAAATAATTAAGATTAAATTTTCAAAAAAAAGGAAGAAAAAAAAGATAAACACGCTATCGAGATATACAAAAAATTGATTATGCTTAAATCAAAGTCTTTAGCTCAAATTATTACAGAAATATTTAACTAATAAACCAAAAAAAAAAAAAAAAAGCGAACAAAATTGGGGAAAAATCATTTAAAGCTTTAGTAATTTTTAACACTATGGTCCTGCTTTTGTATTAAACATGAGTGCATGCAATTTCAATAATGAAAACTAAATAATATTTTCAAGAAAAGAAATCATGAGAGAGAGGGATAGAGAAATTTTAAAAATAATGAAAGCATTTATTCAAAGGGGTGTATGAAATTTTTGGATTAAAACACACTAATTGAATATATACTTTAGCTTCAACAAACTTGATATGAGTTTATACAACTAGTGCTATTAGTGAAAAATTAATTGAATTTCGGAATTATAAAATCTCCAAAACTTTTCGCAAAGCCCATCATAGGCATATGGCAAAAAATGAGTTATTTCCTAAAACAATTTTATAAAATTAACATAGCCATAAGGTCATTCTAAAGTTTTTAGAGATAAAAAGAAAAATCATATTTTTAAATAATAAACACAAGTGATTGAATTCTTTTATTGATTATGTTTTTTGGAATAGGGAGGAGGTGGAGTTGCATCAACACAAGTGATGAACTACACGTGGAAGGAGGATATTCCACAGAGGTTGGAGATGGAGAAAATGTACGGCAATGATTGGATGATGATGGAAACGGGTCCAAGTTCTCCACCTTGCGCTAGACCCCTCCAGACTCTAGAACTCTTCCCTATCACAGCCACTAATCTCAAAGAAGAGGGCACCACATCCAAGCAATTCTAAGTTTCTAAAATTCCACAACTCTTTCTCTTTGTCTTTCCATCTCTGTGTGGTGCTATAGATACTCTTAAATCTTTCTGTGACTTTATTTATTGTCTTGGTTTCTGTTATGTTTCTAGGCTCTAGTGTGGGAAAGATCTCAATTGTCTAACGTGTAATGGATTCGGGTCCAACAGTGCTACTACTACCAGCGTACCTGTTTTCATCACATGTGTGTATTACGAAAAAATTAAAAAACCTGCGCATTGGGCTTGAAAATAGTATTGTTTTTTTCTATTGATTTTCAGCTTTGTCACATATACATCTTAAAGCTGCCACATTGCAACAATGGTACTTAGGGGACATGGTCCGGAACAGCTTTTTGTTTGTCTTGGACCTTTCAGACAAGTCAATGCAATACTGATTATACTGTTAGAGGCAATGAAAATCAACACTAAAAGTCTAAAACCCGATCTAGGACAATGATAATTAAAAAAGAACTGTATTGGAAGCTTAAGTTAATAGCTAGTTTGAAGCTTGTGATTGTAATTATACGGAATAAAACGCACTCATGAGGTCTACAAAACGGGGTCATGGGAAAAGGGCAATGCTACGGAGAGGTGAGGACCCATATATGCATTACTCTTTCCCATAATCCATTGGGATTGTTTTTACCTTGGAATTTGAAATAAAGAACCATGTAAAAATGCTTAATTACTCAATAAGGTTATTGTTTTTTTTTTTTTTTTTTTTTTTTTTGAGAAGAATAAGGTTATTGCTGATCAGGGACGGAAGGAGACTTGGACTGGGGGATTGTTCCTAAATTAATATATACATAGACACTAATTTTAGTAATTTTGTTCTATAAAATCACACTTTGCCCCTTACTATTATCATTGATTTTTTAAGAGTACTAGCTACAAACTTTTCTATAACATTTTTAGAAGTTGTTGAAGTAGTAAAATTTTATTAATTTGCATCTGGGCCCATCACTTCATCACATTTTTACTAATTAATAACCACTCACCACATTAATAATTTGTAAAAAAGTTTGTATTTCTAGCATTTTCCTCATTTTAAAGGCCAGATCTAAAATCTAAAGCACAATAAACAAGCCCAAAAAAATTATTCAACAACAAAAATTACCAATAGTAAAGCTAAAAAATATTAAACTCAATCAACCAATTTTACCAAAAACAAACAACTTGAATATTTAAAAAATTTTAAACAAAATAATTTTGTCCAACAACAAAGCTGCCCCCTAACTTTAAATGTTGGCTCCGTCTCTGTTGCTGATTGCTCTTAAGTTTGGATGAGCACCAAACCGATTCAATTTGATATTATAATATAATGCTTGAACGGTTTTGCAAATATTGTAGGTCTTGTTGAAATTTGTTAGCACATAGCATTCATCTATAGTAATAGTTTGGTCTCCAAAAATTATAAATTGGCCCCCCTAAAAAAAAATATTTAACAAACTTAAAAAAATAAGAGCATTACAAATAGCTTGTACAAATTTTAAAAGCCTCACTTCAAATTCATTATTTTTTGTGAAAAATAATACATAACAATTTTTTAGTAGTCCTAATATGGTTATATTTAAGGCATGTGTCTTAAGAAATTTCATTGTCAATTGCAAAATAAAATACTTATTTGATATGAGCTGAATAGTAAAATATGTTGGCAAAAATAATTTTTGCCAACGGACACTAAATTAAAATTTTTATCTAAGCTTAAAAAAAATGTATGTACCACTCTTCTATAATGATTACTTTTACATTGTTTTTTTTTTTTTACGTTTTTAGGTGAATATAAGTTTATTTATAGAAATACCATAGCATAACAACGAGCAACAAAATTTCAAATATATCTAAAAGTTCATTTTTGGTCACCTATTACTTTTAGCTTCATTAGAGAGGAAATAGTTCAAACTATGGGGTACCGGTTAGCATTGTGGTGGCATACTTTTATCAAACCTCGGTACTTCCTTTGCTTCATTGCTTATAAGGTTGAAAGTGGGAGAAGTTCTCTTCGATGTGAGACGCTTAAGTCTCCTCGGCCATGCTCTCAAAAGACTTGCCGAGGTCTGATAAAAGTATGCCACCACAAGCATCATATTGTAATTATTTCTCCAAAAAAAAAAAAAGCTTCACTTGGTTTCTAAATGGATCTAGAAAAAAAAATATAGATATATATATATATATTAAGATGATTCAGAAAGCTAGTTATGACTTCAAAAAATAACAAAAATACCCCCAATCTAATTAAATAATCATTATTCTTAAAAAAATAAAAAATAGGGTTAAATTTGTAATTCAACAAAATTAAAAAAAAAAAAAAAAAACTAGCTATTAAAGAAACTTTTTTCCTAAAAATTAGCACACTCTTTATTTAAACATATTTAACGTATGTTTGATACATTTTTTTTCCTAAAAATTAGCACACACTAAACTCAGCAGTTTACTCTGTTTCAAATCCTAGATTTTAGATTTATAAAAATTCATTTCTATGTAATTTCACTAACAATAAATAAATTCAAATTAGAAAATTATATTAAACTCAAAATAAAAAAAAGTCTCATCACACATGCAGAGTGCGTGTGATGAGGCTAATATATATATAAAACAAGCCCCTTGTTTAGAGAAATGGATAGAGCTTGAGGGGACTAAGAGCACTCACATTAGTAGGTGTATAATATAAAAGGTTGTAAAATTTACACATTTTTGCTTTAAAATGAAATATCAATGAATGTATTATTATGTAAATTTACAAATTTGCTACATTAATTATGTAAATTTACACATATTATTCATTTCGCGTTTAGTTTTTTATTTTTTTATTTTTTATTTTTTGTATTCCTAGGATAAAAAAATAAAATAGATGTTGGTTGTTTTATGCGGAAAAAAGGAAGAAACAATTTTAAAAATCAGGAAAAAAAATAATACTTTAATGAAATGTAGTGTAAAATAGATAATGAGATGTGAGGTGTTTTGAAAAGTGAATATATAAAATAGAAAAAATAAGTTTTTATGCTAATATAGACAAGAATTTTTGTGCGTTACGAGTGCTCTAAGGTCTTTATAGCTTTCAAAATATGGGTATCTTGAAAATCATGTATAATGTCTTTACATGAGCTGATATAAGTGCCCTATAAGGCCTTTAAGTTACTTTTGGGATTGTCTATGTCAAAACTTAAGTTTTAACATTTATGTTAAAACTTAAATGGTAGTATTTCATTTCCGAATACAAATCATTTGTCCCGCCTATCTTCACCGGATTGGGATATGGTGCTATTGCATCATGCAATACTTTTTGAATGGATGAGATTGAAACTCAAAATGTTTACTTTCAATCTTAGCCATTAGATTTTAACCTTTTTTAAATAAATAAATAAAAAATAAAAAAACTAAACTTTCCCTTTCACGCACTAGGGGTAATTAAAAAGTAAAATAGTCGTAATTATTGCACTGAATCCAAATCTATCTCCACCTACCTTTTTGAAATTAAAAATTTCCATACTGTGAAAACTGGGCCTCCTTGACATCAAGTTTTGTAGGAAGCCTATCTTGGTTTTCCAATGGGCTTTATATTTCAAAAAAAACTCCTTAGTTTAGGCCCTTCTCTGGTTCCCTCCTCCTTTATTTTCCAATAGCTATTACCGGAACAACACGCACTATAAAGTGCCGAAGGTAATTTATAGGTGTAATGGCCCTGGGTTATGCCTTGGCCCATTCAAGGGGATGACAAGGCCTGGCAATAAAGAAATAGCCCGGTGGTCAAAATAAAGTAATTGATCAAGGTAAGAGGTACCCGACCCAAATAAATAATTTAAAAAATCACAAGGTTAGTCAGATGAAAGGCCAAAAAGGTCAGGGATTATTTGGGATTTTATTGATATTAGAAATTAGGTCAAATTACAACTTACCCCTTCTAGTTTTGCCAAAGTTTAAGTTGTCTACTTGTGGTTTGAAATTTAACACTTTACTCACTAAAAATTAGCTCAGTTAAAATTCGGTAACGTACTTTTGTTAAAAATATGGTTAAATATGTAATTTTGCTCTACTTTTATGTCTCTTTCCTCCAAAAATACAAAATAAAAAAGGAACCAGCAAAAAATTTTTATCATGGGATTTCTAACTATAGGCAGACAATTTAAATTTCGGTCAAACCTCAGGTGGGTAAAGTTTCAAATTTCAAACCACAGATAAACAATTTAAATTTCGGCCAAACCACATGTGAGTAAGTTGTAATTTGCTCTAGAAATTATTAGATGTGCCATATAAAAGAATGATCACATGTCGTTTATAGGAGAGCATGACAAGCAAAATGGCAAAAAGTGTAAGCAATAATGCAACATGAACCTAGGGACGAAACCCAAAGTTCAAGTTAGGGGACAGCTTTGTTGTTGGCTACGTGTAATGACTTTGACTTTTGACTCTGCTACTTAGCTGACAAGAGTTTTCTTTTATTATTATTATTTTTATGTGTGTGTAGGGTGTGTCTTTTGCTGATAAGGACAAAATTATTTTGTTTAAAACTTTTTCAAGGGCCAAGTTTTTTATTTTTGGTAAAATTGGTTGATTGGTCTTAATTTTTTTTTTAGCTTTACTATCATTAGTTTTTGTTGTTGGGCTAATTTTTTGGGTAAAGTGTCAAATTTAAAATTATAGATAAACAATTTAAATTTTGGCCAAACTACATGTGAGTAAGTTGTAATTTGCTCTAAAAATTATTAGATGTGTCATATAAAAGAATGATCACATGTCGTTTACAAGAGAGCATGACAAGCAAAATGGCAAAAAGTGTAAGCAATAATGCAACATGAACCCAAGGACGAAACCCAAAGTTCGAGTTAGGGGACAGCTTTGCTATTGGCTACGTGTAATGGCTTCGACTTTTGACTCTGCTACTTAACTGACAAGGGTTTTCTTTTATTATTATTATTTTTTTTTTTATGTGTGTGTAGAGTGTGTCTTTTGTTGATAAGGACAAAATTATTTTGTTTAAAACTTTTTCAAGGGCCAAGTTTTTTATTTTTGGTAAAATTAGTTGATTGGTCTTAATTTTTTTTTTAGCTTTGCTATCATTAGTTTTTATAGGGCGTAAATACACTTTTGGTCCCTACATTTTGGGCCATTTCTCGATTTGGTCCCTAAACTGATTTTGCTCCTAGGTCAGTCCCTGATTTTTTAAAATCGTTTTTAAAATGGTCACTGCCGTCAACCCTGTAACAGAAAATGCTGACGTGGCAAACGGAATGCACTGTGTACACAGTAAATGCTGATGTGGCTAATAAAATAATATTAAAAAATTTGTTTTAACATTTTTTATTTGGCACATCAGCATTTAAAATGCCACATCAGCATAAAAATTAATTAAAAAGCCAGGTCAGAAAATTAAAAAATTAAAAATAAACATTAATGTTATTAAAATAAAAAATTTAATAACATTTAAAAAAAAAAAAAACAACAAACATTGAATTCTTTTGTTATTTTCTTTTTATTATTTTCGAAAGAACATGGGTAACATGTTCTTCATGTTCTTCAGCTTGCCCAGAAATCATCAAACCTCTAACATGAAGAAATCATCAAACCCACATGAAAAAGCCAACCTAGAAAAATCATCAAAAATCCAACCCAAAAAAATTATCAAACCCCCAAAACCTCCAACCCAGAAAAATCATCAATCTCGAAACCTCCAACCCAGAAAATCATCAAACCCACATGAAAAAACCAAACCCAGAAATTTGAAACAAATCAACACCCACAGGGAAAAACAAACCTAGGTCAGAGAGAAAGTGATCTGATGGTTCTTTTCCCCACTCTCTTAGCAACCAAATACACAAAAAAAAAAAAAAAATCATCATCTCCTTCAATTTCGTAACCCTTTACCAGACCCGATCTGTGACCCACATGCCTCGACCTGGCGATGGAGCTCCGATGCGGTGATGCTGGTCCTGTGCGACGGAGGCGATGCATGTGCCGTTTTATTTTGAGTGCTACGATGTGCACGATGACATGAAGAGAGTCCCCAAGGAATTCATGAACTCGATTAGGAAGAGCAAGATGGGTTTCTGGGTAGATCGAAGAAAGAGTTTTGTTTTATTTGGCCATGGGTGTCTGGGTTTGGAGCTTGGTGTCTTTTGCCATGGGTCTCTCCGTTTGAAGCAGAGAATTTGGAATGGAGCAGATCAAAGAGAGAAACAGAGAGTGAGAGAATTCAAGGGGCAAAGAGAGATATTTGGGTTGAGAGAATTGAAGGGGCAGAGAATTGATAAAGCTTTTTTGTTTTTAATTTTTACAGTTTAAATTAAAATCAAGAAGTTAAATTTTTTTTGTTTTTTTGTTTTTATTAATTTATATACTGATGTGGCATTTTAAATGCTGATATGGCATTTAAAAAATGCCAAATAAATTTTTTTTAATATTATTTTATTAGCCACGTCAATATTTACTGTGTACACAGTGCATTCAGTTTGCCACATCAGCATTTTCTGTTACAGGGTTGACGGCAGGGACCATTTTAAAAATGATTTTAAAAAATCAGGGACTGAACTAGGAGCAAAATCAGTTTAGGGACCAAATCGAGAAATGACCCAAAATGTAAGGACCAAAAGTGCATTTACGCCTTTTTATATTTGGGCTATTTTTTTGGGCTTGTATATTTTGTTTTAAATTTTAGATCTATAAATTTTTTTTATGATCTTTAAAAAGAAGAAAATACTAGATTTACAAATTGTTGTTATGATGAATGGTTATTAGTAAGTAAAAAAGTATGTAAGTGGTAGGATTAAATGCAAACCAGTAAAAATTTGCTGCCTTACTAGTTTGTAAAAAAGTTTGTAACTATAGCATTTCTTTTATAAATAATCAATGATATTATTAAGGGGAGCAAAATGTAATTTTATTGAATGAAATTACTAAAATTAGTACCTATATATGTACTTATATTATTTTTATATAAAATATTAGGGGGGGGGGGGGCATGAATGGCTTCGTCAATGCATGAACCAACAAGTCATAGCAATTAATCAAGGCTTTAGCACTCGCATTCGCATCAATCCATGTATAATAGAAAAATATGTAAAATTAACATAATTTTGCCTTAAAAAGTCTCATATCTGTCCGCGTATTATTGTGTAAATTAATAGGTTTGCCACAGTAATTATGTAAATTTACACTGATATTATTCATTTTGCATTTAATTGTTTATTCTTTCTTTACGTATTTCGAGGATGAAAGAAGAGAATGACTGAGTGAAAGATAGTTGTTATACATGAAGAAAGAGAAACAATTTTAAAAAATTTGATATTTTAATAAAATGTAACGTAATATAGATGATATGTGATGTGTTTTGAAAAGTATGTAAAATAGAAAAAATTAATTCTTATGCTAAAATAGATAAAAAAATTTAGCACAAGCTGATACGAATGCTCTATAGGTGAGTATATGCATATTATTTGCTTGAGTATAGGGTAAGGGGATAAACTATTCTGTATATGTATATTATTATTCTACCTTTTGTATATTGACAGAACCCAGGTATCTTTTAATTACATTGTAAGTTACTAGAAGCGTGGAACTAATTGACAGGCATAAATCAGAATGTATCTCTTTGAGATAGTAAAAAGAAATAAACATTTATGAAGAAATAGCTTGGCAACATAAGCTTTTAAGTAATGCTACTTTATCGCTTGTGTTGTGTATACACACGTGAGTCTTTGTCTCTTTGTGGACTTCAAGACCTCTTCGTGGGCCATGAACAAGCCCTACTCACTCCCGTTTGCCTAATGAACTTTTTTCTTTACTAGTGCATCATCCATGGGTCTCCACGTATTAACCCCGCACGTCTTTTTCCATTGGAACCTTGCACCTCACCATCACCATTGTCCAGCACCATTGACAAATATTCTTTGTTGGGCTCTTTCCAAGATCATTTTACTTGGCTTTATTTTTCCACCTTTTGTATATTGACAGAACCCATGTATCTTTAAATTATATCATGAGTTACTAGAACTCTAGAACCTTGGGGAATAAATCAGAATGTATCTCTTCGAAACGGTAAAAAGAAATAAACATTTATGGAGAAATAGTGTGGCAACTTAAGCTTTTAGGTCATGCTTCTTCATTGCTTATTCAATTTGTTGGATGGTTTTGTTTTGTTTGCAGCTTAGAATTTACTTATGAACTTTCATTTATGTAAAGCATTTCCACATCAACTACTATTTATATTGATTGCAGATACTTCAAAGAATTGAAATGACAAGGGTAAGTTGGCAGCAATGTAGGGGTTCAAAAAAACTTCACTTTTAGTTGAAAATGTGACAGAAGATCAAGTGTGTTGTACCAAAGGTATTTCCCACATAATACTCTAGGACCAAGATTGTGAGCTTAGCATGAAAGGAGTTTAAAAGCTAATAGCAAGAGCAGAAGGAACGCTAAGAAACATGGTTGCAAGGTAAATCTAGCACAAATGTGAACTTCATAGAAATTCTAATTCAAACTTTTTACCTGCTTTGTACATATGCCTATACGTTTCTGAATGTGCAATGCTAACAACAAGGAGAGGAACATCTTTAAATAAATGAAAAATAAATAAATAAATAAAGTGTGTGTCTACTAAAGTTTGGCCACTGTGAAATAGCTAAACTAGAAGTTCTCCTTGTGGAAGTGGAAGCGCGTTGATGAGTTTAAACTAAATTCTTGGCAGAGCTTCTTTAGTGATTTGGTAAGTGCAGTGCTTCCACAGTAAAACACACCTGCAACAACACCAGCATATTTAATAATCAACTAGGAGTATCATAAACTGAAAGTTTGCAGCTTGAGATCATCATAATAATTGGTTGTTGAATTATCAGAAAAGGCATTACCTATTACTGATGATTGGTGTGTACTTGCCAAGTCAGAAAAAACTTTCCTCCAGTTGGGTCTTGCAAAATGTGTTCGTATCTGTAGTAATGACATATTAAATAACATACTCAAAATTTAATAAAACTGCATTACATGACAGTTTTTTTGTACTAAGTTAATACCCGACTTTCAGAGACAACATCAACTCCATTCTTGGCGTGTTGCAGTTGCTGCACCATGGCAATAAGTGCAGACCGTGCATCTCCTTCTTCATAGACACTAGTCAGGTAATTGTGCATTTCTATTACATTCTGCAACATATAAGGATCACATAAAGGTTCTAGTCAAATGATTAATGTAAGTGCACAAAATTTGAAGTGAAGTTGTTCTATGTTTCAAACACACATTGTGGTCATACTCTGCAATATCATCCATGACACCTTTAAACCAGTCAAAGGAGCCTTGTTCCCTTGTTACCCAGTAAAAATATGCTCTTTCAGGACCCTTCTCATTTGACCATGATGAATTGTTTTGTCTTGAATCCTGCATTTAAATTCTTTTTCAAAGTCAATACCAGATATGTCCACATATCTCCAACAAATTTATATATGGTTTGCATTTTGACTTACATCTTCAAGGTCAGTTGGCTTGATATGGTTTAAGAGGTCTTTTAGAATACTGATGAATGGAGTGGCCCCAATTCCTAGACCTATTAGCAAAAGGATGTCATACTTCTTGTAATCCTGAGCTGGGGCTCCATATGGTCCTTTGATAAGGATCCTTGGATATCTGCCACAAAAAAGAGGAGGTTTGAGTTACGATACCACACTGAGAATTGTGAAACAGGTTTGTCTAGGATTCTGCTCACTCTGATTGTGAAATATCATAGTTTGGACGCGCTTTAGTTTCCATTCTCACAAGACTTCCTCTTCTTGTTTGGGTACTTTGGGCCTCACAGACCTGCATTTCTTTGATTCAGTATGTTGTAGGAAAAAAGAATTTGAAATATGTGCCTCAAAATTCCAGGATGTTTACAAGGTCCAGAAGACATTAGGCATAAGGAAGAATTGAAATCCTGTGTTTATGATTCCAATGCGATCTCAGAAAAAAGTGACTTACTATTGTGGTTTAGGCATTATAATATGCGTGTGCGTAGCATGTAATTATAATGTGTACATCACCTGTGCAAATCTGTTTTTAAGCTCTGTAGTCCAGTCTCCCAAGGTCCTTATGTGGACACTTAAGTAGTCATCTCCTGGTGCTGAAGTGATGGAGAAAGGATGCCTGCAACAAATGAGTAGTGTTGGGTATAGAGATTGCAGATGGGTTACTTTAATTATCATTGTATCTGACTTATTACCATTCAAAGTTTGATATATCTGGACATTTGACAAAAAGGTACATTCCACTTTTATACTTAAATCCTAGAGGTTTGCTCATGTATAGTGCTAAAACATTTCCCGTGTATATGATTGCCTGCAATGTCCAAGAAATAGGATGAGTTTGTTTCATTTTCCTCAATTTGTATATAAGTTGACATGAAGTTAATAACACTTACCTTAATGATGTCAACCTGATGATTGCTTTCATTAATTAGAGTAGAAGCTCTCTCACTGGCATATAATAGTACAGGGACAACAAGATACATCCATGTCTGCATAAAAAAGAAATGCTACATATTTTCAGCACCAAGTTATGGCCTGTAGTGAAGTAAAGATAGCAGACTAGAGATATAATTGTCCTCAAGAATGATTTAGAATATGGTATTCACGTATGAAGTGAGAAACAGAATTTAGTGAGAGTTCCAAGGACTTCCAGAAGACTTAATTAAGACTGAAAGTAGATAAACGAAAGAGCAATGCTTAATGTTGAAAAGCAGTACTAAGTGAGCAAAATCATTCATGGAACACAATTAAGATGCCATGGTGACACTTGTATTAAATCAGCAACAAGGAAGGAGTTATAATTAGTTGGGAAATTTTTATGAAAATATCAAGAAGCCAATGGCAATATATATTATCAGAAATCTAAAGATGAAATCCAGGAAGACTATGTTTGTTGTTCCCTGTGTATGCCAGTTTGATAATGAAATATATGTTGTCATTCCAAAATTTGAAGTTATTTTGTATAATTTTATAGAATAGATTATTGACAATTTATTGAATAATATGTGATTGAACTAGAATATGCTCAATGGAGAAGTTGCAAATACTATAATATCTCTATTACTGAAAATCAATACGTACCGTCTTATGCTGCCAGTCCTTTGTGAGGAACAAGAAGTAGCCATGTATGACCAAGAGGATATACGCCAGCACCAGCAAATGATGTGCATACCAGAAGGAATTGAACCCGGCCAAATTGTTGAGAGGCCATGGTAACTTGATGACATTTCTTCTAAACGAATGTGTGGCCAATGTGAAGGAGAAAATCATTATAATGACCATTAGAATCCCAGTTACACCTGGGGTACTTTCCACCAAATCCATGTAACTTGGCTGTTTGTAATTGAAATCAGACCCTAGAATTGTCATGAACTTTTCCTTTGGACATGATACCAACCTTGTAAAATCACAAGTTATGTGCATTGTAGCATGAACAAATGTCCCAACGGCTATTCCTAGCGCATATAACTTGTGGAAATTTATATTGTCGTCAAAAGGAACTAGGCTACTGAGAAATGTTGACCTAAACTTGGTAAGAGTCTTTCTACAAACAGGAAAAAGGATGAGAGCCATATTGAACTTCAGAGTCTCGGCTGCACCCTTGGCAATGCAGACACAATAACCCATGATTTGGAATGCCCCATGGTGCTTGTATTGATTGAACTTCCAAAGATAAAGGACCAAGTTGATGGTTAACCACAATGTGACAACCCATATTCTCCTCCAATTATCATGTATACGTTCCCCAGTTTCAGATAAGAATCTGCTAACAGGAGTTCTGTATCTTTTGGGGATCATAGCTCTTGTTAGAGTTTGGGTTCTCTTGGAAAGTTTCTGGTTACCTCCATCTTCAGAGCTCACCATTCCCCTTAGTAGAGTTTCTAGTTGCCACATCTGTTTGGAACAGAAACTTAGAAGAAATGCTTTGCCTCTACATGTATACCAGGAATGGTAAAAAAAACAAGAAGAATGGAAACTAAAGGAGCTTCAAAAATTAGAGATCTTTTACCTCTATATACCCTTGATGATCAGGATCAAGCTCTTCCATGATTAAAGATGCATATATCGCGGCTTGCTTTTTAAGATTTCCTAGCTTGTTTGCAGAGGCGCTCAAAACTATAACCTTTTACATAACAATTTTCAGAATTCTGACTCATGAACATTTTAAGAAGAAAAAAGAGAGGATAGAAACAATATATTCATATAGGTCTTTTTCCTCACCTCCTTCACCTCATCCTCTGACAGCTTCCCATCCCCATTCTTGTCACACCTGAAATACATTTTCTACATTCCTCATTCTGGTTTATGCCTCATTATTATGCATGATATATGCCAAAGAGACAAAGGAAAGTTACTTACATGTCAAAGAATATTTGAAGCCTAGAATCAAGGTCTTGGTTAGTCATGTCCTCCCAAAACAGTCTCAACTCTTCTCTTGTAATCCCATTTGTTGTGCATATTTGCCTGCGCCTTGCTAAGGCATCGTATAATTCCCCGGCAAAGTCCTTAGATTCTGCTCCCATTCCTATAAATAAATTTAAAAATAAAAAATAAGAATTGAAAGTCTCACATTGTATTCCATTAAAGCAAATACATTGTTTTTTTGTTTCAATTTACCAATGCAGGCTCCAAATTTGTCTCTGCAGAGGCTCCCATCGGGTGCATGTTGATTGAAGCGCTTCTCAATGGACCTCCACGCGTCGGCTTCTTTCCCAGTCATTGTCCGGTCGAGGAAGCGTAAGCTCTTAAGGCCTCTAGATGCCCCAGATGCCATTCTTCCCATCCTAGGTACATTGTTGTTACTTTGGATGCCATTCCTTTTCCTTACACTACTAGTGCTTTTCTTCAAGGATGTTATTTGTTTCAAAGGTTTGAATGGGTTGGTAGTCTCATCTGGCTCATTGTTTTCTATAGGAACATCCACCAGTGGATCAACCTCAATGCTTTCAAGAATCCATTTCGATGATGATCCCTCTCCGGCCGCGGCCATGTCTGACACGTTTGACACCATGAAAGAATGTGTTGTTATCTTCCCTTTTGACTAGGCAAGAACAGATTGACAAAGTCGATGAAGAGGAAGATAGAGAAAAGAGTTACACAGTTACAATGTCGAGAGAGACAGAGAATAAAAGGGGGATCTGAAATCGGTGCGGAAGGAGGGAAGAGTAATAGAAGGTTCAGTTTCTTTAGTTAGTTGTCTAATAATAGGAAAATGTTTCCATTTTTGTTTTCGTTTTTTTTTTTTTTTTTTGAGAAACTTGTTTTTGTTTTTAATTGTAAAAAAGAATGAATGGATCTTCCAAAGAGATTTTGATTTATGTTGTTGCAATTTTTATTAATTGACTATGTTTTTTCACAAATTCACCATTCAATTCTCTTTATATCATACATACAATTAGACATTAATAACTATCACATTTATATAATATTTAAATTTGAAGCTTTTTATTATTTAAAATTTTAAAATTACATACAAAAATGAATCAATGAATAAAAAAGTAACTAATATTCGATTAATATGGATTTTGACCTGAGATTTTAAAATATTAATCTAATAAAAAAAAATGGTACGTGGGTAATATAAAGGAAAAGAAAGAATGGGCTCACCTGTTTTTACTCTGGATGTGTTGTTGCATGCTTAAACCGAAGGAAAGAAAAAGCAAATGGTGCGAATTGAAAACTTGAACTTGCAATGAGGAAACAACTGAGAGAAAAATAAACGGAAGAAGAAGAAAAAGAGTGAAGAAGAAGTAGATGCCGCAGATTTTTTTTTTAGAATATATGGTGTTCACTGAACATTGGAAATGCGAGCCTCAGAGAACATGGCCTATTGTTGGCAGGTGAGGAGGATGAGGGAATAGAAAAGGAAAAACAAAAGATTTTAAATTTATATTTGGTGGGATTAGGATTTTAAGTAATATATATATATATATATATATATATATATATAATCTAACAGTAAATTTATCATAATTCACAACTAATTAAAAAATATTGAATGATATAATATTACTTAAAATTACATTAAGAATAACTGGATCCTAACTCGTATATATATATATATATATATATATATGTGTGTGTGTGAAGAGAATCCCACAACTTTTGTCTTGTAATCCCATGTCCCATGAGTTTTAAAACTAAGAGGATTTCTTGTCATGACTTTTTGTAGACAATTTGTGGTTGTAGCTACTAAATTTCAATCTAGAAACTCAGAGCCTTTTGACCTATCTTCTGGCGGAAAAGAAATTACATTAATTGATGGACTTATAGTGAAAGTTTGTCTTCTTGTCAACCAAACATCGAACACTCACTATGCAATCCATGTGAGTTGAGTGCACGTCCCAGTTGAGGTTCTCCACAGCTGGTTTTTTTTGTTCTTGGCAGTTGGCAGAATAAATTAGACCATGTTATAGCACTAATTGAGGGAAGGACAGGATCGTTCACCGCCTTCAACTACCTCCACAATCATTGACTGAGGGGTAGGAGATGGGGATTGTTCTTACCAGGTTAAAAAACCAAGATAATTTTCCTCCACAACGTTGAAAATTGAAACTTTATAGTGTTTTTTTATTTGGTTGGAGAACATTGAAAACCATATTTAAAAGCTGTTTATGAGTTACAACCACCGTGAGGTTTACACGTTTTTTTTTTTTTTTTTGTCTTCTTATGCATATGCACGTTCTGTATGGGATTCGCAATCGCCTCTTGAATGATTGAATTTTTCTTTTAATAGGATGAATGATTGAACTTGAGTATGATCTATGTCCAGACCGACTTAACTAAAAATTTTCCAACCTTGTTTAGGGTATTTAAATAAGAGGGCTTGGCCCATTTATATGTCTCATTGTTGTCAAGGGAGAAAAAGGTTAGAGAAAAATGCCACACCAACCCTTTAAGAAGAGAGTCCAAATGCCAATAGCTTCTCAATTGGTGAATACAAATCCTGTGTGTTACATTTCTCAACCACCAAAAAAAAAAAAAAAAAATCCTCTATGTCACTTTTTGTATTTCTTTTTATGTTCTACCACACATAAAATTAGTGAAGTATAAAGTAAAATACAAAAAGTGAGATAGAAAATTTGTATTTCTCAGCTAGTTAGCATTTCTTGATGTTTCTGAATGAAACATCTAGGGTTCAAATTCTCTTTCCCCCAACTATTGAGTTTAAAAAAGGCGTAAATACACTTTTGATCCTTACATTTTAGGCCTTTTTTCGATTTGGTCCCTAAACTGATTTTGCTCCTAATGTAGTCCCTAAAAAAAGAAAATCGATTTGATTTTGGTCCCTACCATCAACCTACCAACGGAAACCTTCTACGTGATAGACAGAGTGCTTGCTTGCTGACATGATGCTGACATGGCACTGATGTGACCATTAAAATATTATTAAAAAATTATTTGACATTTTTTAAATGCCACGTCAGCATTTCAATTAATAAAAAATTACCACAAAAAAAATTAATTCCTCAATTTTAATTTTAATTAAAAAAAATCAAAAACAAACAAAAAAAAATTACTTTTTTTAGTTTTAAAGATTAAAGGTCTCTGTTCACCAAAAAAAAGATTGAAGCTCTCTCTTGGTGGTATACTCTACTAAATTAAAAAACCAAACCCCAACCCAAAACCAACCCATATGTGTCACACCGTATACTAAATTAAAAAAACAAACCCCAACCCAACCCAGATCTATTTATCTCTCTCTCTTTCTCTTTGCCCATTACAATCTACATCATCGGCGACAACACGGCGGCATTAACATCGACATCAGCGACTCCTCCGTGGTCACTTCCTTCGCCGCAACTGCTCCTTCTTCCATTTCTGATTCCTTCTCTCTCGGCGGGGTCATGATGTTTGCTGTTTTGGGAAATGGGTTGGATCAGCGGGGTGGTGGTGGTTTGATTGTGTTGGTCGGTGGTGGTGGTGGTGGTGGTTTTGGGATCTGTTGGTCGGTGGTGGTGATGGTGGTTTTGGGATCTGGGTTTGATTGTGGTAATGGTGGTGGTGGTTTTGGGATTTGGGTTTTGCGATCTGGGTTTGATTATAGGTTTATGGGTTTGTTGGAGATTGGTTTGTTTATTGGGTTTGTGGGTTTGATTTGCTGAAAATTTAGGTTTGAGTTCTTAGGTTGCTGGGTTTGATTTGGGAGTTCTTGATTTGCTGGGTTTGAGTTCTTGATTTGCTGGAGATTTGAGTTCTTGGTTTCTTCATTCTTCTTGTTAGTATTTAATTTAATTTTTTTCTTCTTGTTTTCATTTATGTCCTAGTGATTTGGGTTTGAGTTCTTGGGTTGCTGGGTTTGTGATCTTGTAATGGGTTTGAGTTTTTGGTTGCTGGGTTTGATTTGGGAAGAATATGAAGAAAAAGTTGTAAAATGAAAAACAAGTTGAAGAACATGAAGAACGTTAAGAAACTTTTTTTAATTAAAATTTTTAATTAAATTAAATTTAAGGTTTTTTTAATTTAATTTATTTTTTAAAATTTTCTGACATGGCTTTTAAAAAAAATTAAAATACTTTTTAATAATATTTTAATGGCCACATCAGTGTTATGTCAGCGCCATGTCAGTGTCATGTCAACAAGTAAGCACTCCGTCTGCCACGTAAGAGGTTTCCATTGGTGGGTTGACAGTAGGGACCAAAATAAAATCGATTTTCTTTTTTTAGGGACTATATTAGGAGCAAAATCAGTTTAGAGACCAAATCAAGAAACGGCCTAAAATATAAGGACCAAAAGTGTATTTACGCCTTAAAAAAATAAATTAACAAAGAAGAAGAAGAAAGCCCTGATAAATATGAGGAAAAGGAAAAATATAAATCCTATTATATTGATCGTAGTCATTGTTGATTTTATTGATGGTGAAGACCAGGGCTATTCATGAGTCAGTTCAGGTTAGATTTGTGCTCAACTCGAACTCAACTCGATCACTTCAGGTGGGGGATGAAACCCGCAGTGGACTAAAAAAGAATAGAGGTTTGAGCAGCTTTGGTTATTATGGGTGGTGATTGGATGTAGGTTGGAGTCGATATTACAATAGAGAGAGCAGATCTCGTTGGATATGTCGATATCTCATCAGATTTAGTCAAAATCTGACTGGAATCTCATAGGAAACCCTCATATCGACAAAGAATGACAACGAGTAAAGGTGGAGATCTGTTGGAATTGGGTTTCTTGCAATGACCCGTCACTCAACCTGAAAGCTGTCAAATTTCAAAAAGTCAACTGTTGTTGACTGCCACATTGAGCGGATTGATCGACTCTTAGTTTGAGCTTGGTCAAATCTGTTGGTTTAGAGAGTTTCAATAGGATCTATTGGTTTGGGAAATTGCAATTTCTTAAATCAAGAATTCCATGACTCTCTTCTAAAGGGTCTTTGTTAGTATTGAATTTAAAACCCACACCAATAGTAAGATTGTGATCCTTAGTAGTTAATAGTTATATTTAGTTTAGAAACAGTTGCCAATGAATTGTTAATTTAGTTCATTATAGACTGTTAATTGAAACTGTGACACTTCAAATATTATATTTTCTCTATATTATATTTTTAACGATCTCTAAAAAATAAAAGGATCTTATTAACAGGTCCCATTAGGCCATTTATTAATAGACCGTTTTAAGAAAATTTTGATATCATTTTTATGAGAAATATAAAAAACAGGTAAAAAATCAATTTTTTTTTTTTTTTGTCTCATAAAAATGTTTATAAAAATATTTCATAAACCAATACAATTAGCACATTCGTTAACATTTCCAACCAAAAAAATTGGGAAGGGAATCATTGGAGATTTAATTAGGCCTGTCAGCAATGTAGAGCAGAGCTCTATTGTATTTATTTTTTAAGTAAGCTTGTACAGGGATACTTGGGATGGGTCAAACTTGAAAGTTTTTTCTTTTGAAGTAGAATGGGCAAAAACAGGTCAAATGTCAAACTATTATATACAACCTGCCAGTAGGCCCATCTTTAATAGGGAGCTGCAACAGGCCCAAAAATAACGCAAGCACTCCATTACTATACTACTTTGCTACTAAATGGTAATACATGAAAGGAAATGCAAATGGGCTTTTCAACTGATGGCACCTATCCCTTCTCCCATCTCTCTCTCTCTCTCTCTCTCTCTCTCTCTCTTCTTTTCTGGATAATTACTATCTATTCTTTTTTGACTATTTACAATACTTCTATAATTTGTCACGGACACTTGTTAATTACAATAGTCAAACTAACTTATATGTTTTGACACTACAAAAAAAATACTGGTACTTATTAGTTACAAAGTCAATCCACCATAAATAGATATCCCTTTGTTAAATCATTGTACTTCATGTTAGATTTTTGACCAAAAAATTTGCTTTATTAGCTCTATACTCTATAAAATTGGTCAAAAATCTGAAATAAAGTACAATGATGTGACATAAAATAATTTTTTAACAGGCATCTTACGGTGTCCGTTAACACAAACCCTATAAATAAATAAATCAATCAATCAATCAAAATGAAATGTCCTACAAAGAGCAAAGAGTTTTTTTTTTTTTTAACACTAAATCAAAGAGTTTTGTTTTGGAAAGGAATGCTTAACAGCCTCGCAACTAAACAATCAGTATATAAGATCAAAGCTTATAACCGTCAAAAGCTCAGCCTCATATATAATTCTCTGTCCATGAATTCAAGCATTTCTTTCTATCTATCCACACGACAGATGATAGATAACAGCAGCCAAGGCAATGTCAATAAATAGTCTTTTTTAAAACTATTCCCTTTAACTAATAAGTAATAACACATAAGTTTCTCACAAAATGTTGTTTAGATGAAGATATCCTCCTCAGCTTCCCCATACCTTAGGCATCCTACCTCTAAATCAATCATTTCGTTTGTAAATTATAAGCTCATAGATACCAGCTCCATGTGACTATGTCTAAAAACCTTAGAATTTAGAAGCATTTTCATGGAAGAGATGCTTCTTTTCTTTTTCCCTTTTGCAATATCTCATCATTAAACTTAGACCAATATTTTGCAATAACGGGTCCTAGTATAGTGGTAAGAGGACAAAAGTGACATGCGTTGGTGACCTTGGATTGATTGGAGTGCTTCCGTGAACTTTCAACGCTTGCTTAAAATTGAAGCTATATAAACAAAGTAATTATAAACAAATTTTCATGTCTGTAATTATAAACAAAGTGGTCTATCTAAAGATTTTTCAAATTACACTCGTGCAAAAGCCAACTATTTTCTACATCAAATCTCTCTCTTTTAGCAATGTAATGAATATTGTTATGAAAAAATATCCTAATAAAATTCTTTAAAAAGAAATATTTATATGATTGGTCAAGTAAAGGGTTACACAAATGTTTTTTTATGAAATATATTTAGAGGATTCTCATCCGTTTATGTTAAATAAAAACAAGATCACCCAAAAGTCACTTTCTTTATTTTACATAATTACCTTTACAACACATCCTATATGGCTACATCTCATTCTTCATTTTGGATACATCATATTAAAACACGGGGGTGTGGCTTGATAATAAGAATTCTTATCCCAGCACCCAGAGAGGAGCAGTTCGAGTAATAGCTCTAAAAAGGCCCGTGTGATATATATGGTATTATCCATTGTCATCACATAGTGACCAAAGACCCCTTTTTTCATTCAGCAAAAAAAAAATAATAATAATAAAAAATCTTTTTCTTTCTTGGCAAACCCGATCTACCCATCACATCATATTATAATAATCTCTTTTTTTTCCTTGTTTAGAGGAGAGGGAAAGAGTGAATAAAAAAAATGTTTGAGGAAAAGTTTTTCATAAGCGATACTGTTTATGTACGTTAGATTTGCCCTATAGCATTGTGTATAATTTTATGTAAAATAGAGAACAAAATAGAGCTAGTTTTTTCCTCTTTTTTTTTTTTTTTTTTTTTTTTTGTAGCTCAGTGTTATCTATTTTGCATATTTTTAGTTTTACATAATTGGACAAATATGTTCTTACTTCTTAGTTGATGCTTGTAAAACCTTCTTCTTCTTCTTCTTCTTTTTTTTTTTTTTTTTTCTTCACAGTCCATTCTATTAGCCAACTCATTCCACCCATCATACTTTATAAAGAAAAAAGAATGGATCTTTGGTCATGTTCACTTAGAGACTAAAAAGGTCCAAATCCAACCATATAAATTTGCCTTTGCCCAAGATTCATCATGCTTTCGACTCTGGCTCATGGCCTACAATTTTCTTCACTTCACAAAATTGGTCCACGGTTTATATGATTGGTATATTGTGTAATTGGCTTATGACAAGTATCTCTCTCATTGTTGAAATAATAATTTGAATTTTCACTAGTTGGAAAATGGGTTGTCTACGCTGGCATTAGTAGTGATTATTTTTTTATGTTGCAATAAATTCTCAATTTCAATAATTATTTCATCGGTGTGTTGAACATATAGCGGAGTTGCATATTCTTAGCTTAGTTTCGGATCATCAAGAGGAATGTAAATATTTTTAGAATTAGGCTGTGTTTGTTTTGGCTTCAAATTATTTCCGGAAATGCTTTTACACCTGCGTGTCTGTTTGGTAAGCACAGAAAATTGAGTCAAACGGAATCAATTTCCGCATTGACTGTAAAATACCCCTCCCCAGCTGGAAATGCATTTCAGTTTCCATTTTACCTTCAAATGATTTCCACCCCAGGAAAATAGAAGAGAGAGAGAAAGAAATAGCAAGACGAGAGAGTAGAGAGAGTGAGAAAGAGCAAGAAGAGAGAGTAGATCGCGCCAGTGAGCTAGATCGCGCCCAACCCCAGACGTGCCGGCGAGATCGCGCCTTGGAGATTGCGCCGTCAAGATTGCGCCAGCGAGATCTCGCCTTCGAGATCTTGTCGTCCCGCCAAGATCGCGCCGTCCTCATCGTCCCGCCGAGATCACGTCGTCCTCCTCTGGGTTAGATCATCGCCGCCGATCTCGTCCGATCGCCGTCTCAATCTCCTCGCCCATGACCAATCTCGTCGCCGATGACCAATCTCGTCCTCCTCTAACCCATGACCGATCCTCTCTTTCCCGATCTCTCTTTCCCTCAATCTCTCACTGTTTCGTCCTCCTCAATCTCTTTCCCGATCTCTCGTCCTCCTTTGACCCATGACTAATTGTGAATAAAAGATATTTTTATTTTGATTTTTGGTTGTGTTAAGTGCATGGATTGAAATTTTTTGTTATAAAATTTGTTTAGGTGCTGAGAAAATGGATGAGAAAATGTGTAAAATTTGTAGGAAAATAGCATTTTCAGAATGTTACCAAACACCGTAAATCGTTTTTTGGACTATTTTCCTTTGCAAAACCAAACACCTAGGTTTCACTTTACTTATGGGAATTCACTTTCCCCTGCATTTATTTTACACTCGGAATTCGATTTACATTAAACCAAACGCACCCTTAATTGTATTTGTATGTTTGTGAATAATCTTATTTGCAGCAAAAAAAAAAAATCACAAATTATGAAAATTTACTATTGAAAATGGAACTCTGTTGTTATTAGCATAATGTAGTTTGATATTTAGACTTCAAATAATTGTTAAATATTTTTGATGTATGCCAATGACTAGGTAAGGACTAGAAAATCAATAACCTGTCAATTTGTTTATAGCGTGGTTGTATTTGTACTAACCCTTTCAATTACTATTATGTGAGAATTATGACCTAAGGGAACCACTTAAATTCTCCTCTTTAATGGGTAAAAAAGGAAAAACTAAATAGTAAATCTTAAGATGGAGACTCAATTGTTGAACCATGGCATATGACCTAAGGGAACCACTTAAATTCTCCTCTTTAAAGAGGCATATGTCATTTTTCACAGGAATTTGGGAAATAGGTTTAAAATGGGCTTGAACAATGGGAAATGGGCCATGGAGTTTGGCATTGAGCTATACTTGTTTTGGCAAGAACTGGGGCTCTTCATCGTTGGCATCAAGGACTCTAAATATTTGGTTAGTACAAAATAAGGTGTCTACTTAACTTATTTCTCATTATTTTCTATGACTTACCCATATTTTCATGCGAATAAAACATATACATCTATCATTGATGAAAATAAAATCTAATTTTTGTTTTATTTTATGTGATTCAAGATTGAAGACAATTGAGGAATTTTGATTAGTAAAAATTTTATTTTAACAAATTAATTAATAATAAGTTGACAATTTAAATGAGAAGATATGAGAGTTTTATGTGGTTAATGAAAAGTAAGTATTTAGGTCAAATTTGGAATCACACATTGATAAGGAGAGAGAGAGAGAGAGAGAGAGAGAGAGTGTGTGTGTGTGTGTCCTTGTTAATTTATAATTATAAAGAGTTAGTGGGCTTATATGATGCATGAGAAAATGGAGTTATTTTAGGGTTTTTGTCGATAAGTGGCATATGCCACTCCTATGTAGGCATATGGCATGAACGTAGAGTATGTCATTTTGGACAAGAACATGAGAAATGGGTCTAAAATTGGCTTGACCTTAGGAAATGTGCTATGTGGTTTGACATTTAGCTATATTAGTAAGTTGCTCGTGTGATGCATGGATGTAGGGACATCAAGTCGATGCCCGGCAGTGGCCTATTGTTGTTGGGTTGAGCCTGGCCCAGTAACACTGAATGGGTTGGGGATAACCAAAGGGGTAACAGCCAATACTCGAAACGATCCCCGAACGTTTTTAGTGCCTTAGGGGAATCCGTTGCCGAGCACCATCCAACGTCAGGTGCAAGTTTCAAGAGAATCCCAAGAATGAACCAATTTACTAAGGATTTTAGATAGGGGTGGGGACCACGTGGAAAAAGATGGAAATGTAATCATTTGGGTCCCCATTAAGGGGAAATTATAAAAAGGAAGGTAGGATAGAAGAGAAGATTGGTTGGCAAAAATCAGGGTGTGAGAAACAAGAGTGGAGGTGAGAAAGTGAAATACCATGGAAGGGAGAGTGATACAAGAGGGAAGGTTCAGGTGTGATACAGAGGGGCTATCAAGGCAGCATTTGAAGTTTTCCATAGTAAGGCTTCACTCATACCCACTAACAAATAAATTGGGAGCCTAAGCCCTTCCTAGCAAGAACAATTAGGTTTGGGTACCACAATTGGCGACGTCTGTGGGAATCCTACTCAGCATAAGACTTCGAGCTAGCCTGATATCGCCCATAATGGAAGGGCTAGATGTAGAAGAAGGATCGGTTGGCTTTTGAGGTAATCATTCAAGAGCCTCATCTCAGGGCCAAAAGAGATTAGAGAAGGAACAGAGAAGAGAACGGGATCGCATGCAAGATGGGCATAAGACCAAACTTGATTCGAATGAAGGATCTTTACAAGGGGAAAGATCGGTATCTTACATTCTTGAGCGATCATATCGCAGTGAGTGGGACCAAGAGCTAGAAAACCTACAGAAGTAGGTTAAGGAACTCGAAATAGAGATCAGGGGCCAACACTGTAGGAGGGATTGTGAGGGGTCCTCTGATGATCTTGACTATGCTGGAGGTAGCACAGCTGGATCATTTCACTAGAGCAGTTCACGACATTCGAGAGATAGGTCCAATGAAACTATGGGATGTTGTCCTGACACTCCAAACAGGGATAGGCGCGGGCACCCCAATGCAGCTTTGGACGCCATGAGCTGAGCACTTTGCAGAGTTGCCCGATCACTGTTTTCTGATGAGATAGAGCGCACAGAAATTCTGAGGTATTTCAATCGCCCGTCGTTTACTTGCTACGGTGGCAAAATTGACCCGATAAAGTACATCAACCATTATATTCAGATGATGTCTCTGTATTCCTGGAATGACGGGTTGATGTGCAAGGTATTCTCATCTAGTCTCGAGCCACAGTAATGAGAGGGTTCAACAGTTTCAGGAAATGGTCCATATGCAATTTCAGGGAGTTGATTCAAGCATTCGGGGCTCGATTTATCACTTGTAGTAAGGTCCATCAATCGATCGACATGTTGTTATCCATCGACATGTTGTTATCCATGAAGATGGGAAGTGGAGAGACTTTTCGGTCATATGCAAATAGGTACTGGGAGTTGTACAACCAAATAGAAGGAAATGAGTAGGTGGCAGCAAGTATGTTTAGGCTTGGACTGCCTCAGGAGTCGAAATTAAGGGATTCTCTGACCATGCGTCCCCCCGAGAACATGCACCAATTAATGAGGAGGACTGAGAAACATAAAAGGCTAGAGGATGATAGACAATAAAGTAAAGGCAAAGCTCCAGCCTCCTCCCAGTACAACAAAGATCCTCGGCTTAGGGGATTTAATAGAGGACCAGAAGGGAGTCAAGGGTGCCGATTATAATACCATGGCCTGGAGGGGTTAATATGGCTTTCAAAGAACCTGTCCACCAGATCCTTGAACGCATTAAGACCGAGCCATATTTTTGGTGGCCCGGGAAGATGCGCGGGGACCCAGCTAGAAAAAATCAAAGTTTATACTATACGTATCATAGGGAGAAAGGCCATACGACCGAGTAATGCCTGGTGTTAAAAGATTATCTGGAGCAACTTGTAAAGGCATGGCATTTGAAAGAATTTATAGTTGGACAAGGAGGTGGAACAACGGGATAGGGTTCAGGGAGTAGGGGTAATACTTTTCCCTCACCCCTAGGAATCATTAAGGTTATTCATGCGGCCTCCATCGGTGTGAATATAAGCCATCGAAGGGGCATATTGAGTGTGGCAACCCCGCCCAGATCGAAAATGCCAGACCGAGAAAAGGCTCAAGCTGAATAGAGATTCGACCACTTTTAATGAGAACAATCTGGAGGGGACATCACAACTGCATATTGATGCACTAGTTGTGACCTTACAAATTACAGGATTCTTGGAGAAGAGGGTGATGATAGGTCAAGGGAGCAGGGTTGAGATAATGTACCCTGATCTCTGCAAGGGATTAGGATTGAAACCAAAGGGTCCGATTAAGTATGATACACCACTAGTAGGGTTCAATGGGAAGATAGTGGTGCCTGAAGGGAAGATAACACTCCCGGTTGTGATTGAAGGAAAGGAGGTTACGGTAAGTTTCATAGTGGTTAACGCCGTCTCGCCATACATGGCTATTTTGGGTCGGCCTTGGCTTCATGTCATGGGGGCTGTACTATCTACACTACATTTGAAAGTCAAGTTCCCTACGAAAGATGGAATCACCGTGGTCCGAGCCAATCAACAGGTGGCACAGCAAAGCCTGGTGGCCGCAATCAATCATGAGATTAAACAGAAGAAGTAAATTGAAGCAAAATCATTATAGCAATTATAGTACCCCGAGGATGCAACAGGGGCTGACAGTGCTGAGGAGTTGCTTTAGATATGAATCTTTCCCTACGCTAACAGGTACTTTCAAATAAGGAAGAGCCTGTAAGCAGAAGATCGAGTGGAAATTCTTTTGTCACTAGTACAAAATCTTGACGTATTTGCATTTAGCCGGTATGAAGTACCTAAGTGGACTCAACTTTTATTACACATAGGTTGAATATAGATCCCTTAGTGCCACCAAAAAAGCAGAAGCAAATGAGATCAGCAAAACCACATGTGAAGGCCGTGAAGGAAGAAGTGGAGAAATTGAAGCAGGCAGGGGCTATTAAAGAAGCATTCTTCCCCAAGTGGTTGTCGAATATAGTAGTGGTGAAAAAGAAGAATGGGAAGTGGAGGGTCTGCGTTGATTTTACCGATCTTAACCGAGCCTGCCCAATGGATCCTTTCCCAGTACCGAAAATTAATCAATTGGTGGACGCCACGTACGGACACCTAAGAATGAGTTTCCCAAACGTCTTTCAAGGATATCATCAGATCACCCTAGTGCCCGAGGATTAGGAGAAGACCTCCTTCATATCTTTAGAGGAAATTATCATTACATCATGATGCTTTTTGGGCTGAAGAACACAGGAGCCGTGTACCAGCGTATGGCTACCAGGATGTTCAAAGATCAGATCGTGAACAAAGTGGAGGTCTACATTGATGACGTGGTGGTTACAAGCAGGAAGAGTGAGGAGCATGTGCCGAATCTAGTTGAAGTTTTTGAGATATTGAGACAACACAAGCTGCACCTCAATGCGAGCAAATGTGCATTTGGTGTGGGGTCTGGTAAGTTCCTGGGGTACATGATAAAGAACCGAGGAATTGAGGTTAACCCCGACCAAATCAAGGCAATTTAGCAGCTTAACCCGCCGAGTAAGCCCAAGGAAGTACAAAGGTTCACTGGGATGGTTGCCGCCCTAAATCAATTTGTTTCGAGATCAGCGGATAAGTGTAAGCCTTTCTTTCAGTTGTTGAAAAAATGGGAGGGTTTTTAGTGGATCAAGGAATGTGATGAAGCGTTCCGAGATTTGAACCTCCCATTTTATCCAAGCTCAAGCCCGGGGAAGATTTGTATATGTATTTGGCGGTCTCCGATCATACTATAAGTGCTATGTTGTTAAGACATCAAGACGGAATCCAAAGGCTGGTATACTACATTAGCAAGATGTTAATGGATTCAGAGACTTGGTATCTACCATTAGAGAAGATGGCATTGGCGTTGGTACACGCAAGGAGAAAATTTTCTCATAATTTCCAAGCCCACACGGTTGGGTGCTGATCGAATACCCGCTACAGTCACTCTTGAGGAGATTGGACTTTATCGGGAGGATAGCAAAGTGGGGAACAAGACTCGGGGTATTTGATATATGGTATAAACTGAGGAACTCCATTAAAGGTTAGGTATTAGCGGATTTCGTGGCAGAATTCACACCACTATCGGGGGTCGCCACAGGGGTATGCCAAGCCTCAATTCAACCGTAGCAAGTGTTTGTGGATGGGGCATCTAACGTTAGAGGAGTGGGAATTGGGATTGTAATGATATCCCCTGAGGGGTTAAGGTTGAAGAAATCACTAAGGTTGGGCTTTCTAGGCTTCTAAAAATGAAGCCGAGTATGAAGCACTTATTGCTAGACTTAAAGCAGCCCAAAAGTTGGGTGCCGAAGAGGTAGAGATATTCTCGGATTCAAGGTTAGTGGTAAGCCAAGTAGAGGGAAGTTTTGAAGTGAGGGGCCCCCGTATGTCATATTATTTGAAGTTGTTCAAGACTTTACAAGCATGTTTCCGAAGAGTGAGTGTGGCTAGAGTCCCAAGGGGTCAGAATAGTCACACCGATTCTTTGGCCTTGTCGTTCGATGATTGTGTTCCACAAATGATTTTTGTGGAGTCATTGGAGTGCTCGAGCATAAAGCACCACCCAATTGTAGCAGTAGCTTCGGTGTTCGATCCGAGTTGGATGGACCCTATTATCTCCTTTCTAGTTGATGGATCTTTACCAACTGACGTTAAAAAGGCTGAGAAGGTGCAAAGAATGTCCTCTCAGTTTGGTTATCCGAGGATAAGAAGTTGTACCGACGATCGTTTAGGGGTTCATATTTGCTGTCTCTTCACCATAATGACGTTGTTGGTCTCCCTGTTGAGTTGCATGAAGGGGTTTATGGTGGTCACTCCGAAGGAAGGTCATTATTCCACCATGCAATAACCTAGGGATTTTGGTGGCCTAACATGCAAAGGGATGCAACTGAGTATGTCAAGAAGTGCAATCAATGTCAAAAACACACCTCAAATATACAACAGCCGGGTGAGAACTTGAACCCGATCATTAGCCCTTGGCCCTTTGTGCAGTGGGGGTTAGACATTATAGGGCCATTTCACAGGCCACAGGTAATAGAAGGTTTATTTTAGTTGCTACCAATTATTTTACAAAGTGGGTGGAAGTCAAGGCCTTGGTGAACATTCGAGATGTTGATGTAAAGAGATTTGTGTGGAAAAATATTGTCACAAGGTTCGAGGTACTCGAGGCACTAATTTTGGATAATGGACTGCAGTTTAACAGCAAGGCATTCCGGAAATACTGTAGCAATCTGGGAATCATAAATAGGTACTCATCCCCAACATATCCCTAGAATAATGGACAGGTAGAAGCAACGAACAAAACGATTGTCAATGGGTTGAAGAAGAGATTGGAAGGGGCGAAAGGGAATTGGGCCGAAAAGCTACTGAGCGTGTTGTGGGCCTACCAAGCTACACCGAGGAGGTCAACAGGAGAAACCCCATTTTCCATGACGTATGGGGCAGAAGCAGTTGTCTTAGTGGAAATAAGCCTGTCAAGCATGAGGGTTAATGGTTTTTCTCCGGGCAGTAATGATGCTCAAATGATCAGGTTGTTAGACCTCTTAGAAGAAAGTCAAGACATGGCGTCCATCCAACTTGTCGATTATCAACAGAAGCTGGCTTGGGGATACAATAGGAATGTGAGGCCCAAAGAGTTTATTGCAAGGGACTTGGTTCTGCGTAGAGCAGTTGGAAATATGAAAGACTAGAGTGCGGGAAAGCTCACCCCGAATTGGGAGGGACCTTACCAAGTGACTGCAATGGCCGGCACGAGGGCTTACTAGCTAAAGGATATAAAGGAAAGACCACTCCCCCGACCTTGGAATGTGAGCAATTTGAAAAAGTACTATCATTAATTGTAATTATCATGAAGGATGTCTCATGTTGTAAATAGGTTTGAAAAGAGAACGCGAAACGGATCCAATTGCTTTTCATTATGTTATGGCAGTTACTTGTTCAGTTATTTTCCATATTGTTTATCAAAGAGGATTAAGGACAGAAACCTAGCATCGACTTGACCCCGGTCACCGACTATGTGGATACTTTAAAGAATTATTTCTAAGGACAGAAATCTAGCCTCAACTTGACCTCAGTCACCGACTAGGTGGAAACCTTAAAGAATTATTTCTAAGAACAGAAACCTAGCCTCGACCTGACTCCGATAATCGATTAGGTGGAAACCTTAAAGAATTATTTCTAAGGACAAAAACCTAGTCTCGGCCTAACCGCGGTCACCGACTAGGGGGAAATCTTAAAGAATTATCATTCCTAAGAACAGGGTTAGCCTCGGTTTGACCCCGATCACCGACTAGTTAAGAGGCCCTGATTAATTAATCTAAATTCCAAGTTCTCTTGTAAGGGATATCTCGAACATCTCCTGTACATCCACAGTTATTATTAACGAATTTTCTCAACGTTATTCAAAATTCTTAATAATGCATCGCTCAGATCAAAGGGATTATAAAGATATATGCCGACCATAAACACTTTAGATAATCTTCAAAATTGAACTTAAAATTGCACGAAAATAATTTTGCTGAGCATACATACCTATAACAATTTCAATTTCAAAATTCAAATAACCAAAATATTGTTCAATCCACAAAACAAATACAGGATGCAAGATTAAAAAAAAAAAAAGCCATCATCATCAGGGCGTCATCAGTTGAGTGCATTCACAGGGCAAGGTCTTGAGCAACTGCAAGGGTGACAAAGGAAGCCTCACCAAAAGTTGGGCGGGGGGAGGGGGGGTCGACACCAGGTTAATCTCAAGATTATTTAGGCCCTCGGGAGCAACATTGGAGGTCAGGTTGTCCACGTCGATCACTTCTACGTGAGAATCGATCTGCTCGCCCAACTCTCTCATACTAGGGTTATCACCCCCTTCTTTATTGCCTCCTTTGTCAAACTGCTCCTCAGTTGGGGCCTGAACGAGTGGATCATTGGGCAAAGGTATTTGGTCGGGGTCCCTGAACAGAGAAGACTAAGGAAGGTTCAAAGTGTTCACGACTGCCATCCATCCTTCTGAAAATTCGAGCCTCCGAGCCTCGAAGACAACTTTGTCACATAAGTTCTTGGCATCGTCTCCTTCAAGTTAGCGAGCTCCTTATCGCGAGCTGAGGTTATACTCTCAACCTAGGCCAGCTTGGTCTCTGTCTCCCCCAACTTACCCTATAGTGCCTCAACCTTTTGTTCGGCTACGTCTCGAGCCCTCTCGGTAGAAGCCGCCCTCTGTTTCGTGGAGGCCAGCTGAAGGACCTTTTCGTTCAGGGTGGACTCAGCCACTTGCTTTTGGGCTTTCTCTTTATCTGCCTCCTCCATAGCAACCTCGAGCCAACCTTCAAGGACATGGGTCATTTGGGCTGCCTGGAACAATAACAAAAAGCAGCAAGAGAATTAATATGAACCGAGGACCAACACTTAAGCAAAAAGGAGGGGGGGATACTTACAACTATGGTATGCCACTTCAGTTTGAGGGTAATGTCTTCATCCCGACAACCCAAGTAGTGTTGCATGTCCTTAGGCAAAAGAGGTGTCTCTAGCCGACGAAGTCAATGTAACGGCAAAGACGGAAGCATAGCTGTGCTCAGTAACAGGAACACTGGACCTTGTGGAAGGTTCGTCAGAAACCCTTTGCCTCTTTCGGTGAGGATGGGGTGTGGGGGGAGTTGTCTATTGAAGAGTCTACTGTGGGGCAAACTGTCCCTCGACAGGTTGAGCACTTGGGAACCAGCACTCAAGGCCCATGTTTCGTCTTTGAAGCATGCCGTCTGTTGGCTCGAGGATGATGGGAGCTTCAATGGGGATGTGCTGGACTCTACCTTGGAAGACCATGTCCGCCGAACCACTGCTGATCGGTTCAAGGGAGCCTTCTCTTACTGGTCGGGGTCCCAGTTATTGGACCTCACCGAATATAAGACCACTTGGTAGGAAACCTGGTAGCTGAACGTCCAAGTAGGATAGGAGGGGACTTCCAGCTATTAAGGCACCGACAGGGTCCTAATAGTTGGTGTATGATGGCACGCACTTGAGAACTCGGTGTAACGCCCTAAGCTAACCGTCGTAATGTACAAAAATCTCCGAGCGCAGAATGAAGTTGAGGTCCCGAACTTGTACTATGTTCAAATCAAGTTTAAATCGCCTGGAGACTGCATTAAGGAACCGAGTGCAGCATTACAAGTAGAAATAAAAAAGATACATGGACGATTTAATAATATAAGTAAAAAAAAAAAAAAAAAAAAAAAGGGAAGAGAGATAGAGAAAAAAGGGAGGGGGGGGGGGGAGGGAGGGGGAGGGGGAGAGTTAAAACTAGAACCCATTTTTTGGGGCTTTGCTAAGTCTCAGGAATGAAGATACCGACCCATTTCACGAATTCTCCTTCAGAATTCCTATTAGAGTCAAGGAGGCATGATGTCAATCTAACCATAAGATTTCAGGTCTGAAGGTAATACTTGTTCTTCAAACTACCCTGAATGTTGTACAAGAAGTTAATATCATGGTATGTAAGCTTCAGGCTATATAGTTGGTTAAGGCACCCCACACAACTTACTACCCTATAAAAGTTGGGCAAACATTGGTCGAGGCTGAGTCCATAAAAACTAAGGATCCTAAGTAAGAGAGGGTCTACTAGAAACCTAACCCCACCCTTTAATATGGCCACTAAAGGAAAGAAAACTACCCGGGGTAACCTTTGGTCTTCTATGTCTCCCTCATGACATTATTTGATATTTACATCATGAGGGATGTTAAATCTAGTTTGAAGGCTACTACATTCATAACGGTGTTTAAGAGATAGGAAAAACCTATTTTTTTACTAGAAGAATTAAGAAAAACGGGAAAGAAAGAGGTAAGGGGTAAATGAACTTATAGTATAGCCTGCATGATAGCAAAGATGGTCTCGGGCGAGATTTTGGGCTTAGGAAGAGGGGATTAGTATGGTTTTAAGTCTGAAAGAGAATAAAGGAGATTATGGAGGAATCCAAGACCTTATTTATAGAATGAATACCATTAAATGCAACTGTTAGAAATTAATTAACTACTGCGGTTATTCCTTTTCACGCGCACATCGGTAATCGAAACATTAGATCATCTTAGCCGTCCGATATGACAGTTACGGCCACACGTGCATAAAGTGCAAGCTATCATGTTCAAGTCCATTGCATTTATTAACTGACGATTAATCTTCTCGAGGTGTAACAATAATCTTGAAAAGGTTTTGCCAACCCTAGAAGTGAAAAGACCCCGATCCCATCTCCACTTCATGAAAATAGAATCGTGGGGGGCTATCGTAGGGACATCGGGTCGGTGCCCAGTAGTGGCCCGTTGTTGTTCGGCTGGGCCTAACCTAGTAACACTGAATGGGTCGGGGATAACCGAAGGGGTAACAACCAACACTCAAAATGATCCCTGAACATTATTAATGCCTTGGGGGAATCCGCTGCGGAGCACCATTCGGCATCAAGTGCAAGTTTCAAAAGAATTCCTAGAATGGACCAATTTACTAGGGATTCTGGACAGGGGTGGGGACCATGTGGAAAAAGATGGAAAGGTAATCATTTGGGTCTCCACTAAGGGGAGACTATAAAAATGAAGTTAGGATAGAATAGAGCAGTTGGTTGGCAAAAATTAGGGTGTGAGAAATAGGAGTAGAGGTGAGAAAGGGAAATACCAGGGAAGGGAGAGTGATACAAGAGAGAAGGTTCAGGTGTGATACAGAGGGGCTGTCAAGGCAGCATTTAAGGTTTTCCATAGTAGGGCCTTAGTCATACCCACTAACAAATAAATTGGGAGCCTAAGCCTTTCCTAGCAAGAACAATCGGGGTTGAATACCATAACGAATAATGTTGTGATGTTGTATGTATGACAGTTTTGGAGAATGTTGTACATATATTATAAAGAAAAAGTAAACTAATTTAATAATTAGAGCAAAGAAACATACATATTTTGAGATATTAAAATTTAGATTGGTAGCAATGTATCACAAAAATCAACCTACTCAAACTATATAATGAGTCAATGGCAAGGTTTTCTTCATCACAACAATGAGCTAAAGATTAAAAATAGAGAGACAAACCACGTATGAAAAAAAAAAAAAAAAAGGCAACAGTGTAACAACAAAAACAAATATTAATATTTTCTCCATTATTCCTCCATAAGCGTATTTTGTTTAAGAATTATTATTTTTTGCTTTTATTTTTAATACTAAAACGGTCGGTATACTAAAAGTCATGATGAAGAAAGAATGTATGGTGTAAGCTCAAATAATTAATGAGAGATTAATGAGATAACAGTAAAAATAAGTTAATGTGATAATATTGATTGATTTGTTTTGGTAGGGATCGGGGCTCTTTATTATTGGGATCAAGGACTTCAAATATTTGGTTGGTACAAAATAGGATTCCTATGCTTGCTCACTTCCAAGTGCAGGAGATAGTAACATATTATCAAGGCCGACTATAGATATTTTAGGGCCTTAGGCGAGAACTAAAATGGAGCATTCTCTAACTCCACTTAAAATTCTTCCAAAATAAGGCACTCACCTATTAATTCATGTCTTCAAAACAAATTTATCCATTTTTTTTAAAGGAAAATTATGACACTATACCAAAAAAAAAAAAAAAAAAAACCTCATCTCACGTGCAAAGCGCGTGTGATGAGACTATTTTATATATATTAGAGTAATTAATATTACTTTTTACTATAATAGATAAATTATATAGATTAATTAATATAATGTTTTAAATATATATATATATATATATAGAAATAGTGTTTTAAAATATTCAAAATAAGTGGTCAGATTTTTTTTTAAAAGAAAAATGTTGGTAAATAAAACTACCTTCCTAGAACCTTCATTTCAAATCATTTTTTTCCTTTTCCAAGCTCCCACCCACGTGGCCACCTCTGCTCCTCAACTTTCCCATTGCATTTATTCTCTCGTATATTTATTTAGTACTTCTTTACAATTTAGTAATTTTACAGTGCTTCTTTCTTCTTAGTTCTTCAAAATTTCAACTTTGTCTTTGTCTTCTTTCTTCTTAATTTTTCTTTCTTTAGAGGTTAAGGATGATATTTTTGGGATAATTGATTTTGTTTAGACCAACGAATTTTTTGAGGTACCAATATTTACAAGGATGTTTTTGTTCTTTGGTCACAAAGATGTATAAGATTTTTTGGAGTTTCATCTGAAACTAATTTTTTTGTTTATTTCTACTACTTCTTTTTCAAAATTTTGGGGCTCCCTTCCACTTGGGGGCCTTAGGCAATGGCCTAATTGGCCTAGTGGAAGGGCTAACCCTGCATATTATTCTAGGAATATTGAGGTTAAACCACATAAATCAAGATAGATTAAAAAAACAATGAAATCAAATAGAAATTGTAGTGAGGAAGAAAAATAGTGTTGCTTGGTCATTCTTATCAATAAAAAAAATGATTGGTTTAAATCAATAATGTAAACACCAAGGTGTTAGAATTTTTCCCTATATCAATATGAAATTCTTTATGATCCAAATTAAAATTACGTTCTAAAAAAATATTTGTATATTTGATTGTTTTAAAAAATGAAAAATATATGATTTAGTCAAATTGAGACAACTTAAGAACGCAAAACAATGCGGCTAGAACAGTTTAAAAAAAAAAAACTCATTCACTTTAAAACTAGATTTTTAGTTGAAACTATGAGAAATTCATCTAGACAATAAGAAAAATACAATTGAACTTATTGAAAGCATGGAAGAACTCATACATCAACAGAAATACCATGGATTAAACAATCAATTATGTTATCATTTTGAAGATCAAGAAGAATCACAACAAATTACCATACCGTTATAGAAGAAACATAACCCATATCCCTGGCTAGGGCCTTAAGTTGTCACGAGAGAAGAAGAAAATGAAAATTATGTATGCATTTGGATACCGCTTATTTTGCTGAAAACTGTAAATTGAGAACTGAAAACTGAAAAAAAAAAATATTTTTTTTTACTGTTTGCTACAGTGTTTGTCACTGTTCATTGGCCTAAAATCACTGTTCATGGCCAATGAACAGTGACAAACACGCAGCTTAAAAAAAAACATGGAAACGCCAGCCGCGGAAACGCGGAAACCAAACAAAACTTATGTTTTTGTAAAAATCGATTCCTCTCAACCCCGTTGAATCCCCAATTTAAAAGAAAACAAGAAAAATAAAACTCACTTAGTAATTTTCTTATTCATCTAGAAAATAAGAAAAATACAATTGAACTTATTGAAAGCATGTAAAAACTTATACATCAACAGAAATATCATGGATTGAACTAGCTAGGGCCTTATGTTTCTATGAAAATTGATTTCCTCTCAACCTTGTTGAATCCCCAATTTAAAAGAAAACAAGAAAAATAAAATTCTTGACTTAGTAATTTTCACCTAGAAATTTAGTAGCAAATTGTGGTTTCATTTTGGCCATCTAAACTTGCAAATTTGGGAATACTCAAAACAAGATAATTGTAGTGCACGAAGTTACCGTTCTAGAACATCCATCCTTGGGTGATTACCATTTTTGAAAAGAGAGTTACGCCTAAAATACTGACTAGTGCTTAGATTTGAATTTCCCAAATTTCAGAATTGCCTTTGATTGTTTCCTTAATTTGAACATTCCAAACATGGCCGTACCCCAACAAGCAGTACACGCCCTAGGCAATCAACTACACTTCCTTAGACATTTAAGCATGACACTAATAGTTCTCTGGATACAATTTCCCAAGCAGCAAAGTCATTATCCCTTACTTGTCCTATCTACTATTGTAAGTTCATTTTTCATATGATTTCTTAAAAAGAGAAGAATACACACAATAAATGACATTTTATTCAAGAAATTATGTAAAAATAAATAATAGGGACTAGTACAAATCTTAGTTTAATTATACAAATTAAACATAATAAGAAGGATATAATGCCTAACAGATATATAATAACTACACATTACTAAGTCGTTATCACTTTACATAACTTATTTCTCATTATTTTCTGTGACTTACCCTTGTTTAGATGAAAAGAAAACATACATATCTATCAGCGATGAAAAGAAAATATGATTTTTTAGCCTTTTATTTTATTTTATTTTATTTTATGTGATGCAATTGAAGATTGTTGAAGTATTTTAATATTAAATAGTTATTTTTTAATAAATAAATTAATAATAAGTTAACAAATTAAATCAGAAGATACGAGAGTTTTATGTGGTGAATAAGGATTTAGTATTTTAGTCAAAATTGGAATCCCACACTCATGAAGGAAATTTCAAGCGTTGAAGTTCTAAGAAATTCTACCTCAAAATCATTCGTAAAATATTTGGAGAGTATTCATTTGAATCCTTTTTCCAATCCTTGAAGTTTCAATAGAATCAAGTTCTAAAAGCTGTTTTAGATACTTCAAAAAACTCCAGATTATTAAAACTCTACGAATTCAAATCTCTAAAACCTCAAAGAACTCCAAAAGCGTTCGACTACAAAAAACTTTCAAAGAACACTAACAACTCAAAGAAAGAGGAACCTTTAATAAGCATACAACTAGCAATTTGTCATACTTTTGTTGTAAAGACTATTTGATCTGTCAATCTGATCAAACAAAGAAGATTTTATGTTCGAATCAAGGCATGTTTGCACTACTTGTGGATTGGAGTACTTTTTAAAAGATATTAAAACAAATGATCATTCTTTTGTAAAATAATTAAACATATAGAATTGTTTCCGTTCATTAATACAAACTAGCTTGTAACCTCATACATATGCATAAAAACACTTAAAAATATACAAAAAGATGCATAATATAATTCTTATATATATAATTTAAATACTATTGATAGTCATTTTTATATTTTGCTGACTCTTTAAAAAAATTTGTAAGGATATTATTAGGTATAAAATATAAATTGTCCATGTTTTTTTTTTAATTAATGTGAAACACTTTTTTTTTTTTTTTTTTTGCGATTCATTTATTCTAGACTTTTTGGTTTTTGTACTTAATAACTCACTTGGATGAATATTTATGATTTAGTCCTACATTTTTTTTTAGGATGAAACATACTAATATTATTATTCAAAAGTGCCTAAATCAGCCTGAACAACATGATGAATGTCTGGTGGTACATCTTCTATCCAAACAATTAGATTTGGCTCCCTAATAGCCCTTCTTGCCAATGCATGGGCGACATTATTCCCTTGACAACATACGTGAGAAAAACCAACAAATTAAAAAGAATTGGACAAACTTTTGACATTCTAAAGTAGATGACCATGTAAAGCCAGGGAAGGAATAGGATCATTAAGCTCCCTGCATATGGTTTCTGAATCTCCTTCAATGATGGCTTTGGTTATACCGAGTTCTAGTGCAAATTCCGTGGCTCTCCTTGCAACTAAGGCTTTGACTTGGGCTCACAGCTAAGGCTTCGACCTGGGCAACTGTTGTTGGGAGTGGCATTTGTTGCGACATTGATGCCATTACAGCGCCTTCTTCATTTCTGATTACGACGCCAACACTAGCTTTCTCTTGCTGGGAAAAAATTGCGCCACCGTAATTAACTTTGTACAGTCCTTGGTCTGGCGGCTCACACGTTCGATTCTAAAATTAAGAAATAAAACTCTTTAAAAATAAATAATTTAAGACACATAGCGTAAAATTGAAATTCTAATTTGGAATTATAATTTGAGATTCTCTCAACTTCACCTATTATTATATATATAGATTCATATTTGTGAATCAATTTTAATTATTTATTTCTCAAATGTTAAGATTTTGTTTAGTTTACAAGGACAAAAAAAAAAAAAAAAAAAAAAAATTTAAACGAACAAGCTAGATAAAATATGAAACTGACCAACAGAATCTAAAAACAATTAATTTAGCTTTCGAATAAATTTAGAGACAATTTTTGCCATATTTTTTTACTTACTTGTTGAAGCGGTGAAAAGTAAAATTATTTCGACAATAAATTTATGTGAGGGTGAATTTTTTTTTTTTTTTTGTGTGTCATTTGTAACTTATGATCTCAACGATTCGGTGAAAGGGGTTGTTGTGTTCCTGCTAAAAGTTGTTATGAAACTCGTGGTATAATGTTGACTTTTAGTATAGTATTATTTTTTTGGTCATAAATAGAATACCTGCTAATATGATTCCTTCCCGCTAATATATCTCATAAGGCAAAACGACGTCGCGGTTTATAGACCGCTTAAAGCTAGCGAGTTTGACTAGCGGCGATCTGGGAATGAAGCCCAAAAAAATTAAAAAAAAAAAGCTGGCCCAACCAGCCAGAAGTGTGTGTGAGTGTGTGTGTGTGTGTTTGAGTGAGTCAGACTCAAACTCACAACGGTCTCTTCCAGGAACTCGCTCGGCTCGACTCACTGAGTCGTCTTCTCTGTCTATCTCTCTCTTTCACACACTAACAACACAAACACAAACACAAACCCAAGCCCTTTTCCACTCTCTTTCTCTCTCAAATCTCTGCACACACACGTCTCCTTTCTCTCTATTACCCCCCTTCTGAGCCCTTTTTCGTCATTTTGCTCAGCCTCGCGATCGCACGGCCCACCTCCCTCCACGTCACCATCGTCTTCTTCATCCTCTGCCACTGCGACCCTCCTTTCTCTCTCTTTCTCTCTCCCTCTCTATTTATAACCGCCTCGTCCTCTTAGGGTTTCTCAGACTCACCCAAATTCTCTCTCTCTCTCTCTCTCTCACAAAATTTCTCGTTGCGACCTCGATACCTTCGATGCTGTTAATTTCGCCGTAGAAGAAGCTCTTCGACTCGCGAATGAGGTACTTTTCGATCCAATCCAATTCTTCTTGGTTTCTTTTTTTTTTTTTTTAAATAATTCGAATTTCATTCTTTGTAATTAGTCACGAATTATAGGACGAATTGGCTTTAATTTTAAGGTTTTTGATATTGTTGTTGTTAGGGTTTTGAAATTGGCTGTGTGTTGGATTAAGATTGGGGATTTTTGGAAATTGCGTTAATTGGAGCTGTAGTTGCTTTTGGTTTTGAGAGTTAATAGTTTGGGGGAGGGGGGGCGTTGTGATTTTTGTACGTGTGTGTGTGGTTGTTAATGTTTCATGGCGATTGAGAAGAATAACTTTAAGGGGTCGAGGTTTGATCCCGAGTTTTCGCCCGGTAGTAGGGAGAGTATGTCCAGTGATGAGGACGAGCATCAACGCCGTAGCTCAGCTGTGGAATCAGATGATGATGATGAATTTGATGATGCTGATTCTGGGGCGGGGTCTGATGACTGTGATTTGTTGGAATTGGGAGAAACCGGGGCGGAGTTTTGCCGAGTTGGGAATCAGAATTGCAATGTTCCATTGGAGCTGTATGATCTTCCGGGTTTGGAGGATATATTGTCAATGGATGTCTGGAATGAGTGCTTGACTGAGGAAGAGAGGTTAAGCCTCACAAATTTTTTGCCTGACATGGACCAAGAGACGTATATGATTACACTAAAAGAGCTTTTCACGGGTTCTAGTTTGCATTTTGGGAGCCCCATTAAGAAGTTGTTTGATATGTTGAAGGGAGGGCTGTGTGAGCCAAGGGTAGCTCTTTACCGGGAAGGTTGGAATTTCATTCAGAAGCGGCAACACTACCATCATTTGAGGAAGTATCAGAACAATATGGTTGTTAATCTTTGCCAGATAAGGGATGCTTGGTTTAATTGTAGGGGATACAGTATCGATGAGAGGCTTCGTGTTTTGAATATTATGAAAAGCCAAAAGAGTTTGATGTCTGAGAAGATGGAATATGTGCAGTCTGACTCGTCGGAAAGAGAGTCGGGTGAACATTTGTGGAGCAGAAAGAGCAAGGACAGGTCCCAGAGAATGGGTAACCAATCTGCATATGGAGTGGGCTCAAATTTGGACATTCCTTCTCGAGGACGGTTGATGGGTTTGGATCCAGAAAATTATGGAAAGCAGAATCCTAAAGGTATACTGAAGCTTGCTGGGTCAAAGCTGCCTTTGGCAAAGGATTTAGTTGGCCACCATCTTTCTGTTTATCCTGGTTTGGATATGAATTCTGGGCCTTATGGTTCAGCAGCAGCTCTTCCTCGTCAGAATAAGGCTGCAGGCCTCAAGACAAGGGATCAGATGAAAGGTCTTGATGAAATTGATGTTTACCCTGGTTTGGATATGAATTCTGGGCCGTATAGTTCAGCAGCAGCTCTTCCTCGTCAGAATAAGGCTGCAGGACTCAAGGCAAGGGATCAGATGAGAGGTGTTGATGATGTTGAAGAAATCACATATGGAATGGGTGTCCAACGGGATCGAAATGTCTCACGTGGTAGTGCAATGGAGAAATCTGGAATTTTGAAAGTGGGAAAAAAGCATGGCCTTTCAAGAGGTGATGATTTAGCCACTGACAATTTAATGGGTCTGCCTATTTCTTCAAGGGGTGATATACCAGGCTATGGTAGGAACAGGAATTCGAGTAAGGTGTTCACAAAGCCTCCTAATATGAAGACTTCCTATGACACTGTCAAAAAGTCTAAGCATCCTGAAAATGTTCAGCAATTTGCAGTTGGGGATCAGATGAAGTTGTTGAAAGGCCGCGAGCTGCAGCTGGGACTGAAAGGTAATAGAGCTGACTCATCAGATCGTGCTGAACCTCATTGGCATAAGAGGACTCACGGGGAAGGTTTTTCTGTGGATTCATTGCATAAACTTGATGATTGGGATATCAGGGGTAAGAAACGGAAGCCAGGGAAGGAGTCCCCTGATCTGAATTACAAATCCTATAGAGCTTCCTCACCACAGATGAATGACAGATATTTTCTGACTGAATTGAGGGCAAAACCATCAAAAGAGAAGATGAAAGGTAATCTTGTACAGAATGGAGTCCCAGACTTGGCAGGGGTGAAAAGTAATAGAATGTTTATTAAAAGTGAAGACACAGAATCAGACTCATCAGAATTTGACGATGATGAGGATAGCAATCCTTTGTTGAGGAGTAAGTCAGCTTTCCCTGGTGGTGGTATGGAAGGTTCTCAATCTAAGTTATTGCAGTCTAGCCTAGATGCTAAAAAGGCCAAGTTTGTTAAGAAGGATATGAAAGTGAATGCACGGGATCTTGAAGGAATTGCACATCCCTTGAAAAAGATGGGTGGTTTTGGTGATCATGGGCATGTGCCAGGAGTAGATAACCACACTTTAAAGCAGAAGGGTAAAATGCGAGATAGCAGTCCCTTGCATGATTCCACTGGTAGAGTATTGGGAGACAGCTATGCTTTACGCTTAGGTAAGTTTAATGATGATGGTGATAGGAAACAAATACACAAATTGGGCAAGAATGGCAAGTTGCATGGGGAACCTGGTGAAAGGTTACATGTGTCCTCATTGAAGACCTACCCTTCTGAGAAAAAGCAGAAAGGGGATGTAGGCCGTGACCATTCTTCGCCTCAGTCAATTTATTTGCGTAACAATGTTGCTGACGAGGAGGATGATGCACTTGAAAGAAGATTATTGGTGGATGGTTATGGGCAGGGTAGGTTTGGGAAGAAAGGACAGAGTAAAGAAGGTCATGTGAGTAATCGTAATGGAAGATCTGAGGCTCCATTAATAGTTTGCAATGCAGTGACAAAAAAGCGGAAAGGAAAGGTGGATGTGACAGATGTGGATGGCAGAGATGAAGATGATGATCTGCAGTTTGACATTATGCAGCAAATTGATGATTCCACCCCTTTGAAGAAAAAGACAAAAAAGAAACTGGACCAAGATTCTGTTAGTTCAGACATGGAAAACTCTGAGCCACCTGTTACAGAAATGGGAGCAGTAGAGATGGAGCTGGAAACCAAACCACAGAAAAAACAATTCACACCGATTACACCTACAGTTCATACTGGCTTCTCATTTTCTATTATACACCTTCTCTCTGCAGTTCGCTTGGCAATGATTACTCCACTTCCAGAAGATTTGGAGGTTGGCAAACCTAGAGAGGAGCAGAATAAAAAGCATGAGGGCAGTGTTAATGGGGTCCCTTCTCAGGAGAAGGTGGATGTCAATGTCTCAGAACCTGCTGGGCAAGGGAATGTGCCTTCTCTTACTGTTCAGGAGATTGTTGACCGCATCAGGTCAAACCCTGGAGATCCTTGTATACTTGAGACGCAAGAGCCACTTCAGGATTTGGTGAGAGGAATTCTAAAGATATTTTCATCCAAAACAGCACCTTTAGGAGCAAAAGGTTGGAAGGCGCTTGCAATCTATGAAAAATCTACAAAGAGTTGGTCCTGGATTGGCCCAGTTCCTCATGGTTCATCAGATAATGAGACCATTGAGGAGGTGACATCTCCTGAAGCTTGGGGTCTTCCTCACAGAATGCTTGTCAAGTTGGTTGATTCTTTTGCTAACTGGCTGAAAAGTGGTCAGGAGACCCTTCAACAAATAGGAAGTCTCCCTGCACCACCTCTGGCATTGATGCAGTTCAACCTGGATGAGAAAGAAAGGTTTAGGGACCTAAGAGCTCAAAAGAGTCTTAACACCATTAGCCCAAGCTCTGAAGAAGTGCGAACTTATTTCCGTAAGGAGGAAGTTCTAAGGTATTCAATTCCTGACAGGGCCTTTTCTTACACGGCAGCTGATGGAAAAAAATCCATTGTAGCTCCTTTGAGAAGGTGTGGTGGTAAGCCTACATCAAAAGCTCGAGACCATTTTATGCTGAAACGCGATCGACCGCCACATGTTACAATTCTTTGTCTTGTGAGAGATGCAGCTGCCAGATTGCCTGGAAGTATTGGCACTCGAGCAGATGTTTGCACATTAATAAGAGATTCTCAATATATCGTTGAAGATGTGTCTGATTCACAAGTTAATCAAGTTGTTAGTGGAGCCTTGGACCGTTTGCACTATGAGCGTGATCCTTGTGTGCAATTTGATGGGGAAAGGAAATTATGGGTTTATTTACATAGGGAAAGAGAAGAAGAAGATTTTGAAGATGATGGTACTTCATCTACGAAGAAATGGAAGAGGCAAAAAAAAGATGCTGCTGAGCAATCAGACCAAGGGGCAGTTACTGTGGCTTATCATGGGGCTGGGGAACCTGGATATGATTTGTGCTCTGATCTTAATATAGAGCCATCTTGTATTGATAATGATAAGGGAACAGAACTTGTACATGATGATGTCAGACAAAATGTGGAGGACAATGTTGATATAAATCATGGTTCTGAGCACAGTGACACACATCAGGCTCGTCCAATGGTTTGGGAGGCTATTGGCTTAAATCCTATGCAAGAAAACAAATTGCTCTGTCAAGAAAATTCCACAAATGAAGATTTTGATGATGAAACATTTGGGAGAGAACGGCCAGTTGGACTTGTAACTGCAAGCATAGTGTGAGGAATTCTTCAGGTATTTTTTATAGCACAATTTGTCTCTGGAATGCTTTTGCACTTTTGTATTTGTCCATGCCTGGAAGCTGTGTGATTCTTTTGTATATTCCAAATTGAATGATTTGTTTACATGATGTTTTCATTTTTCTTGAAGCCTGTCATTATCTCTTTAGTATGTCATATGGTTCTGTGTGGAATAAAATTGTTGCATAATAAGGAGGTCATAGGACTCTTCATGAGATTCTGGGTTCTTCAAAGCATTATATGTAATTATCATCACTGGTGCACCATACGTAATGAATTCTTCCACTTCCACATTGACAATTCAGTAGCTTTGGGTTTCAAAATTAAATCAGTATTTTTTTTTCCCCTTTTGGGTTAGTTAATCTCAGTTTATTGCAAAGTGGAAAAGTAACTTGGGTCCAAACCAATCCCCACCATGCTCCTCACCTTCTCTACCCTATAACATGGTGCCTCCTTAATGCTAATGAGCCCTAGCTCAAATTCTGAAAAGTATGGTGACTTCTGCTAATTTGGTCAAAATGACATTGTCATCTTTAGCCTAGCAAAATTAGTCATTGTCCTCTTTGGCCTAGCAATATTAGTCATTGTCCTCTTTGGCCTAGCAAAATTCGTTGTTAGCTTGGTTTAGTTGGAAAGCTAAGACAATATTAAGCTTATGGGGAGATTTGAATCCAGCCGAGGGTATCACCTCCTTCAGAATATACCGCTAGAATACTAGCATCTCCAAATGACACTGACATCCTTTCAGATTTATATGCACTCATTTCCCTTTTCTGATGTTTTATGTGGAAAATAATTATATGGATTTATCAATTTAAGGTGTAAGGCCCACTGTAGGGGCAAAATAGGTAGACAAAGGAAGAAACAGTTGCATGTCTTTAATGGAAGCAATAAGTGCTACCTATGTTGCAAAACCTAGTTATACTTATGGGTTAGTTTTATACCAAAGATCTTGAAAGATTTCAAAATCATTTCTGGAATTACGAGGATAAACACGGAAACCTTATTAGGGTATGTTTGGTTGGAGTGAAAAGTGGGTAGATGGAAAATAAAGGAGAGAAAAGTGGAGAGAAAACGGTTGATGTGGTTGTTTGGTTGGGAGGGGAGAGGGGAGAGAAAACTGGTGGGGTCCGGGTGTTTTCTCCCCGGGCCCACCAAAAATCAATCTTCCCAAATTGGGGAGATTATAGGAGAGAAAACAAGGAGCTGGCTCCTTGTTGCTTTTGGACAAATATACCCCAGCATACATTCTGGACGTTTGGGCTTTTGGCTTCTTCTTTTTTTTTTTTGGCATTTTTCTGGACGTAGACTTCTTCTCTCATTTATTATTAATTTTTTTTCTTATCTTTTTCTGGACGTTGCCTTCTTCTTTCACTTTTTTATTTTTATTTTTTGGGTCTCTTTTCTCTTCAGTTTTGCTGGTTTTTATTTTTGTCTTTTTTAGAAAACAGTTTTGGATTAATTTCTTAACCTTTTGCATTTTATTTTTTTCATTTTAATGAAATGCCCTTCTATACACAATTTTTTTAAAAGTATATAATGTGTTACTTTTTGTTTTATTTAATAGAGACATTATGGTAAATTTATACCAACTCTATTTTCAATTCTCTCATTTTTCATCTTAACCAAAAAACAAAGTTTTCCATCCCTCTACTTTTCCACCTTCCTAACCATACCAAATGAGAGAAACTAATTTTTTTTTTTTTTTATGAGTAATAAGTTTTATTGATATCAAATGAGGGAAGCTAAAATCTTTTCTATCTTCCCACTTTTTCATCTTCCCAACCAAACAGACCCTAAGAGTGCTTTGTATCTGTTGATTCTGAAATGTTGGGCTATCAGTTGTTTGTAGTTATTTGTTATGATTTGAAAACAGAGATTGTTTGCATAAGTAGTATATCACTGAATCTGTGTTTTGTTGGGCAGTGGTGGTTATTCCTCCTTTTGGCACTGGAATTTTGCTTTATAATCTATCTTGGTACATTTTGCAATAAAATTTGATACCAGTATAGATTTTACTTATCATCCTGTTTGTGTTAGATCATCATTCATTTCATCATAGATTGATTGAAGGTCATTGAAAAGATGTCTCTTGGTGCATTTTGTTCTCTTATGAGTAGAAAGTTAAAGTCTGATTTCTGCAATCCACTGGCTTGACCCTGAAATTTGTGAGCACTTGCGATCTGACTCGGATGTTTTAATTTTCTTTGCAGGCTTTGTGGTCTGCGTACGCTAGATGGCCTGGTCAAGGCGTGTCTTATACATTGAAGCTTGTTACCTGTATATTGATGCCATCGGGAAATGTAGAAAAGAAAGTTGATCTTGTTTGAGGCCATTGAATATGTTCAGGGCAGGTGGATATCTATAATGCTTCCGCATCCTATAAATAATGCCTTTTTGTCCTAATATCCATATCATTTGAAATATAGGTTCATTTTGAATACTTCAGCTGAGCGAAGTGGAGAATTTGGTATTGTGTAGTGTGACAGCACAATATTTTACCCGCATGTACATATGTTTAAGATAAGGTTAAATTGGTAGGTTTTCTTGATCAGAACACCCCAACCCCCTAAAATAGAAAGAGATATAGGAAGGAAGAAAAAGGGTAGGAATGTCTCGGTTATGCTGTTATTTCTCACATTTTGCAGGGGCTTTGGGCTGGCATGTAGAATCTGTTAAAACTGAAATTTTGAGCTACAACGTTAAAAGCTCTTTACTCTATAATAAAAGTAATGAATTGAAATAATTGCTCATACTTTTTTCAATCTTTCAATAAGTCTAGATTCACATTAAATCTAACTACTTTTTCCACAAGATAGCAGGGTATTGGCATACAATAAAGGGAAAAGGTAACAAATGCTCGGCATTGGTTTAGTAATTATTTTTAAAAATATTTTATGAAAAAAGACTTTATTTTTTATTTATTTATAAAAGTGGTGTTTAAACTCTTATGAAATAGTTTATTAACAAATGCCGTAAGGTACCCGTTAAGGTAACAAATGCTCGACATTGGTTTAGTAATTATTTTTAAAAATATTTTATGAAAAAAGACTTTTTTTTTTTTATTTTATTTATAAAAGTGGTGTTTAAACTCTTATGACATAGTTTATTAACAAATGCCTTAAGGTACCCGTTAATCGGACCTTATAAAAATAATCCTAGTGTTAATTTTATGTGTAATAATGTTACGTTACAATCTACTACTTCAGATTTTGTGAAATTTATTATGTAAGTAATGTTATTTATTTATTTATTGTACTTAACTTAGGTCTAGTGCACCAGATTCATTGTAATGTGCTATGGATTTACTTTTGGCCATGTGTTTGCAACGATTCAATGCACTGGAGGCATGGATTAAGATTGAGTTTTATATATTAATTAAGGAAGTATTTGTTTATTTGCTTTTGTTACTTTCCAATACATTTAAATCGATTACGTAAATATTGATAGTTAATTGAATTATTTAGATTGAAATCTGAAAAAAAATATTGATAGTTAATTGAATTAATTAGATTGAAATCTGAAAGATAATTTTGCCATCACTCACGTCAAAAAGTTATTTAGCAATAGTTGCAAACAGCTACAGTTTTGTTTTTGTTTTTCAATTAAAAAGCATTCGTGAACGATATGTGATTAAAACTTCACAGTTTTACGGTAACCTAACCAAATATCTTATTGGTGAAGCTAAAATACAACAGGGGTATAGGATTGAGCATTGATAAAATTTCGGTATAGTCATTTTATAAATTGTTGGTCAAACTGGGTTACCCATTCAAGTAAACTGGGTTATTCATTCAAGTTCAACCAGCTAACTCCTCCTATAGGTTAAGGGTTAAGGGTGACAATATTTGACATGAATTACATTGACCCATTTAATAAAAAGTTGGAGAAAATGGGCATTTGCCCCTTTTGCCAAAATTTTTCAGCAAAATGCCTCATATCTAAAACTATTTAAGTAAATGTTTCTGTTTTGAAACTTGATTTTCTAAAAAGCGAGTTTCAATTTAAAACTCGATTTTTGGACAATCGAGTTATAGCGAACTGAAAAAAAAAATAAAAAAAAAAATTAGAACTCGAGTTCCATGAACTCGAGTTTTATGTGAAGTACTCGACTTCATAGAATTCGAGTTCCTTGAAAAAATTCAAGTGGAAATTACAAAAAAATCTGGAACTCGAGTTTCAAAAATTTTTTTTTTCCTAAGTCCACATTCGTTATAACTCAATGTTCCAAAAATTGAGCTTTACATTTGAAAATCGATTTTTAGAAAATCAAGTTTCAAAATAGGAGCATTTCTCTAATTAGTTTTAGACATGAAGCATTTTACTGGAAATTTTGTGAGAAATGAGTAAAAGCCCATTTTGGCCATAAAAAGTTTATTTGAGTATGACATGTGAAATCTATTCGAACCATTTGACCTAATTAATTAAAGGTCAATTTTACCAATTTACCCTTCAAAATTTATAGTTGTAATTATATTTTAGTATGCGTTTGGATATTACTTATTTGGCTGAAAACTGAAACGGAAAAGAATAAAATTTTTTTTTACTGTTCAAAATACTGTGATGCACTGTTCATTGGCCTATTTTCACTGTTCATGGCCAATGAACAGTGCCATACACGGAGCTGAAGAAAAAAAAAAAAAAAAAAGTCCAAAACGCAAATGCAATACAAACACATTGATGACTTTGGGAACTAATTGCATACTTACACATTCTATAAAATATGAAAATTGCTAACAAGTTATTCGTGTTTAGATATATGTGAACATATCTATATAACATATTTATCAAATAGGTGGCGTCAAGTCATTTCTACCCTAACACGACTTGTTTATTAAACAGGTTATGTGAGCCATGTCAACTTGTTTATTAGATAACTTTTGTGTGCGGGTCAAGAGATTTCGACACAATTAATAAACGTGTCCTGTTTACGTTTAATTATATATTTGAATAATTATAATTTGACACGTCACACAACATGTAAACACAAACGACCACCCCTACTAATATAGCTTGACTTTCTTAAAAGGGAAAAGTCAATATAAACACTAGATGGGGTGTTGTTACAAATGAATATGTATGTATTGTTATGCAAAGGCCTCTCGTGCCTGCTATATGTAATCTTTGACATATTAGGGACTATCGCCAACCTTGTAGAAACACCATACGACCCTTCTGCACTTTTACCACCTTGTCAATGTAGAAACATCATTGCTAATGTCAATGTTCCTGATAAAGCTGACAACCCTCGTAAAATGTTCTAATACACAATGTAAAATGTTTTATAGGCCAATGTACGATTTACATATCCCTCTTGCATAAACTAATTTTGTTTCTTTGAAAGTTTTATAAAGGGTTACTGTCATTCCGGCAGCATAACGAGCATGGTTACCAGGAATTTAAGCAGTCGAGATGAAATTATTGAACACTACTGAAACCTTTTAACACAAACACTCAAAAATATCCTCGCCAATACTTCAGTGGTAGTAGTTATAAGCAGGGAACTTCAATGAACTGAATTCCCCACAAAACGACAAAAATGAGAAACAAAAAACAAAAATTATCTACTATATATTTCTGCCCCCACAATGATTTTCATTTTTTTACCCCTCTTCTTCCGGAAAAACAATTAACAAATAAGATAGGTGAGAGACCGCGAGTACATATTTGCACCATATGTTATGTACACAATTTCTTCGTACCACTATTTGTTTGGTTCCACTCTCCTTAGTTAATAGCAGTGAGAGGAACTCTGGAATCTCTTACAGACTGGGCAGCCTCGTACACCCCAGCAATATGTTTTACATCTCCATTTGCTAGCCTCGCAGATTTTGCATCCCAAAATGCCTTCAACAATTCCTCAAAAGAAGGGGTTCTGAGTTCTTCAATGGATGCTACACTTGGTAGATTGAATGACCTCTTTCTCGGTGTTGAACAAGATGGTTCGTCCACCTATCATAGGGTTGAAATCTTGTTAAAGAACATGTACATCTGGGTTTCCGGTGATAGTTCTATTTCCACATCCATTACATTTGAGGAAAAAAAAAAGAAGAGGAAAGGGTTCTCTCACTGAATGTGTCAATACAAGGGTTGTGAAGATGAGAATGTCCATTTAATTTTCTTATCTAGGAACAATTAGATGATGTCTTTATAAGTTTTCTTCTCTCTTGCATTTTGTCATGTTGACGTGTAATAGGACAGTATTAAAACAAGCCATAATGTTAAACAAGGAACGCATAATACTAAAAAGCCTCCGATGATCTTACCGTGTATTCATGCAGAAGGCAAATCCCTGCATTTTCAGTTATCTCTACGATCTTGTGGTAATGACCTCCCTTTAGTTCCCTTAAATCCCCACAACAAGGAACTATCATAGAATTTAGATTTCCACATGCATCATGGTCAAGTTGTAGTGAATCTGCAAGTTTTTGATTCATAGTTTGATAAAAATTTTCAGTAATCTACTGACACAAACTTCAAATCTATGTAATAACGTGCATGTAAAATTAGATACTGACGGCCAATGGATGAAAGCAGATCCTTGTTTGCAATGTCCACATCTTCTAATGCAGTTGATACAGCAGAAGAAAACCGTGCACGTAGGATTTGATTGGCTTCCATTCCTCTCCTGATTGAAAAGGACAAACTGAAATGAGCAAATATTGAACAAAGATTCAGAGCAATTGTATCAGGAAGTATATAAGTAATTACCTAACAATGGAATCCACAGAAGCAACATTGCTCTTTTCTAAACCGAGCAAGGATTCTTGAGCATTCTTCCATTGTTGTGCACCCAAGTTCGCCTTCTTCAAACTGCAAAATTTTGGTAGCCATAAGTTCAGGGCATATACTAGAAAATAATTTAAGGAGACCAAACCATGCCAAGACCAAACGTGTTATCTATTATCATCTCATTGTAGCCCATACCAATTCTGAAGAGCCTCTTCTAGGTCTTTCTTTCCACATTCCACAGCAGAAGTATCCTCAACGTAGTGAGATTCTGTTTTTTCCATGTGAATTGTCCATTCAGCTTTAACAGAAGAAGTGGAATCTTGCATAGTCGACATTTCTTGTTGTAGTTTGTTGGTTCTGCTGGTTGCACTCTCCCGAAGATCATTTACTGCCATTTGGACCTAAGGAAACACAGGGAGTTACTAATCAAAGCTAAATTTAAGTTACCGCTAATTTACAAAAAACCTCATTTAAAGATGAACAACATGGATGTAATGAAGAGAATATTTAGCAGTTCAATAACAAGAGGTACCAGTTGTTTCTTCCTAGCATTTGAACTTGCAAGCAGTTCAGCAACTTTCTCCAACAATTGCCTTTCTTCATTAGCAGCACATTCCTAAGAGTATTTTGAAAAAAGAAAAAAAAAACACATTTAATACAAAAGTTCAGGGCTTTTATCATGATCCATCCAGCTTAAATAGAAAACTGCAACCACCTCAAACTTCTTTTCAAGTTCAGACAATTTCTCATCATTGACTGTTTGTGCTTCTTCCACAATTTGGGTCAAGTTAGACGCATGCATGTCCAGAGTCTTGAAGAAGTTGACGGTTATTTTAGAAACTGATCTTGCAGTTTCTACTGCCCTTGCATGTGCCTGTAACGGGTAACAGAGAGAAGCATTTGTTCAACAAAAGTGATAATAATCCAAACACCTCTAATATGAAGTCCAAAAAACCAACTAACGAACCTCACGCTGCTGTTGTGCATAAGCAGATAGCTTCTCCTCTTGCTTGTGAAGACTGCTTTGAAGATCATTTAGTAGTGCATCAGCTTCTGAAGCAATTCCTTTGAAGAGCTGAATCACATATAAATGAAGTCAAACACATAAAAAAGGTGAGAGAAAATTCAATGAAAGTACTATTAAAGAAGGTAACTTACATCTTCAAGGGCTGATGAATGCTTAGAAACTTCAGAATTCAGGTTACCAAAAGTTGACTGAGAATTTACTTCAAGCTCCCCAGTTATATCATCCAAAGCTTTAACACCAGAACCATACATAGTTTTCAACTTTCCCAGCCTTCCTCTAAGTTCTTCAGTAGCCTTCAAGTATAACAAAAGAAAAAATTAGGTGGATTGACATCAAACCTGAAGAACACACGTAATCATCTAGCTTGGATTGTACCTCTACTTTTGTTGATACAAAGGACTGCATATCTTCCTCCATGTCATTCAGTTGCTGCTCTTGTTGAGTCACAGAAGCTGCCACGGTCTTGTGCAAGATTTCAAGCTGTTGAGTTAATTGGGACTGGAATTTCTGGATAAGTATTCTATTTCCATCTTCAATTTTATCCTTGCGCTCTGAAAAATCAACCATGATCAGCAATAAATCACCTCTAGTTTGGGTTGACAATACCCAAAACAAGTTGAATTTCCAAAATGATAATACAAACCAATTTTGGCAAATAAATTGGACACATCTGATGCAGCATTCTCTAGCTCTGCTCGAAGCTCAAATGATCGCTCAACAAGTGCCTTCTCTGAAAAATTAACAGTAAATACAAATATCATCAATCACATGAAGATGAATCCAAAGAACCGTAAATTTCAAGTTACAAAAGCAAATACAAATATGAACAAAGTGTAGGACAATTAAGGCCATTTGATGCATCAAATATAAAGACAAATGAAAGACTTTGAAGTTTATATATATATATATATATATATTTTTTTGGATTACAAATGCATGAGGTTTTCAAATGTTCATCAGATATGTCGTTACTTAACAATGTATGAACAAAAGTATAAAATTCTGGTTGGAATTAATTGCCCAAAGTTTTTTCCATGCTCTATCTCCAAGATGCTTTATCCTTTTAATCAATAATCTTCAAGATAGATATTAGAAAGAAAGTAGAGATACTTGCTAAAAAATTAAGCAGAAAGCAAAAACAGTGCTATATGTAAACTAAAATTTTTTTCTAGAGCACAAGAATAACACTTTGCTCACCAGATTTGAGGAGATTGAAAATGAGGAATTCCTTTTCTTTTATTGTTGCATTTGCATGTCTGTGCTTTTCCTCAAGATCAAAAAGTGAATGCTCCGTTTCCTCGAGCTTTTTCTGAAGTCACATACAACAGAGAGAACTTAAGTTCGTGCACAACATGGAAGCAGAACAATAAGATAAACAAAAAATGTAAGGCCTGTACTTAACCACCCAAATATATTATACCTCAGTTTTTTCAAGTTTATCACTCAATTCTTCTGTCAAAAGTTGCTGAGAACTGTAAAGTTCTTGAAGCTCCATCAGATGCTGGTCAAAATCAGAACATAATTATTTTCATTCAAATGTAGCAACCTGGAGAGAACTGTGAGGAAAAACATCTCAATGGAACATACCTTGTCCTTAGAATCGGAATCAAGTTCCATTCGCTCTATTTTTTCAGCCATTGCCTAGGGTAAAAGAGAGATTAACAAATATTAACAACACTTCCATTCCAATTCACGGTAAAACTCAGAAACAAAAAATATTCCATAATCCAATTTTATGGAAATAGCTGAACCTTCTTCTCTGCTTCTTCATTAAGATAACGGTCTCGTGGAATGTAGATCCCATTCTTCTCTCTTGCAGCATATACCTCTAATGGAACACAAAGAAACATGTCAGATAATTTACTTAACAGAAATCACAATCCAACGCACATGCGCGTGCACATACACAAAGAACAATCTAAGTGGTAGTCAACCTTGCTTCAGCCGGTCAATTTCAGAGTACAGATCCTTGATCAATGCAGATTTCATCATCTTCTGATTGATCTGAAATAATAATCAAATGCAAATCATTATGGATGTTACAAAGAAAGGAACTCAAATCAACAATATGAGAAACAGATTTACACTAAAAGAGGATTGACAACACACACACACACACACACACAGAGTGAAGCACCTACTGACCTCAGGTTTATTCTTGATATTCTTGGCACGGTGTGCATAATCTAGGGTGCTGAGTGTTTCTTCCAAACAATGAATGGAGGGTGAAATTGTAGCAATGATGCATGTCTTCGTTTTCCCTCCCAAGGAATCCCTCAATAACCTTGTTAGTTTGCTATCCCTGATATACCAAGCACCATGTAACAATTAAACTTACTTTCCGGGTTTGCATAAATAACCAGGAGACAGGAGGACACCTATTAAATAGTTATACATAGTAGTTCTTACCTATATGGAACATGACCAGAGTGTTCAACTAGTGCATTAATAACTCGACCCAGGGTAAGCAAGCTCTTATTAATCTCCCCGGCTTCCCTCGCTCTACCCTGCATGTAACAATTTCTTTGCAATCAAATACGAAAGGTAAGAGTATGTCTCTTTCAGTCAGAGACTCAGAATAAAACATACGACATACTCACAATATGATGCATCTGCTCTAAATAGTTACATAATTTCATGAGCTTAAGTTGAATATACATTAGTTCTATTCAGGTCATACCTCTCTAGCACCAGAACGTGAAATATTCTCAGAACCCGCAAGGTCAACAAGGTTCAGCTTCCCGCATTTAATCATCTCTTCTCCCTCTGGTGTACACTCCTTAATGTGGATTGTGATTGAAAATATTGAGTGAGAACGACTGCTTTGTTTGTTAAGAAGAGTTTCAGCTGTACGCCTTTTTGCAGAACCTTTTTCCAAGATTTTGTAAATTTCATTCGCAGTACATACTATCTCTTCTTCCAAGCCTCTCACAAATACACCCCCTTTTCCATCCTCCATTAAAGCTATGGGTTTCTTAGATTTGTCATCTGTGAATTTAGAAGTTTCCTCTGGAGCCAAAAGATCTGTTATTTCCTCATTGTACAGCTCTAGAAATGTAACTTTCATGCTATATTCAGCATTCTGAGCTTCTAATATATCAAAAATTTGCTTAACCGCTCTTGGGATAACACCCGCATCATTAGGAAACTCCCCATTCTACAAAAAGCAACAAATTTATCAGCAACGAATACAATTGAAAGCAGAGACAAATACATAGAAATTCAAACAGTATGATGCAAAACCTTTTTTCTTGCTCCTCCTTCCATTGTATATGTTTTCCCAGTTCCTGTCTGACCATACGCAAAGATAGTACAGTTATAGCCCTCGAGTACTTCATTCACAATCGGAGACACAGACTGTTCATACAGTTCCTTCTGTTGGGAGTTCGGACCAAAGACCTAAACCAAATTATCCAACATTACAATCACTTCCACAAAGTCACAACAAATAGCACAAAAATCATTCAATAAACTTAAATTCTGTCAGTTTGGCAAATAAAACCGGGAACTGAACACAAAAGCAATATTATCACAACTTTCAAATTTACATAATTTTGAACAACACAAAAACAAACAAAACCCACAAACCCCTATCCTTAAACAAGTCTAGAGCTCAACCAATCCACTTATTTGAGGTAAATTTTCCTAGGATTTCAGCATCAACAACAAAATGAAACACAAAGAACTTAAAAAAACTCAAAATCTTGCACGCCCCTACTACACATTCCAAAAGAAACAAACAAAATTAAGCATAGAAAACCTTGTCAAAGGCGAACGTTCTATCAATCTGCTTGTTGGCTATATTCTGAATCGCGCAAACTTCCCTTCTATTCTCATTACAAGAAATCACCACCGGCGTGTGGACCCTCAACTCATCATCACTCAATGGCCTAAAATTAGCAAAATCCACAACACCAAAAATCAAGAATCCGAAATCAAAACCAAACCGAACTTAACAAATCAGCCGAATTTAGAAACTCGAAAACTCACCTGCAACGCACAAGAACCTGCACATTGACACCCTTTTCTTTGTCATTCTTGGTGCTGGAATTGGAATCACCAGATCGCAGATCTCGCACCGCTTTATCGCTAGACCGCGGAGTCTGTGCCGGCGATAGTGATACTAATCCTCCTCTTCTCTGCTGTGACTGTGTGGAATCCATGGTGTTATCGTAGTTCCCAAGTCTCAGACCTTTCCCGAATCGGTCAGAACTCACTGAGTCAATCAGTATAACTGAAAATTGAAAATTCTTTCTAAATTAAGCCAATTTATCATCAATCGGAGCTTTTCACAGAAAAATCAGAGACAGAGAATGCGAAAATTTTTATTTAAAAAAAAAATGGAGAGGAAAATAAAATGTAGTGAAAAGTACAATGTGAAAAGAAAAAAATTGAAGGAATTTCGATTGGTAAAAGATAGTTGAGACTTGAGAGAGGTACACTGTTGTTGAATCTAAAGGTGAAATCGACTCGGCACCAAGAAAAGTTTTTAACTCGCTGAGTTGACTCAACTCATAGTTCTCTGCTAACTCCGTCAATGATCAATCACACTCTCACAAAACTCACTCACTCATACGATACACACAGATTGACCAATAATTGCGCAACAAACTTTCTTCTTCTTTTTTTTTAACAAAAAAAAATTTATAATAAATAAATAAATGAAAGATTGAATGTGAAAAATCGCAGTGTGATATTTGGTTTGATTAAAAAGAAAAAGAAAACACAGAGGGACAGAAATGGATGAGTCCGAGTTGGATCGAAAATGACCAATCGGGAAACTAAATCACAAGGAAGTGAAATCGGAATCGGAAACGAAAATGGAAATGGAAAATGAAACTTACAGTAAAAGTTTCAACTGCCGGTATTTCAAGAACTTCGAGTGCGGTACAAATGGCGACGATTCTTTTACAGCGAGAGAAAGAGAGAGAGAAAGTGAATCAGTGAATTTGGATGGTTCTCAAAGATTTTAATAAAGAAGAGAGAGAGAGAGATTTGGAAATGTGAGAGAGGAGAGAGACGGTACTGTGTGAGACTGTGAGTGAGAGAGCGTTGTTTGGATGAGCTAAGAGAGAGAGAATAAATTTAAATATTTAAAAATAAATAAATAAAATATTAAAAATGAACGAGACGTTACGTGGCGTTAGAGAGAGAGAACTGAGAAGAGGACGGCACGGACGGCCGGGGTTAACGACTTAACGGCGTTAAGGAGATCCGTTTCATTGGAATTTTTCCGACCGTTATAAAAGGACAAAAGGTAATTAAAAGCTTTTTTTAAAAAAAATCAGATATATATTTTTTGAAACCGAATCTGTGTCGGGAATTGGCCCCTTGCTCTCTCAGATATTACGAGATTACCCAATGGTATTGGTAAGATCAGTTATTGATATTTGAATTTTTGAGTGTTTATTTAAAACTTGCGTGTGTTATTTTAAAAGGGATTGAGCAGAGCTGGCTCCAATCCGTGAAAAACAGTGGGGCCCTTTACAAAAATTTGAAACATATAATAATAATGTCATATAAAAAAAATGTATGGATTATATTTTTGTTCCCTTTTTTCTAATAATCCTTATGTAGAAATTTGAAATGGGAAACAATTTAATGTTGTGTGCTTTTCAAGTTTTTAAATTTGCAGGCCAGTGGAGAAGATTGTGAGGTTGTGAATCATCTGATTTGAATGATTTGGGTGGCATTGTCATAGACAAATTATGTTTACCAATAAGCTTAAGTTAGTAACACTTCATGATTGATCATTGTATTTCTATATATATATATATTTACTTGCTAATTTTAGTAATGGGGATGATCAAGGGTTAATGATTTGAACAAGTGTATAGTTCATTACTTCTTTTGTCTTTCACACAAGCAAAAAATTATTGAGAGCTTCTCAAAAAAAAAAAAAAAGAGAGAAATAATTTTTTTTTATACAAAATAGAATTCTACTCTTACCTAATTTAAGTGTATATGTGTGTAAAACTCCTTCCTGAAGACTTGAACCCTGACCCTTGCCCCCCACACCCTACAAGTATAAAAGAAATAAATTGAGCCTAACATGTTTGTTGGTGTTGGCTAGAATTAATCAATTAGGATAGAGGATTTTTCTATATTTTACTATTTAAGTATTGTATATGAGACATTGAAAAGTTTTCAATGAAAACTATTAAGAGTAAAAAAAGAAGAAGTTTTATTTATAAAAGTAGAAACTCATATTTTTATAATAAAAAAAAAGGTTGAAATCGTATGACTTGAAAGAGAAATAATAATAGCATCCAATCAAAAATCGTACAATTTTCTTCAAACATTTTTTGTTTATAGTAAAGTAACTTACATTAACATAGTGGTGGAATAAAAAGGGGGCAAGTGTACCACTATTCTGCCTATAAAATCTTGCATAGGATTTCGTAGAAGAAAGGGGCAACATACTTTAGGGACTGTTCTAGGAGATTTTACCTTTTTTTTTTTTTTTTTTAAATGAGATTGGTAGAAAATTTATTGCTAATAAAAGATTTTACTTTTTTTTTATTTTTTAAATGAGATTGGTACATGATGAAGGAGCATAGTCCCTTAACTAAAATTACAAAAATAACCAAAAACTCTAATAAATAGAGAAAAGAAACAAAGATTTCCACGCAAAAATTAGTTGTGATCAATAAGATCCAAAAAAGGCAACCCAATTAATGTTTTTTTTTTTTTAGCCAAAATGTCTTAGGAAAGAAAAGTTATAAGAAAAGCTCCAAGCGGAGCAACAAGAGAGCCATGGTAGCAAACCCCAAATTTAGAGTCATGGTAGGCATTTTTTTAAGGACAAAACTTAGGTATATTATCTTAAGTGTTGTTCCTTAGGTTCCTCTCTTAAGATTTTGTCATGTGAATTTTTTTTTTTTTATGAGATGGAAGTGTATTTTTAAACCCCTTACCTTCCCCCTTGTGTGTGTGTGTGTGTGTTTGTTTGTTTCTCAAAAAAAAAAAAAAAAGTTAAGTAGCCACATGACTGAACCTTAAGAGAGGAACTTAAGGAACAGTACCTAAATATTGTACTTAAATCTTGCCCTTTTTTTAATTGTTGATTGTACGTGCCACTAGTGAGGAGTTAAATAATTGGTTTTTGTAAGCTAATATGGTATCTTGTTTAATATAATTAATGCGTTTAACAAATGCATTCTATTAGTGAATTTAGGGATGCATCTAGTTTTACACTCAATTCCACACCCAATTAATGTGTTTAGTTATGATTGGTGCACAGTAAGTTGAGTATCAGTGATGGACTTACGGAAAAGTGATGTTACTGTCATTATAAATTGATAAGTCAATACAATGTGAAATTACATAGTTTTGTTGTATTTTTACTCTCAAGTTAGGGATAAACAAGTTAATAATGCCACTTCAAAAGTTTATTTTAAAGGGAAAGTGTAAGGTAAATGTAATGAATTTGTTCAATTATAGCAAAGGACAATGCATCCCAAGAGGATTCAGACACAGTCAACACCTGCTTTTGAATTTTTATTTATTTATTTATATTATTATTATTATTATTATTATTATTATTATTACTATTTTGAACTTAGTGGATAACACAAAAAGGAAATTCAGACCTATCAGGCGCTTCTCCATTTCATTTTAGGCCACAAAGATAAATTTTGAATAGGCCATAGCACAAGTGGTCAAAAAATACTTTAGACAACATTTACTAATTTATGAACATTGGCACTCCAATATGTGAAGCGTTGGGATTAATAACAATCAAACCTTAATTTTAAAATTTTCGGGTCATTTACGAATATTCAACTCATTAATGAGGGTTGGTTGTGTATTCTTTATCATCATTCTATTATATGTGAAGTTATGTATTAGGATCCTCTATATTTAAATGAATTCATTTCATGGCTTGTATAAAATATTACAAACCTAAAAGTATATCGAGGGCCACGTTATTTAAAATGACATGGTATTATGTGCACTCTTATACTCGAGAAATAAAATCTTAATTGTGAAATGGAAAGAATCGTGTCATGCAAGGTCATACATTTTGTAAGTTACTCAAAAAAAAAAAAAAAAAAAAAAAGTCATACATTTTGTAAATTCCGTAATTGACATGCTATTTTTGTTACTTTTATTTAATGTTATTTTAGGGCCAAAATGGGGATATACCTCTTTCGGCAAAAAATTCCAACAAAATACCCAATTTCTAAAACTCGATTTTTAGAAAATCGAGTTATAGCCAAATTAAACTTAAAAAAAAAAAAAATTTTGTGGAACTCGAGTTTTACTTGAAAATTTTCAAGGAACTTGAGTTCATGGGACTCGAGTTTCACACTAAAATTCGATTTTAATAAAACTAAGTTTCAAAACATGGACATATTCTTAAATAGTTAAAAAAAAAAAAAGACATTTTGTTGAAACTTTTCACCGAAAGTAATATATCCCCATTTTGACCTTATTTTTAGTATTGCTCTACTTTTTTTTATTCATTCAAATCAAATGAAGTCACTTGTTCTCATTAATGCATTGATTGTACTGTTTAGAATATAACCAAGTCATTTCATACAAATTCTTCTCGTCTTTTCATTAATGGGTTATGACATTAGGGCATTTGTTAACAAATAATTTTAGAAAAAGTTTTTATGCTACTTTAATAGGAAATATAAAAAGCAGTGAAAACATCAGTTATTTTTCTAAAATTTTTTATAAGATATATTTTAAATCACTGCCCTTAAAGTATCAATTAACTTTTCCTATTGTTAATAAATGTCTCTTTCATTTTTAGGCAAATTCCTCATGACCAAGTTCTACCAGCTGGGAAACGAACTCGGATAAGCTTGTTGCTTAAGTTACATATCGTAACTGACAAATATTTGTAGATGATGTTTTAAGAAAGCCATTGACTTTTAGTCCATCAAAGCTAAGATGGAATCTAATTTAATTATAATTAGACTCTACTCCACCTGAAATGGTAGAAGCTGATGGAATAATGGATACCATCTTTATTTGCCAAAAGCTTTTAACTTTTTTGCCCTTTGTTTCAGTGTGTTTTTTATGACAAAATAAGCATATATAAAATTAGTTAATTTTTAATTTTTTTGTTAATATAAAAATTACCTGAAATGGTAGAAGCTGATGGAATAATGGATACCATCTTTATTTGCCAAAAACTTTTTAACTTTTTTGCCCTTTGTTTCAGTGTGTTTTTTATGACAAAATAAGCATATATAAAATTAGTTAATTTTTAATTTTTTTGTTAATATAAAAATTACTAAAAATTATATCGTTTATAACATATTTAGCAAATAAATTACAGGAAACTATGAAATACCCAAACAGACGATCATCCATGAGAAACCCAGATCAGGCCGAGGAAATTGTTTCAAGTTTGGTGGAAATGGCTACAAAAATCTTCAGGCTGCAGGCAACACCTTTTTGCAAAACATCAACACATTTGTTTACCAATTTAATGATATGATAACGTTAATACAACTCTATAGGAAATGTACTCAACAAATTCCTACAAACAAAAACCAATCAGCTGATTGGTGAAATTAATCTAATGAGGTGGAACTGTTACACTAGTGAATGTCTCATACTATCACATTGTTCGCATTTAATGTGATTAGTTTATAAAAGCCCTCATACATCAAGAAAAAGAAACAGGAAAGAACATTAATTGGCTTTCGTGGGAATGTGTCTACCTAACACACTTTTCTTGAATTAGGCACAAGTGTCATTGACAGAACAATCCCTTTATTACTTTTAACTAATCGCCTGGTAATGGAATTATTACTTCAATTCACAGAGTTCTAGTTAAAGGTTATTCTCAACGCGTTTATAGATGGACTATTTTGTAAAAGTCTTAATATTATTTTTATAAAAAATATAAAAAATTGTCAAAAAATTAATTATTTTTTTAATAAATTTTTTTAAAAATATCTTATAAACTAATGTATTTAGAACTTTTCTCATTCGCAATAACAGTATAGCGCGGTATTCATCCAAAAGAAAAAAAAAAATAGAGTAGAAATATGTATGTTTAATATGTATGTTTAATAGAAAACTGGAAAAACCAACCTTACTATAGAAAATTGGAAAGATATCAAATACGTATGTTTAATAGCTTGAGAGGATAGAAGAGTAGAAAGGATAAAAATTAATTACTATTATATCCTACTATTAAAATTAAAAGAATGAAAAATTGCATGTAGTTTTGTAATTCTTGTTATGCCATTTGCTCCTCTTTTCTCTCTAATTTGGAAAGGAAAAAAAAAAGGTGTGTGGAAAATTCTATCCATTTTATTTTATTTTTTTCTCACCCATTTCACACCAATCAAAAAACAGAAAATCACATTTTTCTTTCCCCGTTTCCTTTCTCCGTTTTCCCTCACTTTTTATCACAACCAAACAGTGTAAAATAGACTGGAATTCTCGAAAAGAATGTGAAGAGATGGGGACACAAAGGGAAAAGAAATTTGATGATAATTATAAGGAAAACAATCAAAACAAAGTGGGGTTTGTGTGTGGTGGTAAGGTTGCCCCACGTGATAAAGAGTGATGTGAGCAGGCACATGCTATTGATGCCTTTTTTATTTCAAAAACCTCTCATTGCCTTATTTGCCTAAATAACTCTTGCTGCCCTAACCTCCCGTATATTTGACCCTGTTTATTATCTTATAAACTCTTTTTCACAGCTTCCAAGTTCCAAGTGAAACAAGATCCTTTTAAGGTTATGTAGGAATTCATGTCATTCTTTACATGGAAAACTTTCAATTCACCCTTAAGGACATTTCTTTGTTTTTCATCAATTTGGTGAGTTGCCACATCTAACATAATTGCTTCTAGCAAGTATCTTTTCTTGTAAATTCTACTAGCTAGTTACTTAGGACATATTTGATCTACTAAAAGGAGATTAAATTATTAATAGTAATCTTTAGTACTTGAAATAGAAGATATTGTAATGGAATAATTATTATTATTCATAAGTTTGGTTATTTCATGTGAAAAAATTGCAAAAGATGATGTATATAAAAAAATTTTATTTTAAGAAATAAATTAATTTTAAAACGTATTGCATGCACTAAAGAATAACTAGAATAGCTAGGATTAGTCATTTATTCTATGTAATAACTAATTAATGTAATAAAGATCCTACCAAATTACTAAATAGCAATTACACATGAATTTTTTCTCAAAAAAATAAAAGTTATTACGTACACATGAATAACTATTTTATTATAAGAGCTATTATAGTATACCAAACATACCTTTAAATTCTTTAGTGAAGGACTTAACAGTTTCAATGAAAGGATGAAAAAAAAAAATTATTGTGAACGAAGAAAATGAAGGGATTTTATAAGACTGAATGAAACCTCAAATGCCCGAGATATCCATCCCCCTTTACCTAAAAAGGAGTAAAGGACTAGAAGGCTAGATTATATGACTGTAAAGCACGTCCATGATGAATATATATATTTGGTATTCGGTTCTTCAGTATCCATCAAGCTTAGGCCAATTCTGTGCGTTGATTCGATTGGAGCTTTTGTTTTTAGTGTTGTTGGCTCTTTATTGTCGCTCTCACCAATATGAAACGAAATTATTAAACGTACAACCATCAACCATGTAGCCTGTAAGCTGTAACTGTAAGTCCTTATAGAAGCCAAAAAGAAGTAACGATTTTTTTTTTTGGGGGGGGGGGGGGGGGGGGGGGGGGATAAAAGAGAAAGAAGTAAAGTTAGATTATTGATAAGTTCAAAAAAAAAAAAAAAAGGTACATCCTCATGTGACCATTCATTTCCAGAAGTTTAAAAATCTAGAAAGAGTTCCAAACAGGTAAGAGAAATTAATGTAGTTTCCTTCAAAGTAAGAAAAACTATTGTTTGTTTACCAAAAATAGAAAAAAGAAAAAAAACTAATGAAATTTAACAAAATACCAACATTTGGGTGGTTTAGTTCGTAGGATACTGGGCCAACAAGTCTCAGGACTTGGATTCAAACCTTAACAATTAACTGTGTATTGGTGCTTCTTATATTCCACCTTCATTCCAAATAGTTGACCTAAAAAATAAGTGAGTTTCACACACAAACTGGGAGTATGGGGTCTTGCTTAAGAGCGGATAAGATGCTACTATAGTCATGTCCAAGTAAGGAAGCCACACTGGTCATTGATCTACCCATTTTTTGTTTGCCAAAAAAAAAAAAAAAAAAAAAGCTGATGAAATTTAATACAATCTTGCCCTATTATCAGAAATTTTTCTATATACATTTTGAAGGAACTTAATTTGGGGAATTTTATTTTACTAGACTCTTATAAGTTATATCTCACATGTCTTTTTATGTTAGACCCTTGATATTCAAGATGGGTGATTGAGCGTGGTGGAACCTTCCACTTGGTGTGCATGGAACAATGCTGAGTTCTAGCCAGTTCACTTGAACAGTTCGATGTGTTTACACGGCCTGTGGTGTGTTAAATATTAAACATGTTCACATATAGTGCACAAGTATAAAAAAGGTGGTAGCAAGTAGCAGCATGCCAACATGGTAGAACAGTTACCAAGTAGTTACTTCTTATGAACAGCCTTGTCAATGTGATGGTATGGCATGAAAAGCTTCCAGGGAAAACCAGTTGTGTCCCGAAGACAGTTCCTAATTTGTTAGCAAGTCCAGGTTCAGTATACCCAAGTAGCTGCCATTATAGTAATTTCCTATATGTTTCTTAAAGTTGTTGGGGACATCATTAAAGAGAAGGTAAAATAGAACATATCATAAGGGAAAATAATATATTATGTCTATTTGTGTAAATTTTGTAAGCCTTGGTAGCTGATTTTGACTATGGCATATCCCAAGTAAGTGATTCGTGTCCAACGTACTTTGTGGTAAAGTTTTAAAAGTTGGGAGTATTCTCTTGTGATTTCTCCGTGTTTTGTGATAAAGTTTTAAAAGTTGGGAGTAATCTCTTGTAATTTCTCTGTGTGGTATGAACTCTTTCACACAAGCAGTTAGTTGTTTTGCTTTTGCTTTGTGTAGGGTTTTTGACTGAGATTAAGTAGGATTTAATTTTTTTAGTGGCATCATAATGCATAAATTTTGGTGTGAAACTTTTTAATGACAATCGGTATTAGAGTGTGGTTTCTAGATCATGGTAGGTGAACGTTCTTTGGATGAGTTTATGAGAAAATGATCCTATGTAATTTCTGTGTGCTGTGTATTCTAAGATTCATAACTGTTGGTTGTTTTTTTCCGTGTTTGTGTTGGCTTATTGGTAAAAAATTTGGGCAAGAAATTTGCCCGTGTGATACTTGTTTTCAAATTTTAAACAATATTATATGTATTTTACTTTTTCACTCACACGTATTTTTAAAAAATACAAATAACGTTACTAAACGGCCTCTACTTTCTCCTCCACAAGAAACTACACTAAATATCTGATACATGTTTCCTCTCTCTTACATAGAAGTAAATATCACAGGATGTATGGTGTAAGTCTTTTAATGTATGGTATACTGCCTTTTTATCAGTATCTTTTTGTATGATATTCCCAGCCTTGATTTGTTAGCTTTTGACAAAGCTGAGCTAAAGTGTACTAGAACTATTTTTTCATTTGATGCAATCTCATTATTTACTCCAAAAAAAAAAAATTACTTTGACTCTTCGCATCCTAAACACATCATAATCTTATTTAATACAATACTTTGACTTTCTCTTTTTAATTAAGCCAGCTTCCATCATATGTATGGTACTTCCATACTGTGGTGACACTGACAATATATTCACCTAATCAGCCATAATGATGATTGCTCATTTAACACTAAAAAAACGGAAGAAAAAGATATGTCATTAACTTCTTTGAACGTGAACAAATCCTCTTCCACACATATATGGCTAAGGGCACATGGATGGTCTAGCGGGATTTGGATCAAGACTCTCTATTAAACAAATAAAAAAGAAAGAAAGAAAAGGCTCAGCAATGGCCAGATAAATACACTGGCTTTCTTAGTATCTTTCGTTGAGTGAAGTGAAACTGTTACTTGGTACATACTCTACATACATGCTGCGTATGCTTCACTTCATAACTACTTTTATCCATCTACGTGAGTCCTTTTTCACTGACATTTACACTAAAAGAGATTTTGATTCTTTCTAACTATGAAACCATATGCTGCTTTAAACTCCAATTGCTAACATGTCCCTTTAATTAGCTAAAGTGGTAGCAGAGCAAAAGTGTCTTATTCTTACTTAACATGTCCCAATTGCCAACCTCATTCTGGCAGCAAGTTAGTTGGTGGGCTTATTCTGTAAGTCAAGTTGTTCCAAGTAAAATTGGTCAAACTGAAACATGTTTCAAAGATAAGGAGGCTGCTGATTATTTATCATTCATCATACAAACAAGAAGACAAAGAGAGACAAAGTGGTTAATATATAGAAGAGCCCAACGAATGGAATTGAAGTATAAATGCCGCAACACTATATATGTTATATTTGAGTCAAGATATGGGATTAAAATGTGATAATATGAATAATTTTTTAACCACTTTGTACCAAAAAAAAATTTGGGTGCACGTGTCTATGGATAAGCAAAGGAGGAAGTGTGGGGTAGGTTAGCTTTGTGTTTGTAAGCACAAGTGATGCAGAGGTCATGTGGGTAAAAGGAATAAGTTTCTGAGTCTGAAACATAGTGAAGTTAATAAAACAAGCAAAAGATGATGTGGGGTTGCTCTAGTTTTGCTTTAGGGGAAGCTAATGCAGCGAGAAGTATGTTTTGTTATTGCTTGGAAGGAAAAAGAGATATAAAATCCCCATAGTTTAAGAAATCATCTTACCCCAAGCTTTTGGAGAATTTGGACAGCACAGCAGACAATCATAGTATCCCATGTTACCCACCTATACGGTCTAACATCATGGGTCCTCAAGTCAAAAAGAAACGATATGACAACAGAACATGAAAATGGCAAGGAGAGTGTATTATATTGGATATTATTTAGTGTATTTGCTAATTTGGAACTTTTACTTTTGGTCCATTGGAGGCCCATTAGTCATATAAGCTACATGTTCAAATTGTTTGGACCTTAGTTTGAGAGGCAACTCTCTTCCTTTGGACCTCGGTTTGATAATTTTGAAGCCAAGTTGTCCCACTCCATATTCCATAATGATAGCAACTTACAATCAAGATAGGCTAACAACTATATGGAAAATGAAATGCTTCAATAGTACCATGAAGGTTAACACCAACAGCCTAGTAGCTCACTAATACTCTTATTAAGGAATGAGGTTGAAGGGGGATTGAAGATTTCTTTGTCAATACAAAGGATGGGCGATAGAAGTGTTCAAAATGACCAAATATATATATATATATATATATATATATATATATATATTCTGGAAAAAACAAACAAAATCAGACGCTCCATTTTATTCTTTTGCATATTTTAATTGGGTACCTAAACATACATAGACAGCACTTTTCAATAGAAGTAAAAAATGCCACCTACAAAACATCAAATAAATTCCCAAATCCTTTAGCTTTTTAGTGACATTAACATATTACCTAATGCCTAATTTAAATTTAAAATTCGAAATCAATGCCAAGGCAATACCATATTGATGTCACAGTATGCTTACAAGATAATTTTAAATTGTGGAAAGTGCTCGGGATGCACCCACATTACCTGTGGACTTGCAATTAATTGTCGTTTACTCTAGTTGACATATATATAGTCTAATTGTAGCATATTTCTCCTCCCAGACCTCTTAAGCTTTTCTCTTCTTTGGTTATTCCCTGGATGGAGATCGGAGAGATAGCTAGATGATAGATGACACTGCCAAGGGATTAATTAACTCTGTGTGTGTGTGTGTGTGTATATATATATATATATATATCCAACTCATCTACTATTTGAAGAAATTGAAAGAGGCACAACTCGATTCTTCCCCAATGGTGCACCTAGGACAAGAGTCACAAGACCATCCATATGTCATGGATCTCAATTTGTTTTATAAAGTTCTTCAAGTTTCTAGTGCTTTGAGTTTTTAATATAAATTTTTCTTAGCAATATAAAAAATTTGCCTACCTCAACCTGCATTTATAGAAAGTTCATCAGAGTAGTAGCTCAAATGTATGTCAGATTTAAGAGGTGCTAGCTGTTCAGGGAAACACTAGAGTGGAATGCTAGTTCATGAAAACACAAGTGAGGAATGCCATTTCACGTGAATTTTCTTTTCAAATTATATATTTATTAAAGCTTGGATGTTTCATGGTTTGTAGTTGGGACCACGAATATTTAGATTTAATTTCATGAATCTAATGGCATATGTAGTATCACATCATTTAAATTTTCATTATACAAAATGCATATAATTGCATATTTTTAAAATGTACTTATGTATGTGCAAACTTTATAAGCTAGTTTAAATAATAAAAGGTCCAATAGAATTTATTGTCTTGGGCCTCAAACTATATTAAGTCGGCCCAAGTTGTTTCCATGATGTGTAATAATCCTTGTGAGCTAATCCATTCAAGAATTGATTGATCTACAAATCCATGACAAAATGCAATGGGTAATCAAATTTTATTTATTTATGGTCTTGGACTTCTTAGTCTAGTTTTAATTAAATGACTAACCTTCAAAGTTCAAGTATCCCAATTTAGAATTGTTTAGTTTTCTTTATAAGAAAAACTAGATCTTAAATCTCCCTTCCTCCATGTCTTATAATGTTTGAATTATGTTTTTTTTTTTTTAATAAAGAAGGGTAGGTTTAGATGTCCCATTTTTGGCTAATTAATTAGATTGCACGTTGACTTAAAAAAAATTAAATAAAGATTGCACGCACATTGCCAAATAGAGCCCAAGCTAGTTTAAATAAAAAAATGTCCAATATAATTTATTGTCTTAGGCCTCAAACTATATTGAAGTCAGCCTTAGTTGTTTTCACGATGTGGAATAATCCTTGTGAGCTAATCCATTCAAGAATTGATTGATCTATAAATCCATGACAAAATGCAAAGGATAATCAAATTTTATTTATTTTTGGTCTTAGACTTGTTAGTCTAGTTTTAATTAAATGACTAAAGTTCAAAGTTCAGGTGTTCCAATTTAGAATTGTTTAGTTTTCTTTATAAGAAAAACTAGATCTTAAATCCCCCTTCCTCCACCGTTATTCCACCTCCACAGGTTGCCAGCAGGAAAAAAAAAAAAAAAAAAAAAAAACCCACGCCGAACTATTTCTATTTGTGAGTACTCTGTTTCTATTTTTCCTTTCTTTTCTGCTCTGTTTTTTTTTTCTTTCTTTCTTTTTCTTTTCTGGTCTAACACTATGTGCTCTATGTGAATGCGTTTAGAGGTTCTGACTCTATGTGTTCTATGTGAAGCCGAACTGAATGGTCTTGAATGCGTTCTATGTGAAGCCGAACGCATGTGAGTGCTCTGTTTTTTGTTTTGTTTTGTTTTTTTTTCCTTTCTTTTCTATTGTGAGTGCTCTGTTTCTGTTTCTTTTCTGGTTTGTGAGTGCTCTGTTTCATTTGCAGGCAGCCTTTTGTCGATGCTGTTGTAACCAAGTCCAAGCACTATTTCTGTGAGCATTGTGCAGTACTGTAGGTAAGTCCTTGCAGTCTTTTATGCTACTAGAGTACCTCATTCTATTAAGTACAGAATATAAGGCTACATAATTTAAAAGAAGAAATAAAGTATTGTTTTGATGTGAATGTTGCTTTTCACTACTGCAAGTGATACTTAAACTAGCATATTACCATGAGCATCCTGCATTTAATTTACTTGCAATCAGGTAAAGCTACCTTTATTATAGGTACTTAGTATTTAATTAGTGGAGGGGAAAAAATCATGTCCCACATATATATGACAGCACTAATTCACTGTTCATCCAATCTCAATAAAAATTGAAATCTATGCCAAGAACTACTAATCAGAACAAATTGTTTAGGCTTAATATCATCTTGTCGGTAGCCTGTGCAACTATACTATTCTCAAACCATATATATAATTAAATGCAAGACTTCAGTATTGCTAAATCTAATACTAAGAACCTTAAAGCTCCAAAAAGGATAAAATCACTCAAAGCTATTTGATGATTTTGTGACTGAGATAAAAGAATGGCATATTTTTCTCTAAATAGAAAATACTAGGGAAAAAGGAGGGGTGAGGGGATTAAGCTAATTCAAAAAGTAGGACTTACTAACTTAGCATGGCTAGTAGCATAAAAGACTGCAAGGACTTATTTACAGTACTGCACAATGCTCACAGAAATAGTGCTTGGACTTGGTTACAACAGCATCGACAAAGGCTGCCTGCAAATGAAACAGAGCACTCACAAACCAGAAAAAAAAAAAAAAACGAAAACAGAGCACTCACAATAGAAAAGAAAGGAAAAAAAAAAAAAAAAACAAACAAAAAACAGAGCACTCACAACAGTTCGGCTTCACATAGAACGCATTCAAGACCATTCAGTTCGGCTTCACATAGAACACATAGAGTCAGAACCTCTAAACGCATTCACATAGAGCACATAGTGTCAGACCAGAAAAGAAAAAGAAAGAAAAAAAAAAAAACAAAGCAGAAAAGAAAGGAAAAATAGAAACAGAGTACTCACAAATAGAAATAGACTGGCGTGGTTTTTTTTTTTTTTTTCCTGCTGGCAACCTGTGGAGGTGGAATAACGGTGGAGGAGCAATAGAGGAGGAATAGAGAGAGAGAGAAACTTAGGTTTAGAAAATAGAGAGAGAGACTAACGGAGAGAGACTAACGTAGAGAGAGAGAGAGTAACGGAGAGAGAGACTAACGTAGAGAGAGAGAGAGTCAGACGTGTGTTTTTTTTGGGGTTTAGAGATAGGTTTAATAGGTAATAAATGAGAGCAATTAATGAGATTTTATTAAAAATATTTCTAAAAATGAGGGTTTATTTTTAACCGTTGAATCTACTTAAATCCAACGGTTTAAAAAATGTGTAACTTTAACCCATCTCATATATATATATATATATATATATATATATCTTCGTGGAAGTTCACCCATTCATACGCACGACAAGTATTCACGGTTGTTTAACCCAAAAATTAATATGAAAATAGAAACTTCCACCCATGGACCACTGTCAAAAAGTGACAGTCAATAATGTATACCTAAGAGCAATTGCATCAGTTGATGCAAAAAATTTTACATTTTACAAGTTTAAAACCTACTTTTTCTATTTTACACACCTATTTTTACAAAACACTCACATCAGTTGGTTTATTATACACCTTTATTCAAATAAAATATTCATTTTTTACCATTTTTTATTATTCTCTCGCTCACCGCTTTTCTCTCACAGACCCAATCCGAAAGGACCAAAACCCATCTCCCTCAGAACAACTCTCTCTCACAGACCCAAACCACCACCACACAAACCTTAAGATTTTAGCTTCGACGAAGCACTTGTTCATCGCCTCGTTCAACGCCTCGTCATCGCCTCGTTCAACGCCTCGTCATCGCCTCGTTCAACGCCTCGTCATCGCCTCGTTCAACGCCTCGTCATCGCCTCATCGCTTCAGTGGGTTCCGAAGGTTGATCCTCCTCTGCTGCGGCTGTGAAGGTTGATCAAAGCCTTCTCCATCTCTCGCCGAAGTCGACACCGACGAAGATGACGCCATGTTCTCTGGCCAAATCCGACAAAAATCTGAGAATCCTGACGCCGACAAAGAGAATTGGCGAAAAGGTTTGATGACTGGCGGCAATGGTGAGAGTGAGAGCTAATGAGGAATAGGAGGAGTGAGGTGAGGTGAGAGCAGTGACAAGGAGAGAGTTTGGTGAGAGTGAGGTGAGGTGAGAGCAGTGACAAGGAGAGAGTCCGATGAGAGTGAGAGTGAGAGTGAGAGTAGAGGTAAGAGAGAGAAAAAATTAATAAAATATTAAATCCACATGCTACAGTAACCGTGCATATACGCGCAGTTACTATAGCAATTGTGCAAAAATGCACAATTTTACACCCACTACTGTGAGTGTATTTTTGGGCCAAAACGTGTAAAAGGACTACCTTTTTGTATTTTGCAAAACTTTCAGATTGTTAAATCATATTGGACGACTAGACTCACCAGTCATCAGTCAACTTGTTCTCACTGGGAAATGTTTTTCTTTGGAAAATGACATACTTTTTTATTATAAATTAATCTCTCTTTCTGATATGACATCTAATCTTAATCTCATGAATCTATCTCATCTCATCTCTTTTTCTGTTTGACTATCTTGATATCTTTGACTTTAAGAGTAAAAAAATGTTTGTTCGTAGTAGGTATCTTTCGTTTTATTATAAATCTATATTATATGTATGTGAGTGTGTATGATACTTTTTTTTTTTTTAGAATCATGTATGTTTGAATTAATTATGTGAGTTTTTTTTTTTTTTTTTTTGGGTTATAATATTTCTTTTGTAAATTGTGACGTGTGTTGATGTGTGCGTGTATAGTATAAATATAATATAACTTTATATAATTTAATAATTAGAAAATACAAAGGATTTGTTACATATGTGAATTGATATAATACCTTTTTGTTATAAATTTAGTGTTTCAATAACCAAAAAAAAAAAAAAAAAGTTAGTGATTGTGTAAGTATTTGAATAGTTAAGTAGACATTTAATATATTATTTATGTACAGATAAGTGTAGCTATGCTGATCAATAATTAATAATCACAATGCTAGTAGGTTAAGTTTTGTCATTTAGTTTAAAATATTTTTAGAAAAAAAATGACAAATAAATAGTGATAACTGCATAAAAATAAAAATTTTATACAAATTTAATAAAATAAAATAGTCACACCTACCCACATTGACAACTAGTAATAAACTATTATGTATTAATTTTCAAAATAAGAAAGCTCGTAGAAGAAAATTGTAAAACTTGATGTATTTGCATTTTTTTTTTTTTTTTTTTTTTGTTGAGAACTCAATATATTCAAGCAAGAGAATCAATCTCGTACCGAAAGCTGTACCAGTTTGACTAGTGGTATGATATATATATATATATATATATATCGATACCGGTTAATATCGGTGTACCGTTTCGGATTTACCACTATTTTTTATATTTATAAATATATATATATATATATAATAAAAATAAAAGTTTACCATAAAATATTACCTCAATTTAGAACAAATTATTTATGGTGTTAGACTTTAGCATCAACTAAAAAACACACACACACACACACACACACACACACACACAATATAAAAAATAGAAAATTGTTTATTATTAAGAAAACAAATAATACAAATAAGTTATCATTCTGCTCTTATAAAAATTCAAAAAACTAAAAAAAAGGCTTTTCTCTGTACCGATCGGTATGCCCGGTACTGGCCGAAATGCCCGAAATTAGCCAGTACGACCAGTATTTAAACTAATAAGAAATGTTGGAGTTTCAGTACCGGTGCACATACCGGTACAGTACATACCGATACGGTACGATATCTCTTCCTTGTATTCAAGCTCTTTATTTATTAAATTGTGTTTAATTTAAGTTTCTTAGTGACCTTCTGAAAAAATTTCATCGAGCCTTCACTGCACAATGTACAATTTCCCTAGGTCAAAATGATACTCAGTTGTTTTTTAGGGAGCCTTTAAGCTTAGGCCACTTAGGTCATGACATAGGCCCCCTATTAGAGAAAGACCCCCAAATGTAGGGGATATAATTTTTTTTTTCTTTTTATTAAAAGAAATATATGAGTGGTATAATTTTTCCTCCAGTCTTAAGAAGACTAAAATAATTGATTGATGTTAAAGATAGTACAAATATACATTAGTTTTACAAATTGATGTGTCATTAATTACAAGAAGCAATTCAAATACTCATTTATTATCTTGTTCAAGTTCCACCAATTAGTGTGTTTGCAGGTCGATTAAGGTAAGGTTTGAGCTCAAATCATACTTGAACCAAGAACGAAGGACCCTTCATTGACTGAGTGCATCAACAGGTTAGATTAAGTTGAATTTTCCATGGTTGAGTTGGTTTTGGTCGAAATCGAGAGAAGTATCTGAGATTGATAATCGATGGTTCTTACTCAAAGATCTTACGATCTCCATTAGATTTGGCAAAGTTCTCCTCAAAAATCAACCTAACTAACATTAAGTGAATTAGTCATATTAAAAATAAGAATAATATATTTTACATAAAATAAATAAAATATAGAACTAAATATTATTTTAGTGATATTTAAATAACAAAAGGCTCAATTGAATTTATGGCTTTAGACCTTAAACTATATCGAGCCCACCCTGGTTATTTTGATGATGTGTAGTGATCTTTGTGAGCTTATCCATTCAAGAGTTTGTTGTTTGGTTAATTTGAAAACTATTCTAACCCTTGTTCCTTGCCAAAGTTTTAAGTTTGGCCATAATACAGTGTCGGCATTTAAAGTCTATACATTGAGTGCTTTTATTAGACCTTGATGTTTTTGATGAGAGGTTTTTTTACCGTAAGGTTTAAAAAATAAGTTCTATTAGTTTTTCCATATGGTTTCCTTAATTTTCTTATATACACAGGTTAATAGAGAAACAAAATCAGTAAAGTGTGATATTAAGAAATGGTTTATCATTTGCACCGCGACACTAACTGCCGCATGCAGTTTTGGTGTTGGCATATGAGTGTCTTCCCTTATCTCATCTCCCTTTCCATATATATGTGTGTGTATGTTTCTCAAAAAAAAAAAAAAAAATGCCTATTTTCAGTGACGTGTCATTTAAAAAAAAAAAAAAAACACAGTGGCTCTACCCTATCCAAACTCATATTTGAGACATAATTTCGAATTGTAATCCTTTTTTTTTTTTTCTAAATTTATTTATTAGCTTCAAGCACCTGCTATGAATGGAAACCAGTTCTCAGGCCCAGCTCAATTTCTTTATGTTTTTGCGGTGTGTCATGTGATTTATTCAAGAAAAAGATAAACTATAGCATGCGATGTGGATCAAGGGTCAGAACTACATAATATGAGGGACTAAAAATATATTTTGACATTTAAGTTTCCTATATTTTTGGTAATGACATTGTTTCTAAGATGGTGGGGTCATTGTTAGTGGTCCTGTATAGCTGTTTAGACTACAGAGTCCAACTTCAATTTCATTAAGCCTTGTTCATAATATTTCTTTTCTTTCCCTCACTTCTTTTGGAACCATTACGCCTTGGATCATTATTCTTGAATCTTGATGTTAAGGTCTATCCCGCTCACTTCATAATATTTCTTGTTCATAATATTTTGCCGTGCTTTTTGGGCTGGGCTGCGCACTACTGTCGCCCTCCATCCAACTGCCCTGTAAGCCGGCCTTGATGACCTCACCTTCGGCTGCTGTACGTGGGGGCTGCTTTTGGAGAGGGATTTGCTATTTTGCATGAAACAGTGAAGGGTGTGGTAGGCCAAATCATCATGTTCAAATCCAATCTTAAACGCTTAGAATCCACGCTACGTCGTATAGCACCACAGACCCAAGAAATAAGAGAATTAAGCCTAGCTCTTAATCGCCCAGAAAAGGATACAGAGAGCTTGATCGAACAAATGAAGAAGGGCAACGAGATGCTTTCCAAAATCAAAACCAAGCCGTTGCTGGATTTTGAACTACTGTGTCAAAGCCTATTCTTATTCGAAACAACTTAAGGAGTTGAACGATGCCATTGAAGAGTTCTGTCGGGTTGATTTGATATTACAGATCGCAAGGACTGGGCTGGAGACTTCGGGTAAGGTGGATCGTGTTTTGGAGCATTTGGACAATTCTGACGTGAAGAAGAAGTTTGGGGCTCGGACATTGTCGTGTGCAGTGCCTATTCCCCAGGCCCAGGATGATATTGTTGGGTTGGATAAGCCATTGAAGGAGTTGAAGATGGAGCTGAAGAAGAAAGAGGAGCAGGTGCTTCTGTTGACGGCTCTTGGAGGTTGCGGGAAGACCACTTGGTCAAAATGCTTTGTTGGGATGACGAAATTAAAGGTACTGTTTTTTTGGGAGAAGACACCAACCTGTTTACAAGTAAAAAGAGGAACAAATACAAGCCTGATTGCTTAGGGTATTTAATTAATAGTTTTGGTTGTTTAAATAACACAATAGTTTTTGTTATTTAAATATTAATAGTTTTTTAAATTATAAAATATGTATTTTTACAATTTTTTTTATATACATATACTTTCACAATATTTAAACAACATTACTAGAACAATATTACCAAACGGACCTAAGTGAACTTTAGCAGTTAAATTGTATTTTCTTATTATATTCTATAAAAAATTATTATCTATGTTATTATTAAATATTTAAATTTTAAATTTTTTTAGTCTTAAATTATGCTTGAAAAATAAGTTTATGGATCAAACATTAAATAATAAATGATTTAAACTAAATTTCAAATTTAATATGCATGTTAAGAATATAAAAAATATATAATTCAACAGTTAAAATATTTAACTATGTTAAGTTAAAATTTTAAAATATGTAATTATGTTAACTTTCGGTGGGAGTATGTAGTCCTACAAAATAGTTTGTAGGCAAATTATGTCCTAAAAAAATAAAATAAGTCTACTGAATACAAAGGTTTTTTTTTTTAAAATATATATATATATATATATATATATTTATATATTTGTGATTCGTTACTACATTATAAGAGTGATACAAATTATAAGCCTTTTTGACCAATTGTGAAAATATTTTGTTTGTAGTATTGCTCTTTTAGAAAACATAGTTGACAATTTCTTATTGTGATGGACAAAGTTTGGATATGAAGTTGGTTGCTGCCTAAGGTTACAATTTCACTCGATATATTTTTTTATTAAATATAAATTTTAAAAAATCAACCATTGGATTGCATTTTTTTTTATATTTTCCATACTTGCAAATTTTTGAAAAAATAAAAAATCAATAGATATATCATCAAATAATTGTTTAAATTGCAAATTTTTGTAATATAAAACTATGTATAGAAAATAAGTTTATAGGTCATATAGTAAATAGCATCTGATTGGCACAAAATTTGACATGTGTTTTAAGAGTGTAAAGAATATGTAATCTGATGGTTATATTTTCAATACATGTAACAATGTTAATTTTTTTTTAAAGGAAGTTATAGCCTTAAGCTGTAACTAAGTTTATAACCAAACTTTGTCATTGTGATAGTATGTGGAGATGCTATAGTAAAAGCAAAAAATTAGGTTGTTTTTTTTTTAAATAAAAATAGATAGAGAATTTTATTGACGAATGTTGAAACGAACTACTGTTACTTGATTATTAAATATATTTAAGGCTAAAATGAAAATTGGACCCTTTAGATATGACTGAAATTCATTTCAAACCTCTAACTTTACCTTTGTCCAATTAAGTTTTCTAAGTTTCAAATTTATTCAATTTATGATTTTTGTCCAATTCTGTTAAAAAATTGTTGTTAAGTATGTAATTAACTAATAAAAATAATGTTAAAAAAACTATTAAAAAATATTTTGAAAAAAATTCTAACATAAAAAATCAGTAAAACATTTTTTTTTAATTTTATAGATTTTTTTTCATGTGAGAAAAATAGTTTTTTAATGGCAAATTTTTAACGAAATTAGATAGAAAACCTGAATTGAATAGATTTGAAACTTTGAAGTTTTAATTAAACGAAAATGAATTTCAGTCAAACTTAGAGAGTTCAATCTACATTTTAGCATATATTTAGCTATAGTTGTGACAAATGTGAATTGAATTACATTTTGAAACAAATATATCTCATAAGCATAGTTTTAAAAATTGAACTGAACCAGTTGATTCAACGGGAAACTGGGCATCAATCTGATCCTGTAATTAAAAAAACCTAAAACCAGGTAAAAATTGAGAACCAAAGCCAAAATTGATTCTTTGACTGTACTGAATTTAAAATCATGCTATTTTTTTTAGAAGCTCAAAAGATAAGATATGGTTGCAATTTATGTTCATTCATTTGTGTCATTAGTCTTTTATATAGTTACAGCAGTAGTGCTTCTTTCTTTGGAATTACTGCCCTTAAAAATAGTAGTGATAAAAAAATTTGAGGAAAAAAATGGGTTCGGAATTCTCTTATTTTTATATATAATTAGTGTAGTTTCCTAGAAAATTGCTTTTGCTTACTTCTTACCTATTAGAGCATCCACATCCGGTTTCATATTCCAACTTATTTTACCATCTCAAAAAGTAACTTTATCAATTATACCATATAATTTTACAAAACTCTTCCATCCCATCTTTTATATCCCAATTCTACTCATTAAAATAATATTTCTATATAATAAAATAATATATCTTACAATTACTATTATTCAATACAACACATTATTTATACATCATTTATTCTTTCTCTCTCTTTCTTTCTGTTGAAGAAAAACAACCACCACCACCGTTGCACACTATCACCACCACCGGCAACCCAACCCATAACCTACTATCAACACCAATAAAAAAAAAAAAAAAACCCAGATATCAGGTACGCGCATCAACACCATAACCACCACCACCCTCTCCGCCCATCAACACCACACAAAAAAAACAAAAAACACAGCAACCCACGAATCGAGGTGAGGGAGATCAGGCACGCGCAACCCACGAAGCGGAATCGAGGTGAGGGAGATCAGGTGAGGGAGATCAGGTCCGCGCCTTTAGCGCGAGCCCACGAAGCAAGCGACGATGAGTCGAAGGAGGAGATCAGGTGTTGCTGGACTTGCTGAAGAGGACGACAATGTCGAAGGAGGAGAGAATGCTGATGTCGCCGTGGAGGGCGTTGACGGGGGAGAGGAAGGCGGAGCGGATGCTGAGGGAGACGAGGGTTTGGGCGATCTTGTTGGCGACGAAGCCGGACTTGCCGATGCCGGAGAAGAGGATGTCGCCGGAGGAGGAGAGGAGGGTGTGAGTGAAGGCTAAGTTTTGCGGGAGAGAGAGGTTTTGATTCTTTAGATGATGAGGGGGCTTTGTTGAGAAGAATCAGAGATCAAGAAGAAGAGAGAGCAGATAGAAAGAGAGAGAAGGAAGAGAGAGAAAAGAAAGAGAAAAATGAGAGAGGAGAGAGAATTTCGCGGTTAAAAGAGGGTATTAAAAAATTTTTTTTTTTTTTAGAATACAGCTACAGTACCATCTTACATTTGAGATGGTACTGTAGCTAAATCTCAAATTTGAGATTGGCATATGGCATATGGCTTGCCGGATGGAGAGAATTATTTGGGCCTTTATGCCAAATGCACTTTGCATTTGGCATATAGAGGCCCAATGCGGATGCTCTTAGATATTGGAATTCTGTTCATTTCACTTCAAAATTACATATGTAGACGTATGATGTTAGCAGACATGAAATGTGCCTGGGTGGCAGCTTTCTGACTATATTGTGTTTGGATAGGCATATACGGTGACAATATATGTTTTATCAGAGTTTCAAAACAGCCCAACCTAAAGGTCGTTATACAAAATCTATTTATTCGTGAATACGAGTTTCGAGATGATAAAGACGCAATCGACCTGCTGGGGCAACATTTGAATCAAATTGCATCAAATGATTCAAATCCTATATTGATGATCTTGGATGATGTCTGGCCTGAATCAGAATCCACAATTGACGAGTTCAAGTTTCATATTCCAGATTACAAGATTGTGGTGACTTCAAGAGCTGCATTTCCAAAATTTAAGTCTACATATAACTTAAAGCCATTAGATCATGAAGATGCAATGAGTCTTTTTTGCCGCTCAGCATCATTCAAAGACATGAGCTCTTACTTTTCTAAAGAAAAAATCGAAAAGGTACTTTTTCAATCTGGGACATATATATATATATATATATATATGAAATATGCTTAATTTTGTTTGAACTTTTGCCATTTGGGCACGGTATGCATATGACCAAAGATATAATCATATAAATTCTATTTTTGTGTTGATGAGTACATTATACCATATATACCTGCCAAAACCATGCTTTCATCCTTGCACATGCATTTAAACTAGGTCGAATTGTTTCCGACAAACCAATTTTCCCCAGAACTTGAGTGAAGACAAGGGAAAGAACAAAAATGTCATACAAACCACGTTTTCATATTTCAGAACAGAGTGTGATTTAGATAACTAAAATCTTGGCCAATATTATCCTTGTAACCAATACACAATTACTGATTTAATTTGGTTCCTTCAAATGCAGATAGTAAGAGGCTGTGGGGGGCTGCCGATAGCCCTTAAAGTGATTGGTGGTTCACTCTGTAGGAGGCCTGTAGCGGTTTGGCAAAGTACATTGATGAGATGGTCTGAAGATGGTCATTCTATTTTTAAGTCTGATGAGTTCGTGCTTGATTGTCTCAAAAAAAGCCTAGAATTTTCTGATGAAAAGAGCATCCTCAAAGAGTATTTCATGGACCTAGGTTCATTTCCTGAAGGCCAAAGAATTCCTGCTACTGCCCTTATTGATCTGTGGACAGAATTACATGAACCAAACCAAAATGATGTCCATGTTACTGCCGATTTGCATGAACTCACCACAAGGAATTTGGCTAGTCTTGTAATGACAAGGTTTGTTCAGACTTTTGATTTCTGAAGTGTGATTTACTTGTAGGGTAAGTTTTTCATGTAATCTTTGCTAGTTGCTATTTTTGATATGATATAACTCTATACATGACCAAAGGCCCAAAATATTGTATTATGTCTTCCTGGTAGATTAACTTCTGATCACAATTTATGATATGTTATTATAGCTTCTTTGACATGTCAGGGGCCAATGTAGGATTTTTTATACAAATAATGCTAAAGGTTATTACTAAAAAGAGTTAGAAGGAAACTTATGTTACTTTGCCTAAGAAAAGGGGGTGATTTTTGTTAACAATGTAAAGTGTGAGAGAAAGACTGAATAGTCTTGTATATTTTGATGTGTAGATAACAATGTACAATAGAGAGCCTTATATAGACTAGGTATGTGTGCAGTACAAGCAATAAGAGTAAACTACAAGTACAATATACTGGGCTAAGCCCAATGGGCTAATCTAGTCTAAGCTATACACTAACATCCCCCCTCAAACTCGAGGTGTCAAGGAGGACGCCAACTGGAGTTTGGATATAAGATCTCGAAGACGACCAGGCGGGTGAGTCTTGGTGAAGATATCAGCAGGCTGGTCAGTAGAGGAGATGGAGAACAACTTGAGATTGCCTTTCTTAAGATGCTGGCGAGTGATGTGGCAGTCGATCTCAATGTGCTTGGTGCGTTCATGAAAGACATCATTGTGAGCAATGTAGATAGCACTACGATTGTCACAATAGAGAGGAGTGGTAGTAGGATGTGGAGCATCCATGTTAGCCAAGAGCCAGTGAAGCCAAACAAGCTCACAAGTGGTGTCGGCAAGAGCACGATACTCAACCTCAGTACTGGAATGGGAAACCACATCCTACTTCTAGCTACGCCACGAGACAAGAGAAGTACCCAATAGGAAACGGAAACCTGTGATAGAGCATCGATCAGTCGGATCACCTGCCCAGTCCGCATCTGAATAAGCATGAAGTTCGAGAGAAGACCGAGAGGAGTAGTGGAGACCATGATAAAGTGTGCCCTTGACATATCGGAGAATCCGAAGAACAGCAACATAGTGGACAGAATGAGGGGCATTCATGAACTTACTAGCCATACCCACAGCATGTGAAATATCTGGGCGAGTAACAGTGAGATAGATCAGACTACCAACCAACTGTCGATAGCGAGTAGCATCAGATAAAGGTTCACCATCCAAGGGTGTGAGCTTGGCATTGTATTCCAAGGGAGTGGAAACAGTCTTGTTGTCAGTGATACCAGCTTTGGAGAGAAGATCAGAAGCATATTTTGCTTGGGAAAGATAGTATCCATCAGAGGATGAGGTAACCTCAAGCCCAAGAAAGTAGCTGAGAGTGCTCAGATCTTTCATCTCAAAATGTTGACTAAGGAAGTGCTGAAGAGAGCAGATGCCTGCAGAATCATCTCCCGTAATAATCATATCATCAACATAAAGAAGAATAAGAGTGATACCAGTAGAGGATCTTCGGACAAAGAGGGCAGTGTCATAAGGACTCGAAGTGAAACCCTGCTGAGCAACAACGGACCTAAACTTTTCAAACCAAGCTCGAGGAGTCTGCTTGAAGCCATAAAGAGCATGGCGAAGGCAACAAACTTGACTACCTAAGTGTGGATAGCCAGGGGGTGGTTGCATGTACACTTCTTCTTGGAGGTCTCCATTGAGGAAAGCATTCTTCACATCCATTTGATAAAGAGGCCAACGACGAACAGCAGCCACAGCAATGAGACATCTGACAGATGTAAGGCGAGCAACAGGAGCAAATGTTTTCTCATAATCAATGCCATACTCTTGAGTAAATCCCTTGGCAACAAGGCGAGCCTTATATCGTTCAACAGATCCATCAGTCTTGGTCTTGATCTTGTAAACCCACCTACAACCTACTACAGACTGACCAGGAGGCAAATCAACCATATCCCACGTGTGATTTTTATAAAGGGCATCTAGTTCTTCGTTCATAGCTTGCTGCCAAAGAGGGTCAGTATGGGCTTCACGATAGGTGTGAGGTTCATAGAGAGTGGCAAGGGCAAAAGAGCAGTGATAATCAGTGAGATAATGGGGAGGAATGCTTACCCGAGTGGAACGACGAAGTTCAGGACCAACAGGAGACTCAGAAGAGGGTGGTGCCACAGGATCCAAGTCAGGCGGGTCAAAAGCCGAGGACAGAACCGGAGATGAGTCGTCTGGAGAGGCAGCCGATGTCGAAGAATCCTCCACAAGTTCAGGATAGAGAGGGAGGAAAAGATCAGTAAAAATGGGTGACTCTGAGGAAGAGGATGCAGGAAACTGCTGAAGACTCGTGAAAGGACGATGTTCCCAAAACTCAACATGACGGGAGACACGAAGGCAACGAGAAATGGGATCATAACAACGAAACCCCTTTTGAGATACACCATAACCAAGGAAACAACAGAGATGAGCACGAGGCTGGAGCTTTGTTCGTTCATGAGGAGGAAGAAAAACAAAGCAAGCACAACCAAAAACCCGAAGAGAGGAGCAGTCAGGAGTTTGACCATAGAGAAGCTCGAATGGTGATTTGTTGTGTGTGGTTAGTGAAGGAATACGATTAATGGTGTACACAGCAGTGAGTGCTGCCTCACCCCAAAAGCGCTCAGGAAGAGAGGCAGAAATGAGAAGGGTACGGACAACATCAAGAATGTGACGGTGTTTTCGTTTTGCACGACCATTTTGTTGAGAGGTGTAAGGACAAGACCGCTAAGGAAGGGTACCATGACTGTCTAAAAAGGATAGGAAAGATTTATCATTATATTCTTGAGCATTATCTGACCAAAAAACTTTGATAGTGCAATTGAACTGTGTTTCAACCATTTTATGAAATGTTTGGTAAATAAACACAAGTTCAACCCTATGGTGAAGTAGAAAAATCCAAGTATAATGAGAGAAATCATCCACAAATATGACAAAATATCTAGATCCCCCCTCAGTGGGAACCGGTGCAGGACCCCAAATATCAGAATGTATAAGATCAAAAGGTGCTAAAGAAAATGAGTCACTATTATTAAAAGGCAATTTTTTTTGTTTGCCAAAATGACAGGAAGTACAATCAAATTTTTGAAACTGAACTGAACCTAAATGACCTTGAGTTGGGAGCTAACGACTTGGACAGACTGTACATTTTGTCCTGTAGTGCTCTAGCTGTCGTGACCCTTCAGTTCCCTGCATGCTTCACATGTGTGCCACTTTGGTGACTTGCCAGTCGCGAGCCAGTTGCGAGATCCAATCGCGAGACTCCTTTGAGTGCACTCATCTTGAGTTTTCTTCACACTTTCTCACACTACCCTTACATAATTCCCACCTAAATACAGGGTATCTAATTGCTAAAATACAAGCAAATTTGGCACGGAATAAAGCCAACACATGATTGAATAAATTCAACCTTACAATTTTTAATAATACAAGGTGAGTATATTTATTTTTTGTTCATTCATAAATGAAAATAATTCTTTCTAATTAACTCAAATAATATAATTGCAACAATAATTTAGTTATTAATTATTAGTATAGATTTGTGAAGATGTATAAAAAATTTAAGCAATCCTAAGGACTCAACTTTGTCACATTTTTTTACAACTTACTAAGGTGTCAAAGTTATAATAAGAGCAACATCACTTTCATATGGATCTATTATTGACTTCAGATTATTATACATCAATCACAATATGCCACCTTAATAGTTACAATAAAAGGTAAAAAAAAAAATGTCACTAAATTTATTGAAAAAGAAAATTTAGTCATGATGTTTACATATATTTGGAAAGAAAATCAAATAGTTCATGAACAAGTAAAATCTTGTTGAACAATACAATAAACCAAATAGCTTGTGAACAAGTACAAGCTTGTTGAACAGTGAAATAAATCAAACTTGAACGTATAATCTAATTTAATAATAAGCTTGAACTTGATTTGAACTTCAAAATAAATATAAATGAACCAACAATCAAATTTTAATAGAAGGGTGCGTGTGTTGGTTTATAGGCTACATTCTAGTCCCCAAAGGTTGTTTAAGCCTTTTGGGTGTGTTGTGTGCTGTAAATTGTAATTCCTCTTCATAAAAGGGTGCGTGTGTTGGATTGTAGGCTACATTGTAGTCCCCAAAGGTTGTTTAAGCCTTTTGGGTGTTCTGTGTTCTGTAAATTGTAATTCCTCTTCATAAAAAGATAGCTTGTGCATGGGTGATGTAAGGTTGGATTGGAAGTATTTTTCAACCCAACCAAAGCCACAAGGGTTGTAAAATTCTCAACTCACGCGAATTGGGTTGGTGGGCTGTGATTACATGTTTCATGTATCTTAAAAAATTAAGACTTTTTTTTAGTAATTATTTAATTACTTTTTGTTAAATTATTATAAGTGTGTGCTTGTTGTTTGGTTAATTTCAGAACTAATCTGACCCTTGTTCCTTGCCAATGTCTTAGGTTTGGCCAAAACACATTGTTGGCCATTAAAGTTTAGTTCAAAATGACTCTTAAAATTAACGAGTTTTTGATTCTCGAATACTCAACTAATTTATTAAATATTTATAAAGTACTCTCTTTTTCTTTGACAAATAAGACAGCAATCGTTGACGTTTTCCCAGAATTTTATGGAGACCTCTTTGAGAGGAATAGTCTTTTCTGTGCAATTCCAAATGTGAAGTAAGTCTTCTTATTTTATTGGTCCAACTAAATACTTGAAATTCAACAGATCCCCTGTTTTCTTCTTTTTCTTCTTGCACATTGAGTGCTTTTAGGATCTGTTTGGAATCTGTTTATTTTACTGAAACTAAAAACTTTTTACTGAAAGTACTGTAAATAAAGGTAAAAGTTAGCTGAAATAGTATAGTGTGGCCCATAGAAAGTACCAAAAAGTGTAGTGGTGCCCAAGAATAGTAGTAAAAATAAGCTGGTTTTTTAGACTTTTTTTTTTTTTTTTAGAATACTAAGTATTTTTAACACACACACGGGAAGAGAGGAGAAGGTTTTTTTTTTTTTTTTTAAAGAAACTTATAGTAATGTATATCTAAAAGGGCCTAACTCTTGGATACATAGCACAGACTTTAAACCTCTTTTATTCACACTCATTTTCCAATGTGGGATTAACCCACTATTTTTTCTTTTGAGAATATTAAGTATTTTTAACACACACACGGTGAGCTGGTTTTTTAGTCTTTGACATTATAAATGAAAGATTTTTTTACAATAAGGTTTAAAAAATAAGCTCTATTAGTTTTACTATATGGTTTCCTTAATTTTCTTATGTACACAGGTTGATAGAGAAACAAAATGGCCTACTTTCAGTGACGTGTCATTAAAAAAAAAAAAAAAAAAGTGGCTCTACCCAATCCAAACTCATATTTGAGCCATAATTTTGAATTGTAATCATACTCCTTTTTTTTTTTAATTATTTTTTAGCTTCTAGTACCCGCTATGAATGGAAACCAGTTCTCAGGCCCAGCTCAATTTTTATATGTTTTGCGGTGTGGCATGTGATTATTCAAGAAAAACTATAGCATGCGATGTGGATCAAGGGTCAGAACTACAACCTCTACCTCCATCCACATTGTTGATTTCCCGCCATTAACAAGCAATTTACACCCATATGTACTTCATATATATTACTTTCAATTCTTTCTTTCCCAAATACTCTTCTTAACAGAATTAAGCTTCTTTCATTAAAAAAAACTAGTATGTAATCCCGTGCGGTAATCATACTGATGCTATTGGTCTTTTTTTTTTTTTTTTTGGGTTTATCACATGGAGGATAGAGTTAGATAAAACAATGAAAAAAAATTGCATTTTATTATTTAAGTAATGCTATTGGTTTTTTTTTTTTTTTTTTGGTTTATCACATGGAGAATGGCATTAGATAAAACAATGAATAAAAAAACAAAATATTGCATTTTATTATTTAAGTCCTACTACAATGAAAAAAAAAAAAAGAGAATTAAAAAAAAAAGCTATTAACCAACTTAAACATTTCAAGGTCGATTGAGCATTTTTTGAACGTAACCATAAATTCTTCATAACCATAAAGATAAGGTTCATCACGCTTCAAATGTCCCACAATCCATAATCATTCATTTTGGAAAACCATTAAGGAAATCGTAATTGTAAAACTTTTACCAAGTTTAACAAACAATGAATAAAAAAACAAAATATTGCATTTTATTATTTAAGTGATGCTACAATGAAGAAAAAAAAAAGAGAGAGAGAATTAAAAAAGCCAATTCACCAACTTAAACATTTCAAGGTCAATCTAGCATCTTCTGCACGTAACCACAAATTCTTCATAACCATAAGGATAAAGTTCATTCTGGTTCCAATGTCCCATTCCAATTTTTTGGCATGCTTGAAAGTTTGGACTTTGATACAGGGTGGTTCCTATAGCAAGTAGTTGAAGTATTTTTCGATATTTTAGAATATACGCTGTAATAAAGCATCATGACTCCATGAATATACTTTGCAATAAAATCGCCACATGCAAGAGCTTCTTCAATCAATCTTTTATTTTTTTTTATTATTTTTTTTTTTTGTATCCACCTCAAACAAATTCCTTCAATACAATAGTAAGTGTCAACAATGTATTGCTGGAAAAGTCTACCACCAGAAATTAATGTGTTGCCTTCACTAAGTCGTTGTTGAATACGGAATGCATAATATTCTCTCATCGTGATAGTTGAATTTTCGCTTTCATGCATTGAGCCTCTTAATCTTTTCGGTATACAAGAGAGAAGCTGTCCTCACCATAAGGGAAAAGCAGAGGATATTGCATAGCCATAAAAGCTGGATGGATTTCACTTATACGTCAAAGCCCACTATCACTATCCTCAACAATAATATCAATATACCCTAATATTGCTTTTAGTGTGGGTGTTTGCTCTAGATTTCAATCTAATCCTAAGGTTTCACATTTAAATGTTGTTAAAAGAATTATAAAATATGTTGGTGGAACTTGTGATTATGGATTGTTTTATAGCAAAGAGTCAATCTCTCTCTTGCTGGATTTTTTGATTCTGATTGGGCTGGTAATGCTAATGACAGAAAAAACACCACTGGTGGGTGTTTTTATGTAGGAGCCAATCTTGTTGCTTGGATAAGTAAGAAGCAAAATTTTGTTTCTTTGTCTACAGCAGAGGCAGAATATATTACCGCTGGAAGTTGTTGTTCACAGCTTTTTTGGATGAAAAAGCTTTTGAGTAATTATGGAATATCACAAGACACCATGGTTGTTTATTGTGATAATTCTAGTGCTATCGATATCTCTAAGAATCATGTTCAACATTCTAAGACTAAGCACATTGAGATTAGATATCACTTCATTAGGGATTTAGTTGAAAGGAAGATTGTTGCTCTTGAGTATATCCCTACTGAATGTCAGAATGCTGACATTTTCACCAAACCACTTGATAGAAGTAAGTTTGAGACTCTTCGTCAAGTTATTGGTATGATCCTTTGTCCCTAGTCATCCTTGACTTTCATGGTCCTTGTTCTTCATTGCTTTATCTCTTGTGACCATTTTTTTTAGGATTTGCATTGCATAACATTTATGCATTTCATTCTATGATGTTTTTTTATTTAAATAAATAAAAAAATATTGGTTTGCAAAATGTATTTTGCAGTATTTTTTCTTGAATTTGAAAAATAAGGTTGGTCAATCTATTTTTACATAACATGTTTATGTACCTTGTTTAGCTTGGATGAGCTTATTTTATTGCACTTTACTAGTTTGAGTTTTGTAGTGCATGTTGTGTGGGAAGATATTTATAATTTTTGATCACATAATCTTGATTTCGAAGTCATATATCTTTGATTGTCAGACTTGAACTTATTGAGAAATACATAAATAATCATCTCAGCACTATTTATTAGCCAATCATGAACACCTTAGTGCATATCATAAGATTTGTGCTCAAGAAAGTGTAGTACATGCACAAAAAGATCATAAGGTGTAGCCTCAGACTAAATGCTAAAATTGGTGTGTACATTATTGGGCTATAATGAATTCAAATTAAATAAAATTGGTGTGTATAGTATGAGGCAAATCAAGAAACTTACGTGATTGCAAGCTTTATTCTAGGAGATGTGAGAGTTATATGATGTAACTCTTTAGGTGATAATCTCTATCAAATTTATGTAATGAATTTTGTAGAAATTGTGATTTATTTCTATTCACATATTACCTTACATGTTTCTCAAGCTTTTGTTAGTTGCACACACTACACAAGTTACTCTTTGGTAAACTTTGTACATGTTACTGTGTGTTTTTAGTCTGACCAACCAAGTTTAAAAATTTCTTGAAATTGATGCAAAATATGTTTGATGTTTGAGAATTTGAGGAGAATTAAGTTAAAATCTTAATTTTGGAAAACTGTGATCTAAACAAGTGTTTTTGAAAAGCATTTCATCTCATATTCATGCATTTTATTCATAAAATTTAATGCTTTGAGGAGTTTTTGCACAAAAATTGCTTTGTTTTTCAAAAAATTGTTTTTTCCAGAATTTCGATCGATCGAACCTGTTTTTTGACCGATCGAAATTGCACTTAAATCCCTTTGTGAGCTTCTGTCTGTTTCGATCGGTGCTCAATTGGTTTTGGACCAATTGCAGTATTTTCGACCGATCGAATCTAATTTACGATTGATTGAAAATCGGGATGAGAGTTTTTAAAAAGGCTTTTTCTTTACATGTTCTTCACTTTTCAAAAACTTTTCAAAATTCTTTTTCTCTCTCACCGATCGGTCAAGCCTCCAAATAGGACTTTTGGTCGTTTTCTTCCAAACTTTTTGCAAGAATTCTCTCCTCTTGAGCCGATAAGACCTTTTTACCCTTCCTTTTCTTTTTATTTCCATTTTTCATGCATTAAATCATGCATTTTTTGGGTTATTTTTGGCATTTTTCTTTTTGGAATTGTTGATGATTTTTGCTGTTTTCTTTCACAATAAATCATCAGATTTTTGTTGAGACACTATTTATATCCAATCCTTGTGATTTAATTTGATTAATTTGGGAATTTGTGAGAAATTGAAAATTCTAGGGCTTGAAATTGGCAAATTTGGGGCTATTGTTCAATTTGATGTAAATTGATGAAATTGGCTTGTTAGATTGACTTATTTGATCATTATATTATGTTTTCTAACTTGTGTAATGATCAATTTCTCAATTTGATGGTTTTTGTGAAAATGGGTTTTTCAAATTTGGAAATTTTTGATATAAAATTATTGCTCAAGCCAATTTTGTGAATTTGGAACATAATTGAACTGTTTTCATTGTATTAGACCATGCATCATTTGGATATTTTGTTCATGCATCATATAGAATTATTATTTCTATATTGTTTTTGTTGCTAATCTTGCAGTCTGCCCTTGGTTTTTCTTTTGTATCTTTTCTTTCTGTGTCTCTCTATCTGGTCTGTAGCATCATGCCTAGGAAAACTAGAGCTCATAGGACCTCTACCTCTTCCCCATCCTTTGATAGTGATAGTTTTCTGAGTGAGAAATATCAGGAGACCTATGAGACACTTAACCTTAGGCAGAACATTTGGGTGAGCGTAGGGTTCTTCGAGATGAGTTAGTTGATAAGGTGAGACGTAACTTTGAGCGTCGGGGTTGGTTACCTTTGTTAAACATAGATCATCCGCCTCCGGCTACCCTGATTAGAGAGTTCTACTCGAACCTCTCTATCCATGTCTATAATTCCAACACTTTAGTAAAGAGTTGAATACGAGGTGTAGAGTATCGCATTACTCATTTGGTAGTGTTTGATACTCTTGGGGTACCCGTGGTTTTTCATTCTGTCTATCCTTACGATGAGTTTCTTCCCATTGACGACGTTATGTCATACATCACTAGGTCTTCTATCCAGTGGGGTTCTGATTCTCGGATTACATCTGTTGAGCTTTCTGAGATCCACTATCTTTTCTTTCGGATTGCATGTCATTTCTTGTGGCCTATCTCTCATCTACACACTATCCCTATTGAGCGATGTGTGTTTCTCTATGCTTTTGTCACTAATGCTTCTATTAGTTTTCCTCATCTTTTTCTTCATTCTTTGAACGAAGTGCATAGGAGTAGTTCTACTGCTCATGCTTTATTCTTTCCCGTTTTTATTCATAAGATTCTTCTTCATTTAGGGTTAGGTGATTTCCCTGCTTCTGAGCCTGTTCATATCATTGCTCCCATAGGTGCCACCTTTCTTAGGCAAAGGGTTGCTCAATTTCAAGCTAGCTCTAAGCGTCCTAGGGTAGAGCCTTCCGGTGTCACTTCTTCTCCTTCCTCTTCTACAGGTGCTCCTACTGCAAAGACGTCTGCTGATCTGACGGCTGCTGCTGCTGCTGTTCCTCCATCTTCTCTTTCGGATGATTCAAACATAATTCGTCTGATGTTAGACACTGTCATGACTATCCAGGCGGCTCATGGTCAGCTTTTAATGGATATGCTTGTTGAGAATAGAGCATTGCGGGCAAATTTGGAGAGTTTTCGACGTTCGTCTCTGCCACATTCTTTTGGTGATGAGTGAGTGCACTTTGGCAATTCGTCACAAAAAGGGAGAGTACATTGTGTAGTGGAGATTGTATTTTGTAGTGGAGATTGTATTTTGTAGTAGAGGAGTTTTTGTCTTAGGGGGAGATTTTATTTATTGTTGTGATACTGTGGAGCTGTGGAGCTTTTAGATTGTATCTAGGTGCTTTATTTTGTATTTATCTTTTTTGGCTCATGATAAGGGGAGTTATATGAGATACATTTTTTTTTGTATATGTTTCTTGTTTCACTATGCTACATTGCTTATTGATTTATATTTATAAAGTTATTCATGATATATGTTTATATTTTGTGTTATGTGAAATCAAGAAGTTATTTTTTTTCTGTTACTTGTATTTTTCACACATGCGTTTATGTGTTTGCTAAGTGTTACAGGATTATACATGTTGATTCAGTCATGCTGCTGTCTACTCTTGCAACTGATAGATAGTAGTTAGGTTGAATTTGTTTAGTTGGGCTATTGTTTTGTAATGGGCTATGTATTTTGTAAACTTTGAGCATTTTTGTTAAGTTTGTGTTTTGTTACGGATTGCCAAAGGAGGAGTTTGTTAGGTTCTAAGGAATTATGAACTAATGTATTAGAACTTCATTTTGTAAGGTTGGCAAACCATGATCGAAACGGTTTTAGTCTTGTTAAGACTTGTTCAAAGTGTGTGCTTTTTATATAAAGTTGGAATCGAGTTACTGTAGAAGTTACTGTGCAATTCTGCTTGGCTCGATCGATCGAGAATTAGACTCAACCGATCGAAAGTCTTGCAGATTGTTTTTTCTGCAAAATTTCCAACTCAGCCCAAGCCTGTTTGACGTGTAGGGTTTTATGTTTTGCCCTAAGTATAAAAGAAAAAACCCTAGCCATGTTTTTAGGGTTCTGAATGCTGTGTGTGTGAATGTTTTTGTGAGATCTAGAGGTGTTTGCCTTCACATACACTTAGGGTTTCCAAACTCAAGATTGATGTCAAGAGCTTGGTGATCATTCAGTTGCAGATTCAAGAACTTCAAGATATACAAGCAGGAATGCTTGTGCTTTCCTGTGAATTCAAGGAAAGAAGTAGTCCGTGGACTCGAAGCTGTCACGTGGTCGTGGTAGTAAGTTTCCTACTCGAGGTAACAATAGGATGTTAGTGATCTAAGTCACTATTGTGTAAACTTTAATTCTTTCATAGTGAATTCTGTTTTACCTTGAGGATAGCTAGGTTAAATCCTCCCCAGGTTTTTTACCGGTTTGGTTTTCCTAGGTTATCATATCGTGTGTTCTTTATTTTTTGCACTTTGCATGATTTGATATATTTGTGTTAACCTAGAATTGCTTAATTTACCTAAATTAATCACTTAGCTAAATATCTAGGTTAATCTGTTTGGGTTTAAGGGGTCTAAACTTCTTACAACCACACATAAAGTAAGGTATTTATTTTTAAGAAAAGATTTTTCAAGTGTTTAAATTTTATACTTGATCTATTATATTTGATTTTCTATAAGAAACTAGTCTCGGTTTGGTTAGTAATGATTCAACAAGTTATGCCTTGAATCCATCTTTACTTAGGTGTGTTGAGGTTGAGTCGGAATTTGGTAAGGATGAAGTGTAAACCCATGTTTTACATTATTTAATAAGAGATTGCCACATCAGCCTTTTATTTAAAACGTAATACATCCTACCATACCTAATAATTTCACATCAGCCTTTTACTTAATTAAAATATGAAATATGATGTTTATTGAGATGTTATCATGTGTGATCAGAACTATTTATGTTTTAGTAATATAAAGATGCAGCATGTCCTTATTGAATGATGTAAACCAAGGAAAATTCTTAAATATTCCCGATGCAAGGAGAAAAAGTGATCCCTTCCCTCACATTCATGGTAGACCCTACCATGAATGTGAGAGAATGGAGTACTATTCTTCTTATTTTGGAAGTACCTAAAAATTACTTGTAAACCAATGGATTTACACCAAGATGACTCTATTATTAAATAAAGTTTTTTTAGAAGGTATTATTAAATGAAGTTGGTAGTTCTTTTGATAAAGGAGAATTCTTAGGTACTCCTAGGAAAATTCTAAAAATTATTCATTGATAAATTATATTTTGTTGTTAAATACTTTAAATTTTATTATATTCTTATTATATTATGATTTTATAGTGTAGATGGTGTTTTTTCTTCTTTAAAAAAGGTGAATTATAAAAAAAATTAAGTGAATCTTAAATATGATCTCTTGATTAATTTATTACTCATAATATTAAAAAAAACCACAAAATTTAGATAAAAATATCACAAATGAATAAAAAAATTCATAAAAAAGAGATTGAAGGTAATGATACAACACAACAAAAGGATACTAATAAAAATAATTACAATGATATTCAAACATGTAATATAATAGTCATTGTTTTAGATAGGTAGATAAACAGGAGAGGTGTGATTTAAACCCTAGATATAGGGCACCACAATTATATAATATAATAATTCTTGATGATATAATAACACTAGATTATTTTTCAAATTTAGATATCAATTACAAAATTTTGTTGTCACTACCAATCATAAATTTTTTTGTAGATTTTTTTTTTCAAAATTAAAATTGATAAAAACTCTACTTAAGATTGATTATGACACAAAAATATAAAGTAGATTAGCCATATTATCATATATAGAGGAAATGTTAGCAAAGCCTAAATAAATAAATAAAAATTAATTAGTACCATTTTTTTATCTCAAAAGGCAAGAAGAATGTATTTTAAATAAAATATTATAATTTAAATTTTGAATAAATATTATTTAAGTTTGAATATAAAAATATCTCAATTTGATTAATATATGAGTTCGGGAACAATGTTACATCACTCAATATTTTTTAATTGAATGTAAATTTTAACAAATCAATCGTTCGATTATATTATCTTCATGCATTCTCCAAGTTTGCAAAATTAAGACGATTAAGAGTCTGTTTGAGATCTGCTTATTTTGCTGAAACTGAAATTTTTTTACTGAAAGTACTGTAGATAAATGTAAAAGTTAGCTGAAATAGTACAGTAGAACCCATAAATAGTACCAAAAAGTGCAATATGGCCCATAAATAGTAGCAAAAATAAGCAAAATAAACTAACTTTTTAAGTTTGAGTCAAACGCACACAAAATATTAATAGTCATGTCATCAATCAATTTTTAAATTTAAGTTTTTGTAATTTAAAATAGTACATAAAAGATAAGTTTATAGATTGAATGGTGAATAATAACTGATTGACATGAATATTAGTATGCATGTTAAGAACATATAAAACATGTAATCCAACGATGAAAATTTTAAAATATGAATTTAATAATAAGTTATTGGTTAGTGTAATATTGATTAGAGTTATACCAGGTGTAACTTGAACCGGTGGATAAATTAGAAAACAAGAAAGTTCAAGAAATAGAAAACAATATTGTGGACAAACAGTGTTCTTCTAATTAGAGCATTTGCATCTGGGGTGCTAAAAAACCCTCATTTAGCACCTTAAAAAACTACCTTATCTACTTTAACCTATCATTTCACAACTCATCTTACATCCCTTCTCCTATTGTTACATCACAGCCAACGCTATTAATTTATTTACCCAATTCACTCTTTCTTCATCTAATGTAGAGTCTCTCTTTGTCTCTCTCTCTGATGTCGGTGTGAGAGACCCATCCTCATAAACAGTGGTCTTGACCCATCAAATTGAGGCCCATCTCGCAATAGAGACCCATATTGCAATAGAAAAACACCCATCAAGGGCAGTCTCAACCCATTAACAAACCCATAATTACAAAGAGCAACACACCGCCACTTCCACAACCCACGTTAAACCAACCAACCAAAAACCACCGCCGCAACCAATAACCTAAAATCCGATGCCAAAACCAAGAACAAATCGCCCGCCATCGCAACCAATGTCGATAAAAAAATCCAAATCCAAATCCTCTAACAAAACACACAAACCACCACGAACCTGCTACCACAGCGTTGCCGCAAGGACAGTTAAGACTACAGATCTAGCGCCGTTTACAAAACACACAAATCTAAACAAAGTCCACAAAGGATTGAGACTACAAAACCTAGAATCAAATTCCACTGCTGCAAATACAATTAAGAGGTGGAAGGTGCCGGTTGAGAGAGAGAGAGAGGTATAAGCTTGCTACACTAAACTACTACTTGCATGGTTGTAAATTTTTTAGGTTTAACACGCAAAATGTAGCATATGTTTAGTTTTTTAGGTTCTAAAATAGCATTTTGAGAGTTTTAGCACTCCCAATACAAGTGCTTTTTAGCAGGCCGACTCTATCTTAGATGCAATTGCTTAAGGCCCCAAATGAAACAAGGCTCCTAAATTTGAACCAATAAAATTATCTCGTAAAAGTATTAATTATGCTCCAAAAATTAATTAATGAATATAAATAATTTTTTTATCAAAGAAAAAACATAAAAAAAATTAAAAAAAAAACTCTTCGTGAACTGTGCTCTTGACGATTCGATCTCTGTGTGCGAGATTATTTAGAATGTACAACTCAGCCTCCCAAAACACAAACAGGAAAATCTCTCTCTCAACAACTCAACAAAAAAAAACCTAAAAACAAATTACCCAAAAAATCTAGAGAAATGCTAATGAATGCCCTGAAGGCATTGGATAATATCTATTTAAAGAAAGTTTTTATTGGAAAAGAAAAAAAAAAACAAATAATGTTTTGATAGTTTTTTTCATTTCCCATAAAAGTAGTGTAAAAACTTTCCTAAAATGAATTGTTAACCAATGCCCTAAGGGCACTGGTTAACATGACCCAAAAAACTAATCTCAAACCTTAGACTTTTATACTCATTGCTAGAAACTTTGCCATTCTCTCTCCATTTAAATTCTCTGTAGCAGCTTGAAATTTGTTGTGGTTCTGATCTTTCTCCCTACAGGTTTGGCTCTAAAAAACCTTTCAGATTTGTGTTAAGTTCTCACTCTATTTCTTTTTTCTCCTAAAATTTTGTTTTCTCGTGGTAGTGGTAGAAGACAAAACAGAAGCCGCATATTGAAAAAGTAGCTTCATTTACTGTCAAGGTGTCACCCCCTCACCCTTTTATTTCTAGTCATTATTTGTTTTAGTATTTTTAATATTTCACTTTCTAAACTTATCACACAGCCAATGAGCAACCCACGTAATGTACAGAAAAAATGCTTTATTTTTTTAATTTTCCTCTTTTTTTACATCATATTAGCTAGGTGAATGCTGCTACAATTTTAGGGTGACGTGAACAATGAAAGACTAGAGAGCTAAATTTTTCTTTTCATTTTTATCATTAAATGGTGATTTTGAATGTAAATTTGCTTATTTGTTTAGTCGTTGGTTAAAATACAGTAATATATATATATATATATATAATATTATGATACTAAAAAATGGTTTAGATTTTTTGATAAAACAGGTTTTAAAATTTTTTTTACAAATAAATGAAAATTACTTTAATTGATTTATTAAATTTTATAAAAAGAGGCCCCGTTGAACGCTGTCGCCTTAGGCCACAAAATATCTCAAGCCGGCCCCGCTTTTTAGTCTAGCCAAAAGACCATTCAACGCGCTTTTCTTTTATTAATTTTCCTCAGGTTGCTGACCTAGTCATCTCCATAGTGGGTGCAGTTATCAGTATATAATAAGCATGTAACAACTAAGGAAGCATCCACTTTATTAGTAGCCTTTGCACAAATCTACTCCTATTTGTTACAATGGACTTGGCCAAGCTGTTCATTACCCTTCTCATTATTGAAGCTCTCTTTATCTCCCAACTACAAGTCCAAGCACCCCCCACCAACTCTAACCTCTTCAGAGAATATATAGGAGCTCAGTTCAAGAATGTCAAATTTACGGATGTACCCATTAACCCGAATGTTGAATTCCACTTCATTCTGTCTTTTGCCATAGACTATGACACCTCAGGTAATCCCTCTCCTACCAATGGAAAATTCAACATCTTCTGGGACTCTGATAATCTTAGCCCCTCTCAAGTTTCTTCTATCAAGAATGCCCATCCAAATGTCAAGGTAGCCTTAAGCTTGGGAGGAGATACTGTACGGGATGTCCCTGCTAGTTTCAGCCCATCCTCGGTGGATTCATGGGTTTCTAATGCTGTTTCATCACTCACAAGGATCATAAAGCAGTATCATTTGGATGGAATTGATGTTGACTATGAGCACTTCAAGGCTGATCCTGATACCTTTGCTGAGTGCATTGGAAAGCTTATAACAACTCTGAAGAGGAATAAGGTAATCTCGTTTGCTTCTATAGCTCCATTTGACAATGATCAAGTTCAGAAACAATATTTGGCCCTGTGGAGGAAATATGGGCACCAAATAGACTATGTGAACTTCCAGTTTTATGCATATGATAAGGGAACCACTGTGCCTCAGTTTCTTGACTACTTCAAAACCCAAAGCTCTAATTATAATGGTGGTAAGGTGTTAGTAAGCTTTGGTACTGATGCTAGTGGTGGGTTAAAACCTGATAAAGGCTTCTTTAAAGCCTGCGAGAAACTCAAGAGTCAGCAGCAACTTCATGGTATCTTTATTTGGTCAGCGGATGATTCCAAGGAAAATGGTTTCCGCTATGAGAAAGAAGCGCAAGGACTTTTGGCAGGTCGACACTAATATTGTCATCAAATGATGTAATGAAGGTATTGCTGATGTTAGATCCCATCTGCCTGTACTACTAAACTTTTATTTTCTAGTATATTTATAATTCATGTTTGTGTTTTGAGTGTTTGTTAGAGCACATTGTATTTTAACTTGTTTTCTACTAGTGTGAGATTATGTTTGCTGTGGCTTTTGGCATATATTTGGATCCTCTGCACTATCTATTTATCTATGGAAACTTGCAGGAAGTGGGCTTTGTTATAATCTATTGTTGAACTTTGTCAGAGGGAGAAAATTAAGTATGTTTTATGGCCAGTTAAACGTATGGCTATTGTCAAGAGTTATCAAATATCTTCTTATTTCCATATCAATATATATGGAGTCCGCATGTTTACTTGTCGGGGGTTCTATAGAGTCCAAATATTTATGTTTGTCAAACTGGTAGGTCAATAAGGTATGGGTTAGAAACGAATCATTTTAAACATGTTGCCAAACTTGACCATCACATAGTCTTTTAAGAGTTGGTGTATGACCCGTATTTTTTTTTTTTCAAATAATAATAATAATAGTTGTAGGGGTAAAAGGCCCAATACCAGATAATGGACTGTGGGCCTGTCCGAGGAGATTCCTCCATCCGAGGATACCCCGTCATAAGGGAAGTAACTAGCCTGACCCCCCTCTGTCATATAAATTACGTGAAGGAGGAAAAGGACTTGTCCGAGGAGAACTTACCGTTCGGATCATCAAAGGAACGGTCTAGATGAATATCCCAGCACCATGCCTGTATTGCCGAGAGCTCCCCTGACGTTTATAGACCATAAGGGGCAGGTAGCAATAAGGAGATATTTTGTAGAAGCCTACTGCAACCGCATTGATGACCCTGCAGCTAACATCATGGCCGCATTAATGACGAATAGACGTCTGAACAGTGATCCTGGTCCTATACGGCTACTGTATGATGGCCTTAGTGGAGGCTGATGGGACAGATATCAGAAAGGAGCCACCTACTGGCACGTGAGGGAGAGTAGTATATAAATGGAGCCTGAAGCAAGAAAAGAGGGCATGAAACATTGGGGGAGAAAAGAGAGAGAGGAGAAACAGAAGAAGGAGAAGGAACTAAGAGAAACCTTGAAGAAGCAGCAAAGAACTACTCCTCGGACATAGCTGAGCGAAGTCTAGCACCCCCTCAACACTTCGTCTTTATCATCTTGGTCCCCACCATACTTGGGCCAGAAGCAAGTCCATTCTCAACTTTGTTAGTTCAACCCGCTCTCTTACAAATTCATTGTGAAGGTGCTTTTTGCTTATTGGGCCAGAGCCCACCTCTCCTGTAGGCCCCATCTGTAATTTGTGCTCTTACTATGGGTGACGTTGGCAAGTTGAAGGCTTGAACTATGGTGGGATCAGGTCCTAACAGGGCGGAGTCAGACAACTCTCAGCGTCTTGATCACTTTTCGCGACTCGAGCGTGAAAGAGACCGCGAAGGAAGTGTGCATACAAATCACACTGGAAAGAGCCAACATCGGGAAAAAGGTAAAGAATACCGCAAAAAGACAACAAAGAGCATGCAACGTGAGATTGACCGTCTGAAAAGAAAACTGTGCCATGCATGGAGGAGGCGCAGTCCGTCTAACAGTCCGTCCATCACGGATGACTCCTCTGACGATAGCAATGACGGCAGCTACAGACATCGCTCCAGGATGCCCCCGAGTGAGACTTTCTCCTACGGGAAGAACATCACCACGACCGCAGGAGCAAAGATGCCTCCTCATGGGGTACGGGAAGCGATGTGATGAATAGGGCATTCAGCCGGATCTCCAAGTCACCCTTCACGCGCAGCATCGAAGGAGGGAGCCTCCCTCGACATTTCACTCAACCCGCCTTCACCGCGTACAATGGGAAGACTGACCCGGTAGAGCACGTGAGCCATTTCAATCAAAAAATTGCTGTCCACTCTCGGAACGAGACTCTCATGTGCAAAGTGTTCCCCTCCAGTCTGGGACCTGTAGCCATGAGATGGTTTGATGGCCTCGCGGCTAACTCCATTGGGTCCTTCCGGGAGCTTACTAGGGCTTTCTGCTCTCGGTTCGTTACAAACACAAGGGTCCCTCGGCCACTAGATTCGCTGCTGTCCATGTCCATGCGAGAGGGGGAGACATTGAAAACGTACTCGGATAGGTACTGGGAGATGTTCAACGAGATTGAAGGCAACTTCGATGACGTGGCAGTGAGGACATTCAAGGTCGGCTTACCAGCCGAGCATGATCTGAGGAAGTCATTAACTAGGAAGCTAGTAAAGAGTGTGCACCAGCTAATGGACCGCATTGACGAGTATAAGCGAGTCAAGGAGGACCAACTACTTGGAAAGGGAAAAGCTAAGGTTATCCCTCAGGAGAGGAGGGATTTCAGGTCGGACCGATACAGCATCAGTAGGCCGCGGAGAGACTACAATGTACACTCCGGGTCTGTTGTGTCGCAGGCTGTCCATGCCGTATTCCGAGAGCCAATCCACCAAATCCTGGAAAAAATCCAAAACGAGCCATACTTCAAGTGGCCGAACAAGATGGGGGGTGACCCAACGAAGCGCAATCAGAGTCTTCATTGCCATTATCACCAGGATCGAGGGCATACCACCGAGGACTGTATAACTCTGAAGAGCCACCTGGCATAGCTTGTGAGGGAAGGAAAGCTGCAGCAGTTTATCTACCGGCCAAATAATCAAGGAAACCACCTCAGGCCAGGGGCTTCGGGGACTGCCTCATCAAGGCCCCCACTGGGAACTATTAACGTGATCTTCGTGGCCCCCGGGAGAACCGGATCTTGCCCTTCCAGGGTGATGTCCGTTTCTACGATACCCGCCGAGGACGTAAACCGGGAATCGAAAAGGGCAAGGGCAGAAGTCTGACCAGTATTGAGCTTTTCGGACGAAGATAAATGGGGGACAATCCAACCCCATGACGACGCTCTGGTCATCACCCTTAGAATAGGGGGGTACGATGTGAAGAGGGTAATAGTTGATCAAGGGAGTGGGGCTGAGATCATGTATCCGGACCTGTACAAAGGACTGGGCCTACGGCCTAAAGACCTTACAGTGTATGACTCGCCCCTGGTCAGCTTCGACGGAAAGACCGTCATCCCCAAAGGCCAGATCAGGTTGCCCGTGCAAGCGGGATCCGAAGTGGTCGAGGTGGACTTCATTGTTGTGGATGCGTACTCTCTTTACACGGCGATCCTGGCTAGACCGTGGCTCCACGCCCTGGGGGCAGTTTCGTCAACCTTGCACCTGAAGGTTAAGTTCCCATCCGAAGGACGAGTGGAGGAGATCGTGGGAAGCCAACCAATGGCAAGGCAGTGCCTCATAGCCGCCATTTCACACCAACCCAATGCCGGGCCAGCAACAACCTCGGCTGGAGACTTATAGCAATCACAGATCCCGGGCCCACCAGACACCGTAGGGCCAGATGAGGAGAAGTGTGAGAGGTTAGAAAAGGTTGCCATCGAGGGAGACCCAGAGAGATTCTTCCAAGTTGGGGCACAGTTGCCCCCTCGGGAAAAAAAGAAACTGCTGGCATTCCTCCTAGAGAACATCGATGTGTTTGCCTGGAACTCTTACGAGGCCCCGGGAGTGGATCCGGAGTTTATCTGCCATCGTCTAAACGTTAGCCCATCTGCTCTTCCCAAAAAACAGCCACCTCGGTGCTCGTCTAGAGAGCATTCTGACGCTGTCAGGGATGAGGTGAACAAGCTCAAGCAGGCGGGGGCTATTAAGGAGGTCTTCTACCCAGAATGGCTAGCTAACACTGTGGTAGTGAAGAAGAAGAACGGAACGTGGCGCGTATGCGTGGACTTCACAGATTTGAACAAAGCCTGTCCAAAAGATCCCTTCCCCATGCCTCGGATTGATCAACTGGTAGACGCAACTGTAGGGCATCCTCAAATGAGTTTCTTGGACGCCTTCCAAGGGTACCACCAAATCCCATTAGCACAGGAGGATCAAGAGAAAACAGCCTTCGTAACGCCCATCGGAAACTATCATTATAAGGTCATGCCATTTGGCCTGAAGAACGCAGGCTCCACCTATCAGAGGATGATGACGAAAATGTTCGAGCCACAGCTGGGGAAATGCATTGAGATCTACATTGACGACATGGTGGTCAAGAGCAAGTTGGAGTCCGACCACGTCGGCGACCTCGGAAACGTCTTCGAAATCTTAAGGAAGCACAAGTTGCGACTTAATGCTTCGAAGTGCTCTTTCGGCGTCGGATCAGGAAAATTTCTGGGCTATATGGTCACCCACTGCAGGATTGAGGTCAACCCCGACCAGATAAAGGCGATCAACAACTTGCAACCTCCACGAAACCCAAAAGAGGTCCAGAAGTTGACTGGGATAACCGCAGCTCTCAACCGGTTCATATCCAGGTCGGCCGAAAGGCTTCGGCCCTTCTTCCAGCTGTTAGGCAAGTGGAAAGGGTTCGAATGGAATGAAGAGTGTGTTCTGGCTTTCCAACAGCTAAAAGAATACCTATCTCGGCCCCCCATCATGTCCAGTCCCACGAAAGACGAAATCTTGTTCGCCTACATCGCAGTATCCACCCACGCCGTGAGCCTAGTACTTATTCGGGCCGACAACGGCGTACAGAAGCCCGTCTATTATGTGAGTAAATCCCTTCAAGAGGCCGAGGTCCGTTACCTGCCACTTGAGAAGGCCATCTACGCAGTGGTTCATGCTACTCGCAAGCTTCCCCACTACTTCCAATCGCACACCGTTGTGGTCCTTACACAACTCCCTCTTAGATCACTGCTCCATAGTGTGGACTACACAGGGAAGGTTGCGAAATGGGGAACAATCCTTGGGGCTTTTGACATAAAATATATGCCGCGTACCTCGGTCAAAGGGCAGATACTAGCGGATCTGATCGCCGAGTTCGCTGAGCCGGCATTTGAAGAAACTTCCGAGGAGTCGCATAGCGAGGGGAAATCAGTTGGCTTGATATCCATCCAGGAAGCCCCCCACTGGAAGTTGTACACTGACGGAGCGGCCAATCAAAGGGGCTCCGGGATGGGGCTGGTCCTGATATCTCCAGAGAAGGTTGTTATAGAGAAATCCCTAAGGCTGAACTTCTCGGCTACTAATAATGAAGCCGAGTACGAGGCCCTACTGGCTGGAATGAGCATGGTTTGGAAAATGGGTGGAAACGCCCTGGAGGCATTCTCGGACTCATTTCTAGTGGTCGGACAAGTCAAAGGAGAACTCGAGGCACGCGACAAAAGGATGCAGAAGTATCTAAGGCAGGTAAAGTGCCTGCAGTCACAGTTCAAATCATTCAGTCTGCAACACATCCCTCGGAGCGGGAACACCCATGCGGATTCCCTAGCTACCCTCGCAACCTCCTCGGCCCAAGGACTTCCTCAGCTCGTCTTGGTCGAGGACGTACAAAGGCATACCGAAGAGGTAAAGGGACCCGTCATCTGTCAGGTCAGAGCAGGACCAAGCTGGATGGACCCTATGGTAGCATACCTCAAAGATAACATTCTACCACCGGACAAGACCGAAGCAGAAAAGTTACAGAGGAAGGCTCCTTGATTCTGGCTATCAGGAGACAGCAGGCTGTACAAACGCTCTTTCTCTGGTCCCTACTTACTGTGTGTACACCCAGAAGCAACGGGGTTGCTCCTTGAAGAACTACACGAAGGGATTTGCGGGAGCCACACAGGAGGCAGATCCCTAGCTCACAAAGCTCTAACTCAGGGGTACTGGTGGCCGAACATGCAGAGGGAATCGTAGGAATTCGTAAAGAAGTGTGACCAATGTCAAAGGTTTGCGCCAAATATACACCAGCCAGGGGGGGTTCTAAATCCTCTGTCCAGCCCATGGCCTTTCGCCCAATGGGGCTTAGACATCGTGGGTCCTTTCCCTAAGGCGGCAGGGAACAAAAGATACCTAGTCGTCGGCACTGACTACTTCACCAAGTGGGTTGAAGCCGAGCCCCTGGCCAACATCAGAGATGTGGATGTCCGGAAATTTGTGTGGAAGAACATAATAATTCGGTTCGGAGTGCCACACACGCTCATCTCGGATAATGGCCTGCAGTTTGACAATAAAGCATTCAGAAGGTTCTGCTGCGAATTGGGCATTACAAACAGGTACTCTACCCCCGCATACCCACAAGGGAACGGACAAGCTGAAGCGGTTAACAAAGCCATAGTGGGTGGACTCAAGAAGAGGTTGGACGACGCCAAAGGAAAATGGGTGGAAGAATTGCACCACGTCCTCTGGACTTACAGGACAACCCCCCGGAGATCGACAAGGGAAACTCCTTTTGCAATGACGTACGGTGTCGAAGCTGTCATCCCCATAGAAACAGGATTCCCCACTCTTAGAACCAGCTCTTTCTCCTCAGCTGACAATGACAAGCTGCTAAAGGACAATCTAGACCTAGTCGTCGAGCGCAGAGAAAATGCTGCGGTCCAACTAGCCTACTATCAGCAAAAACTCAAGCGGGGCTATGATGCCAATGTCAAGTTAAGACCACTTGCACCAGGAGATTTGGTCTTACAAAGAGTCGTGGGCACGGCGAAAAACCCAGCCTAGGGGAAGCTGGGACCTAACTGGGAAGGCCCCTATCGGATCCTGTCAGTAGCTGGAATAGGAGCTTTTTACTTAGAAGATCTGGATGAAAGAGCTGTACCACGTCCGTGGAATGTAAATAACCTGAAAAGATATTACTATTAATGAACATGTCCATTTTCACATCTATTTATACCATATTGCTTATTGCCTAAGTGTTAAACAGAACCTTGGTCAGGCCTGATCCCTCGGACCACCTACCTTGGGTAAATTAACACCCCTAAGTGTTAAACAGAACCTTGGTCAGGCCTGGTCCCTCGGACCACCTACCTTGGGTAAATTAACACCCCTAAGTGTTAAACAGAACCTTGGTCAGGCCTGATCCCTCGGACCACCTACCTTGGGTAAATTAACACCCCTAAGTGTTAAACAGAACCTTGGTCAGGCCTGGTCCCTCGGACCACCTACCTTGGGTAAATTAACACCCCTAAGCGTTAAACAGAACCTTGGTCAGGCCTGGTCCCTCGGACCACCTACCTTGGGTAAATTAACACCCCTAAGTGTTAAACAGAACCTTGGTCAGGCCTGGTCCCTCGGACCACCTACCTTGGGTAAATTAACACTCCTAAGTGTTAAACAGAACCTTGGTCAGGCCTGGTCCCTCGGACCACCTACCCTGGGTAAATTAACACCCCTAAGTGTTAAACAGAACCTTGGTCAGGCCTGGTCCCTCGGACCACCTACCTTGGGTAAATTAACACCCCTAAGTGTTAAACAAAACCTTGGTCAGGCCTGGTCCCTCGGACCACCTACCCTGGGTAAATTAATACCCCTAAGAGTTAAACAGAACCTTGGTCAAGCCTAGTCCCTCGGACCACCCACCTTGGGTAAATTAACACCCCTAAGTGCCTAACATATTGTCAGTCGTGCCCGACTCTTCGGATTTTACAATCTATCGGAAAAAATACACTTCTACCATGTTCTAAACATTGGTTAAGCTCCTTTCATTCACCAATCTCGTTTGCTAACGAATTCAGTTTTTGGCCGTGGTGGCCTCAGTGGGCTCAGTTCATCAATTAGTTTTATTGTTCAGGTCCGACGTGATTACAATCTAAATAGTAATATAATGCAACAGTTCCTACAATCTGGATAGTAATAGAAGGAAATCAAACTCTGAGTAAAGTGAAATGATAACGCTTTCATTAATTAAAATTCGTTACAAAATGCATTACAAAATACTTCATTACAAAAAGCTCTAAGGCATAATCAAACTCAAACTTCAATAACTGGAGTGGGGGTGCTATCCTTCTCGGCCAATTCGGTCTCCCCTGACGCCGCCTCGGCCTCCACAAGGGCAGCTCCGCTGGTAACTTCGGCCTAAGAAGGAACCGTTGTGTCTGCGTCCTTATCTCCGACCACCACCGCAGGATCCACCTGAGCTTGGCCCTCGGCGTCACTAGCTGCAGGATCCTGAGCGGATGGTGCCACGGTCTGAGAAGGCGGAGGCGAGGAAGGAGTTGAGGCATCCCGAAGATGGGGGTGTAGACACATCCTCTCGGGAAGCCTCAAGTCGGAGGTGGTTGAGACTCCCGCTAAGTTTAAGGTCTCTTCCCAGGTGTATTTACAGTAGTCTCGGCACACCTCCGCCAGTTCATCCGCCAATCTCACCTCTGTCTCCTCAATACCTCGGAGGTATGAGGCTTCCTTCTCGGCCAAGGCTGACAGCTCGGCTGCCCTAGCGGCTTCTTTGGCCTTCCCTAGCTCGGCCTTCAGCACCAAGACTAGCTGTCGTTGAGTCGCCAGTTCCAGCTCGGTCGTATACAACTTCTTGCGCTGATCTTCCGCCTGGTCCTCGGCGCTCTTCAGCCCAGCCTCTGCGCTCCGCCGGTCCCTCTCTTCATTCGCTAGCTTCTTAGCCAGCTCTTGCTTTTCACGCATGGCAACCCCCAGGCTCTTCTCGGCAGCAATCCGGGCCTGAATCTCATCCCTGGCCTTATTGCGGGAGTCCCTGACCCAGTCCTCGGCCATGAAAACCTACTGGGTTACCTGCAGACAGAGTAAGAAGATGAAGTTAGCCTGTGGATGACAACTTCTAGAAAACTGAGTTCAAGTTTGGACATTTACCATGGCTAAGTCCCTTTTTAGAGACATGAACAGGTCGGCCTGCCTCCAGGACTTCACCTCGTCCATATCCCGAGGCAAAAGTAGCGGGCGTTCTAGCGCCTCGGCGATGTACGCCGAGTGGCCCTTCTGGAACTCCCTGATAGAGGCGTCTGCGGGAATGGGAGCTCCGTCCAGGTCCAGTCTCGGCGCCCAGACAGCCTGTTGGCGGCTGTCCCTGGCATGGGTGCCAGCCCTGTCCTCTAGAGGGGAAACCCTTCGGCCATCCCTCCCATCTTTTTAATGTTTTGGCCCAATTTGATGAGGTGGGGGCACTTCCCCTTTCTCGACGTCCTGGTCCACCAGCTTCCTCTTCTTCTTTAGATCAACCATGGGCAGAAGGCCGGTCCTGGACGCAGGTGCATGAGGAGGAGGGGGAGGAAGCTTGTCTGTTGTGACCAGCTTGGGTGCACCCTTAGAAGTTGCACCCTTATTCTTGCCCGCCAAGAGTTCCCTCAAACTCGGCCTCGGGATTAGCGACATTTCTTCTTCTTCTTCTTCTTCTTCTTCTCCTCCTAGCCTCTCGGGTTGCGCCGCTTCTCGGGGTTGGGTCTGCACTTCTTCCTCTTCCTCAAAATGGAAGTGGTCTATCTCCTCCTCCAAAGACAGACGGGATGAGGGAGATTCTTCCCTTTGAGTTGAAGGCAGAGGAAAAGCTTGCTGAGGCGACCACTCTACTGGAGGGAGGTCTCTCTTCGCTAAGAAGCCGGGCCGAGACACGTCAATCCTGTTTATCCTACTATCCTCCTGTCGGATCGCATTCCCGACCTCTTGGAAGCTCGTGGACAAGGGGGTAAAGTCCAGGATCAGATGAACGGCACACAGTTGACCGTCCGAATGCACGAATATCTCGGATCGCAGCAACATATTCAGTGCGGGCACGTTCACCAAACTTAGCCTCGGACCAACGCGCTTCCTGTTTGCAAACACCATTGAGGAGAGCAGGATTAGTTATCTCTTCTAGGATATTAACCTAATTTTTTACAGAGAAAAGTTAAAAAAATTAATACAAAGTGAATCCTATAGTGTTTCATCCTATTCCTAGAGCGCCCCACCTGGCTCCCCCTCCTTGGTCGGACAATGCTGGCCGTCGTGCCACGCCCCAGAGACGATGACGAAGTCGTCCTTCATGCCCTTGTTGGACTTGGGAAGACACGACAGCATTTTCACTACCGGGGACCTAGACTTAAGGTAATACCCCCCGTCGGCCAAGGAGTGGCACTCGTACATGTGTACGACGTCGTGCCACGTAAGCTGCAGGCCCATTATTTGGTTGAGGGCATCAACACTACCTAGAACCCTAAACATATTGGCCGTGCACTGATGCGGGCACAACCTATGGTTTCTAAGGTAATCCCTTGTCACGCTACCCATTGGAATGGTCATCCCTCCCTCCAGAAAGGCAATCACGGGGATGACCACTTCGCCGGTTCGCCTATCGGTCAGAATGTTCTCCGGTGGGCAGTATCGGAGATTTACCCCCTCAGGGATATGGTATTTGGCCTTGAAAAGCTCTACGGCTGTAGGCGAATCGACAAGGCTCTTAAATCTACCCATCTGGCTGTATAAAAGAATGCTAGAGGGGTTTCTTAAGGCAAAGAAAGGAACGGGTAGAAGGCCAGGATGCTCGGCCGAGGAGGTGAAAACGAGAGGACTAAATACTTACGAAGATGGTTGATATTTCTGGTTCGGATGTCTCCCAAACATTTAAGAATTTTTGAAAGAAAGGTCCTCGGACTGCCTATAAGGAAGGAACGTATGTTCGCAAGATCGCCTTAGAATATGGGAGTACTTGAACAAATGCAAAGTAAAAGAAAACTGCCTCCCCACAGCCTTTTTATACAGCAAGAGAAAGTGAGAGGGCTGTATCCCGCTCAAAATTTCACGAAGAAACCCTGACCACACGATCTGCATCTCACCGTTGATGAAGGAGACAGAGCGCCACCCAAAGCAATAAATGACGCGCCACAATTTTCGAAGCGTCGTTAGAAGTGGAGAACATTGCACGGGGACGCCTCCACGTGGACAGGCAGAAGAGTTTAAATGGGTCTTACCCCTAGAGAAATCAAAATCCCACCTCTCTTCTCGGATAAGAGGGAAAGCCGGGATTTTGAGGGGCTATTGTAGGGGTAAAAGGCCCAATACCAGATAATGGACCGTGGGCCTGTCCGAGGAGATTTCTCCATCCGAGGATACCCCGTCATAAGGGAAGTAACTAGCCTGACCCCCCTCTGTCATATAAATTACGTGAAGGAGGAAAGGACTTGTCTGAGGAGAACTTACCGTTCGGATCATCAAAGGAACGGTCCAGATGAATATCCCAGCACCATGCCTGTATTGCCGAGAGCTCCCCTGACGTTTATAGACCATAAGGGGCAGGTGGCAACAAGGAGATATTTTGTAGAAGCCTACTGCAACCGCATTGATGACCCTGCAGCTAACATCATGGCCGCATTAATGACGAATAGATGTCTGAACAGTGATCCTGGTCCTATACGGCTACTGTATGATGGCCTTAGTGGAGGCTGATGGGACAGATATCAGAAAGGAGCCACCTACTGGCACGTGAGGGAGAGTAGTATATAAATGGAGCCTGAAGCAAGAAAAGAGGGCATGAAACATTGGGGGAGAAAAGAGAGAGAGGAGAAACAGAAGAAGGAGAAGGAACCAAGAGAAACCTTGAAGAAGCAGCAAAGAACTACTCCTCGGACATAGCTGAGCGGAGCCTAGCACCCCCTCAACACTTCGTCTTTATCATCTTGGTCACCACCATACTTGGGCCAGAAGCAAGTCCATTCTCAACCTTGTTAGTTCAGCCCGCTCTCTTACAAATTCATTGTGAGGGTGCTTTTTGCTTATTGGGCCAGAGCCCACCTCTCCTGTAGGCCCCATCTATAATTTGTGCTCTTACAATAGTAATATGTTTTGAGTTTTTCACATGAAAACTTTATATATATTTTTTGAGCCATTTAGGAATCTTAAATGGAAAAATAGACCCCACATCTGGTATTGATGCCAATCTAGAAAAAGTGAATAACACTTTGTTTAGGAAAAGTTCTATTGGCCTATGGACGAGGGGGGGGGGGGGGGGGGGACCATTTAAAAGTTCTATTTTTATTTTTTATTTTTGTAAGTTTACTTGTGGTATTTATTAAGTATGAAACATTTCAGAAAATGTTTTTAGCTTTAAAAAGCAATAATTTAAAATTAACACTTTGCTAAACTTGTTTTGTAATTGTGATTTTTGTCACACCAAACAGAAAAAAATATACACGATGTACATGTGGAACGAACTTCCCTTAGTTGCAATGATATTTAGCTGTTTTCAGGGTTGACCCTGAGCCTAGGTCACTTAGGTTATGGCTTAGGGCCTCCTACTAAAGAATGACCCCAAATGTGGGGGGCAAATAAATTTTTTTTTTTTTATTAAAAGAAATATGTGAGTGGTATTATTTTTCTTCTACTCTCAAGAAGGCAATAATAATAATAATAATAATAATAATAATAATAGTAATAATAATAATACAGCCACAAATTATTTTACAACATTTTTACAGACTGTTATTGTGGCCAGCTTCTTAGTGCTATTATTTTTCTTCTACTCTCACGAAGGTCAAAAAAAGAATAATGCTACAACAACAAACTATCTTACAACATTTTTACAAACTGTTGTTGTGGCCAACTTCTTATTATTTTTCATTTAGAAATGTCACTAATATCATTTTTTTTTCATTTATTAATTATCACTTACCACATCAGCAGTTTGTAAAAAAAAATTTGTAAAAAAAGTTGTATCTTTAGCATCACTCCCAAAAAAATGAGTGACGTTAAAGATAAGAGTAATACTACAGTTACAAATTATTTTATAACATTTTTACAAACTGTTGTTGTGATCAGCTTTTTATTGGTTTTTATCTAGGCTCACCACTAACATCATTTTTTTTATTTACTAATAACCACTCACCACTTCAGCGGTTTGTAAAAATTTTTATAAAAAAGTTTGTATCTCTAACATCACTCTAAACATACTATAAATTTTACTACATAAATGATTAATCTTATAAATTGATTATGATTAATCACAAGATGTAATTCAAATACTCATTTATTATTTTATTCAAGTACCACCAATCACATTCATTGTTACATCCTTGGTAAGCTTTAGCATTTTTTCGAGAAAAAAAAATGGATTGATAAAAATCCACTCCCATTCCCAAAAAAAAAAAAACCCAACCACCATTAATTGAATTAGTCGTATTAAAAGTAAGAATAATGTATTTTACATAGAAAATAAAATATAGAACTAAATATTATTAAGTGATATTTAAATAACAAAAAGTCCAATTAAATTTATCACCTTAGGCCTCAAACTGCATTGAGCTAGCTCTAGTTGTTTCTAGTTGTTTTGATGATGTGTAGTTCTTTGTGAGCTTTTCTATTCAAGAGTTTATTGATCTTTCAAATCCATGACAAAATGCAATGGTAATCCAATTTTATTTGTTTTTGGTCTTAGATCTCTCGGTCTAGATTTAATGAAATGGCTAAAGTTTAATGGTTAGATGTTGTAGAGCCTTATAAGTTATAACTCAATGAAATTGTTTGGTCTCCTTTATATATATATATATATAAAATAAAAAAAAACAAACATTTAAATCTTCCTTCTTCCATATGTTCTAACATTTTGAATTAAAAAAAAAAAAGAAAAAAAAAAGAGGGTTTATATGTCCCATTTTTGGCTAATTAATTAGATTGGATATTGACATAAAATAAAATAAAATTAGATTGCACATTGCCAAATACAAATAGAGCCGATCCTTCTTGGATTTATTTTGCCATGGTCATTGGGCTGGGCTGGGCTGGGCACTACTGGATTTGGCACTCTAGTGTAAACTGTAAAAGCCTTGATGGAGACCTTTGTTTGGCGTCCCCTTCCCTATGCCCACACGAGGTTCCAAAAGGACAAGCGTTCCTGAACGACAAGTGTCCATATGTATAGCGTTCTCTAAGAATAAGCACCAGTCCACCCATTCGAACGACAAGTAATCACGGTCGTTTAAATTCTAGTACCACATAATTATACACCACTTTATCCACAATTCGAGTTTTTAATGATAAAGTGTAAATTCACATAAGGGCATTTCCAACTAATGTAGCTAAAAGCAAAATAATCTCTGTCGTAAAGAATAAGACCAAAAAAATGGTCTCCAATGAATTCTCTAAACTCTGAATATTTTTTTGACTCATGAACAATAGCTCATCAAACTTGATAGGCTACTGTATATTAGCAACTGGATTTTTTTGATTAAAAAATTATACCAACTACTATTATATCAATTCTTTCTCTCTCCTCCAGATTTCTTTTTTTCTCTCATTCTCTCCGTTGCTTCTTTTTTTCTCTCATTCTCAAGCATAATCAAATTATCATAATACAAACTTAAAAACACAATTTTAAAATTAATCAAATCATAACAATAAAGGCAAAAAAAAAAAAAAAAAACGGAAGACAGAAGCCATCTGATCCATTTGGACTGCGTTGGGGACGAAGATGAGCAACGGCTCTGGGCTAGGCCTACTACTTTGGGACGAAGATGACTCATCTAGACTGCATAGGGGACGAATGTTCTGGAATCAAGTTAAAAAAAAAAAAAAAAAAAAAAAAAAAAAAAAAAAAAAGAAGAAGAAGAAGAAGAAGAAGAAGAAGAAGAAGAAGAAAAGAGAATTAGAGAATGAGAGCTGCTAGAATGTTCTTGAATGAGGGAGAAAAATAAAATAAAAGAAGGGGGATAGAGATAGGACAACATGTGTGGAGGAGAAAAACAAGAAAAAAGAAAAAAAAAAGAAATGAAACGTATGGATAAAATAAAACGAGAGAAAGGATAAATAATATAAAGAATAAAAAAATCGTAATTGAAAAATGTTACCACAATATTTTCACAATAAATTTTAAGTAATAGATTGTTATTAGTTAATATTGGTGAGTAAAATAATAATTTCAGTAATGGGTTCAAATTAGAACTAGTAACAACTTTTCACGTAAATTTTGTGAATATAATACTTTTTATTGAAAAATATAATTATTGAAAATAAATATAGAAAAAATAAATGATGATAAAAAAGAATAATGAATGAATGAAGAAATAATACTTAAATGAGATAGAGAATGAAATAAAAAATTATTGAAAGGTGTATTTAAAAAAATAACTAATTAATTCATTCTCCAAACAGTTAAAGAATCCACGTCAAAGCTCTATCACTCGTAACCTGTCATGCCGCGATTTGCCGTCAGAGTTGTGTACAAATATACGGTACTTGATTGCTAAAAATAATAAAATAAAAAAAGAAACTTCCACTCACCTACACAAGAATATAATTCCTTTTTCCTAGTTGCTACTATGTAAGAGTAGACTCAGAAATCAATGGTCAACTTGATCTCACCCACACCCAGAAACCCAAGAAGCATAATAAATTCTTCTCTTTCTCAGATTGTTTTGCATCAAAGCTGAGATCGAGCAGAACAAATAGAAGAGCTTTGAGATCTAAATCTCTGTTTTTGGTAAAGTTGGGTATATATAGATATATAAATTAGTATTGTATTTGTTTCTTAATTGGGGTAGTTTCCAAAGCCATGGCAGGAGCACTTGTTGCAGGGGGTGTTGTGGGGGCGGCTTTTGGAGAGGGATTTACTATTTTGCATGAAACAGTTAAGCATGTGGTGGGCCAAATCATCATGTTCAAATCCATTCTTAGAAGCTTAGAATCCACGCTAGATGGTATAGCACCAGTGGTCAAAGAGATAAGGCGATTAAGCCTAGATCTTGATCACCCAGATAAGGAAACAAAGAGGCTGATCGAACAAATGAAGAAGGGCAAGGAGCTGGTTCTCAAGTGCTCCAAAATCAAGCGTTGGAGTTGGAACTACTATTTCAAAGCCTATTTTTATGCGAAAAAACTCAAGAAGTTGAACAATGCCATTGAAAAGTTCTGTCAGATTGATTTGACAGTACAGAATACAAGGACTGGGTTGGAGACTTTGAAGAAGGTGAATCAGAACACAACGACTATGTTGGAGACTGCGGCCAAGGTGGATCTTGTTTTGGAGGAAGTGACTAAGCAGAAATCGGAATCGAAGAAGAAGAAGTTTGGGATTCGGACACTGTCGTGTGCGGTTTCTAGACCCCGTGATTATATTGTTGGGTTGGAGTTGCCTTTGAAGGAGTTGAAGAAGCTGCTGTCTAATAAAGAGGAGTCGCTTCTTCTATTGACTGCTCTTGGAGGTTGCGGGAAGACCACACTCGTCAAAATGCTTTTTTGGGATGAGGATATTAAAGGTTCTCTTTCTCACATTAAACCTCTTGCCAAGTAAAATAATTCTACTGAATACAGAGTTCATCGCTACTAACATGTCTTGCTGTGATTGAGTGGTACATAATAAAACTATAAAAGTGATGACAGTGACAAACCCATTTAAAGTTTTTAACGATTGTGAAAATGTACATAATAAGAGATTATTTTAGTTAAATTGTGATAGTATGTGGATAGTTTTGGGTAAAAGTAAACAGTTAGGTAGTTTAAAAAACAAAATGCGTAGGGATGAATCCTAAAATGTACCATTGATTCATTATTATATGTTAAACTATAATTGGAACAAATGTGAATACTTCATTCTCACATTAAGATTTCAATTGATGTAAACGAATTGAATTACATTTTGTAAAAAAAAAAAAAAAATGCATGTCTTTTGAGGTAAGATATGGTAGGCTATTGCTATATATTTTCATTCTTTTCTTTTAGTCCTTTCAATAGTCATAGCAGTGCTTTTGGCATACTTCATCCTTTGGAACTACTTCCTTAAGAAGAGTAGTGATCAAGAAAATGTAAGGAGAAAAAAATTTTCTTATCTTCATGATTGGTAGAAAATTGCTTTTGCTCACTTCTTACCCTTTCTGGGTTGGGAATTCTGTTCATTTCGCTTCACCACTTTGTGTGTAGATGTATAAAGTTATTAGACATGAAATGTTCCTTTCTGGCAGCTTTCTAACTGCATTGTGTTTGGATAGGCATATATGGGGAAAATATATTTTTTGTCAACGTTTCACAAGCTCCCAACCTGAAGGTCATGGTACAAAAACTGTTTAAGCATAATGATGAGGAGTGTCCTGAGTTTCAAAGTGATGAAGAAGCAATTGACCAGCTAGAGCATCTGCTGAATGAAATTGGACAAAAACAACCTATATTGTTGATATTGGATGATGTCTGGCCCGGATCAGAATCCCTTATTGAGAAGTTCAAGTTTGATATTCCTGATTACAAGATTGTGGTGACTTCAAGAACTGCATTTCCAAGATTTCCATATAGATATAACTTAAATCCATTAAATCGTGTAGATGCCATGAGTCTTTTTTGTTACTCAGCATCATTGCAAGACCGAGACGAGAGCTCTTACATTCCAGAAGAATATATCGAAAAGGTACTCTGTCAATCTATTTTATATATATATATATATATATATATATTCTTGTGTTGATGGGTGCATGATAGCCTATATACCTGCCAAAATCATGTTTTCATACTTGCACATACATTTAAGCTTGTTTGTTTTGTTTCCGACAAAAAAATTGTACCCAGCACTTGAGTGAAGATAGGGGTAGAAAAAAAAATGTCATATTTCTGAACAAAGTGTGGTTTAGACAACTAAAATCATGGCCAATATTATTACCCTTTAACCTATAGACAACAACTGATTTTATATGGTTCCTTGAATTGCAGTTTGTAAGCGGTTGTGGGGGGTTGCCAATAGCCCTTAAGGTGATTGGTGGTTCACTCCGTGGGCATCTTGCAGGTGTTTGGCTCAGTAAACTAACAAAATGGTCCGAGGGTCATTCTATTTTTGACTCTGATGCAGAAGTGCTTGATTGTCTCCAAAAAAGCCTAGAATTTTCTGCTGACAAGACCATCCTCAAAGAGTATTTCATGGACCTAGGTTCATTTCCTGAAGACCAAAGGATCTCGGCTACTGCCCTCATTGATATGTGGACAGAATTACATGAACCAAGGGAAAAAGATGTCCATGCAATTGCCAATTTGCATGAACTCCACAATCGGAATTTGGCTAGTCTTGTAATGACAAGGTTTGCAAGTTTTAATTTCTGAAGTGTGATTTTCTAGTAGGATATAAATACTTCACGTAATCATTTTTAGTTGCTAGTTGTTATAGGATATAACTCTATAAACGACGTAAGGCCCAAAATATTACGTTATGTCCTCCAGTTTGATTAACTTCTTATCACAATTGATAAAATATTATTGTAGCTTCTTTGAAATGTCAGGGGCCAATGTAGAATTGTTTTATACCAATGATGCTAAAGGTGATTACTACAAATATATAGAGAGAAGGAAACTTATATCAAACCAGAAACAGTAAGGGGCTCCAATTGCTCTGCCCAAGAAAAGAACAGAATTCAAACTTTTAGTAGACAGAATGCCTTTTTGCTTCTTATAACCATTTGATTTCAACTGCTACGGATGGAAACTGGTTGTGTCAAATTCCCTTGGATTTGTTATCCTATCTTTATCTTTGTTTGAATATCATGGAATTCATATTTTTCTTATGTGAGGACTGTAAGAATTTGAATCTCTTCTAAGCTTATACTTTGTGCATTCACTAGGAAAGATGCAACTCAGATCGACGACTATTACAATGAAGACTTTATCACACAACATGATGTTCTCAGAGACCTAGCTATCCATCTAAGCAACCAGGAGCCAGTACTACAAAGGAAAAGACTAATTGTGGACATCAGTGGAAACAATCCACCAAAGTGGTGGACGGAACAGAAGCAACAACTCATTAATGCACGCTTATTATCGATCTCAACTGGTTGGTTAATTTTCTCCCTAACAGAGATACACACACAAACTTGCACACATGCAATGTAACCTAAAATTGAGTGTATTTTTTACACCATATAGAATATTTTTCTTGCAGATGAATTGTTTTCGTCAAGTTGGTGCAACATTCAAGCACCTGAAGTTGAGGCTTTAGTTCTGAATTTTCAAACAAGGAATTATGCCTTACCCGAGTTTGTGGAGAAAATGGTTAAACTCAAGGTTATAGTTGTCACTAATTATGGATTCTTTCCTGCTGAATTAAGCAATTTTCAGCTACTCAGGTCCCTCCCCAATCTAACGAGAATTAGATTAGAGAAGGTTTCGATTCCTTCCCTATGCAATACCCTTGTGTTATTGAGGAGTTTGAAGAAATTATCTTTATTCATGTGTAATATTGGTCAAGCTTTTGGGAATTCAACCATACAGGTTTCAGATTCATTGCCAAATCTAATGGAGATAAACATTGACTATTGCAATGATCTGGTGGAATTGCCTGGATGGTTGTGTGAGGTTCTCCCCCTGAAAAAACTTAGGATCACCAATTGTCATAAGTTGCCTTTACTGCCCGAAAGAATTGGAAACTTAACAAATTTAGAAGTGCTAAGGCTTAGGTCTTGTACCGAATTGTCAAAGTTGCCAGAGTCAATCAAAAGTCTCCATAAGTTGAGCATTCTTGACATATCTGACTGCTTAAGCATTTGCAAGTTGCCAAAACACATTGGTGAGTTGCATGGTTTAACAGAGTTCCACATGAAAGAGTGCTTGAGGTTGCGGAATCAATTGCCACCATCAATTATGGAGCTCCAGCAGTTGAAGCTTGTGGTATGTGACGAAGAGAGGGCCAAGTTATGGGAGCCTTTCAAGGAATTCCTCTCAAATTTAAAGGTAAAAGTGGCTAAGAAAGATATCAACTTGAATTGGCTTCCCAAATAATGATTAGTTTCTTCTTGAAAAATTTTGTAGGTTTATTATTTGAGATTGTTCTCTTCCGTTCTTTGTTCTTTTGTCCTTTTTTCTTTTGTAAAAATCGTGAAATAAGTGGCTTAGTGCACTCGAAAAAGGAAATGTTTTTTAGGAGTTGCAGTTGTAGATATATTATATGCACTCCTTAGTCCTTACAAGTATTGGGAAATTTAATGCTGAGGGATGTGAATGCATAGTTTTCATTATGTATGGTTACGTGGAAAAAGAATTTGTAAAATTAATTTAGTAAAGCCTTTTTCCTTGGAGAACTTGCACATACACTTTGTTAGCTCATTTTCTTTTCTTTTTTTTTTTTTTTCCTAATTTAGGGTCTGTTGATTGGGAGGATGAAAAAGTGAAAGAATAGAAAACAGAGAAGGGATGGAAAAGTAAGAGGATAGAAAAGTTTTCAGTTTCCATCATTTGTGTTTGGTTGGAAGGGTAGAAAAGTGGAGGAATGAAAAACTTTTTTATTTTGTTAAAAATAAAGTTTATATAAATTGATCATTATATCCCTAATAAATAAAACAAAAAGTAACACATTATACTTAAAAAAAAAAAAAATTATGTATAGATGGACACTTCATTAAAGTAAAAAAAAAAAAAAACAACATATTGGAGGTGAAATCCAATGTGTTTGGGAGCTTCCTCTACTTAGTTTTCTCCCTATTTTGAGGAAAAATTTTTTGTGGGTCTGGGGAGAAAACACCTGGGCTCTATCATTTATTTTCTTTCCTCTCCATCCAACCAAACACACTCCAAAAAATTTTTCCTTTCCATTTTCCTTCCAAAGTTTTTCATCTATCTTATTTCACCTCCAAACAAACACACCTTATTGTTACAGAAGGAGTAGCAGCTTTAGAAATTTTTTTATGGTGTCACCAAGAAATTTAAATTATACGAAATCTAATAAAGAGATAATTTGAATAATTAAATCTCTTAAAAAAATGCAAATATATAAAGTATTACAATTTCTTTCTACTAACAAAGAGAAAAAGAAAAAGAAAATGTACTGATAATAAATAAAAATGTAATTAAGAATGTTGAGATGAGAGTTATTAAGTGAGAAAATTTAAAATGATAATATAGAAGAGAAAAATGGAGAGAGAGAGAGAGAGAGAGAGAGGGAGAGAGAGAGAGAGAGAGAGATAATATTTGCTACAACTAAAAGTTGAGTAGCTAAGGAAAGAAAAATTGTTGTAACTGCAAAGTTAAAGAAAGTATAACTACTGTTGTCACCAAGAAGAACTCATGAACTACAATATTTCTCTTGATACATTTTTTTTAAGGAAAAGTGAAATTATGAATTATTTTGGAAAAATAAAATTATGAATTATTTTGAAAAAATGAAATTATGAATTATTTTTATTGAATGGCTAAATGAGGTACAAATTTGAATGATGAGAAATTTTTTTTTTTTTTTTAAATAGGCATTTTGTTGAATAATTTGTTCACTTGTTGTTGTTGTTGTTGTTTAGTCTTGTCTTGTTTTTGTTTGGGTTATTTAGGCTAATTTTTATTGATGTTGTTTGAGCTTTTAATTTTTTCTAAGGGGTTAAAGGATTATGTTTGAGAGGCCATAATTATTATTGGAGTAATATTACGTACGTCTATAACATTTTTACAACAAATCTTATGCAAAAACTATTATTGGCGGATATAAAAGTAATGTCAATATTAGGTCCAAATTAGAATCTTACCACATAAATTTGTTATAAAATTATTGTGAAAATATTGTCAATGTAACATTACTTTTATTCTGTTGAACCCAAACTTTTGTGATTCTCAAGTCAAAGTAACTAATATTTTTATTAGGGTAGTTACGATATATTAATTTAGTATATAATTTTTTTTAATGTATGTATACATTTTTTTGCAATTCAGTTGGTCATAGGACCACTCATACTTAAACGTGCCCAAAGAGGTTCCTAAGTCCCCTCGTAGGGGGTGTGGATTAAGACCCACACTGAATAATTTCTTAATATTGTCTGGTTTGGTTTTTTTTACGTGAAAAACTATAATTTAGGGTTCGTTTAAGAACAATTTATTTAGTTGAAATTGAAAACTTTTTGTTGAAAATGTAAAAAAAAAAAAAAAAAAAAAAAAAAAAGTTAAAAGTTAAAAGTTAAAAGTTAGTTGAATAATACAATGAGATTCATGAATAATACCAAAAGGCTTGGTGGTAAATTGTTATTCTAATATAAACTTATCAATGAAATTAATTTTTTACTCACCAATAATAACATATAACAACCTACTACTAATAATTTGTAATGAAAATATCGTGGATATAACATTTCTTTTGTGAAAAATGTTAAGACATCTTGTTGTTGTTACAATATTTTTCACAATTGCTGAGGTGTCTATTCTTTACAAGTCAAAGTAAAATATAACAAAGTTATAAAAGTATTATGAAAATGTTGTGTCATTCTTTGTGTTTCTAGAATTTTTTTTTTTTATTAGTCAGTGTTTGTTGAGTCAAAATTTACTATTTCACATATAGTTTTTTTAGGCTAATTTTTTGTAATTTTTTTCTTTCCGAACCATTTTAAGTAAAAACACATAGTTTTACGCAAACAAAAAAAAAAAAACAAAAACAAAAACTTAGGATTAAAATACTTTTCATCCTTTATGTTTAGGGTAATTCACAATTCCTCCTTAAACTTTAAAATCAAGCAATTTTCCTTTTAATATTTTGGAAAAATAACTAATATGTCATATTATTATTCTCTTAATTAAACTCTAATGAAAGCTTATGCTTTTTAAAATATTCTATTGTTTAATGTCTAAAATACTCCTCCTAAATTTTAACATCCAAAAAATTTTCTTCATGTATTTCGAGTTTTAGATGATAGTAATGTTTAGAAAGTTGAAATAGTAATATAAGGAATTTTGTTTCCTTGCCTTTTGTTATCTTCCCCCCCTCCCCCTCCCTTTTTTTTTTTTTTGCCTAAAATGGATGTTCATTAAAAACTAATTAAGCTAAAGATTTCATCTAGACTCATGTAGAATGATAAAAAAGAAAGTATGAATGAAAAGATTGTCATTGTGCATGGTTGAAGGTATTTGTTGCAGAGTTTCAATTGTAGCATATAACATCATTCATTGTGAAAATTTAAATATTATGACAAGGTTTTAGCAAAACTCAGTTGTTTGTTGTTGGAAGATAATGATATTTATTATCATTCTTAGAAGTTTTTAATGAGAAGATATTGCCTTTAGCAAATAGGTATCAAAATTCTTATACGAATGAGGTTAACTTTATATAATATATATTTTTTATGTATATAGTTTCATACTCTTTTCAAATACAAATACTATCTTAATTTTTTCACTCAAGAGGTAGCACGTGCTTTGCATGGAGTCCAAATCTTCTATCTCACTCTTCCTGCTTCACTATATACTCCACAAATAAAAACATGTCATATATTCATCTATTTTATTAAATGCTAAATTTATGCCTTCTATTATTTCAATTACCTAAATATGATGAGTTATTTAATAGAATGCATAAATTTAGCATTTAATAAAATAGATGGACATGTGACATGCTTTTATTTGTGGAGTATATAATAGAGCAGGAAGAGTGAGTCAGAAGATTTGGACTCTTTTGCATGTGCTACCCACGCTAGTTGAACATAAAAGCTCTTATAAACATGTGATACCGATGGGTACTTTTTGCCTTTAATAATTTTTTTTTTACCAATAATAAATTAATGCTTGACTTGAAACTGCCTTTTGTGATTGATTTGTATCCATGTATATAGTATATCCATAGGTTATTTATTTTTTTTTTTTGGTAAAATGGAAATTGCATTAACAAAAACTAAAGAGAAGCAGCAAGTTCAAGGATAGCCCTGTTACAAAACATTGTTGGCGTGAGCTGTCTAATGAGATAAGTATAGAAATTGTTTATGAAAATCCCATACTTCAAGGGATGTCCTTATTTTTTGCCGCAAGATATGTATATGCTAGAATAGGTTTTATGCTCTATATATTTATACAATTGTATTCAATACAGAAAATACAGAGAAAAAGAAACAGACACTACCTTTTGACATGGTATCAGAGCACGTCCCTAGGACCTCTGCTCAAACCACCGTGTGACCAGAAAAAAACCAGACCCGATAGACTCCATGGCGGAATCTAGAGACCTAACACAACCTCTTAATTCCCAGACCAATTCCCAGACCGATTCCATCCTCAATGATCTGACTACAAGAATGACGGAGGTCTTGACTAGAGCCCAGACCTCCCCTCAACCTCTGCTGGCCGATTCTTCAACTACTCCGATCGGTATCAAGTTGGAAGGATCCAACTATGCCTTATGGTCCCAGGTTGTCGAGATGTATATCTCTGGCAAGGACAAGCTGGGATATATCAATGGAGATTCTCCTCAGCCTCCAGAAACCGATCTTGTATTCAGGAGATGGCGCACCGAGAACGCCATTGTCAAGGGATGGTTGATCAATTCGATGGACCCTTCCTTGATTGCCAATTTTATCCGATTCCCAACTGCAAAACAGGTTTGGGATTCTGCTGCTACAACCTATTTTGATGGGATAAACACGTCTCAAGTCTATGATCTCCGATGTCGTGTTACTCGTATGAAGCAAGTGGGTGGATCCATTGAAAAATACTACAACGACCTTCAAGGGTTGTGGCGAGAAATCGATTTTCGTCGTCCTAACCCGATGGAGTGTGCTATTGACATACAGAAATACAACTCCATTCTACAGGAAGATTGAGTTTATACTTTCCTTGATGGACTAGATGACAGATTGGATAAAACTCGGAGTGATGTGCTCCAAATTAAACCATTCCCTACGATGGAACAGGCCTATGCATTTGTCCGTAGGGAAGAGGTCAGGTAGACCGTGATGATCTCAGGTGCAGATACTACTTCAGGAGCAGTTATGGCATCCAAAGGGATCAAGGGAAGCCATCACCAAATGCCACCGAAACCAGGAGCTCTTTCCCTAAGTAGTGGGAAATCCAACTCCTCATCCAACACAAAACCACCACCTGACGGCATGAAGTGTACCCATTGCGGCAACTCCAAACACACCCGTGACACCTGCTTCAAACTTCACTCCAGAGTGGTGGAATGACCTTCAAGCACGAAAAAAACGGGAAACCATTGCTAATGATGACCACATTGGGAGAGCTGCTATGGTTACCTGTGATACTTCGTTATCCCTCATCCCTCAAGCCGAATCTTCACATGATCCAGGTACTTCGAGTACGGCATTTCATATCTCTACTCACAATAATGATGAGGACTGGATTCTTGACTCTGGGGCTACAGACCATATGACATTTGATTCAAAGGATTTCTCTAAGACAACTCAGCCGAGACGGAGCTGTGTTGCAAATGCCAATGGGGTCACTTATCCAATTACAGGGGCTGGAACAGTGACTTTATCTCCTTCCCTTTCATTATCTAATACATTACTTGTACCCTCTCTTTCAAATAAACTGATGTCTGTAAGTCAAGTTACTTCAGATCTTAATTGTGTGGTATTGATGTATTCTACTTTTTGCCTTCTTCAGGATATTCTCACCAAGGAGATAATTGGGCGTAGTACTAAGAGGGGGGGGGGGGTGGTTATACTACGTGGATGACTTCAGTCCGGGAAGAGCAAATCACATGCACCACACGGTTGGTAACAAGGAGAGACAAATTTGGTTATGGCATCATCGACTTGGCCATCCATCATTTGGGTATTTGAAGCACTTACTACCTGGGTTATTTTCCAATGTAACACACTTAGATTTTAAATGTGATACTTGTATCTTAGCCAAAAGTCATAGGGCTTCTTATCCCTTGAGCATGAATAAAAGTATGATCCTTTTGATTTAATACATTCCGATGTTTGGGGACCTTCCCCAGTAACTACATCTTCTGGTCATCGTTGGTTTGTAATTTTTGTTGATGATTGCACACGAATGACATGGCTTTACCTCCTAAAACACAAAGATGAAGTATTTGCTATGTTTCAATCATTTCATACCATGGTTCAGACACAATTTTCTGCAAAAATTAAAATCCTTCGTTCTGACAATGGAGGGGAATATGTTAATCAACAATTCTAGACATACTTCAACAGCCATGGTATTCTCCATGAAACCTCATGCTCACAAACCCCACAACAGAATGGTGCTGCTGAAAGGAAGAATAGGCATATCTTAGAAACTGCCCGTGCTTTATTGATCAACGCACATGTGCCGAATAGATACTGGAGTGATGCTGTTGCCACAGCCATGTATCTACTGAACCGTATGCCCACCAAAGTCTTACAATTTCAGACTCCATTAAAGGTGCTTTCTGATCATGTCTCTTTACCTACTGTTTTGATGATTCCTCCTCGAACTTTTGGTTGTGTTGCTTTTGTTCACCTCCATAAAAATCAACGAACTAAGTTGGACCCATGTGCTATCCGGTGTTTATTCTTGGGGTATGGAGTACAGAAAAAAGGATATAGATGCTACGATCCCATTGCAAAAAGAACCTACATTACCATGGATGTCACCTTCCTAGAATCTGAATATTTTTTCCCGTCACCGGTATCCAATTCCCCTCTTCAGGGGGAGATCTATGGTGAAAAGCGGAATTGGTTTGATGCTGAAATGTTAGATGTTGGTGACAATCCTGCCAACAATCCTGCACATCCAAATGATGACAATGACATGGTGGAACATGTACCTAGATCTGTACCTGAACTTCTAAGAATTGAAGCTGAACCAGTGCCTGAATCATCAGAAGATGCAGAATTTGATGAATCCCTCCACTCTGTAGTACCCGACAACCCTCCTGCTGAGAATATTCTTGAGGTAAGCTCAGAGATTGAGGGAATGTGAAATCAGGGCTCAAATATGGATTTGGGCTTTCTAAAATTGCTGTATATTTTTTTTAATAAAAAAGAGATGTAATTAAAAATAGGTCATCTCATTACTTCGTTAACCATGTGTACACAAAAAATTAATAAAAGTAAACGAAATGACCATTAAAATTCATTTTTTAAACTTTATAAACCAAAAACTTTCCTTTGAAATATTGGAATTAAAAACAAACTTTGCCAAAGGCATTGTAGCTAAATTGGTACCTCCCCATGCACAAAGTGCTCGGGAGTCTAGGAGGGAAAGAGTTCGAGCTGCAAAGTTAGCAGCATGTTGTAATTATCTCTTAAAAAAAAAACACTCAACTTTTAAACTAGAGGTACTAATAATATATTTTTGCATTTAAGTTTCCTCTATTTTTGGTAATGTCATTGTTTCTAGGATGGTGGAGTCCTTGTTGGGGGTTTCTTGGTCCGGTATGGCTGTGCAGACTGTAGAATACAGTGTCCAATTTCAACTTCTTCAAGCCTCGTGCATAATATTTCTTTCCCTCACTTCTTTGAAACCATTAGGTTTAGGATCATTATTCTTGATCTTAAGGTCTATCCCGCTCACTTCATTTTCTTGTGCCATCACCATTAACTTCTCTTTATCCTTGTCCTGGGATTTATTAAAATAAAAAATGAACAAATATATGTGATGGGCCTAAAGCTTGGTCCCATCCCATGATGAATTGGATTAATACGTTTGGGGACGCATATTATCTTGATACTCTGCCCTTTTCTAACACTATGTTTGGCAAAAATGAGGGGATGAGCGATGAGGAAGGAAAAGAAAAATGAGATAGGAAATGAAGCGGAATGGAAAACGGGAAAATTACAATATGCTCCTAACCCGGTAACTTAAACCATTTTCTCTAAAACCCCCATCTAAGTACTTTGTATATGAAAGATGTCAATTTAGTTTTAAGGCCTTGACTTATCCTTAAAGTTTGTTAATTATTAGGAGAAAGTGGAAGGAAATAGTTTGTACTTTTTTTTTTTAAGAACTGATAAGAAAGATAGGTCTTCCACCTATATATCAAGATCAGCATATAAAATTGTTTCTAGTAAATGAATGAGCAAACATTGTATTATACTTTATATTATGGTATTATGGATATATTTCTAATTAAAAATTATAATTTAAACATTCTCTCACTCTCCACCTCCTTCCAATTTGGAAGGAAAGAGAATAGTGGAACGCTCACGTTTGTAGGACGCTCTCTTGTTTTCTCCGTTCCTTTTTTCTCACTTCACAAATTTATTCGTGGTGGCAGATCACTAACTCTCACACAAGTTACTTCTATCTTGTCTTGTGTCCTTTCCTTTTCTTTTCGTTTTGTTTTCTTCTTCTTGTCATTGCTTCTGTATCTTTATCCACAACAACCATCCAAGACTAGCCTCAATAAAATATCCACACATGCTCGGTACCATCACAAGTGACAAGACCCATACACGCTATGAATAGGTCCTTTATTTATTTTTTATTTTTATAAAAAAAAACCCTCAAATCTTTTTCTTCGAATGCCAATATTCAAGATTTTTATTTTAACAAATCTTTTAATTATTCCGGCCATAGTAGCCATTGTTTATTTCAAGACTTTCTTTGAAAGTTGCACATTCCATCAAAGAACTATGCACGGCCAGGGTGTGTGTAGGAAAATATATACTCTCCATATTATTGAAGAACAAGTCAAGACATTGGATTACTGAAGACAATCAGGGGATTGGAATAAAAGAAGAAATTGATTGGTACAGGAAATTATGGGATTGAAGTAATCCATTCAAAATTCAAGTGATTGTAGTGTATGTAATTTCAATTATAAAAATAGGTTTTATTGTAATGTATCATCATCTAATTAAATGAAGATGTAACCTTGAAGATTTTGTTTCGTGAACATAGCCTTGTGACCGAATCACGTAAAACTCTCATATCTTGTCTCTTCTCTTTTCTTTACTCATTTCACAAATTTCAACTTGAGAGAGTGGGAATAAAAGTAATCCATTTCATTTCCATCCCCTTCCCTTCTACATGTTTGGCATTTTAGATATATTCATTTCAATGTCATTTGTATTTGTTGGAGGTGTTGGGTTAAAATAGATTGACCCAGTTAATTAATTCAATTACCCAAGTTTATTAATTAAGTCAAATTACATTCAAATCGTGAAGGCACCAACAAATTACCAGATAAACTAAGTGTAGCGGAAATTAAATTGACACGGTGATTTGTTGACAAATGGGAAAATCCTCTCATAAGGCAAAAACCCCACCGGGTGAATTTAAGATCACCACTCTCAAAAATTCACTAATCAATAATTAAGTGATTACAAGTATAAGAAATCTTACTACTATCCTGGACTATCCCAAAATACTAACCTATAGTTGAACCTTTACTCTAATACCCAATTGAACTTGATTTTGTAGCAGGCTTCTTTTCTTTGTTGCAGAAATCTCCAATCTATGACTAATTTCTTTACGTGGATCCTAGTACTTGACTAATTCCATCAACTTGATTGATTGTTGTTGGCTGCAAAGTTCTTCACTTCATAAACAATGAAGATTAGGAAGCACTTGGTCACAAACGCAGTAGCTTGACACAGAGTATATGAGTTCTAGCTCTCTATTTTCGTACTTTATGACTTTTAAAATAATCTTTATATATTACTAGGGTTGTAAGAAGTGAAACCCTAATCATTCAAGTCATCATGAGCTGAATTTCATATCTGAGATTTCTCAAATCGTAAATCTTGATAGATCGAGCTTGTCCATTAATCCTCGATAGTAGCTTGTGTCGAGTTTTAATGAAACAGCTTTTCTTCACTTGTTTCTTGAATCAACCTTCATGTCTTTAATGATACCACTTGACATGTTTGAACAACATACTACTTGAAACTTTAAACCAAACTTAGATCTATTCAATCACAAGTAAAATGCATTTTGTCAAAAGATTAGCCAATTACATAAAAAATATGACCCTAACAGGAGGTAATCAAAAATCAAGTTAGATGAAAGTTGTTTAGTTGCAAGCCTAAAAAACTTTAGTTGAGGAAAGTTCATCTTGGTTTAGTGAAATGAAGCGAGTTCATAAAATAATCAGATAGAAACTTTCTCCTAATGTTTGACAAATTTTTGGTCGAGCAAACCCGTTAAGGAAAGCCACCAATTTAGCTTTCATGGTTCACTGTAACCAATTACTCCCTGTTTTGTGTATCCTATATGAACAAAATTAAAACCTTAAAAACTCATACAAAGAAGGGAAGACAGCCACAAAGATCTTTTAGTGGATATCTTATCACCCAAACACAACATCACCACCTATGCTATTGGAGTGTCTAAAGAAACCAAAGAGATGTCAGAAAACCTTCAAGTAGCCTTGAAGCAACCGAGAGATCAGTTTTGCAATCGGCTAGCAACTTCTGGTGTTGGGTCACGGTGGAGACATAGGCTAAACTAGCACTCGCAATAGTTTCAGGGAACTCAGATACAATGTTTGATTACTTGTGTTGGAGGTCTTGTAACTTGTAAGTGAATGTACAGTATCTCAATTTCCTTATAGTGGATTTGATGACCTGGGCTAGGCCTTAAGTATTTTTCCTTGTGGAGTATTCACTTTGTAAACAATTCCTCGTCTCTTGTGTGTGATCGTTCATATTGTAATTGATTTACTACGATTGCACATATAACTTGTTAATTAATTACTTGGACTTGATATTGATTAATTAGTTAAAATTGATAGTAAGCAGTGTAGAGTCTAAACTGAATTTTCACTACACAACCAAACGCTTTTTCCCTCCATATTTCCTCCACGCTCCACCCGTTTCCCTTGAACTAAACAGAGTGTAAGTCTTCCATTTAGAATGAGCATTCGAACTAAGAAGAGAGAGACGGTTAGAGTCAACAGTTGAGTCATACGAAGGGACAAATACTATATATCTAATATGATCAGTTGAGGACCACACAGAAGAGAAGGTTGGGACAAAGAGAACTTGTCCAGTTCCGGATATTAAGGATTGCTATCGTTGCATACTCGTAGTGGAGCGCTTGTGCGTCATACTATTCTTACATTATCTTCAGCATGCCGTGTCCTATTTATTGGTGGATTGAAACTTGAAAGGGAAAACAAAAAGATATTCAAAATGAGTAAACTAAATTCACGAAAGAAATGTTGATCATATTGACTAAAAACAACGGAAAAAGAAGACGAATATATTTAAATTGGTAAATCCAAATAGATAAAATTGGAATGTAAGTAAATTCTTAGCCACTGTGTTTGATGGAATCAAACTTGGAATTGTTCGAGACACTCATACCAATACAACTCAACTATCATTCCACCCTCATCATGTCATGAGCCCATATATAGGTTTGATTACATTAATCTACGTGTATGTGAAATATATATCAAACATAACCTACGAAGAGCCTTATAATTGACTAGACTCGTCACACGCACTTTACGCATGCAATAAGACTCTTTATTTATTTATTTTTTTAAGTTTAGTGAAATAACGTTTAAAAGTGAGATAAAAATAGTGTCTTAATTTTTAGAATTTTGATAAAAGTTTGAAAGCCTAAAATTTAGGAACTCTTTTAAAAATGGTAAATTACTCTTTTAACCGGTTTGTGTTTTTAAATTTAACATTATTTAACTAAAAGATAAGGGTATTTTAGAGAATTTGAGAATTTGTGTAAGAATATTTTAAAACGCAAACTGATGAAACTCAAACAAATGAATCTTGTTATTAATAGTATAGATAACATAACCTACTGTTTTTTATTAAGAGAATTAAGGTTCAAATCTCTCATTCCCCATAATTGTAACCATTGAAATATATAAATAAAAATACTTTTATGGTCCTATATTTTGGCCATGTTTTTAATTTGGTTTTCAAGTTTTTATAATTTCATTTTGGCTTTTATGGTTTTAAACTTGTTACCCTTTTAGTCACTGCCGCAAGCTAGCAATGTAGTCCATTAATTATGTAGGCATTCTTGGTAAGTGAGATGTCAACAAGGATCAAAATGACTGCAAGTGTAAAAAAATAAGGACCAAAAATGAAGTTATAAAAATTTAATATAGGTACCAAAAAGGAAGTTGTAGAGCCTTATAAGTTATAACTCAATGAAATTGTTTGGTCTCCTTATATATATATATATATATATATATATATATATATAAAATAAAAAAAAACAAACATTTAAATCTTCCTTCTTCCATATGTTCTAACATTTTGAATTAAAAAAAAAAAAAGAAAAAAAAAAAGAGGGTTTATATGTCCCATTTTTGGCTAATTAATTAGATTGGATATTGACATAAAATAAAATAAAATTAGATTGCACATTGCCAAATACAAATAGAGCCGATCCTTCTTGGATTTATTTTGCCATGGTCATTGGGCTGGGCTGGGCTGGGCACTACTGGATTTGGCACTCTAGTGTAAACTGTAAAAGCCTTGATGGAGACCTTTGTTTGGCGTCCCCTTCCCTATGCCCACACGAGGTTCCAAAAGGACAAGCGTTCCTGAACGACAAGTGTCCATATGTATAGCGTTCTCTAAGAATAAGCACCAGTCCACCCATTCGAACGACAAGTAATCACGGTCGTTTAAATTCTAGTACCACATAATTATACACCACTTTATCCACAATTCGAGTTTTTAATGATAAAGTGTAAATTCACATAAGGGCATTTCCAACTAATGTAGCTAAAAGCAAAATAATCTCTGTCGTAAAGAATAAGACCAAAAAAATGGTCTCCAATGAATTCTCTAAACTCTGAATATTTTTTTGACTCATGAACAATAGCTCATCAAACTTGATAGGCTACTGTATATTAGCAACTGGATTTTTTTGATTAAAAAATTATACCAACTACTATTATATCAATTCTTTCTCTCTCCTCCAGATTTCTTTTTTTCTCTCATTCTCTCCGTTGCTTCTTTTTTTCTCTCATTCTCAAGCATAATCAAATTATCATAATACAAACTTAAAAACACAATTTTAAAATTAATCAAATCATAACAATAAAGGCAAAAAAAAAAAAAAAAAAAACGGAAGACAGAAGCCATCTGATCCATTTGGACTGCGTTGGGGACGAAGATGAGCAACGGCTCTGGGCTAGGCCTACTACTTTGGGACGAAGATGACTCATCTAGACTGCATAGGGGACGAATGTTCTGGAATCAAGTTAAAAAAAAAAAAAAAAAAAAAAAAAAAAAAAAAAAAAAAAGAAGAAGAAGAAGAAGAAGAAGAAGAAGAAGAAGAAGAAGAAAAGAGAATTAGAGAATGAGAGCTGCTAGAATGTTCTTGAATGAGGGAGAAAAATAAAATAAAAGAAGGGGGATAGAGATAGGACAACATGTGTGGAGGAGAAAAACAAGAAAAAAGAAAAAAAAAAGAAATGAAACGTATGGATAAAATAAAACGAGAGAAAGGATAAATAATATAAAGAATAAAAAAATCGTAATTGAAAAATGTTACCACAATATTTTCACAATAAATTTTAAGTAATAGATTGTTATTAGTTAATATTGGTGAGTAAAATAATAATTTCAGTAATGGGTTCAAATTAGAACTAGTAACAACTTTTCACGTAAATTTTGTGAATATAATACTTTTTATTGAAAAATATAATTATTGAAAATAAATATAGAAAAAATAAATGATGATAAAAAAGAATAATGAATGAATGAAGAAATAATACTTAAATGAGATAGAGAATGAAATAAAAAATTATTGAAAGGTGTATTTAAAAAAATAACTAATTAATTCATTCTCCAAACAGTTAAAGAATCCACGTCAAAGCTCTATCACTCGTAACCTGTCATGCCGCGATTTGCCGTCAGAGTTGTGTACAAATATACGGTACTTGATTGCTAAAAATAATAAAATAAAAAAAGAAACTTCCACTCACCTACACAAGAATATAATTCCTTTTTCCTAGTTGCTACTATGTAAGAGTAGACTCAGAAATCAATGGTCAACTTGATCTCACCCACACCCAGAAACCCAAGAAGCATAATAAATTCTTCTCTTTCTCAGATTGTTTTGCATCAAAGCTGAGATCGAGCAGAACAAATAGAAGAGCTTTGAGATCTAAATCTCTGTTTTTGGTAAAGTTGGGTATATATAGATATATAAATTAGTATTGTATTTGTTTCTTAATTGGGGTAGTTTCCAAAGCCATGGCAGGAGCACTTGTTGCAGGGGGTGTTGTGGGGGCGGCTTTTGGAGAGGGATTTACTATTTTGCATGAAACAGTTAAGCATGTGGTGGGCCAAATCATCATGTTCAAATCCATTCTTAGAAGCTTAGAATCCACGCTAGATGGTATAGCACCAGTGGTCAAAGAGATAAGGCGATTAAGCCTAGATCTTGATCACCCAGATAAGGAAACAAAGAGGCTGATCGAACAAATGAAGAAGGGCAAGGAGCTGGTTCTCAAGTGCTCCAAAATCAAGCGTTGGAGTTGGAACTACTATTTCAAAGCCTATTTTTATGCGAAAAAACTCAAGAAGTTGAACAATGCCATTGAAAAGTTCTGTCAGATTGATTTGACAGTACAGAATACAAGGACTGGGTTGGAGACTTTGAAGAAGGTGAATCAGAACACAACGACTATGTTGGAGACTGCGGCCAAGGTGGATCTTGTTTTGGAGGAAGTGACTAAGCAGAAATCGGAATCGAAGAAGAAGAAGTTTGGGATTCGGACACTGTCGTGTGCGGTTTCTAGACCCCGTGATTATATTGTTGGGTTGGAGTTGCCTTTGAAGGAGTTGAAGAAGCTGCTGTCTAATAAAGAGGAGTCGCTTCTTCTATTGACTGCTCTTGGAGGTTGCGGGAAGACCACACTCGTCAAAATGCTTTTTTGGGATGAGGATATTAAAGGTTCTCTTTCTCACATTAAACCTCTTGCCAAGTAAAATAATTCTACTGAATACAGAGTTCATCGCTACTAACATGTCTTGCTGTGATTGAGTGGTACATAATAAAACTATAAAAGTGATGACAGTGACAAACCCATTTAAAGTTTTTAACGATTGTGAAAATGTACATAATAAGAGATTATTTTAGTTAAATTGTGATAGTATGTGGATAGTTTTGGGTAAAAGTAAACAGTTAGGTAGTTTAAAAAACAAAATGCGTAGGGATGAATCCTAAAATGTACCATTGATTCATTATTATATGTTAAACTATAATTGGAACAAATGTGAATACTTCATTCTCACATTAAGATTTCAATTGATGTAAACGAATTGAATTACATTTTGTAAAAAAAAAAAAAAAAATGCATGTCTTTTGAGGTAAGATATGGTAGGCTATTGCTATATATTTTCATTCTTTTCTTTTAGTCCTTTCAATAGTCATAGCAGTGCTTTTGGCATACTTCATCCTTTGGAACTACTTCCTTAAGAAGAGTAGTGATCAAGAAAATGTAAGGAGAAAAAAATTTTCTTATCTTCATGATTGGTAGAAAATTGCTTTTGCTCACTTCTTACCCTTTCTGGGTTGGGAATTCTGTTCATTTCGCTTCACCACTTTGTGTGTAGATGTATAAAGTTATTAGACATGAAATGTTCCTTTCTGGCAGCTTTCTAACTGCATTGTGTTTGGATAGGCATATATGGGGAAAATATATTTTTTGTCAACGTTTCACAAGCTCCCAACCTGAAGGTCATGGTACAAAAACTGTTTAAGCATAATGATGAGGAGTGTCCTGAGTTTCAAAGTGATGAAGAAGCAATTGACCAGCTAGAGCATCTGCTGAATGAAATTGGACAAAAACAACCTATATTGTTGATATTGGATGATGTCTGGCCCGGATCAGAATCCCTTATTGAGAAGTTCAAGTTTGATATTCCTGATTACAAGATTGTGGTGACTTCAAGAACTGCATTTCCAAGATTTCCATATAGATATAACTTAAATCCATTAAATCGTGTAGATGCCATGAGTCTTTTTTGTTACTCAGCATCATTGCAAGACCGAGACGAGAGCTCTTACATTCCAGAAGAATATATCGAAAAGGTACTCTGTCAATCTATTTTATATATATATATATATATATATTCTTGTGTTGATGGGTGCATGATAGCCTATATACCTGCCAAAATCATGTTTTCATACTTGCACATACATTTAAGCTTGTTTGTTTTGTTTCCGACAAAAAAATTGTACCCAGCACTTGAGTGAAGATAGGGGTAGAAAAAAAAATGTCATATTTCTGAACAAAGTGTGGTTTAGACAACTAAAATCATGGCCAATATTATTACCCTTTAACCTATAGACAACAACTGATTTTATATGGTTCCTTGAATTGCAGTTTGTAAGCGGTTGTGGGGGGTTGCCAATAGCCCTTAAGGTGATTGGTGGTTCACTCCGTGGGCATCTTGCAGGTGTTTGGCTCAGTAAACTAACAAAATGGTCCGAGGGTCATTCTATTTTTGACTCTGATGCAGAGGTGCTTGATTGTCTCCAAAAAAGCCTAGAATTTTCTGCTGACAAGACCATCCTCAAAGAGTATTTCATGGACCTAGGTTCATTTCCTGAAGACCAAAGGATCTCCGCTACTGCCCTCATTGATATGTGGACAGAATTACATGAACCAAGCGAAAAAGATGTCCATGCAATTGCCAATTTGCATGAACTCCACAATCGGAATTTGGCTAGTCTTGTAATGACAAGGTTTGCAAGTTTTAATTTCTGAAGTGTGATTTTCTAGTAGGATATAAATACTTCATGTAATCATTTTTAGTTGCTAGTTGTTATAGGATATAACTCTATAAATGACGTAAGGCCCAAAATATTACGTTATGTCCTCCAGTTTGATTAACTTCTTATCACAATTGATAACATATTATTGTAGCTTCTTTGAAATGTCAAGGGCCAATGTAGAATTGTTTTATACCAATGATGCTAAAGGTGATTACTACAAATATATAGAGAGAAGGAAACTTATATCAAACCAGAAACAGTAAGGGGCTCCAATTGCTCTGCCCAAGAAAAGAACAGAATTCAAACTTTTAGTAGACAGAATGCCTTTTTGCTTCTTATAACCATTTGATTTCAACTGCTACGGATGGAAACTGGTTGTCTCAAATTCCCTTGGATTTGTTATCCTATCTTTATCTTTGTTTGAATATCATGGAATTCATATTTTTCTTATGTGAGGACTGTAAGAATTTGAATCTCTTCTAAGCTTATACTTTGTGCATTCACTAGGAAAGATGCAACTCAGATCGACGACTATTACAATGAAGACTTTATCACACAACATGATGTTCTCAGAGACCTAGCTATCCATCTAAGCAACCAGGAGCCAGTACTACAAAGGAAAAGACTAATTGTGGACATCAGTGGAAACAATCCACCAAAGTGGTGGACGGAACAGAAGCAACAACTCATTAATGCACGCTTATTATCTATCTCAACTGGTTGGTTAATTTTCTCCCTAACAGAGATACACACACAAACTTGCACACATGCAATGTAACCTAAAATTGAGTGTATTTTTTACACCATATAGAATATTTTTCTTGCAGATGAATTGTTTTCGTCAAGTTGGTGCAACATTCAAGCACCTGAAGTTGAGGCTTTAGTTCTGAATTTTCAAACAAGGAATTATGCCTTGCCCGAGTTTGTGGAGAAAATGGTTAAACTCAAGGTTATAGTTGTCACTAATTATGGCTTCTTTCCTGCTGAATTAAGCAATTTTCAGCTACTCAGGTCCCTCCCCAATCTAACGAGAATTAGATTAGAGAAGGTTTCGATTCCTTCCCTATGCAATACCCTTGTGTTATTGAGGAGTTTGAAGAAATTATCTTTATTCATGTGTAATATTGGTCAAACTTTTGGGAATTCAACCATACAGGTTTCAGATTCATTGCCAAATCTAATGGAGATAAACATTGACTATTGCAATGATCTGGTGGAATTGCCTGGATGGTTGTGTGAGGTTCTCCCCCTGAAAAAACTTAGGATCACCAATTGTCATAAGTTGCCTTTACTGCCCGAAAGAATTGGAAACTTAACAAATTTAGAAGTGCTAAGGCTTAGGTCTTGTACCGAATTGTCAAAGTTGCCAGAGTCAATCAAAAGTCTCCATAAGTTGAGCATTCTTGACATATCTGACTGCTTAAGCATTTGCAAGTTGCCAAAACACATTGGTGAGTTGCATGGTTTAACAGAGTTCCACATGAAAGAGTGCTTGAGGTTGCGGAATCAATTGCCACCATCAATTATGGAGCTCCAGCAGTTGAAGCTTGTGGTATGTGACGAAGAGAGGGCCAAGTTATGGGAGCCTTTCAAGGAATTCCTCTCAAATTTAAAGGTAAAAGTGGCTAAGAAAGATATCAACTTGAATTGGCTTCCCAAATAATGATTAGTTTCTTCTCGAAAAATTTTGTAGGTTTATTATTTGAGATTGTTCTCTTCCGTTCTTTGTTCTTTTGTCCTTTTTTCTTTTGTAAAAATCGTGAAATAAGTGGCTTAGTACACTCGAAAAAGGAAATGTTTTTTAGGAGTTGCAGTTGTAGATATATTATATGCACTCCTTACAAGTATTGGGAAATTTAATGCTGAGGGATGTGAATGCATAGTTTTCATTATGTATGGTTACGTGGAAAAAGAATTTGTAAAATTAATTTAGTAAAGCCTTTTTCCTTGGAGAACTTGCACATACACTTTGTTAGCTCATTTTCTTCTCTTTTTCTAATTTAGGGTCCGTTGATTGGGAGGATGAAAAAGTGAAAGGATAGAAAACAGAGAAGGAATGGAAAAGTAAGAGGATATAAAAGTTTTTAGTTTCCCTCATTTGTGTTTGGTTGGAAGGGTGGAAAAGTAGAGGAATGGAAACCTTTTTTATTTTGTTAAAAATAAAGTTTATATAAATTGATCATCATGTCCCTAATAAATAAAACAAAAAGTAACACATTATACTTTAAAAAAAAATTATGTATAGATGGACACTTCATTAAAGTAAAAAAAAAAAAAAAAAAAGCCAACATATTGGAAGTGAAATCCAATGTGTTTGGGAAGCTCATTTCATGAGCTTCCTCTAGTTAGTTTTCTCCCTATTTTGGGGAGAACTTTTTTGTGGGTCTGTGGAGAATACACCTGGGCTCCGAAATTTATTTTCTTTCCAAAGTTTTCCATCCATTCTATTTCACCTCCAAACAAACACACCCTTATTGTTACAGAAGGAGTAGCAGCTTTAGAAATTTTTTTATGGTGTCACCAAGAAATTTAAATTATACGAAATCTAATAAAGAGATAACTTGAATAAATAAACCTCATAAAAAAATGCAAATATATAAAGTATTACAATTTCTTTCTACTAACAAAGAGAAAAAGAAAAAAGAAAATGCACTGATAATAAATAAAATTGTAATTAAGAATGTTGAGATGAGAGTTATAAAGTGAGAAAATTTAAAATGATAATATAGAAGAGAAAAATGGAGAGAGAGAGAGAGAGAGAGAGAGAGAGAGAGAGAGATAATATTAGTTGAGTCGCTAAGGAAATAAAAATTGTTGTAACTGCAAAGTTAAAGAAAGTATAACTACTGTTGTCGTCAAGAAGAACTCATGAACTACAATATTTCTCTTGATACATTTTTTTTAAGGAAAAATGAAATTATGAATTATTTTGAAAAAATGAAATTATGAATTATTTTTATTGAATGGCTAAATGAGGTACAAATTTGAATGATGAGAAATTCTTTTTCTTTTTGTTTTTAAATAGGCATTTTGTTGAATAATTTGTTCACTTGTTGTTGTTGTTGTTGTTGTTGTTGTTTAGTCTTGTCTTGTTTTTGTTTGGGTTATTTAGGCTAATTTTTATTGATGTTGTTTAAGCTTTTAATTTTTTTTAAGGGGTTAAAGGATTATGTTTGAGAGGCCATAATTATTATTGGAGTAATACTACGTACGTCTATAACATTTTTACAACAAATCTTATGCAAAAACTATTATTGGCGGATATAAAAGTAATGTCAATATTAGGTCCAAATTAGAATCTTACCACATAAATTTGTTATAAAATTATTGTGAAAATGTTGTCAATGTAACATTACTCTTATTTTGTTGAACCCAAACTTTTGTGATTCTCAAGTCAAAGTAACTAATATTTTTATTAGGGTAGTTACAATATGTTAATTTAGTATATAATTTTTTTTAATGTATGTATACATTTTTTTGCAAGTCAATTGGTCCTAGGACCACTCATACTTAAACGTGCCCAAAGAGGTTCCTAAGTCCTCTCGTAGGGGGTGTGGATTAAGACCCACACTGAATAATTTCTTAATATTGTCTGGTTTGGTTTTTTTTTTTTTTTTTTTTTTTTTACGTGAAAAACTATAATTTAGGGTTCATTTAGGAACAGTTTATTTAGTTGAAATTGAAAACTTTTTGTTGAAAATGTAAAAAGAAAAAAAGTTAAAAGTTAGTTGAATAATACAATAAGACTCATGAATAGTACCAAAAAGTTTGGGGGTAAATTGTTATTCTAATATAAACTTATCAATGAAATTAATTTTTTACTCACCAATAATAACATATAACAACCTACTACTAATAATTTGTAATGAAAATATCGTGGATATAACATTTCTTTTGTGAAAAATGTTAAGACATCTTATTGTTGTCATAATATTTTTCACAATTGCTGAGGTGTCTATTCTTTACAAGTCAAAGTAAAATATAACAAAGTTATAAAGGTATTATGAAAATGCTGTGTCATTCTTTGTGTTTCTAGAAATTTTTTTTTTTTTATTAGTTAGTTTTTGTTGAGTCAAAATTTACTATTTCATATATAGTTTTCTTAGGCTAATTTTTTGTATTTTTTTTTCTTTCTGAACCATTTTAAGTAAAAACACATAGTTTTACACACACACACAAAAAAAAAAAAAAACAAAAACAAAAACAAAAAACAAAAACAAAAACAAAAACAAAAACAAAAACTTAGGATTAAAATACTTTTCATCCTTTATGTTTAGGGTAATTCACAATTTCTCCTTAAACTTTAAAATCAAGCAATTTCCCTCTTAATAATTTGGAAAAATAACTAATATGTCATATTATTATTCTCTTAATTAAACTCTAATGAAAGCTTATGCTTCTTAAAATATTCTATTCTTTAATGTCTAAAATACTCCTCCTAAATTTTAACATCCGAAAAATTTTCTTCGTGTATTTTGAGTTTTAGATGATAGTAATGTTTAGAAAGTTGAAATGGTAATATAAGGAATTTTGTTTCCTTGCCTTTTGTTATCTCCCCCACCCCTTTTTTTTGCCTAAAATGGATGTTCATTAAAAACTAATTAAGCTAAAGATTTCATCTAGACTCATGTAGAATGATAAAAAAGAAAACATGAATGAAAACATTGTCATTGTGCATGGTTGAAGGTATTTGTTGCAGAGTTTCAATTGTAGCATATAACATCATTCATTGTGAAAATTTAAATATTATGACAAGGTTTTAGCAAAACTCAGTTGCTTGTTGTTGGAAGATAATGATATTTATTATCATTCTTAGAAGTTTTTAATGAGTAGATATTGCCTTTAGTAAATAGGTATCAAAATTCTTATACGAATGAGATTAACTTTGTATAATATATATTTTTTATGTATATAGTTTCATACTTCTTTCAAATAAAAATACTATCTTAATTTTTTCACTCAAGAGGTAGCACGTGCTTTGCATGGAGTCCAAATCTTCTATCCTACTCTTCCTGCTTCACTATATACTCCACAAATAAAAACATGTCACATGTTCATCTAAATTTAGTATTTAATAAAATAGATGGACATGTGACATGTTTTTATTTGTGGAGTATATAGTGGAGCAGAAAGAGTGAGTCAGAAGATTTGGACTCTTTTGCATGTGCCACCCACACTAGTTGAACATAAAAGCTCTTATAAACATGTGATACCAATGGGTACTTTTTGCCTTTAATAATTTTTTTTTTTTTACCAATAATAAATTAATGCTTGACTTGAAATTGCCTTTTGTGATTGATTTGTATCCATGTATATAGTATGTCCATAGGTTTTTTTTTTTTTTTTTTTTTTTTTTTTTTTTTTTTTGTTGGTAAAATGGAAATTGCATTAACAAAAACTAAAGAGAAGCAGCAAGTTCAAGGATAGCCCTGTTACAAAACATTCCATCCTTGTTCGAACTAATAAGCTCTAGAAGATCCACAGGTGGATCTTGGTACAAAACAAAACTACAATCTTGAAGTGCACCTTTCCTAGCTAAAAAATTAGCACAAAAATTTGCCTCACGATAGCAATGCCCGATCCGGCCTTGGGCAAGCTGGGAAATCAGTTGCCTGCAGTCATCAACAATAGGCATAACAAACCGGTTAGTGTAAGAAGAATTACTAAGGCTGCGTTTGTTTTGGCTTCAAATGGTTTCCGGAAATACTTTTACACCCACGTGTGTGTTTGGTAGGGTCTGAAAATGTGGTCAAACGGAATTGGAATTCCGTGTTGACCATAAAATCACATGTTTTGGGCGTAAAATCATTTCAGGTTGTATTTTACCTTCAAATGAATTACACCTTCTCACACGCACTCCTCTGCTTCTCACACGCACTCCTCACAGACATCACCTTTGTCCTCTCCAAGCTCATCACCTTTGTCCTCTCCAAGCTCAGTTGTGACTGAGCTCCACCTTCAAATCAATTACACCTCAGGAAAACAGAAGAGAGAGAGAAACAGCAAAAAGAGATCGCACCCAAGCACCGCCGAGATCGCGCCACCTGAAGCACCACCGACACCCAAAGAGAGAGGGAGAAAGAGCAAGAAAAGAGAGTAGAGAGTGTGAGCTAAATCGCCGGTCAGATCGCCACCTGAGACAGAGACAGAGCTAAAGCACACACCATCTGAAGCTCATTCTCATCGCTCAGATCGCCATCCTCATCCTCGATGGTCAGATCGCCGTCCTCATCCCCTCCAGCTTCGCCGTCCCCTCCATTTTTTCTTATTCAAACTCAACCCGATTTGGTTGCATCCCACCACACCCATCCCTGAAACCCAGAAAACCCATTCCTCAAACCCACTCCAACGAACCCACCACTCCAACGAACCCATTCGTCAAACCCACCACTCCGAAAACCCATCAAACCCAGAAAACCCATTCTCTCTTTCCCTCAATCTCTGACCCTTTCTTCCTCCTTTCACCGATTTTGTGAATAAAAGATGTTTTTATTTTGATTTTTGGTTAAGTGTATATTTTGAATTTTTCTATTATAAATTTGTTTGGGAGTTGAGAAAATGTGAAAAATTTGTAAGAAAATAGTATTTTCAGAATATTACCAAACACCGAAAATTATTTTCTGGACTATTTTTTATTATAGAACCAAACACTCGGATTTCATTTTCCTTACGGGAATTCACTTTCCCCTACATTCATTTTACACTTGGATTTCGATTTACATTGAACCAAACGCACTCTAAGAACATCAACAACAGCTTTCGCATCAATTTGAATATCAACAACGTGTAAATGCATGTTATGACAGAGGGTAAGACCATCTCGGAGAGCCCAAAGCTCTGCTATAAAACTTGTGGTGACCCCGATGCTTCTAGAGAATCCTCCAAACCAATCTCCACAATCATTCTGAATGATGCCACCGCAACCAGCTCTACCTGGATTTCCTAAGGCTGATCTGTCTATGTTTAGGTAAACCCAGCCAAGAGGAGGCTTCTCCCATCTGATCTGAATCATCGTTTTGCTACCCGAAATTCTAGGATTCAACACACAATGCAGAAATTCAAGTGCCTGGAACACCGCTTCATTGTGAACACCAGTCTGAGTGTTTTGGCCTCTAAACACAACATTATTTCTTTGTTTCCACAACAACCAAATGACAAAAGGAAAGAGAATTCTCCATGGTGGCTGATTGTTCACTCTGCACCTATTATCTTTGCAATTCTTCTCAAGCCAATTGTGAAAACTATCCTCAAAGAAACTGCTGTTGGGCCGAATACCCAGGCTGGTCCAAGTTGTTTTGGCCATCTCACAGTCCCACCTTCCAAACCCAAGACCCCATGAACTCCTCTTCCTCCTCGCTTCATGTAGTGGCTATTGAATAGGCTGATTTAAGCTCAAAATCCCCTCGATTATCACCATTCCAAATCAGCCTATCATCCTCAAGTGATGCTCTCAAGAAATAAGGCATGACATTTATTTCCATAAGAATATTATTTGGAATTTGGATAGAAATTTTTGACCAATCCCATCCCTGAGGACCAAAAACCTCTTTAACTTAGAACCTCTCTTCTTCTTCAAAAAGTGGACCTTGGATTGAAGTTCTTAAAGGAGCCTTTGCAATCCAATTGTCATACCAAAGGCTCAAATTATTAAATCGCCCCGGAATCCACGGTATGCCTTTACCGCGATGTTCATACGTAAAACTGATGGATATAATATATGTTTAGCGTATAAAACAATTAGATGTACCCATTTTTGTTTTTAAAAAATTGAATAGTAGTTTGCTGTGTGCACCCATTTTGCAGTTTTCCATGACTCAGAAATTTACTTTTATTCAAGGATGGCTGGCCATAATGCGCTGCTGACTGTCACAAGCCAACAAAGGAAACCGTTAATTCTTCTATTCATTCAACAATAATCTATTATTATTATTATTATTATTATTATTATATTTTTCTCTTCAATATAAGTTTTCATAAAGTTTCAGACCTAAAAAAAAAAAAAAAAATCTTCCATAGTATATAAAAAAGGAACAAAAAGAGATGATCAAATGATAATATTTTTGGGTCCGGCATCTGATATTTTTTTTTTTAAACAATGATATTAAAAAATATATTTGCTTGGAAAAAGGACTACAAAAGCTAGAAAACACATGGGAACAAGAAACAACACTTACATTCAGCTTAAAAAAAAAAAAAAAAAAAAAAACTCACAACTAAGAACAATGGTGGGTCTTTTCTCAAAAAAAAAAAAAAAAAAAAAAATATATATATATATATATATATATATTGGTGGGTCTTCATGTGCAATGTTGACTTAGTTCCCCGGTTGGTTCTCACTATATATATAATTATATATATTTTAATGTCAAAAGAACAATTATTGGTTTATATTTACTGTTCATGTAAAGCGCATACTATTATACACTATTCATGCAAGTCTATACAACAAATTACACATGATACCATATAGCCTTGTGCACATAGAATATAAATTATATAACATGTAGCTTCTTTGTAAATTTGCAATCATCCTACGTATTACATTTTCTTATTTAGATAATAATTTCCATTTGCCTTTTATAAAAAGTATAGAATCTTGTTTCAGCATCATTAAAATTACCAAACAAATTTTTTATTTTTTCTTTAGAAAACAATTTTTTTTTAATTTTATTTCAACTAACCAAACATGTTTTTGATTTCAAAAATACAAGAAAATTATTATTTTTTATTTCCAAAAACAAGTTTTTGAAAATAGAAAACAAAAAATGTTATCAAACATTACTTAAAAATTGTAGTGAGTTTCTTTTTACTTTTAATTAAGGGCCAAATGAACAACCTCATGGTTTTGATCTTAACATTATGATGAAGTATATTTGTCATTTATGATGGTTTGGATCTTATGATACAGTGTACTCTAGGGAGGTTTTTGTTGCATATTGATAATTTTATGTCTTAAACGAAAATATTATTTACTTTTGCGCGTATAAATTATATTTGAATAAAGGTCTGTTTGGATAAGCTGTTTTAAAAAATGAGCATTTTTTAAATGTGCATTTTGAAAACACAAAGTTTAAAACCACGTATAAGTGTTTGGCAAAACTTAGGAGAACATTGAGAAGAATTTTTTTTTTTTTTTTGGTCCACTAAGCATTTGATCTGTATTTGTCTAAAATTATTGTTTGAGTGTAAATTACCAAACTAGGACACAACTCTAACACCAAAGTACAATCATAAAATAATTTTAGTCAAATTATAGTCACCCCACCACTATAGCTGTTCACGAATCTTTTTTTTATTATTATTTGAGAATCAGCTGTTCACCAATCTCAATAATAATATAACTTCCCACAAATCAGGCCCTATCATTTATTCTAAAACCACAAAAACAAAATAGATTTGAAAAGTTGAAACCCAAATCACAAATAACGTAGTGAAAAACTAACGGGAGAGGGAGAAAGAAAGAGCTTGTAGCAATGACGTTCTCTAATTGTGGTGATTGAGCTTGCAGATGGTGCAATTGATGCTCTGCTAGTGTCTTCTTTCTACTTCCAATATATGTTGCTACATGCGATTTGGGTACACCAGGTTTGGAAGCCTCTACCCAGTGTGTCTTAGCTACCATTGGAGCTTTGCTGTGATGTTGTTTTACAACTTGCATAGAGAACAGCGAGAAGTAGTAGGTACAAGTTGTCATTAAGCAATATTTTCATCATTAAGCAAAATTTTGAGGATATTTTAGGCATTGACACCCTTCAAATTTGGATTGTGATGAGTTTTTAAAATTGCGGTTTCGAAAAGGTTCAACTGTATTTCATTTCCAAAACGCCAAATTTGGCATTTTTGAAAACACAATTGCTAAAAATGGCAATGCCAAACGCTGGGAATTTTGCGTTTTGATTCAAAAATGTGCGTTTGCATGGTGCAAACGCTTAGTCGATGTTTCTTCTTTCTCCCTCTATCTTGGTGCTTAGCCGATCGATGGGTTTGTGTTGGTATGGTTGAGGGATCGGTGGGTTTGTGTTGGGTCCGATCGATAGGTTTGTGTTTGTGAGAGATTGGTGGGTTTGAGTTTGGTCAAATTGGTGGGTTTGTGTTGGTATGGTTAAGGGATTGAGCTGGGTTTGTTCAATTTTTGTGGGTATTTTGTTAATGATTGTATTGATTTAATTTTCAGATTTAAATTTATTTTTTCTTTTGAATAATTTGCCTTGTGTATATGTATGGATTGATTTTGGTTTTGTACAATATTCTTTTATGATTTTTCTGTTTGATTTCTAGGTTTGTATGAATTTTTTGGGTTTGTGCCCTTGCGTGTTCTTGATGCGTTTGTATGATTTTCTAGATTTAACGTGGCATTTATTTTGAGAGTAAATTGTTTACGTATGTTATTGCGTTCTTTGTGTTTGTGTTGTGTTATTGTTTAAAATGAATTAGATTTAAATTTATGTATTTTATTATTTTTAATTATGTTTTTCCCTTTTTTATATTGTTAAAATTGATTAATAATTTTTTTTATATTTAGAAGCTGACATGGCATTTTTTAAATGCCCATTAAAATTTTTTATTATTTTTTTAAGATAGGTGTTATGTCCACAACATTTTTACAATATTTTCACAATAAATCATAGGTGGTTAGTTGTTATTGGTTCAAATTTGAACATGACACTAAAATTACTTTTTTGCCCTAACAATAACAACCAGCCACTTAGGATTTGTTGTAAAAATATTGTAAACACGTCAGTGATTAATGTGCTAGCAGTGCAATCAGTTTGCCATATAAGCAATTTCCGTTAGTGCACTAACGGTAAGCATCAAAATAAAACACGTTTTTCATTTTAGAAACTAAAAGTGATAAAATAAAAATGTAAAGATTAAAATAGAAATGACCCCAAAATATAGAGCCAAAAGTGCATTTCCTCCTTGTTTTTTTATCACTCCTAACATGGCATTAAGAATATTTCTTCTTCTTTGTTATTAATCAAAAACATGGTTTTATTATTATTGTTTTATTTATTTATTTTTTTGAGAAACACACACACACACACACACACACACATATATATACAAGGGAATGGGATAAGATAAGAGAATACACTTACACGCCAACACCAAAACTGCATGTTGTTGAGCAAGTGATAAACCTCTTTTCAATATCACACCTTACCGATGTAGGACGACTCAACAAAACTGAGTATCTTTTTTTTTTGAGAAACACACACACACACACATATATATATATATATATATATTACTGTTTTATTTTAGTGTATGTGGTATGCCTTTTGAACGTATGTTAGTAAACTATTAATTTTTTTTTATTTTTTATTTTTATGTAAGAACATAAAAGTGATAAACTTTTTTCTCATCGTTTTCAATATTTATAAAAAATTTCTTCAAATAGATGATTAATTCATTAACCTACCTTATTATTAAGGGCTTGTTTGGTTTTTTTTTTTTTATCACTCATCACTCCTCGCTCAATTTTCGTCACTCATTACTCATTACTCATCACTTAAAATACCTTAATTTCTCCAAACCCATCCAAACACACTATTCACTCACTCATCACTCAGTTATGCCTTTACTTTTTGTTTCAAAAAAAAAAAAAAAAAAAACCAAAGTCAACAAGTGCGGCTCCATTAGCGGCTGGGATTGGTTTTTAAAAAAAAAAAGCGGCTGGGATTGGTTTAAAAAAAAAAAAAAACAAAAAGTCAAAAAGTGCGGTTGCACAGTAACCATTTTAATGTTATTTACAAAAATGCCATTGAAAATAGAGTTTTGGAAAATAAAAACAGCCAAAATGTGTTTTCAGTTTCTATAACTCATAACTAAAAAATCAGAGAATTGAGTGATAGAAACAGAGTTATGAAAATAGAGTTATAGTGCTCTCAAACGGATTTTGAGTTATTGGTCTCACCATTTTTGAGTTATGAGTTATGAAAACAGAGTCATAAGTTATGGAAACTAGAAATCCAAACAGCTTCCTAAAGTTCTGCTTCTTATAATAACTCTGCTATGAAATTGTTAAAATTTTCCTATATCATTACTGTAGTCCCTCTTTTCCTCAAAAATAAAAATTGCTGTAGTCCCTCTCCCTCTCTCAAATCAAAATATTTCTCCACCTCTCTCTCTCATTTTCTTACTCTCTCTCTCTCTCTCTCTCTCTCAAATCAAAAGTCAAAATAGCAGTATATCTTGCATTGGGGGAGCAATTCGAACCAGAGATTGACTTCACAAGCTTTCTTTCTCTCTCCAAAAGATTATCTGGTAACTATTATTAATCAATTTTTTCTTTGATTGTTTGATCATGTAGTCTGGGTTATTTTGTGTTGGATTTTGATGATAGTTGGTTTGTGTATGATGATTTATTTTGGTGGATAGTTCAACTTAATATGAGTTTTAAACAAGAAGGATTTGGGTATTTCTGGGACAAGTCTCACGAATTCCATGAACACCAAAACCTAAACCTTATGGGCACTCCACTCCTGTGTTTGACAAAATTCCCCAAAGAACACAATCTTCAAAAATATCTCGAAGATTGTCATTGAGTTCTTGTTTATCCCTCAAATATCTCAGGCATGCTCACTAAATTTCTTTCATCCGGGAGGGGAGTTGGGGTGGTCTATCTTGCTAAGTTTCTAATCATGGGCGGAATTTTTTTAATCATGCTCTTTGTTTAATATGGTTATGATGGGTTATTCTGTGTATTTAAGCTCCGACAATCCAATGCTCTGCTAAAAATAGAAGGGACTGGATTTTTTGATTTTCACCTTCAAGAGGTAAAGCTCTGTATAATTGGGAGAGGAGGGTTATCAATTTTTGGCAAAAATGAAAACATTTCTTTAAAAGTATATATCTTCCTAACCAAGAAGAGTATGTATGTGAGCATCAAGCATGGGTTATCAACTTTCTAAAGCAAAGAGTAACTTGTTAATTTATCCAAGAGGACTTAGCAGTATCAGTATGCAGAAAATTTGTGGTTGGAAAAAATCTCATGAGGAAAAATTTTATAAGATCTGTAATATTTTCTCATTCAGAACATGAGCCACCATCTCTAACGCAGCCACCAGTCAATTTTTCATGACTATTTATTGAGAGATTTGTTGCATTATTGTCATTATAGATCAAAAGGAATCTTTAAAATATATGTTGGTTTCAATATATATATATATATATATATATATATTGGCCATTTGTCTGCAATAATACTGCACTATCAGTCATTTCTCAACTTAAGCTATTCATGCCTTTCAAAGATATAGTTTGTCATTGATATCCCATGTACTCTGATTATTTGTTAATGCCAAATAAGACATTAAGACCTCATTGGCAGTAATACCAGTAAATTCATTGAAAAATTCTTCTGGCAGCTACTTCAACACTTTTTTTGCAAGTACATTTATTTACTCTTTATACCAAAGGTTAATGCAGTTTTTTTGCATCAGTAAATTTGTTAATTGCCTTCGACAGTGCATGAGATAGCAAGCACTCATGGTGCAATCAAACTAAGGACCCCTCTTTCTCTATTATTTATTCATTCACACACATGCACACACATCTTGGTTTAGGCTTTTAAATACTTTATGGCCATCTAATTTATTTGATATTATGATTATTATCAAATATCAATCTAACGATATGATTTATGGGTACATTGTGTAGTTACGTCTCTCCAAATGACTTGTGTACTTATAAATATATTATAATGTTGTCTTGTGCTACACAATATCACTATACCTATCTAAAAAAAAAGTGCTACACAATATCACTACATTGCCATCTATTATAATATGTGAGCGTGAAATTTGAAAATTATCTTAACCTCTTTGCTACATGTATAGGTATTGTCTAGAAAAATCTTTTGTTTGACTTAGACAAGCTCAGTCAAGAAAAGATATTGTTATATCTAAATGTTAACAAGTTATTTGTGTCTATTCACCAGGTCACCTTAATGACTTGTCCTTATTGTATTTATTTATTTTTACTCTGAATGCATTTGTAATGGTCATGCCTCTTTTCCCAATAATATTTCACAGATCGAAGAGTGTTGTCAAAACTGGTGGAGCTTTGTTAGATGAATTGCAAGAGAGCAGGATGGATGCATTGAAGTACAAGGTTATATTATTCTTGATGAAATGCATGAATGATCTGTAGAATCTAATATTGTTCTTCTCTGTCTTCAGTAGTTTCTAATGAATCACAATGACTTGAGGTTGACATTTTGTTTCTTATTGTTGTTCTTGGTGGCATTTTTAATGCACTGAATTCTACTACCCTACAGTGGTTGGAGGACTTAATAATTTATTGAAGTTCGTGCCTTAACTATTTGGTCATTTTACTTTACATTAGGCAATTTACATATTCAGAGACCATGGTTTCATAAAAAGCTATGACAAAACTTTTGTTAATTGTTGTGCATGTTTCAGTGTTATTGTGCTAATCAACTCAATTTAGTTTTGTGATATAAGTTCCTATGCTCTTTTTTTTTTTCCCTCACTGTTCACTCCTCTAATACATTTCAATGACTTTGCAGTTTTGGATTGGATGCACTTGTTTTACCTTTGGCTATGGATGGAGAGATGAATTTGCTTAATTACAAACATGGGTGCAAGTAAGAAACTAAAAATGGCAACCTCATTAGGGCCATTACTCCTTCAACTCTTCCTCCTCATCCTGCTCTTAATCTCAATCCACCAATCACACCCAGCCACCGCATCCACAATCCATCTCCCATTCTCCATATACCCTTACTCACTATCAGTCACCGACTTCGGAGCAACCGGCGATGGCCTCCACTACGACACAGCTGCCATCCAATCTGCCATCAAAGCCTGCCCCACCTCCCACCACACCCAATGCCACGTCACGTTCCCTCCCGGAACCTACCTCACCAGAACCTTGTTCCTCAAATCCGGTGTCGTGTTGGACATCAAAGAAAACGCAACCTTGCTGGGTTGTACAAAAATGGAGGACTACCCAAAAGAATTGCGGGAATGGTACGTGGTGGTGGCGGAGAATGCAAGTGATGTGGGGATCACCGGCGGAGGTGTGGTGGATGGACATGGTTTGGGTTTTGTGAAGAGGTTTAATGAGAGGAAGAATGTGATGGTGAGTTGGAACACCACTGGAGCTTGTTTAGGAGATGAGTGTAGACCCAGGCTTGTTGGTTTCATTGACTGTAAGAATGTCAGGGTTTGGAATATCACACTCACAGAGCCTGCTTATTGGTGGTGCGTATATACTAAGCTATTCTCTTATTACAATCTGGCTTTTCCCCCTTTTTTTTAATGATTTTGTTGTCGTTCAAAGTTAGCTCTTCTTCTAGGATTGATTGTTTATATGTCTCGTATGGTGGAAGAGTTGATGTTTGTTGCATTTGTATTCTCTGTCTTTTCAATATTTCTTCCACCGCCCACCTTTGTTTTGTCCTTCTTGTTTGTTTTCTTTCTGTGCAGTTTTTGAGTTAATTGTATTTATTCTAAATTTTTACAATCAACCCATTAGGTAAGATTAATTTACCATGCTTCTACCTATCAAAAAAAAATTTACTATGCTTCTCTCGTCATTCAAAATTAGTTGGCTGGTTGGGTGGTTAGATGCATTAATATGTCCAAACTGATATACTCTTTTTTTGGATAGATAAGATAGAATTTCAACCTAAGAAATTGATATTTTTGTTTTATTAATTTGTAGTGTCCACCAAAATCAGCCTAGTAATATGTTTGATATATATATTTTATTTATTTATTTATATTTAAGGAGATTGTTAATTTAGATATTGATTTGGGGGATATTGCGAAATAATCTCAAATAATAGGGTTGATTGTACTTGAACAAATTTATGGTTTAGGGTTAATGTTACAAATGGCCTCTCATATTTTAAGGTAACACTTTACCTATTGTTTTCCTCCATGTTATGAATGTATGCCTTCATGTAGAATTCATTAATTAACCTGTATACATGTTACTTTAATGGTATATATATATATCAAAAATAAAATATAAATATTGATTGATAGTTGTTTATTGGTTAGTTGTGAGTAAGTTCCCTCTTAAAGAATTTTTGTTACAAAATGTATAATGGGAAACTATAATAAATTTTTTTTTTCACCCTAGTAGAGGTTTGTACTTACCCAAAAGCAAAAAAGAAAAAAATTTGATATTTCTATCAGTTTATTACTGCGATAATTATAGATATAGAAAAACCATTCCAAAACAAATGAATTGTCTCTTCATTTTCATTTTCTTATTGAAATTGAACCCTTCATAACAATGCACAAGGTTAGCACTTGCAAAAAAGTATTATAATCTTCTCCAAGTAAAACAGACTCAAATCACATGAACTTGTCAAAATGATACAACTTTGTGTGGGTCCCACATAAATGGATTTTTTTTTTTTGGGGGGGGGGGGGGGAGGGGGAGTCCTGCATAAGGGATAGTATATGCCGGTCTTATATAGCTTTTCTCTCATTGACACGTGGGACCCACATGTCAATGAGAGAGATGCTGTATAAGATTGGTACGTTTGAAAATTTTTCCCTACATAGACTTGTTTGGTGACAAATTTCCACTATCAAGTTGCAACTGGCCAAAAGGATTGGAATGTTGGGATGGGCCATCTAGTCTGTCACTTTAGGAAATAAAAAATTTCTAAAAACTATTATTCCATAAACCAAGTTTAAGTGGCATCTCATATTCGAGTCCTAATTATTCTTTTGTCACAACTGGTGAAGAAAACTAGTAGTGAGAGCACAATGAGCTCCTTTGTCCAAAATAGTTGGATTGCCTATGGTTAGTTAAAAATGATTGTCTCATTTGAGATTGATCAATTTTATGGTTTAAATTAAATATTACAAATCAAACCATGTACAAATTTTCATGTTGTTTGAAATTTTTAAATGATGTGGCAATTAATATCTTAATCATAAAATGGACTCTCATTCGGCTACCAACTCATCTACAAAATCTTTTTATCTAAGTAATAGATGGGATATACACTTAGGAATTTTGCAGGTTTAGAAAATAGATTCCGAGAATGTTTCTATCCTCTTTACGAGAATGTTTCTATCTTCTTCATTATGCACTCCCAAAAGCATCCTGATTTCGAGCAATACGAAACAATTAAGGAAAGGAAACCTTAAGGGCAAAATCACCACACCAAACATATGTCCAGAATGGGTTGATTCATCGTGCGATTCAAGACTGGGAATTGGAATCTCTCTCTATGTTCTTAGATCTACTGTATTCCATTAAGGTGGGGAGGGCTGAGTAGATAAGTTATGCTAGAAGCCTGCCTTCGATTCAGAGAGGCTTTGAGGTTCGATCTTTTTATAGAGTGTTAGCTCCCACAGGTGGTGACAGTTTCCCATGGAAGAGTTTTTGGAAACTGCGTGTCCGTAGTAAGGTGGATTTTTCCTTTGGGTTGCTGCTTTGGGGAATATCCTCACTGTGGAAAACCTGAGGAAGCGTAACATTATTATGGTGAGCTGGTGTTGTATGTGCAAGAGGGATGAAGAGACTATAGACCATTTAATGTTACATTGCCCTATTGGTAGACAATTATGGGGTTTGGTTTTTAAACTTTTTGGGGTGGAGTGGGTGATGTTTAGAAAGGTTAAACTTCTAGCTTGTTGGCAAGGTAGTTTTGAGTGTCATTGTAACTGTGATATATAGAGAGCCATTCCTCATTGTTTGATGCGGTGCATTTGGAGGGAAAGAAATGCAAAAAGCTTTGAAAGATGTGAGCGGAAAACTTTAGAATTAAAAGCAAATTGACCTTGTCGAGTGGATGGAAGCTGCAGGGAAGTTTTCTTTTTCAAATTTATTTTAGATCTCTTGTATAACTTTCAGCTTGTATACTTCCTATGTACTTGTTGATTCTTTTTTGAATAAATATTATTTACCTATCCAAAATAAAAATACTAAGTAAACAAGTTGTGATTTGGGCTAGCATCTTGCAATGATCAGTTCCCATTTAGCTACAAATTGAGGTTTTTCTTGTTCACTGTATTTTATTGTTTTGTTTTGGTTTTTTTTTTTTTTTTTGGTTTTGTTTTGTTTTGTTTTTTTGTTTTTTTTTTTTTTGTTTTTTGTTTTTTGTTTTTGGTTTTTTGTTTTTTGTTTTTTGTTTTTTGTTTTTTGTTTTTTGTTTTTGAAGACAATAGATGATCAGAATCCCATGGTTGAATTTCATCTGAAACACGATTTCAAAGTTGTGAAGAAATATTATTAAATCTAGGACGTCCAATTTTTTGGGCTGGGTTAGGGGGGTGGGGGTGGTCTTGGTAAACAACCTATATAAAATTAGTAATGGATTAGAAAATTTAATCATTTAATTGAGAAGATATGATGAGATTAAGGAAAAATGTTATTACTAGGTTTTATAATTTATATTAAGAAAAGAGAGAAGAGATGATTAATATTTCAATCTAATACTTATGTTTTTATCCTTTATTTCCTTAGGGGTTAAGATGTTTATACTTAATTGTTAGGTAGTGGGACAGAGACTGGCTACTAGAGCATTGGAAATTGTTTTAAACTAGTCACTAACCTATGCAGGACAGTTCAATGAAAAAGATTTATATTTACATATTGTAAAAAAGAACATACTTGACTCAATTAGAACTTGTTTAGAAACCTAATTCAATTAGAATTTGTTAAATTTTGGGCCGTTTTATACAAAAAGAGGGTGAGTTCAAATTAGTTTAAACTAACATAGTTTAGCACTATTTGTAACTCTCTCTCTTACACACACACACACATACACACACACACACACACACATATAAGAAATGATAATGAGGACAATTGTGAACTTTCAAAACCTTATAGATATGATTTGATTTGATTGTTTATTAGACTTTTCTTGCAATAGAAAGAACATGTTTCTCTTTACATAGAAAGAAGTCGGTATTTCTTTTCCATTAAGAAATAGGAATTAAAGTTTTTTATTTGGGCATTGCTATTAAGAGTTTGGTGTGCACGATCATAATAGGAATTTTGAGGTTGAAATATATGCAAAATGTGATTATGTTTGGATGCTGGAAGATGCTTAATAACTTTTAGGGTGTGATTTATATGTATTGAGATTTTCCTTAGTTTGTATTGGTGAGGGATTGTAAGTGTGTTTGTGGTTTACTAGGTTATTACGTATAGTTAATATAACATACACTCACCACTTAAGCTCTGATACCAGTTTGTTGTGGAGATAAACACTTTAGGGAGGCTCCTTGAGTAGTTAATATAGCATATAGAGACATAATTAACCCAAAAGACCTAAGTCCAATGGGTATGAGCTCAATTACGTTATATTAACAACTCATTCTTTTCATTTTTGTTCAATGTTGGACTTCACTCAGATGTGTATACCCAACAGAAACAATGATTGTCTTGTTCAAAGAAGATTACTTAAGGTGGAGATTTATGGGAAATTGCTCAGATTCCTATTATAACTTAGTTACTCATTACATTTTCTTTTTTTTGGTCATGAAAGGAAAGTATTTTATTTGCTAAATAAGTAATTTGGTATCACTCAACTGCTAAGAAATTAAAATTAAATCCTTATATATAGATATTTTGTTAAGAGTTTGGTGGCTGCAAAGTCCAATCCCAGATATTCCCCCTTATCTGTGAAGTAACTTTGTAGTTTTATTTTTATTTTTGCTCAAAAGCTTTGTAGTTTTACTTAGACTGAAAGATGCATGCATTAAAATATATGCATAGCGTGAGAACATAGGCCTATGCTTGCTCCTTCTCACGGGTGACTTTGCTGCTGTGGTTCATTTCTTTCTACCAAGGCCAACTTTTGAAAGAGAAGATTCATTTTTAGGAATAGAGGTTTTCGATAAGTTGCTCATAGTTTTTTGTTTTCTTTTTCCCCTTGAAATTGGGTTGGTGTACATTGTACTTTAGTACAAGATTGAAAAGAGTGTATTGGATGGATACCAAAGCATTGAGAATGAAGGGTGCTTTTAGAGACAAAAGTCCCTAGGGAGATTTATAGTATGTGATCCATGGATCTATGATCAATATATTTTTGAGATTGAAAGATGTCTATTACAATTTTGGGTCAAAAGCTATGAAGCACGGGTGCGTTTCCGGATTTGGGTGTGGGTGCGGCGATTAAAAAATTATTAAAAATATTTTTATTTATATTTTTTATATATTACTAAGCATACTTTTTCATATAATTGTAAATATATACCAATTTGAGGGTAATAGTAGATAATAACTAAAAGATGATATTTATAAATTAGAATACAACCCATAAGTTCATTTTTATTTATTTATTTTTACATGTATTTTGGCCATGATTTCGGCTGGTTCTGGCCAATTTCGGCCAGAATTGGAGCCAAATCAGCGCAAATAAAAAAAAAGGGGCAAATCGGTGCATCGGAGGAGCGTCGCCATGTCGGACACGGGTGCGGTGCCCATTTTGCCGCGTTGGTGCATCCTAGGTCAAAAGATACCTACAGTGATTGAATTGAGTGTGCTTTGGGTGGATCAGGATTTGAGTTATTTTGTGTTTATGAATGATTATGAGTTTGTGTTTATAAGGTTTTTGAGCGTTGTTTGTGAGGCTGGTGTTCATAATTTATATTATTGATAGTCAAGTTTGATTGCAATTGCCTTGGTTTTTTAGTCCGTGAGTCAGTCATCTTCCTCTTCTATGTATTTGTGCTTGCAACTTGCTATTGGATTTATAAACTATGATTTATTGGTCAATTGCTTTGTTTTTATATTGTATCACTCTTAATTATAGCCATGAATCTGATGAACAGCTTGCATATAGTGCGGTGTGAAAACACATCAATTCATGATGTTTCGATTTATGGAAACTTCAATACACCTAACAATGATGGGATTGATATAGAGGATTCAAATAATACACTCATTACAAGGTGTCACATCGATACTGGAGATGATGCTATCTGTCCAAAAACATACACTGGCCCTCTTTATAACTTGACTGTGACAAACTGTTGGATTCGAACAAAATCTTCAGCAATCAAACTTGGTAGTGCTAGTTCATTTGATTTCAAGGGTCTGATTTTTGACAATATCACAATTGTACAGTCTCATAGAGGGCTGGGATTGCAGATACGTGATGGAGGTAGCACTTATATTGCTTTTCTTGTATTATTGAGAATTTTTCTTGAATGATTGACAAATTAAGCTCCATTTCACTTTTACACTTTTTTTTTTTTTTTTTTTGAAGTTTTAAGCATTCACCCTGTGTAGGAAATGTAAGCGACATTACATTCTCAAACATAAACATAAGCACAAGATACTATGATCCTTCATGGTGGGGAAGAGCGGAGCCTATATATGTGACAACATGCCCAAGGGACTCCAGTGCAAAGGAGGGTTCAATCTCAAATGTAGTTTTTATTAACGTCACTGCAAATTCTGAAAATGGTGTGTTCTTATCAGGATCTAAACATGGGCTACTAAGCAATTTGAGATTCATAAATGTGAACCTGACTTACAGAAGATGGACAAATTATTCTGGTGGAATGATAGATTACAGACCAGGATGTCAGGGACTTGTTAACCACAGCATTGCTGGTATCATCATGGAACACATTGAAGGTTTGGAGGTTGAAAATGTTAACATGAGATGGTCTGATCACCAATTTGGACATTGGAACAATCCTCTTGATTTCAGGCCTTCAACTGTAAATAATATTTCTTTGTTTAATTTTCGTTCAAGTTTGTACATAAAATGAAAGTGGCATTCATGAGCATTGTTTTGAAATTTGGATTGTTTAAAGAATCGGAATGAGGAGAAGTTCAAGGATTTTGAGGTCAGATTGGAGTTCAACTGATGTCAAACTGTTATATGTCATTTAATTTTTTAATGGTTTTTGTACTTAAATTGTATTTATATGTATTAATTTCCTATTCCTTATCAATAAAATGCATGTGGCCCAATGCTTTGGGCTTTGGAAATGCTTATTTGCCCCTTGTATACTGCTCTCTCCTTTTTATGAGGTAAATATAATCGAAGTTTGAATCCTCCAATTTCATTATTGTGAATATTGAATTGGGGAAAAAAAAAAAAAAAAACAGAAGAGAAAAAGACATGTATCTATAGATGTATCATGTACGATATAGAACACATTCTTATGAATCTCATCTAAGGTTTTCTAGTGATTGAAAGCATGGTAAGTGTGATAACTTTTCCCTTAAGTGGGGTCTAATAATAATAATAATTGGCATAATAGACAGATAATTGGCATAATAGACAAATTGATAATTTAGTAAGTACCGACAGAATTACAAATATGACATATAAAAATAAAAAAAAGGACTTTGAGAAAGATGACTTAAAAAATAAGGATTTTAGGCTACTTGTGACAGATAAAAGAGATTGTATACAAATAGTGCAACAAAATAATGACACAAAAAAAAACAAGATAAGAAAGTTGACATATAAGTAGAAAGAACACGTATCAGTACATTAGGAACAATGCAAAAGAAGAAGCTTGATATAATGGATGAAGAAAAAGAAGACAATGAAAAAAGACTAATAAAGAAAGACTTTGTAAGAGATTTTGAAAGACAAAATTCTAACACCTCAAAAGAAACTTTACGTAAAGAGTTAAATATAGAAAGAGACATAAACCAAGACAAAGCAAAAGAAACAATGGAAAAAAAGAATAGTGAACAGCTAGAGACAAAAGAAGAAGTAGGGAAAGTTATAAGAAAAGACATGATAAAAGAAAATAGTACTCTTAAAGAATCTCTACGGAGGAAGCTAGAAGTAGAAGAAGAAAAAGAAAGATTGAAATTAAGAGACATAGTCAACAATAGAAGAAAAAATCATAATAGTTTAAATAGTGATAGTGTAGTAAAAGCAAAAGTAGTCAACAATGGATGAAAAATTGATAAAAATGATAGTTAAAAAGAAAAAATTGATGAAAGACTAAAATCAATTGAAAGATCTATTATAATAATAATAATAATAATTTTTTATTATTACTATTTTACATTGAGAACTTTGTAAGTATATGGTCATCCACTCCTTATATGGTTTAAGTATCACCATCTTCTTTGTCGACAAAAATTACTCTTAACATGGAAAGTAACAATTAATTATGATTTAGTTGAAATTCCATCTCCAATTATTGCTGTATAGTCTCTAGGAGGGGCTTTAATACTTAACTATCCAAAGTTAAGCAAAGGATGTTGGCAAAGGCGTTGGACATGACGAAGGTATACAGAACTCCAACCTCATCTTTGGATGCTAGCGTTGAGCTAAAAAAGCTTGCAGTTGGCTCGACTGCATTGACGCTGTGGGAGTGTAAGGTCCGAGTATAGTATAGAACCCGTGGGCCCAGTCCGAAGAATTGGAGGAGCCCACCCACACATTAGTCCTGACTCAACAAATGGATAAGAATCAGAGGAGGAGAGACAAAGAGGCCGACTCCCTGAGGAGCCTGAAGAGCAAGCGTTCCTCAGATTACTTCGAGCAGGCCACTTACACTAGAAGGCAAAATACCAAAGAAGATGGTAGAGATGTGCAAGCAAAGAAGGAAAATATACAGATAAAGTAGTCATCACTTCCGCATTTAATGCAATGCACCAACTCAACTGGTTGCATTAATAGAGGAATGACCCTTGAACAGTGTCCTCATAGCTTGCAACACATTTTTCCATTTCTAGCAAAACGCTGATGGGACAAGCATCCAAAGGAAGGTCAATGGCTCCACAAGTGGAGGGCTAGGATGTAATTCAGCTGACTATATAAAGAAAGAAAACCCCTCCAAAATGGGGGATGAAAAACTGAAAAGAAACACTTCTTGTGCAGCACTATCTTGTAATTGAAACTTGAATATTATATGAACTGATATTCCTTGGCCTAACCCAAGGAAGTGTTAATCTAAGAATTTGCTACTCTCTGGTACCTTGTGTTATATTTTTCCATTCACTATCTTCTAAAACCATATAAGCAGATCAGAAGCTTACTCTCTATCAAATTAATTGTATTGGGCCATCAAACTAAACTTTCTATTCTAGAAGGGCCTAAGTATATACACCACACCTACAGACGCTATCCAAATCCATTCCAAACTCTGATGGTAGAGTAATTGAAACTTGGGACAAAACCAGGATTTTGGTTTTGGGGGAGGTGACGCGTGAACTAAAAAAGAAAAGAAAAGAAAAGAAAAGAATTCAGGATTCAAAATATATAGAGATTCAAGACCAAATACCCTATGAACATTTAAACTAGTATCCATTGAATGTTAACAAAAAATAAACAAAAGAAAAGAACAAAATATTTGTTTATTAATAAATTTTAAACCAATCATTTAAAATGGAATTCGACTTTCTTTTAAATTCAGAAAATATTCTAGGATAATTTTGTACGAAATTTACAATAAATTTCTTTTCAATATCAAAGTTTTTTTTAAGGGAAAATATCAAAGTCAAGTAGTCATTTAGACTTTCTTTGTACTACAAAGCCTAATTTTGACAATATTTATAAAGTATTGTCTTGTAATTGTATAAACAAGAAAAGTGAATACAAGTACAATCACTCTATGAATAAGTTGGTAGATTGCTGCTTTTTCAATTCTTACCAATCATTAAACACAATTCATAAAAAAATTATGATTAAAAAAAAATTGTTTTAGATCTACTATAATATTTCATTAAATTAAAATAATAAAAAATCTAATATTGAATATATTGATTATAAAAATATTATAAAAGTAAAAAAAAAAAAAAAGCACACATACACATATAAGAGACAAATTAATTTAGAATATATATAAATGAGTGATCTTACTAAAGATCCTTAGTCTCTTATTTATCAATTTGCCCTTAATATTTTACTAATCAAGAAAATATTTATTTACTAAAGGATTTTAGTTGAATATAGAATTGGAAATGAAATAAACAATTTGGGTTAACTCAATAAAAAGGCCATTTATGTTTGTTTATTTATAAACAAGCCAAGTTTTAGCCTTAATTTTAGGCTTGTTTAATAAACAAGCAATATAGATCGATAAAAAAAGAAGAAGCTAAATTTAGGTTGGTTGATGAGTTTAGTAATAATTTTGATGTGAACTTCAACAATAAACTCAAATCTTACTAATTTTTTAATTAATTGAGTGTTGAGACCACTCATCCAAACCAAATAGGTTTGTTATAAGCTCAATATAGACTTGATAAATACTTTTATTGGATCTTGATCTCAAAAGCTTTAGTTTTGCGGTTGATATTAAGCTTGAGTTCAGCTTGACTAATGAATCAAGCTACGCCTAACTAAACTTGAAATATACAAATACTAATAGAGTAGTGGGAATAAAGCAAAGCAAAGTTGACATAATTTTTTGAGAGTTCACAGTTTATAACAAAGGAAACCGCAGTTCCATAATACATAGCAAACCATATCCCCCAATACATTCAAGGGTATAAATGAATGACTCTTTTATTTTACTTTTCTCAGGTTTTTAAGACAACCAGTCAAATACTCATTGCTTTGGTTTCCCTTGTCATTTCAATCTCTCTCTCTCAGCAGGAATTCTATTTCCAATATTTGACTGGAATTCATATGAAGTATAAACGTAGATTTTAGTAATGATGTATAAATTTACAACATTTAGTTTCTACATTTGTATCCATATGAAGTTAAGAAATATGTATGTATGTATTTGGTCTCTGTAAATTTACAACATTTAGTTTCTACATTTGTTTCCATAAATTTTATATTTTTCTCCAAATCAATAGTTTTTTTTTTAGTCCCAATTCCATAGCCTTTGCATGTGCCTTGTTTTCTAGTTACCATTATGAGTTATGACAGTCATGACTCATGCAATGCAAGGGTTCATTGTGGCTTCTCTTTCGTAGGTTTGTTTTTCATTCATTTCATTTTTTGGTTAAATTTAGAACCATATTTGTTAGAGAAGCGCTACACCCACAACTTTTTTACAACAAATCATAAGTGATAAGTTGTTACTAATTCTAATTTAAATCTATCACTAAAATTATTTTTTTCCTTATCAGTAACAGCCAGTAATAACTTGCCACTTAAATTTGTTGTGAAAGTAATGTGAATATATTGTAAACATAACATTTCTCTTTTTGTTACAATTTTCTAAACAAAAAAGATCTTTGTAATAGTTTTGTAGTTAAAAAAATCAACTAGATAAATAAATTTCTATTAGTTAGACTTATCAAAACTAACCTACATTAATGGAGGGTTTTAGAGAAAGGATTCCTCAAAATCTCCAAAGAAGAGAAGATTTGAAGATTTTTTATTTTTATTTTTCGCTGAATGATTTGAAGTTGATTTTTAGTGCCACAATTAATTAAATCCATCCTTAAGTTAAGAAATATTTGTAAATATCTTTAGTCTTTTCAAATTTCATAGTTTATAGATTTGGAATTGAGGATTCTTTCATAATTGAAATGATCTAAGTTGTTCTTTTTAAGTGCTCTCATGCTTTGGTGCATGTAATGGCAAGTAGGGTCTTGCGTTTTACTGCAAGAGGCGTGTGGCTTCCCTGGGAGTGAGGCCAGCTTTTCTGTACCCTTCCATTAGTGTAGGGTGTGAGTAGGTTGTCTAACCAAATGGCAGACAAGCTTGAGGAACTGTGGAAGAAACTGACTGTCACCGAAGAAGAGGGTGAAGATATAGCGCTGGGGAGCAATAGTACGAGAGTAGCAAAAGAAGCAGGGAAAGCTGCATAGTCATGAAGATTCTAACCCAGCGAAGTCTGAACATGGAAGCACTGAAGAAAAATATGAGAATGCTGTGGAAACCAAACAAGGGAATATATATATATATATGTTGGGAAAATTAGACTCCGATTGATAGAATTAACAAGTTTTAAACCAAAGTTGTTAATTAGATTTATTATGAATAAACCTTGTTAAAACAAATGAACATCAATATCATGTCAAAATTATGCACAGCGAAAAATTAAATAAGACAAGATATGATGACCTAAGAAAACTAATGAAACAAACTAGTTTCACAGTAAAAAACCTAGGGGGAAACCTTTCTAAAAAGCAATTCACTATAGTAAAGAGAAGTTTCAGATCTAGTACAAAACCTTTGTCCCTAGACTTTACAATCTCCGTAGATGAACTTATAGCAGAAACCTTTTATTGCTTCAGAACCTCTGAACTCTTCAATATATGAACGCCACCCTTTTGCACGGATCCCAGTACGTGATCCTAACCAATGATGCACGGCTCCCAGTGCATGATTAACACACCAACTTGAAGAAGATTGTTGGTTGCAAAGTTCTTCACTTCATTAACACGATGAAGATCAAGAAGCACTTGATTACAAAATCTTAAGGCGCAAAGACGTAGTAGCTTCTTTCAAAGAGAATAAGGCATCAGTCACCTTTTGCATGTGTTCTCCTTGTATTCTCTTATGTGACGACCTTTAAAATAAGCCTTATATATGTCTAGGGTTGTGAGAAAAGAAACCCTACAGAAATACATAAGCATGGGCCGAAAATCAGATCTGGAAATCTGAATTTCGTAATTCTCGATAGATAGTATCTGTCGAGCCTCGATAGATAGCTATCTGTTGAGCAGTTGTTGAGCTTTAATGAATTAGCACTTCTTCACTTGTTTCTTGGACAAATATGCATGACTTCAATACTAGACTTGAACTCTTTTTCTTTGAAGTATTAAACACATCCTAGATCTACCCAATTACAAGTAAAGTGTGTTTTGTCAAAGGATTAGCTAATTACATAAAATATGTTCTTAACAATCTTCCCCTTTGGCAATCCGTAATAAAACCACAACAAACAAATGAACATATGAGAGAAGTCATAAATCACTCAACTCATACTCACTTGTTGAATACAATAAAATCTATCCTAACATAGACTCTTGAAAAACTTTGCAAGAAGAAAGTCCATGGTATAGAAGACTTTGATAATCTGTATTTCTAAAACACTTTAAACAAAACTCATCACGGCATCTTAGAGTAAAACAGAAATAAAAGATTGCATACAATAAAGAAACATGTGTATAAAAAAAGAAAAGAAAAAACACATGCAGAGATAGGTGAAGAAGACATACATCATCATCATCATATATTTCTCCCCCTATCATGTAGAATCTTAAAAAGAAACCACATATTCTCCACAATTTAATCTCCCCCTTTTTGTCATGATTGACAAAGGGTACAAGAAGCTATAAAGCTTCACTCGAGAAACATAAAGATGATCAAGGATGATTAAGGGGGTACAAGGAATCTATATAAATGCATGAATGTAATGAAACAAGATGCTATGGATGACAAGATAAAAGAAAGATGCAAAACATGTGAAAAGCAATGCATGCAAGAGGATCTCGACAGATCGAGAAGCTGTCGAGCAGCTATTGAGCAGAAGCCAACCTCTATGGATCGAACAGCTATCAAGCATACAGAAACTTCCTCGATGGATCGAGAATCTATTGAGAAGCTATCGAGTCTGCGATAAAGAAAGCATAAAAATGCTCGATAGATAGCCTAGCTGTCGAGAGGTATCGAGAAGCTGTCGAGATTGCTTAAAATAGTTTTTCAAGGAGAGAAAAACATAGATATGAATGCAATCAGACATGCTACTCAACCAAGAATCCAATCAACATTTTAAGCTCTCAAAATCATCTCTCAATAGAAAAATGTCAAGCATTTAGATCCAAAACACACACACACACACACACACACACACACACACACACACACATACTAAACAAGTCTAACCAATTTTATATTTCAAAAATAAGTCAAGACTGTTTAGTGAGCATACATTAACACGTGTATTCCTTGTGATGGCCAAATCACATTGTACATGCACATGCATCAAGAGTAGTAAAGAATATTGCGTGTTGTGGGTAAAAACATCGCAAGATTACATAAGTGTCTACATGTTATGGCGATTTGAGATGAGAGCAAATTACTTTAACTCACACATAATCATAACTGTTTGATGGGAACTATTACCTTCGAGGTACATCTTATAACTCCCACGTCTCCTAGAAGACACACAATCATATATAAAGCATTTTGATTCTTTTTGCTTTTTATTTTTCTTTGCATATTTTTCTTTTAAGCAAACCATGCATGGGTATATAAGAGAGAGAAAAGAAATACCCAATTATTTTAAACTTTTTGACATTGCACTTTTGCTATGCCGAAGCATACAGATGTCATTTCATGATTAGCGGACAACAGTGGTGAGATGGTTATTTATACCTTTCTCTTAGGATTTTCTAGTCCTTTCTGTCAAAAAGAGTTATAAGAGTGTTAAGTACAAGAGATTATTTAATCTTACTCATCACAAACATGAGTCACAAAGCTCACTTACTTAGTTGTGCATTGAGATGCTCATCTAAGTTTCAAAAGATACAAAATTTAGAAAATTTTGTTTCAATGGCCATCCAAGGTACAAAGTACCAATGTACACAAACAAACTGTTTTTGTATTTTTCTGGTTTTTACCTTATTTATTAATTTATTTATTTTGAAAACAAAATAAAATAGAAAATAAATAACCAAACAAAAACAGACTAACAACATGAAAGCATGAAATAAAGATGCATATGCATGAAAGCATGATTCCAAGATCAGATAAGAAATCAAGTAAAGAGAGTTTTACTTTAGATTGAAAGAATTAAAGCAAAGGACAAACAGAAAAGACAATTAAGTCTTAGGCTCATTTCTCACTCACACAGCACGAGTTTTTGGCCGTGAAGATGAAAAGGCATGTGTCCTAGTATGTCTACTAAAGGACATAAAAGAATTAAAATTATCTTGAAATTGAGTTAAAAAGTTCAAAGTTTTTAATAACTCTCCAAACAAAGGTGTAGGTCCTTGAGAGGAAACCTGTGACCATTTGGACACTTGCTTTTGAGGATACAACTTAAAGCAATTAGGACGAATGTGTCTAGGAACACCACAATGGTGACAAACATGAGATCTAACAAAGGATTTAGAATTAGCCAAAACAGTTTTGGATTTCATTCCTTTATCACCTTCCTCAGACTGGGGCACAAAGACAGTCCTTGATCCAGAAGCCGTGGAAGAGGAGGGGTCAGAGGAAACAGCATATCCTAAGCTAGTCTTATCAAAACTAGGCTTTTTAGCACTTAATACCTCATCAAGTTTGCACTAGACATCCTTTCTATTTGAGTTCTAGTTGACTAAGCTTAACCTCAAGATTCTTGACCTTCTTTTCTAATGAGGTTTTCTCCATAACACGAGGCCGAAGCAAAAGCAATGGAAGCAGGAATTATGCTGGTGTGGGACTAGGGACTAAAAAACATTGTCGTGAAAGGTGACTCCTTGGCTGTTGTTCAAGCTCTAAAAGGCATAACCCCCCTACTACCTCTATCTAGACGGTTAATAAAGGTACTAGCTGGTGTTTGAAGAAGTTTGATGCTTGGAGGATCTATCATTCAAGACGAAGCAGCAACACAGCTGCTCACTCTATGGCTAGAGATGCCATTTCGGTTTTAGACTGTAATTTCGGTTGAGGATATTCCCCCCATAATTGCTATTCAGATTCTGTGTGATGTAATAGCTATGGACTCTTGTCCTATTTAATGAAATCAAGTCTAAGTTTTTCATCAAGAAAAAGAAAAAAAGAAATGATCTAAGTCAAATGATTGTTCTTCATATTTTAATGAATTTTGGGTTTGAGAACTAGGTTATTGACAAGACATTAATATATTGATTTTTAGATGAATTATTAAGCAAATTAACTCTCAATATAGTCTTAACATTAGGATTTCATAGAAGTAACTGAATATTTGTATTCTACTTGAACGTTGAGCGGAAACCTCAGCTGGTTCATGAAAATAAATTGTAGAGTTATTTTTATTATATTAAATTCACAAATCTAGGGAAGTTAGAATTCCTGATAGATCTCACTGGCTAAGTCACATGGTTTGGGAGAGTTTGGATCACCCCTACCCCAATAAAGTCTGATAAAGGCCTATTACTGTTCATTCGTCCAAAAACAAGACATAAACTCTACCTTGGGCCAATATTAATTTAAAACTTGTAATATATATATATATATATATATATATATATATATATATATATAAAACCGAAACCTCTGAATCTCTCACAATTTTTCACATCAGCACAATATTTAAATAAAATTATTATTTTATTTAAATAAAATTATTTTTTTAGTTCAAACTTAACCAAGAGTGAAACTCTATCTCTCTAATAAGTTCAACTTAAATTCAAACTCATCATTATCATTATTTAATTAAAACTGCTAAAGTTGTCGAGAACACCACAATTAATCCATCCGTTAGTTGTTTGGACTTCGAAGTCTAAATCTAGAATTTTCAATTAGGGATATTATAATGGAAAATACAAATATTACAATGATGCACAATAAGCCGTCAAATATCATTGGTTCAATACCTATCCAACACTTCAAGAGTTAGTAGGGTATATTTATAAAATGTTTTGCAGAAAAATTTACTGAAAAGAAAAGAAAAAAGATGTTATTGAAGGTATTTCTTAATTTCATGCATAAGGTGGAAAGGAAGACAAATAAATTAAAGACAATGCATAGGAACCATATTTTATTAGAGATCAAATTCTATGAATATCATTTATATTATTTATAATAATAATAATAATAATAATAACAAAATAATATATATATATATATATATATATATAAAACCGAAGCATTTGAAACTCTCACAATATTTAAATAAAATTATCATTTTATTTAAATAATTTTTTTAGTCCAAACTTAACCAGGAGTGAAACTTTATCTTTATAATAAGTCCAACTTAAACTTAAACTCAAACTTATCATTATCTTTTTTTAAAAATAAAATTATTTTTATTTAATCAAAACTTAACAAGGAGTGAAACTCTATCTCTATAATAAGTCCAACTTAAACTCAAACTCAAACGTTGATAATCTATATAAAAACAAAAATTATGATAGGACTCAAAAAAAAAAAAAAAAAGACTCACATTGATAATCGTGGGTTTGGTTTTAGGTTGAAATTTTTACTATTTTTTTTTTATTGTACATGGCAGATAAAACATCTCTATTTTTTTTGGAGAAAAATCAAAGAGCAACCTATGTCTTCCAGTCTAGGGAACGATAATTTTTTATTTGGTATGTTATATATAAATTTGTTGAATTTGGTTTGGTTCTAAAGTAGAATTTGGAAATTCTATAAATTTTGAAATTTTAAGTCTTGGGGTTTTTGGTATTTGCATTTTAGTAAGTTGACCTTAATTCTTCACCTTAAATTTTTTATTATTATTTAGATTCATGTGATTTTTTTTATTAAAAGCAATATTTTTCGTTGATTAATTATTTGTTTGGATTAATTTCAACGTCTATTTACACATTGCTGGATTTTTTTCAGAGTCAATAATTTTTCCGTGCATCGCACGGGTTAGCGACCAGTTCCTAATATGTTTAAAGCATTAAGAGGTGATATATATATATATTTTTTTTGAGGTGATATCATATGGGTATATTTAGCATTATTAGATCAAATTTTTAGGATAGTCTTACCGTATTTCTAGAAATAACATTGTTTAATTTGGTTCCAAAATCCAAGTTAGATCGAAAACGCATAGATTTAGTTAGTTACTAAATTTTGAAATTAGTAAATTAATTCGCTGAAGTCTTTACTAACAAATTCTCCATTTACAATCAACCCAATCATCATTATTGTACTAGGATTGTGTAGCTCTCCTCCTGGTAGGAGTTATCTCTCTCGTTTTCTTAATGAGTCCCTCCTTCCTTTAGGGCTTTCTCTGAGGGCCTGAATTTTTTCCTTTTCATTTCAACACTCTTGTAATGGCGGAAGAAGTGAATGATGGCTTAGGGAACATGAAGTTAGCAGTATAAGAGGAAGAAGTCATTGCAATACCAGATGAGGGTCATCTGCATGATATTTAAAGCTGCAATTTGATTCTGATTAGTAAATTCTTGACTTGCAAAGCTTTTAACAAGCGGGCAGCCATGAATACAATCCGTACAACATGCCGGATGCACACAGGTTTGCAGATCGTAGAAGTTGATTCGAATATTTTCCAATTCAAATTTCAGACTGACTTTGGTTTGAACTGAGTGCTGAAAGGTGGACCTTGGAGTTTTGATAATCAATTGCTCATGCTCAAGAGATGGTATAAAGGGATGATTGTGAGCAATGTGAATCTAGGTTGCGTTTCCCTATGAATCCAAATTTAGGGGGCTTGATTCAATATGGTCACTCCTCAGATAGCAATTGAAGTTGGAAGTTGGAAGTCAGTTGGGGGCAATGGAAGATGTTGGGAGGCGTAGAAGACAAGATACTCCGAATTACTTCATGAGGGTTCAAGTTGCTTTGCCCATATCAAAACCTTTTAGACATGGAGAATTTATTGGAAATTCAGATGACGAACGTACATGGGTGAGCTATAAATATGAGAGATTTCCTATATTCTGCCATTTTTGTGGACACTTAGGGCATGGCTTAATTAATTATGTGAGTCACTTTGCAGCTGAAAAAAATGGTGGAGTTATTGATTATCAATACGAAGAATGGCTGATCTAGTGGCCGTTAGAGATCACCACCGCGAGATGGCTTTGCAAATCCAAACCACCATTCAGGGATGGCTGAGAATCAAGGAGAGGATATCTCTCACCGAGATGATCAAGCCGAAAATCATGGGATAGACACAGGAATCCAGCAAAATTGCCCCGAGGATAAAGGTGTTCAAGATGTCAATGATGTAAATTCTATACCTAAAATCGTGGATGAAGTTGCTGCTAACTCAAATTCAAACTCTACAACCTTACTAGATTCACATGGTGATGGACAGAATGGGCCGAAACTACCTAAGCCCAAGGCTACTTGTACCAGAATCATGAGGATGGATTATGGGCTGGGAGATATTATAAGGGCAGCTGAGGGTCCATTCCTAAGAAAGAGAGGCAGTACACACAACGTTAAAAATCCCATAATGGATACAGAGGAGGATGTTCAGAGAGCAACGAAGCATGAGAAAGTCACTCGAATTTCTAATGATATATTAGCGAGGTTGGACCTTCACCCTTGCCGGGAGCAATGAGGCTTATAAGTTGGAATTGCCAAGGGCTTAGGAACCCTTGGACAAGTCACAACCTTTGCAAACTTGTGAGGAAACAAGCTCCCAATGTGTGTTTTCCAATGGAGACACGCCTGGATAGTGAAGGATTTGACAAACTATATAGCGAGCTACCTTTTCCAAATAAAACTATCGTTAAGAAGCCTAATTTAGGTAGAGGCTTGGCTTTAATATGGAAGAATGACGTGATGTTAGAGTTGATAAATTACACAGACAACTATATACTAGTAAAAGTAAAAGAGGATGATGAGTTTGAATGGTGGTTGACATGTTTCCATGGGTGGCCCGAAGCAAATCAAAGATACAAGTCTTGGAAACTACTAGAACATCTCAAGTCTTTTGTGTGAGAACCTTGGATGTGCATTGGAGATGTTAATGCCATACTTTAATCTTCGGAGAGACTAAGTAAACGACCTCCCCCCACCCCCCCCAAAATGAACCATATTGATGCATTCAGAGATGCTTTGGAGGCATGCCAGCTTGAGGATTTGGGGTTCAAGGGCTACCAGTATACATGGAATAATAATAGGCTGGGAGATGCGAATACAAAACTTTGGTTAGATAAATTAGTAGCTACAAGGGAATTGAGAAATAAATTTCAGCTTAGCTCGGTATTCCATTTGCCTCCCCATGCTTCAGAGAATCTGCCTATTGTTCTTCAAACAAACCAGTATGGAAAGGGTAAAGTGTAGATCCGAAAAGGCTTCAAGTTTAAAGAAGCTTGGCTGTTATGGGAGGACTATGAGGATGTAGTTAAACAGGCATGGGATGATACAGATCTGGGTGGCCATAGGTTAGAGCTCCCGCATAAGAAAATACAGGTTTGTGGAGAGGAGATGAGGACCTAGGGAAGTTCTAAGACAAGTTTGAATACTGAAGAGGTCAAGCATCTTCAAAAGAATTTGGAGAAGTTGAATATGGAGGAGAAATTTGAGGAATCGAGATTAGAATTCTTAGGCGTAAGCAAGACATTGGATGATTTATTGATGAGATAGGAGATTTATTGGGCTTAACAATCTAGAGTTTCTTGGCTGAAGTATGGAGATAAAAATACAGAATTCTTTCACTCTAAAGCATCACAGCGTAGAAGGAGAAATCATATACAGGGAATTAAAAATAATGATGGCATTTGGATGGAAGAGAAGGAAGATATAGTTGAGATGGCAACTAACTATTTTGATGGTCTGTTTAATACAGGTACATGTTCTCAGATTGATGAATGTCTTAACACAGTGCCGCATAGGGTGACCCTAGATATGCAACAAATACTGTCTAGTGAATTTACAGTTGATAAGATTAAGGGAGCATTGTTCCAAATGGGACCAACAAAGGCACCTAGACCTGATGGTATGAATGCACTTTTTTACCAAAAATTTTGGCATGTAATGAGTGATAGTGTTATTGTTGCATGTTGAATTATCTGAATTTTGGTGTTATGATTCCTGAAATTAACCATACAAATATTGTGCTCATCCCTAAAGTAAAGTCACTTGAAAAAATGTCTAATTTCCGGCCTATTAGTTTGCGCAATGTTATTTAATAAAATTATATCCAAAGTCCTGGCTAACAAGTTGAAATAGATGGTCCCAAATATTATCTCCTCTACTCAAGTGCTTTTGTCCCTAGACGTCTCGTTACTGACAATGTTATGGTGGCTTATGAGATTTTGCACACTATACACTCTAGGAAGAAAGGCAAAAAAGGATCACTTGCACTGAAGTTGGACATTAGTAAGGCGTATGAAAGGGTAGAATGGCCATTCCTATGGGGCATAATGACCAAGTTGGGCTTGCTAGAAATATGGATTAACTGGGTGATGGAGTGTGTAACCACCCCATCATTCTAAATCCTAATCAATGGGAAGCCCTATGGCAACATCAAACCATCTAGAGGAATTCGCTAGGGGGATCCTCTTTAACCATACTTATTCCTTTTGTGTGCAGAAGGTTTCACCTCATTATTGGCAAAGGCAGAACTGGAGGGATGCATTAAGGGTGTATCTATATGCAGAAGGGTGTCCCCAATCTCAGATCTGATGTTTGTTGATGATTTTATTTTATTTTGCTGAGCTACCCATGGAGAGGAAGAGGTGATCAATGAGGTCCTGCAAACATATGACAATGCATCGGGGTAGTGTATTAACATGGAAAAATCTTCGGTGTACTTTAGCAGCAACACTCAAGCTAGCCAAAGAGCAGAGATTGTGTCAACATTAGGGGTGAAGGAAGTGGAGCACTTTGAAACATATTTGAGGTAATCCACCCTAGTTGGAAGGGCTAAATACCAAACTTTTCTTTTTTGAAAGATCAAGTTTGGAAAAAATTTCAAGGATGGAAAGGTATGACGTTATCTAGGGCAGGGAAGGAAGTGCTTATAAAGGTTATTGCTCAATTCATTCCCACTTATACTATGGTTTTTTTTTTTTTTTTTGCTGATGAAGTTTTGTGACAAACTTAATGCATTGTGTGCTAGATTTTGGTGGGGTCAAGTTGGAAACGAAAGAAAAATTCATTGGAAGAGTTGGGATAGTCTCTCTCAACCAAAAAAATGAAGATTTAAGGTTGTTTAACCTTGCAATGCTTGCTAAACAAGGGTGGAAAATGATGCATGATCATGAGTCTTTTCTTTTTAAATGCTTCAAAGCCAGATACTTCCCTCAGTGCCATTTTCTTGACTTGGTTGATTCATCTAATAGTTTATATGTATGGAAATCCATTATGTTAGCCATGCCAATTTTAAGAAATGGTTGCTATTGGAGAGTGGGGAATGGAGAGTTTATTAGGGTGAGCACGGATAAATGGTTACCTTATTATGGAAAGGTTTAACAGGGATGAGGCCGAGGCTATCTGTAAAATTCCTCTGAGTTGAAGGTATGTGCTAGATTCTATTATTTGGTTACATAATAAAAATGGGGTTTATTCTGTCAGATCAGGATATCATATAGCTAGGAAAGTGATAAGGAAAGACAATTGGGCTGAGAGTTAGAGAAGGGAAGAGGGACAATTGATATGGAAGTCCTTAAGGAAAATGTGAATACCTAGCAAATTGAAGGTATTTTGTTGGAGAGCTTGCCATGAAATTCTTCCTACTCGAGTGAACCTAGAAAAAAGGAAGATTATATAGGATGATCTCTATCACTACTGCAAAAAGGTTGCTGAAATGGCAATTCATGCTATCTGGGATTGTGGGGCTACTTAGGATATATGGGCAGGAAGTCTTCCTATGCTGCAGAAAAGCTCTAATATTTATTTTGATTTCAGACACCTATTCGAATACCTGCTGGACAAACTACCTACACTAGAACTTGAGCTTTTTCTTGTGCAAGCATGGCTGCAATGGAACTAGAGAAATTTCATGGTTATGGAGGACAAATGAAGGACCCACAGTGCCTGAACAAAAGAGCTACTGAGTACCTCGAGGATTACAAAAATTCCCAAGAAAATCTTGCAGTAGCAGGCCCGGAGTCAAGCAGAAATGTGTGGTAGCCTCCACCGCAAGAAATGTATAAACTAAACTTTGATCCTATAATTTTCTCAAACCTGAAATGTTTTGGATTTGGAGCAATTATTAGGACTCAACGGGTGAGGTGATGGCTGGAATGTTAGCCAAGGGACCACATGTGTGCAACAGTGAGGAAGTAAGAAGCGTTGGCATGTCGGAAAGCTCTAGAATTCTCCATGGAAGCATGCTTTTTTGAGCTGGTTATCGAAGGGGATTGTCAGAATGTGATGAGGACAATCTCGGCTTCAATAGCTAATGAGTCCATGCTCGGCCATATTTATGAGGACATCAGATGCTATATGTGAAGCTTGCGGGCTGTGTCTATCAATTGGGTGAAAAGGGGAGGGAATATGGCAGCTCATTCATTAGCTAAAAATGGTAGGAATATTGATATAATTTTTATTTATTCTTGGAAGAATTGAATGGAGAGAATTGGATTGAATGAACTAAATAAAGGGAAAGAAGAACATTAAGAAGGATTGGGTTCATAGAGAAGTTGAGAGAGATGATGGTTAGAGAGAAAAGATGAGAATGATAATTCTAATTATACATTCCAAAACTGAATTACACTTTACAGCATTTGCCTTCTTATATTACTTGCTAATTACAACTCTCATTACCACTCTAAAACTTGTAACTAACTTGATCAACTACCAGCAACTAACTTGACATTAGCACAACAGCTACTTACATCAGCATAGTAACTAATTTGTTAGGACATATGTGAATCATGTTAGGAACATATGTCAATTTTTTTTATATATATTTGGCTAATCTTTTGACAAAACACACTTTACTTATAATTGGGTAGATCTAAGATGTGTTTAATACTTCAAGAAACATGTTGTTCAAGCCAAGTATTAAAGCCATGAAGATTGGACCAATAAACAAGTGAAGAAGGGCTATTCATTAAAGCTGGACAGATTCTCAACAGCTCTCAATAGACACTATCTATCGAGGTTTAATGAGTCTCGACAGCTAGCTCAATAGATAGCATCTATTGAGGTCTCGACAGATAGCTTGACAGTTGTATCTATCAAGAATTACGAAATTTAGTTTTTCAGATCTAATTTTCGGCCCATGCTTATGTATTTGTGTAGGGTTTCTTTTCTCACAACCCTAGACATATATAAGGCTTATTTTAAAGGCCGTCACATAAGAGAATACATGGAGAACACATCCAAAAAGTGACCGAGTGCCTTATTCTCTTTGAAAGAAGCTACTGCGTCTTTGTGCTTTAGGGTTTTGTAACCAAGTGCTTCTTGATCTTCATTGTTGATGAAGTGAAAAACTTTGCAGCCAAAAATCTTCTTCAAGTTGGTAAGTCAGTCACGTACTGGGAGCCGTGCATTATTGGTTAGTCACGTACTAGGATTCGTGCATCAAAGGGGTGGTGTTCATATATTGAAGAGTTTAGAGGTTCTGAAGTGGTAGAAGGTTTTGCTGTAAGTTCATCTACGGGGATTGTAGAGTCTAGAGACAAAGATTTTGTACTAGATCTAAAACTTCTCCTTATTATAGTGGATTGCCTTTCGGGAAGGTTTCCCCCCAGGTTTTTTACTGTGAAACTAGTTTGTTTCATTGGTTTTCGTGGGTCATCATATCTTGTCTTATTTACTTTTCCGTTGCATGATTTTGACTGATATTAATGTTTGTTTGTTTTAACAAGTTTTATACATAATAAATCTAATTAAAAACTTGGGTTTAAAACTTGTTAATTCTATCAACCGGGGTCTAAATTTCCCAACAAGTGGTATCAGAGCGAGTACATTCTGATTGGATTAATTTCCTAAGTGCGATCCTTGACCCCCGTTGTCATGGATCATGGATAATCTCTTTTAATTCCTCATTTATTTGATGACATTAATTATGCATACTAGAAAGTTCGTATGAAAGTTTTTTTGCAGGCTATAAGTGAACAAGTATGACAAGCTGTTGAAGTTGGCTGGCTTAAGCCAAAGGAAGCGCCAGCGAATTGGGATGAAGCAACAATTAAAAAGGTAAATTTCAATAGTAGGGCCTTGAATGCTTTGTTTTGTGGGATGACCAATGAGGAATTCAAGAGAATATCATCCACAGAAGTTGCCAAGGAAGCATGGACCATTCTTGAGACCATTTATGAAGGTACCAAGGCAGTAAAGACTATGAAACTTTAAAGACTTACTAGTAGTGTTGAAGAAATAAGGATGGAGGAGGATGAGACCTTTGATGAATTCTATGCTAAACTCAAGGATATTGTGAATTCTACCTTCAACCTTGGAAAATCTATAGCAGAATCCAAAATTGTTAGGAAAATCCTTAGGTCCTTACTTGAAAGATTCCATGCCAGATTACTACCATTGAAGAAGTGAAGGACATTGATCAACTTCCTTTGACTGATCTTGTAGGAAACCTTCAAACCTATGAGATGAGATTAGGTTTAATGAGAAATGGTGGAAAGAGTAGAAACTTGACTCTTACGAGAATAGAGGAAGAGATTGATGACTCTAAAGATGAAGATGAAAGAAAAAATGAAGATGATGATAATGATGAGGATGAGGATCTAACTTTCATAGCTAATGAGATTATCAAGCTTCTTCAATTTAGGAAAAAGGACAAGGACAAACCTCCTAGGAAATCTAAATCCTTTAGGAAGGGTAAGAGTGAGAAACCCCTTATTTAGTGCCATGAATGCAAAGGTTTTGGTCATATGAGGATAGAGTGCCCAAACTATCTTATGAAGGAAAAGACCAAGAATTCAAAAGATAAAGGGTTGGTTGCTACTTGGAGTGATACTGAGAATGACTCTTCTGATGAGTTTGTGGATGAATGTGGTCACTTTATGACTTTTACTGCCACAACCGATAAGGTGATTGTGGAGACTGCTAGTGATAGTGAGGATTCTTCTGATGATGAAGTACCTAAGAAGATGACCCTTCAAGAAGCCTATGATAAGCTATACACTGAATTCATAAAATCTGAAAGGGCATCAGCAGCCCTATTTTCCCATCCATGCTTGTATTCCACCAAGAATGAATATCTTAGTGATCCACTTCTGTTAGGCAAGAGTACCAATCCTCTGCTCAAGTAAGTACTTAAGACATTGGTGGCCAGTCTTGATGATGAATGGCTTCCCCACTAGATAAGGCCTCCATTTCTTCACTGCCTTCACTAAGGCCATGAATTCATTTTCCTAAGTAGATAGATGTAGACTTCTACCTTTTAGAACCCCACTATGGTAGCGCAAAAGTCTGTTATCTTGCATCAAGACAACACCCAACCCCATACTTGAAGCATCACACTCTATCACAAAAGGCTTGGTGAAATCAGGTAATGCTAGCATAGGTTGAGTAGACACAGCCTCCTTAAGAGCAGTGAAAGCCAAATCAGCCTTTGGAGACCATTGGAATGCATCTTTTTTAAGCAATGCAGTTAAGGGAATTGCAATCAGTCCATAATTCTTAATGAACTTACTATAGTACCCAGTTAAACCCAAGAACCCTCTCAAGGCCTTCAATGATGTAGGAATGGGCCAATTTTGCATAGCTTTAGTTTTCCTAGGGTTAGTTCTAACCCCTTGGCCTGAAATCAAATGCCCTAAGTACTCCACCTCTCCACACCCAAAAACACACTTGCTTTGCTCAGCAAACAATTGATTATCAAGCAACACAGATAATACCACCCTTAAATGAGCAACATGCTCCTTAATAGAACCACTATACACCAATATATCATAAAAAAAAAAACTAATACAAACTTTCTTAAATATGGTTTGAACACTTTATTCATTAAAGATTGAAAGGTGGATGGTGCATTAGTTAGGCCAAATGGCATGACTAGGATTCATAATGGCCTTCATGTGTCCAAAAGGTAGTTTTATGAATATCCTTTTCCTTCATTCTGATCTAATGGTAACCAGATCTCAGGTCCAGCTTAGAAAAGATCACAGCACCACACAATTCATCAAGCAACTTATCCACAACAGGGATAAGGTACTTATCTTTAACAATAGCCTTATTCAAGGACCTATAATCAATACACACTCTCCAACTCCCATAAGCTTTCCTTACTAATAACACAGGTGATAAAAATGGACTATGACTGACTCTAATATCAACTTCAAGTAAATCATGCACAATTTTCTCAATATTAGTTTTTTGATAGAAGGGATACCTGTAGGGCCTTTCACAAATAGGTTCAGCACCTTCCTTTAAGATTATTTGGTGCTGATGTCCTCGAAGAGGAGGCAATGCAATAGGCACCTCAAAAACCTTGTTGAATTCTTGTAACAATTCAGTAATGACCTCCTGTTGCTGTATTGGTGTTGAGGGAGTAGGGCAGGATATGATTTGCAGCAATAGTCCCTTCTTGATCTTGAAGAGTGAGACCAGAAGGTTGTAACCCTGTAAGTAGAATCCCTTTCCTTCCAAGAGTAAACTCCATGACCAATTTCTTGAAATCCCATTTAATTAGTCCAAGAGTATACAACCACTATGTACAAAGAACCATATCACAGTCACCTAAGGATAAAACATTCAAATCAACTTGCAAATCTTGGCCTTGAATTCTGAGGTTAACATCATGGCAAGAACCTTGAGTTTTAAGCACTTATCCATTAGCAACCTTAACATTGAAACTACCTTGAGTTGACAATGGCAATTTCAAGGATGACCATGAAGAGGCATCTAAGAAATTGTGAGTACTACCACTATCAATTAAGATAATCACATCTTAATGATTAATTCTTCCCTATTTTCTCATTGAACCTAGAGAAGGACTTCCAAGTAGGGCATAAAGAGTGATTTTTGTAGATCCAGACACCTGCTGCTGTACATCTGTTGAAGCATCGTCCACTACTGACCCTTCATCCACATGCACCTCTTGATAACTTCCTTGATTGTACTACTAGAATCCTTCAATAAGGAAGATCTTAGGAGTCTTGCATTGATGTCCTACATGCCATTTATCCTCACAGTAGAAGCATAACCCTTTCTTCTTTCGATCCTCAACTTGCATAGCAGTAAGCTTCTGCATAGGAAGTTTGGTAGTCTTTAAGTCATTCTTGATTAGTGAAGGCCCCAAAATTGAAGGCTTGGACACTTCACCCAATGGTTTGACATTCTTCTTGCAAGCAAAAAGGTATTCTTCCTATATTTTGGCAAGACCAAAAGCTAAATTCAAATTTTAAGGATTCAACATTCTAATTGGCAACCTAATTTCATCCTTTAATCCATTCAAGAAACAACCGAGTCTATGCTTCTCAGATAATTCCTTAATCCGATTAGACAATGCCTTAAATTGGCCCTTGTAAGTAGACACAGACCCCACCTGCTTCAATTTTATTAGTGGATCTCCATAGGATCATCATAGGCAAAAGAACCAAACCTCACATGTAATGCTCTAACAAAAGCCTCCCAACTAGTAAAATGGCCAGCCTCCTCGACATCTTGAAACCAGATCAAAGCCTCATCTTCCATATGATATGAAACTAATAATATCTTCTGGCTGACTAGAGTATTGTGCAAACGAAAAAATTGATTGGCCTTGTATACCCAACCTGAAGGATTTTCACCCTTAAACCTTGGAAACTCTAATCTCACAGCCTTAGGAATAGCACTCCAAGTAGGATCTTGATAATTTACCACCCTCAAAGATGAAGTTCTTTGAGGGGATGATGTAGTCCTCTGCTGCCAACCATTAAATGCTTTTGTCATACCTTGCACTATTTCTGATATGGCCTGCAACATACTTGTAACTACATCTAACTTCTGATGAATTGCACTAAACTCCTGGTCATGTTGCTCTACTGTCAATGACAAAGCATTGACCTTTTCATGAAGGAAGGAAGAAGATCGAGTTTCTGCCATAACGACAGAATTGGCTCTGATACCAAATTGATAGGATTTTTATTGATTCTTGGAAGAATTGAATAGAGAGAATATGATTGAATGAACTAAATGGAAAGAAGAACATTAAGAAGGATTGGGTTCATAGAGAAGTTGAGAGAGATGATGATTAGAGAGAAAAGATGAGAATGATAATACTAATTATACATTCCAAAATTGAATCACACTTTACAGCATTTGCCTTCTTATAGTACTTGCTAATTACAACCCTTATTACCACCCTAAAACTTGTAACTAAATTCTACCTAACTTGATCAACTACCAGCAACTAACTTGACATTAGCATAGCAGCTACTTGCATCAGCATAGTAACTAACTAATCTTGACAAGTCAGCCCTTAATCACAATCCTTGTAATCCAACTCATAACTCTCTTATTAAATATTTTCAATGATTTGTATTGGGTAGAAGATACACCACCACCTACAATGGAAGCCTTGTACCAGGACCTTTTACATCTTAATGAATGATTGAATCATTTTGTTCTCAAAAAAAAAAAAGAAAAAAAAACTTTTAATTTGATTACTCAAAATAAATTGATTGAGAAAATAAATTTATGTAAAAGGTTTTAATTTACTAGGAAAGTTATACCCCTCCTCACGGCCTTGAATGCTTTTAAAAAATTATATGGAATTCAACTTTTTTTTAATCTATTATTTTAATTATTTATTAATAAAAAAAAAACTTAGAGTTTAAAATCGTGAAAAAGTCAAGAGATTGAGGGAAAGAATTTCTAATAAGCATTATAAATTTAAAATTTGGCACCTGTTACTTTGAGTTGAAGTAGTGGAAAAGATGAACTCTTATTTGAACTTGAAACTTGTTATTATATTGGGAAAAGACCACAAGTGCGGTGAGATTTTTTTTTTAATTTTTTTTTTAATGTTTTTATTTTTTTTAATAACTAATTAGTACTTGTCTCTCTTTTATTTTTATTTTTATTTTTTTTGGCTACTTTGGTAATTAGAAATTAGATGTGAATTGGGAAAACTGACTTACTAAATTGAGATTTTTGAATTTTACAATTTGAAATTTTAGAATTTAGATTTTTTTTCCTTAAAATTATATTCCTTTTACATCAATAACCTTTCAGTTCATATTTTCTATAAGTGTTACGTAAACTTGTTATGCATGTTTAGTTTTGTCCAATAAATTGATATCGCTTTATTTTTATTATTTCACATTTATAAACTATTTAAAAATTTTTCAAACTCTTTTTCTCCTCACGGCAAGAGTCTTTCCTTCTCACCTTGGGTGAGGGTTTTCCTTTAGGGTTTCGTAAGTATAGTCGGTAGTGGTATTCTCTCCTTGCATCTCTGGTTACTAAGGGGTGCGACAGAACTGGGACTCATGGATGATGAGGTTATTGATCGCCTGCAACGGGTTCGACTCACACCAGACGGAGGAGAACTAATCATGGTGCATTCCAAACAACGAGGCCAAACCCTAGAAGCATGCTCTTTAAGCATCTTTGGGAAGTTCCTTTCACCACGACCCTTCAACCTTAGAGCTACTAAGAATCTATAACAAGTAGTGTGGAAGTTGGGTTCAGACCTTAGGATTATTGAAGTCGGTGAGGGTCTGTTTCAATTCAAATTTATTCTAGAAAGCCAACTCACTTAGGTTGAGAAGAACGGGCCGTGGAGTTTCGAAAACCGAGTTCTAGTGCTCTGACGGTGGGAGAGAGGGATGATGGCATGTTCAATCACTGTTTCCTCACTACTGATATGGGTACAAATTCAGGGCTTACCCTTTGATCTTATCAATGAAGAAGCAGGACTTGAGATTGGCAAGAGCCTTGGTAAGGTGGTTGAAGTTGACTGTAAGGCCTTTGCTTGGGACCAGGCACACTTCCTCCGTGCTCGTGTTGAAATACCTTTAGATAAACCAGTTCGTAGGGGTGGTCCAGTGGTTAATTCGGAAGGTGATCAAACATTAGTGGCATTCAAATATGAGAGGTTATATGTGTATGTTTTTAGGCCCTTTAAAACACAACCAGACTAACCTAATTAATTAGCCAAGTTATTACTTAGTCAGATTATCAAGTCTAGGTTAACACAAATATATCATATCATTGTAAAGTGCAGAATATAAAGAACACAACGATATGATAACCTAGGAAAACCAGACCGGTAAAAAACCTGGGGAGGATTTAACCTAGCTATCCTTAAGATAAACGAATCCACTATGAAAGAATTGAAGACACAATAGCGACTTAGACCACTAACATCCTATTGCTACCTTGAGTAGGAAACTTACTACCACGACCACATGACAGGTCCGAGTCCACTGACTACTTCTTTCTTGGATTCCCAGCAAGCACAAGCACTCCCACTTGTATATCTTTAAGCTCTTGAAACTGTAACTGAATTAATCACCAAGCTCTTAACATCAATCTTGAGATTGGAAATCCTAAGTGTATGTGAAGGAAAACACCTCTAGATCTCACACAAGATTCACACACACAGCATAAAGAGCAACCTAAAACTTGGCTAGGTTTTCCGTTTTATATATAGGGTAAAACATAAAACCCTACACGTCAAACGGACTTGGGTTGAGTTGGAAAATTCTGTAGAAAAACAATCTGCACGATTTTCAATCGATCGAGTCTAATTTTCGATCGATCGAGTCAGGCAGATTTACATAATAAATCCTGCAGTACACTCAATTCCAACTTTACACTTAAACATACTTTGAGCAAGTCTAAAACAAGACTAAACGTTTTGATTTTGGTTTGCCAACATTACAAATTGAAGTTCTAATACATTTAACCTAAAGTCTTAGAACCTAACAAGCTCCCCCTTTGGCAATCTGTGACAAAATATAAACCAAAACATATTGCTCAAAGTTTACAAAAAAAAAAAAAAAAAAAAACAGCCCAATACAAAATCATTGCCCAACACAACAAATTCAACCTAACCACAATCTATCAGTTGCAAGTGTAGACAGTAGCACGACTGAATCAACTAGTTTACTCCTGTAACGCTTAACAAACGCATAAACACATGCGTGAAAAATACAAGTAAAACAAAATAACTTTTTGATTTCACATAACACAAAATAAAGACATATAATCATGAATAACCTCATAAATATGAATCAATAATCAATGTAGTACAATGTGAAACAAGAAACATATATAAATACATCAAAGTATCTCCCCTTATCATGAACAACCCAAAAAAAAAAAAAAAAACAACACTACATCATGAGCCAAAAAAGTAGATACACAATGAAGCACCTAGATACAATCTAAAGCTCCATAGCTCCAAAACAAAAAATAGCCCCCCTAACAACAAAATCTCCTCTACAAATATACTCCCCCATTTTGTGACGAATTTTCAAAGGACACTCACTCATCATCAAAAGGAGGTGGTGGAGGTGATCGTCTAAAACTCTCCAAATCTGCTCACAAAGCACAAAGCTTATCAAGCATGTCCACCAAAAGCTGACCATCAGCCGCCTAAACGGTCATGATAGTCTCCAACATACTACGAATGTCGGAATCATCCAAAGTAAAAGGTGAAGGAATAGCAGCAGCAGCAGGATCAACAGACGCTTCAGTAGTAGTATCACCTTTAATAGAAGGAGGAGGAGGAGGAGGTGCACCACCAGAAGACTCAACTCTAGGGAATTTAGAGCTTGCTCTCATTTGAGCAGCCCTCTCCCTAAGAAAGGTGGCACTTATGGGAGCTATGATATGAACAGGCTCAGACGCAGGAAACTGCTTTAATCCTAAATGCAAAAGAATCCGATGAATAAAAACAGGAAAGAAAAGAGCATGAGCAGTAGAACTACTCCTATGAACCTCAATCAAAGAACGAATGAAAAGATGAGGAAAACTTATAGGAGCGTCTGTAACAAGGGCATACAAAAATGCACATCTCTCTAAAGGAATAGTGTGCAGGTGAGAGATAGGCCAGATGGAATGGCAAGAAATCTGGAAAAAGAGATAATGAGTCTCGGTCAACTCGTTTGAGGTGACCTGAGGATCAGAACCCTACTAGATAGTGATACTAGTAATGAATGACATAATGTCATCTACGGGAGGAGACTCATCGTATGGATAAACAGGATGCTGGACCAATGGCACCCCAAGAGCATCAGCCACTATTGAAGCAGTAATGGTGAACTCTTTACCCCGTATCCAACTCTTAACTTGAGTGTTGGAATCATAGATGTGGACAGAGAGGTTTGAGTAGAACTTTTTTATTAAGGTAGCCGGAGGAGGATGATCAACATCTAATAAAGGTAACCAGCACTGACGGTCAAAGTTTCTCCTAATCTCACAATCTAACTCATCTAACAAAACTTTTCTCTCAGCCTAGACATTCCTACAAATATTCAACTTCTCATAAGTTTCCTGATTTATCTCACTCGGAAACTAGTGCTATCAAAAGTGGGAGAGGAAGAGGAGGAGGACACCCTATGAGCTCTAGTCTTCCTAACCATGATGCTAAGGATCAAAAGGATAGACACAAAAGAGACAGAAAGAGAAAGAAACAAAAACCAAGGGTAGACTGTAAGTTAGCACAAAAATATATAGAAAATAACAGTCTCTATAATGCATGAACAATTTCAACACATGATGCATGCTCTAATGTAGTGAGAATGAGTTCAATTTGACTTTAAATTCACAAAATTGGCTTGAGCAAGAATTTACATAAAAAAACCCCAATGTTAGAAAACTCACTTTCAGAAAACCAACAAATTGACCAAATTGATCATTACACAAGATAGATAACATAAATAATGATCAAATCAATCAATTTAACAAGCCAATTTCATCAAATTAAGCTCAATTGAACAAAAACCCAATTTAGGTAGTTACAAGCCCTAAAATTTCAAATTTTTTCCAAATCATCAAATTGATCAAATTAAGACACAAAGATCAGTTTTATAGTGTCCCACAAAAAAAACCCATTGATTAATTTCCAAAGAAGAGGCTTAAAAAATCAAAATCTAAAATTTTTATAGGTTCGAAATTTACCCAATATGCATGACAAAAATGCATGAAACAAGAAAATAAATGAAAAAGGAAGGGTATAAAGGTCTTACCGGCCTTAGAGGAAAAAAACGTGCAAAAGAATTGGAAGAAAACGACAAAAATTTGCGTTGACTCTGTGACCGATTGAAGAGAGAGAGAGAATAGAGTTTGAAAAGTTTTGAAAGAGTGATGAACACGTGAAAACTTAAAGTTTTTAAAAAACTCTCTATGCGATTTTTGATTGATCGAAACTTAGATTCGATAAATCGAAAATGCCTTCAATTGATCCAACAGCGATCGAGCACCGATTGAAACAGACAGAACCAAACGAAAGTTTTAATCGCAATTTCGATCGGTTAAGAAACAGGTTCGATCGATCGAAATTAAAAAAAAAAATTTGAAAAACAAAGCGATTTTATGCAAAAACTCTTCAAAGCATAGTATTTTATGAATAACATGCATGAGTATGAGATGAAATGCTTTTCAAAAACACTTGTTTTGAACCCAGTTTTCCCAAAAATAAGATTTTCAATCAATCCTCCTTAAATTTTCAAACTTCAAACACATTTTGCATAAAAATCAAGGAATTCTACAACCTTGGTTGGCCAAACCAGAATCACACACAATAACATGTAAAAAGTTTAGCAAAGAGTAACTTGTGTAGTGTGTGCAACTAGCAAAAGCTTGAGATATATGTGAGGTGATATGTGAATAGAAATCAAGCATAATTTCTACAAAATTCATCACATAGAATTTGAAAGAGACTAACACTTAAAGAACATCATATAACTCCCACATCTCCTAGTAAACAAGCTTGCAATCATGTAAGTTTCTTGATTTGCCTCATAATATACACACCAATTTTATTTGATCAAAAACTTATTAATAATAGTCGGGATAATATACATACCAATTTTAATTGATTTAAAGTTATTATAGCCTAATAATGTACACACCAATTTTAGCATTTAAACCGAGGCTACACCTTATGTTATTTTTGTGCATGTGCTACACTTTCTTGAGCACAAAAAATCTTACGATATGCACTAAAGTGTTCATGATTGGCTAGTAAACAGTGGTGAGATGGTTATTTATGCATTTCTCATTAAGTTCAAGTCCGACAATCAAAGGCATGTGACTTCAAGATCAAGATCATGTGATAAAAAACTATAAACATCTTCCCACACAACATGCACTATAAAGCTTCAACTAGTAAAGTGTAATAAACATGTTATGTAAAAATAAATTGGCCACTCTTGATTTCAAATCCAAGAAAAATAATGCAAAAACACATTTTGCTTCCCTTTAAAAAAAAAAAAAAAAACAAAAACAACCTAGAATGAAATGCATGAATGTTATGCAATACAAATCCTAGAAAAGCAAAGAAAACAAAAACAACAAGAGTAATGGCCACAAAGAGTAGAGCGATGAAGTACAAGGACCATGAAGGTCATGGATGATCAGGGAAACAGAATCACACCAATTACTTGATGAAGTGTCTCAAATTTACTTCTATAAAGAGGTTTGGTGAAGATGTCAATATTCTGATGGTCAGTAGGGATATACTCAAGAGCTACAATCTTTCTTTCAACAAGATCCCTAATAAAGTGATATCTAATCTCTATGTGTTTAGTCTTAGAGTGTTGAACAGATATCAATAGCAGTAGAATTATCACAATAAACAACCATGGTGTCTTGCGTTATCCCATAATCACTCAAAAGCTTTTTCATCCAAAGAAGTTGAGAATAACAACTTCCAACAGTAATATATTCTGCTTCTGCAGTAGACAGAGAGATAGAATTTTGCTTTTTACTCATTCAAGCAACAAGATTGGCTCCTACATAAAAATACCCACCAGTGGTGCTTTTCCTATCATCGGCATTGTCAGCCCAATCCGAATAAAAAAAAAATCAGCAAGAGACAAATTTGACTCTTTGCTATAGAACAAACCATAATCACAAGTTCCACTAACATATTTTATGATTCTTTTAACAGCATTCAAATGTGAAATTTTAGGATTAGATTGAAATCTAGAGCAAACACCAACACGAAAAGCAATATTAGGACGACTTACAGTTAAATACAAAAGGCAACCAATCATGCTTCTATGTAGTGTAACATCAACAAACTCACTTGAGGGATCATTGGTTAGCTTTGCATTAGAAGCCATTGGTGTTTTAGCATGTGCAGCCTTGTCAAGTCCAAATCTCTTGACTAGTTTCTAGCATACTTTGCTTGGTTAATGTAAATTTCAGAATCCGTTTGCTTCACCTGCAATCCCAAGAAATAAGTTAGTTCACCAACCATACTCATTTTAAACATATTCTTCATCTCATCTGCAAAAGATTGAGCAAGAGAGTCATTAGTAGCACCAAAAACAATATCATCAACATAAATTTGAGCTATTACAAAATAGTCCTTATCCTTTTGTATGAAAAGAGTAGTATTTGCAAATCCTCTTTTGAATCCATGCTCAATAAGATATACGGTTAACCTATCATACCATGCCTTAGGAGCTTGTTTCAAACCATAGAGGGATCTATTCAACCTATAGACATCATCCGGTCTGTGAGGATCAACAAATCCCTTTAGTTGTTCAACATATACCTCTTCTTGCAACATTCCATTCAAGAAAGCACTCTTAACATCTGTAGGGATAAGGGCCCAAATCATGTAGTGGGCCTTAAGTTTTATCTAAAAGCGATGTATAGTCCTTGGAGAAGTAAATAAGCACGAAGGACCCCAGGGTAGAGCTTCATAAATATGAGAAGGGTGGAGATGATCTAAGGAGGGAAGCCCAAAAAATATCTAAAAAAAAGCTGCTATCACCGCATTAAATATGCTGCAACTACTCTTCTGGCCGCATTTATGTGGAGAAGACCTCTGAATAGTGTAGCCTTGGCTACCACGACTCACAAAAGGACAAAGAGGGCGTCTGATGGGATAGGCACTCAAGTGAAGACTCAGATGATCAATAAGTGTAGGATCAAGATGATCTGAAAGGAACTATATAATGTGAAGAAATCCTTAATAGAAAGAAAAAAAAAAAAAAAGGAAAAGAGAGAAACATGTTGACACCCCATTTTGCAACCTGCATTTAACCTCATAGGAGGGTAAAAGGGTAATTTCACCTTAGAAATATGCATCTTGATTTTGGTCACTAGATCCTTAATCTCATTTCACCAAAATGATCTTGATGCTGTAAAGATCAAATTGACTGGTCATAAGCCCTAATTAGACCATCAGATTGAAAGTTATCATCAAATCAAGTTTTAATGGCCGAGATGCACTATCACAAATTGAGTCCGGCTATATGTGATTATGAATAATTGATTCCAATTGGTTATAATTATAACCAATTTGAGATTAATGATGTGTCATAATTTGACTGGTTAAAAGTACATTTTATGGTAAGGTTGCACACACCTAATTAATTAGATAGTTAAGCATTAATTATTCAATGAGTAATTTGTGCAATTATCTTTTAATTAGAGTAAATTTGGGACCAATTAAGTCTGAAATGGGAGTGATTGGAGCCATTCAATGTTAATTGGGAGTTACTTTAATGTTAATTGTGCTGAAACCATTTTCTAACAAATAACCTCTGCTCACCATTTCATCAATATCTCTTAGAATATTTTGAATCTGTGAATGAGGTTAATTTTCCCAGAAACTAGACATCCGGGGCTTCAATTTGAGCATAAGAACGAAATAATTCCGATCATAATTGAGTCAGATATGATTTTTTGAAGTTGGCTCCACAAGCTGTTACAGCAGCTACGGGATAACCGAAATTTGGCTTGCTCCTCACTCCTACCAATCTTTCCATTTAATGCACCAGATTTTCCCAAAGGCTAAAATGAGGTCTAGATTCATGATTCTTTGTCAACCCTCATTAAATGCCTTCCATTCATATTTCCTCAACCACTACTATATAAACTCCTCCTCTCATTCATTCAAGGACACACAAAAAAACCCCCTCTTTGCTCCTCTATTGAGTTCTAGTAAAGTTGAGTAGTCTTGTCATATCTTGGTCTTCTTAAGACTCAAGGTATTGAGTGAGACTCACTTTCCCTCTCCTAGCTCTTCTTTTCCTCCACCCTTAGGATCTCTACTAAGAGTCTCCTTCTACACCATATGGATCTTTCATGAAGGTATAATTTCTTTCCCTAACCTTTTTTTTTTTATATTGCCATGATGAGAATTTAGGATTAAAAGCATGATAGCAACTATTTAAATTCTCTTAAATATGTTTGAATGTTCTTAAATGTTCTTATGTGTTCTTCATATGTTCTTGATTGTTCATCACATGTTCATGCATTACACTATAAAAAAAGGTGCCGGGGGCGCGGTCTCTCACAGTGGCGACTCCACTGGGGATATTGACGGCTAAGTTTCAATTAGATTATGGTGGCCAACTATGTCATTGTTTGTTTATTGCTTTTTTTGTATATAATATGTCTAATATGTCATTATTTTGCATGTCATGCATCATTTGCTTGAATGAAATTTATTTTATTTGTGTGCTAACCCGGAAACCCGGTAGTATTAGCGGTGGATTGTGGTCTTCCTGAGACTCACATACCCAGCGGTGAACCTACCACCCACCGCGACAAGGATCGTCATGGTTATGCCATGGTGGTTCATAGGGACAAACTGTACCGTTCAGACCAACGCGGCGCTCCTGGCGTCACAAGTTGGGAGGTACGACGTCCTAGCTTGTGGGGACCTTTAACCTACCTTCTACCCATGTTGTAATGACCCATAGAACCTACCTTTAGGTCGGTCCATGTAAATTGCATTTCATTATGCATTTGTTTGGCCGTTGTTTGAGCCATCATGACCCAAGTCCAATGCTTGGGCCCATCTTGATTGTTTGAATCGTGTATGTTGTGAATGAACTCAAACTCAAAAGCCTATGTTGAACTCTACTTGAAATTGAAGCCCAATTTGTTTCTTGAATGAGTCTAAGCCCAACACTTGAGCCCATCAAAGGTGTATACGCACGATCAACATCAAAGGCCAAAAGTTCACAAGATGCTTGCCTTCCAAGTGTAAGCTCAAGCCGTTTCAAGCAAATATTAAAAGATCATAATCAAGGTTCAAGCCTTCCAAGTGCAAGCCCAAGTCATTTCATCATAATCAAGGTTCAAGAAGGAGCAAGTGACCCAACTTTGCCTCACTCCACATTTGGTTTGCAACATCATGGTTAAGCTTAAATTTGTTTGTTTATTTCATGTTTCTGTGTTTCTTTGAATTCTAAAAATTCATGTAGCATTTGATGTACTTTGTTCAAGTATATATTTTAAAAAAATTCCAAAAAAAAAAAAAATCAAGATTCCCAAATCTTTCCAAAAAAAAAGAAGAAAAAAGAAAAAAAATTCAAATAAGAAAGTGTTTGGACTAGGGGCATTGGGCCTTTAAGTCATTAAAAAAAAAAAAAAAAAATCTTTGAACTAGGACCATTGAAATTCCTAGTGACTTTTTCAAAAAGACCCAATTTTTTTTTTCCTCTTTCAAGATTAAAAAAAAAAGAAAAAAAAAAAAAGAGAAGAAGTCTCATTTTCAAAATGGTACATGAGGATCCCTTGGACGAAACATTTTCTAAATCTTAATGTTTAAAGGCTTGAACAATCAATTTGTATTAAGAAATGATTAATTTCATTTGATCCATGTAAAGACTTTTGCTACTTGACTTAGAATATAAGAAGAAATGGTCTTAAAAGGCAATCAAAAAGAATCCATCCATAAAAAAATCCCAAAAATTCATGCACTTGATCCAATTTTCAAAGGTCCTTTGTTTCACAACATTAGAGCATTTATACTTTTTTCTTTTAAGATGAATTTATTAAAAGAGCTTGAGTCACTGTGCCTACAAGTAAGCATTACTAAGGATAAGAGGCCATCTTTGGTTAAACCAAATTATTTCCTATTGCCTAGAATGTTCATTATCCATTGCTAGCCCATTTGAGCCTTCAAACATTTAACCTTTTTTTGCATGAACCCACTAAAATCTAAACTTGGGGTGGGAAAAATCAAGTTATGCATACTTAAATCTCATGTTGAAGAGGACTCAACCTTGTAGCTTTGAAGCTAAGTGATAAGACTCTCCTAGAAGACATGAAAGACAAGTAGATGATTCATTAAGCGAAAAATAAGAAATCATCAAAGAAAAATGAGGTTTCACTCAATCAAGGAAAGATAAATGAAATTCCATCAATGTGAGAAAAAAAAAAGTGTTTATCAAGTTTGAAGAACCCAAAATTCATCATGCCAAGAGGAATACAAGATTCATCAAAAAATGAAAGATTCATCAAGCACAAAAAGGTGCAAATGCATCAAAGTAAGAAAGAAATCTAGAGAGTGCATCGAGGCAAAAAAGATGTATAGAGAATGCATCAAAATGACTTATGCTGAGAAAAACAAAGGAGGCAAAACATCCCCAAAAAGTTCATTCAATCAAGAAAAAAAAAAAAAAAAAAAGCTCGCTAGGCTGAAAACCCAAAAGGGCGGTCTAGGCAAAAGTTAGGGCCAAAAAAAAAAAAAAAGAGAAAGAAAAGAAAAGAAACCCGCTAGGCTGAAAACCCAAAAGGACGGTCTAGGCAAAAGTTAGGGCCAAAGAAAAGAAGAAGAAAAGAAAAAAGGTTGGAAAATCATACCAAATTGGAAACTTGAGGATGCAACCTAAAAAGAAAAGAGTTTTACAAGATGAAAGTCTAGAGGTATGAATCAAGAGGAATGAGCATAAAAACGATTGTTGTTGGGAGTGATTAATGAAGACTAGTGAGAAGATGACAAAGAAGAAATGGAAAACTCCTCCAATACTTGATTTTTGAGTAATGCATACTTGGGGGAAACATCATAGGGAATTTTGAGCCTTTTATATCTTTCATTTCATAACCCAAACCCGGCCTACATTACAACCCATGAGTAAAGACCTCCTTGAAGTCTTGCTAATTGTAGGCACATCTTAAACTCTAATAATATCTTCTCTTGAATTAGAAAGGAAAATGCTTAAAATTGTCAAACCCCATAGGATGATATGTCCGATGACAAAATTTCTCAAATTCTCAAAACCTCAAAATGACTCAAAAGAACTTCCAAACCTGGAGCACTCTCCTTATTTGCACCTAACAATGTGATTCATAAATATTATCACATTTCATTTATTGATTGCCTTTGGAGACTTAATCTGACAATGTTCAAAATAAAGAAGCAAATTTTGATTACATGAGTTTAATGATCTTGATCCTTCATGATCAAAGAGATTTGTTTGATTCTTAAACACTATGATTTTCCAAAATGGTTGTTCAAAGGATCACATCTTGTTCAATATCTAGTTCTTCCGAACTACGTTTTGACCTGATCCTCTATGAAAGAAGTACGTAGGTAGCCTTTCAAAGGCCCGGTCCCAATCACCCAAACAACCTTGGAGAACAAAGTCAAAACAATATGACAAAATTGTTTGGGTGCATGTTAGGTTAAGCCCATTTGTTTGCATTAAGCATGTTTAAACTTGGAGCATTGGCCTATTTATATTGTGTGTAAATATGTTCTTCTTGCATGGAAGTATATTTTCATTTGAGGCATTAATCCATTTATTTGCAAGCATGTCCACACTAAGGACATTGGCAAAAAAATGTTTTCACGATAATTGGATTCTAACAAGCTAGAGAATAAAAAAGCCTTTTTTTTGCAAGAATCAAGAATGGCAAACCGTGATCTTCTTTCATGTTCCTTAATGGCCACAATATCAAATGAACTCAACTTCAATCTAAGCATGGAATATGCCCCAAACTAGGGGCATTGGAAAGCTATGATCCTCTTCTATATTCTCCAGTGGTACAAAATCAAGTCAATTGTCCACCCTCAGCATTCATCGAAGCATGGAATTTGTCCCAAACTAGGGGCATTCGCCAGGTATGCCAAATTCTTTTCAATGAATAACTCTGTTACTAATTGAAAAAAATTATTTTGCAGGTACTAGGGTAAAAGGCCCACACCCATCGGCATGAATAAAACCTTCCAAAAATCCTAGGTCCTCTGAAAACATGAGCCAGGATTCAAAACCTTTGGTCCTCTGAAAACATGAGCCAAAGTCCAAAAAACCCTTGGTTCTCTGAAAACATGAGCCAAGATCCAAAAATCCTAGGTCCTCTGAAAACATGAGCCAGGATTCAAAACCTTTGGTCCTCTGAAAATATGAGCGAAAGTCCAAAAAACTCTTGGTCCTCTGAAAACATAAGCCAAGATCTAAAAATCCTAGGTCCTCTAAAAACATGAGCCAGGATCCAAAACCTTTGGTCCTCTAAAAACATGAGCCAAAGCCCAAAAAAAAAAAAATCCTAGGTCCTTTGAAAACATGAGCCAGGATCCAAAACCTTTGGTCCTCTGAAAACATGAGCCAAAACCCAAAAAAAAAAAAAAAAAAATCCTAGGTCCTCTGAAAACATAAGCCAGGATCCAAAACCTTTGCTCCTCTGAAAACATGAGCCAAGATCCAAAAATCCTAAGTCCTCTGAAAACATGAGCCAGGATCCAGAACCTTTGGTCCTCTGAAAACATGAGCCAAAGCCCAAAAAACCCTTGGTCCTCTGAAAACATGAGCCAAGATCCAAAAATCTTAGGTCCTTTGAAAACATGACCCAGGATTCAAAACCTTTGGTCCTCTGAAAACATGAGCCAAAGTCCAAAAAACCCTTGGTCCTCTGAAAACATAAGCCAAGATCCAAAAATCCTAGGTCCTCTAAAAACATGAGCCAGGATCCAAAACCTTTGGTCCTCTGAAAACATGAGCCAAAGCCCAAAAAAAAAAAAAAAAAAATCCTAGGTCCTCTGAAAATATGAGCCAGGATCCAAAACCTTTGGTCCTCTGAAAACATGAGCCAAAGCCCAAAAAAAAAAAAAAAAAAAAAATCCTAGGTTCTCTGAAAACATGAGCCAGGATCCAAAACCTTTACTCCTCTGAAAACATGAGCCAGGATCCAAAACCTTTGGTCCTCTGAAAACATGAGCCAAAGCCCAAAAAAAAAAAAAAAAAAAAAATCCTAGGTCCTCTGAAAACATGAGCCAGGATCGAAAACCTTTGGTCCTCTGAAAACATGAGCCAAAACCCAAAAAAAAAAAAAAATATATATATATATATATATATCCTAGGTCCTCTGAAAACATGAGCCAGGATCCAAAACCTTTGGTCCTCTGAAAACATGAGCCAAAGCCCAAAAAAAAAAAAAAAAAAAAATCCTAAGTCCTCTGAAAACATGAGCCAGGATCCAAAACCTTTGGTCCTCTGAAAACATGAGCCAAAGCCAAAAAAAAAAAAAAAAAAAAAACCTTGGTCCTCTGAAACACATGACCAGAATCTTCATATTTTCTTCACTTCAGGTAAGTATGTCTTGTACTCATCCAAAAAAAAAAAAGAGAAAAAAAAAGAAAAAAAATTTTGCATGCATGAACTACGTTTCGACCTGATCCTCCCACCAAGAGGTACGTAGGCAATCTCCCTCAAGATTCGGTCCACATTTTGATCCACAACATGACCATCAACATTTTCATCTATATGCATCACACATTCACCACGGTTAAATACTGATTGCAAAGTTAGGTGTCTTTTTCATACATTGACATTCGCTTTTAAGCTCTGCCAATGAGCGGCATTCTGTTGACACCTTATTTTGCAACCTGCATTTAACCTCATAGGAGGGTAAAAGGGTAATTTCACCTTGAAAATATGCATCTTGATTTGGTCACTAGATCCTTAATCTCATTTCACCAAAATGATCTTGATGTTGTAACGATCAAATTGACTGGTCATAAGCCCTAATCAGACCATCAGATTGAAAGTTATCATCAAATCAAGTTTTAATGGCCGAGATGCACTATCATAAATTGAGTCCGCCTATATGTGATTATGAACAATTGATTCCAATTGGTTATAATTATAACCAATTTGAGATTAATGATGTGTCATAATTTGACTGGTTAGGACTACATTTTATGGTAAGGTTGCACACACCTAATTAATTAGATAGTTAAGCATTAATTATTCAATGAGTAATTTGTGCAATTATCTTTTAATTAGAGTAAATTTGGGACCAATTAAGTCTGAAATGGGAGTGATTGGAGCCATTCAATGTTAATTGGGAGTTAATTTGGGATCTATTAATGTTAATTGTGCTGAAACCATTTTCTAACAAATAACCTCTGCTCACCATTTCATCTATATCTCTCAGAATATTTTGAATCTGTGAATGAGGTTAATTTTCCCAGAAACTACACATCCGGGGCTTCAATTTGAGCACAAGAACGAAATAATTCCGTTCAGAATTGAGTCAGATATGATTTTTTGAAGTTGGCTCCACAAGCTGTTATAGCAGCTACGGGATAACCGAAATTTGGCTTGCTCCTCACTCCTACCAATCTTTCCATTTAATGCACCAGATTTCCCCAAAGGCTAAAATGAGGTCTAGATTCATGATTCTTTGTCAACCCTCATTAAATGCCTTCTATTCATATTTCCTCAATCACTACTATATAAACCCCTCCTCTCATTCATTCAAGGACACACAAAAAAACCCCCTCTCTGCTCCTCTATTGAGTTCTAGTAAAGTTGAGTAGTCTTGTCATATCTTGGTCTTCTTAAGACTCAAGGTATTAAGTGAGACTCACTCTCCCTCTCCTAGCTCTTCTTTTCCTCCACCCTTAGGATCTCTACTAAGAGTCTCCTCCTACACCATATGGATCTTTCATGAAGGTATAATTCCTTTCCCTAACCTTTTTTTTTATATTGCCATGATGAGAATTTAGGATTAAAAGCATGATAGCAACTATTTAAATTCCCTTGAATATGTTTGAATGTTCTTAAATGTTCTTATGTGTTCTTCATATGTTCTTTGTTGTTCATCACATGTTCATGCATTACACTAGTTTAATCTTAAATCCACATAAAAAAATATGAAAAATATGTTTATTTCATAATTCTTTCAAATCCTTGAATCTAGGTTATTACCATTCACACACATTCACTAGATATTATTTTTCAATCCAAATGCAATACTTAATAAATTGAATTAGGGTTTATCACATGCACACACTTTAAATTCAACATGTAAATTGATTGACATATTGGATGATATGATATGAATGTTGGCCACCATAGTCTAGAAGACCGGTTTCACCGGGCAAGGTGGGTGCCTAACACCTTCCCACCTTGTAACATAGCCTCCGAGCTTAGATCAAGGATTAGTAGACCAATGCTTATCCATGTAATTTTCATTTCTAGATTGTAACTAGAAAACAAAGCCATGTACTTTATCTTAGATTGTATCTAGGACCAAAGCCATGTAATTTTCCTATGATCAATGTAAATTCAATTTCAAATTAATAAAATGAGGAATTTTTCAATTACGGTTTTCTTATTTTTCCAATAATTAAATAAGTGGCGACTCCATTGTAAAACCCTTAATCTAAAGGGAAAAATATTACTAGTCGAACCTCTATTTTGAGAGGCAATAACACGACTCCACCCATTCACATGGGTTTGGCCCAATACCACCTCTAAAAAAGGGGGTCGGGGGCGCGGTCTCTCACAAAACACTGTAGCTATCAGAAAACCAAATTTATATTGAAGTGAGGAGCAATATATAAAAATTAACCTCCTTAGGCACATGCCGAGGACTTTTTTCTAGAGTTAAACTCTTCATTTTATTCTTCTTGTGATCCAAACCCATCTTATTGATTGTCTAAGTTAATCTAGCCCAAATTTCTTTACCTATTCTCTACAAATTCATTGTTTTTGGACCTTTTGGGCTGGTCCATCCACTTTTGGGTTGGTGCACTAAAACCGTTCCCATACAACATCCATTTGATACAACTTAAAATTCAGATGACTTGCTATGGCCAAAAGTATCCTAATGGATTCTAGTCTTGCTACCGGTGCAAAAGTCTCATCAAAATCAATCCCTTCCACCTGTGTGTAACCTTGAGCAACAAGTCTTGATTTATTTCTAATAACTGTACCATGTTCATTTGACTTGTTCTTAAAAATCCACTTAGTTCCAATCACATTTACTCCCTTTGGTCTAGGAACTAATTCCCACACATCATTCCGAATAAATTGATGAAGTTCTTCATGCATTGAATTAACCCAATCAGCATCTTGAAGTGCCTCATCCGCCTTTTTCGATTCAAATTGGGATAGACAGCATGAGTGAGTAATAACATTCAATGCTTTGGATCTCAATCTCATGTTATCATTCAAACTTACCCATATGTTTGTGACAGGATGATTTAACTTTACTCTAAAAGACGGACCTTTGACCAGAGATGTGGAGGTACTTTTTTGTTCTGATGAAGGACTAGGCTCACCTTGTTCTTGTTGAGTTTCATGAACCAGTGTAGATAGTTCTGGACTTGATGGCACTAAAATAGCATCATTCAACAACATTAGCTCTTCATCACTATGCTTCCCAATATAATCATCAGGAATGGGATCATCAACTTCCACAGTCTTTTCTTGAACCAGAGAAGTGTTTTCTGAATGAGTTTCTGAACATAGTTCATCATTGATTAACACATTTGAAGATTCCATGACTAGGGTTGTCCAACGGGCCAGAGACCCGATCAAACCAACCGAATCCGACCGAACTGAAGCCCAACGGGTGAATCCAAATGGCCTGGTCGGTTGGATACGGGTCTACTTTCTTTGAAAACCGAAATTTCGGTTCGGGTGTCAGGTTGAAGAATCAAAGACTCGTATAAACCGACTCACCCGAAGTGCATTTGAAATGTTTTTAAAATTTCTCTCCCCCCGTGTGTCTTCCTCTCATTGATAGAGAATCTACCCCTTATCTTCCAAAAATTATATTTTTTTCAGCCCTCACCGATTTTAAGGCAAAGTGGTAAGGTTGAAAATTTTTTCCAGCACATGTCTTGCTCTCATTGGTAGAAAATCTACCACCTATCTTCAAAAATTATTATTTTTTTCATCTCATTAGTTTCTAGGCAGGTTGTATACAGCTGGCTTGCACTTTAGCATGAGACTTGCACGCAAAATAAAAACATCAACTCAAACTAAAAATAAAAAAGTCTGGATCTTTCTCCTCCTCTCTTTAGTTCCACTTTTCACTTCTCACTTTTCAAGCTCTCTCCAGTGTTTAGAGTCTCTTTCTCCAGCTGCGCCTGTAATCACCGTGTCTCTACTTCATTCTTTTTACACCGTGTCTCTACCTTTATTGGCTTACTGACGGAGTACCAACGCCTTATGGCAACACAACAAAGCTCCTAAGAAGAGACTAGTGGTGGTCTTCCTTATAGTTGATTGCTGGCAAGGCATTGGTAGTTTCTTTTTTCATTTTGCTGGCATGGGGATTTTTTTAGGTGGGTTATGTTTTTGAAAATGGGCCTCTACTTGTAAACTTGTTCTTTGTAAACTCTTTTTCTCTTTTAATAATATTCCTATCATTTATGTAAAAAAAAAAATTTATAGTTATTGATTTGATTTGTTTAGTCATAGATTTGAGTTATCACTTAGCAAACTCAAAACATTAACTTAAAAAATTAACACCCAAACTTAAAATAAATCATTTGCTTCATATATTTTATTGATAATTTGTTTTTGTTATTTTGTTACATAATCTGTAGTTCAGACCCGCCAAACCGACGGTTTCAACCCGCCCAACCGACAACCCGAAACGTCGGGTCCGACCTGTATGTTCGGTCGAGTGCGGGTCTAATTTTTAGTCACCCGACTCCATCGGGTCGAGTACGGGTCAGCCCCAAACCCGATCTGACTCGACCCGTGGACAGCCCTATCCATGACTGTTTTAGTTCTTAGGTTGTATACTCTATAAGCTCTACTAGTGGAGGAGTATCCCAGAAGGTATCCCTCGTCACTCTTTGCACGAACTTTTTTAAGTTCTCCCTATCCCGCAGAATATAACAGTCACTGCCAAATATTCGGAAGTATTTGACAACAGGCTTTTTTTCTCTCTAAAGTTCATAGGGAGTTTTCTCGGAATCTGGTCTGAAATACACCCGATTAAATGTATGACAAGCAGGGGTTAACAGCTTCTCCCCAGAAAGATTTGGGTAACTTCTTATTTTTAGCATGACACGAGCCATCTCTTGAACAACCCTATTCTTCCGTTCCACTATTCCATTCTATTGTGGTGTCTTGGGTGAAGAGAATTCTTGATGTGTGCCTTGATCATTGCAGAAGGTAGCCAGCTTTGTGTTTTCAAATTCCCTTCCATGATCACTTCTAATTCTGGCTATCACAGTTCCTTTCTCAACTTTCAATTTCTTGCACAGGTGTATCATCTTTTCAAGAGTCTTAGCTTTATCTTTCAAATGCACAACCTAAGTATATCAAATATAATCATTCACAACAACTAGAATATACTTCTTTCCACCTAAACTCTGAACTTTGGCAGGACCTATGAGATCAATGTGCAACAACTCTAGAGGTCTTGAAGTTTGAATTTCAGTCACAGATGAATGTTTAGACTTCACTTGTTTACCCAACTGACGTGGTCCACATATGCACTTTTCTATCTTTTCAAACTTGGGCAAACCAATAAATGCATCACTCTTGGAAATCTTCTCTAATTGCTTATGACTTGCATGTCCCAATCATTGATGCCATAAGTCTACTTGATTGATATTTGCACTGAAGCACTTGTTGCTTATACTAGGTGTTATACCATAATAGTTGTCAGCTGTTCTCACACCAATACACATACAGTCACCCCCTCCATCAAGTATCTCACATTCATACTTGGTGAAGAGAACATTCAGTCCATTGTCATAAATATGACTGATGTTGAGTAAGTTAGTCTTCAACCCATCAATATACCAGACATCTTCAAAAACTGGCAACCCTGGGATGTCCACAATTCCAATGCCTCTGATCACAGATTTGCTTCCATCTCTAAACGTGACTGTCCCAATCTTTCCTTCGAAGAGTGTCTTAAACAAAGCTTTATTTCTTGTCCTATGCCTGGAACAACCACTATCTAAATACCAAAGACAAGAATCACATGCCTTTAAGACATTTAAAGTAGTATAACACACATAATTATCATCACACGTAATTATACCAAGATGCTCAAGGAAAGACTTAACAAAAGCAACAAAAGATACAAACCAAAAAGAGACAAGTTGGAATATTAGCAATAAGAACTTCCAAGAATCCATGACAATAGGGGTCAAGGATCGACTCTTAGATCAAAAGATCTAGAATAAAAAGAGCTACCTGTTCTGATACCACTTGTACGTTTTTAGACCCCTTAAAACATAACCAGATTAACTTAGTTAATTAGCTAAGTTTATTACTTAGTCAGATTATCAAGTCTAGGTTAACACAAATATATCATATCATTGTAAAGTGCGGAAAATAAAGAACACAACGATATGATTACTTAGGAAAACCAAACCGGTAAAAAACCTGGGAAGGATTTAACCTAGCTATCCTCAAGGTAAAACGAATCTACTATGAAAGAATTGAAGTTTACACAATAGCGACTTAGACCATTAACATCCTATTGCTACCTCAAGTAGGAAACTTACTACTATAACTACGTGACAGGTCTGAGTCCACGGACTACTTCTTTCTTGGATTCCCAGCAAGCACAAGCACTCCCGCTTGTATATCTTTAAGCTCTTGAAATTGCAACTGAATTAATTACCAAGCTTTTGACATCAATCTTGAGATTGGAAACCCAAAGTGTATGTGAAGGCAAACACCTCTAGATCTTACATAAGATTCACACACATAGCATAAAGAGCAACCTAAAACGTGGCTAGGGTTTCCCTTTTATACTTAGGGCAAAACATAAAACCCTACACGGCAAACGGGCTTGGGCTGAGTTGGAAAATTCTGCAGAAAAACAATCTGCGCGATGTTTGATTGATCGAGTCTAATTTTCGATCGATCGAGTTAGGCAGATTTACAAAGTAAATCTTGTAGTACACTCGTTTCCAACTTTACTCTTAAACATACTTTGAGCAAGTCTAAAACAAGACTAAACATTTTGATCATGGTTTGCCAACATTACAAATCGAAGTTCTAATACATTTAACCTACAGTCTTAGAACCTAATAATGTGGACTCTGCTTTAGGTTTGGCCAAATTGGCATGAGAGTAAGGATTGTAGTCTACTCATATGGAAGGAGAAGAACTTCCCTACAGGGAGTGGATGAAAGTGGGGATCAAAAGAAGTGGAACGGAGAGCAGGCGAACACCGGACGAGAATATGGGTCGATAAGAAAAGCAGTGGCGGCGCCACATACAAGTCAGGGTGGTCCCAGGACCACCCTGACCTGAATTTTTTTTTTTTTTTTATATATAGTAATTAAAATTTTTTATTTACCTACCTTTAAAAAAAATTAGGAACACTCTCAAAAAAATTAGGAACACCCTAAAAAATTTTTTATGCCAATAAAATTAAATTTTGGTAAATTATTTGTTACATTTTGGCCGGTAACAGTTTTTAGAAGAAAAAAAATAAAAATTCCTAAACTGACAAACTCGTCAGCATAGCATGTCATTACTTACGTCGAATGTCTAAAAAACCAAATGCAGCCATCGCAAAGGTCACCTCTTCTTCTACCTTTCTTCTTCTTTGCTTCGTCTCAAACGCTCTGCTAGTCTACCTTTTCTTTCTTTTTTTACTCTAGTTTTTGCTTTGTCAAGGTTTTCTTTAGTTTGCCTTTTAGACTTTTAGCTTGCTGACCCCACCCACATGACAAAGTTTTGGAAATGACAAAACTCAAAAGTTGAACAAAAGAGCTTGATTTCAAACTTATTTATTGAGTCTTGCCCCTTCCCAATATAATATACATTTATACACTCTTATTGAACTATTTTTGGTTGTTTTTTATTATTTAATTACATATTTATGTTTTAATATTCTAAAATAGTAATTGTTATATAATAACTAGATGATTTGAGTGTCAAAAAAGAAAAAAAAAATGATTTGTTTTATTTGAGGTTTACTTATTTGGATCAATAATTTTATGTTGTATAAGAAAATATAAATATATATTATTTTTAATTTTTTTTTAAAAATCCTAAAACACCTTGAAACGATACGTCAAAATAGATCGGTACCGAAATATTTCATTCCACTAAACAAACCGAAACAGGTTCTAAAACAGTATTCATAACATTGCTTTCAAGCAAAAAGAAAAAGCTAAAAAAAAATTTTGAACTAAAATCTAAAAAAGAAAAAATTGTAACAGAGAATCTAAAAAAAAAAAATTGTAAAAGAGCAAGCCTACCCAGGAACACCCTGAGAAACATTCCTGAAGCCGCCACTGAAGAAAAGGAGCCGAAAAGTGGTGGGACTAGGGCTTCGCCACAAGCCAATCCTAGTAGGAATGATGATGACGCGGGAGATATTTTTGGAAAAGATGCTGAAGAAGATGCACATATGGCACTTACGAGTTATGTGGAAGAAATTTATAATATTCTTGCTACTCAATAGCCTAATATCACGTCTGTGGGACTGGATAGCTTAACAAGGACTATTGAACCAAATAGGGAGGATGTTCTAGAGGGTAGGAGTGAGATTGGTTCCTTGAATAATGGGATTCACTTATTTAATGTTCCCATCACTTTTGGGTCACAAAATACCATTATGCATGGGAATGAGGATGGCAGCCATAACGTAATTGCCATGGGACCATGTAACGAGGGGGGACCTCAAGTAAAAGATAGGAAGGCCAAAGTGGGTCAGTCCAGCCAGAGTAAACCACAGGTAAGGCCTATTAGAAGCCCAATGCAAGTTGTACCCGTGGCCCCTATTAGTAGTGGAAAAAAACGAAGGTTGCATAAGAATTATGATGGGACTGAGAATGGTGTAAGGGAGGACAGCAGCAAACACCCCCGTTTCGAGGGGCATTTTACAACCATAGATGCATTAACGGCGGAGGTTGGACACCAGCCCCGCCAAGTACAATGATTATTATTAGTTGGAATTGACGAGGGCTTGGGAATCAACATGCAGTGAATGTTCTCTCCTTTCTAATGAGGGATAAAGTGCCTAATGTTTTGTTTCTTATAGAGACAAAAAAAAAAGTAAATGAAATGAGGAAAATACAAGCTGACTTACACTACTTGAACATGCTAGCAGTGCCTTATGATCATAGGAGGGGAGGATTGGCAATGTTTTGGGAAAATGATACTAATCTACACATTCAGATGTACTTTTCGAACCATATTGATGCTCTTATTCATGATGACCCTACGGCACCATGGCGAATTACTGGCTTTTATGGCCGGCCTAAAGAGAGTAGAAGGAAAGAAACATGGCAGCTATTACGACACCTTTCCTTTAGATTTCTCTACCTTGGATGTGCTTAGGAGATTACAATGAGATTTTGGTGTCTGAAGAGAAGCAAGGTCGAATACCGAAACCACAATACTTGATGATGGACTTTCGGGAAGCCTTACTGGATTGTAAGTTTGTAACTTGGTTGACTTGGGTTACCATAGGAATATATATACTTGGAACAATGGGAGGGAGGCTGACAACTATGTTCAAGCACGACTAGATAGGGTGTGTGCCACGGTGGATTGGTAAGAGTTGTTCCCACACAACAAGGTATCTCATTTACAAGTATCTTATTCGGATCATGTGCCCATAATGGTGTGTACCCATAGTCAAAACCCATACAACTGTAAAAGAAGGATACCACGCAGATTTGAGGAAAAGTGGGCGACCCACCCCACTTGTGAAGACACAATCCGTGACTCTTGGGCTAGTACCATAGTTGAAGGAAGCGCAATGTTCCAACTTTTTGAGAACATAAAGCATTGTAGGCAGACATTGGTTAGTTGGAGTCGTTGGACCTTTAGGGCTACAAAAACTAAAATTCAAGAGAAGCAAAAGTTGCTATTGGAGCTGACCAACCAAAACAGAACTAAGCTTATTGATGAGATTCGAAGAGTCAAGGCAGAGATAAATGCCATGTTGTATCATGGAGAGGTGGCATGGCGACAATAGTCACGATCCATCTGGCTTCTAAAAATACGAAATATTTTCACCAATGGGCTAGCCAACATCGTTGAAAAAATCATATTGCAGGTGTTATGGTGATAGAATCTGGTGAGACAACGAGGATGACATTGCCCAAATAGCAGAGCACTACTTCCAGAATCTTTTTACTTCTGCACAGCCAAGTAATATGTTAGATGTGGTGGACTCGGTGGACAGGTTGGTCACCCCGGATATGAACCGTCAACTTCTTCTAGCTTACACTCTTAAGGAGGTTAAGAGATCGTTGTTCCAAATGCATTCCTCTAAATCACTGGGCCCTGATGGTATGTCCCCTTTCTTCTTCCAAAAGTATTGGTATATTGTGGGAAACGGTGTTACAAAGGTTGTTCTTTCAGCATTAACTTTTGGTCATCTTTTGCATAAAATGAATTATACTTATATTGTGTTGATACCTAAGAAGAATGAACCACAATGCATCTCTGATTTCCGCCCGATCAGCTTAAGTAATGTGGTGTCTTGTATTTATTCCAAAGTCTTGGCTAATCGGCTTAAGCAACTTTTTCTGAATATTATATCCAATTCTCAAAAGTGCTTTTGTCCTAAATCGATTGATTACTAATAACACTTCTGTAGCTTTTGAGTTGTTACACAGGATGTGGAATAAACGGAAAGGCAAGAAGGGTCAAATGGTTGTTAAGCTAGATATCAGCAAAGGGTTTGATCGTGTGGAATGGCAATTTTTACGTGGCATAATGCTTAAGCTGGGATTTGATGAAAGCTAGACACGGCTGGCCATGGAGATTGTTTTCGCAGCCTTCTATTCAGTCCTTATCAATGGTGAACCACGAGGTCTTGTTACTCCTACTCACAGAATCAAACAGGGTGATCCTCTCTCGCCATACTTATTCCTCCTTTGTGCCGAGGGGCTGTCAACACTGCTCCTGCAAGCTGAAGCAAACCGATCCCTGAGTGGTGTAGTCTCCTGTCATAATGGAGTAAGTATATCCCATTTGGTATTCGCCAATGATAGTTTATTATTCTACCAAGCCATGGTCCAAGAATGCCATCAACTGCTCCACATCTTAGCGCGGTATGAATCTGCATCTGGGCAAGCTATTAATCGGCAAAAAACATCCCTCTTCTTGATTAGGAACACTAAACCGGAGGTTAAGGAAGCTATCCGAGCTATGTTGGAGGCCAGGATTATGAATGATTGCAAGAAATACTTGGGTCTGCCTATGGTTGGGGGAAAATCTAAAACCAATACCTTTAGGGAAATTCAGGAACGTATTTCTAATCGAGTGCTCGGTTGGAAGGAAAAGTTTATTTCCAAGGCTGGTCCAGAAATTCTCATCAAAACTGTAGCGCAAGCTATCCCTACATACTCCATGAACCTCTTCAAACTCCCTAAATCCCTCTGTGATAATGTCAATTCAATCTTGGCTAGGTACTGGTGGGGGCAGAAGAAAGACGAAAGGAAGTTACATTGGATTAATTGGAAAAAATTATGTACTGGAAAAGCTAGGGGAGGAATGGGTTTTAGAGATTAATGCATTCAACTTAGCGATGTTGGCGAAGCAAGCTTGGCAGCTGATCCACTATATGCATTCGCTGTTTTACAAAGTCTATAAAACCAGGTACTTCCCAAACTGCTTTTTCTTGGAGGCACCATTGGGGAATAATCCATCGTTTGTTTGGAGAAGTTTGCCTTCAGCTAGGGATGTCATCATTGTAGGTTCTAGATGAAGAGTGGGAGATGGTTCTCTGATCGGGGTAGCTACGCATAAATGGCTTTCACATGATCCTATCTTCTTGGGCCAACCGAATCCTAAATTAAGGGTGAGTGACTTAATAGAAAATGATTCTCGGCAATGGGACAGAGGAAAAATCCATGCTCTGTTCTCTCAATGTAGAGATTCTAGCAATACCACTTAACAACTTGCATACCAGGGATTCGTTGATCTGGATGAAGAATACGTCAAGAACATTCTCCGTTAAGTCGGTTTACCAGGTGGCAATCCGTCTTAAGCAACAGCATGATGAGGAGCACTCAGCTACGAGGAGGGATCAGCCAATATGGAAGAAGATTTGGGTTCTAAATGTACCACCAAAGGTTCGGACTTTCCTTTGGTGAACCTGTTCAAACAGTCTGCCAACTAGAGCCAACCTGCATCGCTAAAATTTCAGATTGAGCTGCTGTGTGGTGTCTGCTGCCAAGAACCTGAGACAACAGGTCATATTTTATGAGAGTGTCCTCTAGCTAGGAACGTATGGGCCCTAGTTAAGGGGAAAACACAAAAATGCTCTAATGAGGCACATGACTTCTTCCTATTATTTGGACATATGGCTAAGACTTTGGACTCATTTGAGTTGAAACGTTGGGCTATCCTGGCATGTTCAATCTGGAATGCTCGTAATAAGTTTTATTTTGAGTAGAAACAAATTCATCCCAATTTAATTCTCAATGGGGCATACGGGCTGTTGGATGAATACCAACGGCTGATGCAGTCAAGAGTCTAGGGGGCTCATGGGTTTAGTAGCTATTTTTTGTGTGGGGCATGGGGTAGTGCGTTTTTTAGTGCACTTGGAGTAGCTCTATACCTTGGCTAATTGCATGTAGTTAAGCCTAGGGTTTATACGTTTTCTTTGTTTTTCTTTTTTTGTATTCTTTTGATTTCGCTTTTAATGAAAGTTTCTAATCAGTTCTCAAAAAAAGGCTAAAAATGAATTATGCTTCTATTCTATTGGACCTGGCACTCCCGGTGTAAATTCTTGACGGCCAGAACTACTGGTATTCACGGTCGTTAACCTTAAAGATTACTAAAATTAAGAAGAAAGAAAATAAAAAGAGAAGCTTATATAGTTAACTAGTGACAATCAATGGTACCTACCGACTCCAGAAAATACCTTGCTTATCATTGGTCGAATCGGACAAGTCAACTGTCAAATTATTCTCAAGAAGCATTAAAAATTATTCCATATCTAAAATTGCTTTGCATCAAAGCTAATAACAAATAAAAGAGGGGGTGTCTAGGAGCTTCTCTCTGCACTTTTTCATTTGTTTGAAAGAAAATCTAAATTCAACAAAGCAAAAACTGTTTTTTTTTTTTCCTTTCTTATTATTATTATTATTATTATTATTATTATTATTATTATTATATTTTGTGTGTTTGTGTTAAAGTTGGGTATAGATAGATGTAGTATTGTATTTGTTTCTAAATTGGGTTTCCAAAGATATGGCAGTAGCACTTGAGTGCACCAGTGGTCCGTGAAATAAGAGAATTAAGCCTAGCTCTTGTTCAGGGACGGAACTAGAAATTTAGTTTAAGAGCCAAGGCATGCCGCATGCATGAACCAAATAAATTTAAAATTCGAATAAAAAATATGCAAAAATTGAAGATTATGTACTATTAAAAATAAAACCAATATACATTCAATGTAGAAAAATTTTAATAAAAGAAAATACATAAAATGTTAGGTAATTTCTATTTTAATTCTTGCCAACCATTTGGCTTAATTCAGAAAAAAAAAATGATTAATTAAAAAACATATGTGTGTGTGTTCTGAACACGTACTTACATACACACACACATAAGGCAAAAAAAAAAAAAAAAAAAAAAGGTTTAAAATAGAAATAAAAGGGAAATTTTGCTTAAATAACAGTCTCTTATTTTTTGGTTTTGTCCTTAATTCTTTTTATTAAGGAACAAATTTCTTAATGACTAGTTTTGATGCCAACTTTACTCTACTCATCTTCCCTCCTCCCTCCATCTAAACTAGTCGTAAAAGAATTTAGCCACTTCAAATACCAAATAACATAGAATACAATATTTAAAAAATGTTTTATGTTACAAAGTTTCATATTTAGAATAGAGTTACAAGTTATAGATTAACTTACTATTTTTTTTTTTACGCACTTGAACTAATCAAATTTTTAAGAAGATAACTTTAAATTTGATCATAAAAAATTGATTTAAAGAAGGATGGGGGGAGGAGATGTTGGGTCAGGGGGGCAACTTTGGTCCATTACACGAAAAAATAGTTGATTTAAATAAAGGGTTTTACTATCATGTGCCCATAAGGCATATATTAGTAAAACTATTTTAGGAAACTTTTTATGAAAAATGCAAAAGTAATTTACTATTTTGACATCCTATAAAATTTTTTCCAAAATAGATGATTAGGGTGTGTTTGGATACAATTTATTTGCTGAAAACTGAAAACTTATTGCTGAAAACACAGTAGCAAAATATTTTTTAAAAGACAAAACACTGTTCACGAACACTATTCACGCATTTTTGTGCTTTGGTTGGTCCATGAACAGTGCCATGGGACCAGCCAAAACAACGCAACGCATGCAAACGCAAACGTAGCCGCTACGCAAACGCACACTTAATGTATGTCATACATTAATTGGACCCTTTAGAAGGAGGAGGTGTGGAACCCCTTCAGCCCCAATGTGGTTCTGTCCTTACTCTTGATAACTCGAAAAGGAAACAAAGATCTTGATCAAACAAGTGGAGAAGGCACGAAACTGGTTCTCAAGTGCTCCAAAATCAAGCGTTGGAACCTACTGTTTCAAACCCTATTCTTAGGCGAAAGTAGCCAAATACCACGTTTTGGCAAAATTTGTGGCAAATTGGCATTGTTTCGGAAATATTTAGCAATCTACTACTTTTTAAGTACTTGAGTTTCACAAAATCGAGTTTTAAATAGTACTCGAGTTCAGTGAACTCGAGTTCCTAGGTGAGTCGCTAGAGTGATACTGCTGACCTGGAATTTGGGTAACTAAAAAAGTAATGTGGTACTCAATAATACGAAAATCGAGTACTTCTTTATAGTACTTGATCTTACTGAAGTCAAGTACCTCGTTTTTCTTTTTCTTTTCTTTTTTTTTTTTTTTCATTTTTCTACTTTTTGTTTCGTAGTAGAAGACTGGTTCCCCCCAACTCTGCTAAAACTTCCAAGCAAGTGATGAAATGTAAATGTAAATGTAAACAAATAACAAACCCTTTCTTTTCGCCTTTTTGTCCATCCATCCCACTCCCACATGACAATTGACTTTTCAAAGTCATTATTAGAATTATTAAAAACTCTTTTCTCTTTTCTCTCTCTTTACATTGCAGTCAGTGACTTCATTTTTAAGTCACCCTGAGCTTAAAAATGGTCGTTGCTCCTTTTTTTTAATATATATTTTATGTCTAAGCGTCTCCATTTTCAGAACCAAAATCCAATTTTACTCTGACTGATAGAGAGTTAAAGAACTTTCTGTCTTTTTGTTTGTTTGTTTGAAGCTCCCTGCTACCCAGTGTAGTCAATACCGTACCAGTACCGGCCGTATTGGTATATATACCGATATCGAAACGTCAACGTTTCGTACCGGTTTAAATATTGGTCGTACCGACAATGTACCGGTCATACCAACCGATTTCGGGCAATACCAGCCGGTACCGGGCGTATCGGCCAGTATAGAAAAAAGCTTTTTTTTTTTTTTTTTTTTTTTTAGTTTTGTAATTTTTGAATTTTTGTAAGAGCAAAATGGTAACTTATTTACATTAACTTATTAGTATTATTTGTTTTTTTAGTATGCAATAAACAATTAAACTTTCTATTTTTATATTGTTTTTTTTTTTCTTTTAATCGATGCTAAAGTCTAAAACCATGAATAATTTGTTCTGAATTAAGGTAATGTTTTATGGTAAACTTTTATATTTATTATAATACACACACACACACACACACACACACACACACACATATATATAAAATAGCAGTAAACCTGAAACGGTACACCGGTATTGACTGGTACCGAAATATATTATTCCACTGGTCAAACCGGTACAGCTCCTGGTACGAGATTGACTTCCTTGCTGCTACCCACTACTACTATTCAACTCTTCCCTTTAAATAGGTATTTCAAAACCCACTTATTACAACTTTCTTTTCTTTTTTTTTCTGAAAAATTTTCTTTTTTTCATTTACATTTCATCACTTGCTTGGAAGTTTCAGCAGAGTTGGTGAGAACTAGTCTTCTACTACGAAACAAAAAGTAGAAAAAAAAAAGAAAAAGTAAAACAAGGTACTCAACTTCATTAAGATCGAGTACTAGAAGAAGTACTCGATTTCCGTAATATCGAGTACCGCATTACTTTTTTTAATTACACAAATTTCAAGTCAACAGTGCAACGATGGCGACTCACCTAAGAACTCAAGTTCACTAAACTCGAGTACTATTTAGAACTCGAGTACTATTTAGAACTCGAGTACTATTTAGAACTCGAGTTTGTGAAACTATAGTACTAAAAAAGTGATAGATTACTAAATATTTTTGGAACAGTGCTAATTTGCCACAATTTTGCTAAAACGTAGTATTCGGTTATTTTCACCCTTATTCTTATGCAAACAAACTTTTGGAGTTGAATGATGCATTAAAAAGTTCCGTCGGGTTGATTTGATCATACTGAATACAAGGACTACGTTGGAGACTTTGACCAAGGTGAATCTTGTTTTGGAACATGTGATTAATACAAATTTGGACACGAAGTAGAAATATGGGACGCATTCATTGTCGAGCGGTTCCTAGGCTCTGGGATTTTTATTGTTAGGTTTGATTTGCATTTGAAGGAGTTAAAGACGCTGCTGTTAAAGAAAGACGTGTTGTTGCTTCTGTTGGTTGCTCCTAGGTTACAGAAAGACCACTTTGGTCAGAATGCTTTGATAGGATCAGGAAATTAAAGGTACTTCATCTGAATTACGCAAAAATCTTTTAGATAATCCTGGAGTAGTGCTCTGGAGTCTAAGGGCTTGTTTGGTTAGTTTTTTTTCATCACTTAGTTTTCGTCACTCATTGTTCATCACTCATCACTCATCACTTAAAATACCCTAATTTTCACAACCCACTGTTTGGACACTATTTTCACTTCACATAACTCAAATATTTCAACATTTTTGTGGGACCCATCCTAATCACCAAGTCAGACCCGATCACACATCATTTTAATCCATTCACCATTTCCTTCACTTCTCATTTCCCCTTCACCCCTTCAACAGAGTGCCTCTCCCAAAACCCAAACCCGATCACACGTCTTTGTTCTCCTATTCACAAAGACCGAACAATGAGCAGCTCCTTGGAGGCACAAACCCACCCTCTAGTCCTAGGAATCCACCCCACCCCACTCCCACGGCTGTCCTCTACCCTTCCCATTTTTTTTTTCTACCATCAACTAGAAAAAACACAGCAAAAATCACATCTTTTTTCATAAGCCCGAGCTTCTCAACAACAAAACTCCAACACAAAGCCAGCTCTCAGTAGTAGCCATTCCACTCTAAAGAGGCCCAAAACCCCCCACTGAAATCAGCCACAAAACCCAGAAAAATAGTCCCAAAAAGTCACTGAAAGCTCCCTCCCAACAGACATAAAAGCTCCATCCTTTCTATCATCAAGCCAAAGAAATCAACAAATGCCTCTCCTTTCTCAACAAAAACAGCAACCACAACAACAACAAGTGGGCAGCAAGACATGGAAGCAACAATAAAGAAAAAAAATGTGGATACAGAGCAGAGCAGATAAAAGAAGAAGAAGCAGAATGGAGCAGAAACAACCCAGTAATATTTTCTCACTTTCTCTTGTTTATTCTGTGTTCTTTTTGGCCTGAAATCTAATTTAAAGTTTGTTCCTTTTTTTCAACCATAAAGAAGGAAGGACAAGGAGAAGTAGAGCAAATGGCAAAAACACAGAGATGAAACAGAGGAGCTCCAACGGTAACTCAGCCTGTTCCGGATGTAACAATGCACTGGCTTTTGGGGCCCACAATCTTCACTTATTTACGGACATACCATTGAGTGATGGTTTTTGAGTTTTGAAAACAGGTTTCAGCTGTTTTCATTTTCCATCACTGTCATCCTTTTTTTTTTAATCACCGAGTAACGAAAACCATCATCCAAAACTCAACCAAACAAACCATCATCCGTGGGACCCACAAGATTTGGATGATGAAAACAGAAAATGGAGTGATATCACTCAAAACTCATGCCATCCAAATAAGTTCTCACATAAGTTTGGGTCCTGTTTTGAGTCTCACATGTGGAACCCATCTCTTATATGAGAACTTAGTGTGTGTCTATAACTATACATATTTATATATATATATATATATATATATAAATATATATGTATGTATATATTAAGAGAATTCAGAAAGTTAGTTATTACTTTTTTTTTTCTGTCAAAAATACTCCTAAATTAATTAACTAACAACTTAAAAATGGAGTTAAAATAGTAAATTGGCAAAAAAAAGTTTGTTATTTTTTTTTTACTGTCAAAAATACCCCTACCTAAAACTTAAAAATGAGGTTAAAATAGTAAATTGACAAAAATAATAAATTCCTACTTCTACGTTGAAATGCATCTATGCTTCTAATAAACTCCTATTTTTACGTTGATTTAAATTCCTACTTCTACTCACTAATTCCCTACAAAATAGGATCACTCTTTTGTTAGTTTTAAAACTCCTCCAATCTACAAAACTCACCCACGTTTTTTTTTTTTTTTGTGATTGAAAAAAATAAAAATCTCAAATTATAATAAATACAAATTATTAATTTTTACCCAAAAAATAAAAAAGCATCTGAGCACGCGCATGAACGCATGCTCAGAGGCTAGTATATATATAAAAGCTTATATATTTTAACAAAAAATGTTTTTATGCAACTAGAGTTTCAATAATTTTTTTGCAACCCATTATATGGCGGTTAAAAAAACTATTCACGTGTACTTATAGTCACGTGTCATCTATACTACTATTTAAGGGGTTGCACTTGCTTGGATCGGATTTTTTTTTTTCCAAAATACCCCTATTTCCCTAGGTTTAAGTAGAGACAAAACTAAAGGATAATTTGGTAAAACTACGTCTTTTAACTCCCACTAACACATTGCCAACAAAATATGACCACTTTTTTTTTTTTTTGGTGATAAATAGGACCACTCTCTTGGTTAAAAGTTTTTAATTTTTTTTAATAGAATTTTTTTTTAATAAAACTATGTCTTTTAACTCTTGCAAAAACATTGCCTACAAAATAGGACCACCTTCTATTCTATTTGAAATGCTCCAACTACCCATGTTCCTTCTATCACTAAACTCACGTTTGCAAAAAAAAAAAAAAAAAAAAAAAATCATTTTTTAAACCTTTATCAAGGCTTAACCGTTTTAACATTAAAAAAATATACATTTTTTTTTTAAATTTGTAGTTTCTTACTCTAATCTCACGTTACTTTTAAATTTTTTTATGAAAAAAAAAAAAAAAAAAAAACTGCTCCCAATTAATTGCTTATGTTCACGTTCATATTCCTCCCTCACCCTCAAAAATAGGCCATACAACTATCCAATTCTCATCCCTATCCTCAAGTCCTTTTTTTTTTTTTTTTTTAATTTTATATATACCAAGAACAACCACCATGTTTGCATTTTGGTAACAGGTGACAGCCACTCAAAACAAGATTCAAAAGGTATTTACTCAACACTCAAAGAGATTGCCCGCCACGTCCACCACCATCATAGCAACATGGACGCTTACAGAAATCTTGAAATGCCGGTTAGTGAGTCCTACCGAGAGTTTTGAAGGTGCATGTCTTGCCACTGAATCGTGTTCCATTATTCAGCAAAAAAAAAAAAAAAAAAAAATTGTGTACCATTATATATTTGGTAGCTTTTCTCCTTAAATGTTTGGTGGATGTTGTTCTTACTTTTTTAATACTTTTATTACTTTTGATGTTTTTTTTAATTATAAATTATTACTTTTGTAAATACTTATTTCCTTTGATTTAAGTTGTTCTTTATGCGTGTACTTTGAACTTATGTTTGGTTAAAATTGTTTTTTAGGCCGTTCATGGTATTGTGTGGTGATTGATGAAATTTTGGGAAATTGTTGTCATTTGAAAAGGTTTTGCATTTGTCTATGATATAGCACCCTGTACCACATAAGATGCTCAATATTACCAAGCAAATAATGCACACATAAATCTTTGGCTTTGGCATTATAAAATACATTCGTAACAAATTAAACTAAAAAAAATTTATATAATTATCATTCAACATGCATCCATATTAAAGAAAAAATTAAAAGTCTTCACGGTTTTCGGTCCAGTATTGATAAATTTGTTTTGGAAGTTATTGAATACAAAGCATGATTTGAGAAACTTTTCCTGTCGTGAACTAAGCTTCTTAGATTGATTTTTTCAAGTTGGATTTTGTAGAATATAAGTGCACAACATCTCATTGGAATCTACAAAAATTGAGTTTTTGAGGAGATTTTCTTACCATAGGTCCGTATTTTATATAACTGTAATTATCTAATCAAAATTAGTGTTAAAATTTGATGTCTAATTTTCTGGACTATTTACAATTTTATCTTAGCTTCATTTGATCAATGTTTGGATGAAGGAGTATAAAGATCAGCAATTTACAAATGACAACAACCATGTTTCTCTATCAAATTCCTTCTAAGGATATTCTCACCATTTCTTTTAGTTAGGCTTTTTTTAATTGATAGGAAAATTTTGTCTCCATCACATATGATATTAAAGTTCAATATTGTTAATCTATACTATTATTTAAGGGATTTTCCCTATTTGAATTCCTCATTTTTTAGTTCAAAAATGCCCTTACACCCCTATAATTAAGTAGAGACAAAACTAAAAAATAATCCAGTAAAAATAGAACTCTAACTCCCACTATAACATTGCCTATAAAATAGGGCCACTCTTCTATTAATTTTTAAATTACTTTATCCACTTACTAGCCTCTGAGCATGCGCTCACGTACGTGCTCAGAGGCTCTTCTATTTTTTCGGTAAGGGTTAATTTAGAGAATTTATTATAATTTGAGATTACTACATTTTCCAATCACCAAAAAAAAAAAAAAAAAAACTAGGGGTGTGATGAAAAATTATTTCACCTACTAATGCATAATACTCATCACACCCCTAGATTTTTTTTGTGATTGAAAAATATAGTAATCCCAAATTATAATAAATGCTCTAAATTAACCCTTACTCAAAAAATAAAAGAGCCTCTGAGCACGCGCGTGAGCGCCTGCTCAAAGGCTAGTTATTATTTAAGGAGCTTCTCCTATTTGGATTTTTCATTTTTTAGTTCAAAAATACCCCTGTACCTTGGTTTAAGTAGAGACAAAACTAAAGAACAATTTGGTAAAAATGCAATTCTAAGTCCCATTAAAACATTGTTTAAAAAATAGGACTGCTCTGCTGTTAATTTCCAAATTGTTTTATCTATTTATAAATTAGATTTTCAAAATAAAAATTATATATATAAAATAAAAACACAGTTTTTTTTTTTTTTTTGGTTAAAAAAAAAAGTCTCATCTTCGCGAGTGCGATGAGACTAGTTTCTAATGACTCATGTGACTTACATAAATAATACTTGTGAACAATTTTTTTAACGGCCACGTAGTGTGTTGCATAAAAATTCCTACATTCCAATTGCATAAAAAACTTTGTTCTATTTTAAGTGCTAACATGTCTTGTAATTAATTGGTACATAGCATTGCTCTTGTATAAGTTATTTGTGGTGCGTATGTGGATACTTTATAGTAAGAATATATGGCTAGGAAGTATAAAAATATAGGCTAAATGCTTTTACACGCAATCTTTTACACATCCCTCTTTGAAAATTTTGACTTGAAATTATGATTTTAGTGCATTTATTTTATTTTTTTTATTTTTTATTTTTTTGCATTTGTACAAATGTGTAAAACAATGTGTATAACAAACATTGCTCAAAAAACAATTACAGTAAATGAACCAATATGTTTACACTTTGAGGTCAGTTAAAAAATATTCTTGTTTATGTTCATTTGTTTAGCAAACATGTCAAGTTAAGTTGTGGGTTCTGGTTAGCTCAACTAATAAAGTTTTTTATGGTTGTATAAGAAATTTGGAGTTCGATTTCTGCCTATACAAAAAACTGATTGGTGTCTTGGTTTGATAATAAAAAGTTATTATCAGGAGCGGACACTATAGGTTGAAACTCCCTAAAAAAAAGTCAAGTTAAGCTCGTGAGACTATTTAATTATATATAATACTATATTTTTATATGTATATTTGTCTAAAAAAAAAAATACTTAAATATACTTGAGATTGGATTGTATAAGTTCATAAATAATTTTGTTGATATCAAATTATTATTTGCAGTTTGTTGACAATATGTTATAAACCCATGAGTAGAACTCGCTCTTGAAAACTGGCTGCTGGCTACAAGAGGAAGGTGTTCAAGAGTTTATATACACATATTTAAGTTTACACTTAAGCAATGTGGAACACTAAGATCAGAACACAATATAAATAGTCTATTTGTAATAAAATTTCTTAAATTTGTAAAGGGGTAGGATCCTTTAAATAACAAAATGCTCAATTGAATTTATCTCTTTCAACCTCAAACTGTATTATGAGCTTATCTTTTCAAGAGTTGACTGATCTTCAAATCCATGACAAATGGGTACTCCAATTTTATTTTTTTTGGTCTCAGACTTGTCAGTCTAGTTTTAATTAAATGTCTAAAGTTTGAAAGTCAAATGTCCTAATACAAAATCTTATAACTTAGTGATATTGTCTAGTTTTCCTTATAAGAAAAATTAGACTTTAAATCCTCCTACCTCGTGCTCTTGTAACAATTGAATTACCAAAATAAAAAGGAGCGGAAAAGTAGTGGTTTCGACTTTTAGATGTCTCATTTTTGGCTAATTAATTAGATTACATATTGACATTAAAAAAAAAAAAAACTATTTGGGCAGGGATGTGCTCTACTGGACTTGGCGGTAGGCACTCCCGGTGTAAACCCTTGATGGCCTGACCTCGCTTTACCTTCCATATGGCCACACGAGGTTCCAAAGGGCCAAGCCTTCCTGAACGACAAGCGTCTATATATAGGCGTTCTCTTGGAATTAAACACCAGTCGTACGACAAGTATTTACGGTCGTTTACCCCATAAACCAAAAAGTGTAAAAGAAACTTCCACGAAAACCTTTGCTTGGTAGTCATATTTGACGACTTCTTCACTGAATTTTAAAACCATATTGGGCGACTCGTTGACTGTCAACTTGTTCTCACTCGGAAACAAAAGCAGCATAAATATTCTTCTTTTTCTCAACTTGTTTTGCATCAAAGCTGAGAGAACAAATACATACATACATACATATATATATATATATATATATATATCGAAGAGCTTTGAGATCTAAATCGCTGAACAACAGCTTCTTGATCGTTCTCTCTGCACTTTCATTTGTTTGAGTGAAAATCTAATTCATCCAAGCATATATTCGTGTCCATTATTTCTTTTCTTTTTTGGCATAATTGGGTAGACAGGTCTTGTATTGTATTTGTTTCTTAATTGGGTTTCCAAGATATGGCAGTAGCACTTGTTACAGGATCTGTTGTGGGGGGAGCTTTCGGAGAGGGATTTGCTATTTTGCATGAAACGGTTAAAAATGTTGTAGGCCAAGCCATTATGTTCAAATCCATTCTTGAAGACTTAGAATCCACGCTAGAGCGTATAGCACCAGTGGTCCAAGAGATAAGACAATTAAGCCTAGCTCTTGATCGCCCAGAAAGGGAAACAAAGATCTTGACAGAACAAATGAAGAAGGGTGCGAAGCTGGTTCGCAAGTGCTCCAAAATCCAGTGTTGGAACTACTGTTTCAAATCCCATTATGCAAGCAAACTTTCGGAGTTGAACGAGGCCATTGAAAAGTTCTGTCGTGTTGATTTGATAGTACAGAGCACAAGGACTGGGTTGGAGACTCTGACCAAGGTGGATCTTATTTTGGAGAAAGTGAGTAATCAGAATTCGGACGTGAAGAGGAAATATGGGGTACGGACACTTTCGTGTGCGGTTCCTAGGCCCCGGGATTTTATTGTTGGGTTACATTTTCCATTGATGGAGTTGAAGGAGATGCTGTTGAAGACAGAGGAGTCGCTGCTTCTATTGACTGCTCTTGGAGGTTGCGGGAAGACCACTTTGATCAAAATGCTTTGTTGGGATCATGAAATTAAAGGTAGCTTTCTCACGTTAAACCTGTTGGCAAGGATTGCAACAAGTCTCATAACATGTTTTACTGTAATTGGTTGGTACATAATAAAAGTGATACCCACTTTGACCGACTGGGAAAATATTGTGTTGCCATTGCTTTTTTAGAAAATATAGGTGCCCTTTTTTTCCTAAAGTTATTTATTGTGGTAGTATGCGGATTATTTATAGTAGAAGTAAACGGTTAGGTATTATAAAAAACAAATCACGTTGAGAACATCAGTTTGATGAATCCTAAAATCTACTGTTGCTTGAATATTAGTATATGTTTGACTATAATTGGAACAAATGTAAATACTTCGTTCACACATGAAGATTTCAATTTATGAGAGTGAAATGAACTACATTTTGAAACAAATACATGTCTCATAAGGTAAGATATTAGCCCAAAGCTATTTATGTTCATTATTTTGTTTTAGTACTTACAGTAGTCATAGCAGTGCTTTTGGCATATTTCATTCTTTAGAATTGCTGCCTTAAAAAGATAGTGATAAAGAAAATGTAAGGAGAAAAAAGAATTCTCTTATCTTTAAAATTGGTTTAGTTTCTTAGAAAATTTGCTTTTGCTCCACTTCTTACCCTTTGCTGGGACTGGGAATTCTAACTATATTGTGCTTGTGTAGGCATATATATGGACAATATATTTTTTGTCAACGTTTCAAAAACTCCCAACTTGAAGGTCATGGTACAAAAACTATTTAGTCATAATGGTGATGAGTGCCCTGAGTTTCAAAGTGATGAAGAAGCAATCGACCAGTTGGAGCAACTGCTGAATCAAATTGGACCAAAACCTATATTGTTGATCTTGGATGATGTCTGGCCTGGCTCAGAATCCCTTGTTGAGAAGTTCAAGTTTGATATTCCAAATTACAAGATTGTGGTGACTTCAAGAACTGCATTTCCAAGATTTAGGTTTAGATATAACCTAAATCCATTAAATCATGAAGATGCTATGAAACTTTTTTCTCACTCAGCATCATTGCAAGACGGAAGCTCTTACATCCCAGAAGAAGATATCGAAAAGGTACTTTGTCATATATACATTTTATTTTGTGTTGGTATATACCTGCCAAAATCATGTTTTTCATACTTGCACATGCATTTAAGCTTGTTTATTTTGTTTCTGGCAAACCAACTGTCCCCAGAACTTGAGTGAAGACAAGGGAAAGAAAGAAAAAAAAAAAAAACGGCATTTTCATATTTCTTAAGTGTGGTTTAGAAAACTAAAATCTTGGCCAATATTACCATTAAACTTATAGACAATAACTGATTTTATTTGGTTCATTGAATTGCAGATAGTAAGAGGTTGTGGGGGGTTGCCAATAGCCCTTAAAGTGATTGGTGGTTCACTCTCTGGGCAACTTCCAGAGGTTTGGCACAATACACTAACGAGATGGTCTGATGGTCATTCTATTTTTGAATCTGATACTGAGGTGTTTGCTTGTCTCCAAAAAAGCCTAGAATTTTCTACCGACAAGATCATCCTCAAAGATTATTTCATGAACCTAGGTTCATTTCCTGAAGACCAAAAGATCCCTGTTACAGCCCTCATTGATATATGCACGGAATTACATGAACCAAACAAGGATGATGTCCATGTTATTGCCAATTTACATGAACTCAATACTCGGAATTTGGCTAGTCTAGAAATGACAAGGTTTGCATGCTTTTAATTTCTGAAGTGTGATTTTACTGTTGGATAATTCTTCATGTAGTCATTGCTAGTTGCTAAGAATCATTGCTAGTTCCTAGTTGTGATCTGATATAACTCTATGCATGACGTAAGGCCCAAAATATCGAATTGTCCTCCAACTGAATTAACTTCTGATCATAATTGATTATATATTATTACCGCTTCTTTGACATGTCTGGGGCCAATGTAGGATTTTTTTTTACCAATGATGCTAAAGGTGATTACTACAAAAAATTAGGAAGGAAGGAAACTTATATCAAACCAGAAATAATAAGGGGTTCCAATTACTTTGCCGAAGAATAGAGCGGAATTTCAACTTCTAGTAGTTAGAATACCTTTTAGTTGCTTATCTTATAGCCATTTGATTTCAATTATTATGGATAAAAACGGATTGTGTTAATTTCCCTTGCCTTTATTATGACATCCTTAACTTTGTTCGATTGTCTTGGGATTCATATTTTTCTTATGTTAGGACCGATAATTTTGAATCTCTTCTAAGATTATACTTTTGGCCATTCACCAGGAAAGATGCAAGTAAGGTTAACAACTATTACAATGAAGACTTCATCACACAACATGATGTTCTTAGAGACCTAGCTATCCATTTGTGCAGCCGTGAGCCAATAACAGAAAGGGAAAGACTGATTGTGGACATCAATGGAAATAATCTACCAGAGTGGTGGATGGAACAGGAGCAACAACTCATCAATGCACGCTTATTATCCATCTCAACTGGTTAGTTAATTTTCTCTCCAACAAAAACACACATAAATGCACACACGCTATGTAACCTACAAATGATATAGAGTGTTTTTTTACAGATGAATTGTTTTCGTCAAGTTGGTGCAAAATTCAAGCACCTAAAGTTGAGGCTTTAGTTCTAAATTTTCACACAAGGAAGTATACCATACCTGAGTTTGTGGAGAAAATGGTTAAACTCAAGGTTATAATTGTCACTAATTATGGGTTCTTTCCAGCTGAATTAAGCAATTTTCAACTACTCAATTCCCTTCCCAATCTAAAGAGAATTAGATTAGAGAAGGTTTCAATTCCATCCCTTTGCACTACCCCTGTACCTTTAAGGAGTCTGAAAAAAATATCCTTGTTCATGTGTAATATTGGTCAAGCTTTTGGGAATTCTACAGTACAGGCTTCAGATTCATTGTCAAATCTAATGGAGATAAACATCGACTATTGCATTGATCTGGTAGAATTACCTGCATGGTTGTGTGAGGTTCTCCACCTAAAAAAACTCAGCATCACCAATTGTCATAAACTGTCTGAATTGCCCGATGGAATTGGAAACTTGGTGAATTTAGAAGTGCTAAGGTTTAGGTCCTGTACTGAATTATCAGAGTTGCCAGAGTCAATCAAAAGTCTTCAGAAGTTACGCATTCTTGACATATCTGATTGCCTAAGCATTATCAAGTTGCCAAAACACATCGGTGAGTTGCATAATTTAGAAGAGCTACACATGAAAGAGTGCTTGAAATTGCATCAGTTGCCACCATCAACTATGGATCTCGAGCAATTGAAGCTTGTGGTATGTGACGAAGAGAGGGCCATGTTATGGGAGCCTTTCAAGGAATTCCTTTCCAATTTAAAGGTAATGGTGGCTAAGAAAGATATCAACTTGAATTGGCTTCCCAAATGATGATTTTGAGATCTGTTTCTTTGGAAAATTTTGTTGGCTTATTTTGGATTGTTCTCTTCAATTTTTTGTTCCCTTTTTCTTTTTTCTTCTGTAAAGATCATGAAATAAGTGGCCTAGTACACCAGAAGAGGAATTTTTTAAGGAGTTGCAGTTGTAAATATAATATTGTACCCCTTAACAGTATTGGGAAATTTAATGTTTGAGGGATGCAAATGTGATTGTCTTCATTATGCTCAGTGCTTTATAAAAAAAAGAGGAACGTGTAAAATTTATTTGATAAGCTTTATTCATTTTCATCTTGCGCAAACAACTTTGTTAACTCCTTTTCTTTTCTTTATTCATTTTTAGGGGAGGATTCCTCCCTCCTCTCACAAGGGATGTGGGACCTGTGATAGGGCCCATATTCTCCATTTGAAAGAAGAAATTTTCATATGTGCCTGGTGTATGAAACACTTATCTCACTGACTTGTGAGTCCCACACGTTAGTGAGAGATGCATTTCATAAGTTTAGTGTAGAAGATACTTTCCCTTGTGAAAAGAGTTTGAACTCTCTTGTAGAAGTGAATAGTTTTTCAATATTACCTAATATCCTTTATAAGGAAAGCTATAGTTTAAACCCTCGTTCCTCCATCTTGTGTAAGAATTGAATGATTAAAAAAAAAAAAAAAATCCAGATGTCCCATTTTTTGGCTAATTAATTTGATGGCGCATCGCCAAATTGAGCCCATGCTTCTCAGTCGTGGCTACCAGACTTGGCACTCTAGTGTAAACCATTAATTGGTGGCCATGTGAGGTTCTAAGCCTAGAGTGCGTATATTGTTCTCTAATTGCCCATTCAGACACTTACAGGCCATTTATTGCTTATTTTTCTTACTATTTTCAGGTTCCACTTGATGCCTATTTATTTTATTTAAATGTTAAAAAAAAAAATTCAACACAGAGCTAAATGAATTGTTCTTAAGTGTAAACTTAAAAAAGACCATCCTTGAGTGGGACAAGAATCCCCGGTCGTTTACCTTTTCTTTTTCTTTTTTCTTTTTTTTTTTTTATAGAAAAAAAAAAAAAAGTGAAAAAAAATAATCGCATACCATAAAGATTACTAAAAATTTAAGGAAAAAAAAAAAAAGCTTACATGGTAAACAAGTGAACCAACTGCAGAAAATACCTTGCTTAGTTCTGAGTCGAATCGGACTACAAGTCTTCAAATTGTTCTCACTCGGAAAGACGAGAAGCATTAAAAATTATTCTTTATCTCGAATTGCTTTGCATCAAAGCTAAGAACAAATAGAAGAGGTTCGACATCTAAATGGGTGTCCAGCAGCTCCTCTCTGCAGTTTTTTTTCTATTTGAATGCAGATCTAAATTCAACCAAGCAAAAATTCGTATTCCATTTTTTTGGGTGGGTAAAGTTGGGTATAGATATATCTAGTATTGTATTTGTTTCTTAATTGGGTTTCCAAAGATATGGCAGCAGTTGCAGGGAATGTTGTGGGCGCAGCGTTTGGAGAGGTATTTGCTATTTTGCATGACACAGTTAAGAATGTTGTAGGCCAAGCCATTGAGTTCAAATCCAATCTTGAAGACTTAAAATCCACGTTAGATGGTGTAGCACCAGTGGTCCGAGAAATAAGAGAATTAAGCCTAGCTCTTAACCGCCCAGAAAAGGACACAAAGATCTTGATCGAACAAATGGGCAAGGGCACGAAGCTGGTTCTCAAGTGCTCCAAAATCAAGCGCTGGAGTTGGAACTACTGTTTTAAAGCCTATTCTTATGCAGGAAAACTCAAGGAGTTGAACGGTGCCATTGAAAAGTTCTGTCGGGTTAATTTGATAGCACAGAACACAAGGACTGGGTTGGAGACTTTGACCAAGGTGAATCTTGTTTTGGAGCATGTGACTAATCAGAATTCGGACGTGAGGAAGAAATATGGAGTAGGATCACTGTCTTGTGCGGTGCCTAGACCCCGGGATTTTATTGTTGGGTTTGATTTGCATTTGAAGGAGTTGAAGACGATGCTGTTTAAGAAAGAGGTGTCGCTGCTTCTATTGGCTGCTCCTGCAGGTTGCGGAAAGACCACATTGGTGGGAATGCTTTGTAGAGATCCGGAGATTAAAGGTACTTCATCTCAATTAAAGCTTTTGGCAAGTACAATAATCTAGGGATACAGAGTTTTTTTTTCCCTGTTCTTTTAAGTGCTAACATGTCTTGTGATTGATTGGTACATAAGCATTGCTCTTGTACGAGTTATTTATGGTGCTAGTATGTGGATACTTTGTAGGAAGGGTAAACGGGTAGAAGCATAAAAACTAAGGTTGTAAATGATCCGACCTATTTATGAATAATTTGAGCTCGGTTTGGGAAAAATTATTGTTTATGTTAATTTGTTTAACAAACAAGCCAGCTTAAGCCCAAATATAGGTTTGACTATTAAATAAGTCAAGCTCAATCACCAACTCATTGATGTGATATGATCGACCCATTGACTTGTATTAATTAACCCTAGGTTAATTATGGACTAACCCAATGTTAATATGTGTTCTATAAGCACATGAATCTACAATTAGTTTGGGCCACTTGGACCACAATATTTCTGACAAATGAATATTTAGTTCAAACAAAATAATGTGTTCATGAACAAGCTTGTAACATAAGGCTTGATTTAATTTAATTGTATATAATATTTTATTTTTATATTTATACTTGATTTAATTGGATTGTATAAATTTGTAAATGGGTTTATATGATATCAAATTATTATTTGGGGTTTATTGATAATATAAATTGTCTATTTGTAGTAAAACTTCATAGCTTTGTGAAGGAATAAGAAATTTTAGTCATTGTTCTACTAAATATGGGAAAATAATTATCAAGTAGCTCATGAACAAGCTCAAACTTGATTGATAAGAAAATGAACTAAACTTGAACATGTAATATTGTTTGGTGATAAGCTCAAGCATGACATGTGCTTGGAATAAAATTAAATGAACAAGTCTAAATTTTTAAATAATACACGATTCAGGTCGGTTCGTTTACAACTTTATCAAAAACAATATACATGAAAGACTTCATTATTGAATCCTAAAATATAGTATAGCTTGTCTCTTACGGTGAGATATGGTTAGCCACTACTATTTGTTAGGTTATAGATTAACCCTAGTTAAATTAACCAATTACCCAGATTAATTAATTAGTTCAAATTATATGCAGATCTAATTAAGGCACAATCAAATCACTAAACTAAGTTAAGTGCAGCAAAAAATAAGTTTGACATGGTGATTTGATCATGATGGAGAATACCCTCGTAAGCAAAACCCCATAGAGTGAATTTTAGGTCACTAATCCCAAAGAATCCACTAACAAAAATAAAGATTACAAGGATAAGGAATCTTACCCTATCCTGAAGTACCTACCTGCAGTTGAACCTACTAATCTATAAGGAAGCTTAGTTCCAATCCCCTAATTGGACTACTTATTCTAACAAACTATTCCTTTGCAAAAATTTCCTATTTGTGACTAATAGCATAGCAACCCTTTTAATTGTTGTAATTTTGCAAAATTCTTAAGTTCATGCTTTGATGAACTAGTAGCAGCTTGGTACAAAACCCTAGGCGCACAAACGTCGCAGCAACTCTTGTTATACGTGCATCTCTTGGGAATCCTAAAGCATGAATTCCTAGAAAGGCCAAGTCATCAAAGGCTGAAAACGAAATTTATTGTTCATTGTTTTCGAAAGTCGATATATAAAGAGGTGTCGAGCTAGGTATCGAGACTTGAAGTTTTAGCTTTTCTTAAATAGTTTCTTGAGTAGTTTTGTATCTTGAATATATAATACCACTTGTTAACCACTTGTTATACTTCTTGAACACATTAAAAACTAAAAGTCAAATACATATATATTTCATTTTGTTATCGGATTTGTCAATACATAAATATATAACTCTCACACTATATTTTTTTTTCATTCTTCCGTTTTAATCCTTACGATATATACTAATAGAGTAGTGACAAAGAAAATGTTATTAAAAAGAAAGAAAGAAAAAACAATTCTCTTCATAATTGATATGGTTTTTTGGAAAATTTCTTTTGCTCACTTCTTACCCTTCGTTGGGATTAGGAATTTTATTCATTTGACTTGGCCATTAAATCAACTAGTTGTAGACCTGCGCGATGCGCAGAAAAATATGATATGATTATTTTTTATTGGATAATTATTGAATTAATATATTAGATTATATATTATTAAAAATTTAATGTGTTATTTGAAATTATGTTTTAAATTAGAAAATTTTTGTAGTGTAACAAAATATATTTTGTAGTACGGTATTATATAGAATGAGATATGTATGAAAACGCAATGCAGTAATTTTATTTTTATTTTTAAATTGATAGTGTGAGAACTATTATACCAAGTTGTAATTATGTATACTTTATTTATTACTATACAGATGTATGCGATTTCACTATTATAAATATATTTTTCTCAAAAACATGGATCCACGTCTATTTTTTCCTCACAATTGAAACTAAGTGAAAAAGTAAATAAAGATATCAATGCAATAGATCATTATCAATTAATTATATATTAAAAAGTGGAAAAAAAAAGAAGTTCCTTAAGTATCTATATATAAAAACATTAATAGCATAATGATGCTATAAAGTAAATTATATTTTATCTTATTCTCTTTTTGGCATTTTTAGTAAAGATGATCAATTAAGCAAAGTAAAAGCTTACCAAAAAAGTTCAGATTTACCAAAAATTTGATGGTGGAGATGCTAATTATTTTTAATAAAATGACAAAAATAAAAATAACAAATGGATTTGAGAAAAACATATAAGATTTCTAGAAGAAATTTTACCAAACACATGGGAAGCAACAATACAAAATTACTATCTTGAATATTTTTTTTCTTTTTTGATACTCTAAAAATAAAAAAATAAAAAATTTTATTCACTTTTTGTCACAGTATAGACTATAGAGCGAAAGGCTTTCTATATAAATTTCAGTAAAAGGGAGACTAATAAGCCCTCCACTTTCTTCAAGACATAGGGGATTATAAAAGACCATACATCATTTGCCTACACTTTTCTCTTTCTCAAATTCACATTACCAAAGAAGTATATGAAGTTAAAAATATTGTGAATACATCTCTATTCAGTGGAAGTCCATTGGTAGACACATTCAAATTCTTAGCCATGTATATTTTGTTTTGATATAAACTCAAATTTCTATTTAAAAAAAAAAACTACATATTAACCTAAATCAAAATTCAACCAAAGTTATTAGAGTGATTTGTGATAGGAAATTTAAAAAATACAACACAAAAAAATTAAATAAAAAAAACCATCAACATAAATTAGATTTATAAGAAAGAACAAAAATCAAGAGAGAGAGAGAGAGAGAGAGAGAGAGAGAGATCACAGTTTTTGTGTGGAAAAAATATGGATTGAATTGAATAAATGATATCAAATTTATATGAAATAAGATGGAGAGATGAAGAGTTAAAATATAAAAAAGAGGAAATGATAAAAAAAGTTTAACAGTGAAGTAAAGAGTAGTAGGAAGATAAAGAGGCAAAGAGGGAAAAGTTGGAGGAAGAAAAGAAGAGTTTTTTTTTTTTATTCTTTAGAATAAGAAGATAAAAAGTTTAAATATTTAATTACTTGAAATTAAAAAGAAGAAAACGAAAAGTTGAAATCAATTTGGATAGTTGAATATAGTTAAATATTTGCATCTAATAAATAATAACATTTGTAATGAATAGTAAACATGTGCATATATCCACTAAATGATAATGAATTATTTAATTTTAACAATTACTTGAAATTAGAAAGAAGAAAATGAAAAGTTGAAATCAATTTAAGTAGTTGAATAGTCAAATCTTTGCATTTAAAATAAATGAATAGTAACATGTTGAATAGTAATAGAGTGCATTAGCAGGTTTGTTCATTAACTATATTTAATTATTTTATATAAAATAAAATAGAAAAATCATTAAGGAAAAAAAAAAGTGTATGAGGTGGCTGATGAGGTGGCTCAACAAGAGTACAACAATATTAAATTCTACGTCTTAGCTTTTAGATATAATATATATATATATATATATTTATATTTATAGGTCTATAATGCTATTAGACATGCCTTGTTTCTTTGCAAAATAATAATAATAATAATAACAAATAGTGTTATTAGACATGAATTGTGCCTTAGTGGCAGCTTTCTAACTACGTTGTGTTTGGAAAGGCAAATTTGTGGACAATATATTTTTTGTCAACGTTTCAAAAAATCCCAACCTGAAGGTCATTGTACAAAAACTATTTAGCCATAAGAGTGATGAGCGGCCTGAGTTTCTAAGTGATGAAGATGCAATCAACCAGCTGGAACACTTGTTCAATCAAATTGGACCAACTCCTATATTGTTGATCTTGGATGATGTCTGGCCTGGATCAGAATCCCTTATTGAGAAGTTCAAATTTGATATTCCAGATTACAAGATTATGGTGACTTCAAGAACTGCATTTCCAAGATTTAACTCAAAGTATAACTTAGGGCCATTATATCATAAAGATGCAGTGAGTCTTTTTCATCACCACTCAGCATACTCGCAAGATGAAAGCTCTTACATTCCAGAAGAATATATTGAAAAGGTATTTTGTCCATATATATATATATATATATATATATATATATATATAAATTGAGTTCAAGTTACTTTAGTAGTAAGGTATGCATATGATTGACCAAATTCAATCCATATGTTTTTTTTTTATGGGTACATAATAGCTTATATACCTGCTTAATTCATGCTTTCATACTTGCACATAATCATGTTTTCATACCCACAACATCACAACATGAGTGAAGATAAGGGACATAAAAGCAATTGTCATACAAACCACGATTTCATAATTCTGAAGGAAGTGTGGTTTAGGCAAAAGTCTGGGCCAATATTACCCTCGTAACCTATAGAAAATAGCTGATTTTATCTGATTCCTTGAATTGCAGATAGTAAAAAGCTGTGGGGGATTTCCAATAGCTCTTGAAGTGATTGGTGGTTTATTCCGTGGGCGGCCTGCTGAGTTTTGGCGCAGTACAGTAATGAAATGGTCTGATGATCATTCTATTTTTGACTCTGATACTGAGGTGCTGCTTTCTTGTCTCCAAAAAAGCCTAGAATTTTCTACTGACAAGGTCATCATCAAAGAGTATTTCATGGATCTAGCTTCATTTCCGGAAGACCTAACGATCCCTGCTACTGCCCTCATTGATATGTGGACAGAATTATATGAACCAAACAAGGATGATGCCCATGCTATTGCCAATTTGCACGAACTCACAACTCGAAATTTGGTTAGTCGTGTAATGACAAGGTGTGCTGGCTTTTAATTTCTGAAGTGCGATTTTCTTGGTAAAATAATTTCTTTATTTACTCATTGCTAGTTGCTAGTTGTTAGTTGTAATATGATATAACTATATATATGACCCATGGCCAGATATATTTCATTATGTCTTACGATAATATATTAACTTCTAATCACAATTGATAATATAGAATTTTACTTCTTTGACATGTTGAGGACCAATGTCGGATTTTTAACACCAATAATGTTAAAGGTGATTGCTACAAACAGCTAGAGAGGACTTATATGAAACCCGAAGCAATAAGGGGTTACAGCTACTCTGCCTAAGAAAAGAGGGGGATTTTAACTTTTAGTAATCTATTATTGTTAAACTACCGATTGTCTCAAAAGCTTAAGCTATTGAGATATGGTAAATTTAATCATTTAATCAATACTTCTAACACCCCCCCCCCCTCACATGTGGGTCGAAACTACCTTTTAATAGATGAGGCCTAACACATGGGAATTTAAATGAGAGGTAGAGTAGAGGAGACAAGGATCGAATTCAAGAGCATGATGGGAGGTAGAGTGGAGAAGATAAGGATCGAACTCAAGATCTCATGTTTTGATACCAAGTTAAACTACCGATTATCCTAATAGTTTAATTATCCTAAAAATTTAAACTATTGGGATATGGTAAATTTAATCATTTAACCAATACTTCTAACAACTATTTTTGCTGCTTGTCTTATAACCATTTTATTTCATTTATGCTAGATAGAAACTGATTGTCAATTTCCCTTGACTTTGTTATCATATCCTTAACTTTGTTCAATTGTCATATATTATATTTTTTTTATGTGTGGATTGAAGAATTTGAATCTCTTCTAAGCTTATACTTTTGGCCATTAATCAGGAAAAATGCAAGTGAGGTTGACAACTATTACAATGAAGACTTCGTCAAACAACATAATCTTCTTAGAGACCTAGCTATCCATTTGAGCAGCCGGGATTCAATAATAGAAAGGAAAAGACTGATTGTGGACATAAGTGGAAACAATCTGCCAGAGTGGCGGATGGAACAACAGCAACAACTCATAAATGCACGCTTATTATCTATATCAACCGGTTGGTTCATTTTCTCCCTAACAAAGACGCACACTGACACACACATGCTCACTTGCTGTATGACCTACAAATGAGTATCATGTCACACCATAACATGTTTTGCAGATGAATTATTTTCGTCGAGTTGGTGCAACATTCAAGCACCCGATGTTGAGGCTTTAGTTCTGAATTTTCAAACAAGGAGTTACACCTTACCTGAGTTTGTGGAGAAAATGGTTAGACTCAAGGTTATGATTGTCACTAATTATGGTTTCTTTCATGCTGAATTAAATAATTTCCAATTACTCAAGTCCCTCCCCAATCTAAAGAGAATTAGATTAGAAAAGATTTCAATTCCTTCCTTTCGCAACACCCCTGTACCGTTGAGGAGTTTGAAAAAAATATCCCTATTTATGTGTAATATTGGTCAAGCTTTTGGGAATTCTACTATACAAGTTTCAGATTCATTGCCAAATCTCAAGGAGATAAACATTGACTATTGCAATGATCTGTTCGAATTGCCTGCATGGTTGCGTGAGGTTCTCCACCTAAGAAAACTCAGCATCAGCAATTGTCATAAGCTGTCTGCATTGCCTGAAGGAATTGGAGAATTGGTGAATTTAGAAGTTCTGAGGCTTAGATCCTGTACCGAGTTATCAGAGTTGCCAGAGTCAATTAGAAGTCTTCATAAGTTAAGCCTTCTTGACATTTCTGATTGCCTAGGCCTTATCAAGTTGCCAAAACACATTGGTGATTTGCATAATTTAAAAGAGCTACACATGATAGGGTGCTTGAGATTGCATAATCAGTTACCACTATCAACAATGGAACTCAAGCAATTGAAACTTGTGGTATGTGACGAAGAGAGGGCCAATTTATGGGAGCCTATCAAGGAAGTCCTCTCCAATCTAAAACTAATGGTAATTAAGGAAGATATCAACTTAAATTGGCTTCCCAATTCATGAATTCTGATAATTGTTTCTTTTAAGAAAATTTTGTAGATTTTATTATCTTAGATTGTTCTCTTGTATTCTTTGTTCCTTTTTCATTTTTCTTCAGTAAATATCATGAAATAAATGGCTTAGTTCACTAGACAAAGGAATATATTTTGCGGAGTTGCAATTGCAGATATGATGATTTATCCCTAAAAAGTATTGGGAAGTTTAATGCTAAAGGATGTGAATGTGATTGTGATTGTTTTTCATTATGTATGGTGATATGGAAAAAGAACTTGTAAAATCTATTCAATGATTGTTTTTCATTCTCCTCTTGCGCATACAACTTTGTTAGCTCATTTCTTTTGTTTTCCTTTATTGGCAAATTGATAATACACTTATATGCAGTTGAGATTGGACTGTGCGTAAATAAATTTATAAAATAATAGATTATTTTTTGTAATGTATTGATAATAAATAGTCCATTTCATAGTGTGCCTATATATATATATATATATATATATATATATATTATTTTTAATGATACAAAGTGGGTATATTTAATTTATATACACTAGTTGCAAGCCCGCGCAATGCACGGGAAAATATGATATGATTATTTTTTATTGGATAATTATTGAATTAATATATTAGATTGTATATTATTAAAAATCAATATGTGTTATTTGAAATTATGTTTTAAATTAGAAATTTTTTGTAGTGTAATGTAAAGTTTTTAGACCCCTTAAATACAAATAGATTAACTTAATTATTTAGCCAAGTGATTAACTTAGATAAATTATTTAGATCTAGGTTAACACAAATAAATCATATCATTGTAAAAATGCGGAAAAATAAATAACACAATGATATGATAACCCAGTAAAACCAAATCGGTAAAAAACCTGGGGAGGATTTAACCTAACTATCCTCAAGGTAAAACAAATCCACTATGAAAGAATTGAAGTTTTACAATAGCGACTTAAATCACTAATATCCTATTGCTATCTCGAGTAGAAAACTTACTATCACGACTACATGACAGCTCCAAGTCCGCGGACTACTTCTTTCTTGGATTCACAGCAACCACAAGTACTCCCACTTTTGTTTTCTTTAAGCTCTTTATGCAGCAACTGAAACGATCACTAAGCTCCTGACATCAATCTTGATCTTGATAACCCTAAGTATGTATGAAAGCAATACCTCTAGATCTCACAAAAAATTCATACACACAACATAAACAACAACTTACAAAATGTGGCTAAGGTTTTTCCTTTTATACTTAAGGCAAAACATAAAACTCTACACGTCATATGAGCTTAAGCTGAGTTAGAAAAATCTGCAGAAAAACATTCTGCATGAGTTTCGATCGATCGAGTCTAATTTTCAATCGATCAAGCCTTGCAGAAATTGAATAGTAATTTTTTGCAATGACTCAATTCCAACTTTATAATAAACATACTTTGAGCAGCCTAATTCTAGACTCTAAGTTTTGATTATGGTTTGCCAACATTACACATTGAAGTTCTAATACATTTAGATCCTAAATCTTAGATCCTAAATCTTAGAACCTAACATGTAACAAAATATATTTTGTAGTACGGTATTATATAGAGTGAGATATGTATGAAAATGCAATGCAATAATTTTATTTCATTTTTTAAAAAAAATTGATAGTGTGAGAACTATTAGACCAAGTTGTAATTATGGGTTCATTTGGATATAGCTGAATACTGAAAACTGAAAATACTGTAACAAAATAATTTTTAAATGTGTAAATAGTACTGTGGGGCCTATTTTTAATGAAAAACTAGTAAGTTTCCCGTGCGATGCACGGAAAATGTTGTAATATCTTATGTGAGATGGTTTTGGAATATGCTGTATAAGTATTATAGAAAAATTGGTATAGAACTTTATTAGTAATGAGTTCATAATAAAAAGTAACAATTATAAATTGTATACACATATTCTATAATTATCCAATTGAAGGAATGAGAAAAAAAAAAATACAACTTTGGAGGAATATTATAAAATAAAAGTTGATATAGAATATGTCTTTTTCTTTCTTAATAATTCTTAAACAAAATACACATTCCAAACACCCATAGTAATCATATCATTTACAAAACTCACGAATCCACAATGTCCAACCTTAACATCAAAATCGTAATTGCCATTGTTACTCAATATAAAACTCAAGCTCCCCTTCCTTGGCTATAGCCAACTCATACGGGTTAGAATTAGATGAAACAACAATGTTAAAGTTAGATAGGTGTTGTCGAAAGATTGAAGGTAAATGACATCGTTTTTTATCTGTGTATTTGATATGGGATGTCACAAAGGGCTATGTATATATGTGTGTGTGTGTGTGTATATATATATATATATATATATTTATATATAAAAAAGGGTAGAAGTGCAAGAGGTAAAAATGGTGAATTAAAATGCAAAGAGTTTTGTGTGTATGTGTGAGGGATGAAAAGTCTTGAAACATTGAACCATATAAAACAAAAAGACAGTATTTAATTTGTTCTTATCTCTAATGTGACACTTGAGAATATTTCAATTCTTTTTGTATAGAATGTGCCACTTGGCAGAACCTCATGCACTCCCACATGAGGTCTCTGCTTTTATATATATATTGATTTGTTGAAAAGTGATGTTTGTTCAACAATCACAGCTAAAAAAAAAAAAGGAAGTAGATGCAAAACGCGCTGCGTTTCAGCTATCCAAACCGCACCTATGTATACTTTGTTTATTACTATACAGATGTATGCGATTTCACTATTAAAGATATATTTTTCTCAAAAACATGGATCCACGTCTTTTTCTTTCTCACAATTGAAACTAAGTGAAAAAGTAAATAAATATAATTATGCAATAAATCGTTATAAATAAATCATATATTATAAAGTGGAAATATATATAAAAAAAAAGAAGTTCCTTAAGTATCTATACATAAAAACATTAATAACATAATGATGCTATAAAGCAAATTATATTTTATCTTATTCTCTTTTTGGTACTTTCAGTAAAGATGATCAATTAAGCTAAGTAAAAGCTTACCAAGAAAGTTCAGATTAACTAAAAATTTGATGGTGGAGATGCTAATTATTTGTAATAAAATGACCAAAATAAAAATAACAAATAGATTTGAGAAAAACATATAAGATTTTTAAAAGAAATTTTACCAAATACATGGGAAACAACAATACAAAATTACGATCCTAATTTTTTTTTTCTTTTTTGATACTCTACAAATAAAAAAACTTTATTCACTTTTTGTCATAGTATAAACTATATAGCGATTACAAAATAACAAAAAGTCAAGGAACCTATAGCAAAATGCTTTCAATTCAAATTTCAGTAGAAGGAAGACTAATAGGCCATCTACTTTCTTCAAGACATAGGGGATTATGAAAAACCATTCATCATTTGCCTACACTTTTCTCATTCTCAAATTCACATTACCAAAGAGGTATATCAAGCTAAAAACATTATGAATACATCTTTGTTCAGTGGAAGTCCATTGGTAGGTACATTCAAATTCGTAGCCATGTATATTTTTTTTTGATATAAACTCAAATTTCTATTTAAAAAGAAACTACATATTAACCTAAACCAAAATTCAACCAAAGTTATAAGAGTGATTTGTGATGGGAAATTTAAAAAATACAACACAAAAAATTAAATAAAAAAACCATCAACCTAAATTAGAGTTATAATAAAGAACAAAAATCAAGAGAGAGAGAGAGAGAGAGAGAGAGAGAGAGAGAGAGAGCTCACAGTTTTTGTGTGGAAAAAATATGGATTGAATCGAACAAATAATATTAAATTTATACAAAATAAGATGAGGAGAAAAAGAGTTAAAATATAAGAAAGAGGAAAATGATGAATAAAGTTTAACGGTAAAGTAAAGAGTAGTAGGGAAATAAAGAGGCAAAGAGGGAGGGGAAAAGTTGGAGGAAGAGAAAGAGAGTTTTTTTTTTTTTTTTTTTTTTTCTTTAGATTAAGAAGATGAAAAGTTTAAATATTCAATTACTTGAAATTAGAAAGAAGAAAACGAAAAGTTGAAATTAATTTGGATAGTTGAATATAGTTAAACATTTGCATCTAATGAATAGTAAACATGTGCATATATCCACTAAATGATAATGAATTATTCAATTTTAACAATTACTTGAAATTAGAAAGAAGAAAATGAAAAGTTTAAATCAATTTAGGTAGCTGAATAATCAAATATTTGCATTTAAAATAAATAAATAGTAACATGTTGAATAGTAATGGAGTACATTAACATGTTTGTCCATTAACTATATTTAATTATTTTATATAAAATAAAATAGAAAAATCATAAAGGGAAAAAAAAATATATGACATGGCTGATGAGTTGGCTCAACAAGAGTACAAAAACATTAAATTCTACATCTCAGCTTTTAAATGTATATAGATTCTTTTAGGTTTATAGATTCATGTTGGCAAACAGTGAACAAAAGTGTCTTGTTTTAGTGCTTTTTGAGTGTTTAAGTGTTGTCAACATTGCTACCTAGGCGCTTTTTTATTGTGTAAAATTGTGCTACTCGACATTGCTCAACACTTGTTCTCTTGATCGAGAAGGCCTAATCTCAACAGGTCCAGTTGTATCTCAACAAATCGAAACTTGAGATTACTGAAATGTAAATTCAACCCGTTAGTACATTAAGTGATTTGGATTTCACATAAACAATTCAAAAGTATCTAAGCAAACCCTAATACACTTCGAAAAGACTTTTGGAGCTACTCATATATATATATATATATATATATCTAAAGGTTCTGTGCCTCTTGCGTTCAAGAGCATCTACAAGTGATCAAGCAAAACACAATTTGAAACGATGATGTTGAAGTAGCTACAATACCTGAAAGCTCAAATTAGTGTGAAACACTAATACTTGTTTAAATCCCCAATTAAATAATACAGCTTAATTGTTTTTACTCTAACTTATCTAAGTGCGGAACAAGAGTAAATAAAGCGCCATCATCAGATCTACTCTCTAAGCCATAACCAAGCAAGCAACAATAAACAATAAAGCTTAAAGAGTAAGGGAAGTGAGATGCAAACACAAGATAACACCAAGACATGTTATCGAAGAGGAAACCAAAGAACTTGGCGAAAAACCTCTCCGAGACCCTCCAAGTCGAAATCGATCCACTATTGAATAAGTTGGAGTACACGAAAAACAAAAGACCCTCCAAGCCTAGTCTACTCAATGTACTTGGGCCCTCTAAGCTCCTACTATCAACGGACTTCTCGTAGTCTTGTCTTCACTAGCTTACTGAATCTTGCAATACTGCCCAATTGCATCCGCCAAGCCTTACCGACTTCTTTTGGAAAATCCCCAAAGTTTCCTAAGCTCCAAAACACTCTCCACACTCTGAATAGGGGTGGGTTATGTTTGGATACAAATCTCCTCTGAAGGTATAACAATGAAAGAAAGAAGAAGAAGAGACTACAAGAATTTCTCAATCAAGGATGAGTAGCTCTCTTTCTAAAAGGTGAGTGTGTTGTTTGTTAGGATTAGTGCCCTTAAATCCTATTGTATGACGCTATGCATGACATTATGTATGACTTAATGTTGTAATTAATAAAATTATTTTATTATTATCTGAGATAATGGTAATATGAATATTTGGACATTATTATATAATCCATAAGATACATAGTATGTGATTTATATGATTTAGTCACCACTTCAAACGTGGTGTTTTCAGATTACCACCTCAGACATGGTATTTCTTCAATTGATCCATGTTGGTTGGTTCGGTGAAAGGATTGCATCTAAGTCCATCAACCTTACTGCTCCCCCAGAGTATATCCACTTGATAATATATGGACCTGCCCAATTTTGCTTGAACTTCCCGTTTGTATCTTGAATCAAAGCTCAGATCTCTTTCAACACTAAATCTCCCAACTTCATATCTTTAGTTCTTACTTTCTTGTCAAAAGCTTTCCTAAGCCTCCTTTGATAACCTTGAATGTGATATAAAGCCTTGAGTCTTTTCTCATCCAGTATGCACAATTCGTCAAATCTGCTTTGCAACCAATCTACTTCAGGGATTTCACTTTCTAGTATTGTCCTCAGTGAGCGAACATCCATTTCAATAGGAAGGACTGCTTCCATCCCATACACCAATGGATAAGGAGTGGCTCCTATGGAAGATTTAATTGATGTACTATACCTCCAAAGTAAATAGGGTAATTGTAGATGCCAATCCTTATAGTTCTTCGTGCTCTTCTTCAAGATTTGCCCTATATTCTTGTTTATAGCCTCAACTGCTCTATTAGTCTGAGGATGGTAAGGTGAGGATTTGTGGTGCTGAATATTGAAGTGTTGTATCAGCTTTTCTTTTCCTTCCCTAAAATGCAATCCATTGTCAAAGATAATTTCATGAGGTACCCCATATCTACAAATGATATTGGTCTGAATGAATTGAGCAACTTTCTTTGAGTTCAAAACCTTGTTTGAGGCAGCTTCCCCCCATTTAGTGAAATAGTCTATAGCAACAAGTATGAATTTGTAGCCATTGGATGCAGTTAGGTGAATCTTCCCAATAATATCTATTCCCCATGTAGAAAACGGCCAGGGTGAAGTCATGGTATGTAATGGCATAGGAGGCATGTGCTTCAGATCTCCATGGACTTGGCATTGATGGCACTTGCGAACATAAGATGCACAGTCGGCTTCCATAGTGGTCCAGTAATACCCTTGCCTCATTATCTTTCGTGACAGCATATGTGCATTCATATGTGGCCCATAACTTGACTCATGAACTTCTTCATTTATTTGTTGTGCTTCCTTGGCGATCACATAAAGAAGGTGAATTCAGTCATATGATCTTCTATAAAGCCTATCTCCACAAATAATATAATTAGTGGATAGCCTTCTGATGGTTAATTAGTCATTCTTATCTGTAGACTTTGGGTATGTCCCACCCTTGAGGTACTGTAAGATGTCTGAATACCATTCACATTCCCCATTCTTTCTCTTATCTTCTTCTATTGACATGCAATGAGCCGGCTCTTCTTTGTTTTCCACCACTGTTGGTCTTGTTTCTTCTTTCTTAAGTCCTTCCATCATGGATGTCATTGTTACTAAAGCATTTGCAATCTGATTCTGCATCCTTAGCACATATTGGTACTGGATCTTGTTGAATTTCGAGGCCCATCTCTGAAGACATTCATGATAAGGCATCAGCCTCTCTTCCTTGATCTTCCATCTATTCTGAATCCGAGAAATTATCAAAGCTGAATCACCATATACTTCCAACTCTTTTACTCCAAGACCCAAGGCTACTCGTAACCCCATAATGCAAGCTTCATATTCAATGGCTTTTTTAGTGGCAAGAAAGTTGAGCCTACTAGAGAATGGGATTTGTGTCCCTTTTGAAGAAATTAGAAGAACTCTAATGCCACTTCCATTTTGATTAATTGCTCCTTCAAAATACATCTTCCTTAATTCCACTTCGATCCCCCATGATATCTTCATCCGGAAAGTCCCTTTGAATTTCTTCAGCTTCTGGTGAACAATGGGCTAAGCAATCAGCAATCGCTCTCCCCTTCCCAGATTTCTGAGTCACATATTTAATATCAAATTCTTACAGAAGCAAAACCCATTTAGCTGTCTTCCCATCTTGCACAGGCTTTTCCATTAAATACTTCAAAGGATCCATTCTTGCAATCAACAAAACCTTGAAAGCACGCATATAATGTCTGAGTTTATGGGTTGCCCATACAAGTGCTACACGTCTTCTCAAGTGGTGAATACGTTTCTTCATAAGGCAACATCTTTTTGTTGATGTAATAGATTGCATTCTCTTTCCTAGTCTCCTCTAAGTATTGAGCAAGTAAAGCCCCCATTGTTGTATCTGTAGTTGTGAGATACAACAATAATGGATTTTCAGGTACCGATGGGACGAGTATCGATGGCTTCATCAGATAATTTTTAATCTTCTCAAAAGCTTCTTGACATTGTTCCTTCCATACCATAGGAACTTCCTCCTTGAGCAGTCAAAAAATTGGTTCACATGTCATGGTGAGCTGGACTATGAATCTGCTAATGTACTGTATCCTCCCTAAAAATCCTCAGATCTCCTTTTTAGTTCTTGAAGGCTTCATCTCCACTAGGGCCTTGATTTTGTTTGGATCGACTTCTATTCCCCTCTAACTTACCATAAACCCCAATAGTTTTTCAGATGTGACGCCAAAAGTGCACTTCTTTGGATTTAATCGCAACTTGTAAAATTGAATTCTTTCAAAGAACTTCCGTAAAGCTTGTATGTGCCCCTCACAATCTTTGGACTTCACTATCATGTCATCAACATAAACTTCTACTTTTTGGTGGATCAAATCATGCAACAAGGTAGTGGCTGCACGTTAGTAAGTAGCACCAGCATTTTTAAGGCCAAATGGCATGATCTTGTAGCAATATGTTCCCCATGGAGTAATGAAGGAGGTTTTCTCCATATCTTCTGGAGCCATCTTTATCTGATTTACCCTGAAAATCCATCCATGAATGACAGCAAAGCATGTCCTACTATATTATCAACCAAGATATCAATATGAGGCAAGGGAAAATCATCTTTTGGGCTAGCCTTATTCAGATCTCGGAAGTCTACACACATTCTCACTTTCCTATTCTTTTTTGGCACAGAACCACATCAGTTAAACATTTTGGGTAGTTGACCACCCTCAGAAATCCTGCATTGTACATGCCCTTGTTTTAATTTGGTTTCTTCTTTTATAGGTTCTACATGCCCTTGTTTTAATTCCTTATTATTTAGAGTTTCTTTACCAATTTCAGAAATAAAAACATTCAAAGCCAGCAAATAAGTAGAATCAGAAATCATATTATAATGAAAAGAGTTCTCAACAGACTCAGCAGACTTAACAAAATCAACTAAAACAGACTCAACAGGAATACTATCACAAATAGACTTAACTGGAATAGTAATATTAGTAGAAACAGACTCAATAGGAATAGAAACTATGTTTTTGGCAGGAGTGACTGGCTCGATGGTCTTGATCTTCTTCACAGGGTCCTCTATAGGGTGGGCGGCTCCCTCTCATGCCCAGTTCTTCAACTCAGTTGTGGCTTCAATAATGGCAAGCGGCTCAGAGTGTGTTCCTTCTTCCCTCAGCATCAGTACTGGGAGGTCTTCATCAATATAATCCATGTCTTCATCAATCTCCATATCTGTGGGCTTGTCAGTCACAAAAGTATCCAGGCACTCTATGCTATCCATCCACTCACCAAACAGATCTTTCTTTCCTTTGTTGCTTGAATGGATGTACTGGGGGAGATATTCGAACTCGTTTCCTTCCATCTTTTCATCATCATCTCCAGAATCCTCAAGTGTTAAGGTTTTGAGACTGTGGCCCATGAGTTTTTGGTCTAGAGTGGCCAATCCAGCATCTATGTCATCTTCTTCCTCAGTGTATGGGATTAGTAAGCCAAGCTCTAAATTGTGGAATGACCCCAACTTAGGAATCTTTCTACCATGCTTGTCATATCGAGGAATAGACCTTGAACTAACATCAGTAATACATCACCAATCTGAGGGGCGCCCATAGTCATCATAGTCTACATCATTGGCTTCTTCAATCTCCTCTCTTGTAGCCTCTAGCAAATTTACTAGCCTATTTTGATCACTTCCGGCTTCCCATGTCTATAGGTTCAGCTTCAATATCATCCTCTATATCTTCATCATAATAGTCTACATCATCATCATAGTCTTCATCGTAAAACCCTTCATCTTCATATTCTCTATCATTAGGGGGTTCACCCCAATCATTGCCACTGTATTGGTTATCATAGTCTTCACTATTGTTGCTTTCACTATCACTGTTGCTATCACCATCACCATGTCCGCTGTCACTAATGCTGCTATCATTACTACTATCACTCTTACTATCTTCATCATCACCATTAGGGGCTGCTCCCCCTTCTTCATCACTTATCCTTGCTTCATACGAGCTCTTTAATGCATGTTGGCAAGCCTCCTAATACTCTTCTTCCTCTATATTGCAAATGGCATCCCCCAGAAGCATAGTCATTGCATCAGGGTCCATGTAATCAGCCCAATCAGTAGGGACCCACATTGTATCTTCCTTCTTCAGTTCTGGAAGCTTGTTGTTGCAATCAATCAGTAGTTCAAACCCAGGCACCATCATTCTTGTCTCAAGGTCAAATCTTGGTTTAGGGAATCTCCAATAACGTTGACTATCCCCAACTTTGACAAATTTTCCATTCAATGTTGGAGTATATGGCTTTAGGGGTTCTAGGGGACAAGGAACTCCCTTTGCTTTGGCCTTGGCTCAGGCCATCTTTCTCACCTCCATCTCTAACAAGTCATCATCGGTGGGCTTAAAGCCTAGCCCAAATGTGATGCCTCAATTTGATTGATTGTGTGACTTGTGTAGGTGTGTGATGAGCCCCACATTGGGTATTTACTGGAGAGGTCTGAGCTTTATTAACAACTACAAGGAGTCTTAATTGTGACTAATCCTTTAGGGGTTCTAGGGGACAAGGAACTCCCTTTGCTTTGGCCTTGGCTCAGGCCATCTTTCTCACCTCCATCTCTAACAAGTCATCATCGGTGGGCTTAAAGCCTAGCCCAAATGTGATGTCCCGATTTGATTGATTGTGTGACGTGTGTAAGTGTGTAATGAGCCCCACATTGGGTATTTATTGGGGAGGTCTGAGCTTTATTAACAACTACAAGGAGTCTTAATTGTGACTAATCCTTTTGAGGTATAACGCAGATGTGGCTAGCGTTTTTCCTTGGGTTGTTACATATGATATCAGAGCTGGCCCAGTACCCCGTGTGGGCTCGGAGACACTACCCCACAAATTGGGCCCTAACGAGAATGTTAGGGATTTAAATAGGGGAGATTGTGATGCCCCAATTTGATTGGTTGTGTAATGTGTGTGGGTGTGTGATGAGTCCTACATTAGGTTATTATTAGGTAAATCTGGATTTTATTAACAACTACAAAGAGCCTCAATTGTGACTACTCCTTTTGAGGTATAACGCAGATGTGGCTAGCGCTTTTCCTTGGGTCGTTACACCAAAAGGCGGTGTGGCAGTAGGAATTATTGGGTCTTGAACAGTTGGCTTCTTCACAGTCTTCCCCAAGTTCACCCCTAGAAGGTAATTCATTCTCCTCATCATTGCCACCACGTTATTGTTTATGTAGGGAGCAAAGTCCATAGGGATCTTCTCCACTTCTTCCTCCCTTCTTTCAAACCCAAGCTTCTCAATCTCAAAGCCATCCAAGGTCAATGGCTCTTTCTCAAAATCAATACCAAAAATAGGCTTCGGTATAATCAAAGTATTGCCATATATGGTTACAATAGCTCTTTCATGCAGAAACCGAACCTTTTGGTAAAGGGATGAAGGTACAACCTTTGTATCATGGATCCATAGTCTCCCAAGGAGCATATTAAAGCATGACGCTATGTTAAAGACTTGAAACTCCACCTTCTTGATCATTAGCACTATAGTGAGCTTTAGTGTTACGGTCCCCAAGACCTCTCTTCTTCTATTGTCATATGCCCTCATATGCTGATTAGTGGGCACAAAGTCTTCAATACTAAGACCCAAGCAACTTGCAGTCTTTAAAGAACACACGTTTAAGGCACTTCCATCATCAATTAGAACCATAGGAATCCTCCCCAACAACACAAGGGTCTGCGCTCTCATTGATGAGGAAAACAGTAGGTGGATCGAGGACCATATTAGAGAGGAATTCTTTCCTCACAAATCCAAGGCAATCATCAGTATACCTTTGAGCTCTACCGGCAATGAGGACAGGCTTATCTGGTCTGCCACGAAGAACGGATGCTACTCTACCAAGTCCGCTTATCACCTTCTCTCTAATGAGGCAGAATCTTCATCACCTGGTCCATCAAATATGACGGCACACAAGCAGTTCTGGTTGAAGCTGTGGTCTCTGAATGTGCCAAACAAAATTCGTCATTTCTTATGGCAAGCTTCCAACAACTCTCTACCAACAAATATGAACCTGCAGAAACGGAATATCACGCCAGACCCGATCTGCGAGCATTATTGTGATGAGAATAAGGATATCATCCATGCTATCTAAGGTTGTCCATTAGTAAAAGAAATTTGGTGGGAGCTGGAACAATGTCGTCCTTTCTTGTGGGAAAAATTCAGTTGTTACCGAGACTTGGTTCAGGGAATCTTTGCACAAAATAGTCAGAGAATGGCAAAGTTATTTGCATATATCGGATGGAGTATTTGGTACAACCGGAATGCGAGGAGGTTTGGGATGGTTACATTGCCATGGGGAAAATTTATAGCAACGCCGTTGAACGTCTCCAAAGTTTCAAATGACACTGGAGCATCCAACAAAGCATGAAGCAGGACCTCATCCAACCCACTAGCTACCACTCTGACATTCTTTTATAAAGTCAACTGTGACGGAGCAACATTCCAGGACTCGGTCTCGACGAGTCTGGGAGTGGTGGTACGCAATTCTAACGGATGGGTAATCACAGCTCTATCGGAACGCATCACCTTGCCTCCAACGGTGGAAGACTTGGAAGCTTTGGCCTGCAGGAAAGCCATCTCTTTTGCTATCAATATTAGCCACTCTGACATGATGTTTTTGTTATTGATAACCTCTAAGTCGCCCTCTAAGTCGTGTTTGAGGGCGACTTAGAGGTTATCTTCAAACATCTCACTACAGCTCAACCAAGCTTGGCTGCCTTTGGTCACATAGTTGATGATGCCCGCTCCCTAACAGCAAAGTTGAGGAGGGTTTCCTTTTCACATGTCAAGCGCAAGGGAAACATAGTTACAGACAAACTCGCTAAATTAGCGAAGTACTTGTATGAACCCCAAATATGGCTAGAGGACATCCATAGTGATGTAGCCAACTTTGTAATTTAGACAGAAGTTTTCTGTCGTAGTAATGAAAGTTCCCTACTGGTTTCTCAAAAAAAAAAAAATATATATATATATATATATTAATAGTTCATGTGAGTTAATTCTTAAAAAAAAAAAAATACACAGTCCACTTCCTTCTAAAAAAGAACAAACGCAATACTTTTCAATTAATAATTGGAGGAAAAATTAAAACACTACACTTATTTTTTATAAATATAATTAAAGTAATTTAATGAATTTTGTTTTTCATATTATATATAATGAAATAAATAACAATGAAGCATATGGCAACATTCCAAGGATTATGTGACTAACGGGAGAAAAAAAAAAGTTGTTCAAATTTTTAAGCTATGATATAAGATCTAATATATAAAAATATTAAAATATTAACTTCCTGTCTGTTATATGAATTAGTATGTAACTCATACTAACGCACAAGAATGATGAACTGTAGTGATACTATTGATGTTAGCTTAGGTTATTACATATAAAGGACATTAGTTTGATCAAGACATTAGATGTTAAAATTGCTTTTTCTTGCAATTTTCATGATATTGATTACACCAAATTTCTCATTACACTGCTATTACATATATAATTTTAAAAATTACTATTGAATACTACATATACAATATCAAATCACAATCATTGTCTGTAAAATTCTACTAAATATAGCACAAAATAAAAGAATAAATTGGTCCAATGGTATCTCCTATTGGGGATAGGTGTATGAGCTTTTTCAGCTTAATTACTGTTTGTTACGTTCAAGATTTTCGCTTACAAAATATCTTAATAGAAACAATTTAAAAAATATATGCATTAGTTCAAAGAAAAAATAACAAAAACATCATCCCATAAGTGAATCCACTTACCATTACCCAACCAAAGTCTAACCCAAGTTTTGCCTAAAAGTCTCTCTGTACCAAATAATTTCTTTCTAGATGCAAGATATTTTAGACGTGGGTTGGTCAATTTATTTTTGCCATGAGAGAGTTACTGCCAAATTAATATGAGCACCATGGCTTTTTCTTTTCCGTTGGAAATCTCCAGAGCCACTTCATAAGAAGGGCTGGCTTAGTTGAAGTCCACCTTATTCATTAAGGTGATAAAATAAAAAAAAATAAAAAAAAAAAAACAGATTTCATTTTTTTGTATAGGATGTTAGTAAGGATGAACATGACAAGGTCATATTGCATTACTTTAAAAAAAAATGAAAATTCAAACATATCTATCTCAATAGCAAAAATCTAAACAATGGTGTGTTTGGTTCAATGTAAAATGTTTTCCAAGTGTAAAATATTTGCAGGAGAAAATACTTTTCGGAAAAGAAAATATATTCAGGTATTTGGTGGCATTTTAAAAAATACTTTGAAAAATATTTTTTAGTGTTTGGTTGTGTTCTTGAAAATGCCATAAAAAACACATTTTCTACTTGTTGCTCACATTTTCTCACATTTTCTCAGTTTCCAAACAATTATATAATATCATTTCTCAGCAAACAAATACAAAAGAATCAAAACCCAAAACAAAAATTTATCAAATTCAGTCAAATTGAGAGAAGAAGGAAAAGGGAGAGGCGACTGGGTTCGAAGCCAAGATCGCGCGGACGAGGATGAAGGTGAGATCGGTGGTGCTTGGGTGGAGCGATTTGGCGGTGCTTTAGGTGCAAGGGTGCGATCGGTGCTGCGGCGCGATTCGGTGGCGCGATCGGTGCTGGGGTGCGATCAGTGCTGGGGCACGATTCGGTGGCGCGATCGGTGCTGGGGCGCGATCGGTGCTGGGGCGCGATTCGATGGCACGATCGGTGTTGGGGTGCGATCTCGGTGGTGCTTCAGGTGGTGCGATTCGGCAGTGCTTCAGGTGCTGGGGTTTGATCGGTGCTGGGGCGCGATGCGGTGCTTCTAGTGCTTCTAGGCGGTGGGCGATCTGGGGTTGCTGTCTCTCTCTCTCTCTCTCTCTCTCTCTCTCTCTCTCTCTATTCAAGATGCAATGGAAAATGGGTGTAATCACTTTGAAGGTAAAATAAGTCCGAAAATCGTTTTACACTTCAGGTGGCTTTATTTTACAGTCAACGGAAATCATTTTTCGTTTGACTGAATTTTCCGACCAACCCAAACACGCCCCGTGGTGTAAAATATTTTTCGGATTCTGTTTACTGCCAAAACAAACGCAACCTTAATTTGTATGGAAACAAACAAAAGCAAAATTCAATTTTGATTCTAATTGAATTTTCTCTAAATTTTGGTTATATATATACATATACATATACATATATATATATATATATAACCTAATTAGTAATGAACCATACTAGTCATGGTATATTACATAAAAGACTTATAAATTTGAATTATTTTTAGTTGAACAAAAAAAAAGTATCATATATATAAAATCATTCAAACTCGCTCTTCTTCTAATTTTATATATAGAGTTAGATATATGATTAGGTTTTTTTAATAGTCTATATATATTGAACTCCTTATTTTCTACACTGAATTAACTCATTTGGCACAAAAAATAAAAATAAATAAATAAATAAATTAGTAGGTAGGACATGTGGTGCTAAATTAAACCCTAATTGAAATCCAATTTTTACACTGAATTAACTCACTTAGGACAAAAATTTAAAAGTTTACATTAGATGGGACAAATGAAGCAAAATTAAACCCTAATTAAAATCCAGTTTATAATTAAATTAACTTACTTAGCACAAAAATTGAAAAACTTAGATTAGATAGGACACGTGTCGCAAAATTATAATCTAATTGAATTCTAATTTGAAATCTAATTAGATTTTCTCTTAACTTTGTCTATTAAGATATATATATATATATATATATATATATTATACACATATTTATATCTTCAAAAAAAGTTTTATTTTGTGTAAATATATTTCATAAATTTTAACAAAATATATCATATACCTTTTCGTGATATTATTTCATTTTCAGTTATTAAAGTCAATTAAATAGAATAAAAAATATATAAATTGAGTTTGACAAATATATTTGTCCAAAGGAGCATAAAATGAAGAAAAAATTTATCCAAAATTACGTAGTTTTCATTGTGGTTTTTCTTTAAAAAGATAGCATTGTGGTTTTTATTGTGGCTTGAATGGTTTTTTGGCACTTGACAAAGGCCCAAAAGAACATTCAAGCCATAAGCAAGAAAGAAAAAGAGCATTCAGGCCACTAAATATAAGATAATCAATATGTAAGTACAACAACGGCACACCACAAACGTTTATCTTTTACTAATTTCCTTTCCTCAAGGCTCTCGTCTCCATCGTGGATGGAGTTACTATAAATACCTTGTGAGAAGTGTATTCATTTCAGTCGTAGTCTGAGCCACAAATCTACTCCTTTTGATACGATGGCATTGCCCAAGCTCTTCATTACCCTTGTCATTATTAAATGCCCCCCCTGGTCCAACAAGAAAAAAGAGCATAGTTTGTCAATGGCAGTGTTGTTTTCTATTGAGTAATTGACATGATTGTGTGGTTATAGTTTGTCATTTTTTTATTTTTTATTTTTATAAATAGTTTGACATCTTTATAATTATAATTATATCAAAGAGACAACAAAGTATTATTAGGTAAAGAATAAATCTTAACAACAATCTTACTAACAAAATAGTATTTTGATTATATAAAAAAAAAAAAAAAAACAAATAAGTATTTTAGTTATGATTTTTTTTAGCCCCCCTTCCCTTGATAGTCTGGCTCCGTCCCTGATTAAAGCTCTCTTCATCTCTCAAATACAAGTCCAAGCAGCCCCCACCAACTCAAACCTCTTCAGAGAATATATAGGAGCTGAGTTCAACAATGTCATATTTACCGATGTTCCTATTAATCCAAATGTTGAATTCCACTTCATTCTCTCCTTTGCTCTAGACTATGACACCTCAGGTAATCCCTCTCCTACAAATGGAAATTTCAACAACTTCTGGGACTCTGATAATCTTAGTCCTTCCCAAGTTTCTTCCATCAAGAATGCCCATTCAAATGTCAAGGTGGCCTTTAGCTTGGGAGGGGATAGTGTGGCAAATGGCAATGCTTACTTCATCCCATCCTCAGTGGATTCATGGGTTTCTAATGCTGTTTCTTCACTCACAAGGATCATAAAGCAGTATCATTTGGATGGAATTGATATTGACTATGAGCACTTCCAAGCTGATCCTAATATCTTTGCAGAGTGCATTGGCAGGCTTATAACAACTTTGAAGAAGAATAAGGTAGTCTCATTTGCTTCTATAGCTCCATTCGATGATGATCAAGTTCAGAATCATTACTTGGCATTGTGGAGCAAATATGGACAACAAATTGACTATGTCAACTTCCAGTTCTATGCATATGATGAGGGAACCACTGTGTCTCAATTTCTTAACTACTTCAAAACCCAAAGCTCTAAATATAATGGCGGTAAGGTGTTAGCAAGCTTTAGTACCGAAATGGCTTCTTTACTGCCTGCAGTAGGCTCAAGAGTGAGCAGCAACTTCATGGCATCTTTATTTGGTCAGCAGATGACTCCAAGGCTGATGGTTTCCCCTATGAGAAGCAATCGCAGGCACTTTTGGCAGCTGGCCACTAGTTTTATCATCATATTATAATTTGTATAAAACAAATGTATGACTTATGTATGAATTAGATTCAAGTGAAATATTGTATTACTGTACTTTTATCGTTTAGTATATACATTATACATATTTTATGTTTGAATATAATGTTGTGTGTTTGAAAGAGTACTCGGAAATAATAATAAATTTAAATAAATGATGAATAATGTTAGAGATACAAACTATTTTATAAAAAAAACTTGCAAACTGTTTAATGTAGCAAGTGATTATTGGTGAATAAAAAAGTGATATTAATGACGTGTTTAAATGAAAACGAGTAATGCTATAGCCACAAACTATTTTACAATATTTTTACAAAATGTTGATATGGCCAATATCTTATTGGTTTTCATCTAGGCCCACCATTAATTTCATTTTTTCATTTACCAATAATCATTTACCACATTAGCAGTTTGTAAAATAATTTGTATCTCTAACATTATTCAATGAAAACCAATAAGAAGTTGGCCGCATCAACATTTTGTGAAAATGTAGTAAAATAGTTTGTAGTTGTAGTATTACTCATAAATGAAACAATGTTATCTTGTTAATTTCCTCCTAAAGTGAGTTTATAGTGGCTTTGGTTTTGATCTATTGTTGAACTTTCCCAAAAGGAGACGTATCATTTATGGTCATTTAATCGTATGGTTGTGCATAATGTTTATTTTCCATATCAATGAAACCCTTGAAATTCTCATATAAGGGTCATTTTTTTATGTAATTGGCAAATCTCTCGACAGTGTGATTCAGTTTTGATTCCTAGTGTGTTCAAGTGAAAACCTTGAACTTATAAACAAGTGTTATATTTGAAGACACAGGAATGCTCAAAAACTACATTTGCATCTTAATACCTGGCTCAATACCTGCCGATCATACCTGGCTCAACACCTTTCGATCTATAAATCTACAAGATTTTTGTTTCAGCCAACAAAGTTTTATTTTAAGTGACCATTGTTTGTGGGTTTGTGTAACCTAATAGGAAAGCCTATTTAAAAGACCAATTAAGCTTCTATTTAGGGTGGTACAGACAGAAAACCTAAGGCTTCTTAAGGCTTTCATATTGAAACCTTAGCCTCCACCTATTGAACTTGTGAGTTCAGAAAATAGTAGAAAGAGATATTGTTGTAACTCTTGTACACATTTGGGTTCTGTACCAAGCAAAGTGTCTAACACCAACAGTTGAAAGTCTTATTGGTGTTTTGTATGAAACTACTACAAATCAACTACAACAATCAAGTCTAAATGAGGACAGATAGCGAGATTCATGCAAAGGAGAAATATACTACTAGATCAAGTCCAATTAAGCATAGGAGCTAAAACTTGTATAGATCAATAGATTCTACTGTAGGTAATTCGAGATAGGCCTATAGGGTAAGACTCCTTGTACATGTAACCGTTTTTTTTTTTTTTTTGTTAGTGGATTCTTCAGGAGTGGTAACCTGAAATTCACTTGGTGCAATTTTGTCTGCAAAATGTCTTCCCATCATGATTAAATAGTCATGTGAAACTTATTGTCCACTGCACTCTAATTTAAATTGGTGATTTGATTGTGTCTTAATCTGATTTGCATGTAATTTGACTAATTAATCAACTTAGGTAATTGGATTAATTAACTGGGCCAACCTATAACCCAATATCCCAAATAGTTGTGTTTATTGCACATATTCATTTTACACACACCCCCAAAAAGTAACTAAAGATTTCCAAGTCATGATCTCCATTTGACTTCAAGTCAATATTTCAATTATTTTTTGGTGTGTGTAAAACAATTTGTATGCAATAAATTTAACCCAATCTGAAAATACATATATGGTTGTGTCAGTTGGAAAAATGGTTTTTGCAACTTTCAGGCGTTATGGTCACTTGCCAAATCTATTAAGATGTGAGTGAGATATTGACTCTTAAAGAGTTTTCTTGAACATGATTTAAAGTGGTCAAATCATCGAGTCCCACGTTGAAAATGAATTAAATTTTGGATGGGTTTATATATAAGTTAGCTATTGGGTTGGTGCTAAAGTGGCACCGCACTTTAGTAGAAGGTATCGACCTACCACCACACACCTGCACACCCTGTTCTCACTGAGTAGAGGCAAGTCTATTTGGGTTGGCATGGGTGCTGGTGCATGTGTGTGGGCGGATCGAGTTCATCTAGTATATTAACACACCATAATTGAGCAATATGTTTGTTTGCTATTATATCCTTTCCGAATTGGTGCAAGTGTGGTTATAATAGGAGCCCCTCATTTCATTTCATTCAAACTTTTGGTATTCATGCATAGAACCCCTTATTACACAATTTGGAACATTAGAACTATAAGTTGTATTAGGAACTTCTTCCCCATTAACCCTCTTAGCATTTTTATTATGCTGATTAAGGTTTCAAAAATTACAAAAACCAAAAACTCAACCAAGTGAATGAAGTAGATGTTAAAGAGTCAAAAATTACTTATTCCTTGATCTATTAGTGAACTATGAGAAAACACCAAGGTTCTCAAACCTGGACCAACCGATTAGATCGATTTAACATTGAATCGATCATGAAGCCGATTTTTTATGTGTGAGAACCGACTATTTAAAGAATCTGAATAAACCTATTGAACCATGATTCAACTCCGGAAATCGTGTAAACCATGAGCCAATTCAACCGGGTCAAACAATTGACTTTATTTTAAAAAATGAGAATTGGGTTTTATGGGGTGTAGAACCTGATCTATTATTATATTTATTTTCTACTTACATGATTTATAATTTCTCAACTTATTATATCACTCCTCTCTCAATTTATTAAATATTTACTAAATTTGTTTTCTTTGCTTAATTTACTTGTGATTTAAGAATAATTCATTTGCATGGGAATTTACTAAAATAATTAAAAGTGCTTTTTTTTAATTCACCCAAAATGTTTCTACTTGAAGGATAATTATACTGGTTTATTTTCATGTTTATTTATGTTGTGATATTTTCCATTAACCTTATAATATCATGAAAATTTATTTGAAAGTCTGTTTCAATTTTTTTTAGAGATATTTTTAGTCAATTTTGCCAATATTTACAATTTAATATACATTTATTTGTATTTTAATTAATTACTAAATTAATTATTACATCATAAAAATTTAACCTTGGTCTGGCCTCAAAAACCTTAAACCACTCCATTTTCCAGTTCTTTGAACAATCCGAGTTTGAAAATCTTGAAAAACACCAGCTATTATTGTAGCTCAATAAAACCAAAACCAACATCACTATAACTAACCTCTTAAGAATTTTTTATCATATTTTCAAAAGAAAATAAACAAAAATTTTAGAGGCAAAAAGTAAATTTTTTTTTTTTTTTTATAGTTTAGGGATGATAAAATAACTTTTGAAATTGAAATTAATAAGTGTGGAATTTTCAATAATTTAAATGTGAAAAAAAAAAACAATAATTTTTGAGACGAAAAACAAAATCATACAAAATTTATGAAGGAAACCAATATCTTATCCTTTGCTCTTTTAGCATACATATTTATGGTTTTTTTTTTTTTTTAAATAACAGTCCTGAAAAGGAAAGATCAAAGTCACAAAAGGGTACTTGGACTTATTCCATCGGAATCCACCACAGGTTAAAGGCCCAGCGTTGGATGAGGTGATGGACGGGGGCCCAAAATCAAGGAAAAATGGGCCCACGAATTCAAAATTTTAGCCCATGTACCTGTTCCTTGCCAAATGAATCTTTCAATTTCACTAATATACTAAACAAAACAGAGTAATCAGCCTTAATCTTTTGGCAGAAAATTAGACATACCATGACTTTATTCTTCCTACTATTCATTGAAATAGTTTATCCAAATGATTCTCAAAAAAAAAAAAAAAAAAAAAGGTTTAACCAAATAAAAAAAGTATTGAGTTTTTTTTTTTTTTTTTTTTTTCCTGAAAAAAGAAATGAAGTTGTTAACCAAATAAACTCTTTGATTTGTTTCTTTCATGTAGCAGCGAATTCTAAACTCTTTCGCAAGCACATTGGTCTTAGATAAAGTTATCCGACGTACCCATAAATTCCGATTTTGAATTCCAGTCCATTCTTGGCCTTTGAAATTGATTACACAAATAACAATAACTCATCAACCACCAATAGAAATTCAACTCTTATGGGCAACCAATCATGTTAACCCTATGGAAATTTCCCTAATCAAAGATAGACACTCAAATGTTATGGTTGCCGTTAGCTTGGATGTTGATGGCGTGGCCGTGTGGGTAATGAGAAAGCCCTATTTTTTACCATAGACTCTTGGGTTCAGAATGCCATTTCTTCACTCACCATTATGAGCAAAGAATAAAACTACAATGGAATTGATATTGACTGTGAAGGGTGAGGCTTAGGTCCATTGCATGTAGTGTATTAGACCCGCTAAAATAGTGATATTTGTTCAAAAGTAAACACGTGTTATAATCTCAACGGGTCTAATGCAACTGGACACTAGACCCAAACCTCACCCGACTATGAACACCACAACGCAGATGCTGACATTTTCGAAAAGCACTACTCATAATTAGTCTTGAAAAGAGTGTATTAGTTGCTTCAATTGCTCCCTTTAATGATAGGCCACTGTATCACCAATAATGTTAGGGATATCAAAACAATTCGTATCATCTTTTTTGGTATCTATTAATAGAGTATGCATCCAGCCCACCAATTTAATCCAACTCAATGCCTCAGGTTAGTTTTTGTGGGTTGCTTAGGTTGATAGCTTTTTCAAACCATCTAACCCAACCCCACCTACCACATATATAAGTTTATTTTATTGCACTTGTTTTAATATTTTAGTTTGATTTATTTTGATAATTAGATTTAATTAGTTTGGAAATAAGACTTGTACCACCGCACACCCTTGATGCGATGGTCACTCCACAGGTATAAATGCTTGTGGGGTGTGGGGGGCAAGGGCCGAGATTCAAGTCTTCAAGAGGGAGCTTCACACACATATACATTTAGATTAGGTTAGAGTAGAATTCTATTTTGTATCAAAAAAAAAAAAAAAAAAAAGAAATAAGACTTGTAATGATTTATTTTAAAAAGCAATTAAATAGTTTATGAAAGTCCAATTATTAACATGACATGATACATGTAAAGCCCAACCCAACCTGGTCCAAATGAGTTGGGCTTGATTATACACTTATGATAGGTTGAGTTGGGAATTTCTCAACGCAACATGCATGAGTTGGATTAAAAAACACTCAAACTCAACTCAAACTGACCCATGCACATGCCAACTTATTAAAATGTGTCAATTGAATTACATGGCTCTCCGGCAAAATATTAACATTTCATAAACAATGTAAATTTCAATTTATCTCATAGGATGAAATTATTGTGTCTCAAGTTCTAAGTTATTTTTTACTAACAAGCTTTAATTATAAAGGGGGTCAAATTTTGGCTTTTATTAGTGACAGTGAGCAAGCTTTGGGCCCTGATGATGGATGTGTTTTAGGCCTGCAATGAATTGATGGGCTAACAACGGTTTGGGTAACTTTTGTATAGCATGCTGATGAATCCTCTAAGAGCATCCGTAGCAGACGTGCTAAATGTGCCAAATGCCAAATATTTGGCACATTTAGCACATCAAACACAAAAATAAAGATTTATCAGATGTTGCAAATGTTAAAAATTATGCAACATACTACAGTACCGTCACAAATATGTGACGGTACTGTAGCATGTGGCATAATTTTTTTATGACTTTTTTATTCTCTTTTCTCTCTCACTGGCTCTCTTCTCTCTCACCTATGTTCCTCTCCTCCATTTCTTCCATACCCGTTCCCTCACCATCTGAAGCCGCCGCCGCCGATCTCACCCAACCACCGTTACTATCACGCAGTCGCCGCCGCACGATCTCGCCCAGTAGACGCCGAGCCGATCTCGCCTATCGCACTTGAGAAGTCGCCGGTGCATCTCAATCTCACCTGCCACTGTCTCGCCGTCCAGATCGAGGCGAGATCGAGGCAAATCGGTGGTGGGCGCAACAATTTCTGTTCACATTTTTCCATTTCGGTGGCCGCAACAATTTTGGTGGTGGCCTCTCCTCCATTTTTTCCGTTCATGTTTTTTTTTTTTTTCCTGGTGATTGTGGCCGCAACAATTTTTCTGGATGTTGTTGTAGTTGTAGTTGTAGTTGTAGTTGTCGTTGTCGTTGTCGTTGTCGTTGTTGGTGTTGTTGATGATGATGATGGGGGGATGAATTTAATATATTATTTTAATGTGTAATAAATATTATTTTAATGTATAGAATTGAATGATAGAACATCTGATAAATGAGATGATGTAAAATAATGTGGTAAAATAATAAAATAACGTTTTGGTGTGGCAAAATGACATTTTTTTTTTTTTTGCAACATCTGCTACGGATGCTCTAAACGTGAAGAAAGTACCTCTTGCGTTAATCTCATGAAATTGGCACGTATAAGTCTTTTTCCTAAATGTGAAATTTTTTATTATCTTCTTTATTTTTAACACGAGTTTTGTTTTTTCGTAAATAAAACTTTAAGCGTGAGTTCTGCAATCTCAAGAAATGTTTTTTTTTTTTTCTTTGACAGTATATTTCCACAATAATGTCCAGGGGAAAAAAAGATGATGAAAGAATTAGCAATAAAAATTATGTAAATTAAAATAAAATAAAAAACCTTTATTTGTGCATCGTGCCTCTCTAGTCTGAATGATGTTAAATTGTTAACAACAAGTATTAACAATAATTCTTCTTTAAAAAAAAGTAACAATAATTCATCCCAATAACAACAAAAAAATTGAACAACTTGGATCTGTCCAAACAAGTGATTATAGGGTCCCATATAAATAAATAAGAAATACATTTAGAGTCAAGACTCTGTTTATTTCGTGCTTTTCGATGAAATGATTTTTCGTTTGTTTTTCCTGTCTTTTCATTTGGTTCAACTAAAAACCTAGGATCCCATCTTTCAACACCTCTTTAAAGAAAAAGTCCGGTGTCAGAACACACTCATGTGGTGAGTTGTGATTGATAAAAAGGTGTCTCTATATGGTGAGTTATGATTGGTAGAAGAATGTCCCCACATGAATCCACCAACATTTCTCCACCAACCTCAACTTATCACATAGACGAGTTGTGACACAAATTATGCCACAAATCGTGGCATCAGAACTACTCCTCTTAAAAACATTATTGGCCTTCCTTTATGGATCTATATGGACCATAGGCACTATCAATCAATGGACAAGACCTTAAGAAGACCCTACTTAATAAAAAGATTAAGAGAATGAATATAGCAAGCTAATAAAGCAGAAATGCTAGTACGAATATTCTTTTTCCTCCTGCTGCTAAGGTCAAAATCTCACTTATCAAATATATATATATATATATATATATATTAGAATAAAAAAAAACTATTTTAAAAAAAAAAGGGCTATTAGTTTGGTGGAAACAAAGAACAAAGAGAAACTAAAATATAGTTGTTTCCTTTCATTTTTCTTTTATATATATATATATATATATTGGAATAAAAAAAACTATTTAAAAAAAAAAGGACTATTAGTTTGGTGGAAACAACGAACAAAAAGAAACTAAAATATAGTTGTTTTGTTTCATTTTTCTTTTATATATATATATATATACACACACATATATATATATATAAAGAAAATAAGGATATGTTACGTACTTACGGTAATGGATCAGGTATTGAATTGGTTTACGAATGTGGAGAATTATTTTTTTGAACTTATTTTCTCTTTTTTTATTATGAAAATTAAAAAGAATTAAGTTTGCTTGGAAACGTAAGCGTCCTTATTATACCATATAAGTACATGTGAATTTATACATTAACTAATTTTTGTTATGGGAATTCAATAAATTTCATTCAATAAAATTAAGACAGTACATCAATAGATATAGCATGTTTTAAAAATTACAGATATTCTTCTATCTAAATTACATAATTATCAATACTCAACGCATATTTAGCTAACAAATGTGCAATGTTGTTGCCTCGACAACCCACATGAAAAGTGTCAGTGTCTAAAGCATTGAACTTAGCTGGATACTCCTTGTATATTATTGCCGCAATAGAAGTGAGAGGAGGAGACATCCCAGATCCCTATCATTATTTATATCAAAGCTAATCAATAAGCTAGACACATAATAATAGAGAATATTTTCTTTCAAATCTTCTTCTGAATTTCTAATGGGATTATGCACCATGAGGAAATTTTGATTATATTTTCTATAAACTTCTCTTGGAAACTAAGTAGTCATGAAAAAAAAAATCTATTTTCTGTATTTTTCTTTTACGTCGCTATTATTGATAAATTCTGCTAAACCTTTTCACGTTTCAACAAAACGCAATGCAAGAGTTGACACCATTATTGTGTCTGATTACCCAAATTTAAGAGTCACAGCATCCACCCCCCATTGAAGAAAAAAGTGAACATAAGAAAATGATACCCACCCAAAACCTTTAGCGCACAAAATATAATCATGTTAGAAGCCGAATATTTCTTCCCCCCAATAATATTTAATATACAGTAAGAATCATATTGTAGACCCTACCCACCGACCCTTGAAGATGCTTGATCGCTCTGCTACGACAGTTTTAGAAGAAGACAAAAATTTCTAAGCTCTAACTTTCTGCGTCCACAGTTAATTAGCAAGAAATCATTTTCCACTTTAGGTTGGTACTTTGTTAAAAAAATCACTCGAATTGGAACCGGAAATATAAACAATTCTTCCAGAAGATGGAAAGTGATTGCAAGACATCATTAAGCACAAATGAATGCCTACAAGATTTCGTTGCAGAAGCTAGGAAATGCCTGAAGAGAATGACTTTAGTCAAAATTTGATCCTTTTTATTCTATTGGCAAGTTCTTTTCTTCATCAAATTTGACAAGGTTGCTTAGTCCCTCCTACTCCCCCTACAGTCATTTGATGGATTCTTGAAACGAATTTGGAATCACTTCTCTCATACATTAAAAAGAAATTCATCGAGGTCTTAGCTTAATAATAAAAATCAATTATTATGAAACAGATATCATAAATTTTAAATCCCATCATATCTACAAATAAATAAATAAATGAAGAAAAAATTTGTTCATACAAGTGCTGTCTTCTTTCTTGAGGCATCTCCCCTAGTCACTTATATATATATATATATATATATATATATATAAAGAAAATTCTACTCTAGTCTATTCTAAATGTATATGCGTGTGAAATTCACTTCTGGAGACTTGAATTCCGGCCCTTGCCTCCCACCCCTCACAAGAATTTTTTTACTTCCAGAATGACCATCACGCCATGTGTGATGCTCACTTTCCTTTTTTTTTTTTTTTTATACAAGATAGAATTCTACTCTAGCCTAATCTAAGTGTATGTGTGTGTGAAACTCCCTCTTAGAGACTTGAACTCCGGCCCTTACCCCCTACATCCCACAAGCACTTATATTTGTGAAGTAACTATCGTAATAACGCATACTATTTAATGGCAAATTAATTAGGAAGCCATATGACTCCCAAGTCGTAATAACACGGTTACAAAGCCCAAATTCCTACAAATGGTAACCTCAAAAAAAAGTTTTTCTTTTCTTTTTTGCTAAGGCAGAATGTGTAACATAAAACATTAATTGAGGTTCCCTAAATGACGCATACTATTTAATTGATTTGAAGCGGAGATCACCCAAGATGAATTACAGCCATGAGGACTCTCAGCTCAACTCTCACCATAGCAATTGTTATGTCATTGCTATTGGCCACTTGGGAATCTGGCATGGCTGCCACTTTGGTTGTAAGCAATCAACAACATAAGGCACAGGACACAGTTTATGTTAGTTGCAGTGGCAATTGGGCCTATGAAGTTTCGAAACATATACCCCCAGGCAGTAAGATTTCAATCCCGCTGCCACCCATCACTAAAGGCACTGTTGGAATATTAGGAACAACAGGCACTAATTGGCCACCGATGGTTTACTGCGTGGCAAAACACAATGAGGTATCCCAGCACTGGCAATTCCTGTACTCATCATTAGCGCCCAAAGATAACCAATTATGCAAGAATAAGTGCGTTGTAAAAGTTACAGAAGAAGGCTTTTTCAAAAGGAACGAGAAGAAGCAATGGGAGTTCATTCCCTCTAAGATAATTCAACCCTAGTTTGTGCTGCCTTTTTCAAATGAAAGTATCACAAGGGCTTGTTTTCTTAGAGAATAAACAAGATTATTGTGAATCAAAAGTTGAGTAGGTAACTCAAGACTAATTTTTTTTTCTTTAGTTTCTTTTTTCTGAGAGAATAAACTAGATTAATTAATTGTTGTGGATTACAAGGCCTAAACCTTGCAACCAACAGGTCATTGATCATTAAAATCAAAAGTAAATATTGTGGTTTTAATTGGTTGGTATATCCTGATGTTTCAAACAGAGTCCTTCAAGGTTTAAATTCCCCCCTTTAACTATCGAATTATAAAATATATATATATATATATATTATAAAAAGTAATTGTGGTTTCAGTTGGCAATAGGTATAGAGATATGCAGCGACGCGTAGCTGCAATTGTGCTTGTTGAAAGCTCAGATTTGTGTTAATAAATCCAAGAGCTGTTTAGACCCCCAAATAAAAGGATTATGACTCGATTGATTTTACACTAACTTAATATTAAGTGCGGAATAGTGTAAATGCGAGCGAATAAATAAACAAACTACTTTAACCGATAATCAATAAAACACAACAGTAAATTGAAAGGTAAAAGAGTAGGGAAGAAGAATGCAAACACAAGATAACACTCTGATATGTTATCGAAGAGGAAATTGAAGTATTCGGCGTAAAACCTCTCCGCCACCCTCCAAGCGGTAATCGATCCACCAGAGAATAAGTTGGAGTACACAAATAACAAAAGACCCTCCAAGCTTAGTCTACCCCATGTACTAGAGCCCTCCAAGCTCCTGCTACCAATTGACTTCGCTAAGCCTTGTTTTCTCTAACTCTCCAGATCACGCAATTCAGCCCGATTGCATCCGCCAAATATATGGCTTCTTCCAATGCTTCCCAACAGCTCCAAAACCTTACTTTTCACTCAAGATGAGTGTGGTAAGTGTTTGGGCTATCAACCTCTCAAGGATTTAGAAATGGAGAGGTAAGAGTTGAGGAAAACCACAATGGATTGTGTAGAGATATGTGGGTATAAAAATCTCTAACTCTCAAAGGTTTTGTGGCTAGGGTTTTCTCTCAAAAGCTATCTATATCATCTGTGGATAACGTGGGTATATATAATGTGGGTACAGAAAGTGTGTATCAAATAGTACAGACTAGCAGAACAGAATGTTTCGCGAATGTCTCGCGGGAAGGCCTTACCCGTGAGCTACTCGTGAAACACAGCTGTCTTCATCTGTCCTGACTCTTCACATTCTAGTCATGTGCAGGGCACATGTATTACTTCACGGGATGCTTAGTCGTGAGCTACCCACGAAAACTCTTCTGTCTTCAATTGCTTAAATCTTCACACACTCTCTCTCTCTATCACACAACCCTTACAATTAAATCCCACAATAAATACAGGGTATAAAAAGATTAAATAAAATTATAATCAAATTTAACACAGAATTAAAGCCAACAAAACACAAAGTTGTAAATTACAACTTTACAATCTCCCTCTTCGGCTATTCCATGGCAAAACCCCTAAAACAGACTCTAGACTTAGACATGAGTTTGGGAACAATGGTAAAACTCACTCACACCTACTCTAGAAGCTATGAAGCACTTGCATGTATATACCTCTGACCTGAAACACTTGCACACAAACAAAACTTTCATTAAGCTTATGACAAGTTGAATACAAGGTATGTATATAGGCAAGAATAAGTGCGATCAAGTTCATGAACACAAAATAACATGTATGCATAGCTTGATCAAAAACAAAACAGTCATTAAAGAATGACTTCAATGAACATTTAGCTAGTAAATGCTAATCTGGACACGCAATGCAATAAAAACCAATTCACAGTGATCAATAGCATGTCCAACACACAACCAATGCAAAATACATGAAATATTTGCATCTAGGATACAAAATCCTACTAGGGTACAAGTGTGAGGTACTTTAGACATATTATCAATATCTTAAAAGTACAAAAAAATGCTACAAAGCATTGGGATAAACACAAGTACTGAATATTAAACTGAAAGATAAATTCAAAGTACTTAAAGCTTTAAAAGAAAGCAATAACAACAATAATCCAAGAGTTATATGTGCTGAAAAAATTTAAACCAAAACATAAATAAAGCTAAACCGCCTGTGATGAACCAATGGATCTAAGATCTAAGCTATGCTCCCCCTCAACTATGCCAGCTCCCCCTCAAAATTTTCCCCCCCTTTTTTACCGGAATGGCCAAAGATTCTAGAACTGGTCAGACTCTAAATCTGATCCCTGGTCCACGGACAAATCATCTATCTGTGAGGATAAAGCTGTGATTTGACCTTGAATATAGGCAAACTGGTCCGCGGTGTGCTGCACATAGGAGTCAAGCATGGTAAACATCTAGTCCACTCTAGCTAGGAGGTGATCAAGTCTGTCTGGTCCTCATGCTAGTGCTGAAGATGATGGCTGAGCTAAAGTCTTTGGTACAGAAGTGAATCTATCACTCTCCTCCTCTATATCTCCTCCTCTATATCTCCTCCCTCTTCCTCAACACGATCTCTCGGTATTTGAGACACACCGGTTTTCGATCCTCGAATGTGAGCTGTACTACGAGTCACCGTGTGTGCACCAATGGGATAGTCTCTTTGTACTACGGTGAGGCCGCTCGGAAGTTTGAGCTTTGCCTTTGCAATAAGGCCCATAATGAAAGAGGGGAATGGCATGACTGTTCTGGAGTTTCGCTTTTTAATGCTCTTGGTTAAGAGGTGGAAGATGTGTCCACAAAATCAATCTCCTTGTGAGTGAAGAGATCATACAAGAAGATTGTCCTTGGAGCGAACAATGTCGTCAGGTTGGTGACCAGATACAAATTGTGGATCACCACATAAGCCAAAGTTCTCATCTCCGGATTGAATGGAATTGTGTTCATGGAGGACTTCTTAAGTGTGCCACCAAGAATGGTCACCATCTCCTTTATAGATTCCAAGCGATCATCATATTGCATCGTAATTGGCTGTGAAGGAGGACGAACTTTCAAGAACTCTTGAATGCTTTCCCTTGTGATCACAAATTCTTTGTGTCTCACCCAGCAATTAATGTGGTCTCCATCCACACTAGCATTTGAGAAGAATTATTTGATGATTTTCGAGAACACAACTCCACTCGAATTCAACAGCTTCGCCCACATCCTTTCCTTGAACACTGCAAGTATGCAAGTGTCTTCAAGGGTATCCAATTTGACGACCCTTTCCATGATAATTGTTGCTTTTTTGTAGTAGACATTGTAAGCCATATTTGCCTCAACAGACTTGAAGTTGTCAGAATCTGTGCAAGCACGCTTGGTGGATTCCTTGGATGCTGAATGTTTGGTAGGAGACATCTGCACATGTACACAGAAAACAAAGAAAAGAAACAGGTGAAAAAACACAAAAACAAAACACAAAACTTGATTAGATTCAAGTTAGTCCAAAACATAAGTATAAATACTCAAAACAGAACACAAACAATGTTAAAGCAGCATGCTATCAGTGCTAAAAATGTACACATGAGCAAAATGCAAGAAATTTGCAACTGTGCATGTGTGTGCCTGGGCTGGGCATGTGCTGATGCATGTGAGTGTAGTAGGTGATGCATAGGGTGTGCCTAATGGGTGCCTAGTGTGTGCCTGGCGTGTGCCTAGTGTGTACATGGCATGGCATTGAGGCAAAAATTGGGCAAAGGGTGTAGAACACACAATCATTGACCAAAACATGTTAAACATGGTCAATCAAGAGTAAACCCAAGCATTGGAACTCAGTTGAGTCCAATTCAACACAAAATTGTCACATGGACATTCTATCAAACACATAGCATGCGACAATGCACTACACCGATGAACAATGCATGAACATAAGTGAAAACGCCTCAATACATGATTAGAATGCCTCATGGGGCCAACACAGATGCAAAAAGATCAAATGGGACTCAGCCCAATCAAAATTTTGAAAAAATTTTCACAAAAATAAGAACCCTAACCCCTTTTATGAAAAATCCCCAAATTTGAAAAACACAAACTTAATTTTCTGCATAATCTCTAAAAAACATGAAGAAAATGTTTTAGAAAACATACCTTGAAGTTGGAAAAGCAGAAAATAGGCTGAGAGAGATGGGGTTTGAAAGAAAAGATGTTTTGGGTTGGACAAGGTTTGAGAGAGGCCATGCAAGGGAAGTTAAGAGTATTTGAAAACATGTCACATCTGCTACATAAAAACTGAAAACAGGCGTTTTTTGCGAGTTAGGCAGTTGTGATATTAGTCGCAAGACACACTGAAGCATTCGCGAGAAGCCTTTAGTTGTGAAACAGTCGCGATACAGTTGCAATAGCCTCTGTATGAAAATGAAAAATTCCAGTTTTTGCCTAAAACCATTTCGCGAGAAGAGTTTAGTCGCAAAATGCTCGCAAGGCAGTAGCGAGACTCTCTGTAAGAAAATGTGACTTTTTAATTTCCCTAAAGCATGTTTCGCAGGAAGCTCTAAGTCGCGATCTTCTCGCAAAACAGCCTCTGAACCAGTTTTTGAAGAAAAACACAAAAATGCATTTTAAACAAAAACTAAAAGCATGAAAGATTAAAATCACTTTCAAAAACATATAAATCACTCAAAAATCTTTTTGGGTTTGATCGGCAAGCAATTGAGCATACACATCACATTTGAACATATACAATCACACAAATAAGATACGGATTAATTGAATCAAAGTCTTATGTGTTGTGGGTGAGTATCAAATGTGGAATAGTCCTTGACCAGAGTGAAGCTTCAATGATTAATTCAATCAAGTCATGCACAGCTGATACTAAGTCAAGAGGTCTATCTCAATTATAGAAATGAACATATATGACCTCCCACAAGAACATGATTACAAATCTTAAAAGCTTTTCATTGGGCTTCTGCATAAATTATAACATTTGATCCTTTAGAGCAATACATCTCATTTTTGGAGATTGGTGCTTGAAATTTTGGATATTTCAACATTGAGAGATTGCCTTTGGCTATTTGAGCACCATACATTTCAATAGAAAAGTCGCTTTTCCTTTTTCCTAATCAAATACTAGTATGTGCGACAGGCTTTTACAGCTCATAATCTCTTTTCATTTTGAGATTTACATTTGGTGAGTTCTATTGCAAAAACATAAAAATAAAGGTGGGAAGAGATATAAGCACAAGTCTATGCAAGTATCAAGACCATCAAGACTATTGACTAATCATTCATGACAAGCTTGAAGATCTATTTACAACAATCACACATAGTATTCAAGATTTCTCCCACAAAAAGATATGTGCATACAAAACAAGCTAGGCTCATAAATACACTACGCCATAAGTACGAAGGTACTAGGCCAAACTCACATGTAATAAACACAACACAAGCGATCAAAATTTTTGAAGATTTTTCAATTTTTATGGGTTTTTGAATTTTTGAACACACTCAAAAACAAAACAAGAAAAGTAAGATGAACAAAAACATCAAGAACAAAAACAAGCTTGAAAAGAAAACAATGATCTACTTAGACAGGTGTGACCTATACAATCTGTATACAATGATGAGTATGAGATCACATAAGAGATAAAAGTCAAGGAATGATACCGACACCAATGGTCTTACGCAAAGACTCAAACCGTGGACCATCAAGAGGTTTCGTAAATATATCTGCCTTCTGGTTGTCGGTGTTTATAAACTCTAGACACACAATCTTCTCCTCCACCAAGTCCCGAATGAAATGATACCGAATCTCGATATACTTTGATTTCAAGTGTTGAACTGGATTTTTCGACAGGCTTATGGCACTCGTGTTATAACAGAACAAACACATAGTGTCTTGAGTAATTCCATAGTCATGTAATAGCTTCTTCATCCACAAAAGTTGCGCATAGCAACCCCCCGCTGCAATGTATTCAGCTTCAGCCATTGATAGAGAGACTGAATTTTGCTTTTTGCTCATCCACGACACCAAATTATTACCAAGATAATAACAGCCACCTGAGGTGCTTTTTCTATCATCAATGCACCCGACCCAGTCAGCATCCGAATATCCAGCTAAGTACTCATTCGAGTCTCTTGAATACCAAATTCCATAGTCAGATGTACCATTTATATAACGAATAATTCGTTTTACAGCTGTCAAGTGGGACTTTTTTGGTACTGCTTGAAATTGTGCACACACTCCTACACTAAAGGCAATATTCGGTCTACTTGCAATGAGGTAGAGAAGACTGTCAATCATGCTTCAATAGAGTGTTGGATCTACTTCCACACCGGCTACATCAAGACTTAATTTTGCAGAGTGGAAGTATGCTTCTTGGAGTCTAAACCAAATCTCTTAACAAGATTTTTGGCATACTTCTCTTGAGATATGAATATTCCATCTTTCCGTGCTTTACTTGAAGCTCTAGGAAGTAGTTCAGCTTTCCCACCATACTTATTTCAAACTCTTTTTTCATCTCTTCTGAAAATTCTTGAGCAAGTTGATCAATTGTGGATCCAAAGACAATGTCATCCACGTATACTTGAGCCACAGGGAGGGATTTCTCATCTCTTTTAACAAAGAGTGTTCGATCGGCTTGACCTCTTTTGAAACCATGATCTAAAAGATACATGGCCAGTCAATCATACCAAGCCCTTGGTGCTTGCTTCAACCCATATAATGCCTTTTTTAGTTTTAGCACATGATCCGGAAAATGAGGGTCTTGAAAACCTTTTGGCTGCTCAACGAACACTTCTTCGTTCAAAAATCCGTTTAAGAAGGCACTCTTCACATCTATTTGATATAACTTGAACTTCATGATACATGCTATGGAGAGAAGAATTCGAATTGATTCTAGTCTTGCTACCGAAGCAAATGACTCAACAAAATCAACGCCTTCAACTTGAGTATATCCTTGAGCTACCAATCTAGACTTGTTTCGAACAACTTCACCATCTTTATCAGTCTTATTCTTGAAAATCCACTTGGTGCCGATTACATGTGTATCTTTGGGCCTCAGTACCAGCTCCTATACATCGTTTCTAACAAATTAATGCAACTCTTGATGCATGGACTCTACCCAATTCTCATCTTTCAAAGCTTCTTCCACTTTCTTAGGTTCGAATTGAGCAAGATAACAGTTGTATGTCACACGATTCACACTATATCCCGATCCTTTTCTTAACCGAAGTCCCTCATCTAAATCACCAATGATGTTGCTAGTGGGATGATTGAGCGTTACTCTTGATGATGGTTTCTTGGAAGTTGAGGGTTCCTCATTACGCAAGATTGGAGGTTGTACTTCCGGAGGGGTGAGAGGGCTTGAAGATCCTTGAGTTGATCTAGTCTCCCTTCTTAATATAAGAGGTGTAGACTCCTTTTCCGGTGATTCTCTCTCACCTTGAGATATGTCGTCGTCACCCTCACTCTTCTTAAGGCATGGTCTTTCGCCATCCTCATCAACATCCTTTTCTAAGATGGTGTCATTTATGACCACATTTATTGATTCCATCACTGTCTTAGTGCGCTTATTGTACACTCTATATGCTTGGCTATTTGTGGAGTATCCTAGGAAGATTCCTTCATCACTTTTAGCATCAAACTTTCCAAGATTCTCTCTATCATTGAGAATGTAGCACTTGCTTCCAAATACTCTAAAGTATTTCACCTTCGGCTTCTTTTCCTCCAAATTTCATATGATGTCTTCTTTGTCCCTGCTTGAAAGAAAATCCTATTCCCAATGTGACATGAAGTATTCACTGCTTCAGCCTAAAACTTCTGTGGAATGCTTTTGTTGAATAACTTTACTCTCGCCATCTCTTAGATCACCCGATTCTTTCTTTCAACCACCCCATTCTGTTGTGGAGTCTTTGGTGCTGAAAATTCCCTTTTGATACCATGCTCATTACAAAATGCTTCAAATTTTGTATTGTCAGACTCCTTCCCATAATCATTTCTAATTTTGACTATGGGAACTCCCTTTTCATTTTGAATCCTCTTGCATAATCTTTCCATCTTGTCGCATGCTTCCGACTTCTCTCTAAGGAATTCTACCCAAGAATACCTTAAGAAATTGTCAACTACCACCATAATATATCACTTTCCACCCATGCTTTCTGTTCTTGTTGGACCCATTAGATCCACATGGAGTAAGTCCAAGGGGTGAGAGGTAGTGACTACATTTACTTTAGGATGAGTTGACTTTGTTTGTTTTCCCATTTGACATGGACCACAAACATTCTTCTCAATTTTTTCAAACTTTGGCAAACCCACCACTGTATCAAGCTTTAAGATTTTTGCCACTTGTTTATAGTTTGCATGCCCAAACCGTTAATGCCATAACTCCAATAGGTTTACTCAAGCACTTCGACATGCTATGCTTGGTTTGGGAATAATACCATAGCAGTTGTCGGTGGTCCTAAGTCCCTTCAACACTTGAACACCTTCTTCATTTAGGATTAGACATCCTTTCTTTGAAAATTGAACTAGGAAGTCTTCATCACATATTTGAGTGATACTTAACAAGTTCACTTTCAATCCTTTAATATACAGAACATCAGTCAATAAGGGCAATCCCAGAATATCAACGGTTCCTTTTCCAAGAACTTGTGAGTGGCTACCATCTCCAGATGTCACAAAGCCATCTTCCTTCTCTTTAAGAGTTTTGAACAAGGATTTATCTCCAGTCATATGCCTTGAGCAGCCGCTGTCAAGATACCACAAACATGAATTAAACACTTTTAATGCGGTATGAACAAAAAGACAAGCATAAGAAAGGCATTCTTGACCATCAAAGCAAAACTCATCTTTCTTTGCTTCATTCATTGATGAGTGAAGCTTTCTTTTCAGGCAATCAAGTTTATCACACAAATGTCTATTCCTTCTCTTATATTTATCGATTAAGGAATTCGACTCACACAAGCTATAGTGAATATCATGATTCCTATGAACTAAGAATTTCAGCATGTGTATAAACATCCTAGCATGTTTCTTTGATTTGAATAACTCTAACAACTCATTACTAGGACAGTCTCCAAATATGCTCATAGAGTCATTATCACAAACACCTTTGCTATGCTTCATGTTGGCCTTTGCCATGTCACTATCCATAATCAAGGAAGGGGTCCAGGATCACACTCAGGTAATAAAACCACAGCAAGTGTACTCGCTCTGATACCAATTGAAAGCTCGGATTTGTGTTAATAAATCCAAAAGCTGTTTAGACTCCCAAATAAAAGGATTACGGCTCGATTTATTTTACACTAACGTAATACTAAGCGTGGAATAGTGTAAATGCGAGCGAATAAACAAACAAACTACTCTAACCCATAATTAATTAAACACAGTAGTAAATTGAAAGGTAAAAGAATAGGGAAGAAGAATGCAAACACAAGATAATACTCCGATGTGTTATTGAAAAGGAAACCGAAGTACTCGGCGTAAAACCTCTCCGCCGCCCTCCAAGTGGTAATCGATCCACTAGAGAATAAGTTGGAGTACACGAATAACAAAAGACCCTCCAAGCCTAGTCTACCCCATGTACTCGAGCCCTCCAAGCTCCTACTACCAACTGACTTCGCCAAGCCTTGTCTTCTCTAACTCTCCGGATCACGCAATTTAGCCCTATTGCATCCGCCAAATATATGACTTCTTCCAATGCTTCCCAGCAGCTCCAAAACCTTACTTTTCACTCAAGATGAGTGTGGTAAGTGTTTGAGCTATCAACCTCTCAAGGATTTAGAAATAGAGAGGTAAGAGTTAAGGAAAACCACAAAAGATTGTGTAGAGATATCTGGGTATAACAATCTCTAACTCTCAAAGGTTTTGTAGCTAGGGTTTTCTCTCAGAAACTCTCTATATCATATGTGGGTAATGTGGATATATATAGTGTGGGTACAAAAAATGTGTATCAGATAATACAATCTGGCAGAACAGAATGTTTTGCGAGTGTCTCGCGGGAAGGCCTTACCCGCAAGATACTTGCAAAACACAGCTGTTTGACTCTTCACATTCCAGTCATGTGCAGGGCACATGTATCACTTTGCGGGATGCTTAGTCGCGAGCTACCCGTGAAAACTCTTCTATCTTCAATTGCTTGAGTCTTCACACTTTCTCTATTACACAACTCTTACAATTAAATCCCACAATAAATACAGGGTATAAAAAAAATTGAATAAAATTATAATCAAATTTGGCACGAAATTAAAGCCAACAAAACACATAGTTGTAAATTACAACTTTGCACTTGTAATCCTAGCACGACCTGCCTGCCACCGTCCTTTTCATGGAGAAATGCTAGAGCACGTTCGTCAAAATTCCACAATGGCGCCCAGTCCATGATTAGATGGTAGAAACCTAACCCAACTCTCAGTGAGGTAAACTTGAGTTGACCCTTCTATATTCAAGGCCAAACAATCCGTTGTTTTCATCCCAAAAGCTTATTACTTGGAGACATAAAGTTCCTTCTTTTCTCCTTTACGTGGAAATAGACACATGAAAAGGACCATAATGCTTGTTATGCCTTATCTTAAAGGGCTTTTGCCACACATTTCTGTCATTACTTGTCAACTTCCCACCAAAATCTTGAGTAGGGGTAAACCGAATGTAGTTGAAGTGACCAGTTAGGCAAAAAGCAGCAGTTGGAAAACTAAGATGTAATTTTTGTCTCGAACTTAAAATTCTTAAATGTTCTATGAATTTCCTTTATTCCATTTTACTTTTTAGAGTTTGCGTATCCTTGACTCTTAGATCTTATCATGCTATGCATAATAATCATTTTTGTTCACCCCCTCTGCAATCAGAAAAGTACGCGCATTCTGTTTTATGGCAATACCCGTGGCAATAAGGGCATTGATTAGTTTACATGAAACTGTTCATGTAAAGCTTCATTGTAGGCAAAAATGTGGCTAGTATTTGCCTCTTTAGAAGAAAGTATACAATTCTTATAACTAGAATGTACACTTTACATGCATGAATAGTGTAACATAAAAATAGTTTTTTTTTTTTAATGTCAGTTATTTATGCTCAATTGCTCATCATTCAAATGTGGGCATAAACTAAGCCTTGGCTGAATTGTAGTTGTTATCCCAAAGGATGTAACTATTATGATTCTGCTGTCCCACATGGCTTAATTAAGTGTAAGCTTAATTATGTGTAAATAAGCTCTTGGTCACCCTCTCCTTGCAAGCTGGTTTTTAAGAGTGAGTTCTATCGATGGGTTTATATCATTGGCGTCAAAGTTATCTACCATGTCAAATAGTCAGACACAGCTCATTGAGTATGGGATCAAATGAGTTGCAGCTTTGTGGTCGGATCTCGAAGGGGGCGATCTAGAGGCTAGATTAAAATGTCTAACTAAGTCATTGAATAACTGATAGGTGAGTGGAGCCACCAAAAAAGAGAAAATGCTACCATCAGGTTAGTGTCAATAGAGTAAGTCGTCGTGGACATCGGCTGCAGAGCATGGTGGTATATTATGATCCTAGTGTCCCACATGGTTTAAGTAAAAGCTTAATCATATATATATATATATATATATATATATATATATATATATATATATAAGCTATTGGGAATCCTCTTATTGCAAGCCGATTTGCAAGAGTAAGTTCTACCCATAGGTTTGTATCACACTGCTCCTTTTACCCAATCTTAGGGCAAAAAGAAGAAGAATAAGAAGAGTGAGCAGAAGAGCATCATTTCTTTTGTTCCCATCCATGATTGTTAGGACACAAGGGTAACTAGCCTTTTATATTTTGTCCTTTTTCCTTGTTGAATTAGGAGTTTAGATTTTTTTTTTTTTTTTCCTTTTCTAGTTGAATTTGGATTTTATTTATTTTTCTTTTCCTAATTACGTTGTTTTTCTTTTCTCTAAAGAATTAGGTCTTTTTTATAACTCTTTTTTCTTAAAGGACTACGAGATAATATCTTCCTATATATACTGTTTAGAAGGAGGTGGTTATTCTTAAATTATTATTTATAAAAAAAAATAAAAATAAAAACTTCTTTTGAGGGGTTTTCTATATTCGTTTACTTGCTAGCCTAGTGTTCTTGTATCTAACAATATCAAACTTAGATTTTTGTACCTTGTCAGAGTAAGGAACCATGGCATGTCAGCTTAGAATAGATTCCATATTGAGAGAGTTAAAAAAACACTATCTCGTTGGAAGATTCTGTTTCTTCAAATAGACTCTAGTTTTTCCCCTTTTCGAATGGTAAATATTTCTCGAACATGGCTTGTGAAATGAACCCACGTTTGAGTTGTATTGTGGTAGAGTCAAACATGGGATGCAATTTGGATTTATGAAATTTACTCTCCATTGAATAGCTAAATCTAAGGGGAATATGAGGGTCAATGTACCCTGCCCAAATTTACTACTTTGTAAAGTCATTTACACTAAAAATATAACCAATTACTAATGTAATATCAATTTTTTGGGGAGCGGTGGCGGACCCATTAAGTGGCCAAGGGGTTTTATAAATATTATGGTTTCAAAAACCAAATTGGGGCAAAAACCATTTTTACCTCTGATTCCCGGATCAATCTGATTTTTGACCAATTTTCATCAATTTTGAGAGTTTTTACTTTTTACCGGATCGGACTGGTGCTCGGTTCCTGGTTGAACCAGTCAAACTGACCAATTTGGTCTGGTTTTTAAAACTCTTCAAATTATCTCCATAAATAAAAAAAATAAAAAAAATTATACTAGTTCATAACCCACAATCTTATTCCAATTAGTAACTTTCTAGCCAATTAAAATGTTAAAATAAAATAATACAAAACTAAAGTGTCTTAATTCTCTCGTGATTAACCAAAAAAATAAAAAGACAATTTTCTTTTATACCGTGTCGTGCTTAGCCTAGACTAATATAGGATAGTGTTTTTTTTTTTTTTTTTTTCATACTTAGCTTTTGCAAGTTGTGATCATTAGCTGAACCATGTCTCACATCTTTTATGTCACGATATCGCTCTTCAATATCAGGCCATAGAAAGAATACGTATGTTTCTTCCCAATTGCTCTCTTTCTTTTTCCCTGATGTTTTAAATGTCCGTGTCTCTAAATTTGAAATTGATTTTGAAATATGCTATATTAATCCTCGCGGCTAAGTTAATTTTAAGTTTTTAACACTAAACTAATCAATATAGTCCAAGTGTAAATGACTTAACCAGTTTCCACACAAACTAACTACACTACACAAGACATGGCAATATGGTAGAGCAAAGGAAAAAAAGGGAAAGCAAGCAAACCACACTAAACACCAAGACATGTTTAAGAAGTGGAAAACCTGAGCCCCATGCATAAAAACCTCTCCCCCGATCACCCTTCAAAAATCTCCACTAGACAGGATAGTTGCAGTACCATAGGACACTAAGAACCCTCCAAGTCCAAATGCCTACATGTACGTCAGCCCTCAAAACTCAAGCTAGTAACCAACTCCTCCAAATCCCTTCTCTTTCTACCTTACCAAAGACCCTCCATTGAAGCACCAATGGAAACACCACCATTGAAGATTGGATTTGAATGTGGCTTCTCAAGTTTCCATAGCCTTTCTCTCATTCACAAGGTCTGTGTTTATGGGTGAGAAGGTGTTTACAATATTTCAATCAATACAATGAATGAGATGGAAAAGAGAGGTTAGATTGGTTTTTCTCAAAGCAAAATGGCTCTCTTTCTTCATACACTATGATAGGCTTCTCTTAGATTTCTCTTCTATGTTTTCTAGGTTTTGTATCACCCTTATTTGACGCATTTACCACGTCTCATAGCTATTTGTGTGTGTGTGTGCGCGCACGCACACGCTGGCAAATATACATTGGACAGGTGCTATTTAGAATGTAGAGTACAGGAATTGTGCAACCGCAACCTTGTCGCCCCCTAAGGTCACATGGGGGTCGCGAGATGCACGTCTGCATCCTCATCCAGACCACCTATCACGTGGAGCTCGCGGGTCACCTAGGTTGCCTCCTAGTCGCCTCTAGGTCGCAAGATCTCTGGTTGATACAGCTTTCCAAGGTTGAGGAAGAGATTTAGGTACATCTACCCCAAATTACATTAAATCCCAGGAAAAATACATCAAACACAAAATGCAATACAAAAAACTTTTGTCACTAAATAAAACCAACAATAAAATATTTCTCAAATTTCCTTTGGTTTAAGGAAAAATTTATAATTCTTAATTCTCATTCATATAAGATTTTATTCAAAATAATGTAATATTTTCAACATATTAAGCTAAATTAATGATTTATAAAATCTCATCTTATTAAATCATACTAATATTACCGAAAACTAGGATTTTATTATTAATCCTTATTGTAATTTAACTTTTAAAATTTAGGCATGTACAATTTTAGAACTATTCATTATATTACTTAAAAGAAAATGTGATGCCCCAATTTGATTGATTGTGTGATGTGTGTGGGTGTGTGATGAGTCCCACATCGGGTATTTACTGGGTAGATCTAGGCTTTATTAACAACTACATGGAGTCTCAATTGTGACTAGTCCTTTTGAGGTATGGCGCAAATGTGGCTAGCGTTTTTCCTTAGGTCGTTACATATGGTATCAGAGCTGACCCGGTAACCCCATGTGGGCTCGGAGACACTACCCCACAAAGTGGATCCTAACAAGGACGTTAGGGATTTAAGTGGGGGAGATTGTGATGCCCCAATTTGATTAATTGATTGTGTGATGTATGTGGGTGTGTGATGAGTCCCACATCGGATATTTACTAGGTAGATCTGGGCTTTATTAACAACTACAAGGAGCTTCAATAGTGACTAGTCCTTTTGAGGTATAGCGCAGATGTGGCTAGCGCTATACCTCAAAAGGACTAGTCACTATTGAAGCTCCTTGTAGTTGTTAATAAAGCCCAGATCTACCTAGTAAATATCCGATGTGGGACTCATCACACACCCACATACATCACACAATCAATTAATCAAATTGGGGCATCACAATCTCCCCCACTTAAATCCCTAACGTCCTTGTTAGGGTCCACTTTGTGGGGTAGTGTCTCCGAGCCCACATGGGGTTACCGGGTCAGCTCTGATACCATATGTAACGACCTAAGGAAAAACGCTAGCCACATCTGCGCTATACCTCAAAAGGACTAGTCACAATTGAGACTCCATGAAGTTGTTAATAAAGCCCAGATCTACCCAGTAAATACCCGATGTGGGACTCATCACACACCCACACACATCACACAATCAATCAAATTGGAGCATCACAGAAAATATGTTGACACTTAAAAGAAAATATGTTGACAATTTAAAAAGTAATACATCTTTGAATTCTACGACTTAAAATTCAATTCCAAAAGAGTGCCCTAGGAATTTCCATTGACAAATTTTTTTTTTCCAGACAATTTGATTGTCTCTATTGAAAGCGAAAGGGTGAGAACTTTAGTCCAAATTTGATACTTTATTAGTTTAGTTCTCTAAAAGAGCTTAGACTACAGTTTTAATTGAGCATATTTAGTTTTTGTGGTTTTATATCCTTTTATGTTTACATAGTATCTTGGTTTTATTTCCTTTTATGCTTACATAGTATCTTCATGATAAATGATCATTGATAAGTGAAAAAAAAAAATCTAACATTATCAAGTTTGATAAACCCTTTTTGTTAATATGTATTTTGCATCTTGAACTATGTTTATATTTTTATATACAACTATATATAAATTGGGCACCATGCATAAAATAATTTACTTTTATGCAAGTAAGAACAAAAGGTTGATTTAATGTATGAATAAATAAATTAGAACAAATAAACTCACTTGTTAGATGAGCAAAATAAAATAATAAAAACTTGTCGAGGCTAGTGTTTGACATTATATTTTTAAAACAAATTTCACCCCTCACAATAATGTTCCAAGTTTCTTCAATGTTTATCTCCTAGGATACAATGATCAACAACACACAAAGAAACACAACAATCTTCATGCACAATGTAATCTCTCTCTCTCTCTCTCTCTCTCTCTCTCTCTCTCTCTCTCTCTCTCTCTCATGAAATAAGGATGAAAAAGGGGTGGAAAAAAAGGTATATGGAGTGAAATTAGAATACCTATTTATACACACACCCACAAGTTCAAAATAGGTGCAAAACTAACATACACAAAATAAAATTAAGGCAAAAAAACCCATGTTCGTCCCTATATTTTCACACAATTTCCACTTTGATCCCTATCTTCTTTTTTTCCACCGCTTTTAGTCCATATTCTAGAAAACGCGTCTCGTTTTAGTCCTTTCCGTTAGTGCCCTAATGGCCTCATCCTACGTAGCAAACGGAACTATTAAAATAATAAAAAAAATTATTTTGGCATTAAAAAATGCCACGTCAGCATCTAAATTAAAAAAAATTAATTTATTAATTTTAACTAAATAAAAAAAATTAAAAACAGAATTAAAAACCAAAAATCACATGAATTGAAATCTAAGTGTGTCTTGAAGAAGAACAACAAGAACACAAACCCAGATCTAAGAACACAAACCCAAAAATTAAAATCCAAAAATTAAAAATTTCAAAATCACCAATTTCTCAAACCCAGCAAAATCATCAAATCCTAAAACCCCAAAGTACCAAATCAATCCAAAAATACAACACAACCACGTCTGAAGCAAGCCACGAACCCAGGGACAATCACAATGACCAAACCCACCAATAAATCACAAATCAAACCACAAATGAAGAACCAAACCACGAAGTAAGCCACAAACCAAACCCAAATCGGAAGCACCGACCACCGCCACCTTGACCCAAATTGGAAACACAGCCCAACAAAAATTAACCCATGAAACCTAACGGTCATGGCACTCACACTTCATCCACTGTAGTCGGTGTATATGTCAAGGATGCAAGCCTCTATGGTCTAGGCACAGGCACCGCACATGGTGGCATGCCATCAGCACATATTGCCATGTACAAGGTGTGCTGGGTTAATGGTTGCAATGACGTAGACGTTTTGGCTGCGTTTGATGAAGCCATTGCTGATGGGGTGGACTTGATATCAGTCTCCATAGGCGATCCATCGTTGCAAAAGAGGAAAAGATCCGGATGATTCGATCTGGTCAAAACTCGATTATATGTTGATCGAGGTCGTTAGTCAACTCCCTTGCCAATCGGCTATCCAATGGTGGCGTCGTTGACTTGAGGTTTGACCGACGAGAGTTGTAGTGGAACAAGCTTTTGGTCGGAGAAGAGCTCGTCGGCAAGGAGCATGGCCACCGGATCTGGGTTTGCTTGAGGTGGGTTTGCTAGGTTCAACTTGCTTGAGATGGGTTTTTCTGACTTTGAGAATTTTTTTGTTTGGATTGGTTGTGTTGTATTTTTGGATTGATTTGATACTTTGAGGGTTTAGGATTTGATGATTTTGCTAGGTTTGAGAAAATGGTGATTTTGAGATTTTTAATTTTTGGATTTTAATTTCTAGGGTTGTGTTCTTAGATTTGAGTTTGTATTCTTAGATCTTGGTTTGTGTTCTTGTTGTTCTTGTTCAAGACACACTTAGATCTCAATTCATGTGATTTTTGGTTTTTAATTCTGTTTTTAATTTTTTTAATTTAATTAAAATTAATAAATTTTTTTTTTTTAATTTAGATGCTAAAGTGGCATTTTTAAATTCAAAAATAAATTTTTTATTATTATTTTAATAGTTCCATCTGCCACGTAGGACGGGGCCGTTAGGGCACTAATGGAAAGGACTAAAACAAGAAGCATTTTTCAGGATAGGGACTAAAAGTAGTAGAAAAAAAAATATAGGGACCAAAGTGAGAATAGTGTGAAAATGTAAGGACGAAAATGGTTTTTTGCCTAAAATTAATAAAATGATTTAATATTTAATGAATTGGGCCCATGCCACACAAACTTGCACCCACACCCAATCCAACTAGGCCCAATATGGGTGCATGGTGCCCATGTGTGTGGTAGAAGACCTATTAGGTAGGTGATGAAAGGAAATATGATGGGTTGTAATATAAATTAGAACTAGATGAAATGAGAGTTGCTTAGAACAAATCGATATGTAGTTAGGCACCTCTACAAGATCACTAAGTTCTTCAATAAAAGCTCTCAAAGGCTTATTTTCATTCATATTCAAAAACTAATTTACAAAGAGCTTACATTCTACTACTGATACTAGTTGTTTGGCATTGCAACCTTTAGATGGTTGACAAGTGTCTAAATCCTATTTGCTAATGCTTAAGAAATCATCTAACTAACTAATTAGTTACAAGAGGATAAGGATATAGCTACTTGAAATTTCCCTACATCAAGAATTTCCCTCTTAAGAAGCACTTGACCTCAATTGCTCTTAGTTGCCACAAGATTATATGAAGTTCTAGCCTTCTAGGATGATGCAATTGCCTTGTATAATGAGTTTGCTGTTGTTGGCAGCACACCAAAGGTTTTTGCTTCTACACAACAAAGTCCCACACAATTGAAACTCCAATGTAGATGTATTTGTATTAGGAGGACTCCCTTTCTTGAAAGCAAACTTGTCCTCAAGTTTGCTTGACCCTCCAATTTTAAAGCCTTCTTCATCTAGACCATTGGTTTGGGACTTTCTTTCCCCTATTTTGATTGCAATGAGTAGTGAAATACTATCTTGTTCAAACTATAGTTGTTGCACCTTCCTCCCAAGATGGCTTGCCTATCATAGTTACATGATTGTATGTCTACTTCATCACAAAGAATGGAATAATAACATCTTGAAACTCTAATTTCATCTCCTTTATTTAAGCAAGACAGTTTATGTTGATACTTCAATTCTTGCTTGTTCGAAATCTATTGTGACTTCATATTCTCATAACTACCTTTCTCAATCAATAAGTCACAAATTCTTCCTTCAATGCAAAAATTAATTAGAAAAAGTTTACCTTTGTGTTGTTTTTCTTCCTCCATTTCTTTCTTTGGAATTTGCAAGGCTTTTGTTGCTAATGATAAATCCTTTTCAACCTCAACAATAACATCTACTTCTTCCATGGATTGATAAGAAACAAGTTCAGCCACATATTTCATGCTATCACTCATTTCTTTCCGTTCTTCACCAATCTGTTCTTTAATGTGTTAAGTTATGGTTTTTCACATAACATTTATGTTGGCTTTATTTCATGAAAAAAAAAAGTGTTGTAATTTTATTAATTTATTTCTTTATATTTTGTGGAATTTAATTGTAATGGGCTTAGTATTAAGTTGGTGAAGATTGCTCAAAACAGTTGATCTCGCGACTTGGCTCGCCGCTGGATCGAGACTCAGCACCCGTGAAAGACCATGTGAGGAGCACATGTGTAAGTTCAAGAGTTAGTGCATCTCGTGAGTATCTCGCGACTTGACCAACCCACAAGATGACCCGCGAAATGACCTGACAGTTGGGATTTTAAGTGTGACTCTTATACCCTTCACCCATACTATATATACCCTCATTATCCCCAAAATTTTAAGGAGGCTATTCAAAAGAAAACCCTAGAAAGGTTTCTACAACACCCACCTTTTAGAGAGAGCTACTCACCCTTAATAGAGAAATCCTTGTAGTCTCTTCTCCCTCCCCTCTCCTATTGTCATACCTTTAGAAGATATTTTTACCCAAATGCAACACACTCATTTAGAGTATAGAGAGTGTTTTGGAGTTTAAGAAGCATTGGGTCTTTGCCAAAATAAGCCGGTGAGGCTTGACAATGCAATCAGGCAGTATTGTGAAATTCGAGAAGCTAGTGAAAACAAGACTCCAAGAAGTCCATTGGTAGCTAGAGCTTAGAGGGCTTAAATACTTTGGGTACATTAGACTTGGAGAGTCTTTTTGGTATCCTTGTACTCCAACTTACTTACTAGTGGATCACTTTGGTTTGGAGAGCCGCCGAAAAGGTTTTTACGCCAAGTTCTTAGGTTTTCCTCTTCGATAACATATCTCAGCGTTATCTCGTTATTTGCATCTCTCTTCCCTTACTCTTTAAACTTTACATTTATTGTTTATTGTATATGCCTATGCTTTAGAGAGTTGATCCGATTTTATTACATTACACTTACTCTTATTCTACACTTAGTTAAGTAAGGCAAAAGCAATCTAACCGTAAGTTTTAATTTAGAGGTCTAAAAAAGCAATAGTGTTTTGCAATATTTGAGCTTTCACAATGTAATTATCAAAAATAGGCTGCCCCACTTCATGATCTTCTAACTCTTTAACCAACAAATCTTGATCTTCTAACGCTTCTACCAGCAAGTCTTGATCTTCTAACTCTTCAACCGAAAAGCTTGATCTTCTATCTCTTCAACCACCAAGGTTTCACCCTTTGACAAAACAAGTCGGTTCTTGGCTAGTACCTTGGAAGCCTAACTTGATTTAGCAACATTTGATCTATTTTCAACCTTCTTATTAAAGTTAGATGTTGCATCACTGCTTTGAGCACTAATTCTAGAACTGAAAGGAGCTGATTATGCCCCCTTGACTTGTTGATTCTCAATCAACACAACCCTATTAAAAGCTTCTGAAATAGTCCAGCCATTGTGTAGGAAATGAATATCTTGGATTTGCATTTGTTGTAAAGGGTGTGGCTGTATTTGTAAGCCAAGAATTGCTCTCTAAGCTTCTGTTTCATCTTCTCCCACGTATGAATCTTGATTTTTCCTTTCCTTAATCTTTCAATCTTCATCTTATCCCACCAAGATCTTGTCTTGCCTTTCAAATTGGATGCTACCAATTTAACTTTCTAGGATTCTGGAATATCATAATAAGCAACAATCTCCTCAACTTGGTTAAGCCAATCCACAAAGTCTTCATGATCCAAGCTGCCATCAATTTCAAGGAATTCAATCTTAAATCGTAATTCCCAATTCTAGTTTGGCATCTTTGGTTGAACCATCGCAAGATTGTGGTTATGTCACTCTTGTTTTTGCTTATGAATATCAACAAAGAACTGCTCATAATCCCCCTCCCCCCCAAATCGAAATTGCACTTCCAACAACATCATGCTAATTGTATTGTTTCCTATCTCTTCTCAATTGTTCAGTCAAGGCTTGAAATTGCCTCGTCAACAATTCCACTTCAGCTTCTAAGTCATTTTGAACCCTTCGACCCCTTGGTCCATTGGCTGTAATTAGGGGTGGTAATTTTTATCCATATCCATGAACCCGCCCATTACTTACTTTATTTGGACAAGTCTTAACCCAACCCATTTGAGTATTTGGGTTAAATGGATAAAGACCCATTTGGTTATTTAATTAGATGGGTCTAAATGGATAAATCCATCAATACCCACTAAACCCATCTAAAATTTAAATTTAAACAAACCCACTAATACCCTTCTAAAATCTAAAATTTAAATACACAGTATAACTTCTAGATTTCTAAGCTCAAGCCCTCAGTCTCACTATCTCTCAGATTTTCTCAGTAGCCAAACACTTTCCCAAACACTTTAACCTCTAGATTTCTAAGCCCAAACACTTTCCCTCAGATTTTCTTAATAACCAAACAAAAAAAAAACCTCCACATCTACTTGACAATATATAAATTTCAATGGCTTGTTTTGCTTTTCATTTCCGTCACCCATTAAGTGTATAAAAAGTAGAACTTCCAATTTGCTCACATTTTCAGAGACACACAGGTCCAAGTCGAGAGAGAAAAGTGAGTGTTTTTACTTGTTTTTAGAGAGAGAGAGAGAGAGACAGAGAGAGAGCAATGTCTTCATTTGACGCATACGGCATCGATGGCGAGGAAGATGAACAGAGCTTCACTGCCGCCGGAGTATTTCCAGCTAACGGTGACGTGGCCGTCGACCACACCTCCGCATCGCCTGAGATCTACGGATTCGACGATCCAAACCCTGGCTACTCCTAATCTCCGTTCAACCCGATCCACAGTATAACTTCTAGATTTCTACGCTCAAGCCCTCAGTCTCACTATCTCTCAGATTTTCTCAGTAGCCAAACACTTTCCCAAACACTTTAACCTCTAGATTTCTAAGCCCAAACACTTTCCCTCGGATTTTCTTAATAACCAAACAAAAAAAAAACCTCCACATCTACTTGACAATATATAAATTTCAATGGCCTGTTTTGCTTTTCATTTCCGTCACCCATTAAGTGTATAAAAAGTAGTACTTCCAATTTGCTCACATTTTCAGAGACACACAGGTCCAAGTCGAGAGAGAAAAGTGAGTGTTTTTACTTGTTTTTAGAGAGAGAGACAGAGAGAGACAGAGAGAGAGCAATGTCTTCATTTGACGCATACGGCATCGATGGCGAGGAAGATGAACAGAGCTTCACTGCCGCCGGAGTATTTCCAGCTAACGGTGACGTGGCCGTCGACCACACCTCCGCATCGCCTGAGATCTACGGATTCGACGATCCAAACCCTGGCTTTTCCTAATCTCCGTTTAACCCGATCCACAGTATAACTTCTAGATTTCTAAGCTCAAGCCCTCAGTCTCACTATCTCTCAGATTTTCTCAGTAGCCAAACACTTTCCCAAACACTTTAACCTCTAGATTTCTAAGCCCAAACACTTTCCCTTAGATTTTCTTAATAACCAAACAAAAAACAAAAACAAAAACAAAAAAAAAAAAAAAAACTCCACATCTACTTGACAATATATAAATTTCAATGGCTTGTTTTGCTTTTCATTTCCGTCACCCATTAAGTGTATAAAAAGTAGTACTTCCAATTTGCTCACATTTTCAGAGACACACAGGTCCAAGTCGAGAGAGAAAAGTGAGTGTTTTTACTTGTTTTTAGAGAGAGAGAGAGAGAGAGAGAGAGAGAGAGAGAGCAATGTCTTCATTTGACGCATACGGCATCGATGGCGAGGAAGATGAACAGAGCTTCACTGCCGCCGGAGTATTTCCAGCTGACGGTGATGTGGCCGTCGACCACACCTCCGCATCGCCTGAGATCTACGGATTCGACGATCCAAACCCTGGATACTCCTAATCTCCGTTCAACCCGATCCACATGGATAATGGAAATGGGAACGAGAACGGTTACAGTTGTTTCGGTGAAAACAAATTTCCTTTACTGTGATCCCCTTTACTCAATTCTTTGTTGCTATGCGATCCCTTTTACTCAATTTTTTTTTTTCCATTTCTGTTTCTATGTTTTTCTGGGCAGCCAAACAGATTTCTTCTGTGTTCTATGTTAAAGATTTTGGGTGTTGATATATTTCTTTGTTGACTATATAAAAGTTGGTCTAAAGATTAAAAAAAAAGGGGGTTTTTAAGTGAACGAATTGATTCAGCAAAAAAAAAAAGTGAACGAATTGTTTTGCATTTGATAGAAGTGTGGAGAAATTTATTCTAAGATGGGTTTCTAGGAAAAGTTTCTAAAGTTATTTATTTATTTGGGTAATATTGGGTTAAATGTGCGGGTAACTAATTAAATGGGTTGGGTGGGTAATGGATAATTAATTTATATATAAACGGGTCATAAATGGATAATTACACACCCAACCCATTTATGACCCAACCCGCCCATTTGCCACCCCTAGCTGTAATATATTCTCCTTCTGTTGCACAAATAGCATGCTTGTTGCCATTATCCTTCCTTATCTTCTTAAACACCATGGTTTCTTCCCACTACAAACTAATTGCTAGCACAAAAAAAGGTTGTGGTTTTGGTAAGAAAGGTTTTCTAGGATCAGAATTAACAATCAAGATTAAATCCTGATGAGTTCTTGGAACTGGAATGAAGAAAAAAAATGCAAAGGAACTTGAATCCTAAGGATTTCAAGCTCTAATACCAAATTGATGCAGGTAAACATGATGGGCTGTAATATGAATTAGAACTAGATGGGATGAGAGTTGCTAAGAACAAATTGATAGGTGGTTAGGCACCTCAACAAGAATACTAAGTTCTTAAGTAAAAGCTCTCAAATGCTTATTTTCATTCACATACAAAAATTAATTAGAAAAAGCTTACATTCTACGACTTATACTAGTTGTTTGGCATTAGCAGCCTCTAGATGATTGACAAGTGTCTAAACTCTATGGAGTAATGCTTAGGAAATCATCTAACTAACTAACTAATTAGTTGTAAGAGGATTAGAATATAGCTACTTGAAATTTCCCTACATCAATAGGTCGTCCCACTTCAAAAAAATGGGGTGCCGTTTAGGACACAACCTAATGTTTCGATACATGGTTATATATTGTATAAAGTTATAAACCCACAAATATCTCTTTCCTTACTTATATAGGATTCAAGGGACAAAATTGACCTATGCCCATTTTAAAAAAACAATCCAGCATTTTGCCTCCCTTCTCAAACTAATTAGGGAAATGCCCTATTTTTGAAACTCTATTTTCTCAAAATCAAGTTAAAAAAAAAAAATTCTGGACCCCTATAGTTGCGTTTTAAAAATCCTGTAATGACGTTTTAAGGACCTATAGTGGCGTTTTGGAACTCGAGCTCCATGAACTCGAGTTATAGGCAATTTTTTTTTTTTTTTTTTTGCCTATAACTCGAGTTCATGGAGCTCGAGTTCCAAAACGCCACTATAGGTCCTTAAAATGTCACTATAGGATCCTTAAAACGTCACTATAGGGTTTAATTCGATTTTGAGAAAATCAAGTTTCAAAAGAGGAACATTTTCCTAATTAGTTTGAGAAATAAGGCAAAATGCTGGATTTTTTGCACGAAAAGGGCAAAAGCCCATTTTGTCCGGGATTCAAGTATGTCACCACTTTAAAGTTTAAACCATATTCAAGGAGGCATTTTAGGTGTTAATTTTCATTTAGTCCTTAATGATTTTGGTAAAGTAAATAAGTAATTAAATGATGTTAATCTTCTCAAAGATGATAAAATGTTCCAACTTGGATCCACTTCAACGGACTCATGGATATTACCTTTATTTTGGTTAATAGATAGTCACCCAAACACTTAAATCAATTTTAATTCGATCCTTAAAGATAAATTTACGGCTCGGTCCCTTCAGCTCAGACTTGAGGCTGGTAACACAATAACCTCAAGGTCAAAGAATCAATCATTCTATTTGGGCAACTGTTTTGCTTGTTGACCCCATTTGACAAATCCACAAGCCTATATTAGGCTGTTTGGTCACACCCGATCTTTAGTTTTATATATTGGCACAAGTTCACTTTTTCAACTAGAAGAAACCCCACCTTCATCTTTTCCATGTTCCGCAAGAAAGAGGGCATCATTGCCTAGAGGATATATAGGCATGCATTATTACTCGTAGCCTAAGATAAGTTGCATACTCAAGATGCCTTTCTTTTCTATAGAAATACAAAGGAAAAAGAAACAGGAAAACTAAAAGGTAGTTAGCTAGAGCTGATTAAACAAGTGGGAACTCCGGTTTTAAACGAGTGGGGTCTCAATAACCACTCAACCGGGTGGGTAGGGTAGGATTCAGTTCGGTCTAATTATTTTCAGCCAAAACAGCATAAATTTAAATAGGTTCATATTTTTAAAACTTATAACCTAGTAGGGTGACAATTCGTGTTCGCGTGTCAAATTCGTATCATGTCAACTCATGAGTATCCGACTATATAGGTCAACACTAACCCGATATGTTTAATGAACAGGTCAAGATTTCTCAACCCTAACACAACCTATTTATTAAAAAGGTCAATCACATCGACCTGTTTATCAGATTTTATAAAAAAAATATATGAAAAAATAAAAAAAAAATAAATATTTTTAATATAAAATTCAGAACTAACAAATAACTGCATCACAAATAATCATTTAAAACTAAAGCATATCTCAATATTACAAATAATCACTCACATTATGACAAAGAAAGTAACCCACAACAACTTATAAGTTTATATACCTATGGTTTGAAGAATATATTAGTAAAATGTTATTTAATTAAATGGGTCAAACGGGTTCCATAATTTGAACACTAACCCAACTCGTTTATTAAGCGGGCTAATCGTATCAATCCAAATATGACACGAACTCATTAAGCCTCAACTCATAGCTTGTTAATTTCATGTCGTGTCGTGTCGTGTCGTGTCGAGTTCGCGGATCGTGTCCAATTTTACCACCTTTATATCCTACCATTCACGAGTTCGAGTCAACCCATAACCCAATATAAACTCTCTCTCTCTCTCTCTCTCTCTCTCTCTTTTAATATTATTGATTATTTACATAGAAAATATTAAGTATCCAATATCCTAAGAACACTTAAGTTTACCTTTATATAATCAAAATGATTGTTTTTAACATAAGTAAGGATAAATTTTGGCTTCAAATTTATTTTGAGCTATTTTTTTAATTCATTACGTGGCAATCTATAAAACTATTCATGTATTTTATTTAAATAAGTCATTTGACTCCTTACAATAACAATCTTTTTTTTTCCATAAATAATGCCTAAAACACGCACAATAATAAGAAAATAACTCAAAATAAAAATATATTTGGAACTTATTAAAAACTAAAATTTTAATATATAACAACTTTAATTAATTACAATTAGAATTATAAAACGGTCAAATTCACAATATAAAAAAAAATGAAGAAATTGAGCAAGTTGAGGGAGCTAAAGGAAGATCAATGGCATGGAAATTAGGTGAATTAGAAGAATAACAGTTGAAATCATGACATGGTGAAGGAAAGAAATGCGTGAGAGCTTGGGAATTAAGTGAAATCGGAAGGAGTAGAGATACAAAATGGTTCAAGATTTATATTTTTCTTCGAAAAAAATTATGGAAAGTTCTAAAAGTTATTCATGATCCATCGGGTTAACACGATCTATATTCTGCATAATTATATTGTTATAATAAAAAAATAAAAATTATTCTTTACGTACCCCTTTGTTTTTTTCGGGTTTAATTTGAACTAGTAAATAGGATGAAGTTCTTTTTTTGTCAGGTCGTCAAGGTTTTTGGGGTCTACTTTGGATGGAAATTTGAGAGTACATGGAAAATAAATGGACAAAAATAACTTGAAAAAAAAAAATCACACACTCATATAATTGATCTATTCTATCCTTATAATACAAGCCTATGTGATGTTGTAAGCCCTTCGATAAATTTTTTTTTTAATTGGGAATCATAAAATTCTTAAATTAATATCAACTGTGGTTTAAGGAGATAACATCTATATTATCATTTTTTATTTACCTACTCCCTCCCATTATTCAACTCTTCTATTTCTCTCCAGTTTCTACGTTTTCTTTCTCTCAAGGATTGCCTCAAACACGTATCTATTTTCTATACACCATTTAAAAGTAGCATTATGAATACAATTTGACTATTACACGTACCATATGTAAGAAGTAATTATTATAGCATAAGGCACGTCAAATGTGCCACTGCAAACAGAATACATCAAGTTGGTAGATCCGCACTGTAACATTGCATTGATAGTACTAGCAGAAACAGACTTGAACAAGTGCGTCAATGAGTGATTGAGTTTGTGGAAATCATTGTTCTTGAAATACAGATACAAAATTTTGTTCCCTATTGGTTCATATTGGCTACGACCTAGTTATTGACCAACCGAAGAATGAAACGTCTAGTACACCCAGTTAGTTACTTTGTGCACCAATATCCATAAAAGTCTTCAGAGCAATCGATTGGATGAATGAGGTTTCTCAAATATATATAGATACCCCTTTTTGAAGTGATATAGTTGATTCTTCTGGGCCTACTAAAAGAAGATGCTATTTAGGTCCCCTCCTCCATGGCGATTCTTACAAGTTATCAAGTTTCAGACCATTTTCAAAGCATCTATCATCGTTTTTTTTTTTTTTTTTTTTTTTTTGGAGGGGGGAGGAGGGGAGGAGATACTGCAGCGTGAAAGATTTGAGTCAAGCATCAATCACTTAGATCTTCACCATAATTTCAATTGGTATTTTTGCAAACTCAAAGTCTGACCTACTATGGCCAAAAAAAAAAGGGGGGTGCTAGGCTCTACAACTCTCTACGTGTTGTTAATAGAATAAAGCATAAGAGGGTCTATTATGAGAGTGAACCTAGATAGAAAATGTTTTCCCTGATGGGATATTTGTGTTCTTGCATGCAAATTAAGAATTAGTCAGTAGCAAAAGACTAAAATAGCAATGTCTTTTTAGGCTTTGACAAGTAAGAAGTATTCCATTTGAAATTTGGAACACTATTTCAAGATTTTTGTTGAAACTTAAAACTATATGGAACAAATTACTAACTTTCTTTTTTTCGATGAAAAAACTAGGACTCTCTCTCTCTTTTTCTTTTTTTGAACAATTTCGTGGCCTTATTTTATTATTAAACCACTTAAGCCAAAAACCAGATACTGAAACAAATTTTCCTAGTCAAATGGGTTGTTCCTAGGCTCATGAGTCACAACTCACGAGTCCAAGTCCAGACAATAAGAAATTCCGATTCTGTGAGGGGATTATGCTTCATTATGGAAGCTTTGAAAGCGACAAAGAAGATTGTCTCTAGAAAAAACGCTACGCTTTTTGGACATAAATTCATTATAAATTACTGTATAGGGGTTCAAAAAGTCTTATTTCAATGTTTTACACATCCGAATTAGCAACTAATTATCATTTCATTGTAATGATGATGACATTTTTGTCATAAGACCTTAACTGTAATCTTCTCAATAATGGGGGGTTTTATTTATTCTAAAGATCATTATTATGATTATAATTATGTTTGTTGATCATAAGACCCTAACCCTAATCGTCCCTAACCTATTACATATCACCAAAACTATATTTATATAAAACCACTGTGCAAACAAGGTTGACCTAAATCCTTGGGGGCAGGGACGGAGCCACTGTTGGACTAAGGGGGCAATGGCCCCCCTAATTTTAAAAAAAATATATTATTATATATATGCACTAATTTTAGCAATTTTGTTTTATACAATTACATTTTTCTCCCCTTAAAAAATATCATTGATTTTTTTAAGTTATACTCACAAACTTTTTTACAACATTTTTACAAACTATTTTGGTAGCTAATGTTTATTAGTTCGCATATGAGTCAACCACTTATATCATTTTTTTCCTTACCAATAACCACTTATTACATCGGTAATTTATAAAAAAAAAAATTATAACTCTAGCATTTTTCTCATTTTAGTGGCCATAACAAAATTTATAGATCTACAATGTAAAAAAAAAAAATACAAGCCCAAAAAAATTAGCTCAACAACAAAAATTACCAATAATAAAACTAGAAAAATAAATTAAGTCCAATTACCAATTTTATCCAAAATAAACTACCCTACCCATTAAAAAATTCTAAACAAAATTAATTTTGTTCTTACACAACAACAACAAAAAAAAAAAAAAAAAAAACTTAGTGGTTAAATAGTAGCAGAGTCAGATGTTGAAACCGCCGCATACAACCAATAATAAAGCCGCCCCTCCTAACTCAAAGTTCTAGCTTCATCCCCGCCTTAGGGGATGCATTTGGTTCGCATGATATTACATCACATTGTAATGTTAAATTTATGGAATCTCATTAAAGGATTGTAACATTACAATATTTGGTTCATTAGTTACATTCTTATCACATTACAAGAATGTAATGTTGTTTTGCCTTGTTAGTTTCTTACATTTTTAAAAATAATTATAATTTTTACAATGAATTGCCAAAAATGTCCCTTTGAAATATCTAAATGAATTTTTATCTTTAAATAAAAAACCAAATAAAATAAATAAATATTATCTTACTTTCCTACACTTTCTCACCAATCAAATAATGAGATCCACAAAACAACTAAGAAAAATTCTCACTTTCCTACACTTTCTCACCAACCAAACAGTTACATCCACACAAAAATAGCCAAAGTTTCTCACTTTCTTGCACTTTCTCACCAACCAAATTATAATGTACAAGAGAGATACAGATCGAAGAGACAACATCGAAGGCCTCAACGGCTGCTTAAGCTCCAGTGGATTCTCATCTAACCAAGCAATTTTCCTGCACTTTTCTATTTCAGATTTCTCTGAAGATTTTCATCTTAGGTTCTGATCTAGATAGAGAGAGTGGGTGTGCAAAGAGAGAGGCAGAGATCTTAGGGTTTGAATTGGATATGAGAGAAAAAAGGAAGGGTTGGGATTAAGAGCCACCGCCTTGATGGTGGTGGCTAGTTGTGTAGGGCAGCGAATGATGGTGATAGCATAAGGAATTTCGGCCATGAATTCTAATCTAAAGCCATGGACTCTGTGAGAGAGAGAGAGAGAGAGAGAGAGAGAGAGAGCTACGGTTTGAACTTTGAATCTATAGAGAGAGAAGGGCTAAGGTTTGATAATATATTCATGACAATTTTGTAATTAAAATGTATTGGACGCGTCAATTTTGTCAATTGAATAAATTATAACATTCCCATAAACATAATGTAAGATTGTCATAATTTAATAAGGTAATCAATTTACCATAAATTGGAGTAATGTGAAATATTTTGTAATCTTAGATAACCATAATTTTGTGCAATAAAAAATGAATCAAACACCATACTGTTCATATTATAGAAATATGAGATTAATGTGATTGACATTACGGCGAACTAAATACCCACTAATGGCATGGTTATTTTGATTATTTAAATTGATATTGGAGAGGGGAATGAGTTTTTGGGCAATGTGAGACTCAGGAAAATTCAGATTTTTTTGAAGAAAAAACATGAGGTGCAAGGTCAAACTGAGTGGGGAGTAAGACGGGTTGATAAAGGGAAGAATCTAGAAGGTTCTAGTCCAAGTGTCGATCTGTACTTGGTCCAAATCCTTCTCGAATCTTTTCCTTTTTGGTTTGCTTCCTTCTAATTGCAATTGTAATCTGATTTCCTCCGAATTTTTACTTCTTTTTGTGATTTTCTTGGTCCTTAAGTTCAACAAATTAATTCCAAATATATCAAATTAATCAATTATTAACAACTTTTCTTAGAATCAATAAATGTTTTGTCTCCAAATTGAATTGAGCACATGCAACCTTATCATAAAATATATTCTCAACCAATAGCATTATGACAGATCATTTAATTTAAGTTGGATTAAAAGAAGCCAATTAGAATTAGGAGTTCATAATCTGGTATGGTTGGGATCTAATTCATGCAAATGCACTTTACCACTAAAACTTGTTTCTTTGATATCTTTCAATCTAGTTGTCCAATTAAGGCTCATAAACTATCTTTTTGATTGTTATGACTTCAAGATTTATATCATGTAATGCAATTAAAGTTTAATCAATTGCAAGAGCAAAAATTAACAGTTAAATTAACATTCATTCCATATTTAAGAATGTCATTATACTTTTTTTTCAATTTTTATAAAGGGGAGGGATGTTCGATATTTTAGTATATGTGAAAATGAGATCTACTCACAATGATCAAAACGTCACATGTATTAGCCCATAATGTTAAGGTTAAGCTCAACTGATCTGGAACTTCATTGTATTTTCAATCAATATGTTTAGTGTTCAAATTTCTCTTCCTCAATTATCGAATCATAAAAAATAAAATAAAATAAAAAGTATCAAGCCATAATCTTAAGTTTGAGCTGCTTCTAATATTGCTCTAGGAATTATCTTTATCTCATCTATCACTTCTTAGGTCGTCCTTGAAAAGGAAAGAGATGGGTTGGTAAACCCCTTAGACTTTTGTCTTCTTAATTAATATAGTTATGCAGTAAATGTAAAAATAAATAATAAATAAATAAAATAAGTTTCTAAATAAGAGTAGAAAAATATAAATGAATAGGAAACAAGATTTGGGTGAGGTCAACTCTAAACTACATGCGGTGTATGAAAGTTTCTTGGGCTTTTGACTCGAGACAAGATAGGAATATGTATTACTACTCGAAGTCTAGAAAGATTATCTATCAAAAATCTAATTTTTCTAATTTGACATACCATTTTGCTCATAAACTTTCAAAGTTATCATGTTGAAAGCGTTTCTATTCTTTATTTTCCATAATTAAAAAAAAATCATTTTCTATTAATGAAACTTCAATATATTAAACAAAAGCAAGGAGATAGGTACTCAATCATCTCTTTTTCTTCTTTTTTCTTTTTGGATACAAGATAGAAATTATACTCTAATATAATCTAAGTGTATATGTGTGTGAAGCTCCCTCCTGAAGACTTGAACCCTAGCTCTTACCCCCCATACCCCACAAGCATTTATACTTGTGAAGTAACCATCGCCCCAAGGGTATGCGGTGGTCAATCATCTCTATCATCATTAACATGCAAGTTTTCATAAATATATCACATAAAATCTGAACTAAAAAGTTTAAATTTGAAGTCAATTCTTAAATAAAAACTTTTGAATTGTATCAATCATGATCAAATATCTTTTTTTTTTATTTAAAAAAAAAATGTTAAACCCTCCTTTCATAACTTGCAAAACTTCACAACATGTGGACTTCATATGAGATCCACCTGCTCTAAGAGATTATGAACATTATAAACTCTCCATGAGATACGCAATCGTAATATCTAACCCCAAAAAAAAAAAAAAAACATTCACTTCCATCTTATGATGTACATGTATTTTGTAGAATGTGAGGTCTACATGTGAGAGAATGATTACATACATTATATAAAAACAAAACTTAGGAATAGTACCTTAGTTACTATTTGTTAAATACCCCTTTTAAAATTTAGTCGTCTGTCTATTCACTTAACAGATCAAACGTCTGTCTCTTTTACTATTTTCTTTTTCTCCTTCATTTTCTTTAGATGCTTCAAAACTTAAAAACCCTTGCAAGTCCAGAACTCCAACATCCCTCATCTCACACTCTAAGACTTCTAGATTTTGAAGAAATCAATATTTCAAAAGGAGGAAAGGGCTGGCTCTCATGTGTTTTGCATTGTCAAATTGAAATAGTTGTTGGATCCTTTAAACAGTTAAAAGGTCGATGTGGCTGGCTTTTGATCTCAAAGATTTGAACTTTGGTTTGCAATTTGAATGGCTGGTTGGGCTTGGTAAGTGCCTAGCTTTGGTGGCTAAAAAAGATACTAATCTTAATTTCATATTGGAGTTGTGATTTCTAAATAATTACTACATGGGTTAAGGATAATTTTTCCAAGAAAAAAGGAGAGAAAGGAGTTCTGGGTCATGAACTTTGGTTTTCACACATCTGAAGGAGATGCACAAATAAAAAAGGAGGGGAAAAGGATGTTAACTGTTAACGCACATTTGCTCTATTAAGTGAATAGACAAATGACTAAATGGGGTACCTGATGAACAGTAGTTAAGTTACTGTATTTAAGTTTTGCCGATTATATAATCACTCTATGAGATGCCCTTTGAGAAAATATAACCAAAATTATAATAGGACAAAACAAATCTATCTTGAAGCATTAGAATCTGTCTCTTCAAAACACTTTTTTAACCGGATTGAATAACGCCATAACCAAGAATTATTTTAAAAAGTCTTATACTCGGCTCTCGAACATTATTTAATTTTTTCGTAACGCACTATAGCATATATGTAGAAAAACTTTTCTTCTTTTCTTTAAAATAAATAATTTTTTTATACAATTCGATAATTGGGAATGAGATATCTGAATCTTGAATGATATTATTGAAAATATTAAAATGTATCAATTGAGTTATTTTGAGCAATTATTAAAAAATATTTTAATTGCATGCATAAAGAAAACAAACAATATAATGCAAGAAAAAAAATCTAGAGAATGTTGTAGACTGTTTGCAGTAAATCAACGTAAAAGTATCAGTCAACCTATTACAATTTGCCTTATAAAATTGTTGTGAAAAAGTGAGCAGTAAAAGATCACGACACTAGAATCAAAGACTAGGGTGTGCTAAAGATTGGGTTATTAAAATTTACAAAAAATAAAATAAAAATAAAAAAAATGATTTATTTACTTAAAAATTTAACTAAGGTTGTGTTTGGAAATAAATTATAAAGTCAGTTTATTTTACTATTTAACTTATTTTTATTATTATTCATAAGTTTCACTGTATTTTTTAGTACTATTTTTGAGTCTTACTAAAGTATTTTAACTAATTTTTATTTTTACTTATAGTACTTTTAGTAAAAAAATTTTAATTTCTACTAAATAAACTGTTCTAAATGAACCCTGAATTTAATCTAGATTTCACTTCTATTTTCTAGAAGATGCAAGTGCAACAATAGACAAAGTAGTGTGAAAGTCTTAAATTCTATTTATGAAAAAAAACAACAAAAATTCATTTAAAAAAAAAAAAGAAAAAGAAAAAGAGCCAGTTGAACTGAACATGTGGCTCGTGGTTAGGCCGACGTCTCTTCTGAGTTGAGGGATGATCTCAGGTCAACTCATTCTCAAACTCTCAAGATATTGACGTCATCTTCCACGTCAGACTCCAGCTCCTCTCTCTCTCTCTCTCTCTCTCTCTCTCTAAAAAAAATGGAATAAGTACTCGCACCCTTCAACTTAAGTCTCTTCACACTTCAAACTTCTTCAAAAAAAAATAACTCCATCAAATTCCAAAACCCCTTAAAAAAACCTCCATATTCTCTCTCTCCACGCGCCATGTACACTCACCCAAACACCGCATTCACACGCGCTGCCGATTTTCTCGGCCATCCCGCCACGTCACCCGACAACCTCACACCACTCGACCTCCCAACGTTGACTCTACCGTCACAGTTACCGTTGCTTCCACCCAATTTACTCGACCAACTCGCCTCCCCCACCTCCGAGTTCGACTCGGTTATGAACTCGCCCGAAATTGGAAATAATAATAGCAGTGGCTGCAGTAGCTACGGCTCGACGAGCTCGTTCGCGAGTCACCAGACTCAGAGGCCCACCTTTTTTCAGCGAAGCGTGAGCAGCAACTCGTTCCAGAAGAGCGGGTTTCGCCAACTCGTTTCGTCTTCGACTCACGAGTTTGTCGACTCGGAGTCTGGTCCGGTCAGAAGGGTCTTCAGTACTGGGGATTTGCAGGTACATATATTACTAAAATGCCCACTTTGTTTTTCACGTAATGACATGTCTTTTCACTGGGTGACTCAGTGTACCGAGCTACATGCAAAATTATTGTACCATCAAAACCATCCCTTTGATTTTTGTTTTTTTTTTTTTTACCTATTTTTTAAATTTCTTTGAAGGGAAATTGGTTCAAAGTACTAGATGATAATTAAAATGATTATATTATTACTTTTTAATTACGTGGATAACCTCTTTAAAATACACGTGGATAACCATCTACTAATAAAGTAGTATTTGCTTTTATTTTTGGTTATGTGATTTGATATATGCTGATTGTGATTGAGCTATTTTAGTTTGGTCTAATTTTTTTTTTTTTTTTTAATTATGTGGGTGCAGAGAATTAAGATGATGCAACATAGTCATCGATCGGAGAGCCCATTGTCCAATGAGAATAGTATCATCATTGAAAGTATGAGCAGAGCGTGCAGATATAGTCCTGAGGAGAAAAAGGAGAGGATTGAGAGATATAGGAGCAAGAGAACCCAAAGAAATTTCAACAAGAAGATTAAGGTTTTATTATCATGTTTATTTGTTAATGGGTTAACAACTTAACATTCTTATCAAAAAAACAAAAAAAAAAAAACAACTTAACATTAAATACTATTTTTTAAAAATTGCATTTGAGGCAATTATCTAACATAATAATCATTGCGATGACAATCAAAAAATGTCCATAAATTTTTTTTTATTAGAAAAATGCGATAAATATTAAGATGAAGTTGGGTGGTCGATTCAATTCTTATTAATTAATTAATAGTGACCGGAAAAAAAATCTTTTTACGAGTTACTCAATGTAGGGTACTCGTGTAAAAGTAAGCAGTGAGGGCAAAAAATGAATTGATGTATGGTACTTGCAAAATCATAGCTCATTTAGATTTTTTTTTTTTTTTTTTACTTTCACTCATGGGTGCACTATATATGATACGTCTTGTCACATGTAGCTTTTGCTACATGTTCCTGTAAGTGTCATAACTCATAAATACTGATATTTGTTCAAATATCACTATGAGGCTATCCATCAACAGTAGAATTTCTAATCATCTCTCTGAGATAAGAAAATGATCATATTTTGTGATATTTGGTAGGCTTTACAGACATTTCTCTAAGTTTTTATTCCATCTTTGAAAAACCTTTAGAATATTCTCTTTTTTTTTTTTTTTTTGATAACTAGTATATTAAGAATAAGGGAGCCAAAGTATTAACAAATATAGAAATTTATCAATTTAAGAAGGTTACATGGGAAACACGAATAATTGAAGCGGGGATATCCATATATTTTCTGAAAATTTTAACTAAGTCTAAATGAAAATTATTTTACTATTTAACTTATTTTTGCTTTTATTTATGGATCTTATTGCACTTTTTGGTGCTATTTATGAGTCTCACCGTACTATTTTAACTAACTTTTACCTTTACTTTTAACAATAATTTTTTAATTTCAGCAAAATAAACGGTATCCAAACACACAAATGATAAATTTTGAATTATTGGAGAGCTTAAGAGGTCATAGTTTCGCGGTTGCTGGTAGAGTTGACACAGAACTGTTACAGTCTAAGTGTCTGTTTGATATAATTTATTTTTCAATTTTTGGGAAATGTGGTTGTTTTAAAAAATTTGCGTTAAAAAATAAAAAAGTATTTTTAGAAAAAGTGCAGTTTGAACTGCGTTACCAAACAGGCACGCGACTATTTGCGGAACAATTATGTGCATTAGCTTCTCTGTGCACTGGGTCGTTGTGTTTCATATGGCACTGGCTGTCACACAATGAGAGACAGCATAGGTAAAATAACAGTTATGGTCATATTGTTTTGAGATTAATACATGAAGTGATGAGTCACTTCTGATAAAGCAATTCATCCATTACTGAAACCTCCATAATATCTTGACCTTTCTGTCATACTATCATGTCTATGTAAGAATTTTAATTCACCTACAGTTTGCAATCAAACATGGTACTGGTAATTTAAATGAATAAACTTAATTACCACTACTACTCAATTTCACTATGCATTTTGGATTGTGATCACTAGGTTATTACAGGCATTACTCTTAACACTCTCTTTTTAAATACAGTATGCTTGTAGGAAGACCTTGGCAGACAGTCGGCCACGCATCAGAGGAAGGTTTGCGAGGAACGACGAAATTGAGAAGAATCCTCAAGTTCAATGGAGCCATATAGGCGGCGAGGGCGAGGAAGATGAAGACGATGAAGATAATTGGATCAATTTTATTGACACATTCTCAGCAGCAAACATGGTTCCTTAACTAATCATGAGAATTTCTATATGTTAAGGACGTGTTTGTGTCCTAGTGTGCATTTTATATATGGTCGTTTGCTAGTATGATGCATTTGAAGTGTTATTTAGCTTCAATAGGTGATGTAGATATAGTTTGATTGCATTATTATTATTATTCTTCAATATGGTTTCAACTTTCAAGGCTTAATGAACAGTCAATTTCTAACTGCCTGAAATATTTAGAACTCAGGCAGTTTTGAATCTTCTAGAATATATTTTAGTCAATCATCTCTATATATGTGGAAGTTGATGATTTGGGGTTTTAAATAAAATTTATACATGCTTTATTTTAGTGCATAAAAGATAAACAAACTGATAAGTTGAAAAGAATCAAGATAAAGACGTTGCCGTTGACAAAATAATAGAAAAGAAGCACAATGGTAAGATAGATGCAATGTTTCTTAAGTGGTGTATATATTTGCGCTTTGACATTTTTCTTCCTCAAGATTCACCTAGCTTGAAGGCAACTAATTATAGGCTGGAATAGACTACTGTGTTTAAATCCTACACAGAGAGCATTAGCAATGTGAATTGAAGCATAATTAGCGTATTAACAATAGCACAAATTTTGATATTGGCATCGGAAGTTAGCTTCAACAAGTTTAACCAAAGACATGCAATATGCATGGACTGGCACAAGCCTAGCATAGATGCATGTCTCCCTAGTAAGTGTGCCTAAGGGACATTCGGATTAGTCAAAAACGTGAAATCATATTCCCTCTCAAATCAAACATACATTTAGTAGTACACGACAGTTTTTCATTCCTTTAAAGGACATAGATACACCTTTCACCTTTCAAGTGCTAAAACAGGTGTAAATTGCTAAGATACATGGATTCATTTCCAAATTGTGGAGTATAAGAATGGGAAAAAATGAGCAGTCATATTATACTCAGAATACATGAATTGTTAAGGAGCAGACATATTATCATATTGAAACTTGGTTATCAAGAGCAAAGCTTTGAGATTTTCCCTTCAAAAGTGACATCATATACAGGGCATGCATTAGGAAGGGAGTCAATGTCCCTCTTCCCTCCTCTTTTTATAGCTCTTTTAGCTATTCAATTTCGTAGTCTAAAATTACTAAATCTATAGCCTCTCCTATCCAAGAAACAATTGATCATTCAATTTGATGAATAACGAGTAGAAACTTACATTAATGTGAGAAAATACATAAAAATTAAAATTAGAATTCTACTTTATTTTTAGTTCTAATAGTGATTCTTGAAACTAAGTTGTAGCTAGAAATTACTTTTAGAGTGGACCAATAAAAAATGTCACTATAAGGTATGATAATAATGGACATAATTATTTTTATTGATGTTGTAAATATAGCAGCAAATAAGTTTATAGTAATTGCCAAAGGCCTTGTAGCTGAATTGGCACTTCCTCATGTACAAAGTGCTTGGAGGTTTAAGAGGGAAAGAGTTCGATCTGCTGAATTAGTAACATGTTATAATTATTTCTCAAAAAAGAGTTTATAGTAATTAATAAGAAAGGTCTTTACCGTTTCATGGTAATGACAGATATAATGAATCTCCCTCTAATAAAAGTAATAACAAATAAATCATAAAACAAATAAAATGTTGTTCGCAATAAAGATATAAAGATACGCAAATATGAAAAAGAGAGAATATAATAAGGCCTTGATGTATAACATCAACAAAATCTAGCTTCTTCTCAAAAAAAGCAAAATCTAGCTAATGAAAGTTTTCATTAAAATTGTATATCCTCTAAGATGTCTCACAGTTCTTCAAGGCCTACCCAAGATTTCAGGCTTTTTTGTGTTGAGTGCTAATGAAACAGTCAACCGATTGGCAAAGTTTCAATGAAAAGTCACCCATCGAACCACTTCCCGTCAATCTCGTTTTCCTTCTCTCGAAGTACGTGGCCTTGCACTTCAATCCTTCTTTGGCCTTTTAAATTTTCTTTCTTTTCTTTGGTCTCTTTTTATTTCTTCATGAATTTATTCTTATTAGCACATATATAGACAATCTTGTATTATAAATTGTGAAGAATTTAAACAATATAATTTAGTCAATTTGTGCCAATCATATTGAAATTGTTTTGGTAGCATGTAAAGAGACAGAATTTGCTGGGCATGCACTAGAATGAAGAAAGACAAGAGCTAGCAATTCAATTAATAAACCCTCTTCCCTCCCCTTTTTGAAGCTTTTTTTAAATCTTTTCGTTGGATATGCAAATTCTTTATATAAAATATACTGTAATTTTTAATTTCTCTTTTTCAAGAATCATTTCGTCACTTAAGTTGCTAACTAATGGGTTGGAACTTATAATAATGTGAGAAAATATATATATAATTGGCATTTATATTTAAATTTAACTCTCTTAGGCAAAAGACAGTGATTCTTCTTGAGCCTAGGGTGTGGCTTAGAGCGGTCCAATATAATAATATATAAAAAAAAAAAGGTCTTTGTAGAGCATGGTAATAGATACTAAATATTTTTTTAAAGAATATAAAAGTGAAACCAATAATAATTAATGAGTGATGTTAAAATCACCAAATGAAAGATCCTTATGAGGTATGTTTAGAATACAATGATATTCCAGGATTATGGTAAAATCAGTAACAACAAGTAATCATAAAGTAATGACATTAAGTTGTTGCCAACATAGACATACATAAATATGACACAATTAATCAAAGAATAAAACGAGGGATTGATATTTGGCGTCAACTAAAGCCCATTTCGTTGATTTGGAGAGAGAAAAAGGGAAGAGGAAATTAGGGGGAATTCTAAATAGTGCCCTTATTTGGTTTGGGGCGGGGGGGCATTTTGGTAGGCTCAAGTGCTTTATCCCCTAGCCCATCATTTTGGGGTGTTTTTTTTTTTTACTCCCCAAATTGGGAGAAAAATGAGGGAGAAAGAGGGGCTTAAACGGGAATTTACCCATCCACCCTTCTCCTCCCTTCACTTAGTTCCCTTCTTTTATCTGTTTTTTTTTTTTCCCCCTAATTCAATTTTAACATTCAGTTTTTTTTTTTTTTTTTTTCTTAAATTATGTAGGGCAAAATTTACAATTTAATTTTTGTAATTCATTAATTTTGGTATTTTTATGTAATTTTCGTTATTATAGGTTTAGGGTATTTATTTCCTTATTTTTAGGTGTTTTTAATGCTTTCTAGGTCAAATTTGGTTCCTATTATGTTTAGGTATTAATTAGAATTTTTTTTTGGAATATATTTTTTTATCTGTCAAGTTTAACTGAGCCTTTAAATATGTCTCTAAGTCTATAAATGATTTTTTAAGAATTATTCAATCAATAAAGTTTAGACTTTTGACTCTCTATTTTCTAGTGAATTTCAAATTATCTCTACTACTTGTGGATTGAAGGAATATTTGTGGATTCGAGATTCACTATCAGAATCTAACATTTTAGTTTATGTTTCATCAAAGAGAGTATCGTGTGTAATTTCTTGTCCCTTCCACATCCCACATCACTAAACATTAAGTTTTTTTTTTTTTCGTTATAAACTCTTTTTTTGTAATAGGGGCATAAGAGTAAATTTATACAAACATCATTTTCTATCATCTCATTTTTTTCCTCAACCAAATAAAAAAGTTTTTCATCCTTCCACTTTTCTAACATCCAACCAAACACATAAGAGAAATTTTTTCTATCCCCACTTTACCATCCCCACAATTTTCTCTCCCCCAACCAATTGCAAAATCTAAATCTAGTGAAATTTATCCTTGTAGTGTAACCCCTAAGAAGTCTCACAGTTCTTAAAGGCTTAACTACTATAAATGATCTTTATTGTGTCAAGAGAACTTACAATGAAACAGCCAACTAAGCCACAAAGGTTTCAGAGTCCTTGCCCTATATGTATGAATTTATAAATCATGTCCTGTCAATCTCCCTTTTCTTGACATTATTTTTTATTTATATTTTTTATATTTATAATATGATATGAACTTATGTTATCCACTCCTTTAATAAAGTATTTGTGACCGTCAAGACGTCAACTCAAGACGCTATTTTTTTACCGTCCACAGTGTCAGGTCTTAGATAATTACATTGTTACTATATGATAAAGCATGTAATGCATATAACTCTAATAGGGTATATATATATATATATATATATATATAGAGAGAGAGAGAGAGAGAGAGAGAGAGAGAGAGAGTAGCACAGACACAAACATGGATATGGATAGGGGTACAACAAGGCAATACAACAAATTCTGAAAAATTAAGATATGACACAAAGAGGAAACTTATATTAATTAATTATTGAATATATTTTTACTTTTTATTTTTATTTTTTATATATTTTTAAGAACTTATTTTTAATATATTGTTAAACATATATCTATTTACGAGCAATAATGGACAATAAAGTAAATTATTGACTATTAAATGATGTTTAGACTACAATTAATTTAAATAAAATAAAATAAAAAGAGTCTAACCCATCAAAATACTAATGGGATTTTCCTCAAAAAAAAAAAATACTAATGGGACCATCATTTATTAATAACAAAATCTTATAATCTTTAACAATTAAAAAATATTAACCAAATAATCAAAATTAAAAGTTAGTAAAATAATTCCTAAAAAAGTATTATTATTTTTTGGCCGAACACATTTGGGACACATAAGCAACTATTTCCAAGGCATGTCCCGTGTCCAATACATGCTCAACACAAACACGCAGAAACATTACGCCGTGTCCATACTTCCTTGAGCAAAACTAAGGTTAAGTATAGACGGACTTTACACTACAATTTGGTCACTTGGGTCAATTCATAATAAACCTCTATATATAGTGGCGGAGCCAGAGTTCAAGTTCAGGGGGGACAAAATTAAAAGACACTATTAAAAACACAATTAATTTGAAAATTTTAATTAGTATTAATAACAAAATAAAACAATTTTACCTAGTGAGAAGGGTATAAAGGTAAATGGGTCAAAATCAAAATCAAAAAAATATGCTATCAATAGTGTCAATGAGTGTTTTGTTGCTTTTTATTTTTCAGTGATAGTTTGTAGTTGTTAGTGTGGACATGGAGTGTGTTTTGTTCTTTTCTATTTTAGGTGGAGCAAAGAAGCAAACTTTTGGCATGATACAGGTAGAGTGAAGAAACTTTTAGAGGAGTCAGGGGGTCAATTGCCCCCTCGACCCCCTGGCTCCGCCCTTTTATATATATATCCTTTTGCTGAAAGGATATAAATCTTAGGATGGCCTAGCAGCAGTGCAGCACCGGCCACGCGTGGTGGGAATCCCTAAAGATGGGTAAGACGGCCAATCAATGTTGGCCATGTTGATTCCTGTTGGTCTGCGGTGTGTTACCCACTATGTTTAAAGAGATGACCTTTTTTATTTAAGAAAATGCTAGCAATATAATAGTCTCTTTTTCACCAAAAAATTATATATATAAGAATGTAGAGGCTACCTCCTAGATCTCATTAGGGAGCTTTCTTCTTCCTTTTCACTTTTATAATTTGTAAATCTCCCATTTGGAATTATCCATTTTTGAAAAAGGAATTGATAGGCTCTCATGAATCATGATCAAGAGCTTTCTTTATCATTCTTTTTTCCGCACGTCTGCATGTCTGGGTTTGTTATTTTATTGTTGAAAGTAATGGTAAGGATATTAATTTAAATGCATAAGCTGTACGATCTACTTGTCAACTTAGAAACACAAAACAAAAAAGTACACAAAAATTTTAGTTACAATGTCATTGTTACAACACCAATCATATTAATTGCTCAGTCAATTTTTTCTTTTAATTATAATAAATTTGATATAACTTTGATATTTTTAAAATTATGTGCCGACATTTAAAGCATGGTATAAGCAATGTAGAGTAGAACATAAAGTCATCAATGAATAATGATCGCCAATATTGATACCGGCATGCAAGTATACCCTTGAGAAGTTTTTTGGAGAAATTATATTCAACCACCCTAAATTAATTATACCTCAAATTATACTTTGCACCATAAATTTTCAGAATGCACAATTAGCTCCCTAAATTATAACTCATATTACACTTTGCATCCTGCCATCAATTTTGACGTTATCTTGGATGGCATCACGTGAAAAGCTCTATTGCCCCTCTTCTCAATCCCTTAAAAATAAAAAAGAGAAATTACATTTTATCATCCTAAACTATACTTTCAATTATAATTTGCACCCTAAACTTTGGCTTTCTATCCAGGATAACGGCAAAATTAACAACAGGTACAAATTGTAACATGGGTTATAGTTTAGAGTACTAACTATGCATTCTGAAAGTTTATGATGCAAAGTGTAATTCGGAGTATAATTTAAAGTGATGAAGTGCAATTATCCCAAGCTTTTGCTCTGTCTATGAGAGTTGCAATAGTCTGCCATGATAACATGGATAGGGTTTGTGATGGGACTATTAATCTTCAGGAAAATAAAATTCAAAGAAGGCCTTTGAGAGTTGAGATTTCAATAAAATGTGCCTAACGAGTGGCAGCATTGAGGATCATGCAATTTTGAGAAGGGATCGATGAATCAAATCAATCATATGTTTGAACTATGATTGATTTTGGGATCTAATTGGTAAAGCTTGTAGAGTTGTAATTTAATTTGGGATCTAATCTTGAATTTCTCATATTAGTTGACTGCATGGTATAACCCGGTCCTTGAAATAGTAATATTCGAGAAACTATGCACATTTTTCTTGTTGAGGAAATTATAATATAGATCTATTCTAGTCACCAAGCCTACTAGGTCACCTTCTCACATTTTTTAAAAGACTTTTTGTTTGTGGGATTCAAAAGACTTATTAACTGGTTCTATTAGTACTTATTTTTTAAAGTCATATTTGCTTTTAAGACTCGACTATATATAATGAGAAGGTCTTAGAAGGTAGATTACTAGCATGAAATGAAAAGCAAAAGCATTGGGGAATACACTTCAAAGAGCTAGAAAATCATTGACCCTCTTTCCTTCTTGATAAGAAGTTTGGCTTTTGCCAAAAAACAAAAATGTAATATCTCCTTATTACCGATAATTTGGTCACTCATTTTAAAGAGTTTCTAGTTCAATATAATTATATAAAATACTAAGAATTAGTATATAAGTCTAACTTCTCCCTCTGCTAATGGTTATAGGTTTTTAGGCTACAAATTTAGGAATGGATTTTAAGATTGTTAGTGAGAGGTTTTTACAGTACATGGTATATGGATAAGCACTTACATCTATGCTGGTATAATAATAACAATAATAAAAATATATCATATTTTAAACAATCAAACTCAAAATTCAACCACATACATGATTGATATAATAATCATGTAAATTTACACTAATATAATTTATTTTGCATTTTATTTTTTATTTTTCTTTTATGTATCCCGGAAGAGAGTAGATTGTAGTTGTGTGTAAATAAAAACAATTAAAAAAATCAAGAAAATTTGATATTTTAATAAAATATAATATAAAAAAGATAATCTATTATACGGTGATTTCAAAAATAAATATATAAAATAAAACAAAACAAAATTTTATGCTAAAATAAATATTAAATATAAAAAATTTCACGAGTTAATGCAAATGCCAAGTATATGAAAATGATGGATAAGAATAATAGGTATTTCCGATGAGAGTAGAGCAGTGGAAACTACATTAATTATAAGATAACAAGTACCTAAAATGTTGTGGCAACAAAGGAGTGAGAACATTAAAGGGGCAATGATTGAAGAAGCTGATAATTAAACAAGTGTCACCAAAACAGATTGCAACAATTGCTTGGAATATGACCATACCATGATTATAGAATAAAACATTTCTTCTTTTTGTTTTTTCTATAAAATTACAAGTAGAAATCGACCTAACTTTCTCTTTCACTTTTTTTTTTTTTTTACGTCTTTTTATAATACACACATAAACTATTCAATTATGACAAAATGATGAAGATTCTCCCAATCCCAGTGGAACTGTCCATTTGAGACATCAATGCGGGGAACATCCTAATCGTCGAGCTCAATTTTTAGGTTGAATCTTTTAAAAACTTAAACCAGGTCCTTAATCACATCGTAGTGACTAGTGATGATTACAATAATTTTCAGTTTTTCCCATTATAGATTTTTCATAGTAAATTTTTAATATAAAAAGAAAATTGGGTTTCATTGATTACTAAACACTCACTCATTAAAGTGAATATTTTTTAATTATTATACTCCAAATTGTTTAAATTGCAAACTTTATACCTTTTCTTTAAGATGCATATTAATATAACCACATTAACATATTTTTCTCACAAAAAAATGAAGAAAAAAAAAAGATTTCACAAATCACTTAACAACCCCTTCATCAACGTCTACCTATTTTTCACTAGATCTAATTATATTTATAAATAAGTGGTTTTTGCTGGATCTACTTATATATGTGTTGCTTTATATTTTTACATCTCTTTTTCGCTGTTGAATGCGATGTTAAATTTGAATAGTTTGCTATTTAAAATTCTCTCTCATTACAAAATAATAATGATAACGCGTTGTTTGATGGTTTTCAACACAAGATGAGCAAATATTATAACAAAACTGAGCCGAAGTCATCCCTGTCAAAAGTGTCCATTGATGACTTGAGCACAAAGCTAGATATTACTTCTATGAGTAAATCTATCTACACAATTTATTTTTATTTTATAAAACTTTTATAACTGGTTAAAGTAGCATGTTATGATTGGTGGAACTATCACTTTTTCATCCACTAATCACAGTGTTCACCTTTTGATGAAATAAATTATTATATCACATAATATATGCAAACAATTTTATCTTTTATGCAATTCTTATAATATATTTTTCATATTAATTCTAATGTGAAAAGGAAGTGGGCTTCACTTATCGCTAACATTCACTCATAGAAGTGCATGTATTTTTTATTATCCTCAATGCTAATTTAATTATTAATCCCAACAAACATCTTTTTCATAGAAAATGTGAAGATGAAAAAAAAAATGTGTTGGTTTCACTTTCAGCAAAGCAATACTTATATTAAAAGTATATTGAAAACGAAACAATGGTAGAAGACAGCAAGTCATGAGTTATTTGTCAAAGCCAAGTTACGACCCAAGCCACATAGCCATATTAACATTTTAGAATCGAAAAGTCTATAGACACCAAAACTTTTATTAAAAAATTATGCACACTCCCTTTTATCTTTGTCTTGTAAGGTGAATGGCAACTCCAGTTTAGTGTTTGAAATTCATGGTGCAATTTTCAGTGCTGGTAAACTTGTTCTTGTAGAATAGAAACATTCACAAAAGTTTTCTGTTTTTTTAACCTTCTAGATATGGTCAGGTTTATGTTCAAATACAGTAGGACAACTTTTGGGGTCCATTGCATATAAGTTTATGATCTAAGGGCTCTTACTGAGGCTGGTTAAACAGCTCAGGTTTTCTTTATTCTTTTCATACAATGTTGTCCAAATGCTACTTAACCTACCGTCTAAAAGTTTAAAACCTTCATAGATGACTTTTCATTAATTTTGAGATATGATAAACAAAGATTAAATTAAAACCTAAAGTTACAGGACTCAATTTCTTTTTCTTTTTTTCATTATAAATTCCCATCTAGAAATACAAGATTTCCTTTGTCTTTCTTATGTTATATATCTAAAGAATTTCTTCATTTCATTTAAAAAAAATAACTATGTAATGTTGATATCGAATCAAGTTTAGGTACAATTTCTTATATATTATATCTTAAATTCTCCAATTAATCAAAAAAAATTAAATATTGGGAATTTGTGGTCCCAAAACTCATCAATCATTAATCACTGTCAAATGGTTATATATTATATCTCAAATTCTCCAATTAATTAAAAAACAAAAATTAAATACAGAGGAAATTGTGGTCCAAAAACTCATCAATCATCAATCATCGGCAAATTGAAATTTTATGCACAAAATACTTACACGCTTCTAAGTGAACTGTATTTATATTTCTAACTTCATTAAATAAGGCAACATTGTCAAAAGCCATGTCGCTCAACTATTGACACCCCGTGTTACTAACTAAGATATTTAAGATCAAATCCTTCACTCCAATTATCAAATAAAATAAATAAAATAAAATACAACCTCACGCTGAATTGAACACCGTAACATATGCCACATCCTAATTTTATGCAATCCCTATTAATCTGGAGTCGGCATGCTTAACAATAATGATGTAGGTGGTTGATCAAGAAAAAGACAAGATAAGCCGCATGATACCTTTACAACACCATTATACACAAAGTGTTCACTTTAGATTAGACAAAGAAATGCAGAAGCACATGAGAAGCAATATCTTCTTAAGAAATTATATAATATCATATATAAAACTGCGATAGAAAAGTGAGTCCTAGATCCTGGTACTAGATTCCCTTTTAGCTCCTTTATACCATTTTAGCTTCCAATAGAATGGAGGAAAGGAAGCAAAACAGAGTTTGCGTAACGAATATTGCCAGGGTTTCCCTAACACATCTACCCCCACCCCCCTTTATTTGTTTTTTTGTTCCTCCCTTTTCTTAGTTGGGTGTTAAAAAATACTAGTTTTGACCACTTAATATATTAAGGGAGATTAAATTATTTAAGTCAATTAACCAATTATGCATTCAATATGGCCATAAATAAATTTTCACACGTATCAGTATATCACCATAAGAGAAACGATAACAAATAACAATAAAACAAGAACACAATATATAGTGACAAAGTCAAAAACCAATAAAGTATCTCCAAAGGAAAACCGTTATGGGGATACCCTCACCCCAGGAAGGAATTGACTAATACAATTGAAGTAACAATCTAAGATAAACCCTTATCCCTAGCCTCTACTCGATAGATGACTTATTGACCTAACCCCAAAATCATCTCCAGCACCTATGGAATCTTTCTATTTTAAATATCCTTCACGATCAGTTCGACTCACTTACTCCAAAGACTAACTTGAAGATTTCAAATCCACAAGCTTGATCTTTTGAACTCAGGTGTCAGTGAAAACTAGGTTTAGGTTTTCTTTATTTGATATGCACAGCAAATCTCTATAAACATTTGAATAAGGCATCCTTAATAATCCCTTTTATGTGTTTGCACGTAACGCACGACTTTCAAGTCAATAGCCAACTTATTTGAAACATGTCTAATTCAAGATTACCGTATCCCAATCGGGGAGCCATTGTTAAGGAAGTATTGAGAACCTTGTTTCGATCGAGTGAGCATAAATTGTGTTCAGTTTTATTTGGAGAAATCCAAGACAATATAACTGCCAAATGAGTTCATAATTCATTATTTAAGTTCAAGATTATGCGTACAAGAATTAACTCTTAAAGAAAGAAAATATGTCATTTTGATTGTTGTTTGACTGAGGTTCAATCAATCAAAAATCATAGAGTTAGATTTGTTGACATATTTTAAATGAAGCCATGGGTTTTTTTTTTAACCCTATTTAAGTCTTCTATATAAAGGAATATTATGTTCAACTTCCTTTAGGTTGGAAAAGCAGAAAACTCTAAGCGATTTAGAGAAAAAATCCTAGTCTCCATCATGTGTACCCATGAATTTAAAAGGAATTTTCTTTTCAGGTTGTTTCTTGTTGGAGAGATCAAATATTGAAGCCACAAAGCCATCATTCCAACATTGCTGTGGAGTAAATCTTCAAGAGGTTCTTGGAGTCAATTGAAGGTTCTGATTGTGAAGTACAGGTGCACCATCCGTGAAGGTGTCCATATAAGGAAGAGTTCAGAAGTTCTGAAGCTATTAATTGTTATAATTTAATTGTTAGATCAACATAATGGGTAAAATAAGTCGAAGTCTTCATTTTCTTCTTCTTTTGAGTTGCATCTTAGACACTTAATACTGAACATATAATAACTCATTACAAACTCGATCAAGATTACAAGTCATGAACTTTTCCAACCTAAAAACCTACAAGGTTTATATGATAATACACTCTTATCTAACATTAAAATTTAGGTTGCTAATCCGACGTCATAGTAGATGACTTGAATTTCAAGATTACTACCCTTAACTTCCAACCTTTTCACAAAGAAGTATTTTTATATCCCACCTAAGAGAAAAGCTTTAAAAAAATAACCAAACAGTTTTGTAAAAGGATCTTTTCCATTTCATTTATTTTATAGTTAAGATTTTTTTTTTTTTTTTTTGTATTTAACAATGTATCAAGTCATTTAAATTTTTAAATAGCATGCCAATGGATACACCTTTAAATATATAATATTTAATATGGTAAAGTTCATTTTCTCTCTTGACCTCTAGTTGTATAGTGGTATAGCCCATAGGCCAAATGGGCCATTAACTTGACAAAAAAAATTTCAGGTAGAGAGAGAGAGAGACCATTTGACATCAAGACAAAAATAATTGCTTTTTAAGTTTCAAAAGAGATGGGTTCTAATTAGTTAAATGTAAAAATCCATTGTCATTAATTAAGAAACCTAGGTTCCAATCTCACCTTAAAAAATTATATAAAAGTTACCATTGTCATAGAAAGAATGCCATAATAAATTCAAATCTATCAAAAATAATGGAGGAAATTTTCATATAATACAAAAATAGCCTAAACTTTGGAGATAATGAAAAATACAAAACAAGAGCAAAATTGTAAAGAGAAGGATTCTAGAAGGACTTCTCTAATTTTGATCATTTTCTAATCACATTGCCTGAGTTTTCAATTGTTAGTTTAACCTCCTATGCTATAGGTTTGATTTAATCGCACCTTTTTATCCATCTCTTTATCAAATTGGTAATGAAAGTGTCACATCATGATATTCATGTCATTCATATGGCTTGCTAGTCGATGGGCACATGACACATTGTACAACACACACTTCTACCATTATCTTTATAATAATTTTATATCTAAAGTAATATTAAAAAAAAGTATAAAATAGTATAATACAGTAGAAAAAAATCTCTAAATTATTCTAGACATATAAAACAATGAAGTATTTTCTTTTTCTTTCTCAAATCCAGGGTCATGTATTCATTTGTTTACGACTCGAAAAGGTATAATGGATGAAAGAAGTGTGATTAAACTAATTATTAAACATAGGTGGTGTGACTAAAATAATTGAAAATTGAAGGGATACAATTAGGTAAAGGTCAAAGTTCTAGAAATAGAGATGTCATGTTAACAGGTGTCTTTAGAGCAAATTGTTAATAGATCATTTTACTAAACCATTTTTATGAAAAATATAAAAAACTGTCAAAAAATTTAATTGTTTTTCTCTTTTCCCATAAAAAATTTCTAAAAAAATTTCTTAAACCAATGCCCTTAAAGCATCCATTAACATTCTCTTCATACATTTTACCCTAAAAAGAAAAGGAAGAACAATGCTCTAAAGTTTGTTCATTTCTTTCCCATGTAGCCATGCCTCCTCAAGAACCATGTATAGTACAAGTCAATTACAATTATAGGTAAGGGAATTATTGCGCCAATTCACTGGCAAAGTCAGTATTTCTTAAATCATCTAGGCCTACAGATGTATTCTCATCTGCCGGATGGTCTAAAAGAGCCTCAGTTCCAAGTAGGGGTGGCAAATAGGCGAGTTGGGTCATAAACGGGTTGGGTTGTAAATGGGTTGGGTGTGTATTTACCCATTTATCCATTTATGACCCATTTATGTATAAATTAATTATCCATTACTAACCCAACACATTTAATTAGTAACTCACTCATTTAATCCATTATAAAATTCATATTTATTCATATTCAGCAATTCCACAAGAGACTAATTTTCTTCTTGCACTTTTCTCGGCAACCAAATAAGAAACATTAGACATAATATGCAAAGTACTAAAATGTAAAAAACCTAACCTTTCAAACGAAAATAGCAAGAATACCATGTCAAGAAACTAATTTTCTGTTTCACTTGAGACTAATTTTCTTCTTTAACTTTTCTCGGGAACCAAACAAGAAACATTAGACATAATATACAAAGCACTAAAATGTAAAAAACCTAACCTTTCAAACAAAAATAGCAAGAATACCATGTCAAGACACTAATTTTTTATTTCACTTTTCTCTGCAACCAAACAGAGACAGAGTACCCAAAGAAATTTAAAAAAAAAAAAAATGCCTTAGATAGAGGAAGAGGGAAAGATGTTTAGATTTTGAATTGAGGAAGTTGGAGATGTTCTTCAAGGAAGAGGCTCATCATGGCTGCTCCATTATTGAACTGTACGAGTTTGTTCAACACGCCGATGACATATTGCCCAGATTGTAAGTGATATTTACACTCTAACCCCTTCCTTTTATCCATTTCCTGGGCGCCATTGAAGAAAAGCTTTTTGTTATCTGAGTTACTAAGAAAGACAAACTTTAGATAGAGGAAAAGGGAAAGATGTTTAGATTTTGGTAGTTGAGAAAATGCCTAGAAAATGGAGGAGAAAATTTTTACATTAGATTGAGGAAGAGGAAGAGGCGGCTGGCTGTATAGTTGCTGTGATGTTTTCTTATTTGTTAGGGTTTTTAGTTTTTAGTTTTTAGTTATTTTTTTAAGTATTAAACTTTAAATTTTAAGTGGGTAATTGGGTAGTGTTAAGGCTCATTTTTTTTTTTTTTAAGCCTAGAAAGGGGAGTGAGCCTGTAGTCGAAGAATAAAGCCCAATTAAACCTGAGCGGCAGTAATAGGTCCGTAAAGCAAACAAACGAGTCTTGAAGAGGTAAATGAGCCTGAAAATGCCCGGAAAGATAGAAATAGCAAACCATGGGCCGTGGATGTAGAAAGGTAAGTATAGGCCATGCCCATTGCGGCAAGCCCAAAGTAAAGCAAGTATACGGAGCCATAGTCTATGGGCTCGAAAGGAAATGAAAGATAGTTGGGCCTCGGAAGCCCAACGAGGTAATGAGGGCCCATGGAAAGCGCGAGATTGTAAGGGGCCAAGGACGCCCCAAAGAAGGATGAGTGGGACACGGGAGCCCACGGACATGCATGGCAATAAAGGCCCAGTTGTTAGGATATGTGCCCTTAAATCCTATTGTATGATGCTATGTATAATATTATGTATGACATTATTTGAGAAATGATGTATGACTTAATATTATGTTTAATAAAGTTGTTTTATTCTTATCTAAAATAATGGTAACATGAATATTCGGACATTATCAAATAGTCCATGAGATGCATAGTATGTGATTTATGTGATTTAGTCACAGAAGATATAGATCACAAGTTCTTTGTAAACTCAGAATTTTGGTTCGTAGTCGGCGATGAAATTGGGCATTTCATCTGCGAAGACTATAACATATTAACTACGATGATTTGTCTTGATCATAGAAATGGTGATTTCTAGTTAATATGTTGATATGTTTTAAGAGTTAAGACATATTGAACTGGACCGCTGTGAGATTTATTATTCTCCTAACGACTATCAATTGAATAATAAATCTCACGACTTGTATTCACATGAACTCTTAATCCTGAGAGAATAATGGACCTAATCATGAAATGTAGGTTGCTTTGATATATCAGGAGTGAGATCTAAAGTAACGGCCAAAACCTCAGTATGTTGGGCAGCCACATTTAGTGTTGATGGAACATATATTCTCAAGATGGAATTCATAGTCTCTTAACGGAGATACAAAATATTCCCTTGAGATAAGTTTAATGGGTACAGTTATTCAGAGAGTTAGGCCTAACCACTTTAGTAAGACTAAAGTATATATTTATGAAATTGGATTTCATAAATATATGGTGAATAACTCATAAGGATTAAACCGGGTACTCAAGGATTAAGATGTAGTTATTTACAAAGTGGCAGTCTATATTCATGACTTTGTATTACTACGAATATTTTATGAAGGGGTTGCATGTATAATAAAGTCTTGGGATATAATTTATTAATGAGACCTAGAGTGCAATTATATTTATATAGTGGTATTAAATATAATTAATGGTAACTTTGGACTTGTCAAGAGTTGACAGAAAAGCCCAATGCCCATTGGAGCTAGTGTCTTATTTGTTCCCTTTTAGTCCCACTCCAAGCCACACACTAAAGCCCAATTGGGAATGCCCAAAAGGCTAGTTCAATTAGATAATCAGTTATGTGTAGAGAAACATACAGAATTTTATATTGTATGAAATGGTTTGTATGTGTAAGGTAATGAAATAAGGAAGAGAGACACTATTTCATATTCTCTCTAGAAACATAGAACTGATTGAGAGACCACACATCTTGGGCATCAAGTGGAATTGGAGTGAAGATTGAAAGTCTTCCCGAGTACATCTTCATTCGGTTTTGAATTTCACCGCATCAAGGTACACTCTCTCTTGTTCTCATATTCTGAAACTTACATAGTGCATGTTATCGATTGCGAATGAAGTATATCCGTTTATTTTCCGCTGCATATGTTTTGTATTCGATGCAAACATGTTTATTTCCCAACATTGGTATCAGAGCGGTCTTCATTTCGAATCTGTATAACATGTTTTGTTCGTTTTGGAATTAGAGATTATAGTTTCAAGTTGATAGAGGATTATACATTTAATTTTCTGCATGGTTGTTGAAACTATAATTTGATAAAAACTGATTTTGATGTTATGATGTTGTTTAAATATGAATTTAAGAATGTTAAATTGATCTTTAAGGCTATAGCATCAATAGATTTCAGTTTTGATATCAATTTCTGTCAATCATTTTCGTATGATGGTTGTTTGTTTATGCAAAACGGTTGAAAACTGCCTTAGAAGATTTTCTGGAAATTCGAGTTTCACGAGTTTCGATCGATCGAAATTTACTTTCGATCGATCAAGTGAAACAGAGACTTATCCTTTTGAATTGATTAATATTCGATTGCTAGTCGATCGATCGAATTTTATTTTCGATCGATCGAGAGGCGATCGAGTATCAATCGAATCAGACAGAAGGTTTAGTTCGAATTGTTTGATATTTTCGATCGATCGAGGGGCACATTCGATCGATCGAAAGAAAGAAAATCAGAATTTTTCTAAGTGTTCTCAAACTTAAATTTTGTATTTTTGCTATTTTTTCTTACGCCTTTTTCGTAAGAAAAAGTGCAAGGTTGTGTACAATTAGTTTATGCATGTTTAAAAGATAAAAACCTTTATTGTAAAATATCTAGTGGGAGAGAGATACAAGGGTTGGATCTCACTGCCTCCATTATCGATTCATAGTAGTGTGGGCTAAGCACCTCGTCTTGGCGTATATGCCTCGCAATCCCAAAGGAGGGTGTTTACTTCATAGTACTACAAGATTGAATTTACCTATTTAAAGTAGTGTAGACAAGCACCTCGTCTTGGCGTATATGCCTCGCGATCCCAAAAGAAGGTGTTTTGTTCTATGGTACTACAAATTTAAACACCATAAAGGAAGATGAAATGTGGCTACACATGATTCTAGATAATGGTATACACTAGACTAAGTTTAATGTTAACCTCCTAAAGGAGCTATGTCATTATTACTTAGAGGCTGAAGATAATACGGCATATTATTAGTGTTTGATAAGAGTTATCATGATAGCACTAATAATGAGAATAGTTCTCAACTAATTGATGTGTTTATAATAAACTTGCTACCAAGGAATTATAGACATGGATTGGGTTGTCGTTGCATATATTATTTTATGGTTTTATTAAGGTTCCATATTATATGCTTATATGCTAAATTGATAATGTCCGGTTTACTTATTATATTCATGTTTATTATTTCAGATTTGAACATGGCATCATTTAGCTCACTTGTTAGCATTCTTAATCAAAACAAACTGACTGGAACCAATTATGTTGACTGGAAAAGAAACTTGGACATAGTTCTCACAGCTAAAGAGCACAAATATGTGCTTACTTAACCATGTCCTAGCTTTCCTTCATTAGATGCTCCTCCCGAGGAAAAACAACGATATGATCGTTGGCAAAAATCTAATGAAATGGCCAAGTGCTACATCTTAGCGTCCATCTCAAATGTTCTACAGCATCAAATGCAGGATGTAGAACTAGCTTCGGATATTATGCAAAGTCTGAAGGAGATGTTTGGTGAGCAAGGCCGTTCTGCAAGGCAAGAAACCATGAGGCAAATTTATAATACCAAGATGGCTGAAGGTAGTTCAGTGAGAGAACATTGTATTACAATGATCTCTAATCTGAATACATTGGAAGTTTTGGGTGCCGACATTGATGGAGAATCCCAAGTGGATATGATACTCCAGTCACTATCGGAATCATTCAAGGAATTCAGACTTAATTATAACATGAACAAAAAGATTTATTCTTTGTCTGAATTAATGAATGAGTTGGTAGCGGCGGAAGGCATCCTTGGTACTTCTAATGTTGAAGCCAATGTGGGTGAAGTTTCTACTTCTCAACCTAAGTCGAAAGGCAAGGGTAAGAAGAAGAAGAAGAAGAAGAAGAAGAAGAAGAAGAAGGACTTCACTAAGCAGGAAGGTAAACAAATTGTCTTAGGGGTTGCCGACAAAGGAAAGAAGCTGAAAGGAAAATGTTTCCATTGTGGTGAGAAAGGACATTGGAAGAGGAATTGTCCAAAGTTCAAGGCTGCCAGTAAGGGTATGAATATTTCATTCCTTCTTGAAATATGTTTGGTACAGAATCCCACGGATTCTTGGTGTGTGGATTCAGGTTGTACTAATCATATCTGCAATTCTTTGCAGGGGTTCCAGGAGACCAGAAGACTTAAAGAAGGAGAGTTGTTTCTGACCTTGGCTGATGGAAGTAGAAGTCCAGTTTTAGCTATTGGAGTTTTTAATTTATGCTTTGAAACTAGAGTTTTAATATTGCAAGACTGTCTGTATGTACCTAATGTTCGTAGGAATTTAATTTCTGCAACTTATTTAGGTAAGAGTGGATATTGTGTTATCCTTAAAGACAATGTTGTAATAAAGAAGGGTAAATCATTTATCTGTTCTGGCAATATTGTGGATAGTCTTTATATTTTAACTCCTGATAAGAATGAATTATATAATTCTGAATTAGATAATAACTCTCATGTAAAATCATTAAAGAGAAAGTTTCCTTCTACTAATGATGCATATCTTTGGCACTTGCGTTTGGGTCATATTAATCCAAACAGAATTCAAAGACTGATCAAAGATGGTCTTTTAGAGCCATTGGACTTTGATGAATTTCCAGTTTGTGAATCTTGTTTGGAAGACCAAACGACCAAATGACCTTTTAATGCAAAAGGTAGAAGAGCCCAAGTGTTGCTAGAATTAGTTCATACGGATGTTTGTGGTCCTATGTCAACCCAAGCAAAAGGAGGTTATGAGTACTTCATCACTTTCACCGATGATTACTCTAGATTTGGTTATGTGTACCTAATGAAACGGAAGTCCGAAACCTTTGAAAAGTTCAAAGAGTTTAGGGCTGAAGTTGAGAATCAATTGGGTAAACGCATAAAGGCCATTCGATCTGATCGTAGTGGCGAATACCTTCTTGGGGATTTCAAGGATTATTTAACTCAAAATGGGATTGTATCCCAATTGACTGCACCTGGAACTCCCCAACAAAATGGTGTAGCAGAAAGAAGAAATAGGACTCTTTTAGAAATGGTTAGGTCCATGATGAGTTACTCAACTTTACCAGTTTCCTTTTGGGGATATGCACTAAAAACTGCAATGCATATTTGAATTTAGTTCCATCAAAATCTGTTCCCAACACACCTATGGAATTGTGGAGTGGGCGCAAGCCTAGTACGAAATATCTCCACATTTGGGGATGTCCAGCACATGTGTTGAAAGGGAAGTCTGATAAGTTGGAAGCTAAAACGGAAGTATGCATGTTTTTAGGGTATTCAAAGGAAACCAAGAGTTATTTATTCTATAATCATAAGGATAACAAAGTTTTTGTTAGCACTCATGCCAAATTTTTGGAAGATGATTATGTGAATAATTTTAACCCTAGAAGTAGAGTTGTCTTGGCTGAAATGAATGAACCTGTAATTGAACAACCAATTGTGGAAACTAGGGATGATGTGGCTGTATTGGATACACCACAAGATACTACTCATGAGATGTCTAGTACACAGGTGCCTCGTCGTAGTGGGAGGAATGTTAGACCACCTATAAGATTCATAGGTCTTGGAGAGACTTATGAGGCTATCTCAGAGGAGGCCGAAACTGATTCTTACACTTATGAAGAAGCAATGAATGATATAGATGCACATCATTGGATCCAAGCTATGAAATCAGAATTAGATTCCATGTATTCCAATCAAGTTTGGGATCTTGTAAAGGCGCCTAACGGCATTAAACCTGTTGGTTGCAAATGGGTTTACAAGAGGAAGAGAGGGATAGATGGAAAGGTTGAAACCTTTAAAGCAAGGCTAGTGGCAAAAGGGTATACTCAAAAAGAAGGTATTGATTATGAGGAAACCTTTTCACCAGTAGCAATGCTTAAATCTATCAGAATTCTCTTATCCATTGCTGCTCATTATGATTATGAGATTTGGCAAATGGATGTCAAGACTGCATTTCTTAATGGCAATCTTGAAGAGGAAATCTATATGAAGCAACCAGAAGGTTTCATAGCAAAGAACCAAGAGCATATGGTATGCAAATTGAATAGGTCCATTTATGGACTTAAGCAAGCATCTAGGTCATAGAACATCAGATTTGATCAAGCAATCAAATCATTTGGTTTTGAACAAAATCTTGATGAACCATGTGTGTACAAAAGACATCAAGATAAAGTAGTAATGTTCCTAGTGCTTTATGTTGATGATATTCTACTCATTGGAAATGATGTAGGGGTCATGTCATCAGTAAAGGTTTGGTTGTCAAGCCAATTTGATATGAAGGACTTGGGTGAGGCTAACTTTATTCTAGGGATCAAGCTTTGGCGAGATCGTAAGAATAAGATGTTAGGCTTATCACAAGCTGAATATATAGATAAGGTCCTAGAACGGTTTAGCATGCAAAACTCCAAGAAATGATTACTTCCTTTCAGACATGGAGTTCCTCTGTCTGATGACCAAAGGCCTAAGACTCAAGAGGAAGTAGATATGATGAGACAAGTTCCTTATGCCTCTGCAGTAGGAAGTCTCATGTATGCCATGCTTTGTACTAGACCGGATATCTGTTTTTCAGTTGGCATGGTCAACCGATATCAATCAAATCCAGGACCACAACATTGGCAAGCTGTAAAGCATATTCTCAAGTATCTACGGAGAACGAGAGATTATATGCTTGTTTACCGTTGTAAGGATTTGATTCCCATTGGCTATACAGATTCAGATTTTCAATCAGATCTAGATTTCAGAAAGTCCACGTCAGGATGTGTATTCACCTTGGGAGGTGGAGCCATAAGTTGGAGGAGTGTTAAGCAATCTTGTATTGCGGACTCCACCATAGAAGCTGAATATGTTGCTGCTTGTGAGGAGGCAAAGGAAGCTGTCTGGCTCAATAAATTCCTTTCTGATCTTGGTGTAGTGAGAATAGAGCAAGTTCCTATTACATTGTTTTGTGACAATAGTGGAGCGATTGCACAATCCAAAGATCCAAGGAATCACAAGAAAGGAAAGCACATTGAAAGGAAGTACCACATCATTCGAGACATTGTTGCTCGTGGAGATGTGGTGGTGGCAAAGATTGAAAGTGCAAATAATCTAGAAGATCCCTTTACCAAAGTCTTGCCTCAAAGGACCTTCGAGTCACATTTGGAGGGAATGGGAGTTAGATTAGTGCACAATAGTCTTTAGGGCAAGTGGGAGATTGTTAGGATATGTGCCCTTAAATCCTATTATATGATGCTATGTATAATATTATGTATGACATTATTTGAGAAATGATGTATGACTTAATATTATGTTTAATAAAGTTGTTTTATTCTTATCTAAAATAATGGTAACATGAATATTCGGACATTATCAAATAGTCCATGAGATGCATAGTATGTGATTTATGTGATTTAGTCACAGAAGATATAGATCACAAGTTCTTCGTAAACTCAGAATTTTGGTTCGTAGTCGGCGATGAAATTGGGCATTTCATCTGCGAAGACTATAACATATTAACTACGGTGATTTGTCTTGATCATGGAAATGGTGATTTCTAGTTAATATGTTGATATGTTTTAAGAGTTAAGACATATTGAACTGGACCGCTGTGAGATTTATTATTCTCCTAACGACTGTCAATTGAATAATAAATCTCACGACTTGTATTCACATGAACTCTTAATCTTGAGAAAATAATGGACCTGATCATGAAATGTAGGTTACTTTGATATATCAGAAGTGAGATCTAAAGTAACGGTCAAAACCTCAGTATGTTGGGCAGCCACATTTAGTGTTGATGAAACATATATTCTCAAGATGGAATTCATAGTCTCTTAACGGAGATACAAAATATTCCCTTGAGATAAGTTTAATGGGTACAGTTATTCAGAGAGTTAAGCCTAACCACTTTAGTAAGACTAAAGTATATATTTATGAAATTGGATTTCATAAATATATAGTGAATAACTCATAAGGATTAAACCGGGTACTCAAGGATTAAGATGTAGTAATTTACAAAGTGGCAGTCTATATTCATGACTTTGTATTACTACGAATATTTTATGAAGGGGTTGCATGTATAATAAAGTCTTAGGATATAATTTATTAATGAGACCTAGAGTGCAATTATATTTATATAGAAGTATTAAATATAATTAATGGTAACTTTGGACTTGTCAAGAGTTGACAGAAAAGCCCAAGGCCCATTGGAGCTAGTGTCTTATTTGTTCCCTTTTGGTCCCACTCCAAGCCACACACTAAAGCCCAATTGGGAATGCCCAAAAGGCTAGCCCAATTAGATAATCAGTTATGTGGAGAGAAACATACAGAATTTTATATTGTATGAAATGGTTTGTATGTGTAAGGTAATGAAATAAGGAAGAGAGACACTCTTTCATATTCTCTCTAGAAACATAGAACTGATTGAGAGACCACACATCTTGGGCATCAAGTGGAATTAGAGTGAAGATTGAAAGTCTTCCCGAGTACATCTTCATTCGGTTTTGAATTTCACCGCATCAAGGTACACTCTCTCTTGTTCTCATATTATGAAACTTACATAGTGCATGTTATCGATTGCGAATGAAGTAGATCCGTTTATTTTCCGCTGCGTATGTTTTGTATTCGATGCAAACATGTTTATTTCCCAATACCAGTGGGCTTACTAAGCCATTGAGAAAAAAGGAGAAATTAGTGAACCCAAAGAGGGCTCAATCCTGCTGCTTCATGGCACGGCAGGAAATAAATGGAAAGGTCACAGGTGCGAAGGCCCATAACCGAGGGCGAGCCCAAACCGCAGATAGAGGATCGATAATGAGATAATCTACAAAGAAGTTAAAAGGCAGATGCCCGAGTCACGGCGATCGCATGACTGGCAGATGAATTTTGGACGGACGTAGGCACGCGCAAGGCCCAGGCTTCACCAGCCTGTACCCAGCCAATACAGGTGAAGGTGGGCCACGGGTCAGAGGTAAGGAGGGTGTGGTTTGGCGGAGGGAAGAGGGAGCAACCCATTTCGGGGCTTCCACTCAGGCCACTTTTGGGTGAGTGTCCTGCTGGGAATGACATAGCACCCGAAAAAGGCAAAGCTGAGTTGGAGCCTTTTGGTGCATGCCATGAGAGAGAAAGAGAGCTCTGCCGTGGCGGGAGAATGTCACGGCAAGCTAACAAACAAAAAATTCTTGTCGATTGCTCAGAGACGTAGTGCACCGCGGCCAGCGCAAGAACATGGCGCTGGCGGGGCGCCTGACCAACCATTAATGGTTGGGCGAGTATAAGCATCAGACAAAGACGGTTACAGGGGTAAAAAGGTAAAGATAATACACCAGAACACACTATATAAGAGTGCTCCCTGTACACGAAAAAAGGGGAGGCCGACTAAGAAGGAAAAACAGAGAAAAGAAAGAAAAACAGAGTGAGAAAAAAAAAAAACAGAGTGAAGAAGGAAAAACAGAGTAAAAGGGAAGAAGAAAACGGGCATGCACTAAAAATGGGTTGTTGACCCCTCTCTCCCTCTTGAAAAGTCACATCTTTTATTCGGAACAAAGATCATCTAGGGCCATTTCTTCAAAGCCGTTAATTTCCCCTTTGAGAAATTAATTGCATTGAGGAAGTGTTGTCTTCTTTTTGGCTTAAATTCCCCTAGTACACTACGGCAGACTAGAAGTCTTACCAGCTTGCTGATACCCTTCACCCTTTTCTTTCTTCATATGCATTACTTTTAAATTTACTTTATTGTTAATCACTATACATTCATCTCTATGTCCCTTCATTCAGCGTGTAGCGGACGGGTTTTATTTTTTTTCATACTTATAATATACTTGCATGTGGCATCTGTTTAGAAAGGATTTGCCTGTCACAGTCACACAGCATAAGTGTGTCAGGGTAAGGCATAGCTTGCGCACAAGCCGGGCCAGGGTGAGTTGCAACTGGGCCGGTCCCGACTTTCCAATCCAGAACATATTGGGCTTACTGCGGCAGGATGAGATAATCCAGTTCATCACCAACAGAATCGGCCCAAAATACCCCATGCAGGTAGCCAGTGGTTTAACCATCAAAACTCGTTTAATTGAATTATTCATTTGGGTCTTATCCATTTAACCTAAATAAATAATTAGGTTGGGTCAAGACTTATCCAAATTAAGTGGGTTCTGGGTGGGTTCATGGATTTGAATAAAAATTACCACCCCTAGTTCCAAGGAGTCATTTGGATTCAATGATTAATAATGCCCACTTCTGTATCTGTGTAACTAATGGCCTTTGGCCCATTCTTATTTTTGATAATTGGGCCTGTTTGATAGTCATTTCTAAACTCACATTTTCACATTTTAAACAATATTACACACATTTTCACACACATTTTCACCCACACGTATTTCAAAAAACTACAAAAATCTCATCTCAAACTACTTTACCTAACACTCTAGAAGGGACGATTTGAAGTTTTGAATGTATTGTTGAAAAAACTAAAAGCACGTTTGGTACACTGAATGAAAATTACAACAATAATAATAATCTTTATTATTAGAATAAAATGTGTTGTAAAAGAATAACTAAACCCATTCATAAGTTTAGTTATGAGTTGTAACATTAAAATAAAATTTAAGATATATTTTAGAAAATATCTTACTTATACAATTATATTTTTTTTAAAATAATATTTTTTAAATTTGAGAAAGTGATGAATTATTTTTTGATGATTTTTAATTTTCATAATTGTTAAGTGCATATGAAAAGTTTATTTATTTGAAGATATATCAATTTAAGAAATTATTACACCTACTAAAAAATAGCAATTACAATCCTTTTAAAGAAGTATAATTATTCTTTATTTTAAAGAATATTTATTCATAAGAAATATTTATTCCCGATAATAAAAACATAATCAAATTGCTGAATAGCTAAATTATACGAATAATTATTACATTACAGTCTACTAAGCATACCCTAAGAAGTGTCAACCAATTTAGTTATAATACTGTTGATTTTAGCCCAATCTTTTAAGCATGGGAAAAGGAGGGGAGATGAGATGTTAAAAATAAGTTGCATTTAATTGTTGTGACTGCAAGTACATAAATTGACTCAAAGCATTATTATTGGCGGAGGCATATAGCTATAATGCTATTTTTGCCTCCTCAAACTACAAAATATTGTGCACATGGTTGGTATAATAGCCAAAACAATTTGGCTACATGCTACAGTAAACAGGTACTAATATCTGTTTACTGTAGCTCAAAGGTATAGTGAGATCATAATATTTTATTTGCCCCTTCAATTAAATAAAGTTTCTTTGTTTTTTTCTCTTTCTTTTTTCTTTCATATTTCCTCCGGTTCAGTCTTCAACCTCTCCCCCTTCGTTGTTTTTCTTTTTTTGTTTTAGCTGGTTTTTTTTTTTTTTTTTTGGTTCTTCGCATGGGAGTGGGGAAGCTCTTGCGGGAACAAGCTATGGTGAGTTGTGGCTTATCAAATGGTGAAAATGTTTAGGGAGGGAGTTAAGAAGACGGTGATAGCTAGCTCTGGTGTGAATATGAGACACTGGTTCAGGTGGTTTTTTTTTTTTTTTTATTGCAAAGGGTTTTATTTTTGTGGTTGCGGGTTGACTTTCTTAGGTAGTTGTGAGCTGATTTTGATGGTTGTGGTGGCGGAAGGAGTAAGCTGTGGATGGTGGTGGTGGTGGGCTGTGTAAAGTGGTGGTTGACCGGGGTGGTGGTGGGCTGAATGTTTTGCCATTATTTATATTGTTGTAGTTTTTAATGTTATTTTAATGTATAGTATATGTTATTTTATAGCAGTGGATATATTATTATTTTATTGTGTTGTTTATATTATTTTATTATGTTGAAAGCTAAAATAAGACCACTAATGTTAAGTGTTTTGTAAAATGAAAGAGGTAAAATAGATAAAGTAGTTTTTGTAGAGCCAAATCACTAAATTTATGACTACCAATGTAAATGCTCTTAGTAAGTTAATAAATTTGATTATTATTTTTTTTAATGAACATAGAAGTAGAACAGACACCGCATTGTTTGTTATTGTCGTAGTACAAATGCCACACATAAAATATGTATAAATTATGAGAAATGATATGTCCATAATATTTTTCAACATTTTTACAACAAATCTTAAGTAGTAGGTTGTTACTGGTTATTGTTGTGGCAAAAAAGTAATTTTAATGTTAAGTTCAAATTTAAACCAATAACAACTAACCACCTACGATTTGTTGTGAAAATGTTGTGAACGTAGCACCTCTCATAAATTCTTGTCAAGTGACTTGTGTCTCAATGAGATCACCCAATATCCCCAATGGAGAGAAATTAGATTTGAATCCCCCTCCACCAATTGTAATTAAAAAAAATGCATAAATCATTGTAAAACTCTCCTTTTTTAGGAGAATTAATCCTTATCCAGACCAACTTTGTCCACATCCAAAAAAATGGCAGATTTTGGAGAAATTTCAGGACTTTCATCTGCTTTCTAATCATTCGCAAAATATATTCTCATATCAAAAAAATTTGGATCAGTAAAAGATTGTTGGCAATAGTTGCCAACATTCAGCAAGAATGGTTAGCAATACTTTTGCCAACATTCAGCAAGAATGGTTGGCAATAATGGCTAGAAAACGTTGGCACCAAACAACACACAACAACTATACATATGTGATATGCCGATAAAAAATAATAAATAGAGGGAAAAAAATCATTTCACAGTTACAGCATCTTAACCCCGCTTTTAATTTTTCTTAGTTCTTTTCTTGAAAGATACACAATTCAACAAACGCTTGAAAGGAAATAAAACAGTTCGATGAGATGTCCTTTTTAGTCTTGATTTCCCTGCATTAAGTATGGTTCATGAGTAAATCATTGGCATGGCTAAATTTGCAGCCCCCAAACCCCCAGAAAACTAACGGAGGGGAAGAGAGGAGTGGTCCAGTTCGATTCAGACCAAGTTTCTTTCCAAACTTCTCAGATATCTTTTAATCGGATTTGAATTTTAAAAATCTAACTATTTGATTTCATGTTTTTTATGTTCTTAATACACGTATCAAATTTTGTCCAAATCAAATGTTATTTACTATTCGATCAATAAACTTATTTTTAATATATAATTTTATATCATAAAAATTTGAATTTTAAACATTTGATTGATAACATAGTTATTGATATTTGATCTTCTTGAAAATTTTTAAGCATAGAAAAAATAATAAGAACATATAATCCAACGGTTAGATTTTCAAAAATTTACATCCAATAAAAATATATCGGCAGAGTTTGAAGAATTTCTCTCCTAACTAGTTTGTAGATAAACATTTTCCAGTTCACAGAGAGAGAGAAAGAAAGAGAGGGGGCTAGACTGAGCACTTAAAATACAATCATCAAAAAATCCTGATAATAAGTCTCAGTCAAACAACGAAGGACCATGACAGACTACAAAACTCGAAGCAAACAATTTTTAAAAGACCTAAAACCTATAGAAACAAGACCAGGACAGCTGACAACAAAATCACAATTTCATGCCCCCCTTCCCGCCCCCCCCCCCCCCCCCCCCCCCCCAAAAAAAAAAAAAAAAAAAACCTGGGAGCTGTGCATACAGGTCTGTCATTCAGAAGAAACTGGATCTACCTATGGCTCAAAAAGCCTAATCTAAGCTTCAGAAATTGTGATTGTAAGAGCAGCAATGATGGCCGATCTTCAATAAAATTCTTTCAAATGTTACAAAAAAATTCACAGTTGTCACAATATACAAGAAATTTATACAAAAGAAAACCAAATGAAACATCAAAGAAGGATTAGGACAGCCTACACGAAACCGGCTCACAATATCATCAGAGTCAAAAGCTATTCTAGCAGATTAGTAAATCTCCCAAAAACTAGATGCATGTGTAACTAAAACAACCTACATTTAAGCTTCTAAAGTTTTGTTTGGTATGTTTAAATATGTTTTGTGACTAAAACTAGGATGATCACGATGGCCTAAATCCACGAACAGCTATGCTTAAATATGTTTGGGATACACAAAATTTTCACAAAATTATCACAATGCAAAACTAAGTATAAATATGGGTGGTATGAAACCAATACTAAGCACTAATTAGAGGTGTTACCTGATATACATTGACTGCAGGTTGGGTTATGAACCCTAGTATCAGCTTTTCCATCCCTTTGCTCCATTGTGAGCTCTGTTGACTCATGATTTGCAACAGAAAAATCTTCTATAATTGTCATTACAATATGAGACTCTGGAGTTGGAAGGCAATCAGCAAGTATAGCTGCATCATTGCCAGCATCCCTAAATTGTTCTCTCTTTGAAAAATGCTCTGGTAAAGGCAGATCATTCAAGGCCAAACATGTATTTTGCTCATTTGTAATATCTACCTCCATTGAAACTACAACCATTGCAATACCTAGCACTTCATCAGAACTTTTCGTACTCTCAGATTCTTCATTTGGAGAAGCAGGAAGACCAATATCCTCAGACAGTGTCAAAAGTTCTCTTTTAGCATCAGCATCACAAGCAACATCTAATTCCGAGTCCCAAGTCGATGCCTGAAAAATTATGTTTTCATTTGGCAAATCATGCTTTTCTGCTACATTGAAGGCAAGAATCAGAGACCCATTTGGATTCTCCTTTTCTACTTTGGAGGTGATTGAAGGAGTTATAATTTCCTCATAGTTAGTCAAAGTTCTTGCAGTATCATTTGGTGAGTATAAGTTCTGAGAATTTTCACAGGCAGAGGCTTGATGTATCAATGGAGTATCAAGGACAAAAGTTTGATCTGATTTTGAAAGTTCAACACTGTCACACTGTTCAGGCAGTCCACTAGCTGCAGCAGGTATCTAAACAATTTCAGCAGCAGAAAAAGAGATTTTTCCATTATCTGGAGGTTGGAGCATAGCCCCAGTTTGAGATATCAAAGCCTTGACTTGAAAACCATGTGATGTCATGCTGTCAATAAACGAAGCAAAATCAATGGTTTTCACGGTTTTTGATACTTTACTGGAGGCAGAAAAGGACTTCACCATGTCCTCCAATAGCAAATCACCTTCACCACTAGAGATGGGATCCCATTTAAACCAGGTTTTTGTTGGAATGTAATTGGGCACCTGATGGTATTGCTTCAACTCTGTTGCATCCTTGTAAAATTGTTTTTTCCTTACAGCATTGGCTAGAAGAGTCCTGCAAACAGTGAGCAAAAGATTTTCCGACAGATATAAACATCAGCTTAGCGTCTCTAAATGCTGTGAGGTTTCAAAAAGTGTGCATACTGTTAGGAACCCAGTGATTCCTAATGAGGATGGATAGGAATTATAGAGAAATTGATGGGAATTGTAGAGAAATTAACTTAATTCGAGGTAATCAACCTCTATAAAGAAATATTAAGAGAGAGAGAAAATGCACTAAGCAATGAGTTGGTTTATTCTTCATTGATATTTAATGTTTAATTACAATTATGTGTTTATAGAAGATTAGTTCTAATCTTATTGGCCTATATGGCTCAAGATAATTGGCTAGTTAATTCAACATGTGCTCTATGAATTAAACCATGTGTTCAATGAGCTACATGTGCTCAAATCCTAACTAACTCATCATAATCTCAACTAACTACCTAACTAAAGGGATTACAACAATTATTTCGTATTTCTAACATTTCCCTCCCCTTGAAAACACCTTGCTCACAAGGTGTTGTTGTGAAATGACACCTTCATGGGGGAAAACCGGCCACTAACCCAATACTCCAAAGCATCTTGAACATTAGACAAACCAACTACTTCCAAGCACCATGTCACAGCCCATAACTTGAGCAAGTGAATCCCATCATTAACTAGATCAACAAAGGAGCGCCAAGAAATCTTTATGTCGTAGCCTTTCTTTTTATCAAATTCCAAGTCACAGACCATAAACTTCCAAGCAAATGACCACCCACGCAACTCACATGGGTAAGGAGACAACTCACGTGGATAAGGAGACGATTGTCCGGAGACAATTGTCCACAAACTGCAAATAATGCAGTAAATGGATCCGACTGATCACATTCCCATGAAGCTAATATTGAGGATAGAGAGAGTTTCTTGAGAGCAATTTTTATATCTTCACAACCTTTAAAATCCCAACTCACACCCAAGTCCTTATAAAAATTATGATCAGCTAGATTATGGAACCCATCATTATCCCACCACAGCCACCAAGAAAAGAATCATCTAGTTCAAATTCAATTGCATTGCCACCAATGTTAGTGGCTGTTAATTTCATGCCTTCATTCTTGATTACATGAGCAGCCCCATCTGTTGAAGTATGAGTTTGGCCACAATCAAACACCATTGGATCACTAGTATCCACACCAACAGTAACAACTTCATGCACTATAGATTCTTGCATCATCATCAGCTTCTTTGTTAGTTCTTTGGACTGAATATCAAGGGCAGCATGTTCATGGATATCATCATCCACTTTGACACAAAAATCAACATCCCGGCTTGCAACTACAACAGTAGATTCTTCAAACTTGATTTTTTCTTCAAGTTCCATTGAATCAAGAAATTGTAACTCCTCTTCCATCATGTTCTCAAGATCCTCTTGCAACCTTGAGAGCTCCTCTTTCATGGTTTTTTTAGATTCAACCAAGGCCTTGACCTTTTCTAAAATATCCTTGACATCCTCTGAAACTTTGTTCACCATTTGCCGTATTTCTTTCCAAAGTTTTCTTCGGTTATATTTGCTCATCTTAAGATCGTCGGCCCTAATACCACTTGTTAGAAACCCAGTGGTTCCTAATGGGAATGGATAGGAATTATTGGGGAATTGATGAGAATTGTAGAGAAACTGACTTACTTCGAGATAATCACCCTCCATAGAGAAATATTAAGAGAAAGAGAGAGAGAATGTACTAAGCAATGAGTTAGTTTATTTTTCATTAATATCTAATATTAAATTACAATTATGTATTTATAGAAGACTAGTTCTAATCTCATTAGCCCACATAGCTTAAGATAATTGGCTAGTTAATTCAACATATGCTCTATGAATTAAGCCATATGTTAAATAAGCTACATGTGCTCAAATCCTTACTAAGTCATTCTAATCTCAACCAACTAGATAACTACCTAACTAAAGGGATTATAACAATTATTTCATATTCCTAACACATACCTACACTTTTTGGCCACATACCTACAATTTTTTGAAATAGCTGCTTTTGCCCGTTCCATAGAGAGCCGAAGCAATGACAATAAATTTGCAACATCATATGGCCCTCTAAGTTCATTTACCGAAGGGGCAGTACTTGAGAAAATGAGATTTTTTCCCCAGTCCAATCCACCAGCAACTGATTAAAATAAATATTAGTAGTCCTAGTTTAATTAATTGGCAGAGCCATCAATAACTCAGATACAACAATAACTCAACACATTGTTTATTAACACATTTAGTTCATATAAATTCACCCACAAGACTTAGCACCTACAAATTATGAAGAATTCCCTAACATGATTAATTTACAGAGCATTGACTTCTGAGACTATTGCAATATTTGCTACAAAAATTAAAAGTCTATCAAAATTCAGACATGTCTCAATCACATATAACAGGCAAGATAAAGCCTCAAGCTACTACATCTGGCCTGTGGTTCAAAATCCTACCTCTCTGCTTAGTGCTCACTATAAGCTTGGCACAAATGCACCTCTTAGTGCTTACTATAAACTTGGCACAAAATGCTACATGGCAAATTGGAAGTGGGAAATCTTTTCCAACTTCCAAGTAACCATGATTATTGACCAAACCTTAAGCCTCAAGTTTCTAGATACGGCCCTATCAATATTTCAAGAGCAAGTTTGAGTTTTCTTGTTTCCCTGGTTCCATCTTAGCTGCATGTTCTGGGCTATATGAGCTATACTGTATATCTCTTTAATTTTTCTTTGGTAATGAAATCATCCTATTCATCCAAAAAAGAAAATTGATCTGATAGACCAAAATGTGGCCAACCGAAATTCAGCTTTCGTGAGGAGACTTTATGCACCTCAGATCAGGTGGCTACTAAAATTCTTATTTCATAGTTTAACCATTTTTTTTTTTTTTTGGATAAGTTCTTAGTTTACCTATCTCTAAGATTGAAACTCCTGATTGATTAATTTGCAACACACTCGAAGTGAAGAAAGCATATTGAATGGAGCAAGTAACGGTATTTGATTGAAATCTTTTTACGTATCAAAAAAAAAAAAAAAAAAACGGATGAGATATGCAAAATATACCATCAAATCATCTAAAGAGAAATTTAAAATTTTGCAATTCTGACCTTAGCATTGGTTATCATTTGCCTTCCTTGTTTGGACATCGGCGATAAGATCTGAATACATGATCTCAAAATAAACTCTACGCTGCAAATCGAAAAGCCACATATATCCATCAACATTCCAAAAATTTCTTATCAACAGAGCCAATAAAACGAAAACCATTGAAGAAACAAACCTCAATAGCAGCTTTAACCTTAGTCTGCTTCACGAAAAGGCAACCTCTCTGAGAAATCAATCGCAGTTATATCTGTCTACGTCGTTCATCAACAATATCGATGTTAAAACCTCAAAAAATTTTGTTTTTTCAAACAAAAATATACGAAACCACGAACCTCGGATTTGTCACAGGCATCGTCGAACGCGTTCTGGTCCAAAGGCATGACGGCGTCCAAGTCGTAGGTTTTCAAGATAGGGTTGCCAGAGTTGAGTGCGAGAGCTTGGGAGTGGTTTTCGACGCAGACAGTGAGGCGCGTGGAACATTGAGGAGGGAGATGGAGCAACGGTCGTGATCGGACATCACGCCTTTGATCGTACGGTTGTAGGCGATGCCGATGTATCCTAGTTCCATGGCTTTTTATCACGGCCTTGATGCGAGTTGTTTTCACTGAAGGTGGGGATTCAAGGTATGCTATGTTCAGGTCGAAGAAACCCATGGCTACGGAAAGCCCACAGGGATGGAAAGGGGTTTAGGGGTTTATGAGTTATTTTTATGACAGAATTTTATTATCGTTTATTTTTTAATTACGAAATAAACAACGAAAAAATGCACAATTCACTTTTGAGTACAGGGAAGTCTACGGGTAGGAATTCCTCCGGGTGTATTATGGTTTTTCACCTGGGTGGATCAAAGCAATTGCAGCATAGAATTGATCTGAAACAAAGCACTTCGTCTGTGTTCATCGTAGAATTGATAAATTATGATCTCTCAATCTATGAGACACCAACTGGTTTTTTTTTTTTTTTAGTGTAAGTCGAGATGGAACCTATATAACTTATTCAACACCAATTAGGTTTTTTTTTTTTTTTTCGGTAGGCCCAAATCGAACCCTACATAACTTTTTCAACTATAAGAAATTTTACTAATTAAATTAACTAAAACTTACATATTTTTATATTTTATATGAAAATTATATCAAAACTTTCATAAAATAATCCGTTAATATATATCTTAAGGGCACTAAAATCCATTATTAATATATAATTGATGTGAGTTTCGTCCACGTAATTAAGTAAATTACCCATATTCACAATAGTATATAAACAAGATTCATAATAGCAAAGGAAAAAAACATGTAAATCAATGGACAAAACCATACATCATTATTCATAAAAGGAAAATCATGCATATACTAGTATACAAAAAGCCAAGCAAAGCTTATATATACTAATCAATTTATCATGGGATCTCGTCATTGATTTAAACATCCAAACAAAGCACCTGGAAATGCTAAACAAAGACTCCAACAATATTTCAAGCATATACATTGTAAACATTCCAATTTGCACCTTGTTGAGGTTCAAAATGTAATACGAAGCCAATTCACAATAGTATATAAACAAGATTCATAATAGCAAAGGAAAAAAACATGTAAATCAATGGACAAAACCATACATCATTATTCATAAAAAGAAAATCATGCATATACTAGTATACAAAAAGCCAAGCAAAGCTTATATATACTCATCAATTTATCATGGGATCTCGTCATTGATTTAAACATCCAAACAAAGCACCTGGAAATGCTAAACAAAGACTCCAACAATCTTTCAAGCATATACATTGTAAACATTCCAATTTGCACCTTGTTGAGGTTCAAAATGTAATACGAAGCCAAACCCATAAAAAATGGGAGAGGCCCAGCTCATAAAGATAGGGGAAAAGGAAGAAAGGCTTGGTCCTTAGAAATAAAGAAGGGAGGAACCTGGCCCATGGAGAGAAAAGAATAAGTTCTGAGCCTTAGAAAGAAAGGAGGTGTGAAAGGAAGTGTGGGCTAGAGATTTGAGCAAGAAGTGACATCCAAGGAAGCCCAAAAAAAAAGCAGTCAGGAGTTGGGCTGGAATGGCACAAGATCTACCAGCCCCAGGGAGGGATCCCCGAGGAAAGACTGGCATAAGAGATCCCAGACGTGGACAACTCAAAATGGCATGCTTATGATAAAAGGTGGGTGCGAAAGACAAAGGGTGTCCAGTCGAAATCAGATGCCCACGAGCAAAGAAGAGAAAGAGAACCAAGAAGGAAGGTGGTCAAGAGCCTTTCTGGCTACACCATCATCAAAAAGGGATATGCCCCGTTTTGAGAAAATAAACAAGTCTTAAGAGGTCAACATCAGAGCCACAGAGCTTTGAGATGTCCTTTTTAAGGCCTTGGGAAAAAAATAAGAAACCTTAATCTTTGAGAAGCTTTTGGACTTACTCAAAAGAGATCTCCCATAAGAGGAAGTCAACAAGGGAGCTTTAGATTGTCAAAACCCAGAAAAATGAAATAAGAATAAAAAGGGTAAGGGACCAGCCACCAAAGTTTTCAGATATAACATTGATTCTGGTACCCAGCACATAAAAGAGAATAATGGTTGGTGTTAAAAAGCATCTAAGTAGCACTATAAAAGGGGCAAAGCACTAGCCAAGAAGGGCTTCTAGCAACAAGCACTCAGCATACTAGAAAAGATACTAGAAAGAGAGCTGTGAGCGCAAATTAGAGTGAAGAGGGAGATACTATAAGGGATCCTAAGGTAAATATTTAAGGATACACTTGAATTCAAAGGGATTCAAACTTCATAAGTCTTAGAAGCACAAAGGGAGCTATCTAAGTCTGTGATTTTTGAACTTTATTGAACCTTGTGATATATCCCAGCAAAGTAGGACCCAATGTACTCGAATACTTGATATAATGAAGCATAATCTCACTCTATTTTGAGGATCCCTGACATTTTTTTTACTTGCACGCTTTTAGTTCATTTGATATCCCTTAGTTATTCACTCAACCAATATATATATATATATATATATATATATATGTTTATGTATATTTATGTTGTGGAGTTCATGTTTTGTGCACAGATTGACTTGTAAAATGGCCTAACAAAGCCGCGATAAGTCAAGCCCAGTCCACTAACCATCAACACCATCCTATGGAGGCATAGGATCCCTCCAGACCATTGGGCCTGGGCACTGTCCAAACTAGGAATCCACACACCTATAATTTAACCTTGGAAGATGACAAATGGCCATTTTATGTACCCAAAAATCATGGTTGCATTTTAGTCGCTAACTCATTAATCACATATCATGAAAACAGTCTTGAGATTTCAACAATCATAACAATGCGTTTAGTTTCCAAATTAGACAGTCGGATCGAAAGATAACGCAAGATCAAGTTTTAACAGTCTACATACATTCATTTAGGTGAAACTTGTAACACATGATTAATTGAAATTAATTTTGATTAGTTGTTAATTAAAATTAATTAAATGAAATTTTTGTGATAGGTTAAATATTTTTCTTGAGGTGTGGTTTGTTGCATGAGATTAAAACAAGTGAGCTGATAAGATTTAAAGATTGTTAGATAATAAGGTTTTAAAGTAATTATCTTCAAGATAGTTATTTAAAAAAAAATCCTAATTATCACTTTGGAATATCTTTTGGCATGAAAATACATTAAAAATTCATCAAAATACAGTTTTAGACTAAGGGTATGTTTGAGATCAGCTTATTTTGCTGAAACTAAAAATTTTTTGCTGAAAGTACTGTAAATAAAAGTAAAAATTAGCAAAATAGTATAGTGGAACCCATAAATAGTATCAAAAAGTGCAATTGGCCCCATGAATAGTAACAAAAATAAGCTGAATAGTAAAATAAGTTGACAAAAATTATTTGTGCTAAACACATACTTAGAAAACACTTTAAAAACGTGTTAATCAAATAGTAGTTTTCAAATTCATGTTGCAAGACACTTTTGGCATAGTATATGTCAAAATTCAAACTAGGCTATTTCTGTCAAAGTTGTAGGAAATTGAACTTTCCTTGATCTGTCAAATTTCAGCTCAATCCGAATTTTGACTAAAGAAATATGATTAAAATAGAATTTTTAGATCTAAACATGTTTCAATATTTTGACCATATCTCTTTAGTCAAAATTTGGATTGAGCTAAAACTAGGATAGATGAAGGAAAATTCAATTCCCTACAACTTTTCCAAAAATAGCCTCGTTTGAACTTTGATGTTTACTATGCCAAAAGTGTCCTGCAACGTGAAATTCAAATCTGCTACTTGATTAGCACGTTGTGATCGTTGGAACCTTAAGATCATTTTCATGATATGTGATAAATGAGTTAATGACTAAATGCAACCATGATTTTTGGATACATAAAATGACCATTTTGTCATCTTCCAAGATTAAATTATGGATACGAAATGAAGTATCTACATACATTTAAATGGGCAGTGATAGTGAACTAAAAATTGAACCATCTCCAATTCGTCCATAAGAGTCGTCCAAAGCTAGAAAGGTAGCCCAACATAAGAAGGTCGTCCATCGTCACGAGGTCGTTTGTGGGCATGAAGGTCGTCCACCAAGAAAGCACTAGGAAGACCCCTCAACATTTAGAAAATTTTCATAAATGGATTTATGTACAAAAGCTTGTATTTCGGACCACGTTCTACTATTTTTGAAGCATGAGCAAATCCTTGTTCATCGTTATAACTTTTCACTAAGTACTTAACTTCCAATGGCAGTTGTAGAAGATAAGATTGAACATTCTAATTTCTATAGCAGTTGTAGCAGTTAAGTCTGAACCTTCTAACTTTCACACACGTTGAGGAAATTACTAAACAAGTAACCACTCCAAAGCTCACTATATAAGAACTCATTCACATCAAATGAAGGTAAGTTTCCACTACTCCTAAAGTTGGAATTCTTGAGTTCTAGAGGAAAAACTAACTTAAACATCGGAAGGTTCTTGGCCAGTTCACCTCGGTCACCTTTGATCTTATGTTTCTTTCTTATCAGGCCTTCTAAGCAATCACTAGCCCATTGAAAGCTCAGAGCATTCAGCCTTCTGATTTTTTGTGCATCATCAGGTAGTATAAAAATATTTGTTAGAACAAGTAAATAAAACTATGCATGGCCATATCCATATCTCAATCATTCAAGAACTAAACCAAGCAATCAATATATCACATCATCCTTAATCCACCATGTATACACATAAAGATTGGAGAAAATTATTCATATAGTTGGAATTTAAAATCTAGACTACATTATGCATAGAAATAGCTAAACTATCATAAACACAAAATCATAAAGACAAACAAGCCAAGAATCGTGTTATGCAAGCATCAAAAGCATGAAGCAATAAGGATTATAAAGGAAAGCTTAAGAAATTACCCACAAATTTTTTTTTTTTTTTTGTTGGAGAAGGAGAACTGTAGTATTATTCAATAAAAATAGCCACATTGGTTAAGTTATAGAGGTGTGGAGGAACATCCTACATCCACACAATAAACTTGCTAACATGTCTAGCATGTCTAGCAATGTTATGAGCGACATAATTACCGTGACATATAATATGGAGAAACTTACCAATAGCAAAATTATTTGCGAGGAACTTAGCTTTCATCAACCAGGTGACTATAGGCAGCAAGAGAGGAACCTTTGGTCTTCAAAGCGTTGAATGGATGAGAGACCGATATCTTGGGCAAAAGAGAGGGCTTTGACAACATGGGAGATGGATCTTCTCTACCATAGAGGCTACCAATATCCCACAAAACTTTAATGTGGAAGAAGAAATGAGAACTGGGAGAATTTGTGGAGCATTCTGGGCTGTTTAGGAGGTTTGCATATGGTTTTTTTATGCCTCTTGACGAATGGGTGTAGACACTCCATTTTACAACTTACGTTTAACCGACATTCAAGGCAAAACAGTAATTTTGCGCCAAGGGTATGATCGTAATTTCAACAGTTAGATCTTCAAATTTGTGATACAAAACAAATCTTGATACTCTAACAATCACAATGGTAAGTCATGGGCTTTGATCGGACCACTAGATCAAAAATTATCATACAAACAATTTTCAATGATCGTGGCTCACCTATATAATGGGTCTTGATCACGTCTTATTTTAAACACTTAATTTTGATTGGTTCCAACAAAGATTAATTTAAAATTAATTAAGTGTGAATTTTGATTGGATTTCATTTTATTTTATTATTTTTTAAGAAATAATAAAAAGGTTTTTCCTTTATGGCATCTTATCTGCTCTTTTGAAAAACAAGTTGGATAGAGAAAAAGATATGATCCATGAAAAATTTCAAAAATAACAGAAAATTTTCAAAAATGTTACTATTTTCAGCAGCAACTTGAATCACATTTTTGGCCTGGAAAACATTGACATTTGGTTTTCTCTATTTAGGAAAAGTTGTAAAGAATTAAATTTCCTATCCAAAGATAGCAATTCTGAATCAATTGGAATTTTGAGCCAAAAGTTATAGCCAAAACACCAAACGGGTGCAGAAGATAACACAAGTTCAGCATCATCTTCAACTTCCTTACAAATTTCAAATGGGAATCAACACCAAATCTATTCCAGCTTATCTAATAGGCTTATCTCCTCCCTTAGCTTCAGAAGAAAGCTAACAACTTAGCTTTAAAACTAAGCCATCCCTTCCCCTATAAATATAAAAGACCTCTTCCATTTTCAGCACCCCGATTCCCTCTAGAAAGCTAGAGAGAAAGCAGAAAAGAAAAGCTGTTGTGCAACCATTGTTCTTACTTTGGTTGTAGTTAGTACTTCCTTGCTTTCTCCCTGGCCCTTTAAGTGATCGCTCTCCCCTTTAATTTATGCCCTATGCTGGTAAGTAGTTAATTATGTTCTTTAAATTTATGCAGTTGTTTATTATTCCTTATTTGTTATATTTCTATACTTGTTCATGATGTCTCTTTATCTTTCATGTGTTAAATTTCTGCACTAGTTTATTATTCCTTATATTTCTTGCTCTCTCTTTAGTCTTTTAGAAAATATTAAGATTCATTATAATTTATCTCAAATTGCTAAATTGTTTCCTTTATGTTCTCATAAAATATATGTAGATTTTGATTAAGCTTTCTTTTCATTACTTGGTTTCTTTCCTTTCAATCTTGTTTATATAATGTATTTTATTAATAAACTATATGTACTGTCAAATGTATATAAACAATATGTACTGTCATATTAATAAACTATATATATCATATACGATAAACTATATATACTGCATTGGCTTGAGTTTATGATCTCATATATTTTTTTTATTCGGCCTGTAGTTTGATATTCATGCTTAAATGTTGTTGAGGTACAAATTTTCAGGTCCTAAATTCATTAGCCCACTCACAAAAATACCCATACAAGCCCATAAACTTTTTTGGGCCCCCACAAATATTCCCAACAAATTACCCAAATATTTCCCGCATATTTGCCAACTTGGGCTCTCTTCCTCTTATTATTACCCAACTTGGGACCTCACAAATAGTACCCATTATTTCCTACATATTACCCAATTTAAGCCTACATAAATACTTCTCATACCATTATCAAAATTGGGCCACAAAATTATATTGCCTCTAGCTCAAACTTATTTATCTTGTGGGCAAAACACAAAAAGCCCAACAAAACACTCTTAAAAGCTCGTTGCTACACGGCACTTCTGAAGCCCATTGCTATACGACACTCTAAAATCCGTTGCTACACGACACTCTTACAAAGCCCGTTGCTACACAACAAATATTTTACAAAATCTCAAACTATTTATAATAGCCCAATATTATTTTGCCAACTATTTACAAAAAGCTCAAATACTATTTTGGCAACTATTCACAAAAGCCCAAATACTACTTTGACAACTATTTACAAAAGCTCAATATTATTTTGGCAACTTTTTACGAAAAAGCTCAAATATTATTTTGGCAACTATTTACAAATATTATTTTGTCAACTTTTACAAAAAGCCCAATATTATTTTGGCAAAAAAGACCCAATATTATTTTGGCAACTTCTACAAAAAAACCCAATACTATTTGGCAACTATTTACAAAAAGCCTAATATCAGTTTGACAACATTTTATCAAAACTCCAAACTGTTGGGCTAACAATTATCCTACCTAAGCCCAAATATTATTTGGCAAAAGAATTATATTATGCTCAAAGCCCAAAACTATTCTTTGGCAAAAATATATTATGATATACTAAATTCCCTAATTCATGGGAAACATAAATTGCTTATGACATATTCCCCATATTTCAAAACTATTTCTTCTACAAAATTTATGGAAACTATTCTTATTTTTTCCATAAGAAACTCAAACTACAAAAACTCATGTATATTACTCATGGCAAAACTATTCATTTTGTAGGGATGAACAGGCCTAAAGAAGCCCAACAATAAGGCCCAGCCGAGGCAGCCCAGCCCATGTGCTAATCTCAACAACCAAAGCTCACTTGAGTAACTAAAGTGGTTAGACTAGCCACTAGTCAAATTTCAGCACAACTAAACCGGCAGCTGGGGTCCAAACCATCATTTTAGCTTGTCAAATCATATCAGAAGGGGACACATGTCCAGCTGAGCTTACACCCTTCCTTAGCAAGCTGATTTTCATTATTATTAATGTGACATAAAGCTGTGCTGACAAGACATAAAGCTGTGAAGTTGCAGCCAATCATTCTCCCTCTTCTCCAATACAATCAGCCAAGGAATTAGGGGCAGCCATGAATAGACCATGGAAGCTTTTGGAATCACTTGTAAACAGCTCATTACCATGCCAAAAATGTATATTTTCTTGTTCATGAACCAAGCATAGGAACCTTGATGGAGAAACTTAGGGAAATGTGGTTTGGAGGGCACCCAGGAGATCTCCAACAAAGTTTCCAGCAAAGGACTCCAAGATTAACACCTGGCTTGGGGTGACACAATCTGCCCTAGGAAACTCTAATACTAACAGCTAAAAACTAAGATCATTAGCCTAATTCATGCTCTAATCCCATTGGCTGAGGACAATCCAGCATTTAATGCTAAGTCAGAACTCCAGCTACTATTACCTCAAACAGCAAGAACACTCTAAAGCTGAACATACCATTTTTAACCACATCCTAGGAACGATTTTCTAAGGATTTTCAGAAGATTAAGACTAATTTTGGCAGAGATTATTTGCTAAAAACTCTCTTAAACTCAATTATAAATAGAACTCTTGACCAACACCTCAACACACAAATAAAGAACTCTCTCGTAAACTTCTCTATTTTCCTCTCTCTCTAATTTTCTTAAGCTCTTAGTGAAGTTCTAAGCTTCTAAATTCTTAGTTTCAAAATTAGAAACTAAGCTCTTCAGCCCCTAGCTCACAAATACCCCTCACATCTCTACTCATAAGCTCTTGTCCATCCCCAGCAGAAAGTCCCAACAACTTAACTAATAATCTCTCTCTCGCTACTCATGCTGCCAAAATGGTCCTCACTACTCACAACATATACTATATCTATGAGCATACCTTGGCATAATAATGATCTTGCTACACTGGTTGGAATCTCTCTCTCCCTTCATCTCACACTAAGCTTTTCTCCATTATTTGCTATAATAGACCTTATAGTGTTTGTTTATTCATTTACTATTGAAGGCTACAATGTAATTGTTACTATAGAGTTTTTCCCTTAGGTTCTTATATTGGAGGACTTCTTCTCACTTGAATCTATGGAAGATGATTTTGGAGATGTAGACACTCTCCTTAAATTATGAAATAATTAATGGTTGGAGGCTTATTCTATTCTGTTTTATTTTACTACTAGGATACATTACCGCTAGAATATTTAACTTTTAAAATATTTTACTACTGGCTATTTCTTTATTGCAGTAGGCTTTTCTGTTATGCTGACGTGTTTGTTGTAGGAAACGTTTTTGGGCCATCCCATAATCCTTGTTGGTCTTAACCTAGGCCTAAGGCATAAAATAAAGCGAATTTTTGAAAAGTTTCATCGATAGCCTTTGGGCTGTGCTTCAAGCCCATTGTCGAGTTTTAGTTTAGGCCCCTAACCTAACTACAATCTCATTTTTCGGAAGAAAAACTTTTCCGCCCCCAACAAATGTTAAGTTTCCTTAAACTGTCGGTTTGTTATCCTATGCCTGTGTTTCATTTTCCTCCAACATGCTTAAACTTTTGTTTGCTATCACATGCTTGATTTTCATTTCCTTCTAACATGTTTAAAGTTTTGTTTTCTGTCACATGCTTGATTTCTTTTTTTCCTCCAACATGCTCGGATGTTAGTTCTTCATCACATGCTAAATACTTGAATTCCTTTTGCATGCCAATTCTTGTTCTTTCCTCTATATGTTGAAATTATTCTCATAACATATGTTGTTTTCAACTAATGTACATAATGAATTGGTTTCTTCTAAAACAATACATTTTCACATGAAATTAATGTTATAACATATTCCTAGTCCTATGACACATGACATTCAAATTTTCTAAAGTTTCGGTGATATATTTGATGAACATGTATAAATATCTCATTGATGTTCCTTTTACATGCTTAGGTGAATACTTCTAGGTTAACGCTCAACTTTCACTTAAATGTTTAGATGAACATGTCTAGGTAGTTGTTTTTCTCTTTTTTTAAAATGCTTAGGCGAACATGTCTAAATATTCTGATTTTTTCTATAATACCTAGATGAACATGTCTAAGTGATTTTTCTTTGTTTTTTTTTTTAATAATCGCTTGGATGATCAATATGCTTAAACATTTTTTTTCCTTTGCAATTGTGTGGATGACAAATAACATGACAATTTTTTGTTTTTCCTTCACATGCTTGGATGAACACTTCTAAGTTATTATTTACTTTTTATAACATGATTGGATGAACATATCTAATTGTCTGATCTACTAAACATGCTTGGATGAACATGTCTAAGCTAGGAATTATTTGTTTTACATTAATTTCTTGGATGAACATGCCATTACTTTCATGCTTTCTTTAAATTTACATTTACATTGTTATCTAACAAATTTCACTTTTTTGTTTATCTTTACATTAAATTCCCCAACACATATTTGTTTACAATTTTTGCAAATTAACATGTTTATATGATATATTATTTGAATTTGTTTGACATGACATGATATTGGCCACCTTAACCTAGGAGACCGGTTTTACTAGGCGAGATGGGTGCTTAATCCCTTCTCATCTCGTAAATTAGCCTTCGAATCAAAATCAAGAGTTCTAGACTAGGCTCTTGTATATGCAATTTTACATTTTTTTTTAGAATGTAACTAGGAAACAAAGCAATGTAATTTACTTTATTAGATTGTATCTAGGACCAAAAAAGCATTGTAAATTTTGTCACAAAATTGATGTAAATTGTCATATATATTAATACAATAGAAGCATTTTTTATAGAGAAAGTTTTCTTATTTTTCCATTTAAATTAAATAAATGGCGACTCCATGTAAAACCCTCGATCTAGGGAGGAGTACATTTTATAGTGAATTCGACATTTTGAGCATCACGATCCTACCTGTTCGTGTGGGTTAGGCCCAGTCTTGAGAAAAAATTGGTAGGCCAGGGTTGTAGTCACTCATAATGGGCAATGGTTGAATATAAAGAGGTGCGTCCAGCTATTTCGCTCGTACTTAGTCCAGGCAAAAGGTCCTAGGCACAGTCTTAGTGTGCGTTTGGCTTCAAATTAAAATGCCAGCTTATGTTACTATTCAGCTTAATTTTGTTACTATTCATGGGCTCTACTGCACTTCTTGGTACTATTCATGAGTCCCATTGTACTATTTCAGCTAACTTTACCTTTATCTACAGTACTTTCAGTAAAAAATTTTCAATTTCAGCAAAATAAGCGGATCCCAAACAAACGTTTATTCTGAGCAAATTTGTTTTTCCCACTTTTTAGCATCTTCTAGCACTTTCCTACCCAAATTTGGTCCAATTTTTTCAATCTCAGGGTACCAATTGTTGAGGACTCTTTTTTCGCCCCACATGGCACTACTTCATTGGCAACCCACGCCGCATCAACATAGTATTGAATTTTTGGATAAATCTCTTTAAAACATAAGATAAGCTTATATCTCATGGATTGGGCTTACATGACCCACAAGATCCTTACTTCAAGAGGCAGGTTCATGGTCCACATTTCCTCTTTATCAATTAAGATCATAACCCCACGACATCATCAACATCAACATATAGATCAGGCTCAAGCAATGAATCAAAGCTCACGGCCCATATTACTTCTCTCACACTTATGGAAAGCGGCTTCTCCAACAAAAGCTCATATTTACACATAATGATAACAAAACCCAAGGTATGTCATCTCATCTTCGGCTTATGATCCAAGCTCGTAAGTCTTTTTGGGGAAACCTTGAGAGTCGTGGTTTGGAGGGCCAAGAGGTATGTTTAGTAAAGCTCTAGCAGTTTAAAGTTGATAAAAGAAATATGTTACTTGGTGTGTCTTCTCCAACTCCTTAAACTCTGACGAGTTTGTGTGTAGCGGGTAACATATGGTAAGCATCTCTTATCATATAGCACTTAAGATGATAAAACTCTCCATTGCTCTTTTCCTAAAACTTAATATTCATCATATGACAAATACTCAATATCTCCAGCCATCTAAATGCTAAACAAATAGCTATTCATTCAATCTCTAGTTATTCCTATACAAATTTAGAAACTTCATTATATTATTCTACATTAATTTCATTACTACTTTCAACTAAAATTCAACTCAAACACATGGTCAAATCTAATAGGCTATCTTTAATCTCCATATATATATATATATATATATATATAGAATATTCATGATATCTCTAATATCCAACTGCTGTCTGCCACAATCAAACCAAATATTCCTCTGCCAGCTGCTAGAGCAGAGCTATAAATGCTCTTCTTGCTCATCAAGATTAAGTCACAACACAATGAGACCTTAACTAGATATTTAAAACTTCATCAACTTTCAACTAATCCTTTTATTACTTACTAAAAATGTGTTGTAATGGAACTTTGGACCAAAAATACAAACACCCAAAAAAGGAAACATTTATAGCAGAATACCAGTAGTGTGTTCAGCACTTGACACCTGTCTGGAAGTGACATCATCAGCCTTTTAATGCTCAAATCCCATCAGCCTGACATCTAACCTCATCTGCTTCTGCCTCAAGCAATAGCTGTCTTATGACAGTTGTCTCATGATAGCTGTCACAATTTTCCTGACAGCTGAGACAACTTTTTCAGAACAAATGTAACAGCTGATCCAGCAGCCTTGAAATTACTTTTTTTTTTCACTCTTTTGGCTAAAAACTAAAACAAACTAAAGTACCTATCTTTTTCTTGCCAAAATACTTTCATTTTCTGATACTCTTTCCCCAGCAACTCTTCCCCAAAACAGCAAGAATACCTTAAAGCTAAACATACCATTTTTGGCCAAATCTTAGGATGGATTCTCTAAAAATTTATTGCTGATTGGGACAAATTTTGGCTAATATTATTTGCTAAAAACCCCCTTATACTCAGCTATATATAAAACCCTTCATTAACACACAAAGAGGGGACTAATAGAGAAGAACTCTCTCATAAATTTCTCTATTCTCTTTTCCTTTAATAATCTTCTTAAGCTCTTAATAAAGGTTTAAGCTTCTGAGTTTTTAGTTTCCAAATTAGGAATTAAACTCTTAAGCCCTTAGCTCATAAATGCCCTTCGTAAGCCCTCGCACATCCTCCAGCAGAAAATCCCAACAGTTTTGCTAAATACACTACAACAACATTACTATCTTATACTCATTCTCTCACTCTCTATATTCAGAAAATACATCTATCTTGCTGGCCATATATCTAAACATCTCTTTCTCCATTTCTCTCACACAATCATATACACACTTACTACACCATTACATATAACACACCACAACTCTTCTAAGCTCCACTCCCATACTTTCTCACTCCGAAATCCTACTGTTTTGCTACCCATAAACACATCTCAATACTCTTCCTCTCATACTAAAAGCCCTTCTTATGGAAGGTATGAACTTCTATTACTAAAGTTCTTTTACTAGAAGGTATCAAGATCTCATATCAAAGCCCTTCTCTTAGAAGACATAAATACTTCTTACAAAAGCCTTCTCATGGAAGGCACAAACGTATTTTACAAAAGGCCTTCCTATGGAAGGCAATACTATTCATAGCTGCACAATATCTAAAAGAGCATTGTTAAGGGGGAAACTTATTTAAGTGCATGATAAGAGGGGCAAGCTTAACTAGCCTCAACACACAGCTGGACATACTCTCTATCCCTCCAATTATACCCATTTTTCCCCTTCAATCTTAAAGTTATCATGGCAAACTGCCTCTTTACTACTGGAGTCATTTAGCTGGAATGCTATCAACGCATTGACACTGTACAGTCGGAGCTACAAACCATGCAAAGATAAGTGACTTTACTTCCATATCTTTAAATTTACATCATTGAGTACATGATTACTTCACATTTAAATACATATTACTTTAATTCAACTATTATTAAAACTATTAATCAAAGCTATTTTCTAATATTAAATCCTTTCTCCTAAAAGGCACCAAGACCTCAGATCAAAACCCTTCTCATGGAAGACACAAATCTATTTTACGTAAAGTCCTTATCTTAGAAGGCACAAATACTTCATACAAAAGCCCTTCTCGTGGAAGGTAATACTATTCATAATTTCATAACAACTAAAAGAGCATTGTCAAAGGGGGAAACTCGTTTAAGTGCATGATAAGAGGGGCAAGCTTAACCAGCCTCTACACACAGCTGGACATACTCTCTCTACCTCCAGTTGCACCCATTTTTCCCCTTTAATCTTAAAGTTACTATGGCAAACTGCCTCTCCATCGCTAGAGTCGTTCTATTGGAATCCTATCAACTTACAGATGCCATATAGCTAGAGTTACAAACCATAAAAAGATAAGTGACTTTGCTTTCATATCTTTAAATATACATCGCTGAGTACATGATTACTTCACCTTTAAATACATATTACTTTATTTCAACAACTATTACAACTATTAATCAAAACTATTATATCAAACAAATATTACATATTTATTCAACCATTATCATGATTCTTAAACTTTGGCTTTAATGGTTTTGTAGGCTTAAAAGTACGCTGGTAGCCATTGGACCATGTGGCCCAATGTTGAGTTTCGAACGCAACTCCCCCAAACAAAACCCGGGCCTAGCAAGGTCGCTAATCCAGCGGATAACACATAGCCGAGCAACTGAAAAAGGCCCCCGAACATTTGGTGACTCCACTGGGGAGTTGCATGTATCGTCATGTCATGCCCTCAACGTCTAGAATCACATATCAAAGGAGACAACCAAATCAAGGATATGCTAATCCGCATGTCTCTCTACCATTTGAGTAGCTCCAAGGCTACAACATACTTATTATGAGCTTATTGACACCATAAAAAAAAAAAAGCTCCTCCATCGTTCTGGCCATAGAGGGCTTCAGCAATAGAAACCCCTCTTATCGTTGGAGATCTTCCCTATTATCAATTATTCCAGCAACAGAGGGCCTCAGTAGCAGAAACCCCTCTTTCTGCTGAAGCTCGTCGCTATTATCATTCATTTCAGCCACAGAGGACCTCAACAGTAGAAACCCTTCTTATCGCTGGAGATCTTCCCTATTATCAGTTATTCTAGCAATAGAGGGCCTCGACAGCAGATTCTAGCAATAGAGGGCCTCAGCAGCAGAAACCCCTCTTACTGCTGGAGATCTTCGCTATTCTTTGTCATTCCAACCATAATGGGCCCTAGCAGCAGTAACCTCTTTCATCGCTGGACATATTTATCTCTCCAGCAACAAAGGGTCTTAACAGTGGAAAACCCTTGTTTGGTTGGATTATTTATCATTTTCAAGCGGTTCAGCAAAAGAGAGAGCCTCATTAGCAAAAACTCTCCTTTCGCCGGAAATATGTACCATTATATCAAGTAAGAGAGGGTCTAATCAACAGAAACCCTTTTTACTGCTGGATATGTTTGTTTTTCCAGCAAGAAAGGGTCTCAGCAATAGATTACCCTCTTTGGCACTATTCATCATAAAAAATAAAAATAAAAATACTATGTGTGTGAAGTTTCATTCTGGAGACTTGAACCCTAACTCTTACCCTTTACATCCCACAAAACACTAATATTTGCAGAGTGACCATCGCACCAAGAGTACACGGTGGTAAGTTTGATTAAAATGCTTTCATTCTATTGTCTTCAGTGTTCTATTATTATGTTGTCACCAAACAAATAAATAGTAATATGTATTACATTACAACATCTTGTTCTTGTATTCCTTGTAATACTTATTCCTATTTAATTACTGTTATAGTTTACCAAACGTGTACTTCTTCAATTCATCAATTTTTTTTCAACTAAAAGTACCGGTTTTTTTTTTTTTTTCCCTTTGTTACTTCTTCAGTTTGTTCAGGTTTTTTTTTATATAATTTTTTTCCTCGTTTGTTTTGGGTTCTTGTGCTCATCTTTTTTATTTTTTAAAAGGTATACATAAATATACAATTTCTTCAATAAAAATATAATGTGCAATTTTTTTTTATCTTATAGGAGCATAAGAGTAAATTTACATAAACTATGTTTTCTATCCTCCTATTTTTTTAACTTAACCAAACAAAAGATTTTTCCATCTTTCTACTTTTCCACCTTGTTTGGTTAGGAGTTTTAAGAGATTAAAAGAGCATTTTTAAAACCCAAAACCCTATTTTGCAACCACAACCCCTCATAAATTTTTTACAAACGCACCCAAAATCCAAATGATAGTCTTTAAATTTGGGTTAGTTGTCATTTTCATATTTTAAATTTACTTTTTGACATATAGGGCATGTTTGGTAGACTGTAACGATGATTACATAAGAATAGGAATAGCTATTACAAAAAATACAAGATGCTGTAATGTAATACTTATTACTATTCATCTATTTGGTGATAACACAATAATATAACCCTTAAGACAATAAAATGAAAGAGTTTTAAATCAAATTTAAGATATTTTTTAGAAAATATCTTACTCATATAATTATATTTCTTAAAAAATAATATTTTTTAAATTTGAAAGAGAGATTATTTATTATTTTTTAATGATTATTTATTTTTGTAATTACTATGTGCATATGGAAAGTTTGTTTATTTGAAAATATATTAATTTTAGAAATTAATACACCTATTAAGGATTAGCTATTACAAGTTTACAACCATTTTAGAGATGGATAGTTATTCCTCATTTAAAAGAATAACTATTCATCGTAATAAAATCGTAACAAAATGTTGAGGCTCATTTTTGTAATAAAACCCAGAAAGAAGAAAGAGCCCATAGTCAAAGAATGCCCAATTAAATCTGAGCGGCAGGAATAGGTCCGTAAAGCACGCAAACGGGTCTTGAAGAGGTAAGCGGGCCTGAAAAAGCCCGGAAAGATAAGAACCATGGGCCGTGGTTGTAGGAAAGTAAGTATGGGCCATGCCCATTGTGGCAGGCCCAAAGTAAAGCAAGAATACGGACCCATAGTTTATGGGCTCTAGAGAAAATAAAGAATGGTTGGGCTGTGGAAGCCCAACAAGGTAATAAAGGCCCATGGAAAACGTGAGATTGTAAGGGGCCAAGGATGCCCCAAAAAAGGATGAATGGGACACAGGAGCCCGCAGACTTAAGAGGCAATAAAAGCCCAGTGGGCTAACTAAGCCATTGAGAAAAGAATCGGTGAGCCTAAAGGGTGTAACCATTTCAATACGGCAGGAAGCAAACGGAAGGCCCATAGCCAGGATGAGCCCAAATCACAGACAGAGAGCCGATGATTTGCACAGAGGCGGGAAAAGTAAATACTCAAGCCATGGCGGGCGACAAACTGACGAAGGAATTTTGGACGGACATAGGCACGCGCAAGGCCCAGGTTCACCAGCCTGTACCCAGCCAATACAGGCAAAGGTGGGCCACGGGTCAGAGGTAAGGGGGGTGTGGTCTGGCGGAGGGGAGAGGGGGCGACCCATTTCGGGGCTTCCACTCAGGCCACTTTCGGGTGAGTGTCCTGCTGGGATGACATAGCACCCGAAAATGGCAAAACTGAGTTGGAGCCTTCTGGTGCATGCCATGAGAGAGAAAGAGTGCTCTGCCGTGGTAGGAGAGAATGCCACGCCGAACTAACAAACAAAATACCCTTATATTTGTCTGGAGATGTAGTGCGCTGCGGCCAGCGCAGGAACGTGGCGCTGGCTGGGTGCCTGACCAACCAGTGATGGTCGGGTAGGTACACACATCAGACAAAGATGGTTACAGGGGTAAAAGGGTAAATATAACGCATCACAAAATGCTATATAAGGTGCTCCCTGTGCACGGAGATGGGGAGACGGAAACCGAAGGAAATAGAGAAAGGAAAAACAGAGCAAGAAAGAAAAGAAAGAAAAACAGAGTAAAAAAAAGAAAGAAAGAAAACAGAGTGAAAGAGAGGCAAACTAGGCATGCACCAAGATGGGTTGTCGATTCCTCTCTCCCTCTTGAGGAACCACATTCTCCATGGACTCGTATTCAGAACAAAGGTCATCTAGGACCATTCCTTCAAAGTCACTAATCTCTCTTTAGAGAAATTAGTCGCATTGAGGGAGTGTTGTCTCCTTTTTGATTTGAGTTTTCTCTGACATGTTACCGCAGGCCGAAAGCCTGATTGACTGGCCGAAGTGTCCTACTCCTTTTCTTTCTTGTGTCTATCCTATTTAAGTCTATCTTTATCAGCTTTATGTTTTTATTCAGATATTCGCTTATTTAAAGCACAGCAAACCAGTTATATATGTATTTGTAGCATACTTGTCTGCGGTAGTTGTTTATAAAGGATTCACCCGCCACAATTTCAAAACGCGATCGTGCTGGACTAAGGCATAGCTTGCGCACAAGCCGGGCCAGAGTGAAGCACAACTGGGCCGGTCCCGACTCTCCAATCCAGAACACACTTGGGCTTAGTACGGCAGGATGGAATAATCCAGCCCAATACAAAACCAGCCCAAAACAATGGCAACACAAAATTACCAAATAGCTAAACTATAAGAAAAACTATTACATTACGGTACCTATTACAGTCTACCAAACATACCCAAAGTCCTTAAACTTTAAAATTTTTGTCAAGTTGATCATTTTACATATAAAACAGTCATTAAGTCCTTCAATTGCCAAATATGTGATATAACATTGTTTTGTGAGACGTAAAAACATTTTTATAGGCAATCATAAATAAAAGGGAAATTTTAATACAATACTTTAGGTACAATACATTAGGTTTTTCAATTAAATTCAAATGTCTAGTTGTATTAACCAATAAAACTCAAACAATTTTATATTTTTCAAGCAAAATAAATTTTAACCCATCGAGATGTATGAATTTGATTGTAGAATCTAATATACTACACCTAAGGTATTGTATCTAAGTTTTACCCTAAACACAATGATCAACTTGACAGGATTATTACAGTTTAAGAATTAAAATGATAACAAATAAATTTTAAGGACTAAAATGATAATTCATCCAAACTTAAACTATGTAATTTTGATTTTTTTTTTGTCAGAAAAATTATGTTATAAACTTATAGTTTAGGGGTATAACAAATGCAACCTTATACTTTTAAAAGTAAAAAATTGAATTTAAACCCCATATTTCAAAATTGAAAATTATTTCCTAAAAATTTAAAATGTAACAAATTAAAAAAAAAAAAAAAAAGAAGATCCATTTAAATGAAACTATATTGTTATTTTTGAAAGAGTTTGAAACTATTTTCTCAAAAAAAAGAAAAAGAAAAAAAAAGAGTTTGAAAATATAGAATTTAATTTGTCACCCAATATCATTCATAGGGTTTAAATATATAATTTATCTTATTTTTTTAAACTTATACCAATATTATTTTGAATAGATCGATGTAGGACACTCAAATAAAAAAAAAATTCAAAAAAAAAAAATCAAAAACTAAAAAAGAAAAGAAAAGAAAAAGAGAGGATGCAGATAGTAGATAATACAAACACTTCCTTAAATATATAATCGGGATTCAGGCCCAGTAGGGCGCCAACTCCTCCGCGCACCTATTTTTCCACACTCCGAAAATCAAAATCAAACCCCAACTTTCCCCAAAAAAAACACAAAAATTGCGCCCAACTTAACTTAAAACCCACCGTACACGCAGCCACGTCATCGATCCGCACCACATTTCAAAATCCCATCTCAACCGTCAATACAAGCTATCAACGGTTCAAATCCCTCACAGACAACAATTAACGGATCCATCCTCATTGCCCTTTCCCCGCTCCCTCCTATAAATCCCCACCAAAACCAAAACCCTTCGTCACTCGTTCATTCAATCACTAACTCACCAAATCCCCCTATTCAGGTAAAAAACCATTTCCAAGCCTCTCTTTTTCTCTCTGCCTTTTCACTTCTCTCTAATTCTTTAACCTTAATTAATTTCTTTCTTTGTTTTGGGGTTTCAGATTTTTTGAATTCAAGTATTGGAAAATGTCTGGGCGTGGAAAGGGAGGCAAGGGCTTGGGAAAAGGAGGAGCGAAACGGCATCGTAAGGTGCTTCGCGATAATATCCAGGGAATCACCAAGCCCGCGATTCGCCGATTGGCTCGCAGGGGTGGAGTGAAGCGCATCAGCGGCCTGATCTACGAGGAGACACGTGGCGTCCTCAAGATCTTCTTGGAGAACGTGATTCGCGACGCCGTGACCTACACTGAGCACGCAAGGAGGAAGACCGTGACGGCCATGGACGTCGTCTATGCCTTGAAGAGGCAAGGAAGGACTCTCTACGGGTTTGGGGGTTAGGGGGTTTTGCGTTTTGTGTTTGGTATGGGACTTTGGGAACAAGTCTTGCTGTCAAGAAAGTCCGATGGTGGTGGTGTTTTTTGCTCTGTAATTAGGGGTGGGGTGGTTCTATTTCAAATATGTGGGTTTTTAGGGTTTGGTTTTAGGTTTATTAGTTTTAGTTCTACTTGTTTGTGAATCAAACTCTGAATTGCAAGTTATGAAGATTTAATGCAAACTAGTATTTGTTAAATTGAAGTATGAATGGTTGCAATGGATTATCTGCTTGTCTTTATGTACTATATCCATCAATCTTGAATTTTCCGTCTGTGACCCTATTATGTAAACAAAGGATATATAAATCAAGCAAAAGAAAGTCCATTAGAAAAAGGGGAAGATAAGCATTATTAATACTATGAATGTTCGATTTCAAAATTTGAAATCTCAGATTTGGGTGCTCTCACTTAATGGCTGTACCTTGAAGTTTATCCCAAACTTGCATCAAAAGATTCAAAACGCCTTTAGATGTGAGTACTCAACTGCACTAGCTCTCCAGGTTTAGAGGCACTATTAAGTTTATCTGCTGAGGATATCCTTAAAATTTTAAAGGTCAAATATTCACATGTAATTTGTTTAGAAATTATATGGAAGAATTCTCGTTTTAGCTACCTATTTTCAAATAAAATGCATCTGTAACGTCTCAGTCTCACCCATAATTTTTCTCTTAAAATACTCCTAATAAATTCTTTCCTCCCTCACACTCGTTGCATAATCTATAAGCTCCTTCCACTGCCCTGAAGTTGAACCTGGTGAGACAGTCACGGAGTTCTTATGGGATTGGGATGTTGCAACGGCATTGGAGAATGATGTGACAACAGCGTCAATTAATTCTTGAGTTCTGACTTTGCAGTGGAGGACAAATGGCTTGGCGATGCTACTAGCCACTACAACATCGATTTCCGAAGGTTGCTACAGACGATGATGATGATGGTATTATTGCGGCAATGACAATTGACTACAATCCACTCTTGCATTGCTTGGTTTAGATGAGAAAAAACTTGTTTTAAAAATTAAAAAGTGATGAGCTGAATGCGGGTCTAAAATTTAAAATGGTTAATTTTGTGCATAGTGCCAACTTATTTTGAAAAGCTAGATGGGAATGCTCAACTAATTGGATTTTATTATAATCCAATACATTGATTCGTTTGGATTGAGAGAGAGTTTGGATTGAGAGAGAGGGAGAAGGAGAGGAAGGGGGAGGGAGAGGGGGAGTTAAATAGTAAATTTAGCTCAAAATTAATTTATTTTTAACCAACTCTACTCTACACTTTTTTACTCCCCCTTCTTCCTCTATCCAAACGGGCCCTAATAGTTTGTAGCACAGATTAAATATGAAGCAACAATATGAATGATGAAGAAAATTGCTCCCTAAAACAGGAGAAAATACATGGTGTTTCCAATGCATGCATCTTCCTCACATGAGAGTAGATCTCACGTGTAAGAAAGTATACATGCACCAAAAACACCATATATTACCTCCTAAAACAGGCACCAGAGCAATTTACACATTAAAGATATAAGGTGACATTAAATTATTGTCTAAGAAAATTCTACTTTAAAGAAACTAAAAACAATTCCATTAAAAGAATCTCAATTAAATCTTTTAAACTTAGTCCAAACCCTCCATTCATTCTAAAACGCAGTGGGACGAAGGATTGGAGTCCCAACATAATTACGACACTCTGTAAAGTCTATTCTATTTTGGTTCCTCACTTGGGCGCTTACTCAGCCTTTTGCTTGGAAGACTTGCTCCCACTAGAAGCCCGCAGTCCACTTGTACATCTCCCGACAAACTTCAGTATCTCATCAATTAGAATCACTGGAAGAGCAACAGTCAACACCAGAAGCCATTCGTTCAGGCTGAGAGGAACAATGCCAAACACTTGAGCAAGGAATGGCACATAAAGGATCAAGAAGTGAAGGCCAAATGAGATAGACATGGCCAGAAGGAGCCATGGGTTGACCCACGGAGGCATAGTCAGTAGACTCCCATCCTCAGAGAGGGCATTAAGGGAATTGAACATCTCTATGGCAACCAATACGGAGAGGGAGAGAGTTGAAGCTTTGATTTTGCCAGTACGGAAGTAGTCACATGGATCGTCAAACTTGAACTGCTGCCCCCCAGCTGTGAAGGGTGACACTGAAAATCCCTCCCAAGAAGAGCACTGATCCCAGTTAGCAAGTTGAGAGTAGGAGACAAGAGTATGACCATCTCTGCTCAGGTCAATGCCCAAAAACGAGCTATGCGTGTACCATATGATAAATGCGCCGACTGTTGCAATCCCAACATAAAGCCCGATCACCTGTACCAAGTTAGGAATGCAGTTATCCATTAAAGTTAATTCCATATTAAATCCTATTCAGAATAAGATTAGGTATATAAGTCATTTGAAATATTTGGGTTTTGTGTTGGAAAAAGTGCACGTGATTTAAATACCAGATAGCGGAATAAAATCCAAGCACTGATCAATGAGTCATCACTTCTTCTTGGGGGCTTTTTCATTATATCTTTGTCTTGAGGATTGAATCCCAAAGCTGTTGCTGGGGGTCCATCAGTCACAAGATTGACCCAGAGAAGTTGAACAGGAATCATGCCTTCCGGAATGCCCAAGGCAGCTGTTAGAAATATAGAGACAACCTCACCAATATTTGAGGAAATCATGTACCTACAGTTATGTTTTGGGAGGGAAGACAAAACAATAACGTGTTTCAGAAATGAGTTCCATAAAAAACAAAAGTGAACAAATTCAATCCAAGTTGGGCCCAACTTCAGTATAGTGCATAAAAACTTAATTCCAAAACACTGACAACCCCTGCATATAAAATGCAGACAATGCAACGACACAACAACTCTGACAACATTAAGAACTCATGTCCATAACTCTTTTCTCATAACAGAGATTAATCCATCCCCCAATATGATAATGGCACATCAGAGTGAAGGCAACTGCCAGAGTTCAAAATTTTAAAGTATCAATCCCCTCCCCCACAGTGTGCGTGAAACACTGTCAAATTAATTAAGATATCTGTCAACTAGGATAGCTATGTGCTTTGTCTCTAATGGCTCTGATCACTTTACAACACCTCCTTCCCCAATATAAACATGCATAAAATAAAAGATATTTTACCTACACAACTTCTGGGCCTAAGCCACTAGAGACAACAAGATATGTAGTAAGGTATTGACATAAAAAAATGTTACATCACCAAGTTCAGCAGTCATTTACTGAGGATTTTATTTTTTTTATTGGTAAGTCACAAATGCACCCAGTGGGTCTTGAACCCATATCCTCACCCTCCATCCAATTATTATGGTTGAATAAAGTGCTAGTTGAGCTATATAGCTCATTGGCCAGTTATTTACTGAGTATCAAGCCTGATATATTCCCCCAAAAAAGAAATTTGTGAACTTGCTTAAATGGAGAACCAAACCTTATAAAGGCCTTCATATTGTTGTAAATAGATCTGCCTTCACCTACGGCAGCAACTATAGTGCTAAAATTATCATCTGCTAAAACCATGTCAGAGGCCTCTTTTGCAACCTACAAGAAAAGCAATGGAGGAGCGAGCCAAAAAACAAGGGAATAAATATGTGAAAAGAACAGGTAGTAAAATATATTAAGAAAATAATGCAACTTTGAGTATTTCAAAAGTAGAGAAGCTCAAAGTTGTAAGATCTTCAACTAAGATAGTATCAGCAATGAATGCCAACATATAATTATTAAACCTTAATATGAGGGTGAGTTGCTTGACATTGCTTAGTCAAGCACAAAGGAGAGAAATTAATGCACAAGTGAGTAATGTTGATTTGGTTTTAAGTCAAGGGAACAAAAAAAGATAGAGGAAGACCTAAAATAACACCAGTGCAAGTAGTAAAAAAGTATATGTTACACAGAGTATGATTTTGGATAGAATAGAATGACAGAGACGAACACGTGGTCGGCTCCGATTTGCATGTTGAGGATTCATAGCCAACCTAAAGCTCAGGACTAAGACTTTGTTGTCATATAAATGATCACAAACATTTCAGATGACAGAATAAAATTTGTTACTAAACCTATGATGTACAAGCACATAGGAAGTGACTGAGTCTTCACCACGAGCCTAAGGCATGAATATAAGTAGGTTTTAATACTGAATAAGCCACGCACAAGGCCTATGTACATGCATATTCTTGCCGTAATGAGCCAATTAAATAAATGAACAAACAAATACCAGTACCTAACAATACAGTTTGCCCAGTATAGCCATTTATAAACACATACTGGGATTTTATCTTGAAAACATCTAACACATTGACTTCAAAGTAAACAAAGGGAAGAGGAAACATAAGTACCTCAGTCCCAGAAATGCCCATTGCAATCCCAATATCAGCCAATTTCAAAGCAGGTGCATCATTCACTCCATCCCCAGTCATTGCAACCACTTCACCATCTTCTTTGAGCAACTTCACTATGTCCTGTTTATGCCTTGGTTCAGCCCTAGAGAACAGAAGTCCTCCCCTTTGTCTTAGGTAACTTTTCTTATCAGCAACTTCCATAAAATCTTTTCCTGTTAAACTTCTTGAACTAATATCTTCATGAGATCCAAAAACACCTATTTCACGGCAAATAGCTTCAGCTGTATACTTGTTGTCTCCTGTAATAACCATAACACGGATTCCAGCAGCTCGGCAGTCCTCAATTGCTTGACGAACCTCTTTCCGAGGAGGATCCTTTAACAATAGAAATTCAATTGGGGAGTTAGTAAGAATCTTTGAAATTGTTATTAGCAAAAATGAATAGAAAAGAGAGAGACAACTTAAATATCATATAACCAAACATAGACATAGGGACAACTCACCCTTAACCCAGCCATGCCAGCAAAAATGAGATTACTCTCAATTGAAGAATAACTGGATGGATTGAGTAACAGTTGATGTGCTGGATGGTCTTCATCACCATTGTATGTCGCAAACTCCGAAGGGTCATCTTTGTATGCAAAACCCAGACAACGCAACGCATTTGTTGACATTTCATTAAGGCTTTTTAAGATAAGATCCCTTGAATGTTGGTTCAATTTAACAATAGAGCCATCAAGCAACTGCATAAATGAGCTTCTTTCCAAAACATTTTCCACTGCACCCTGACATTGAGCAGTGTTCAATGATGTTAAAAATAGCCAACAAAAGAAGCAGAAGAATAGGAGAAATATGACAGCACTGATAAAAGATGCATCTGAAACTTAAATTACTGATTTTGATAGTACCAGGTCAGAAGAAAAAAAAAGATAAATTCATAAAACACCAGAATAATTTTTTTTTTTTTTTTTTTTAAGCAAGCAATCAAAGCTTTATTAACGAAGGAGAGCACAAGTGCAAGAACTTCCTAAAGATTTACGCACATAAGTTTAAGTGATCCAAGAAATCAACTCAAGAAAACCCTCCCACCATAGTGCAACATTCAAAAAAGATGCAAAAAGTTAGAACCAATCTCAATGACTGATCTCATTTTTCTTTTCTTTTTTTAAGTAAATCTCAATGACTGATCTCTCCATGCCTTCGGATGTTTAATTGTTCTTCTTGCACCAAAACACACCCATATAAGACAATGAGGAGTCACAATCCGCATGATGCTATTGCTATACTTCCCATATAACACTTTCAAACATAAGCAGATGTCTAACACGCCCTGTAGCATTAACCAGTACACCCCAAAAGCAGCCTAAAAAATAATGGGACCAACAATCATGAGAACTGAGCAATGAAGTAATAGATGGTCCATGGATTCATCACTTACGTTGCACATAAAACACAATTTTCTGGTTGAGGGCCCAGGATGCCATTCCTTTTATGTCTTTTGTTGATTTTTTTTTCTCTTTCTTTATGATTTGTATTCTTTGAATTAGGATTGCACACATCCTGTGTGTCATCCCAATTTCCTTCTTAAATAAGGTTTTTTACTTATTAAAAAAAAAAAACATAGAACAAAATTTACCAGTGGTAAATTCTCCTCCATAAGATTGTCTATAATATCTTCCCAATGCATCTGTCCGTACAGAAAAATCCAACTTTCTTAGGCACTGTATTACTCCATATACATTCCCAAGTAAAATGACGAATGAACTACCTCTTAAACACCAGTCTAGAAATAAGATTCAAAACTGAACTTACCAATGCTATTTGGAAGCCATTTCATTCAATCAGTACTTCCAGCAAAAAGGTAATATAACCGCACTGTACAGTTGACTTTTCTACTCCATATACATTTCCATAGAAGATGAATGCTGAAAGCACCTCTTAAACACTAGTTAAAAATATTGAAAACTTTTCCAAGAGCCATGTAGCTCAACTTGCACTTCCTAGTGTTCCCAACAAAGACGTCCCTGGCTCAAATCCCCCCTTCCCCAACTATCGAATTATTTTAATTCAATCAAAAACTAAACTTACCCATGCTATTTGGAAGCCCTCTCATACGCTCAGTACTTCCAGCAAAAGGTAGTATAATAAGTCCACTAGTGATCTAATCTCTCCAACTCCCAGTCGTAATAATTACAAATATATCTCAAATTCCTTTAATGAGGTTCATCCTCCCCTTTAAAATTTGCCAGAGAAGGCACTGAAGCATCTTTGTGCCCTACAATCAAATACAAATTTAATTACATATATCCTTTAGAGCTGGATATATTGTAACCTTCGTGTGTTCTTCTCTCTCTCTCTCTCTCTCTCTCTCTCTGGGGTCCCTGAACACCGTAAATCTCTCTTTCCTTCTTTCTAACAATCCCAGGTCAAGCCCTTCCTCTATTCAAACCCTTAAACCTCGAGTACTTTCTCAATAAAATATATTAAACCCTATCCAATTTTGAACTGTGACCTTTTCTTCTACAACTCTAATCCCAGACCCACACATCCTGCTAAAGTTAAACCCATCACAAGCACTAAGTAAACTCTCAAATTAGTCCTATGTCATTAATAACTTGCATTAGCATCAACTCCAGAAATGATTTTCATACAAACAAGTGAAGACATAACAACAAGTGCAGACAAAGCTCAAGTTTAAAACAAAGCATTAGTTGTTAGTTGAGTTAGATGTGGTTGAATTTAGATTTGTAATCTGTCTCTGGTTAAAAAATTTAAGGCATCCAATAGATAGGATATATATATATATATATATATACACATATTTTAAAAAAAGCAAAGTAAATAAAGCTACCACAAAGTTTTTGTGCAATACTACCTCTCTTCTAGAAAATTCTTAATTATTTAGTTGACCATTATTGAATATTCATATGATTTTTAAGGTATAAAATGACATAGTGGGAAGAAGAAAATATTTGACAACATTTATATATGTTAAACCTATTTATAAAAAATGAATCATATTAATTCACTCTGTTGCTTTCTTGGTTTTTTGAAATTTAAGGCTGCAACAGATGAAATCACAATGGAAGTATAATATTCTTTAGCTGCTAGGGCCAGAGCCATGTGGCAAATTTCCATAAAAAAAAACCTTGCAAAAAGGCCATAGAGCCTATTACAAACTAAAGGGGGAAAAACTTCAAATACAACCAAACCTTTGAAAGGATATAGGGAATATACCTTTACTAGCAATGTTTTCTTCCCTGAGAGGGAATCCACAATAACACTCATAGACTTACGATCACGGTCAAACTCTAGAGTTGCAATCCGACGCTCCATTTGATCCCATAATTGAGAACAACCTTCCATGAAGAAACAGATTAAAGAAGTATGTTACCAACCAATAAGAGAAATGAGACAATAAATAATTCATAAATCCGGTACATACGTAGTTCATTTGTATGACTTGAAGATGAACCAGAATCAGAGCTTGCAGGATGTCCCATTTTCTCAACCAGCACCTGAAAAGACAAAGAAACTGCATAAATAAGGAATCCATATCACCTAAACATTCTTCAGAAACTTCAGATAGGCACTGCCTATGTTGGGTGCACTGTATAGTTTTTGAGAAGTTCAATTGTGGTGTGTGATATAGATGACAAACAAAAAGAATAACTAGAGCATGCAGTGCAGTCAAACTAAATAAAGGTGCTCGTGTTGTGCAAAAGAATTGAATTCTAATATATTTTAACTAGTATTATACAGGTATGGAGCAGCAAAAAAGTTTGGATATATTTTTTTTTTTTGAGCTAAAAAAAAAGTTTGGATATTAATATTGGGTTTTTGCCCTTGCTTCTTGTAAGCTCTATGCCTTATTGAGCTTATAAAATATTCCACTCCATAAAACATAGAAGTCCCTATTTTCTGATATAATGTAAAAAAAAAAGTAATTAAAGTTCTCATTTTACCTTCAATGCTGCCTCAGTGGGTATTCCAATTGAAACATAATGATTTCCAGATCGTTCAACACCTGCATCATTGCATATAGAAGCAATCTTTGCAATCATTTGAAGGTTTGCATCCATTCTACCAACCGGCCAACCCCGTATTTTTCCATCACAAGGATCATAAGTGGTTCCCTCAACATCAAATGGTCGGAGTGAATCAGCACTAGAACCCATAGCCACAAGCTTCGCTGCTGCCATCTGATTGGTAGTCAAAGTGCCAGTTTTATCTGAACAAATCACAGTTGTACAACCTAAAGTCTCAACACTAGGCAACTTCCTCACAAGTGCATTCTTTTGAGCCATCTTTCGTGTTCCGAGTGCCAAGCATGTTGTGATAACTGCTGGCAAACCTTCCGGGATGGCAGCAACAGCCAATGCCACTGCAATCTCGAAGTAATATGTACACTTTTCAAATGAGAACTTAAAATTTCTCGGCCAGCCATCAACATATTCCCAAGTGAGAAAGTACTTCACGTTGATAAGCCAAACCAAGATACAAACCACTCCAATTATTGCTGTTAGAGACTCCCCAAACTCATTCAACTTCTTCTTCAATGGCGTGTCTTCCTCACTCTGTGATGCTTCTTGAATCTGCGAATGCACCTTCCCTATCTCCGTATCCATACCTATCTGAGTAACCAAGCAAATACAATTCCCATTCACCACAGTAGTCCCAGCAAAAACCATACATTTCTTCCCTTGAATATCTGAATCCTCCGCAACAGCCTTGACAGTCTTGCTCACTGCTTCACTCTCTCCTGTCAATGACCCCTGCTCAACCCTGAACGTTGAGCTTACCAAGCTTAAAACCCGCATATCCGCTGGCACCTTATCACCAATCCTCAACTCCACTATATCACCCGGTACAAGTTCCTTCGCGGGCAAATTAGAAACCCGTTTTCCATCCCTTAACACCATGGCATGCTCCGATTGAATCTCTTTCAAAGCTTCCAACGCCTTCTCCGCATTGGTTTCTTGCCAAATTCCCACTATGGCATTCACAATCAATATCAAGAATATCACAAGTGGCTCCACAAATGCCGTAATCTCCATTTCCCCACCTTCCTCACCATCATACCAAGCCAACACAAACGATACAACAGCCGCAGCTAACAGAATTCTCACTAGAGTATCATTTAACTGATCCAATATCAATTTAAAAATTGATGTACCTTCGTGATGTTCCAATTCATTATATCCATAGATCTGTCGCCGCTTCTCAACCTCTTCCTTCGACAACCCAAACTCGCGGTCCACTTGGAACTTCACCTCACATTCATGAACATCTTTAGCCCACGCAGGGAATATTTCTTGGTTCAAAGATTTCTTATCAAAGCTGTCCTTTTTCCCATAGTTTTGCGCTCCTTTCCCCATAATCACTCTCTACCACTCAGGAAAACGAAGAAAAATTCGAAAATTTTTCGACTTTCACCTGAAAATTTTTCCAAATCAGAGCAGAGAATATCACTATCTCAATATGAACTACTAAAAAAATTAAAAACTATCTCATTATGAAAATTCCATAGATATGAAAACATTTAAACCCTAACTCTCAACTAGATCACTAGGAAAAAATCAAATAAAAAATACAATAAAAAAAAAACTGGATCTTACTTTTTTATTATTATTGTTCGGACTTTTAAAAACCTCAAGTTACAAACAAATATATATTGCGCAATCAAATCATATAGAGTGTGCAAAATCCTTAAAAATGAATTTTCTCGGCAACCAAACAGAGCAGAGAAAATTCGAGAAACTACACAATGAACAAATCGGAATAATGAAAGTTAGCGTTTGCATAAAAAGAAACAAAAAAAAAATCATAATTACCAGATCCGTAGAGCTTAGCCAGACTATTACTTTTTTATTTTGTCTTTTTCTTCTCTTCTTCGAAGCTCAGAGTTTCACTCTGAGAAAGAGAGAAAAAAGAGAGAGAGAGAATCCAAGAAGGTAAAAAAAATCTCTATCCTGCATTCCTTGGGTTTTGAAGAAACAAAGGACTGTTAAGCGTACAGCTAGAGCGATTCAAGTGCGCTTGAGAGTTTCGCGGAAGCTACCGGTTCGCAAGTGTTATGCCCAATCGCGTTTCGCCACGTCGGTAAATTGACGTCAGAGTAAACTCTGGGTCCCACACCTAAGTGATCACATTCCAGATGTAATTTGTTTTTGAAAGAAAACTAAAAGTAAATGCCTTTTTTATCTGATGGTGCACAAGTTGTGTGATCTATGACGTACGGTGGATCGTGCGTCGATGTGGAATCCACATACGGAATATCCTCCTTATAGAAAGGATATAATTGGGATTAAATTTTAAATCACCTTATCGAAATTCCCAACTTCCCATAAACATAATAATAAAGATAATTTAATTTAATTTAATCTCTCCAACCTCGTGTATCGTGATTAGAAAACCTTGCTTAAAAGCACTATGTACCTGTACTCTGCACATTTTTTTTTTTTTTGTTTGGGAGGAAAAAAAATACATGTATGTGGGTATCAATTGACTAAACTTGTATAAAAAGATTTGTCTAGGATCAAATCCAGATTTAAAAAATTAAGGTTGTTATATTATTTTAAACACATATTTTTAATTTTTAAATAATATTATACGTATTTTTATATATTATTTTATTTATTTATATTTTAAAAAAAATTAAAAATTATTGTTTAAACACACTTACCAAACAGACCCTTAAATTTCATTGGTGCTTCCAAATTCATAGAAATAATTGGTAATACTTTGAGTTTGAATTGCGTAGGTACTTAAATTAAGTGGTCTCTTAATCCAATAATAAAAAACTGTCTCTAAAAGAATTAAACTCATAATTCCATATAAAATGGACATTACTATTCATAGTTTTATCTTTGTTATAGATAACTACGGGTAATGTAAGAAACACACATTTTCACACCCAAATCCGTACTTTACTTATGTGTCTACTCATAATTGGTTTTTAACATTTTCACATGAGTCTATTACATTTATTTGAAAAACTAAAATTCAATCAATAGTTGACGCATAAGCAAAATGTAAATTTAGAATTTAGGTGTAAAAAGAGTGTCTTCAAAACATTATTCGACCCTCCATAACTATTTTTACAATTTGTTAAAATGGTAAATTATGAAGTGTAGATAACCACTCTTGCATAAAATAAAACTACTTTTCATAAAGCTGCCGAACAAATTGTGTCTTATACAGGCCCTTTTACTCTCCATAAATATTACCGTGCTTATTATCCCCACCTGTAGGTGGATTGTACTGTTGTGGGCAGTGGACGCCACCAACGCATAAACAACTCAGAGCCCATGATACGAGTAGAAGTGCAATACCTTTCTTCTACAGCACATAAATGGAAGATTGATACTCTTTTTGTGACATATAAAAACAAAACAATGGCTGACGTTTTTCAGAACACGCATATTGACAAATGGTTTTGGCTTTCTTTATTGGTTTGGCAAACAATTATTTGATGAACCTTAACTATACGATTTTTTTTTTTTTTTTTTTTTTGTGAAACAAGAAGCATTATTCAATTTCTATTAGTTAGATGGCATAAGTTCTTCTTTATTTTTTTTAACAAAAAAAAGATTAGAGGCATAAGTTCTTCTTCCTTTTTTATTTAAATAAAAGATTAGAGGCATAAGTTCTAAGCTTTGGTACTACACAAAGGAAGGAGCATATATATATATATATATATATATATATATATATTATTTTTTTTGAGAAATAAAATATATATATTCCAATTGTGTGGCTCCAAATTAAAGGTGCTTCAATTAAAATAATGATTACATGAACCGCATGATAGCTTACCTCAATATTTGTCAGACATTTTATATTATAGAAGGGTGGCATGCACTATAGTCAATGACTCTGTATGCATGCTACGTATCCCCTCTAATCTGTTTTACATGCGTTGCGAGCATCCACAGCAGTTATAATTTTAACTATTTGATAATATAAAAAGTTATTTTATTTATTTTACTTACTCAAATGCTACAGTAGTGGATCTATTTTAACTTTCAACACAATAAAATGATATAAACATCATAATAAAATAATATATATCCACAAACAGGTATTTATCATTTTTTTTCTCACTATTCATCTTTATCTTTGTCTTCTCCCTCTCTTCCCCCTCTTCAACCCACAACCCCTCACAGCACCATCACCACCACCACCACACCAGTCCACAACAGGAAAGAAAAAACCACAAAAAATCAAAAATCAAAACAATACACATCGTCGATCACCAATCACAAACAAAATCAAAAATCAAAACAATACACATCGACGGAACAGATCGGTGATGGAGCTAGCACCCCAGACCACCATCAAACCCACCATCTGAGCTTGATCGAAAGAGAGAAGTAACAAGACTAAAAGGCACAAAACCCACCATCAAACCCATACCACTGTCGAACCAGACCAGCCATCGCCAACCCACTGACCCATGCCATCGTCGATCATGCCATCCACGAAACCTATTGACCCAAGCCATCGCCGATCACGCCATCCACGAAACCCACTGACCCATGCCATCGCCGATCATGACAGCCCGAGTTGTTGAGCGAGCAAGAGCGAAGCTGCAATGAGAGAGAGGCTGAGATTGTGGTTGAGGCGGAGGAGACGGTGGGATTGACAATTTCGAGGTTGCCGGGAGGCGAAGGAGACGGTGAGATTACTGACATGTGGTGGGGCTTGTCGTCGTCGGAGCTTGGTCTGTGGCGACGTGGGTCAGAGGTCTCAAAGTTTAGTGAGAGTTGAGAGATTGTGAGAGTTTTGAGAAGAAAAGAAAAGGAAAGGAAAAAATAATATTTTAATCCGGTTGAGGAATTAAATTTTTTTTTTTAGCTCTCAACTACAATGCACATCTATAAATAGATGTGCACTGTAGCAATGAAGCTAAAAAAAGAAATAAGTTTAGCTCCACTGTTGTATGATTGTTTTTGGTGTTTTGGTGAAGTTAAAATAGCTATATAGCTATTTAGTTCCACTGTTGCAAATGCTCTAAGATGGTTGTATGGGTAAATAATAAATTGCTCCTTCCATGCTTGCTTAAACAAATTTCCCACCATTGACAAGTTTTTCCGTCTTAGTTTCTTGCAATCTTATGCTCTGTTTTGTGGTTAGGAGGATGGAAAATTTGGGAAAGTAGAAAAGTGAAATAATAGAAAATATTTGTATTTTCTATAGAATGTGTTTGATAAGCATGATGGAAAAGTTGAGAGATAAAGAATAAATTATTATTATGCTTTTATTGTAAAAAACAAAAAGATGAAATGGTAAGGGAAGTTAATTTTGTAATTTTATTCTCATTGCCATTTTATCTTTTATTTTCTCCTCAATTTAAAGGGAAAAAAAATTGTGGGCTTGGGTGAAAAACTTCATTTACATAATTTTCTTTCCTTTCATTTTTCACTCTGACCAACACAATGGAAAATTATATTTTCCCCTCCCTCTTCATTCCTTCATTTTCCATCATTTCGCTTTTATCCCAACCAAACATAAGCTAAAGCAAGTGTAAGAATTATGGATAATTCAAAAACAGTTAATCAGACAAAATTGGCTCTAAGAGGATCCGCAGTCGGCCTTGTATATCTTATATGTTAATATATTTTACCATCAAACCCTTAAAATGATGCTCCATCCGGACTGCCAAATTGTGCCAATTGTAAAAAATTTTACAATGTTGCTACAGTATCATCCTATTTATAGGATGGTACTGTAGCAAGATTGTAAAAATTATAATAATATTTTAATCAAAAATATCAACTCCTGCACAGTCTCTCTCTCTCTCTCTCTCTCTCTCTCTCTCTCTCTCTCTCTCTCTCTCTCTCTCTCTCTCTCTCTCCATAGCCTTCTTCTTTTATCAAATCAAAAGAACAAAATAATAACAACAAAACAAAACTCTCATGAACCAAACCTCTCCGATCAAACGCCCAATCTAAATTCCTCTCATTTCCAATGGCTTACGTGTCGATGGCCACCGAATGGCAACTTCTTGGTGACTGTTACTATTGATGCAGTGGAGGCACATCGATCTTAACCACAACAAAGTTGCCTACGTCCCATTTGGCGGACCGGTGACTCTTAGCCGCGACGATTCCAAGATCGTCTAGCTCTACTCCGTGTCTGCACTCTTTAAGCTCCGGCTCTTCAACTCCATCGGTGTTTCTCTCTTCGACGTCGTTTGGAAGAACCCTGGTGGTCGCTTGATCAGTCTGTCCTGGAGTGACGATCATACTTTGGTCTGTATTGTTCAGAGGGAGGGATTGCTAAGATTTTATTGCTAGCTTTTTTATCTTTGAATTTTTATGGTTGCTGGTTTTTTTTTGTTTGGGGTTTATTGCTGAGATTTTTATTACTAGTCTTTTGTTTAGGGTTTATTAATGAGATTTTATTGCGATGGTGGCAAAATTTTTCTGGCGTGATTTGTGGGTTCGACGTGTGGGTGGTGGCTGGGTTGCTGGCCAGTGGGTATGGCTGAATTGGGTATGGGTTTGATATGGATGGTGGCTGAATTTTATCTCTGTTTTTTTTTTCTTTGTGAGTATGGCTGAATTGGCATGGGAGAGAAAAAAAAATCAAGGCTTTTTTTTCAAGTTTCAACAAAGGCGTGTATTGTTGGGTGGTTGTTCTCGGTTTGAGTTGGTGGTAAGTGGATGAGAAAGAGAGAAAAATAGAGTGAGGGAGAACAGAGATGAAGAGAGAAGAGAGAGAGATTTTTTTATATTTTTTTATTCTGTAATTTATATTATTTTAATATATTGTAGGTCAAAATAAAAGTTGAGATGCTAGGTGTATTGTAAAATGGTATTGTATAATTGATAAAGTAGCTTTTTGAGATGGTAAAAAAGGATAGAATGGAATCTCTGGCTGTGGATGCTTTGACCAGCTCAAACTCTAAGGAAAGGAAGAAAAAAAAGTATGGATTAAGGAGTTTCTTACTCATGCAAAAATTAATTCAAAACAAGGCTTGTAAAATGTGTTGAGTATGGGTTCGACCTATTTACCCAATGGGTTAAGAGTTAAAACAAGATTTTGCTATAAATTTTATAAAGAGTTAATTAGCAAAAGTTCACTTTTCGTGAATATTTTAGGCTGAGAAATGCTTTGTCCATAAAATGTTTACAACACTTTCACAAAAGAATCTTAAGCGGCAGGTTATTACTAGATGTTATGAATGAGCAAAAAAGTAAATTAAGATGTGGATTCAAATTAAAACTAGTAATAATTTACCGAGAATGTTGTAGACGTATCACTTCTTTTTTAGGACTATCTTTATATTTTAGTTGTAATTATTAGAGTTAATTGAATGGTCGTAAATTGTATTAATTTTATGATAAACAATTTTTGTTTGTTTTAATAATATGATAGTTGGAGAATAAGAGATTTGAATTTTGGACGTTTTTGTTCGAAAATTATCAATTGAGTATTAAGTTTTTTTTTTTTTTTTTGTATAATTTTTTATTATTATTGTACAATCATAAGTCATATACAAGAAGTATACAAACCCTAAAATAATTTTGAAGTGCGACCAATTTGGATTGTAAATACATATTCTATAAGATTTGTTAATTTTTATCGAATAAGTGATGATAATATAAATTATTAATTGAATATATTCTAAGTTTGTAGTAAATATACCTTTTATATATATATATATATATATATATAAAGAGTTCATTTATCATGCAAAACAAAGTACAACTACAATACACATAAAAGAGTAATGCTAGAAATACAAATTGTTTTATAAAATTTTTTACAAACTGTTGATGTGGTGAGTGATTATTGGTAAATGAAAAAATGATATTAATGGTAGGCCTAAATAAAAACCAATAAAAGCTGACCACATCAATAGGGTTAGAGACATATTTTATGTAATTGGTAATTCTTTGACAAAATGCACTTTACTTGTAATTGCGTAGATCTAGGATGAGTTTAAGACTTCAAGAAACATGTTGTTCAAGTCAAGTGTTAAAGTCATGAAGATCTGACCAAGAAACAAGTGAAGAAGAGCTGTTCATTAAAACTCGACAGAAGTCTCGACAGAATCCTTTCTATCGAGATTTAATGTTAAAGCTCGACAGAAGCTCGACATAAGCTCGACACAAGTTGTTTCTGTCAAGACTTACTAAATTAGAAATCCTAGATCTAATTTTCGGTCCATGCTTGTATATTTGTATAGAGTTTCTTTTCTCACAACTTTGACATATATAAAGATTATTTTAAAAGCCATCACATGCCTTAGTTCATTATTCTCTCTTAAGAAGTTACTACATCTTTACGCCAAGGGTTTTGTAACCAAGGAGCTTCCTGATCTTCATCGTTGATGAACTGAAGAACTTTGTAGTCAACATCTTTTTCAAGTTGCTGGTGTTAGTCATGTACTTGGATCCGTGCATCATTAGTTAGTCACGTACTAGGATTTGTGCATTGAACTGGAAGATTGCTATTACAATACAAGTCTAATTGGGTATTGGGATAAGAGTTCAACTGTAGGTTGATATTTCGGAATAACCCAAAGGGTTTGGTAATATTCCTTATACTTATAACCGCTTGTGATTGATAATAGTAAATTATTAGGAGTAGTGACCTGAAAATCATCCAGTGGGGTTTTTGCCTTGGAGGTTTTCCCCATTCGTAAACAAATCATAGTATCAATTTAATTTCTAATGCATTTAGTTTAATTGATGATTTGTTTGTACTACCACGCTATTGCATGAAATTTTTTTATAATTAATTAACTTGGGTAATTAATTAATTAATTGCAAGGGGTCAATTCATTTTTAACCCAACAAATAGTTTGTAAAAATATTGTAAAATAATTTGTTATTGTAGTATTACTCCACATAAAAAATTGATTAATGATACAATTTATTTACCTTTATGTTTTTGTGAATATTTATTTAGGATATTGTTGTGAATGTTTAGGATATTGTTTTCTTTTTCTTTTTCATCTAAAAAAAAAAAGGGATATTGTTTTCTTTTTAGTTGTATTTTGTTAATTTTTTTTTGATAACGTACTTTGTTCAAGTTATTTGGCTTGAATGACTATGAAATATATTAAAATTACGATAAACCACCTATTAATTAGGATATTTGATATTTATTAATTTTTATGTTACAAATCAATCCATTAATCTATTTTTAATGTTTATTAAGGTTGAAAAACAATAGAGGATTAGTGGGTTAATTGAATTCATGCCAAACAATCAATTCATGGGTATAAAAATAATGACCCGTCTAAATCAAGTAATTTGACTCCAACTCAAATACGATGCGTACTTGCGGTATAGTTGCGTTACTTGTGTAACAAGTATATGAATTATGGTCTATGAATTATGGTCAAATAAGAGCTCACCTTCTTTCATCCAAATTGTGAATATTCTTCATGTATGGTCAAATCTCTCTGTTTCCTCATTTGATGGCATTGTTGACAAAACATCCTTGACTTTGTAATGCTTTCGAAAATCCCTATCGCACTAAGAAAGCAAACTTTGTTTTCCACGCCATAAAATTAAAATCATTCTTCCCAGCAATTTTTTTCCATCTCAAATTTCATTACTATATATAATATGTTTGTTGTCATCACCGAAATAAACAGATATGAGATAACTACACATCCAAATAGACCATCATCAACTACTTGAACTAAGAACCCAAAACCAAAACTAAAATACCCAAAATCCAAACAAATAACCCATTACTCTAATATGAGTTTGTTGAGGTAGCATAAACTTTGATACCAGTTTGCTGTGGCCTGTGAGCGTATTCAATTATAATGTACTTACATGATTCAAGTGAAGTCTACTAGAAAATTTCACTACTAAACCGAAAATTACAAAAATGGCATAGAACTCCTATAAAAACCAAATCTGGAATACACTAAAATAGTTCTATCTTCCTCAATAAGTCTGGTGTGCAAATCCAATAGTAAAAGCCATCTAAAAATTGGTCCTACTAGTATTCTAATTCCACACAAATTAGGATAGTTGGGTCCTAAATTCCTAATACTATTTGAAGTCAGTCTAAGAAATAAACCACTTCAGTGGGGGCATCAAAGTCAAGCCATGCATCCATAGAAAGAAAACAAAACGGTCATCGGGTCATGCTTTGAATTGTGGAAAAGAGTTAAAAGAATTTTCCTTCCTTGTTTTAAAAAAGTTTTTTTTTTTTTTGGGTATTTTTTGGGGCGTGAATAGGAATGCTAAAGGAAAAAAAGTAAAAAAAAAAAATTCAATAAAATATCACATATTTCCGGGGGAGAAACTTGTAGATTTTGACTTTTCAAAACTTATTTTTCTACTAAAATGATGGAAAAACCGAAAAAGTATCTTTAGACTTTTGTATTTTGTAAGGAAAATTAATATGTAAAGTAAATTAGGTTTATTAGTTTAAAGAGGATTTTTTTTTTCTAATTCAAGTTTTAATAAAACTTATGTGTCAACTAAGTGCTCTATATTTCTTTCTCAAAAAAAAAAAGTGCTCTATATTTAATTTTTGGAGAATTCCATACTAGGCTTAACTTATATGGTTTTACCCATCATGGCCACAGGTACTCGCTGGGTTGCTCGATCCAATTCTAAACACCATCACTCTCTTTTTTCTGTATAGGAATTTTTCTATCAATAAGTTAGGGAATTAGGGATACGAATTTAATTTAAGTGGTTGGTGCATAATGAGAATTGGGTTAGTAGAAGCAGACTCATATAAAAATAATGATTCAATCAAAACTTACCACCATAAAAAGATGTGAAACGCCAACAAGGGCTTGGCTCAGCTGGTAAGGTTCGTTCATTTCGCCTAACCAGCCTAAGTTCGATTCCCGCTGCCAGCGGGTCCTTGTTGGTGGGCTGCTGTGTGGCGATTTAAGGGGAACATCGGGCCGAGCCTTGGCGGGTACCTCGGTGGGCTCGGTGGGACCTATTTCCACATGGTCAATACAAACCCGGGTGGTATAATACAACCATAAAAACCCCCATTTTTTGTTTAGCAAAAAATAAAATAAAATAAAAAGATGTGAAACAAATTGTGAAAAATATTTTGTTATTGGCATTGCTTTTTCTTTTATCGTAGTTGCTAACATAGCTCTTTCTCTATCAAAAAAAAAAAAAATATATATATATATATATATATAACCAGCTTGTTTGGAGTCTACCTTTGATTGATTGCTTGTAAAGGACAAATAAATAAAATTAAAATATAATGGAAAATTTACGCAAAACTACCAAATTAAGAAAAACACTCAACAATGATGTGAAGACATCCTAAATAAAATAATAATAATGTGAAGAAAAAATTATCATTTCATAAGATGCTCAAGAAAACAGATGTTCAACATTCAGGCTCTTTGATGGGCAAAGAATATTGATATAGAATGGACGTTGAAATTATGAATATTTTAAAATAAGTTGTTAATATAAGACATTCATACAAACTTAGAACATTTCCATCTAAAAAAAAAAATGCATTTTGAATCTCCAAACTTTTTATTTGAGAGGGTTAAAAATCTCCAAAAAGTTATTTTATCTATATTGCACACTTATTTTAACCATATACCATAAATCTATTTAAATGTTTCTTTTTTATTTTTATCTATTGAACAGTAATAGATTTTTAAGGGGTGAAATTTGATATTAAAATAATAGGGGTGAAATAAAATAATGGTATTTGTTTGGGAAGTAAAAGCTTATTTTGGCAAGATCTATTTTTTAGATCTTATTGAACAGTAATAGATTTTCGGATGTAGAGTTACTTTTAAGCTTTTGGTAATACAATGTGAGGAAAATTCTTGCATTAGACACTGTCCACTCCAGCCATTCTGCGGCTACGAGGAAGGTTCCAATGCCCATTTTTTGCAAGAGTCCTAGAAATGTTTCTCAAATGATCGTACGTGCTCTAACTTTTTGCAGTTACGTGTCAAATTATACATAGTTTACTTTTGTGGTGGCGATCTTTGTTTATACGGATTTACAATTCACACGCAATCACCATAAAGAAACCATGAATTAATTTAAAAAAAATTGTGTAACGTAGGGATAGTATGTAGTGTGTGAGTTTTATTATACTAAAAAATACAAAATATGATCGAATGATTAATTAATCAAAAATAGATATTAAATTTTATTTTAGACTTTTGGATTTTTTGTATTAAAATTTTAGTTGAAGTAAAATTTTAAACTTTTTGAAGTTTAGATGGTAGAGTTTTACCTAAATTAAACTATCCTAACAATTAGAAAGAAAAATAGAATTTTGATTGGAGTGGAATTTTTAATTTCTTCAAACATAACTAATAGATTTTTTAGCTAAATTAAACTATCATAACAATTACTAAAAATAAGCCAAGAGCCTTATAGTTTAGTAGCATAGCTTACTCTCATTTATTGAGAGAATCAAGGTTCAAATCTCATCCTCTATTGTATTATTGAATCATTAAAAAAATTATGCTAATTGTAACTAATTGAATTCACTTTGTATCCTAATTGTGCTTGAACTTTAATATAATATATGTAATGAGAATGTAACAATTTCTTACAAAGAGAAAATAATTAACCACTTTGAGCAACAATAGTTTCTAGGATCCAATTTTTATTATATAGTATATATAGACACATTCGCACTAATAACCCCCTCTAAGTACCCAAAAATTATGGTTTCATTTTAGGCATTAAGTCATTCATCATATGTTATGAAAATGATCTTAAGATTCTAATGATCACAACGATGTGTTCGGTTTCCAAATCAAGTGGTCAAATCGAAAGATATCGCAAGATCAAATTTTAACGGTCTACATTATGATGGAATTGATCACACGAGATTAATTGAAATTAATTCTGATTGGTTAACAATTAAAATTAATTAAATGAATTTCTGTGATTAGTAGAATATTTTTATCAAACTAATAATATTAAATTTGAACTAATAATTCATAATTGGGCTTTTAGGGTAATTATCTCTAAAATAATTATTTTAAAGGTTTAATTATCAAGAGGATGAGTTTTATTAGGAATATAAGTTCAAGACACGTCTAAATACAATTCCCAACTCAAAAAAACACTAAAAAGAGTCCAAAATGCATAAGAAAAAAAAATTGGATGAATTTGTCAGGAGTGCCGATCCACACTTCAACAGCGTCGATTAGCACAAAGTCCAGAACGTGTCCAGGTTTGTTTTTTTAAGTTTTAAACTCATTAGATCCAATTTTTTTGGGATAAATCTAACCCAACTCGTGTCTGCTAACTTTCAAAGCAACCTTAGCTTATTTTTTAAGTAGATACTACCTCTATAAATAGAGGAGACCACCCAAAATTCACAACCTTGACCCAAACTGCGGGAGATAGAACCCTTGAATCTTTGGGTTAGGGAGAGAGCAATAGGGTGAAGAGAAAAAAGGTAGAGGGATAAAGCGTTAGAGATGGCTTGAGTAGCATGGTGAGAGAAAGATATCTGCAACTGGGAGAGAAAGAGGGAGAATAAGTGATTGGGAGAGAGAGAATGATGGAGAGGTGTGACTGAAGAGAGAGAAAGAGGAGATTTTTTTAATAAAATAATATATTTCATTTTACATTCACAGCTACAATAGGTTGTATATTTGAGAATTCAATGTTCACTGTTGCTAAAACAATATAGCAATACATATCCGAGTAAACATGATTTTGGGTATGTTGGTTGGTAAAATAGCAATTGGGGGCTATCCAGTAAGTAATATATATATATATATATATATATGTATGGTTGGGTTCAAGTGTAACTCGAAGCAGTGTTACACCACTCAATAACTTGTTATTAAATTCATATTTTGGAAATCTTACCGTTGGATTACATGTTCTATATGTTTTTAACATGTATGCCAATTTTCATACGAATTGGATGTTATTTACCATTTTATAACACATTTTTTATGTATTATTTTAAACTACAAACATTTGAATTTAAACAATTGATTGATGACATGACTATTGATATTCAATTACCTTGAAATTTTGCAAGCATGGAGAATATACGAAGATAATGTAATCCAACGGTGGATTTGTCAAAATTGGCATCCTATTAAAAAATAATGAGTGATGTAATATTACTTAGAATTACGCCAAGTGTAGCTTGAACCCAACCTATATATATATATATATATATATATATAAAATAAATTTGGATTGAGTCTTTTTGTTTTTTCTAAGTTTTTGTTACATGAATTTGTAGGTAAATATAACTGACAAACAATTAGAGTGGGAAAATTACACTTTACCACCCTAAACTATACATCATGTTACACTTTGCACCCTAAAACTATGATCATTGTTACACTTTACACCCTGACGTTAAGTTTTCTATTAACTTGGATGGAAGTTTAAAGTTTAAGGTGCAAAGTGTAATCAGAAGTATAATTTAGGGTTGTAAAGTGTAATTTCTCTTTTTGTTCTTAAAGGATTGAGAAGATGAACAATTAAGTATTTTCACGTGGTTCCATATTTTCCCATTCAAGTTAATTGCAAACTTAATGTCGGAGTGCAAAGTGTAACAATGATCATAGTTTAGGGTGTAGACCGTGCATTCGAAAAATGTATGGTGCAAAGTGTAATCGGAAGTATAGTTTGGGTAATAAAGTGTAATTTCTCCCAATTAGAGAGTAATTGGAAGGACAATTAGGATGCAATTTGAATGCTTTTAAAATCTAAAGATACTTAGTGTCAAATAATAAGGCTATAAGGTCGCGATTCAAGTTCCTATCCCAAGAGATGGATGGGTTTAGACTTAAAAAGTCTAATACAATGAATTTGTAGAGAGTGGGTTAGAAAATTGGGCTTTAATGAGTTTAGACAATAAGTAAAGTGGATCCATATGATAAGAAAATGAAGATAGACTGTTGTAATCTAAAGAAAATCGTTCTCGGCAAAATCCAAGGAGATCAATTCTTATATATTTCCTCTCAAGTTTGGTTACAAATTCCATTCTTGATTGCTACAGTGTTTTTCTTTTTATTTTCCGATCCCCTTCTTTCAGGGACTTCTTTCTATTTTATACTATCTCATTCTTCTATTTTCACCCTCCACGTGTAGATTAGATTGTTGGGGTTGATTCTTGTCCCATCAACCCCTTTTTTAAGTCTTTGGGAGCAGCTGTAAGGCTGAAAATTACCGTTCAAGTATCACTTCCTCATTAATGTGGTCAGAGAGTTAGCTACAGAGTATTCAATTTGATGGTAACAACTTTCTCTTAGATATTTCATAGCTTTTCCCTCGTCTTGTGCCATGAAGTATACCCTTATCAACAAAATCTCCTAGAAGGTCGTTTTGGGCAACAGGACACACTATTTGACCTCTGCTTCACTTATCCGAGAAGACACTCCTCCTTGGCCTACCTTCTCAACCTTCTCAGTCGTAACTTACTTTTGAAGCTTTGGATCTTATGTCTTCATTACAGTTTATCTGTTCTCGGACCAATAAGTTTCCTCAAACAAGGCCCAAGGCCCAATATGCATTCTTGGGCCTCTTCTCCCTACAATAGCCCCTTAAAACCCTGGTTTTCCCTTCATATCCGAGGAGAAAACTGAGGTTTTGACTTCTGAAGAACTAATTCCATACGTTTCCTTAACTTCCAGACATTAGAATGTCACTTCGCGTGTCACGTAACTGCTTTTGACGTTTCGAAATCTGGAACGTCTCATTAAATGCTCTAGGCAGCGCTCTGTTCCTCACATCCTACGGTGAAATGAAGATCCTATGGCTGGCGCTTCCCCACTTTATAAATCTTCGAGCTCTCTAAATGTCCCAAACTCTCAAAACTCCAAGGCTCTCTAAATATCTTAGTCTTCCAGATTCTTAAAAAAAAGTTTTTAAATCTTTAAGAGGTTCAGGAAGCAACCCTCGTGCTTATTCTTGTAAGTTCTTTTTCCTTTAGGTTCACTTCTTCTTGGCCAATCTCTTCGGCCATCTAACCTTCACTCTTTTTTCAAAAACATCTCCCTTACTTTCCTTTAGTTTGCCTAGATGGGTAGATTCAAGTACTTTGTAGATTCTCCCGCCGGTATGGAGGTATTTAGGGCCAAATATCACATTTCTTAGGGAGTTTCCCTGCGGTATTGTGCTCCAGACTAGGTACTTACCCACAGGAATGAAGGGGAGGTAGTTATTCCCATGATTGCCTTCATAAAAGAGGGAATGACACTCCCCACGAGTAATGTAACTAGGGATTTCTTAATCACCCATAGGCTGTGTTCTCATTAATGCACGCCCAACCTTTTTAGAGTATTAGGTAGCATCGATGCTCTTAATGAGCAAATGGGTTTGAGACTCACCTGACACGACATCGTCTATATGTATAAACATCATTCGCTCGTTGACTCGGGGTATTACCTCAAGTCTAGGTCCTTAATTGTTAGACTTGTATCGTGTCTTCCCAAGTCCAACAAGGGAATGAAAGCTGACAATTTAATCGCCTTTGGAGAATGGCAAGACGGTCTTCACTGCTCAACTCGGGAGGGAGAGCCAAGTGGGGTGCCCTAGGGTTAGGTCCCTTGGCACAAGGTTTAGTTTTTTAGTTTTGTTGCTCTTCCTTTTAGTATCTCACTTCTTTTTGATGATTGGTTTCATCGTTCTGATCATAATTATGCTTCTTGGCTGTTTTGCAGACAAAAGGTACGTAGCGCCCAATCTTGACTTCATCAGCGTTGAAGACCTCAACAAAGTCCTAAGATCCGAGGTGTTCATGAGTGATGACAGTAGCTAAGAGCGATCCACTTAATCCTAGACTTTGTGCCACTATCGGACAAGTTTCAGGACGTGGGCCAGGCAATTAGGGCGAGCAACCCCCGGTTACGTAGAATCGATGTCTCAGTACTGGGTTTCATTGCCCGAGAAGACGTCGTGCCATCTGATCAGCCTTCCCAACGCGCTCTCCCTGAAGCAATGACCCCGAGGGAAGGGACTGCCTCCACAAATCTGTCCCTTGAAGAAGAGATAGACCAATTTCAACTTGAGGAAGAGAGGGAAGAGCAGGGAGATCCTGTCATCCAAATATCGGAAGCCGAGGACGAGCCTAATAGGTTTTCCGGTGTTCGTACCCCAAGCCTTATGATTCAAAGATAGACAATAGCTCCGAGGAGGAGGAAGAAGAAATGCCCCTGAACTAGAGGCAAGGCCTGAGAGACCTCCTCGCCGGGAGGAACAAGGGGTTGTCATCTAAAGAAGCCCCAAAGCATCAACCCTCTCCCAGTCTTCCCCTTCCTGCTCCTCCTTCCATATTTGGCCTGATCCCTATCCCGAACTTGAAGAAGAAAAGGAAAGAATAGGAAGTGGAGGAGGGTGAAATGGTCCCACATAAGGAGGCCAAATAACAAAAAACGGCAAAGGGCCAAGTGAGGGCCTCTTTCGTTGAAAGCATTGGGGACTTTAATGCGGCGGAGGTGCGCCCTCCATTCCCTGTGTGGGCCCTTCAGCTAGAATTGAAGGGAGCATCCATTCCACAGGGTTCCACTATTTGAGAATTCAAGAAAGGGCATGCCCATCACCTGGCCGAGGCCTTAGAGTAGCCCTTGTTGCTGCCTAAGGACATGGCTGCCCTTCAGACTATGAGGCAGCCAGATCTTTTCTTGTCTCTGAAAAGGGACTTAGCCTGGTAAGTTCCGTCTTCTTTCTTCTTCCTTTTTTTTTTTTTAAGTTGCCCTTCGCATTTTTTTTACATGGCACTCTCTTGTTGTTTTTGCGCAGGCTATTCAGGAGGTTTTTGTGGTCGAGGAATGGATCAAGGATGCCTGAAACGAGGTTAGGGTTGAGGCCAACCTTCTAGCTGAGGCCGACAAAGCTTGGGTGCCGCTGAGTAAAAGAACAAAAAGCTCACGGCTAAGCTGATCGCCGAGGAGAGGGCACGAAAGAGTGCTGAGGCCGGTCTGCAAAATTCCCAGGACCAAGCTGAGGGCCAATGCAAAAAGCTCTATCATACTGAGATAGAGCTGGCCATCCAAAGACAACTAGTCCTAGAGCTAAAGATAGAGCTGTAGAAGGCCAAGGAAACAACTCAGATGGCCAAGGAAGATGCTGAGACCGCGAAGCAGGCATCCTACCAGCGTGGGGTGCAAGAAACAGAGATACGACTGGCAGATGAGCTGGTGGAGGTGTGCAAGGATTACTGCAAGGAGGTATGGGCAGAAGCGCTCAATCGGGCAAGAGTCCCTGCTACCTCCGAGTGGAGGAGCGTTGAGAACATTTTTTATCCAGAGGACATCCGAGAAGTTCCAACGATGCTCCCTCCTTCTGCTGCTCTTGCTCTTCTCCCCCCTAAGCAGCCCTCCACCACCCAGGCTCTTCTTTCTCCCACCGAAGTCTCTAAAGGGGCTGGCAAAACTAGTGACCAAAGCCAGGAGATTGAGGTGGACAAGAGTAAGGATGTTGGCCAAGAGGGTCCTTAGCCTGAGGATAAGGGCAAGGGCAAGGGCAAGAAGGCCAAGCCCCTGACCAAGGCCAAGGACGCCGAGGACGTTATCACAATCAAGGATGTGGTTTCCAAAGTCAAGGATGTTGAGTCCAAATCCAAGGCAGATGATGCCAAGCCTAAGACAATTGATCCCGTGGAGGACCCTCCCCGAGCCAAGGCGTAGCTCTATGATCTTTTTGCTCTCTTTTTCCATTTTTTGTATTATATATATATATATATATATTTTTTTTTTTTTGTCTTTTTTTTTTTTGGGTGGTAGTTTGCTACTATAATGTACCCTCTTTCCCTTTGTTTAATGAAAAGATATCAATTTTTACTTCATGAATCTTCGTTTCCTTTGCAATATTTACCTATGGTTGGTGTGGTTATCATTTTTCTTTCTAATAAGACTTGAGATTGATGATGTCTTTAATGATGAATACCCACACTTTAACAAAAGCTAGTAGTAATAATTTGCCATTAACTTAAATAAATTAAACTTGTGTGCATGGTGAGAAAAAAAAAATGGCTAAGTACACAAATGAAAGACATAGTAGGAAAGGAGGATGTCCGAGATATCTCATTTTAAGAGTATCTTATTAATTTACCCTTGGAATCCGTTACTTAAGACTCAAAGTGAGCATTCCGAGTGTTAATTTCCCTTAGGCATGTGATCTGAGGAATCCGACATGTCCAAAATTCTGTTAAACACTTAGAAAAATAATTTAAAATATCAATTTACTCAATGTATGCGGTTCGAGGAACCAAACGTAACTAAGATTCTGTTTAATATTTAGTAAAATAAGCTGAAGTATTAATTTACCCAAAGCATGCGGTTCGAGAGACCAGGCATAACTAAGGTTCTTTTTAACACTTAGTAAAACAAGCTGAAGTGTTAATTTACCCAAAGCATGTGGTCCGAGAGATCAGGTATAACTAAGGTTCTGTTTAATACTTAGTAAAATAAGTTGAAGTGTTAATTTACCTAAAGCATGTGGTCCAAGAGACCAGACATAACTAAGGTTCTGTTTAACAGTTTGCAAAATAATAAGCAACACATAAGATTATTGACAAAAATATGACAAAAAAGACTTTTATTAGTAATAATACCTTCGCAAGTTATTTACATTCCCTGGGCGTGGTACAGCGTTTTCATCCAGATCTTCCAAGTAATATGCACCTATTCCAGCCACCGAGATGATACGATACGTCCCTTCCCAGTTGGGCCCTAACTTTTCCATGCTTGGTTCTTTGCAGTACCCAATACCCTTCTTAATACCAAGTCTCCAGGCGCTAATGGCCTTAGCTTTACATTGGCATCATTCCCTTGCTAGAGTTTATGCTGATAATACGCCAATTGGACCATGGCATTTCCTCTTCGTTCTTCAATTAAGTTTAAGCTCTTTCCTAACAGCCCGTCACTGTTGCTCGGAGTGAAAGAACTCATTCTCAGTGTTGGGAATCCAGTCTCTAGAGGAATAACAACATCGGCTCCATAAGTCATTGAAAATGGTATCTCTCCTATTGATCTACGAGGGGTGGTCTGATATGTCCAAAGGACATGTGACTACTCTTTCACCCATTTTTCCTTCGCATCATCCAACCTCTTCTTAAGTCCATTTACTATGACCTTATTAATAGCCTCGGCTTGTCCATTCCCCTAAGGATAAGCCGGAGTGGAATACATATTCGTAATTCCTAAGTTGTTACAGTATCATCTGAAGACTTTACTATCAAACTGAAGACCATTATTAGAGATGAGGGTGTGGGGGATCCCAAACCGAGTGACAATATTTTTCCAAAAAAATCTCTTGGCATCCACGTCCCAGATATTCGTCAATGGTCCAACTTCAACCCATTTGGTGAAGTAATCTGTGCCGACCAGCAACCATCTCTTATTCCCTGTCGCCTTAGGGAAAGATCCAACAATATCCAAGCCCCATTGAGCAAACGGCCAAGGGCTGGACAGAGGATCAAGGACTCCCCCTAGTTGATGAATGTTTGGGGCAAATCTTTGGCATTTGTCACACTTTTTCACATATTCTTGCGCTTCCTTCTGCATATTTAGTCACCAATATCCCTGCGTAAGGGCTCTGGGAGACAAGGATCTGCCTCCTGTGTGGTTTCCACAAATTCCTTCATGTAACTCCTCCAAAAGTAGCTCTGATGCCTTGGGGTGTATATACAGTAAATATGGCCCTGAGAAAGAGAGTTTGTATAACTTTTGGTCATCGAACAGCCAAAACTGAGGAGCCTTTCTTCGTACCTTGTCAGTCTCGAACTTCCCCTCAGGTAAGATATCCTCCTTAAGGTATAGTACGATAGAGTCCATCCAGCTAGGTCTCACTCTAATCTAAAGAATATGAACCAAGTTTCTCCTTATTAAAGTGGGTTTACACAAGTCTTCCATAACGATCACCCAAGGTAAACTTTGTGCTGAGGAGGTTACGAGCGTGGCAAGAGTCAGCATGTGTAATTCTGCTTCTAGGGATTTGCAATAATATGAAACACTCAAATCTCGACTGCAAGTGTCTAACCTGATCCAAATATTCCTGCATTCTAAGATCTCTAGCTTCCAACTTTCCCCTTACCTAGCCTACAACCAATCTTGAGTTTAAAAGCATCTCTACTGCCTTTCCTCCCATTTTTTGAACCGTAGTCATCCCTACCAATAGATCCTCATACTCGACCTCATTATTAGTAGCCAAGAAGCCCATCCTTAAGGATTTTTCGATAATGATCTTCTTAGGAGAAATTATAACTAGCCCCACTCCAGATCCTCTTTGATTAGCTGCACCATCAACGTGTACTCTCTAGGGTAAAGGCTCTTGCAGGAAGATCATGCCAACTGATTTTCCATCCATGTTCTGCTTCTCGACTTTTTCTCCAAATGGAGTTTTAGCAAACTTAGCCACCAAATCAGCGAGGACTTGACCCTTGATAGAGGTGCGAGGCATGTACTTGATATCAAAATTCTTTAGGATTGTACCCCACTTGGCAATCCTCCCCCTTGCGTAATCAGCACTCCGGAGTAGAGATCTAAGTGAAAGTTGGGTTAGGACAATAGTTGTGTGTGATTGAAAGGAGTAGGGGAGCTTACACGTGGCATGCACCACTGCCAAAATGGCCTTTTCCAGTGGTAGGTAATGGATCTCGGCCTCATGTAGTGAGTTGCTTACATAATAAACTGGCCTTTGCACATCGCTATTAACTCATACCAGCACCAAGCTTACTGCGTGGGAGGCCACTGCAATATAAGCAAACAAAATCTCATCTACCTCGGGCCGGACATAATGGGTGGCCGAGAAAGGTGTTCCTTTAGCTACTGGAAGGCCAGGACGCACTCCTCAGTCCATTCAAATCCCTTCCACTTGTTTAACAACTGAAAGAAAGGCCTACACATGTCTGCTGACTGAGAGATGAATCAGTTTAGGGCAACAGTTATTCCTGTAAACTTCTGGACCTTTTTAGGATTTCGAGGTGGCTGTAAATTGTTAATTGCCTTAATTTGGTCAGGATTGACTTCAATTCCGCGGTGAGTAACCATGTGCCCCAAGAACTTCCTTGATCCGACACCAAAAGAGCACTTAGAAGCATTAAGTCGCAACTTATGTCTCCTCAAGATCTCAAAAAATATTCCCAAGGTCGTTAATATGCTCGGATTCCAACTTACTCTTGACCACCATGTCGTCTATTTAAATCTCAATGTTTTTTCCGAGCTATGGCTCAAACATCCTGGTCATCATTCTCTAATAAGTAGACATTGCATTCTTTAGACTAAAAGGTATCACCTTGTAGTGGTAATTCCCAATAGGAGTGACAAAAGTTGTCTTCTCCTGATCATCTAAAGCTAGAGGTATCTGATGATACCTTTGAAAGACATCCAAAAAGCTCATCCAAGGATGGCCTATCGTTGCATCCACCAACTGATCAATCCAAGGCATGGGGAAAGGGTCCTTTGGACATGCCTTGTTCAAGTCTGTGAAGTTTACATATACCTGCCACTTCCCATTTTTCTTCTTTACCACCACTGTATTAGCCAACCACTCAGAGTAGAACACTTCTTTAATAGCCCTAGCCTGTTTAAGCTTGTTCACCTCCTCCTTGACAGCATTAGAATGCTCTTTAGATGAGCACCAAGGTGGTTGCTTCCAAGGGAAGACAGCTGGGTTGACATTTAGATGATGGCAAATGAAGTCTGAATCCACCCCAGGAGCTTTATAAGCATTCCATGCGAACACATTAATAATCCTCTTTATAAATGCCGACAGTTCTCCCTTCTCCCAAGGAGGCAGTTGAGTTTTGACCAGAAAAAACTTTTCCGGATCACCGTTTATAACAATTTCCTCCAACCTCTCACACTTTACCTCTTCCGACACCGCATCCGTAGATAGGACCGGAATCCTTGTTTACTATGAGCCCCCCTCAGCTTCAGGCTGATGTATAATTGCAGCCACCAGGCACTGCCTAGCCATGGATTGACTCCAAAACAAACTCTTCAATCTGGTCCCCTAATGGATAATTCATTTTCAAATGCAGAGTTGAAGAAACGGCTCCTAGGGCATAGAGCCAGGGCCTTGCCACAATGGCCGTGTAGGGAGAAAAAGCGTCCACTACAATGAAGTCCACCTCCATTACCTCTGAACTTGTTTACACGGGTAATCTAATTTGACCCCTTAGAATGACAACCTTCCCATCAAAGCTTACCAAAGGTGAATCTTAGGCTATCAAATCTTCGGTCTTCAAGTTCAGCCCTTTGTATAAGTTAGGGTTCATAATCTCTCCACTACTACCCTGGTCTACCAATACCCTCTTTACATAATGCCCTTCTATCCTAAGCGTGAGTACTAAAGCATCATCGTGTAGCTGTATGGTTTTAATCATGTCCTCATCTGAAAAAGTTAACGCCGGTCGGATTTCCACTTTAGCCCTCTTTGGCTTGGAATTAGAATCCTCAGCTAGTGGCCGAGCTACAAACATCACCCTGGAGGGATGAGAACCAGTTTTCCCAAGTGCAGCAAAGATGACATTAATTGTGCCCAAAGGGGGTCTTGAAGAAGCATTCCCCTAAGCCCTTGACTCTACATGGTCTTCCTGCCCATTGGGTCGATACAAAACTGTTTTAACCTCCCATCTCTGACTAGTTGCTCCAGATAACTCCACAGAGTTCTGCAGTCCTCGGTGGTATGTCGTCATTCCTAGTGGTACTGACAATGAATATTTTGGTTGCGTCTCATGACGTCTCTTCCTATCTTGTTTGGCCATTTGAAGTATGACTCATTCTTGATCTTCTCTAAGACTTGATGTATTGGCTCTCGAAACATCGTGTTGACCACCTGAGGTGCCATAGACCTAGATTGCCTAGCAAAATTCCTTCGGGATCTATTATTATTGTATCCGTCTGACTTGAAATCCCTTCTATCCTGAGGGATAACCTTAGTCTTTCCTTTCCCTTGCTGCTGGTCTTCCTCAACTCATTTGTATTCGTCAAAATGGTCTATAAGCTGACGCATACTCATCACTGGCTTCTTGGTCAAAGATTCTCTCAAATCATGCTCGGCAGGCAGGCCGACCTTGAAAGTCCTTATAACCACGTTGTCAAAGTTCCCATCGATCTCATTGAACATCTCCCAGTATCTGTCCAAGTACGTTTTCAAGGCCTCCCCTTCTCGCATGGACATGGATAACAAGGAATATAAAGGCCGAGGAACCCTACTACATGTAATAAAATGAGACCCAAACGCACGAGTGAGCTTCTTAAAGGAATCAATAGAACTTGCACCAAGGACATCAAACCAGCTCATCACCACAGGCCCTAAGTTGGATGAGAATACCTTACACATCAAGGCTTTATTCTTGAAGTGCACTGCCATCCTCTGGTTGAAGTGGCTTACATGTTCCACAAGGTCTGTACGACCATTGTACATGGTAAAAGTTGACTGGGTGAAGTGTCGAGGAAGTCTTCCTCCTTCAATCCTGCATGTAAAAGGTGATCTGGAAATTTGGTTGAGTGCTCTGCTCATCGCGTCATTTCCCAAGCCTTTGGAAGATGAGCCCCTGTTCCTGCGTTCATGGTGGTAGTCATCATCATACAAGAAAGACTTAATAGGGGGAGTCCTTGATCTGGGCCTATAACTACCATCCTCCTCATCGCTAGAAGAGAAGTTCGAATTGGAGGGAGTTCACCTTTGCCGTTCATAGTGCAATTTCCTTCTCAGATGATAAATCTCCAGTTGCATAGCTCTAGTATCTATCTCATGAGAAGGGTGGCTCCCACTTCGAGACTAACTCCTGTTAGTATGGGTGGTATGTACACTAACCTTCTGGTCTTTTCTTCGCTCCAGATTAACATAATGATCTTGACGTTAGGACTCTATAGATTCCTCTTGATTCGGACCTAAATTTACCATAGTTGGACATTAAACTCACTACAACTCCAGAATTTCCCACAGACGACGCCAATTGTAAGGTCGTGATTCAAGTTCCTATCCCAAGAGATGGATGGATTTAGGCCCAAAAAGCCCAATACAATGAATTTGTAGAGAGTGGATTGGAAAATTGGTCTTTAATGAGTTTAGACAATAAGTAAAGTGGATTCAGATGACAAGAAAATGAAGAAAAACCGTGTAATCTAAAGAAAACCGTCCTCGGCACAATCCGAGGAGATCAATTCTTATATATTTCCTCTCAAGTTTGGTTACAAATTCCACTCTTGACTGCTGCAGTGTTTTTCTTTTTATTTCCCGATCCCCTTCTTTCAGGGACTTCTTTCTATTTTATACTATCACTTTCTTCTATCTTCACCGTCCACGTGTAGATTAGAATGTTGGGGTTGATCCTTATTCCATCAGCCCCTTCCTAAAGTCTTTAGGAACAGCTATAAGGTTGAAAATTACTATTCAGTTATCACTTCCTCATTAATGCAGCTAGAGAGTTAGCTACGGAGCATTCAATGCGGTTGTAGCAGCTTTCTCTTAGATATTTCATAGCTTTCTCCCGTCCTGTGCTTCCATGAAGTATACCCTTATCAACAGAATCTCTTAGAAGGTCACTCTAGGCAACTGGACACACTATCTGACCTCTGCTTCGCTTATTTGAGGAGACACTCCTCATCGGCCTGCCTTCCCCAGCCTTCTCAGTCATAACTTACTTGTGGAGCTTTGGATTTTATGTCTTCATTACTGTTTATCTGGCCTCGGACCAATAAGCGTCCTCAGACAAGGCTCAAAGCCCAATATACATTCTTGGGCCTCTTTTCCCTACAAGGGCAATTAGAAGGAGAATTGACATAAAATTAGAGTGCAACTAGAATATAATTTGGATTCTTGATTGGGATTCTACTTTAGTAAAGTATATTATGTGTGTATGATATCAAATAACTTTATTTTTGTTTATATAAAATCACACATATTTTTTGCAAGGCCACACTTGAAAAGTGCAGCGTTTTACAAAAAATCCTTGCAATCTATGAGAACACATCCGGGCAGCAGTTGAATAAAACCAAAACATCATTGTTTTTTAGTAGTAACACTCCGGAAGAAGTGAAGGAAGAAATCAAAAATAGATTTGGGGCACAAGTCATTCGGCAACATGAGAAGTACTTGGGATTATCGTCTCTTGTGGGAAGAAATAAATGGAATTATTTCAAGGAAATTAAAGAAAGGCTTGGTAAGAAATTGGCAGGTTGGAAAGAAAAACTCTTGTCAAAAGCAAGAAAAGAAGTGTTGATTAAGGCTGTAGCTCAAGCTATACCTACGTACACTATGAATTGTTTTAAAATACCCGACTCTCTATGTGATAAATTAACTAGTCTGATTTGCAATTTTTGGTGGGGTCAAAAACAAAATGTAAGGAAGATGACTTGGATTAGTTGGGACAAACTATGTGAACCCAAGGCAGCCGGTGGAATGGGTTTTCATCAACTAAAACAATTCAATCTTGCACTTCTTGCCAAACAAGGATGGAGGCTTCAAACACTGCAAAATTCCTTATTATATAGGCTGTTTATAGCGCAGTATTTCCCTCGTACAGCTTTTATACATGCTTCACTTGGTACAAATCCATCTTACGTGTGGAGGAGTATCATGGTGGTTCAACATTTGGTGAAGCAGGGGAGTCAGTGGAATGTAGGTAAAGGGACATCCATTCGGGTATGGGGAGACAAGTGGCTGCCATCTACATCAACATACAAAGTAGTATCTCCTAGACTGCTCTTGAGTGTAGAAACAAAGGTGTGTGAATTGATTGCACAAGATTCTACTTAATTGAAAGCACAGGTGATTGATGCACTTTTCCTTCCATGCGAGGCAGAGTGTATTAAAAGCATACCACTAAGTATACAACCACCTGAGGATAGACTTATATGGGCAGAAAGGGCAAATGGATTATTTAGTGTCCGTAGCACATACAAGTTAGCAATGAACCTCTCTTGGCCTACCAATTATGGCTCAAGCTCAGATGATAGCAAGCGCTGGAAATTCTGGAAGCTACTATGGCAGATACCAGCACCACATAAGGTTCGACATTTCATATGGAGGGCATGCCATGACATTTTGCCAACAAGGAAGAATCTGGTATGAAGGTAGGTGCTACAAGATGACCGCTACAGTGAGTGTCATGAAAAACCCGAGACATCAGACCATCTATTTTGGAGTTGCCCGAGAACAAAGGATGTATGAAGTTGCACTAAGATCCATTTTAGCATAGACACAGATAATATTCACTCTTGCAGGGACGGACCCAAGTGGGGGCCAAAGGGGGCCCGGGTCCCCCGTGGGCCCAAAAAAAAAAATTTAGCAGCTAAAATTTTCAAAAAAAAAAAGAAAAAGAAAAAAGGGCATGGGCCCCTTAGTTTTTAGCTCAGGCCCCCCCCTAGCCCATCATCCGGCCAGCCCAGGAGCCCATGACCATGACCCATGTAAATCTTAAAAAAAAAAAAAAAGGAAGCTCTCAGCAGTCCAAAACCAACTGAGAAAGCCTAAAAACGAACGAAAAAAAAAGAAAAGAAAGAAAGAAAGTGACTGCACTGAGAGGCGAGAGTCAAGACAGAGTCACAGAGAGATAGAGAGGTGCGAGACAGAGAGTGCTCAAAGTAGAGAGACCCACTCACCCACCCCGTGACGCCGCCAGCCACGCCCACGCCCACGCCGTTCGCCGTGTTGCCGTGACGCCGTGACGCTTGCGAGAACAAGCTGCTACTCAGTACCAACGCCGACGAGAGTCGCGAGACCCACTTGCCGCCGCCCACGCGAGACCCACTTGTCGCCGTCGCCGGTTGCTTGAGACCCACTTGCCACCGCCGCTCACAGGTATTTACTCTTATCTTTTCCTTCAAAACCTAATAAATATAAAATGTTTGTGATCTGATCTTTCACAGAAACTGTGGTTGTGCCTTGTGGACTTGTGGTGTTTCATGTTTGTGTTCTTACTGATGAGTGATGACGGATTATGAATTGAATCTGTGCTGACTGTGGAGTTTTTTTTTTTTTTTTTGGCTTTTTGGCTTTGATAGCTTGTATTATATAGATAAGAGAGATAGAGAGAGAGATTGAGAGAGAGAGAGAGTAGAGTTTGTAGTTGGAGAGATTAGTTTTTTCTTTGTTGACTCATTGTCCGGTAATTGGGCATAATAGGGACAAGTGAAGTTGGGCAAAAGATAAGTGACAGAAAAAAAAAAAAAAAAAAAGTTAAAAAAAGGTAAAGTTAAAAAGAAAAGTTTTTAGTGTCGGTAGTGGGATTTATTGGGGTTAGTGGGTCAGTGTTAGAAAGATGGAGACAATACAAAGACAACACAAAGATAGACAAAGACAACACAACACAAAGACAACACAAACACAAAGACTTAAATAAAGGCAGACGGCACACCAAAAGACAAAAAAAAAAAAAAAATCATATAATATAGAAAATTGTCACACAAATTTAAGAAAATAATGGTAATTCTTATATGATTATTATTTTATTTGTAGATCATGAAAAAATCAACTACAATGCTTATTTTTTCAAAAGAAAAGGTTCAACTTCAAATTCTTCCGAAGTCAACGTAGAATTGCGTATTTGTGGGTATTTGTCTTGGTTGATAGTTTATTAGTACTATATGGATGCGTATTTGAAAATTTTTTTTTTTCGCTTATCTCCGGCCCCCCCTCCCCCAACTTAAAATCCTGGGTTCATCCCTGCACTCTTGCTTTGATTTAATGTGGCACATGATTATGGGGGAACCTATGATGAGTCAAAGGTGACTTTGGTTGCAACAAGTGCATGGGCAATATAGGGTAACAGAAATGAGGTGTGTAATGGGGGTAAAAAGAAGTCAGGCAGTGAATTAGCACAGTGGACTCCTCACTACCTCAAGGAGTATTATGCAGCAATTGAACGACCAGCCACAGTTCCAGCGGTTCAAGTAATGATGTGGACACCTCCACTGACGGATAGATAAAAAATTAATGTGGATGGAGCGGTCTTCAAGGCCCAAAATGCAGCAGGAGTAGGTGTCTTAATTCGGGACTGCCTTGGTCAGGTAATAGTAGCATTGAGTAAGAAGATCAATGCACCTTTGGGGCCATTGGAATCTGAGGCAAAGGCAGTTGAAGCAGGAGTTCAGTTCGCAGGAGAAATTGGTATCCAGGATTTTATCATTGAAGGGGATTCCTTGACATTTTATAATGGCCTTTGTGGTAACACCTCACCTCCCTCTTTAGTGGCAGCAGTTGTATCAGGTATTAAGGTCTTGAGTGGCTATTCACGCTATGTGGAATTTTCACATCTCCGTAGACAATGTAATAGACCAGCGCATCTGTTAGCAAAACATGCAAGTGGTATTGTTGACTTTATTGCTTGGTTGGAAGAGAACCCTTGCTTTATTGAGCAATCTCTTCACCATGATGTATCGTTGTTGAACTAATTTGATTAATGAAGTATTCGGAGTTCCTATAAAAAAAAAATCATACATATTAAATATGATAATAAGGTTTAATTTCAAATTATAGATGTTTAATAAAAATGGTAAACGTGGAACAAAAAAATATTGATTTGATTATTTCTTTGTTGTATACAATGACACATCGCAACAAAATAAACTTGTTTGAAGTTTAATAAAGTTGACTGTTGACGTATTTTAGTACAAATATAATATGAAAATTGTTTACATATTTTATAAGTGTCATTATAATAATAAGCAGGTACTATTAAGAATTGTTTTTGTATGGTAAATTAGAATTTTATTTAGTAACACAGATTCTTATCCCAAAAAAAAAAAAACAAAAAATTTCTGAAACATTATCAGGTCATTTGGGTTACACTTCATATTGACACCCACAAATCGTACAGTCTACTCTAAATCATGTCAAATCACATGATTATAGAAGAAAATTAATTTGTCTTAGAGACTTCAAATGTACACACCCTAAACATCATTCCAAATCATTACGTCCATATCACATATATATTAGGTTATTAACACTCCCAAATGCATAAAAAACCATACTATTGTCTTCATAAAAAAAAAAAAAAAAAACCATACTATTGTTCCTCACAAAACTCCCACACTCTGCTCTATTTCTATAAACAAAAGCAAACCCATCACTGCTAACCCTTGCTTGGAGCCAATGGCCTCGGTTTGCATATCAAACTGCATCGAAGACACCCGTGTACCAGTCCGACCAACCTACACCAACCTCTACAAATGGCCAGAATCTGACGCCGAGTTCGTGAGGTCCGTAAGCTCTAATGGGCACCGTGCTGCCGGGGCGCGTCCGCACCCTACAGTGGTGGACAGCATTTCATGCAGGCAAATGTTCTTGAGGAGCTACACTTTCTCTAGGAAAGAGAGTGTCCCCGAAAAGACCAAGAAGTGTTTGGAGAAAGTAAAGCTGAGAATGGCTTCTGGAAATAAAAGCAGTAAGGCAAAGAGTACTACTATTGATGAGAAGAAAAGGCCTGGCCGTGGAGTGTTCATGAAAGCTAAGGAGGGTTCATGCAATGCCTTGTTCACCTTCTTCCGGCGCTTGCTATTTTGCACTGCCAAGGTTGATGTGGTTGATGATATCTGATTCTATATGTTTTTGGTAAATTATATTTTATCCACACACTTGATTTCATTTTCATTGTCCACAAACTATTGATTTGCCCGATTGATACCCTAATTTGAGAGAATTGTATCAATTTAAATTAAGTGTAAAATTAGACAAAAATTATGGGTTATTATATATATGCCCAAATTTTGTCTTATTGAATACTTAATTTGAATGACAGAAGACACATTGATAAAAGTCTTTTAATTGGGGTGTTAATCGAACAAATATATAGTTTGGAAACATTGTGAATGGGACGAAAGTTTTGAGTGGAAAAATATAATTTGCTTTTTTTTTTTTAATTATAAGGAATTTTTATATTTTTATTTATTTTTGTGTAATGTTTAATTTTCTCTATTGGAAGTTGAGTATGGGGTTGGGGATCGAAATCACTGCCATTATATTTACAGAGAAGAAAACAGAGCCTTCTTTTTATATAAAATTTTGTTGAGATATATATCTAAAGAACTTGCAGACTTGTCGTTCGTTATTGTTCTGTCAGTATTTTTGGTTGGCAGTAAATTTGAGAGTTGAGACCTCCCCATTGTCACAAATTCATAATAATTAATAAAATTTTGTTTCTCGCTAGGTATAAAAAATAAGAAAGAAAGAGGATTAATGGAGATGATGTGATGTGCAATTATATTTCACTAGTGTGTAATCCCGTGCATATGCAAGGATCCATTTAAAAACAATCACAATTACATATAATATATATATATATATATATATGATTGGAAATTTAATTGGATCTAGACTTTTTGGTTTTTGTCCCCAATAATTCACTTGACACAAAAATTAACAAATTAGATGAGATACATGACGCAAAATTGAACTCCAATTAAAATTCAATCTAAAATCTAATTGAATTTAGACCTTTTGATTTTTGCACCTAATAATTCATTTAACACAAAAATTTAAAAATTAAATGACATGTGACACAAAATTAGACTCTAATTTAGAATTTAATTAAATTTTCTCTCCCCTTTAACTATTAATATACATGACTTATAAATTTGAATTATGTTAATTATATGATTATATTTTTTATGGTTTACTATATTGAACTCCTCGTTTTTTACATTAAATTAACTAATTTGGCACAAAAATTTAAAAATTTAGATTAGATAGGAAATATGGTACAAAATTAAACTCTAATTGAAATTCAATTTTTACCTAAATTAACTTACTTAGCACAAAATTCTAAAATTTAGATTAGATGAGACACGTGGTATAAAATTAGACACTAATTGAATTTCAATTTGAAATTTAATTAAATTTTCTCTCTACTTTATCTATTATTATATATATAGATTAAAAGCTTTTAAATGTACTCACTTTTTGTTAAATGCCCCGATTAATTGTTTCAGTGTTTTCTCAAAAAAAAAAAAAAAAATTGTTTCAGTGAGAGGACTGAACACGTTAGTACTTTAGTAACAATAAGCGGTTAAGATTTTTCAGTTATAGAGAATATTTATATGTGCACAGCACAGTATGGCCAAGTCCAAGTACTTTTCTGCACCAAGCAAAAGACCAAATCAATTGGTTAAGAAAAAAAAAAAAAAAAAGAGAAGTATTGGTCATTTCTAGTATTACTGATAGTTTTATGATTTTATCTAGCTGTGGCCAGGAAGCTCATTAATAATGGACGTGCAGTTCATTCATGTACAAAGTGACAAATTCAAAGAAAAAATTAAACTCTGATATGTGCAACTTCTTGTTTTTTTTTTTTGGGAGAATCAGTTTATCATAGTTTTATTCATCACCTAAAACATCATATTCATGTACAACGATATTTTCGAATGTCAAGAGGAATAAACTATATTTAGACTCATTCTCTTATTTCTTTGAAGCATATGCTACGATATTGTCTTGTTTATTTATATGGGAGAAAGAATAGTTTTAAAGAGATTTAATTTTAGACTTAATGTGCAACTACGCAATTTTTTTTTGTCTCTCTATTTTTTAAGGAATAATTTATGGCTTAAGCGAAAAGCAATGAATGTTAAGAAAATAATAACAAACTCAAATTTTGTTCTAAAAAAACGAGAGTGATTTTTCTATACATTACACATTAAACAAGTATAGATGGAATATTTATTTACTTTCTTGGCTCCATAATCTCACTGAGAGGTAGAGAGTAGGGGTTGTTGAACTGGGTCTAGTCCTAGCTAGATTCATTCATGGTGGGTGGTCCTAGTGGGTATAAAAGTTAGGGATAGTATGAGGTGGTTTCAATTATCGCTTACATATGCCTTCCTGTTTCATTATATATCAACAATTATTCAGATAGCGATGGCCATAGAATCACCCATTTTTTGGGATGAAAAATAGTTAATATGAGAAGTGATCCAAACACAAAAAAGCAAAAGATATGGGACCCAAAATCACAAAATCATGGTCATACTTATAATTTGTGCATATTATGGAACTTACAAACCAAGTTTTGTTGGATTCATCGATCAATCGACTTAGAAATATTTAAACTTTTCCTGGGTTTGTTTTCTATTTTCTATTTGGTTGCGGTGGCAGTGGCACCATGCCAACTACATAATTTGCACTTCACGCAATTAATGATTTCTTATGATTATAAGATACCATCAATTAATCATAATCTTCTTTAGCATTAGCGTTTTGAGGATTTGTTGTTGGACGCTTTAAGCTTTGCATAAATTATGTATGGTTATTTAATTCAAGATATTGGAGAGATGACAGGTAACAAAGTATAATTTTTACTGAACAAAGAATTGAAAGTGATAACTTCCATTTTCATTTTTTATTGCCCATTGGCATGCAATGGAGTTGGACCATTTGAGGTATATAGCATTGTTCTTGACAATTATTTCTCTTTTTTTGAGGGCCACATACATATTTAATTATCATTGACCTCAAACTAATTTCTAAAGATGATAAAGGAAAAAGTAGGTGGCCTTTGTGGTATAAATATAATGCTTCTGTTGTTTATTTATTTATTTTTGATAAGGTGTTTTTATGTATTTTACATAGTGCTTCTGTTGTTCTTGTTTGCTAGTATACTGATTAATGATAATAACTAAATAAAGCAAATGAATTCTTCAACTTATCTTATTGTCAGTGGAAAATGGATGTGTCCTTGCTTTTATCCCGGTCTCTTTCTATCTGTCATGGGACGTATACGGTATACTATGAATAAATAAATAAATAAATGGATAAAAGGATATTTTTATATAAATAAATAAAAAAGATAAAATAGTTTTTTATGGTTTGAACTTTCAAACACATAAATTGAGGATAAAGATCAAAGTTACAGATGGTGTTTAGTGTTAGTGTTACACCTGTAACACCAATTAATAATAATAAATTTTTCTTAATGGATCAACAACTTACCCTCCCAAAAAAAAAAAAAAATTTAATGGGATATTTATCTATCTATACCCTTTACTAGTACTATTTTACTAGTACTATTTAAGAGGCTTTCAAGCCATGAATTGTACGTCTGAAATATTCCAAAATATTACATCTAGGGCGAGATTTTGGGCCATTTTTAGTACTGCATTTTGTGGTGCGGTTTTGTGGTACGGTTTAACTAAAATTATAACTGTATCACACCTCATTTTTGCGGTCACATGCGTAGTGCGGTGTATAAAATGAGGTTTAAATGGATTGAAGCCAGCATATTTTTCAAATTTTGGGTTTTTCCTACCCAATTCAAAACTGATTTTTCCCTTTGTTTTGGACCAAGTTTTAAATTATTGAACTAGTTTTTCTTTATTTTGGCTTTCCTAGTCAACATTTGCTAGGTTGGTTTAGGCCAACCCAAAACTTTGTTTTCAAGAACTATAATACACTTGGTATTTAACAAAAATTGAACATATATCACTATCTCAGCTCATAATCATGATTTTAAAAATTGGACTGGGGGCAAAATCGGATTTACCTCTGGTTCTCGATTTTGACCGGTTTTTGACACAATTTTGGGCATTTTCACCAAACCGAACTGGTATCCGTTTCTCGATTAGACCGGTCGGACTGGCCGGTCCAATCCTGCTTTTAAAACCATGCTCATAATACACTTGTTATATAAAAATTCAACATATATCACCATAAAATTTAACATATATCAATAATATCACTATCTCAAATTCTCATATATACATCAAACATTTAATATATAGAGAGGGTGCAGTTTGTGCGATTTTTCTTATTATAAAAACCGCAAACTACACTGCATCATGTGGTGCGGTGCACTGATACTTGCCATGTGGTGCAGTTGTGCCATTTTATGGGCAGTTTTGGTGCAGATTGGTGAACACCCCTCAAATCCCTACTCACCTACAAAATTTTCAATTAAGGGGGAAAATTCGTAAAATAAAAACAATTTAAACAAAACACACCTATTTTATTTTGAACAGTAAAATCTCTAGGCTTTTAGCATCACCATAGATTTTCAGTGCACCAAAAGATATAAAAGAATGAAAAACTATGATACTAAACCCAATATACATACATACATACATACATACATACATACATACATATATCGTACGTACAAAACGCGTGTGATGAGGCTAGTATCTCTTAAAAACTATGATGTAATTGCAAAGTAATCACGTCTTTAAGAAGAAGAAGAAGAAGAAGAAGAAGAAGAAGAAGAAGAAGAAACTATGATTTTGAACCTTTTTTTTTAATGGGATATCTCTTAAAGTGGAAAAAAAAAATGTAATCCAATCATCTAAGTAGACTTGATAAACTCTGGATTTGTTCCTCAAAAAAAAAAAAAAAAAACCATGTATCCAATCACAAATAATAAAATGGTATATACGACATTATTTAGTACTATCAAGTGCAGTGGGTCAGTGGCAGCTTCAGGATTTTTTAGGAGGCTTAATAAGAAACATAAATTATAAAAAATCTTTTTAAAAAATAGTAAACAAAAACAAAGCAAATACAAGAAGTTTTATAATGGAATTCTATGAGATTTCATATTTTGAAGTGGTAGCTTTGTTATCAATCCTATGAGCTACATCTTTTACAATGTAAACAATCAAGCTATCATTCATTCATTGATCTCCCATTTGGTTGATTTATTTCAAATTTGTTAAGATTTAAATGATTTTTTTAATAGATCTTAAGACCAATAAATTTCTACTTTTGTTGTTGGACTTACTTTTTTTTCGCATTAGAATTTAGATCAAATTGGTTTGTTGTTGGGCATTTTCTTGTGTTTAAGAAAGTCAAGATATTGTTAAGAGTATCATATTCAAGCTTATTTCAACTGAACTTTTTTTTTATTTTAATTAAGGTCAGGATGTTCAAATTTTTATTTTAGGGAGTTAAAAAAAATTAAAAAATCAATTCTTGGACTGGATGTTGCGTCAATCAAGTGTAACTAAAGCTTATCATTTTTAGTGTTACTTGAGCCTAATACGTAAATTAATAATTAAAATTATAGACATGTAACAATGACTACGTTTTTATGGCTTTTTTTCTTGTCGCTAAATAGATGTTTCATTAAGCAAAAGAAACAAAAACATCTCTCAGCCAAGCCGCTCTGACAGATGACAAAGAGAAGAACTATCACAACAAAAGAAAATATTTTGATGGGTGCTTATCGATTGGTGGGCAACAAACTTTGCTAGACTAATGAGCAACCAAGTTTGCTTCCTTTTTTTGGTTTTTACCCAAACAAAAGAACAATTAGAAAGAAAATAACTAATCAATTTTGCATCATTACAAAGAGACTGTGGATCTCCATTTGAAGCGTCGACACAAATTTTTGCTTCCCCTTCCACTACAAACCTCCACAATCGTTCCATCCTAGCCAAATCTAGGGCCCAAACTCCAAAGCAAGGCTGCAAGTGCAACCTTAGTAATTAATGGCTCCCTAATTAGGGCTTCCTTTGCCCAATTCCTCATGACCAAACCTATAATTTTGCAAATAACCATTCAAGACCAAACATTTATTTTTGTTTCTTGCCCTTCGAAAACCCAGTGGGCTGCTAAATACATACATGCTTCAATTTTTTACTACCAAGGCCCAACTTGCTCTCACAGCCTACACGACTGTTTGTTCCAGCAGACCCATTTAACTGACCTCTCTGAGATTGTGCTATAAAAAACACTGGGCAAGCCCATCTAGATTGGTTTGTGCTCTTCATCAGCCACATCCAGTGGCATTACAAACAGTCCCAAGTTCAGATGACAGAGAGGAAATACTTGTTTTACCTTATCTTGAAGCTCCAGCCCCTGCATGGCATAAATGCATTTTTTTTATTGCTGTTTTTCCTTTTTCTTTTTCTTTTTTATGGGGAAAAAAAATCCTTAGACTTATAAACAGGCTAAACAGCTAATCCAACTTTTTGAAGTGATTCAATTTCTTCAAATTAATTTGGAGGAAAATTAAAAGAAAATAGATATGTATAGTCTTTTGGCTAAAGCAGGGAATAGTTCTAGTTTCTTTTGTACAGGTCTTTTGGAAATTTAGATTTCTTCCAAAAAGCTTATTTAAACTTGTATTTGTGTAATAAAAATGGATAAAAGGAGTGTGAGAAGTAAAAGATAAAATTTTAATTATTTATTTATACTTAAACTAATGGCCATGGGAATCTTATAGTGTCAAAGTATATGCAATGTTTAAAAAAAAATTATATTCTCTAACTAAATAATTGTTTATTTGTCCCAAAAAAACTAAATAATTATTTATTAGAAAAAAGCCATAATCAAGGCAATACAGATAGATATATTAAATATTATATTTATTACTAGGCTAAAGTTCAAAAGAAAATAGATATGTTTAGTATATATATTTCCATTTATTAATGACATCCAACTGATCCAAGTTTGGTAGGAAATAGATATTTTTTTCGAAAATACGACGTAAAAGGTGTATAATGTCCAGAGGAAAATGGTCCTTCCAAAAATACTCAGCCCTTAAGAGGACTGCTTTACGGGCACATGTATTGCTGCCCTATTTGCATATTATTTGATTTAAATTTGACAGTAAACCTACCATGGGTGTAAGATTGAGGGTTTTTCTATCAATTTTTACAAAATAAAAATAAAAAGATTCACTAATATATAAGATCGATGAATCTTATTATTTTATTAAAGTTTAATATTATATATTTGATACTTGTTAAGAGTCTTGTAGCTACTGGGAGAGGGGAGCAAAGACCTCCCTAGTTTTGAAAAAACACTTCCTCCTCCTTGTAATTTTTATAAAAAATATATACTAACTTTTACACATTGGCCCCCTTAAGAAGATAGTTTGGCTTTGTTATTGCTAGTATCTCAACTGGTTGGTATTTTCTGATGTTTTCAATAGAAATATTTATCATTCAAACCCTTTCTTCCCCGTTGTAACTATTAAATTATCAACAACAGCAATATCAACAAAAATTAGGTAATTAATCTTTATCCCATATTTCAAAATGGTTCCTAACTTAGATTAATCCTTAACCTTTTAAATGTGTATAAAAATGTCTCTACTGTCAACTTGTTGATAGCAAAATATGACGAATCAAATGAAACTACTAAATTCAAGAAAAAGTATTGACATAGAGCATAGATGACAGCTGAAGATTGTAGGAATTTTTATTATTTATTTTTAATTCAATGTTGATGTCAAAGAGATTCCTAACGTGTTCTATAATAGCAGTTGATGTTTTTTATTTATTTTTTTTAATTAAAAAAAAACTATCGTCTAGGCTGTACGTTAGTATCAGTACTTGGTTTAGCGTTTTTGACACTTTTAAAAGGTTAATGACTCAACTAAAATTTTGGAAGGCCAGAAACCATTTTTGAAACATGAAATAAAAGTCGTAGACCAAATGTTTAATTACACTGCTTTTTAAATACTCTATTTAGAGTAAAAAAGTATATTAGAGCAAAAATGAAAGAAAAATAATTTTTGTAAAAAAAAAAAAAAAAGAAATAAGATTTTTTTTTTTTTTTGAGATAATTACGACATATTTATTTGCTCTCGAAGTTTCCTCCTTTAAACACGCCCCCACCCCTCTTAAACTTTGTGCACGGTGATATATCAATTCAGCTTCGGCGGAAAGACCGAAAGAGGATATTTAAATACATTAAAGGCAGAACCACGGCATCTATGCTAATTGGCTGATCCATGTGGCATTTATTTTTTCAGAGTTTCTTTTATGTTTTATATTCATTCCCACGACTCATTCATAGTGGACTGCAGGCTCTTTACTTAGTGCGTTAGTGGGTGGCATGTTGTCCTTCATATCTGTCATGAAGTTAGGTAAGTTGTAATACTTAAGTCTGAGCTACGGCCATCACATAAATTCATTGAACAATGAAATCTAGACCAATAAGTAATGCACGTTGTTCTGTTCTGTTTTTTGAAACACAAATTGCAACTTTGCCAAACACACACACACATATAATGCAATTGAAATAATTTTGCAAAAGACGATTTTGGGTCATATATAACTATTGGAGAAGTCCCAGACTCATTGAATGATAGAGTTGATATCATAGAGGAACAGAAGTTTTGTCACCATATTCTTGAGCCATAAAATTCCATCACAACTTGACATCATAAATTTAGACCAAGGGACCATAATTTATGGCACCCAGGGACGGAACTAGGATCAAAATTTAGGGGGGGCCAAAACCTCAACAAAAGAGAGGAGAAACAAAATAACCGTTTATTAATACATTTTAAATTAATAATTTAAAAATAGAATTCAACATTCTTTTAAATAACAAAAACTAAACTTTGCAACAATCTCCCTTTCAATCCTAATTTTCTTTTGATTAATGATACATGAATTTATAAAATTTGTAATACTAATGACTGTACACTACACATTAGCACCAATTTATTAACACAACTATTCAATTCTATTATACCCACATAAAATTAAACTAATTTACTAATAAACAACCAACTAGTAAGTAGTAAGTTAAAAAAAAAAAATTTTAAGTTAAAAATTAATAGCCAAACACAGCTGCCATCCCACCCCACACACTGATTAATGGCCACCCACGCACCCCACTTTCACTCACTACAAGTAGGTTAACTTGGTTTGTAATTTGTATTCATCTATCTTTCTTCTTTTTTCTTTGCGCATTTTTTTTTCTTTTCAGCAAAAATAGTCATATCTTTTGCACGAAAATTCAAATAGTCAATCTTAACACTCATAAAAAAAAAAAAAAGAAAAAAAAAAAAGCTTGGATCTAAGAAGAAAGAGTGAGAAGCAGCCAACATTAGTAACACAGATGCTGTAGAATAGTTGTTTGCTAGTTGGGTTTAATCATTTTCATGGGCCAATTTTTAACTTATTGGGAGGAGGGGGGCCAAAAATAATTATTTTGGGCTCAATTTTTAAACTATTCATTAAATGTGTATACTATTACTATTTTTTTTTTTTTAATTTGGGGGGGGGGCAATGGCCCCCCTCTGCCCCTTACTAGTTCCGCCTCTGATGGCACCCCCAACTGTCCCGTGACAATATTTATTATCCAAAGATGCAACCAATTAAATGCAAGATCAGAGGGAAAAAAAATATAATAATAATTGGCACAGATGAACTAGCCAAATCGTCCAGAGGTAAAGAGAATAAAAATTTTAGCAGAGAGCACCGGCTAGAATGACGGTAAATAGTAGGATCATACTAAAAAAATACACTCACAACAAATACTACAAGCCAAAGTAAATAATGAATGTAATCTTCAACATGTTGCTTCATGTATGAGTTGGGAATTTATAAAATACAAAGAAAGAAACACACTACAATGACAACTTTCAGATACGACATCCTTGCAAACTGCTAAAACTCACTTGAACCACCAGCCCTTCTGTACTACAGAGAACTCACAAATCACATTTCACGCTGTTTGATTGCAGAACTCTGCCAAGGACACCTCTACAAATAGTCAAATACTTCAAGTACTGTAGAATAGGAGCAGAATTCCTCTTCAAATTTTAAAGTAGCCAATCAAACAAGCCACATATTGTACAGGCCACAGGGGGATGCTAAAATCATTTTATCAGAAAAAATATACATATTTCGACAATTCTGGGTCTCATTTTTTGGATAACAGAACCAAGATAACGTCCTATCTAGTGGAATATGGTGAACAATATGGTAAAAAAAGGCACAGAAGTCTTATTAGAAATTAGCTGAAACCATAGAGTATACGATCTCCAACCAATCACCTACCCTCAGACTTCACCAGCTGTGAGAACACCCTGCTCATGGAAACACCTGAGAGATCATCCACGGCTGACACTTCAAACTGCGTAGCAGAAATGCTAGTATTGCTGTCACCGAAATTGTTCACTTGCGGGGAGAGTTCACCAATCAAATTAGTACTGTTTTCTTCAGGATCACCATCAATAACTGCTTCTTGAAGTTGAAGAGCATATTCGAGATTCCATAAGACATCTCCCATAGAGGGCCTGTCAACACCAAAGTCGGCCAAGCATTTCTCAGCAGTCTCTCCAAACTTCCTCAGAGAATCTGGTCTGATTTTTCCCACAAGACTGGAATCTATTATTTGGTCCAACTGCCCTCTCTTCTGCCATTTCATTGCCCATTCAGCTAAGTTCACCATTTCTCTTGGAAGGGATGGATCAATAACAGGTCTTGCGCAAAGAACTTCAAACAAAACCACACCAAATGAATACACGTCTGACTTTTCCGTCAGTTGTTGCCGCCTGAAATATTCAGGATCAAGATACCCAAAACTTCCTTTCACTGCTGTACTCACATGAGTCTGATCAATTTCAGGCCCTGTCTTTGAGAGCCCAAAATCAGCTACCTTGGCCATGAGATTCTCGTCAAGCAATATGTTAGCAGACTTTACATCACGATGAATAACTGCTTTTGCATACCCTGTGTGAAGGTAATGAAGTCCTCTAGCTGATCCAATGCATATCTCAAGCCTCTCCTTCCAACTCATGCTTGGAAGACCTGAGCCGTAAAGATGACTTTTGAGGGTCCCATTCTCCATATATTCATATATCAAGATCATCTCATTCTTTTCGTCACAATATCCAATCAGTGAAACAAGATGGCGATGGCGGAACTGAGACAGCATCTCGATTTCAGTTTGAAACTCTGCAAGTCCCTGTTGGGATCGAGGATTTCCCCTCTTTACAGCCACTTTTGTACCATCACCTAAAACTCCCTTGTACACTTTCCCGAATCCACCAATCCCAATGACCCAACTCTCATCAAAATTGTTTGTGGCCTCTTGAACTGCCACAAAAGGAATGCGATAGCCAATGTTAGAGATGGCACTAAGAGTTGTTCCATTAGAATATTTGCTTAACATGGATTGAGAATTTCCTCCATTTGTGGATAATGGAATCCATGTCTTAGAAAGTCTTTGACGAGCTAGTCTTCTTCTCTTTCTGAACAACATAAAGAGAATTCCAGCCAATACTAAGGCAATGAAGGCCCCAATTATTGTACCCACCATCACACTTACATTTTTCTTTGAACTTGAATTAATCACAGCATCTGCCGCACTGAGACTGCCCTCAGAATTGTTCAGTTTCATGATCTCCAGCCCATTTAGGATGGCATTGGGGTAAGCACCTTTTACAGCAGATGGACCAACACTTATACGAAGCTTATTGCTAACAGTTGTCACCGTAACATAATCCATATAATATGCAGCAGCCAATTCGTTTATCAAATAAGTACTCAGATCAAGATCCTGAACAACAATCCAGGGGTCAATGTAAACATTGAAGTAGAGCTGGTTAAGACTAATACTCACTATATCACAAAAGTGAAAACGAACAAGGTACTCAAATCCTATATCCACATCAAACTCCCAGCTCACATTGAAATTGCTGTTAGGATTATTTGTTGAGTTCATCTCCGTGGCAGTTCCATAGACAGTCTGTGGAGCTGTATCCTGTGTTGCTCCGCCTTGAACATACTTAACAGCTGCAATGTTTGAGACATCATGGGCAGCGTTTGGCTGTACTAAAAACCTTTGATCAGAAATCCAAGTTCTCCAAAGTGTATCATTATTAGGTGTGACTGTTGGCCCACCCATGTTCACCCTCCAAACCGTCTCAAGTGCCATAGGCAACAACCCTTGGAAATTTCCTGCTGGACTAATGGTATGGGCATCATCGCTAATGAGCGCATCAGGGACTGAAACCACTTCTATAGCATTTAGGAAGGCGGTTGAATTGGCAGAAGGGGTAAAGGTGATTACAAGGTCATTTGATGTCACATTTAGAGAAAATTCTTTAACAACAGCACCGCTTGTCACACTGAAATCGCTCAGAAGGACATGGTCTTGAGTTGAGACAGCAAAATTTGCCACACTCATATTGTAACTATTATATACGAATGGATAGAAATAGAGGCGGATCCAGTGCCTCCCACTCTGGTGGATTGAAAAGGTGTATTTTGAGGATCCAGTAAAGACTCTGGCTGTCTGATACAGCGGTGAATCTGAGAAGTGTGTGATGGATGTCAAATTGGATTTGGCAAGAACATCTTGAGGGGTTGAAAGCAAATTTGAAGCCAGGTTATCAGCAATGAATACACGGCTATCCACTGAAGTATTTGTGGATGATCCACAGTCTATAAGGTAATTGTCTACTGGATTAAATCCACTAGACAAGTATGACAAGCACAAAAATGATACAACCCAGGTAAACAATTCAGCTTTTCTATAACCCATCATTGCTAAAGACTGGAAATTTATTGAAGAACAAAGAGATGGATGGGGTTTTCTAAGATGAGCTGGAAATGAAATCTGGGGTTCTTATACAGGAAGAGCAACACAAGAACTCACAAATACTATTGAAATCAAAAAACCCAAGAAACAAACAGAATAAGAAAGAGCAAAGTTGGCACCTTTTGGGTCATGTGAGCTTCAAGACGCGTAATCCCAGTGCAGAAAGCAAATTTGAGAGTACCCTTTTGGAGGTTCTGAAAGGATTTCAAAGCAAAGAAGAGGAACAGACAAATATTATGCGCAAATCTTGCAGAACATCAGGCACTAGCTGGTTTGAACTTGATGACAGCTTTAGATATTGACGGCTCTTTGGTAGCTAGATTCTTAGACACTTTTAGTATGCGATTGAAACAAATAACAAACAGAAAGAGAGACTAAAACAGAGTCAAAGAGGTATTGGCACAAGATTCTATATTATAAGGAGAGCCGGCTAATTAGAGGGCTGACCTCGTTTTGTTCGTGAAACCATGAATAGAAGTATGAAATTCATTTCTCTTTGGTAAGAAAAAAGAAGAAGATAAAATGGTCATTAACAAAAACAAAGAAGAGGTGAAGAGGTAATTGGTAACTTACAGCAAAGAGAGGTTAATGGAGAAAGTCTTATTGTTGATTTTAATGCTAGCGGGCAAGAGAAGGTAACAGAAAGCTATTTACTCACTTCAGCTAGTTGGGTTTACTGATGGAGTAAGTAATGCTACATTCACACGCACACAAATGACAACATTTATCAAACCTTTGTCAATGAATTTGTTTGGATTCTCTATTAACGTTAATTTTTTTACTTATTACTAACAATTTATCGCATCATCAACAAGTGACAATTTTTTTTTGTATAGACTCTCTCTTACTGATGTTCTTGTCTGGGTATTATGAGTTAAAAAGGTTAAGAGCATTCCCAATTTTTATCATAAAAAGCTTAGAGACCTACTTTAATCAGTGTTACTTCAACTACAGAAAAAAATAAATAAAAAATAAAATTTTTTTGGAAAACACATCAGTTTGAAACACTTACATATAGAATTTTAGTGATTTTAATATTTTCCATTTAGCATCCCATTTTTGTACGTATAATATGTGTCCACAAGTATAGGAACATTTATATAAAACAATGGTGGCTCCAAGAATATTTTTAACGGATTCATTCAAATTTGCGTTGAAGAGGTTGAGAATGACTTTTTTGTTCTTAATCATTAAGATAATAAACTAGATCTTTTCTCATAATTCATAGCCATGATTCGAATGAAATATTTTGAACTTAGCACGAGTTATCTTAAAAGATAAATCTTAGATAGGATATGAATCTTGTAAAAACATGTGATTTCTTTTTTTAATATTTACACTTAACTGCTCACTTAATTGTATTTTTCTAAGATTTAAGATCAAGATAGGCAAGTCCAACTTAATTGTTGGACTTGCCTTCTTTTTTTTTCTTTTTTTCTTTTTTTCTAGATCAAATTAGTTTGTTGTTGAGTTTTTTTTTTTTTTTTTTTTTTTCGTTTCATTTAAAAATTTCAAGATAAATGTTGGTGTTGAATTGGTTTGTTATGGAGATTCTTTTAGGGAGTTCAAATATTCATTTTATGGTGGTTATATCAAAAAAAAAAAAAAAATTTAAAGTAATATATATATATATATATATATATTTGTCCCAGGAACATTGAACCTCCTTAAGTCAATGTGGTGCTGCCATTGATATAAAACCTTTATTTTTTGTATGTGAATTACGGAAAAGATGATGCTTATGTATATACTATGAATTAAATAATTGAAATTTTTTTAAATTATTATCAATTTTACTAAAAATAAAACTTACAAACAGACCTATTAATATATGTAGATGAACAAAGTTTGGTTATAAACTTAGTTGTAAAACTAATGGCTACAACTTCACTTAATTAATATCTTTTATTAGATGTAAATTTTAATAAATTCACCACTGGATTAAATTTTCTTCCTATATCCTCCACACTTATAAAATTTCTAGAAAATCTAAGATTAATAGTTATGTTATCAATCAAATATTTAAATTTCAAATTTTTGTAATATAGAATGATACAAAAAAAAAGAATATTAGTTTATGGATCAAATAATAAATAACATCTGATTGGTATGAAATTTGACATATATATTAAAAACATAAAAAAACAGTTAATCAAACAGTTAAATTTTCAAAATATGTAATCATGTTAATTTTTTTAATGAGAAACTGAAAATTATAATCACCGACTACAACCAAATTTGTAATTATCTTAAGTCAAATAACCTAATAAATTTATATATTTCATTTTTTTTTTTTTTGTGATTTCTAATACGTGTAATAAAATTTATAATTATTCAAACATCACTTCTGGGTACTTGTTAATGAAAAGTAAAGGCCTACCCCGGTAAAAGACGTTGAAAACTTTAAATATAATAATATGGTGAGTGGGGTTGATATTTGACAACATACATTTGAATAATAATTATAATATACATGAAAAAAAAAAAGAGTACACAATCTCGTTTGATGTTCATATTAGATAGATATTGAAGTACACAAAATAAAAATAAACAGAAGTTTTTTTTATTATTATATGAAAATAAACAAAAATTTGATATTATTTATACTTTCAAAGAATGAAACCAATCACTATATTTTGAGAGCTTTAACCTACGTGGATCAAACTTATGGGTAAGACAAAGGAAGGCAATTAAAGAACGTGAATTGTCTACGTATTTTCGGTGACCCTTTCTTTGTCTTTTCTAAATAGCTTTCGTCATGTACATTCGATCAAAATACCTCTTCACATGTCTAGCAAAAAAAAAAAAAAAAACCCCCCAAAAAAAAAACCACTTAGGTGTAGAAGTAGGACAGTAGGTGTATAAACGAGTCAACTCAAGCTCATCAACAAATTATATTACATTTTTCTCAATCAAAAATAAAAAATGACTTATATTACACGTTCAAGTTATGTTCATTTTTATGTTAAACAAGTTGGAATTTGTTTGCAAATTCTTTATTAACTTAATTATTTTAACTAGATATAGTAACACCATAACTAAAATTTCTCACCTCTCTACAAGTTTATGCTAATAATTAATAACTAAATTATAGTTAAGATTATATTATGTGAGTTAATTAGATATGATGGTTTTGATTTATGAACTTTTAAAGCTATACTCACCAACCAAATATTGTTCAAATTATATACCATTTACATTAACGATAAATTGTAAATAATATTTAATATTTTATGAACTTGGTTACAAATATACATAATGCAATATCAAATGTATATAAATATATTTGTATGCTTGTATACATAGAAACATATAATATTACATGAATCAAATCTCATAGTAGTAAGTTTGTTTGCTAACACATTATTTTGTTTTAGCTTAGCTCATTTAGTGGTTGAGTCCAAATTTGGGCTTGAATTTGACTTGTTTGCTAAATAAACGAACATAAAAAAGGTTTTACCCGAGTTAAGTCTTAACTATTTGTAGACATTTGGTTCATTTATAACTCTATATGGAACTAACCTTATCTCGACATAGGTCAACCTGACCTTAATCTCCTCTCAAAAGCCAAATTTTATACACGCACACATAATAACTAGTAACTTGTATAGTGCATGAGAAAGTTCCACATGATATAATAATCTGTGTTTTATTTATATCAAAATATGGAATTTGATAAAATCGTAATTACCAATAGGCATTTATTATGTTAGTATATTTATATGGAATTATCCATTCTAATTTTTTTTTTTTAAAAACTATGATATGATGTGATTGTTATGGAGGGTGTAATTATATAAGTGGTGTGATTTGAAGGTAGCGGGTGTGCTTAACTCAAACAATAAAGTAAAACATTCACACAAGAGAACAATATTTAATATGGTTCAAGTAACTCCAAGTTTACATCCACGAGTAATGTCAACCAAAATCCACTATAAACAATATGGATTACAATCACACTTAACCAAACCTCACAAACTCACATATTACACTCATAAACGTCACAAACACAACAAACTAACTCACAAACCTCATACACACAAACTCACAATTCCAAAACCTCAATACACGTAAAAACTCTCTCATACAAAAATAGACAAACATTCAAACTAATTTTCTAAGAAACTTACTCCATGTTCTTCTAAGAGTCTTTTTTCTCTCGCAATTTAGGAGAACCCTAGTAAAAGCCACCTAATTATTTGCAACTATGTCTATTGTGGGGGATTTTCCTGGCACACCAAGGAAGTTTATCCGCTTTGGGGAGCCAGGCCCTCACGGTTTATCCCTCTAGCCGCGAGTGTAGGAAGTGGCAAGCGTTGCACTTGGACCAGCAGTCCCACATCGGGTAGAGGGCGCTCCCACTCATGGTTCATAAGGCTCTGGACCTCCCATGAGTGTACGTTTACTCCCATATGCGATCGCATACGGGAGTAAACGTACACTCATGGGAGGTCCAGAGCCTTATGAACCATGAGTGGGAGCGCTTTCTACCCGATGTGGGACTGCTGGTCCAGGCTCCGTGCTTGCCACTTCCCGCAGCCGGATAAAGAGATAAACCGTGAGGGCCTGACTCCCCAAAGCGGATAAACTCTTAGTAGAGTGGTTCCCCCAATACTAAAAGCGCTTTTTAATGTGGGGGATTTTCCCGGCACACCAAGGAAGTTTATCCGCTTTGGGGAGCCAGGCCCTCACGGTTTATCCCTCTAGCTGCGAGTGTAGGAAGTGGCAAGCGTTGCACTTGGACCAGCAGTCCCACATCGGGTAGAGGGCGCTCCCACTCATGGTTTATAAGGCTCTGGACCTCCCATGAGTGTACGTTTACCCTCGTATGCGATCGCATACAGGAGTAAACGTACACTCATGGGAGGTCTAGAGCCTTATAAACCATGAGTGGGAGCGCCCTCTACCCGATGTGGGACTGCTGGTCCAAGTGCAACGCTTGCCACTTCCTACACTCGCGGCTAGAGAGATAAACCGTGAGGGCCTAGCTCCCCAAAGCGGATAAACTTCCTTGGTGTGCCGGGAAAATCCCCCACATCTATTTATAAGGTTCCAATTTTATTCTTTAATGCACAAAGAATACTCAATTACTTCTTTTGCAAGGAGATTTCCTTCCATATCAAGGAAAGTTCATATCTTCCACACCAAGAAAAAAAAAACCTACGTTTCACTCCAAGAAAACCCAACCAAACAAATTTAGGTATTTGAGACAATTTATAACAATGATTTTTTAAAAAAATATATATACACTTATTTGAATTAATGTGACGCATGTAAAGTTTTTTTTTTTTTTTTTTGCAAAATATTAGAGGATAATTAAAAGTCAAACGTCTTAAGTAGGGATGGCAATTTGTATTCGCATATCGGGTTCGTGTCGTGTCAATTCATAAGTATTTGACTATATAGGTCAACACTAACCAGACATATTTATTAAACGAATTAAGACTCCTCAACTCTAACACAACTCATTTATTAAACGGGTTAGTCGTATCGACTTGTTTATCAAATTTTATCAAAATGAAAAAAAAATTTATGAAAAAACAAACAAATAAATATTTTTAATATAAAATTTAGAACTAACGAGTAACTGCATCACAAATAATCATTTAAAACTAAAGCATATATCAATATCACAAATAATCATTACAATATGTCAAAGAAAATAAATTACAACAACTAATAAGCTTATATACTTGGAGTTTGAAGGGTATATTGGTAAAATGCAATTTAATTAAATGGGTTAGACAGATCAAACGGGTTCTATGTGTTCAACACTAACCCAATCCATTTATTAAACTGGTCAGCTGTGTCAACTCGAATATAACACGAACCCGTTAAGTCTCAACCCATAACCTGCTAATTTCATGTCATGTCGTGTCATGTCGAATTTGCAGGTCGTGTCAAATTTGCCACCCCAGGTATTAAGATTTTTATAGTATAAGTATAAAATAAAAGACTAACTTTTTGTTGACTTTTACAAATGTTGGCTCAAAGACTTTTGAATGCCCACATTTTTTTCATGTTTTCATTACAGTATATATTTGTTAATTCGGTTTTTTGAATTACAAATAGTACTAAAATATGCTAGTTTATACTAATTAGATCCCACATTCTTTTTAGATAAAGAAAGCTGATGGGAATAAATTCTGAGTGACGCCGACGACCTCCACAAGTTGACGGGCAGTGGAGGCCGACGACCCCTCGAGCCTGACGTCAAGGACGGACGCCCTTTGTACGAGTCGGCGGGTACGCCTTGATGACGAGACGACGTTGGTCCAACCCTAGCCGACGGGGTGAGCAAGCGATAGGACGACGCTGAAGGCACCAATACATATCTTGCCATGTACGCTTCCACAAGAAGATGTGTCTTGTCGCGTATGCTTATGCTAGGGCAGATATCTTGCGTAGTACGATTGTTCATAAATGGGTGTCTTGCGCAACACGCTTGTTGCCCATGAGATATCTTGTGTTCCACGCTAATCAAGGGTAATTCCGATAAGGAGGTATCTTCCCAAGCACGCCGTGGTTAAGGCTCCATGCTACTATAAATACCCCAAAACCCTCATTGATCGAGGTACGCATAATTCTCCTCGACTCTGGCACTCTAGAGTTGTGAATAATACTAACTTAACCATCGAAAGGTCGTTGTCCGGTACCACACCGGTACTCCCCTTTGAGGTTCTTTTGACTTGTGCAGGTTCATCCGAGTGCGTAAAGGCCCTATAGCTTACTGAGGAGATTCTTGACTTCATCAAAAGCAAACTTCTTTTTTGAATGATAAAGAAAGCAAACTTGAAACAAATTTTACGTAAATTATATTTTGGACCTTTCAATAAACAAATTTTAATTAAATTAGTTAAGTTCATTTTTACAAATTTTTAGAGATCCTCCACTTAGTACCTGGGGAGGTGCCGTTAGATGGTTAGACCAACACAGTCATTGGCCTGCTAGAGATCATTAAGAATTTAAGATCTTATTACGAATCGAGGCCATGTTATTGATTTGAATGGCAATTTTCTACTGCTATAAAATATTTTTTTTTTAGTGGGGAAAAAAAACTCCACAGTCCATCCTCTCCTATTTGGTTTGGCTCCAAATTTGTTTAGAGCTATTTTTCTCAACTCATTATGTGGCAAATTATAAGACTATCTAGGTGTATTATTTAAACAAGTCACATTAATCTCATTTAAAAAGTCACAATTAAATTTACACATAAATGGTCTTAAGTTGCTATATAGTAGGATGGATCTAGATAACCTCAAGAGAAAGTCTATAAACACAAAAAATTTTACACTCGGCTAATGTAGCAAATTATAAATGTTATATAGAAAAATGATATCAATAATGGGTTCATATATATATATATATATATATATATATATATGTATATTGTTGAGAAGAAATGGTGGGTTCATATAAGAATTAGTAAAAACTTGTCAACTAATTGCTATGAAAATATTGTAAATTTTTTTGTATTCATAGTATTACTCTAACTATAAACATATATATTTGGAGCCAAATTTTCTCCTTTGGCTATTTCTTGTATATTGGAATATAGCCAAATTTTTTCCTTTGGCTATTTCTTATATACTAAAACATTTGTGTTTATAATTAATCCTATTTTTATCAGGAATATCCAACAGTGGAAAAGTATAAATTGTCCTTTCGAGCCGAAATGGGTCCTCTTGATGTAAAATTGCACTTATGTCAAACTTTGCACATTTCCAGGACAGATGACCCCATTGCTTGGGAACAAATCAATGTGAACAAATAGAATAAAAATGTAAGTCAAGCATGCGTGTGTATAAAGAAGTCTGCAAAAAGTAGAAGATTACACACTTTGCCACCATTTATATAAATGTGATTACACCACTAATAGATGGGTTTTTCATTGACATTTAGTAAAAAAATAATCAAATTTTCACTTGTCACATGTTTAAGTTGTGGCAAAGTGTGTGGACTTAGACTAATTTTTAGCTAAAGTATCACTCTCGCACGCACATTCTAGTTCTTCTATAAACACAAATACCCACATATTTTGACTCAATTTACACATTCGTTAAAGTGTAATTGGATTATATTGTTTACACATAAGTCCATTACTAATACTCAGTAAAAAGTATTACCAGTCAAATAAAACTAGGAAAAATTAACCACGGAAAAAGTTAAAAATATGAAATCTTCTTAGAAATATTTTATGAAAAAAACTTTTTTTTTGAATACTTTTTATATTTTTCATGAAAATAATATAAAAAAATTTCTAAAATTTTGGATTATATTGTTTACACATAAGTCCATTACTAATACTCAGTAAAAAGTATTACCAGTCAAATAAAACTAGGAAAAATTAACCACGGAAAAAGTTAAAAATATGAAATCTTCTTAGAAATATTTTATGAAAAAAACTTTTTTTTTTTGAATACTTTTTATATTTTTCATGAAAATAATATAAAAAATTTTCTAAAATTTTCCATTAACAAATACCCTAAGTGCAATGATTAAATGGACTCAATAAAATATAATTATGCTAATTTCTAATTAAAAATAAAAGATCTACCATATAAGACCAATAGATGATGAGCCCTGACCCTCTTATATCTATCACCGTCACGCATGGTGAAGATATTGTTATTATTAGAACTGCTAATTAACGATGTTTGTATGGAGTGAGCTTGAGTAATGGCGCTATTATAAAAGAACAGGAAAAGGAAAGACAAAAAGAAAAAGAAAAAGGAAAGCAAAGGAGTTTGCGTGCGGGGTAGTTGGTATCTAGCCCTATAAAATTTGATAGCCGTAATTAGTGGCACTCTTTACTGCGAAATTGGAAATCTAACCAATTCTTTAATCGTAAGAACATGCAATAGAAAGAAAATTTATGGTAGATCTATGATCTTCGGTCATCTACGTGGCACGCGTTAACAGGCACATAAATTTTCTTTTGGGAGGGGGAGACAATTTACAATAACAATCACAACGAAATTTTTTGAGGGAAAGGTAAGTAATTTTCATTTAGTGAACAAAATCTAACTAGAATACATCATCTAAATCATTAAGCAGCTCTTTTACCAAAACATCAGTATAAGATGAAACTGCTCATCTAGCGAGGACATGGGCAAACTTGTTGCCCCCCACCAAACAAATTTCCTCAATGACGTACCTGACCAAACAAAGTCAGGTTTGCTCCCTGGTTGTTTATGGGCTGGATAATCCGTAGGCTATCCCCCTTCAAAAACAACCTGGAAAAGTCTTAGCTCTTGAGCAAAAGTAATTGCACGATTGCACGCCAGAGCTTCAGCAAGGTCCATTGCGTGAGGCAGTTGTATCTTTTGACTTAAAAGCAACTATAATATTACCTAGGAGTGTTCGCGGTGCAGTGTGGTTTTACTGTTTTAGACCATTTTTAGCACCGCACTTTATAATGAGATTTAGTCAAAACTATAACTGCACCACACTTCATTTTTGTGGTCACATGTGTAGCGTTGTGTAGTTTAAAATTTAGTCAAAACCCTAACCGCATCGCACCTCGTTTTTGCAGTCATATATGCAGTGCGTTATTTAAGACAAGGTTGAAGCTGGTAAATTTTTCAAATTTTGGGTTTTTCTTATCTAGCCAAAAAAAAAAAAAAAAAAACTAGCTCAATAGTTTAAAACTTGGCCCAAAACAAAAGGAAAAATCAATTTTGGGCCAAATTTTAAACTATTGAGCTAGTTTTTTTTTTGCTGGCTTCCCTAATCAACACTTGCTAGAGTTATTAAACTATTTCCTTTTTTTTTTTTTTGAAACTAGGGTTATTAAACTATTAATAATATATTTAATATTTAAAAAATAAATATATTAATATATAGAGAGGATGTGGTGTGGTGTGATTTGTGCGGTTTTCTTATTATAAAACCGCAAATTGCACTGCACCATGCAGTGCACTGTTACTTGTGGTGCGGTGCAGTTATGTCATTTTGCTTGCAGTTTTTGCAGTTTGTACAGTTTGGTAAACACTCCTAATATTACCAGTGAAATCATGAATCACAACTCCTATACCTGCTATCCCAATACTGTCAAAGAAGGCAACATCAAAGTTAGCTTTGAACAAACCATCTTGTGGAGGGCTCCAATGAATCGAGTCTGATCGCATAGAAAATTGAGGAGGCTTCTTATAAATGTCAAAAAATTCCAGCAACAACTCTTTTGCACGCTGACTAACTTCATTTATCACAACGAAATTTTAATCATAAAAATTGTGTAAATTTTAGTTAACTCAAATGGTAAAATTTCTTATCGTTGAGTAAGAAATCTAAATTTTAAATTCTATCTACAACAAAATCGCTTGATATCTTGGCATGATGATAAACAACAATTATCATAAAATGGATGTCATAAATTAAAATTATATGATATTTGTAATAAATATAAAATCACAATTTTTATTAGACTGATTATGCATCTTTAACAAATTAATTAGGGTAGGATCCAAAACATAAATCATTTTCTTATGCTGTAAAAGTAAAAGATTAGAGAACTGAAATTATGGAATTAAAGCCCATATTCATAAACTTTTAATTTGAAAAGTAGTAATAATTTGGTAAATGTTAACTATACTATCTATAAGAGGATTCCCCTCTTTGGATTGGATTTTTATGTGGTTCAGAAATACCACTAAACCTTAAGTTTAATAGGGAAAAACTTGAAGACAACCCGGTAAAAATATATCTCCAACTAGGGATGACAATGGGGTGGGGCAGGGCAAGGCCGAAGGATGGGGTCTTTGTCCCCGCCCTGCATGACAGTGAAAATTTTCTTACCCCACCCCCGCCCCTTGGGGCCCTATGAAGTCTCGTCCCACCCCATAAAACTCTATTTTTTTTGGTAATTTTCCCTACAACTAGTACAATTTTTTTAATGAAACCTATTTCATTAATAAAAATATACTTGAAATTACAAATAAATTTATCCCATCAAATCAAATCAATTTTTAGAAAAAACTGAATAATATACCCAAGTTTTTAACAAGACAATCATAAGAAAAAATAAATAAATAAAATCTCATAGTATAATACATAATAAAATAAAGGCAGAGAACCACATTAGATAGAATAAAATATGCTAATATTAATATATTTATTTAAATAGTAGAGTTTTAAAGTATGAAAAATTTATAATTATAATTCTTAGTAACGTGGGGCGGGGCGAGGATGGGTTTAGACTTTTAAACCCACCCCGCCCAGCCCTGTGGTGTCGGGCTAAAATTTTGCGCCATCCCTGCCCCACCACCTTTGCGGGGCGGGAAAAACTCGCATGGAGCGAAGCGGGAAGGGGGGGTTAAGTAGGGCAGAGAAAAATTGTCATCCCTATCTCCAACTCCACTTAAAATACCTATAAATAAGATACTTTCCTGCTAATCTATATTTTCAAAACAAACATATCCAAAAATTAAAAGAAAAAGAAAAATAATAACACTAAACTAAAAAAAAAAAAGTCCCATCACTCACGCAAAGCAAATGTGACGAGGATATATATGACATAGCAATTTTTGGTCTTCCTACCATTCAATGGCTTTGGTTAGCGTCAGCTGTATGATCTTTTATGATACAGCTGTCACGTTGCTTAAATATCTTTGCACACGTTAGCTTGAATCCAACTAGTCTATGCACTAAATATCAGTAAATATCTGTTAGAAGTATCATTGTCTTCGTGAAAGAAGACATTTCTTATTCCTTAGTGCTGCATCATCGGCTTCACCTTCCGTAATAATTCAAGAAAGTTGGGGAGTACAATTTTTGTAACAACGAGCAGTTAACAATGACTTTTCTTTTTTTTTTTAATGATAGATTTATATGAAAGTAATTGTCCACTATTTACCACTTCATTAAATTTTATTCATTAAAAAAACACCTTATATTAGTTAATTTAGTTTGGAACTTATTTTTAGAAGAATATTAGTTTAGGTTCTAAAATCCAAAATTAACCACAGCGTACCCTTAGTGTAGTGGTCACTCCACAAGTATAAGTGCTTGTGGGATGTAAAAGACAAGGGTCGGAGTTCAAGTCTCCAGGAGGGAGTTTCACACGCATATACACTTAAATTAGGTTAGAGTAGAATTTCTATCTTGTATAAAAAAAAAATTCCAAAATTAAAATTTCCCACAACAAAAGCATGTTTAACCAAAAAACCAAATCAATATTAATTATCTATAAAATGGGAAAATGCATTTTTTTTAAACATAAGTATCCATAACTTTTTGAGCACCTAATTCTCTCTAGTGTGTATAGTCTCATCATCCCACATACACCAAATAATTATAGAGAATAATCTATTGAAGGTGACATCAACATGCTAGGCAGGAGTTTTAAACCCCTGACCACATAGATCTCATGAGGAGAATCATTACACCAACTCTTTGAGGTTTAGTTATCTTTATTTATTTATAATTTGATGTTATAATGGGGAGGAGAAATTTGAACCTTAAATGTTTCTGTAATAAACACCATAAGGTGTTACATTACATTAACCATTGCTTCTCTTCTGTAGTTTGGTGGAGAAAATTAGTTGCAATCACATTTGATTGAACAACACAAACACACTAAATACTTCTTGCCATATCTCCTATTCTACAAAGTTGGACAATTAAATAGCTGAAAGTTGCATAAAAAATAAGGATAATACCTATGCCTCCCATGTTGTTTTCAAAAATAATCGCTAGATATATTATGGCCCAATAGCCCAAACCAATTGTAGGGTCATTTACTTGTAAAACAAGCATAATAATTTTAGGTTAGTCTAGGGTTTGTCAAATATTCTATAGTATGTAAACCCTACATTGGCTTCATTGTAACACAATTGCTTAACATAATATGTTGCCCTCAAGAGTTTGCTTGCTATAGACTTAGACCGTTAGGCCGAACCAAGTAAATCTTTTTCTCTCTCTTTCATGCTTCCGCTTATCATTCATTCATCACACAACAACTTTCATAGTAATATCTTGATTTTTTTTTTTTTTATACAACGATAGTTGGGGGTGGAGAATTTAAACTCTAGATGTCTCTAATAAAAACACCTAAAGATGTTAATTAAGCTACAAACTCTTCGGCTAATAGCTTGAATTAAATGTTTCAATTGTGTTAATGCTTAGCTATTATATTGGTGCAATAAATGGATTTGGATTTTTTTTTTTTCAATTTTGTTTTAAGTGTAAGTAGTAGGGACTGAACCCTCGAAATTAACCCTACGTAAGATAAGAGGTGGCTTGCCCATATGCCTCTCTCATCACATAAAAGGTCTCATATAATGGTGGACTTTATATTAGATTTATCTTTATGTGAGAAGGAAATTGGTGCATTGAATAATTTTACCCGATCATCAACAAGTTAATATGTATAGACATTAATTAACAATTCAAGATAAATGAAACCAAACTCTCTTGAAATTTTAAAAAATAACACTTTCTTCTAAACATTTCATGAAATGATACTCCCCTCGAGATTTGCATAAATGTAACTCTTAAGTTTTGACCCACACATATGTATATATATTAAAGATTTACATTGGTTTATACATACATCAAAGAGGAGTAGCAAACTAAAACCTTGTGTATATTCATTGAATTTCAAAAAGATGATAAGCTATCTTGAAATTATTATTATTATTATTATTATTATTATTATTATTATTATTATATATGCACGTATCAATCTTATAAGTTAGCCCCTCAAAGAAAAATTCCTACCTGGTGTTGGTAGTTGTTGATGAAAAAAATCATAAGAAACTTTTTATATAAAAAAAAGTGATCTTCATATCTTGAGTGTTTTTGTTGACTCTATGTATGATTGATCATAAGGTCTTGTTTAGTTATTTTATGGTTAAGGAAACTTCATACTTGACCTGTGGTCTATTCAATACATTACATCCATTTGCTGCCTAAGTTGAAAGTTTTGCGTTTGGATCTAGTACGACTTGCTACTGATTTTAACCAATTTTAACTTAATCAAGTGATTAGTAAGGGCCCATTTGGATGGAGGGATGAAGGAGAGGGAGTGGAGGGGATTAGAATAATGTTGGTTGAAAATAGGCTAATTTTGGGCTAAATCCACTCCACTCTACTCTACTCTACTCTTTCTCCCTCTCCCTCAATCCAAATGGACCATTAATCAAAATGCATTGTGCAAGTATCATGGAGAAACATAGAAGTAAATAAACCTCTATGCACAGACACAAAGACAAGATGTATTTATAGGAGAAACTCGAAACGAACAAAAACTCTCAAGAGCCTAGCCTAATTAATGAAATCTACAATGAAAATAGTTGTAATAAATAACGACTTATAAAACCTCCAGTTATGCAATGTTCATGTACACAAGCCTCTAAATCAAGGAAGTCAATACCGTACCGGAGGCTGTACCGGTTTGGCTACCGGTACGATATATTTCGGATACCGATCAATACCGGTGTACCGTTTCGGATTTATCGCTATTTTATATATTTAATATATATATATATATATATATATATATAACTAACAATAAATGTGAGTTTTTGTTTAATGGACTAAACATTTAAAAAAAATTTATTCAAACTTCATTCATTTATTTATTTTTACTTCTGAGTTCTGATCTATCTGCTTTAGTTTCACCTCACCTCTCTCTCTCTGGTTTCATTTGCTCTCTCAGTTTTCAAAGTTCATTCGTTTATTTATTTTTACTTCTGAGTTCTGATCTATCTGCTTTAGTTTCACCTCACCTCTCTCTCTGGTTTCATCTGCTCTCTCAAGGTGGAACGGCCAGACAGCTACTCACTGGCGTTGCGTCTCACTATCAGTGTTAAGGGAAGAACATACAAAGAAGGTAAAAAGTATAAATTAGCGCGATGAGAAGTAGAGAAATCGTTTGTGTGTCTAAGTTAGGTACCGGTCCGGAATTTGTTTTCCGGCCGAAATCCGGTATATACGCCGGTACGGCCGAAACGACTCCGGTATGTCCGGTATTTAAACCGGTACGAAATACACTCGTTTTTGTACCGGCCTAGCCTCCGGTACGGTATATACCGGCTGTACCGGCCGGAACGGTACGAAATACACTTCCCTGCTCTAAATCCTAGTAGCAATAGACTGCACTAGACGTTTCTCTTCACAGTCTCCAAACGCAAGTCGAGATGCTAACTACCAAGTTGATCTCTTGAACACTCCAAAGCCACTTGAATATTTGAATCAAAGTTTTATGGTTTCCAACACTCCAAGAACATGCAAGGTTGCACTTAGGGCCCATTTGGAATAAGGGTGGAGGGAAAAAGAGTGGAGGGAAGTAAAGTAAAGTTAGTTGAAAATAGGCTAATTTTAGGTCAATTCTACTCTACTCTATTTCTCCTCAATCTAAAGCATTATTGTTTTGGTGATAATCTACTCTCAGCAAGCATAAGGTCAATGAGAGAGAGCGAAGGTATGGAGCACTCAATGTTTTCTCTCTAGGGTTACAACAAGTCTCTATGTACCTTTGTTTTTTAGTCAATAGGGTTTTATTTTTGTACTTATGGTGAGTACAAATTAAGGGTTGGATGGCTACTCACAAAATCGAGAAAACTAATATGGAAAGTTTTTGGGCAGCTCGCTCGACTGAGGTTACTAATGAGTGCTAGGCTAACTTCTATGGTAATGACCTCATTTGTCATCTAGCATGACACATCAGCTCGACTGAGTTCTCACAATAGTACTTTGAACTTCTTCTTTAAGCTCTTCAATATCTTGATTACTCCATTGACTACCACTCAAAGAACAAATACACGAAAATTATTTCGATTACATTTAAAAAAATTGGCGCAAAATTCATCAAACAGACTCGTTACTAAAATGACCATAACAATAGTTAAGCCCTTAGGGACAGGTTCATTAGTTGTCACAGGTTTATTTAATAAACTCATAATGATAATAATAAGAAAACACTTACGAAAGGTCCTTCATTTTTATTTATTTTTTATTTTGGTGGTTGGTATATGCCCGTCAATTGTTGAATTTTGTCTTCTACGTGTTCGGATAAAAATTAAAAACCTTCTACGTGCATGACATACATTTGATTATTTTTTGGCTAGCAAAGTAACAATCAAGCAAATTATTTTATTTCTAAAATCGGCTTATAATTATAAAAGTTGACTTTTAATTAAGGGGTTGAGAGAGATGTTAATCAACGGACTTAGGATTCCAAAACAATCCACATCGATAAGGTTGTTTAAGGGTAAGCCTTTCGCGGCAATAAATGCAACAAATTAGTAAATTACACTAAGCCAAGCAAATCCATCAACGTTCCACTTGTTATCAAATCCTGTTTTCATCTTTCACATCATGATTGACATTTGGCAAAATATTAGCCATGAAAACGAAATCAAATCATTTCAAAGAAAAAAAAAAAATGAAAGAAAAGAAAACGAAATCAAATCCTAATCACCCAAAGGAAAGTCACAATAGACAAAGTGATCCAAATGTTTCCGAGGAGCCCATATATGAAGTGGGGTTGGGTATGAGAAGATAGATAAACATGTTCCACTTGCATATAAAATTTCTTTGTTTTTTTTTTTTTTTTTTTTTTTTTGGAGAGTGTATTTATACTTAAGTCTGTTTCGTATCAGCTAATAGTTTTGTGCTGATTAAAAAAAAAAAAAAAAATTGAAAACGGATTAAAGTACACTTATACGTATTAAATTTTTTTTTTTTTTTTAATTATACATAGGACAAAGAATTTGGATATATTTTAAACTCAGTTAGTATTTGACTTGAATGTATGATTAAAACTAAGACTTTGCTCTAGTGGTTCGATGTATTGGAGTCCATATGATTCAAACAAATGACAAAAATCAGATTTGTCGGCATCATATCAGCTCTAATACATTGGAGCACCCGAGATAAACTTTGTTTTGGACACATGTAGGTTGTGGAAAATGCTAAAACAAACCTAAACCATAGCATGTAGCCATGTACAGCTTGGCCCTTGGGCAATAAATGTGTCTATAATGGGCCTCATTGGTACATGTAATGAGTCCAATAAATGAATATTGGGCCCTAGAGATTATCGTTGAGCTGAGTGCGTTCCTAAGACTTTTGAGTGGGCAACTTGGGGTGATTTAAATTGACATTTAAGTCCATTCCTCGAAAAAAAATATAACACCTTGAATATGGGCCTTAAACTTAAAATATGGCCTGCATGGGTTTCATACCGTGGCAATTCTAATTTCATCATCTTCTTATTTTTATTTTCTTTTCCTTTTTTGGGTGGGTCATAAGCTTTTTTTTTTTTTTTTTTTTTAAGAAACAAACACACATAAGGGAGATAAAAAAAAAAAAAAAAAAAAAAGTGTTCTAACATAAAGACACGCCACAAACTCCACTTAAAAAATATGGTAACTTTTAAAAAAATATGAAATAATTACTTATTTGGTTGGGTCATAAACTTCTTAATCATAGAAGTAGATTTTAGCGTTTGTAAATAGTTGTGAAACAAGTATATCAACTCAAAACAATTTGAAGCTTTAAACAGTAACTTTAAACAATATATTTTCTTATATTTATTTAATAATTAAAGAATATATATTTACTTATATCTTTAAAAATATTTTATTTAAAATATTGAAAGCGTGATATAGCAAAAATAAAATAATGTGAATCTTGGGATTAAATTTAAGGGTAAAACAGAAAAATAGCGGGTTTCTAGGCACTTCTCTAAACCAGAAAAGTTAATGAGTCTGAGATATTTTTTTATTTTGCAATAAAAATATGAAATTGTACTATATGAAACCAAGAATTACTAGACTTTCACTTTCTTTCACCATGAAGGTTTTAGGCAATTTGTCAAAACGGTCTAATGCTAAAACCAACGGCAGAAAGAAGATCTTTAATTTATAGTATAATTTGTTTAATATCAAAGATTGGTTATAAATTTATTTTAATAAATGGGTTCAATTAATGGATGCCCTTAGAGCATCTGTTAATAAACTTTTTAATGCGTCTTACAAGGAAAAGACATGCGTGTCATAAGAGTGATTTTTAATTAATTAGACATAATTGCCCTTCTTTATTTTTATCACCTTGTCTCTTAAACTATTGGAGTCCAAAATCACTTTCTTCATTGTCAAAATCTTTTCTCGCAAATCTACATCCGCTCCCTCTCCCTTCCACACACACATTTTGACTTCAAAAGAAAATTCTCTTCATAGATGTTGTAGGGGTAAAAGGCCCAAGGCCAGAACTTGGGCCGTGGGCCTGTCCGAGGAGTCCTGTTGGTCCAAGGACAACAAGTCTTGGGGAGGGCGTCCAGCTTAACTCGTTTCTGAAGCATAAGTCACGTGGAAGAAAGAGTTATCCGAGGAGACTTGCCTGTTCAGATGAACAAAGAGGTGTCCCAGATGAATGTCCCAACATCGGTCCTAGTTCTCCCGGAGAGTCCCTTGATTTATGAACAAATAGGACAGGTGGCAAAGATCAGATATTAGGCAAAAGGCTGCTGCCACCGCATTTATGATCCTGCAACTAACATCATGGCCGCATTAATAGGAAAAGACACCTGAACAGTGACCTCCATCCTTTACAGCTGCCACATGAAGACTCAAGATGGAGGCTGATGGGACAAGTATCCAAGAAAAAGCCCACGTAATGAAGGGAGGGCCTATAAATAGGAAGAAAGAGGAAGGAGAGGGGATTTTTGGACAATATTTTGTATAAACATACTCCTCGGATAGTGCCGAGAAGAACATTGTGTCCCTCACATCTCTTATCAATACACTTCTGTCCATAATCATACTTGGGCTTTCCACCCATACGTGTTCAATCTAGTATTCTTCAACCCACTCTCTTTACAAATTCATTTCAAGGATACTATACACGATCTGGGCCTCCAACTATCCTGCTGATAGGCCCAATCCTAAATTTGTGTCCTTACAGATGTTATTACTAAGAGCCTTGTAACTCAACTAATATCTTTTGGTTTTCCAACAAAGACGTCCAAAGTTCAAATCTCCACTTTTAATCTAATGAATTTATCAAAATAGAAACAAATAAATATATATATATATATATATATATATATTTATTGACCTACATCCTTTATCTTAATGAATTGAATTGTTAACACCAAGACAGAGACATAATCCTCATGTGGGAGAGCATGTGATTTTGCAATGTGGTGTATTTTTTGAAATTCTCTTTTTTTGAGCTTCCACCTCAACAAAGTTTGTATTTAAATCAAAGTATTAGTTCATTAAATTAATCAATAGAGTAAATGCATATATTAATTATCTATAGTTGTGTATTCATTATTTATATTAAATGAATTAATATTATTATTTTTATAAATTCTATATAAAACTTTTTTATTTTGAATAATAATAATAATTGATGTATAGGTTTTTTTTTTTTTTTGAGGAACGATAATAATTGATGTAGAAAATGACTTTCTTCCTCATATTTTGATGTTTTAACACTTTACAGTAATCGGCACAAAAGTGATCAAAATTAAATATTTGTGAATTCAATAAAATTATTCTTAACCATTTAGATTTCCTAGTTCATTTTAGCGACATATAATAAATAAATGAATGTTATATATAGTTATATATGAAACCAACATTGTAGTATTTGTTATATGTAATTAAAAAATTAATAATAGGAAAATATATTTGTGGGGGCCTAAGCCCAGCTCTAATGTTGGGCCTTGGGCCTGTCCGAGGAGAGGTGCCCCCTCGGATATGTTGGTCGTTCGCCAAACCCGGGTCCCATTGGTCAAAGTAGGCCCTTGAGGAGCTCTAACAGCAGATGGGCGCTCCGGAGGCACAAAAAGAAGTAAAACTAGGGAACGCCTAGGAAAGAGCTACTACCTCCACATTAAATGCGTAGCAGCTACTTTCCTGGCCGCATTTATGAGGAGAAGACCTCTAAACAGTGTTGCCTTGGCTACTATGACTCACAGGAGCCAGAAGGGGTATCTGAGGCGACAGATAATCAAGTAGTGACTCGGATGGCCAACAAGTGGAGGCTCCGGATCATCCAAAAGGGAGTATATAATGCAGGGGACCCCTAAGAAGAAGGGGGGGAGACAAAAAAGAGAAAGATAGAGATAGGATAAAACTCCTCGGACTGTGCCGAAGACCCTCTTTACTAGGAATCCCTGTAACTATCTTTATTGCATTAATACAATAGTATTGGATTATTGTCCAACTCACTGTGGCCCAGCTTTCCAACCCATCTCTTTACAAATTCATTGTCCGGGCTATTTGGGCTCGAGCTCATACATTGCGTTGGGCCCGAAACTCAAACCCAGGCCGCACAATTGGCCCCGTCTGTGGGGAAAGCTCTAGGAGGCAGTGAGTATAGCGGACAAACATGGTGGGGTCGAATCGGCGCTAAGCAGAATCAGCAGAGTTTCAGCAGCAGGATGGTTTCTTGCACCTCGAACGGGAAAGAGACCGTGAGGCCGGTGCACACACCGTGCATGGCGACAGAAGTCGCCCTCGAGCAAAAAGCCATGCCTCCCGGAGGTCCAACGACAACAGGGCTCTGCAGCTACAGATCAACGAGCTAAAAAGAAAGCTGCGTAACACCCGGCGAAGGAGGGACTCATCCAACTCCAACAGCTCCTTCGAAGACGAGGGGGACGATGACTACAGGCCAAGGTCAAGGACTCCCCCGAGCGAGTCGTTCTCTCATGAAGAGGAGTACCATCGCGGGCGTAGAAGCGAGCGTTCAACTCATGGAAACTCGGGGAGTGACGCTATAAGTAGGGCATTGCATCAGATCTCCAAGTCGCCTTTCTCGCGTAAAATCGAGGCAGCGAGGCTCCCACAGCGTTTCCACCAGCCCACATTCACTATGTATAACGGGCGAAGGGACCCCGTAGAGCACATTAGTCACTTCAACTAGAGGATGGCGGTCCACTCCAAGAACGAGGCCCTAATGTGCAAAGTTTTTTCGTCTAGCTTGGGGCTTGTGGCAATGAGGTGGTTCGATGGCCTGAAGGCCGGGTCCATAGACTCCTTCCAAGAGCTGACTAGGGCGTTCGGCTCTCGCTTTGTCACATGCAGCAGAGTCCCCCGACCCTTAGGCTCATTGCTGTCCCTGTCCATGTGAGAAAAGCCTATTCAGACAAATACTGGGAAATGTTTAACGAAATAGGCGGGGAATTCGATGACATTGCTGCCGGCACTTTCAAGCTCAGCCTGCCAGCCGAGCACGGGTTGAGAAAATCCCTCACAGGCAAGCCAGTTACCAGTGTACGCCAGCTTATGGACCGTGTCGATAAGTACAAGAGGGTCGAGGAGGACCAGTTGCAGGGAAAGGGGAAGGCTAAGGTTATCCCCCAGGAGCGGAGGGATTTCAGGTCGGACAGATACAATAACAGCCGGTCGAGAAGAGAATCTGCCGGGCAGCTGGGAAATGCTAACGTGCAGGCAGTCAACACCATATTCCAAGAGCCGGTGCACCAAATCCTGGAAAAAATCAAGCACGAACCATTCTTCAAGTGGCCACCCAAGATGGCGGGAGATCCTATGAAGCGCAACAGAAACCTGTACTGCCGATACCATCAAGAGCCGGGGCACACCATAGAGGATTGCAAGAACTTGTGGAACCACCTGGACCAGCTTGTCCAAGAAGGACGACTAGGACACCTCCTGCATCATACCAGCAGCACGCAGAATCAACCCCGAGCTGACATGACCATAAGGCCCCCAGCGGGCACGATAAACGTCATTTTCGCAGCCCTCGGAAGGACCGGCTCCTGCCCATCAAGGGTGATGTCCGTGGCCCGGCTCTCAGCCGAGGACAACACTTCGAGTCAGAAGAGAGCCAAAGTGGACAGCATGCCAGTCCTGAGCTTTTCAGAGGAAGACAAAATCGAAACCATATAGCCCCATGATGACGCCTTGATGGTGACACTTAGAATTGGCAGATAAGACGTGAAAAGGGTAATGGTGGATGACGGTAGCGGCGCCGAGATTATGTACCCCGACCTCTACAAGGGGCTCGGCCTTAAACCAGAGGACCTGGCACCTTACGCCTCTCCTCTAGTAAGTTTTGATGGAAAAATAGTCGTCCCAAAGGCCAGATTAGACTACCTGTCCAAACGGGTCCAGATGTGGTGGAAGTAGACTTCATCGTGGTGAACAGTTACTCACCGTACACAGCCATCGTCGCTAGACCCTAGCTGCATACGTTAGGGGCCATCGCCTCCACCTTTCACCAAAAGGTGAAATTTCCCTCCGGGGGACAGGTCATGGATATCATCGGATGCCAGGCCACGGCAAGGCAATGCTTGGTGGCAGCCATCACATACCGGCATGAGGCAGAGTCCTCGGCCTCCACCAAATAAAGCTTATTGCAATCAAAGGACCTGAGACCACTGGCTGGTGAGCCCGTCGCGGGCACAGGGTGCGAGGAATTAGAGAAGGTGGTGATCGGCAATGACCTCGAAAGATTCTTCCAAATCGACTCTCAATTGCCTCCTCAAGAGAAGAAAGAGCTAGCCGAGTTCCTCAGGCAAAACCTAGACGTATTCGCATGGGATGCTTACGAGGCCCCGGGGGTTGATCCAAATTTCGCGTGCCACCACCTAAATGTCAACCCTTCCCTCACCCCAAGGAAGCAACCCCCTCGGCACCCATCCAAGGAGCACGCCGACGCTGTGAGAACCGAAGTGATAAAGCTCAAGAAAGCAAGGGCTATTAAGGAAGTTTTCTATCCTGAGTAGTTGGCCAACACAGTTGTCGTTAAGAAAAAAAGTGAAAAATGGCGAGTCTGCGTGGACTTCACCAACCTGAATAAGGCTTGTCCAAAAGACCCTTTTCCCATGCTTCGGATAGACCAGTTAGTGGATACCACTGTGGGCCATCCTCGGATGAGCTTCTTAGACGCATTCCAGGGATACCACCAGATCCCGTTAGCTCTAGAGGACCAGGAAAAAACTGCTTTTGTCACGCCCATGGGGAACTACCACTATAAGGTGATGCCCTTGGGGCTGAAGAACGCAGGATCCACCTACCAAAGGATGATGACCAAGATGTTCGAGCCACAATTGGGTAGGAGCATAGAAGTATACATAGACGATATGGTGGTAAAGAGCAAGGCGGTATCCGACCACGTTGGAGACCTCAGAGACATCTTTGAAATCCTGAGGAGGCATAAACTGCGCCTTAACACCTCTAAATGCTCCTTTGCGGTAGGATCAGGGAAGTTCTTGGGATACATGGTCACCCACAGGGGAATTGAAGTCAACCCCAACCAGATCAGAGCTATTAACAGCCTGCAGCCACCTCGGAACCCGAAAGAAGTCCAGAGACTCACTGGAATGATTGCCGCCCTGAACCGATTCATTTCTCGGTCGGCGGATAGATGCAGACCATTCTTCCTCTTGATGAACAAGTGGAAAGGTTACGAGTGGACCGAGGAATGTGACACGGCCTTCCGACTGCTCAAGGATTACCTTTCTCGGCCGCCAATCATGTCCTGCCCCGAGGCCGACGAGGTCTTATTCGCCTACATCGCCGTAGCACCACATGCGGTAAGCCTAGTATTGATACGTATGGACGACGGGATACAATGACCAGTTTATTACGTAAGCAAATCTTTGCACGAGGTTGAGATTCGTTACTTACCACTGGAGAAGGCCATCTTGGCGGTGGTGCACGCCACACGCAAGCTCCCCCACTATTTCCAGGCTCACACAATTATTGTTCTGACGCGGCTCCCACTCAGGTCCGTACTCCGAATCGCCGACTATACTAGGAGAGTCGCTCAGTGGGGAACGATATTAGGGGCTTTCGACATCAAATACATGCCTCGCACCTCTGTGAAAGGCCAAGTGCTCGCAGATTTGGTGGCCGAGTTCGCCGAACCCTAACCAGAAGGTATGGCCGAGGCATCTGACACCGATGAAAAGACAGTCGGCATGGTCTCTCTCCAGGGGCCCGGTTGTTGGAAGGTGTATATTGATGGGGCGTCGAACTAAAGGGGTTCCGGAGTGGGGCTAGTCCTGACTTCTCTCGAGGGGCTCGTTATTGAGAAGGCATTGAGGTTAGGCTTCTCGGCCACAAATAATGAGGCCGAGTACGAGGCCCTACTGGAAGAGATGTCCATGGTCAAAAAACTCAGTGGCAAGAGGGTGAGTATGTACTCGGACTCAAGGCTGGTTGTGGGCCAAATGAATGGGGAGTTGGAAGCAAGAGATGAAAGAATGCGGGAATACCTGAGCCGAGCCAAACTCCTACAGGCCCACTTCAACTCCTTCACCCTACAGCACATCCCCAGAGGCGGGAACATGCATGCTGACTCGCTGGCCACTTCCTCGGCTCAAAGCCTTCCTCGAATCATACTTGTAGAGAACTTGCGCGCACCCACAAGGATAGAAAGGAATGCAGCCCGCGTCCAACAAGCTATGGTGGGGCCTAGTTGGATGGACCCAGTAACACTATTCCTGAAAGATGACATCCTCCCCGAGGACAAAGGAGAGGCCGACAAGATTCGAAGGAAGTCCTCGCGGTTTTGGCTGTCAGAAGACCGGAGGCTACATAAACGGTCTTTCTCCGGGCCGTACCTGCTGTGTGTACACCCCGAGGCAACGAAGTTGCACCTGGAAGAGATGCACGAATGAATCTGCAGTAGTCACACCAGAGGAAGATCCTTAGCGCACAGAGCCATCACCCAAGGCAATTGGTGGCCCAATATGAAAACGGAAGCGCAAGAATACGTGAAGAAATGCGATCAATGCCAGAGGTTTGCACCAAACATACATCAGCCGAGTGGGACCCTTAATCCCCTATCTAGCTTATGGCCTTTTGGTTAGTGGGGTTTGGACATCGTGGGCCCTTTCCCGAAAGCCGTCGAAAATAAGAAATTCCTCCTCGTCGGTACAGACTACTTCACCAAGTGGGTGGAAGCCGAGCCTCTGGCAAATATCAGAGATGCAGACGTCAAAAAGTTCGTCTGGAGGAACATCGTCACCCGATTCGGAGTCCCTCATACCCTCATCTCAGATAACGGCCTTCAGTTCGACAGCAAAACCTTCAGACGGTATTGTTGCAGCCTTAGGATCAAAAACCGCTACTCCACTCCTGCCTACCTCTAGGGGAACGGACAAGCCGATGCCATAAACAAGGCCATAGTGAGCGGACTCAAGAAAAGGCTAGACGACGCGAAGGGAAAGTGGGTGGAAGAACTACATCACGTCCTCTAGACGTACCGGACTACGCCTCGGAGGTTAACAAGAGAAACTCCCTTCTCGTTGACTTGTGAGGCCGAGGCCGTTATCCCGCTGGAGACCGGCTTCCCCACGTTAAGAACTACCAGTTTCAATCCAAGTACTAACAACGAGTTGCTGGAGAGAGGTCTGGACCTTATAGACGAGCGAAGGGAAAGTGCAAGGGTCCAACTAGCGTATTACCAGAACAAACTCAAGCGAAGCTACGACACCCACATAAAGCTAAGGCCCCTAGCAACGGGAGACCTAGTGCTGAGGAAGGTCATGGGCAACACCAGAAACCCTGTCTGGGGAAAGCTGGGACCAAATTGGGAGGGTCCTTATCGCATCACCTCAGTGGCAGGAATAGGTGCGTACTACCTTGAAGACTTGGATGAAAAAGTTGTGCCACACCCTTGGAATGTAAATAACTTGAAAAGATATTACTATTAATGAATGTTCTTTCTTGTTCCTCACCTGTCTATCATTCGGCCGATCCACAACACTATGTTCCATTCTGCAAGTGTTCAAACAGAACCTAAGTCAATGCTGGGTCCTCGGACCGCGTTCTTAAGGGAAATTAACACTACATTCCATTTTACAAGTGTTCAAACAGAACCTAAGTCAATGCTAGGTTCTCGGACCGCGTTCTTAGGGGAAATTAACACTACGTTCCACTTTGCAAGTGTTCAAACAGAACTTAAGTCAATGCTGGGTCCTCGGACCGCGTTTTTAGGGGAAATTAACAATACGTTCTATTTTGCAAGTGTTCAAACAGAACCTAAGTCAATGCTGGGTCCTCGAACCGCGTTCTTAGGGGAAATTAACACTACGTTCCATTTTGCAAGTGTTCAAACAGAACCTATGTTAATGCTGGCCCTCGGACTGCGTTCTTAGGGAAAATTAACACTATGTCCTTAGGCAAAAATACTTATATTTATAGACAATACCGTATCAGTGCTAAATAGCAGTAAATCTCAAGAAGAATGAGGAAGAATAACAGTGAATTGAAGAATAAAACACTTCCATTAAGCACCAAAAAGAGTACAATGCTTTTCAATCAGACACAAAAAGGGTACATTGTCTCTCCGTTAAAAACATAAAAAGTACACAAAAAGATGAAAAGCAAAACTCCTACGGCTAAGTCTTCGGTTGGGGATCCTCGGAATCGGTTGCCCTAAGAGGCACATCATCTGTCTTGGGGTTAGCCTCGGCATCCTTGGCCTTGGAGACTACTTCACCAATGGTGAGCTCATCTTCAGAGAGCTGAGTCTTCGGAGGAGGTTGGCCCTCCTCACCAACCTCCACCCCCTCGGCACTGGTAGCAGGGGCTTCGATGGCAAGGAGGGGCTCGGGGTCAGCCACTTCTTGGATATCCTCCGGGAAGAAAATGCTTTCGGCCCTCCTGAGCTCCGAGTCTGCAGGAACCCCCGCCCGGTCCATGGCTACCCTCCAGGACTTGGTGCAGTAGTCCCTGCACACCACGGCCACCTCCTCAGCAAGCCGCTTCTCTGTGTCGTGCACGCCCCGCTCATAGGACGCCTCTACCGCGGCCTCGGCGGCTTCCCTGGCCATCCTAGCAGCCTCTTTGGCCTTCTGCAGCTCGACCATAAGGTCAACGACCCTCTGTTTTTCCGTGGCCAGATTAATCTCTGTAACGTGCAGTTGCTGGCGTTGGTCCTCAGCTTGCCTTTCTACTGTCTTCAGGCTAGCTTGGGAGCTCAGGCGAGCTTTCTCAGCCTCCTTCAGTTTTCCAGAGAGGTCGGCCTTCTCCTGCCTTAAGGCTCCAGCCTGTCTCTCGGCCTCCTGGCGATGGCGGACCTCAGCTTTGACATCCTCATTAGCCCTCTTGATCCATTCCTCGGCCACGAACACCTACTGAGTGACTTGCGCGTTGACAACAAAAAAGATAAGGATTGAGATGAGCACGTGATTTAGTTTATAGCCAAGGAATACTGTTGGGCCTACCATTGCGAGGTCCCTCTTCAAGGACAAAAAGAGGTCCGGCTGCTTGATACGCCGAAGGCCTTCCATGTCCTTGGGAAGGAGGAGGGGCTTCTCTAGAGCCTCGGCCAAAGCGCCGGCGTGCTCCCTCTGGGATTCCCAGATTGTGGCATCCCAGGGGATAGTGGCGCCCCCTACCTCCAGCCAAGGGGCCCATGTACGCTGCACGCGGCGCGAATCGGCCTCCTCGGGGACCTCCATCGTCCAGTCCCTCTTATCATGAGGATCCACGGACCGCTTCTGTTGCTTTCCCCCTTTGGCAAGTGGCACCTCCCCCTCCTCAAGAGCCTTCATAGGCCTTTTCTTCTTCAAGTTCTCCTTGGCCTTCTGCCCTGGATCTGTGGGGGGCTTGGGTGGGTGGGGAGGCAAAGCAAGGGCAATCTGGGTCTTGGGAACCTCCTTGGAGGACGACCTCGCCCCTTTGTTCCTTTCGGCCATTAGGCCCCTCAATCCAGTCCTTTGCTTCAGGTCCATCCCTTCCTCCTCCTCCTTGGAGCTAGGGTCCGGCCGAGCAAGCAGCAACCTAGGGTGACGATCGGCCGGTGACTTCCCAATCTCAGTCTCGGAGTCCGAGATCTAGACGGCCTTCTCAGCAGGGTCTTCTTCAAACCTAAATTGGTCGATCTCGGCGTCTAAGGACTGAGGGGATGGTGCGAGTCCCTCAATCGGAGCAAGAACCAGCCTACGAACGGGCGTGGGTGGCAAAGTAACCGGAGGAAGATCCCTGTCGGCCAAAAATCTGGGCCTGGACACGTCTATCCAAGCGAGCCGAGTGCTGCCCGCTCTGATTGCTTGGCCGATGTCCTGGAAATCCCGCGACAAGGGCTTGTAATCCAATACTAGGTGCGCGGCGCGCAACTGCCCGTTCTCACTAACGAACACCTCCGACCTTAGTAGATAGTTTCGGGCCCTGACGTTGACTAGGTTGAGCTTAGGAGAGACGTGGTCCTTGTCTGCAAGACGACCGGAAAGAAAAGCTAAGTTAGACCAATAGTAACCACCGCCGAAGAGAGATTTAAAAAAAAAAAAAAAAAAGCGAAAACATGCAAAACGGACAACGACGCAACATCTCGGAGGGCTAAGGCCCAGCCAAGGACCGTCACCCCGAGGTATCCCACCTGGCTTTCCTGCCCTAACTGGGCAGTGAAGACCGTTATGCCAATCTCTGGAGATGACCAGGTAGTCGTCCTTCAAGCCTTTGTTGGACTTGGGAAGGCAGGATATCAACCTCACCTCCTCGGACCGGGACTTGAGGTAGTACCCCCCTGAGAGGGCATGGCACTCGTACATGTGCGCAACGTCATGCCATGTGAGCCCAAGGTTCATTTGCTCACTAAGGACGTCTATGCTCCCTAAGATCCTAAACATGTTGGGAATGCACTGATGGGGACATAGTCTGTGGTTAATCAAATAGTCCTTGGTTATCTTACCCATGGGAAGAGTCATCCCTCCCTCCAAAAAGGCGATCATCGGGATGGCAACCTCGCCCGTCCCCCTATTAGTCATAACTTGGTCCGAGGAGCAGTACTCCAAACCCACTCCCCGCGGGATGTGGTACTTGGCCCTAAAGCCTTCCATCCCAGACGAGGAGTCCGCTAAGTGTTTGAATCTACCCATGGAAGTAAAAGGGAGTCACTGAGTGGCAGCGTCCTACGGGCAAAGAAGTCCGAGAAATGCGACTAAGAAGAAAAACTATAGTCTAAACAAGATGACACTTACTGAATCGGGCTAGCGAGTCGGGTCTGAGATGCGTGGAGAAAACCGTTGTAGCGGTCTCTTGGGGGAAAATGTGAAGGAAGCCTAAATCTGTGTAAGGGAAGCCTAAGTTTGGGAAAGTCGGGGTGCTTGAAGTTACTGGGAGACTTGAGAATGCGTGAAATAAAGAGTAACCGCTCTTGTTCAAGCCTTTATATAAGGAAAGAGGGGAAGCGTTCACGTGAAAGTTCCCCCGCACGACCTCCAAGAGTGAATGTCAGCTGTCATAATGTTACTCGAAGCATTTATTAGCCCCCTCGCTGGTTATGAAGTGTCGACCGCAATAAAGGGACGCACTAATCGAGGGTCCTGCACGCGTAACATATACCTTTAGGTCAAAACCCCAATTTTCCCCTCGGACAAAAAAAAATTAGGCCTTTTGAAGGGCTATTGTGGGGGCCTAAACCCAGCTTTAATGTTGGGCCTTGGGCCTATCAGAGGAGAGGTGCCCCCCGGATATGTTGGTCGTTCGCCGAACCCGAGTCCCATTGGTCAAAGTAGGCCCTTGAGGAGCTCTAACAGTAGATGGGTGCTCCGGAGGCACAAGAAGAAGCAAAACTAGGGAATGCCTAGGGAAGAGCTACTATCTCCACATTAAATGCGTAGCAGCTACTTTCCTAACCGCATTTATGAGGAGAAGACCTCTGAACAGTGTTGCCTTGGCTACTACGACTCACAGGAGTCAGAAGGGGTGTCTAAGGCGACAAATAATCAAGTAGTGACCCGGATGGCCAACAAGTGAAGGCTTCGAATCATCCAAAGGGGAGTATATAATGCAGGGGACCCCTGAGAAGAAGGGGGGGGGGGGAGACAAAAAAGAGAAAGATAGAGATAGGATAAATCTCCTCGGACTATGCTGAGGACCCTCTTTACTAGGAATCCCTGTAACTATCTTTATTGGATTATTGTCCAACTCACTGTGGCCTAGCTTTCCAACCCATCTCTCGACAAATTCATTGTCCGGGCTATCTGGGCTTGAGCTCATACATTGCATTGGGCCCGAAACTCAAACCCAGGCAGTACAATATTTATTTTGTTATATTAATTATTTTTGGTGCATTAATTATTTAAGTATAATGAAATTTTGATGTCATTTTTTTCTAAGATTTGTATGAGAAACAATTAATTTAAAGTACAGTATTTTTGCTCAAATTTAATTGTTGCAACAAAAGAAAAATAAATAAATTTAATAACACACAATCAATAATGTAAAAAATAATTTAAGGATATTTGCATTTTTATTTTATCAAAAAGACATTTGCATTCTTGAGTAGGCATTAAACATGTCTATCTATTTAGTCACTATATCATACAATTTTCAAATTTGTAAATACATATAATATAATAAAATCACTAATTATTATTGTTTTTCTATTTTGTCTATAAAAAAGAATATTAAATATTACATATTTTTACAAGGAAAATTATTATTGTTATTTTTTGGATAAATCGAAAATTAGGGTGGGGTATTGAAGCTTAGGTATCTTCATTGAAAAAACTAGAAGGTGCAAATCAGTTAAGCTACATGGCTTTGGTAAAAATTATTGAAATATTTGAGGAAACTAATATAAAGTTGGTGATATATATGTGAAAACCATGCAAAGTCTTTCTGACTTTCTTAAGGCCTGTTTGGTAACAGTGTTTAAACACTACAACACGAATTTTCACACATTTTTTCACCCACACGTATTTCTACAAAACTTAAACAACATTACTAGAAATCTCTTACCAAATGGGCAATGTTAGACATTATAATTGTACTAGTCATTAACTTGTGCTATGTATGAAATAATTAAAAAAATTACAGATATTTCTTTTGCTTGTAGGTACTATAACTTGAAAATGAACGAAAATAAGTAATTTTGTTCAAAATAAAGGTTTACACAATTTTTTCAATAAATAACAATCTTTATTTGACACTTAAAATACATTTGTATAACAAAATCTACATGTTTGGTAGTTTTAAATATATATATATATATATATATATGCTTGAAAATGCTTTCAGATTGTTTCAATGAACATAAGCTGCTTACACGACTTACACCATAAGCTGCTTCTTACTTCCTAAGAGCCTTTGTGATGAAATTGAAGGAATGATAAGAAGATTTTGGTGGGGCCAAAGAGAGTAAGAGTCAAGAATAGAGTGGATTAATTGGAAGAAGCTATGCAAATCAAAATTAGAAGGAGGCATGGGATTAAGAAACCTTCAAGCCTTCAAACTTGCCATGTTAGCAAAGTAAGGATGGAGATTGCTCTTAAACCCTCAATCCTTGATTGCTCGAATTTAAAAAGCAAAGTATTACCCACATGGTGACGTCCTAAACTCAAAGCTTGGATTTAGCCCGTCACATGCTTGGTGTAGTATTTTCCAAGCATTGGAAGTAATCAGAAAAGGAACTCAATGGAGAGTTGGAAATGGTCGGCGAATTCACATTTGGGAAGACAAGTGGCTGCCCACCTCCTTAACATATAAGGTAATTACTCCCCCTAAGCCCATTAATGATTTCCCTATGGTGTCAGCACTGATAGACCAAGAAACGAAAAGATGGAAATCTGAGGTGATTCAAACTATATTTCTGCCTTTCGAGGCAAATACAATTCTAAATATTCCATTAAGCTATAACTTGCTAAAGGATAAACTCATTTGGACGGGCAATAAAAAAGGGGAGTTTACTGTTAAAAGTGCATATTATGTTGCACTAAGCCTGGTGGAATCTGAAGAATGCGGAGAATGCTTGAATGGCATCTAAAGATCCCAGCAAAAGTCAGAATCTTTGCTTGGAGAGTTTGCATGAATGGCCTCCCTACCAAGTTGAATCTTTGTCAAAGAGGGGTGAATATTAGTCCTATGTGCCTAATGTGTGAGCAAGAGCCTAAATCCATCACCCATACTCCTCTCTATTGTGACTTTGCATAACAAGTTTAGGACAAGTGGGAAGGATGTCCGATAAACCTGAGGGTAAAACAGGGTGATTTCACAAACTTTGCTCTGCAAATGTTGAATATTGGAGCTACTCAAGACCTTGAAACTCTCTTGGTAACATCTTGGTCTTTGTGGTATAATAGAAATCAAAAGGAGCTTGAGGAGGGTGGCCTTTCGCATGACCAAGTATGGTTCTTCGTTGCTACAACTAGGTCTAATTATAGAGCGGCCACTGCTTTGTGTAATCAGAACTAGACCTCCAATGCTGGCGGATGGGAAGTTCCACAATTAGGTATGTGCAAGGTTAATGTGGATAAAGCTGTATCTGGAGATGGCAGATTGTCTAGTGTCGGGGTAATTATAAGGAACAACAAAGGTGAGACCTGTTGGGAAAATACATGTTTGTATCATATACAAAACATACGTAGCGAAAAATTAACGGATCTACTTCATTCGCAATTGATAACATGTACTACGTAAGTTTCAAAATTTAAGAACAAGAAAGCGTACCTTGTTGCGATGTAATTCAAAACTCAAAGATCAGAGGCACTTGAGAATACTTTTAATCTTCACTCCAATTCCACTTAATGCCCAAGAAGTGTGGTTTCTCAATCAATTTTTAAGGAGAGAATAAGAGAGTGTCCAACACTCACATACACCATTTTATTCCTTATGTGATATTGATTAAAAAAAACCACTTATAAAATTCTTATGAAAAGACTTATGAAATTCTGTATGTTTCTCTCTTTAAATATAACTGATTATCTAATTGGGCTAGCCTTTTGGGCCATTCCAATTGGACTCTAGTGTGTAGCCTAGAGTGGGACCAAAAGGAAACATATAAGACTCTAGCTCCAATGGGTCTTGGGCTTTTCTGTCAACTCTTGACAAGTCCAAAGTTACCATTAATTATATTCAATACCACTATATGAATATAATTGTACTCTAGACCTTATTAATAAATTATATCCCAAGACTTTATTATACATGCAACACCTTCATTAAAATATTCGTAGTAATACAAAGTCATGAATATAGACAACCACTTTGAAGATTACTACATCTTAATCCTTGAATACACGGTTTAATCATTTACATTATTCATCATATATTTATGAAATCCAATTCCATAAATATATACTTTAGTAACTCCTTACTAAAGTGGTTGGGCCCAACACTCTGAATAACCAATCCCATTAAACTTATCTCAAGGGAATATTTTATATCTTCGTTAAGAGATTATGAATTCTATCTTGAGAATATATGTTCCATCAACACTAAATGCGGCTGCCCAACATACTTAGGTTTTGATCGTGACTTATAGATCTCACTCTTGATATATCAAAGCAACCTACATCTCATGATCAGGTCCATTATTCTCTTAGGATTTAGAATTGATGTAAATAGAAGTTGTGAGATTTATTATTCATTTGACTGTCGTTAGGAGAATAATAAATCTCACAGCGGTATAGTTCAATATGTCTTAACTTTTAAAACATATCAACATATCAACTAGAAGTCTCCACTTCCATAGTCAAGACAAATCATCTTAGTGGATATGTTATAGTCTTCGCAGATGAAATGCCCAATTTCATCACTGACTACGAACTAAAATTCTGAGTTTACGAAAAACTTGTGATTTATATCTTCTGTGACTTTTCTCATAAATCACATACGATGCATCTCATGGACTAAGATAATGTCCCATTAATGCATTTATAAATAGTCTCATATAATTAAACAATTTAATTATTTATGACATGCCAATAAATTGGATTTTAGGGCATAAACCCCAACAAGACCATTGCAACTCTATGTAAGCTCTTGCCAGGCCAATATTCAAGCTTGGAAACAAAAATCATTGCACTGGAGAATGGAATCATTTCAGCCAAAGAAATGGGGCTCACTTAGGTCATTTTTGAATTAGATGCCCTCACAGTTGTCCAAGACCTCCAAGCGAAGGAAACAAATGGCAGCTTAGGCCATCTGTACCAAGGAATTATTGCTCTCCTTGAATCTTTTTGTAGTTGGAAAGTTTGTCACCTGAAAAAGGAGTACAACAAAGTAGCGCATGCCCTTGCTCAATTTGCAAAATGTAATGAAACAAACCAAGTGTGGAAAGGGTGTGTTCCCTGAATGGTCTAGCACATCATTGAGTCTGACTGCTCTTAGAGCCTTGTTCCTTTGCTTTTGTTTTGTTGTACATCAATTTCAGTTTCAATGAAGTTTATATTTCTCATCAAAAAAAAAAAAAAGCCAATTTGATGTAAGACTAGAAAATAAAAATTTTGGATATCCTATTGCACATCTATTAATAATCTGATTTTTGTCTTGTCTTCAATATTTATCTATCAACTTTTGCTTAAGTTTGTAACTTCAAACCTCAAATATGGAATTCAATCTAATTTCCATGTGAAGATCATCCTTAGGGAATCTAATGGTTCCAAAGCTTACAATTCTAAAAGGAATAGGTCAAGAGCATAAAAACACTTTGCATATAGGTGTAATGTATGCTTTTTGATTTCTAAAGAGTAATGCTATAAGAAAATATAAATGCATATATCAGTAGTCATTACTTTACATAAATCATAACACTATAATTTGATTTCACTTCTCTAACCCAATGCAATTCACCAAAGACCACAAAAGATTTTTATGAAAATAGCTTAGATACCCAAAAGCCTACAACCTACTAATATGAAGTCACGCCATAGGACCTAAAGTTCTAGGTTATGCGTAGTAAACATACAAACTGTGGCTAAACTCACGTACTCTTTTGAATTAATTCCTCCTAAGTCCTTAAGGAAACAAATTTGTTTCTAAATCAAACATAATATTCTTTCATTTCTAACATATTTTGAACTTCAAAGAATAGACATCATGTTATTCCATAATTAAACTGCAGTCCAAATAAATATGATTCCTATCAAACACCAACTACTAGGCAAAAGTTTTGTAGCTTGAAGATTTGTTTCCAATTATCTAGTATCTTGAATAAATTGTAAATTAGCTGGATGAATTTGTTTATATTTGTCATTGTGGCCTAGGGATCTAATCTTAGATTAGACAAGGTGGATGTCTAATACCTTTTAAATCTAGAACTTGGCGTTGAACGTAATCTAAGGGATGTATATTAGTTTTTTTTTTTTTTTTCCCGATGTAATGTCATTTATTTGGTCTTTTGGTGCAACTAGGAAACAAAACGGCGTACTTTATTATTACTAGATTTTGACCGAAGCAATGAAATTTTTTTTTTTAATTTTCAAACATTTAATGTAATTCTATTTACCCTTAAGTTTTTTTCCCTTCTATAATTAAATTAAGTAGCCATTCCAATGTAAGGCCCTTAGGATAGGAAATAACATACATAGTTGAATCTCCACCTTGAGATTTCAAATTTGCCATCAAGTGGTTTCATTTTATTATAAAAAAGAATTCTAATCCTCTTGGGTCATGGTTCTTGCACATGATAATCTCTTAAAAGGTCCAATATAGCCATGCAACAAAGAAAAATATTAGGATTAGTTTAGGCTTATGAATGTTGAGCCAGTGTCTTGAACCCACAACGATCGAGGCTAAATAATAATAATAATAATAATAATTATTATTATTATTATTTTTTTTTATTATTATTATAATTATAATAATAATATCATTATGTCATTTTTTTAAAGACTCCCTCCCATTTTGAATTCCTCTCTGACCAAAATCAAAACGACAACGTAATCATTAGAGGGTATTTGAGATATAATCGATGGATTTGTCTAAGTTTGATGAATGAGATTAGGGACTTGTCTTTCTCCAAACATAGGGGTGGCAAATGGGTGGGTTTAGGGTGGGCATAATTGGGTTGGTTATATAGAACTCATTTAACCATTAAAACCCATTTAACTAATTGTTTCTAACCCAAATCCAATCCAACCCAATTATTATGGGTAAACCCAAACCCACCCAATTACCCAATTATTAGAATGACCAAAATGCCACTGAAGTGAAAATAACCAAAATACTCTAAAATCTTCAAAAATACCAAAATACCCCCAAAACCCAAAAAATAACCAAAATACTCTTGAAACCTAAAAAAAATGACCAAATACCCCCGAAACCCAAAAAATGACCAAAATACCCTCGAAACCCAAAAAATGACTAAAATACTCTCGAAACCCAAAAATTTACCAAAATACTCCCGAACCCAAAAAATGAACAAAATACCACACAACTAATTCATCCAAAAAAAAAAAACTGAACTAAGATTAATTGCATTATGTTGTCATTCTTAATACAACATTTTTTTCATTATAAATAAAAATTCCCAAAATCTTGAAGTCATAGGAGCAGCCATGTTTGCTATTAATGTCCTGTGAACTATTGGGCTCTTCTATCCTATTGAGCAAGAAAAAAATCCGTCAGTACTCCTTGCTCCTAGACTTCTATTGGTTGCCTCTTTGGCCTTGATGGTTGTTTGTGTTTTGTTTATTTCTCTTATTGGTATTTCCGTAAACCACTAGGTAGAAGACTCAAAGTGGATTGAATTTTAGTTTTCTATTTTTATTTTTATTTTTTTAAAAAGGGTTTCACCACTATCATTCACAAGGAGTAAAAATTGAACTTGGTGTTTACCTTAGCCAAATGATTTGTCTTGACTTAAGATTGAAACAAATTATTCTGATATCTTTCCCCTGAATGATTCACAACAATTTTTTCTACCATATTGGAGGAATGATTAAAGTCTCAGGTCAAAGATGAAAACAAACTAAGGTTGATTTTTTAGAAAATCATGTCAATTGTCATTACTTTTTTTTTTTTGCCTTTTAATTGGCAAAAGGGTAAAAAAAAAAAAGAAGAAAAAAAAGAAGAAGAAGTTAAGATGGTAGATGACAATGTTTTTTGCCCTTTGGTTTTCCTTATAAAGGGGACGGTTAAGATGGACACAGGAGCCATGTATCTCACGGGTCATGGGATCCACATGGACCACATCAATGATAGCACATTTTGTACCTTAATAAATACTTGATAAATTAGGAACAGAGACATGTATTCAACATTCGACTATAAAGAACCTGTAAACTAGAAGGGAGAAATACTCTAGCAAAAGAGAAATTTGAAAAAATTTGCATCTTATAATCATTATTTAAGTTTTGAATAAATTAATTGTTTTAAGTATCTTTGAAAATTCAAGATCTTGTTCCTTGATGAAAAATAAGATTTCTAATTAATCAATCTCTTCCCATTTTGGATTTTAATTTTGTAAATGTAATGTCAAGTATGAGTAAAAAGTAAACTCGTACCATCATAGAGACATCCAACCATTATTCTTATAATTCGTAATATTTTTAAAATCCAAATTTATTCACTTATGCTTTTGCTTCATCAATCTTGTGCTCTCTTTGTTTACTAAAGAATCAAACTACTAGCCCTGCTATATGCATATACAACAAATTAGGCAGTGTGCGTGGAGTGCCTTGTTTCCTTCTGTTACGTTCACTAAAGAATAAAAAATGTTAAGGTATGCACTGAGCAATAATTGGATCCCCCTAAACCCATATCAAATCATTCAAAACAACCCCAAAATAGGCCATTTTTCAAGACATGCATCACTGATATCTGACCATCTTAGTCATATTACAAAGAAGTAGCATACTCAATAAACAAAGCTCCCACTATGCAAAACACTAACTTTATGAAAACTAAATAACTTAAACATCACATCAAACTCATAAGGACAGTCAGCAGTATAGTCTCCAAGAGCTTAAATACTTTCAGTGAAGCGGTCCCCCATTAGCTCATAAGGTTTTGCTGGAAATACATAGAGGTGAATAATGGAAGCAATGGCCATCTGCATTCAAAATTCACAAAATCACACATAATGGACAACACAATACATTTCAATAATTAGCTTCTAATAAATAGAAAGTAGAATGTTGCATAAGAGACAGTACAATAAGCCAAAATATTCACATATATCCTCCATGTAGTAAAATGATCGATCAATGCATTTGGACCTATATTTAAGAAATCTCATCCATGGCAACTCTCATTACAAAAGTTATATCATCCCAGCAAGACCAAGTAAATATAACATTCTCTATAAAATGGATATATCCCATGAATTAGCAATTTATGAAAAGGTATACTGAAGTAATAAATGTGCCAGAAGGCATAATAATTAAAACAAGAACAATTAGCTCCCACTACCAAAACCTATGGAAAAATTACACGAACAATAGAAAAATTTACCTTAAAATAGCTTCCTTTCACCTAATCCTCATCAACATATGAACTAGATTGAGATAGGCACAAGTTGCCAAAATCCTCCACGAGGCTTTCTTCCTCAAAATCATGTATAGCTAAAAAAGGAAAGCAAAGCATTTATTTGTACATCAAATACAAATTAATGAATATTGCGAGCACATAAGTGATAAAAAAATATGATATACTTGGTGCTCCATATAGCCAATCACGAGCACATAACAAAGCTGCCATAGTTTGTGGCAAAAGAGAATTGCAAAATTTATCAAGAATATGGCCACCAATATTGAATGCAGACTTTGAGGCAACAGTAGTAATGGAAATGCTCAAAATATCATATGCCATCAAGGAAAGTTCTGGGAAACGATTACTGTAAGACTTCCAATACCCTATAACATTCAAATCCTCATGCAACCTATGGTTAAGTCGAGTTTCTTCTAAGTATAAATCCAATTGTGACTTGCTTGAATCTGAACCAATAAGTTGAGTCGTATATGTCTCAAAACTAGAGAAATCATCATGCTTATCATAATGACCACGCACTCCACCACTACTGGATGCTACTTCAACTATATTATAGATATCACCAATAGAATTCTTATATTCCTCAAAGATGTCATACAATCTATCACGAAGATTCTTTGCCATAGATATTGCTTCCTGCTTATACAACTTGCTATAACAAAATTCTACACTTTGCAACTTGTATCTAGGATCCAAAATGACAGCAAATGATAGCATAGGACTGTAATACTCCCAGTATTTATCAAGCTTTTCTTTCATTTCTTTTGCCATTGCTCTAATTATCGCCTTATCATCTTCCAACTGTTCCGTAATACGCAACTGAATCTTCCAAACACAATGTAAATACAAGTTGGCTGTGGGGTAGTTTGTCTTAGAGAAGAGCTTGGTGATATCATAAAATGGTTCCAAAACCCTTGCTATATTCTCCACCTTTTCCCATTCCTCCTCTGAAGGGCAATTGAGAAAGTATTTATCAATCCTACTTAAGTGAGAAAATGCATCTCGATACTTAAGACAAGTCTCAATCATCAAGTATGTTGAGTTCCATCTTGTTGGGACATCTTGGCGTACTTTCTTACTTGTCAAAAAAGGAAGCACTAAAAGACATTGAGCAAACTGCAACTTCCTATAATCCGAACCTCTCACATATTTAACACTTTCACGTAAATTATAGACAACCTCATTTATGACTTTTAATCTATCTTGTACGATAAGGTTTAATATGTGTGCACCATAACGCACGTGAAAGAACTCACCATCATAAGGTAAACAAGGTCCAAAAGAAGGGTGTCTCTTTAAATGACTCACCAAAGTATCATTAAATGAAACATTATTTAAAGTAATGGTAAATACCCTCTTCTCAATGCCCCACTCTTTCAGCAAACCTAACAACCTCTTTGCCAATATAACACCACCACGTGGAAGTGGCACATGAGAAAAACTCAAAACTTTCTTCTGCAACACCTAGTGTTCATCAACATAATGTGCTATAAGAACCATGTACTCATTAGTGTTAGGTGAAAACCATAAATCTGATGCTAAGCAAAGCCTCCCAGTAATTGACTTTAAATCATGTTTCAGATTTTCCTTCTCTCTTGTATGTTTTTATCACATCTGATTTTGCAGTGTTCCTACATATAGTCTTAACATCAGGATTCAAATAACAATGAAGCAACCTATTGGTCTCATGTTTAGCAAATGAGAATGGATAGTTGTGCCTAATGATTGTCAATGCAATCATTTCCTTATGCGTAGCTTATTCTAAAGGCTGATGAGACAATTTGATTGTCAACCTCATGGCATTTTGTTATGTGACGCAACAAAGAAGTAGTGCCACTAGAACCGGTAACAGAAGAATTTTGACATTTTTTACACTTTGCTCTCTCTTTCCCATTAGAACCTTTAGGTAATATTTCAAAATCTAACCATATAGAAGAAGTCCTACATCTCATTCTTTTTGGAGCACTTGAAACAGTATCACCATGCTCATCATTTTCTTCATTCATTGAATCCATATCTAAAATGAAAAGGAAAACAAAACCAACAACAATAAAAAAAGACAACATTTTGAACCATTCTAAAACCTGACCACTCAAATAATGTGGCATAATGAATTATAGGTTAAACAATGTTGCTTGTGCTGTGTTACAACTTACAAGTTCTTAATCTTACAAATAAATAATTATATGTTAAACAGAAAATGCCAAACAACATGTCAGTTAAACTTTAAAGACAAACTACTTGTAAGTTAAATTTGCAAAGAGCAATATACATATCTTATCAAACTCTTTAACACAAGAAGACTTTTGATATAAAGTACACAATTAAGTATCTTTGAAAAAAAAACATGTAATGAGTCCTCAAAAAGCTTCCATGTCGATAAGCATTCTGTACAATGTGAAGCTGCAAAGGAACCTTTCCCTTTAAAGACTCACAACATTCAAATATATACAAATAGTCGTTAAAGTTTACAAAAATGAGTACCTTGAAGTCAGTCAAATCTGGGACTACATAATTAGGCAGCTTTTCATGCACCACAACATCTCCACCTGCATCAATATTCCAAATGAATTACAAACAAAGTACTTAACGTAGCGTAAGCGTTCTTTCTACTTTGCAGTATTTTAGCACACAAAGATATCTTCCAAGGCTATAGAAACAAATGAATTTTTGCAGCATAATACTTATGTTGGGATAAAAGGTTAAATGTTCAACAAACAAAGAAACGTCCAATGAACCGATAAACCCACAATCAAATTACTGTATATGCAGGGCTAAATGGCCACACCTTTGTTGGTTTGCAACCGACATAATTACATTTTTTTTTAATATTCCTTTCAGTGTTTCAAAATATAATCTTGGGAATACAAGAAGAGTTTTCAAAACTCTTTCTTTATTAGTAAATTACACACATACCCAGTTTTATTTTTGATCCAAGAACCTCACCCCTCTACTTTTTAGTATATAGTATTATCTAAAATTTGATCATACATTCAACCATGGAATGCTCAAAATTTCAAACAGGCAACAACAAAAGTCCTGTACCTTAGGTCCCAATTAATTTCAACCATGTGGCTGAATTAATCTCTGCATCACATCTTCTTAAAAGCCCAATCAAAGAAACTTATTCACAAAAATAAACCTCTTGAGAAACTAAAACAATAATACCAACAACAAGAAAGATTAATCTAATAAACCTTGCAATTGAATCTCAAACAAGCAAACTCATACCTTGTTATGCATTTACATATCTATAAAATTTGGAAATGTGAAAGAAATTTGGCATCTACTAACTACTTTCACAGATTTAAATTACCAAAAAAAAGTTCAAGCAATTGAAATTAGAAAAGATAAAATCGAAAAAAATTAGAAGATGTAAACTGTTTGGTAACAGAGAAAACGAAGGAAAGCAAAAGAAGCCTTTTGAGTAACTAAAGAGAGGAACCAAATCCGAGATTTGAAGCTTACAGATGAGTGCTGGAGTGACCGGAAAGAGATAACGTGAATATTCCGGCGAACAACTCAAAAATCTGCTGAAGCTTTGAAGAGTTTTGATGTGTCCGAAGCTTTGAAGCTGTTGAAGTTGGGTTTCCGACTAAAATGTGATTGGAAGCCGAGAAAATGAGGGAAGATGAAAACCCTCGTGAAACCTGAGGGCTGGGTTTCTTTTTTTTCCTTTTTTTTTTAGGAAGGGCTGGGTTGAATTTGGGGTATATTGTTTTTGGGTTCAATGGGCTTCAATAGGTTTTTAGTTAAAACCCAATAATCACTAGGTTTAATTGGGTTGATGCCCATTTAGCCCAACTAATAATTGGGTGGGTTTGGGTTTAATTAGAGTGGGTGGATTTGGGTGGACATGTGTGGACTTGTCTTTCTCCAAACATGACTGATGACTTGTGCTTCTAGAGAATGAGATTGATTTGGGCTTCCGCTACTAGACATCAATGCCCTTAAGTTGTTTTGTTCATTGTCTTTAAGCAAAATATTAGGGGGGAAAAAAACTATATTTGATTGGTAGATTCTTGAACAAGTTAGTAGACCAAACAATTTAACTACGGTTTGAAGGCTATGATTGTTTTTCTACTTATTTTGGGATTTAAAAACTAATTTGGTGGGTGATTCTTGGAAAAGTTATTCCAATCAACAAATTCAATTGTTAAAACCATGACTTAAAGCAACTGTTATTTGTTGTAAAGAGTAGCCCAACTACCATCACCACAACCCATTACAACACTCTCCCCATTTAAACAGGACAACATTTCAACAAATCACCTACCACCGCCCAACTTCCATCACCATAACCCATTACAACACATGATATTCCATCATAAAAATCAACCCAAAACTAAGGAAAATCAAATCCCAAATCAACCTTAAATAAAAAAACCCAAATCCATCAATAGAAAACCAAAAATCAAACCTTCACCTAGCACCACACAACCACCACTACCACCACCACCACCACCATAATCCATTAAAACACATGATCTTTCAATCACAAAATCAACCGAAAAAAGGGAAATCAAATAAAAAATCAACCTAAACCCACCAACTGAAAGCCCAAAATCAAACTTTTAACGAAAAACTCAACAATTGAAAACCCAAAATCAAACCTTCAACGAAAAACCCATCGACCCAAACCTAAATCCAAACCGTCATTGTTGTCGTATGCTTTGACTGACCATTTCAAAGAGGAGAATTGGTGTTTCGATGTCATTGACTTTTTATAAGAGAGAGCTGAAAGGAGAGAGAAAATTTGATGGACACAAGTGAAAGAGAGGGCTGAGAGAAGGAGAGACTTTTTTTAGAAGGGAAAGACTTGAGGGCGAGACATAAGAAAAAAAAGACCATCTATACTATATATAAGAGAATTCCCTTCTTTCAATTGGACTTTTATGTGATTCAAAAATACCCTCAGTAATGAAGGGTAACTTCATTTAGAAATAAGGTCATAAATGTCAAATAACAAATTTTATTTTAAATTCAAAAAGAGAATTCGTAAAAAAGAAATTACAATTATTGCTTATCACTAAAGTTTATCCTTTTTATTTGTTTGAAAAATAAAAAATATATTTCTAAATTATAATAGATTCAAATTATTAATGCTTATCCAAAAAAACAGAAAAGCCTCTAAGCATGTGCGTGAGTGCGTGCTTAGAGGCTAGTAGTAATAATAATAAAAATTATTATTTAAATACAATAGAGTGTTAATAGAAAATATGAGGTGAGTGGTTTTGAAAAGTGGTTATTTAAAATAGAAAAAAGTAGTTTCTTACACTTAAATAGACATAATTTTTTTAGATGAACTGAAGCGAATGCTCTAACAGATAAAATCAAATTTAAAACAGACATAATCAATACTTTTATTTAATAAAATATTATGTTCACAACATTTTCACAATAAATCATAAGTGGCAAGTTCTTATGGGTTGTTATTGGTGGGTAAAAAATGTAATTTTAGTGGTAAATTTAAATTAGAACCAATAACAATTTATTACATATACAGTCCATTTGGTAACAATATTTAAACAACAAAAACTGTTGTTTAAATACCAAAACACTTAATTTATACACTTTTTTACCTACATGTATTTCTATCAAACTTAAATAATATTATTAAAAATTTCTTACCAAATGGACTCATAATTTATTATAAAAATGTAACGAACGCTACTTAAAAAAAATTATTTTCAATCATTTTCTTAAAAAACAACAAGCGAAGGAAGAAAACATCCTTCCCATCCTCATCATCAAGACTCAAGAGGTCACATGTCTATAAATGGTTTCAACAAGGCTCCGCCGCATACAAACTATACCAATTTTCATTAATATTTTTGCTTTATTCTAATTATCGTGAAATCAAAGCCATTATTTATTTCTCCGTGTTTCTTTTTTCTTCTCTCGCTTTTTCCCTTCTCTCGATTTAGGGCGCACGCACGTTTTTTTAAAAAAAAAAAAAAAAAAAAAAACCCAAACTCGCTCTTTGACTCAGAATCAAAACCCTTCCTTTCCCCCTCTCTCCCTCTCTCTTTCGCTGATCTACTTCTCAGGTACTCTCTCTATCTCTCTCTGTGCGCGACCGAGTTGATTCGGACTCGTCCCGAGTTCGATCTCGAATCGCTACGAGTTCATGTGTTCGGTTCAGATCCTCTTTTCTATGTCACTCTTAAACTGTTTCTTATCGTTTCTTTTGTCAATCTCGACCGCGAAATTAGGGTTTCTCGATGAGGTTTTGATTTTTTGAGTTTTAAATTTGTTATTTCTGGTGAATGTTTTAGTGTAGGACTAGTAGATATATATATTTTTTTGCATTTAATTTCTGTTTGGGGACTAAGAAAATTTGGGGGTAGGAAAACAGTGTGGAAATTGTGAAATACGCGTTTTCGTGCTGGATTAGTATTTTGAGGGAAATGGAAAGCTTATTTTAACTTAGCCTAACAACAGTCTGAGAAGAAGAGAAAATCTACACTTTGGATTCGTAGTTTTTCTTATTTCTTTCATTTTTCAGAGTAACGAAACGGAAAAGTAATATTTTGTTTTTCTTTTTGGTGATTTAATCTCAGTTATGTGGTCTTGCATGTTGCATAATAACACTAGGTAGGTACATTGCATTGAATTGTTAGTAAGGTATGGAAAATATTATGGTTAGCTAATTTTAGCTTTATAGTACGAGTAGAACATCCCCAAAAGTTTTGGGATTAAGGCTTGGTTGTTGTTGTAGCTCAATTGCATATTATTTATTTTTTCATGCATAGTACAAATTTATTTTGTGTCTGAGGAAATGTTCTGATATTTAAACTAATTCAGAGCTTTATTCTTAGGTGGTTCTGTTATTGTCAATGGTGTTGTTTTATATAGTGTGATAGGAATATGGTTGGGTCGGTTTGATTTTTACACCTGAAGTTGTACTAATCTCTAGGTTTCGTCCAAATCAGTTTCCTGTTCATGTGTCAAAGTGTGGTTGTTGAAAGTTGAAATATTATTTATGTTCACAAAATAAAGTACGAAAACGCCGGATTTTATTTTTAAGCATTGTTGATGCTAGACACTAGCTTTCTTTAGGAAGTGTGGCATAAACCCCAATGCGATTCTAGGTTTTAAAACTTCAGAGAAGCATAAGGTTTTTGTCATGGGATTTTTTTTTTGGGTAGTGTTTGCGTAGTAATCATAAGTATTTTGACGAGTGTGTAGTGCTTGCAACATTTGTGGTTTGTTCATTTGTTTCTACTGGTTGATTGCTGCAGATTTTCTTTCAGTATTTGGAGCTTTCTCTTACAAATCTGTTGTTCTTTTCAGGCTATAAGTTGATTATCACAGAGCAAAACTATTCACTGTCCACCAATTTTTTCACTCTTTAGACTAGGAGCGCTGTTTCTCAACAAGGAATGACTTTTTGATGCTCAAGCAATGTCGGGGTTACTTAATGTATTGTCTCTTATCTACATGAATTCTTCTTGCTGTGGACTGTGAGCTTTGGCCACCTCTGCCTGTCTTGGTTATTTTGTCTGTTGTCTTATACCTACAGATTTATTCTATATTGCTACAGTTTTGGAGCATTTACTTGCTGAATGTTAAGTTTTGGTCTGTAAGAAACATGCGGTTTTTTGTTGTAGTTCTTTTAAGCACTACTTGTGAGTTTTGTGTGTTTGTTTTGGTGCCTTATTTTATTTTGGATCTAGGGTCTTTAAAAAAGGTCATACCCAATGCACAAATTTCCCACGTACGTGGCGTTTGGGAGAGGTGAATCATTGTAATTAGATTTGTGGTGTATCTTTTACGTGGCTTTGTTTAGCATAGTTGAATTTGCATTATGGAGTATATGATGTCAGTAGAAATTGGAGATAAACAAGCGATGTATTTGGAATTTTAGGATCATACTGAAGGATTAGGCATCTAGTTTTATAATGAAATTATCTGAAATGAGGGTTGCATTTGTATGCTGTTTTTACAGTCCCATAGTCTAGGTTACTTTCTTGGACATTCTAATTTTTAAGGATAAATTAGCATTTATAGACCTCTACTTCTCTTAAAGGTGACATTTCTTATGCATTTTGGATGCATTACTTGCAATCAATGTTTAGTTGTCTTCTTTATTTATTTATGCATGTGTGTGTGTAATATGTGATTCAAATTCACTTGGTTTATCTGTTTATTGTGAAATGTACTGTGCTTTCTCGTTGCAGTCTTCTCTCAACAGTTCGGCTTCAAACCTTCCAGATAGTACTGGGCGATCTTTTGCTACGTCTTTCTCTGGTCAGTCTGGTGCGGCCTCCCCTGTTTTTCATCACACTGGTGGGTAGATATTGCTGTAGTTTCACTCATGTGTTCTTCAGAATTAATGAAATTCCAACTATTTTTTTGGCAGGAACCATTCAGGGGCTGCACAATATTCATGGGAGCTTTAATGTTCCCAACATGCCTGGTACACTAACATCAAGAAACTCAGCAATAAATAATGTTCCTTCTGGTGGGGTTCAACAGCCTACTGGCAGCCTTTCTAGTGGGCGATTTGCGTCAAATAATCTTCCTGTCGCGCTCTCTCAGGTGCTTGTATTGTCTATATGCCGTTTGCATTGCTAAAAATGGTTCAAGATAATTGATTGCAGTTTGATTGAGATTTCTCTTTCCTCTTATTTATGTGTGTGTGTCTGTGTGTGTGTGTATACTTACACATGGTCATAGTTCTGGACTATCACCTCAATCTTTTCTTTGTTCAAAAATGTTTTGCAGTTATCTCATGGCAGCTCCCATGGACATTCAGGAGTCACAAATAGAGGAGGTATTAGTGTTGTAGGAAACCCTGGATTTAGTAATAGCACAAATGGAGTTGGCGGTTCTATTCCTGGAATTCTCCCAACCTCTGCTGCAATTGGTAACCGGAATGCTGTTCCAGGATTGGGAGTATCCCCAATTTTGGGAAATGCAGGTCCTCGGATTACAAGTTCTATGGGAAACATGGTTGGTGGTGGCAACATTGGGAGGAGTATAACCTCTGGTGGAGGACTATCTGTTCCTGGTCTTGCTTCTCGGCTAAATTTGGGTGGAAATAGTGGATCTGGAAGTTTGAATGTGCAAGGACAAAATCGATTGATGGGTGGTGCACTTCCACAAGGTATATTAACTTGAGCTGGTGAATTTACTTGTGTGGAATCAGCTTAAGAGAAAGATGATTTGCTCTAAAACTTCTGGGAGTATCTTCTTCTGCATGCATCTGTAAATACTTAGTTGTTGCTTCACTTGTAGATAATATTGCACTAAAATTCTTATTATATGCTTTGTGCTAGTATCTCTATAGTGAGATGTATCTTGTGTTTCTTATATGCATGTGCTTATTTTGGCCCAATTCTTCTGAATTGCTGTGTTGTTTGACTGTTTATCATAGTTGTACTTTATCCTTTTTAACTTTATGAATATATAATAAATTATTAAGTCTTTATATGTTTAATGAGCTATAATTCTATATGGAGATGACATTTTCTGGATTCAGGTTCTCCGCAGGTAATTTCTATGCTAGGAAATTCCTATCCCACTGGTGGAGTTACACTTTCTCAAGGCCATGTCCAAGCAGTAAATAATTTAAGCTCTATGGGAATGTTAAATGATGTGAACTCTAATGACAGCTCTCCTTTTGACATTAATGACTTCCCTCAGTTGACAAGTCGTCCTAGTTCTGCTGGAGGGCCCCAAGGACAATTGGGTAAGCAAAGGAAAATATTGCAATTGTGCTTGTTGTATGTTTCATATATCCACTTTGTCAAATTTAAGATATGTCAAAAATAAAAAAAATTACAGGTTCACTACGAAAGCAAGGTCTTGGTGTTAGTCCTATTGTTCAACAAAACCAAGAGTTTAGCATTCAAAATGAAGATTTTCCAGCTTTACCAGGATTTAAAGGTGCTGTATATTCTTTTGACCTGGTCTATAAATATTGGCTGTTCTTCTTCCGTAAAGCATTCTTTGCAATTTTTTTTTTAAAACCCTGCTTCCTTACCAATGTTACCTGCCATGCATGGAAGGTAATACCTTAGAGCTAGGTTTATGTTTTGACTGCTACTTAAGTTTTACGTTGGTAACTAGCAAGGGGGGGTGGGGGGGAATCCCAGTGGGAAAGCAGCCAACAATGCTAATGCAAAAGCTTATTTATTGCACATTGTACTTTTTGAGAATAAGGGTTTTAGGGCTTTTTCTTTCCTGGTATCTTAGGATTGACATGATGACATTAAAGTATGATGTCTCAAATATTAGATGGATTTTTCAAAAAAAAAAATAAATAAATAATGGCCACTTGAGTTTGTATTAAATTCATTATGTTTTTGCTTGGTTATGAATTTCCTATTGATAGGGATGTCTTGATGAGGTCATTTTCTTACACTGTTTGGGAGTTTTTTAAAGAATGGAATGGGATGGAATAAGTAGATTGTATAGAAATGGAATGGAATATGGTTTATTTTTTTCTGCTTTGTTTGGGACTTTATAATAGAATGAATGGAAAGGAAAGAAATCTATAATTTAGGAAATAAATCCATAATTTAGGAAAGAAATCTATAATTTTAGTAGTGTGCCTTTCACCTTTTATTTGACTTTTTTTTTTCTTTTATTTTTTTTTTAAATAGGGAAAAAAATTTATGTTGCGTTCATTTCATAAGGATGGAATGGTTTCCATGCCTTCCTAAACTCCCAAAGGAGGAAATAGATGGAAAATCCCTTAAAGATCCTTTTTATTCCATTCCTTTCCATATATTTCCTTCATTCCAAAGAAGCTGTTACTACGGCATATAATATTAAAAATTGATGGTTTGAAATGCTCCATAATTGAGATGGTCCTTTCTATCATTATTGATTTCCAAGGATCCAATATCCCAACTATAGTGCAGTTTTGTTTATGTATTGATGAATTATAGCCAAATGTCAAAAAAAAAAAAAAAAAAAAAAAAGAAGAAGAAGAAGAACGAAAGAAAGGAAATAAAGATATATAGGTGGTGTGAAATTTTGCATAAGGTTTCTGTGATGCAAGGTTTGTTTTTTGTTTTTGTTTTTTTCCGCAAGTGTATTGACACTAAAACATGACATCTTGTTACGAGGGTGCTATTATAGTCCTGAATATCTATGCATCAGCTTTCTCCACCCCTCACACCGTACTTATACTTTTTGATATTGGCCACCTTGAAAATAGGGATCTTGGGTGTGAAAATTCATCTATCTTTGTTATTAATTATTTATAAAAAAAAATCCATCTACATTTGTTGGATCAAGCATCTTTAATTTTCTGTATGGCTAATGAGAATTGAAAATCACTTATGTTTTGCATCACTCAAGATTTTGTCCTGGAATTTGCATATTGTTACTGTTGGATCAACTTCTTTGCTGTGTTTTGATGATTCTTTGCAATTGGATGTAATAGATCTTTGTACATGCTGAACTGATATAATAACTTATGTTCTATATTTTGCCAATTAGAGCTGAAGTGGAACTTCCTCATTCCATAGTAATGGGATGGAGGAGGTCATGGGTTCATGACCCACAGGGTTCCTGTGTAACTTACCAACTAAAAAAAGAAAAAGAAAAAACTGCATACTACGTTAGTACGTTTCCCTTCTCACCTTTGGGTGCAGATGGATGATATATGTTCTTATCACTCAGGTACACTTAAAGCTTGGAAGTATGGCTTGTTCTTGTAATAAAGTTTGGTTGGTTGTTTTAGCATTTGTTGTTGACTGTATCATTAGATCTTATGCAGGTGGTAACGCAGATTATGCGATGGATATGCACCAGAAAGAACAACTTCATGACAATACTGTTTCGATGATGCAATCACAGCACTTTCCTGTGAGTCCTATATTGTATAAATTGAAGAATGTGTGTGATTGATAATCTACAATGGGGTGGCACTCCATAGAAATTGATAGCATTTTAATTAGTTTTCTGTAAACAAATTTTGCCACTTGATAGATTAATGGCTTCTTGTTATGAGTTTCATAAATGAAAATATGAAAAGTTTGATTCCACCATTTCACATGAAAATGGGTGTTATCAGTAATGTTGGGGTGGCAAACAACCATTGGGTATTCCTAGTCGATGCTATATGCTGTGTATCAGGGTTTTCACTAATTCTTCCAATTTTCAATGTGCAGATGGGTAGGTCTGCTGGATTTAACTTAGGTGGAACGTATTCATCCCATCGTCCTCAGCAGCAACAGCAACAACAACATGCTCCATCAGTCAGTAGCAGTGGTGTCTCTTTTTCACCTTTAAACAATCAGGACCTTCTCCATTTACATGGCTCAGATATGTTCCCATCTTCACATTCAACGTATCACTCGCAGGTATTCTAATTTGTTGCTGTAAATTGTCTGTTTCTAGTAATGGGGGATCTTGGAGGCTGTGGAAATTAAACACCCCCCCCCCCCCCCCCCCCCCCCCCCCCCTTTCTATAATTTAATTTGGAATCACCATGGTGTACATTTGATGTGCATTGTTGACATTGTTTTGTTTTCTGAAATTATGAGCGGTGGACTATATAAATGCTATGTTGGTCAACATAGGACTAATTTGTAGGCATATATCTCCTGCATCAATATATGAAAAGTATACCTAACATCGTAAAACTTTTTTTATTTTCTTCAGACCAGTGGGCCTCCTGGCATTGGACTAAGACCTCTAAATTCTCCAAATTCAGTATCTGGTATGGGATCATACGATCAGCTCATCCAGCAGTATCAACAACACCATAGCCAGTCTCAATTTCGTCTGCAACAAATGTCAACTGTCAATCAGTCATTTAGGGATCAGGGCATTAAATCCGTGCAGGCCCAGGCTGCACAATCTACTCCAGATCCATTTGGTTTGCTTGGCTTGTTAAGTGTAATAAGGATGAGTGATCCCGATCTGACATCCCTTGCTCTTGGAATTGACCTGACAACCCTCGGGTTAAATTTGAATTCACCAGAAAATCTTCACAAAACTTTTGGTTCTCCATGGTCTGATGAGCCGGCTAAAGGTGATCCAGAGTTTACTGTGCCACAATGTTATTATGCCAAACAACCACTTCCTCTACAGGTGAGCTGCCCTGATCATTTTCCTTTAGATATTGAGAGAGCTAATGTATTTTTCCTGCTCTAATCTCTTTTGGATGGTTGCAGAAAGCTTTCTTTTCAAAGTTTAATTTGGAAACATTATTCTACATATTTTACAGGTTCTTTTCTTTACTGCATCTCTGTTGCTCTCTTGTCTGACTCGTAAGATATTAAATTTAATGCAATCATTGTCTTCTCTTTTGCAGCATGCCAAAAGATGAAGCCCAATTATATGCTGCTAATGAACTGTAAGTTCTCTCAGGATGTGTGTGTACAATGTAAGACATAACACTATGAAAGTGAAGCCAGGCTATTAGAAAAATTCCTGAATCATATTATCTTTTGTGAGAACCAGAAATATCCCTCTAATATGATTGAATATTTATTTTTTTAAATGTTCTAATTTAAATAGAAATTCTCTGTAGTCTGTATCAAATTTGATTTGAAGAAAGAATAATGGTTCTATCCTATGAATATTAAAAAAAATAATTGTGAAATCTCATCTTATAATAAGTTTCTAGTCCAAAAAGAACAAAAAGGACAATATATGGGATAATTGGAGTTGTGATTTGAATTAGTTATTGTTAGCTAATTTTGCCCCAAGAGGGTGCTGCTTCCTTGCTGAGTGTGAATTTGTATTTAGTGCAGATTTGGCCACAATTAAATCCACAAATTTTAAAGTTGGGTCTGACAATTCCTTTTTGTTTGTCTTATTTTTCTTTGGCACTGGAAAGGCCTGTGCTCACGAGAGTGCACTGCAGACTGCGGAAGATCACTTTAGATGGTCCTTTTTTTTTTTTTGTTAAAATTCTATATACTGACCCGCTAAGAATTCCAGAGAAATTTCTTTTAAAGAAAATCTTCTTTGTTAAATAACTCTTTTCTATTCTGTTCATGTTCACAAGATTGCCAATACATATGTATATAGTTATAATTTATATCCTTTTACTATGTGTGTGTGTGTGTATATATATTGAAGTATTTATATATAAATATTTTCACACTCTTTAAAGAAATTTAATTTTGTTGCTTTCACTCCCACTATCGAACATGCACCTGCTGTGTGACTTATATTTTAGCTTCTGTAATATATACTAACAAGGTATGGAAGCTTGTTTTGCTAAAAGCACCGTGAAACCTGTTGGCAGTTACGCTAAAGGCTGGTTTTATCACAAAGAGCACCGACTATGGTTCATAAGGGCCCCCAACATGGAGCCGCTTGCTAAGACAAACACACATGAGAGAGGATCTTATCACTGTTTTGATCCAAACACATTTGAAATGATCCGCAAGGTTTGGACCAATGACACCCATTTCCTTAAATTGTTTTCTACATAATTATAAGTTTGAGCAATTTTTGATTAATTCTACTGTGTCCAACATATAATTTTGGTTGCAGGATAATTTCATTGTCCAGTATGAGATGATTGAAAAGATACCCTTGCTACCTCAACAACATTAACAGATAATTGTACTCACAATGTACAGTTTCAGTTTGGATCCTGTTAGAAACCGAGTTAGCAACATTGATGTCCGATGTATCTGGCAATTTTAAGCAATTTATCAATCTTGTTGTAGTGGTCTTTAGTCGTATCATTTTTTTTTTTTACCTTTACATAATCAATTTTTAGTCTTTACACACATTTGCTTTATTGACAGCCTTGTCCCCTTTCGATTTTGGATGTTTCCGTAGTTACCCATTGGTCTTGGAAGTTCGTAACACTACCCCTTTAAATAATTGATTCGAGCCCTTTTGGCCAAAAATGGTTGAAGTGTGAGTTATTGTGCTTACGTTACTGTAATTTCAGTTGAAGAAATTGTGTACTCGGTTACACGAGTCTTCTTCATGTAGTCTTGATCATGGAACGAGTCTAGCTAGCAACGGAAGAACTTGGAACTAGGGAGACCGGTGTAAGACAGCAAGGGTCTGGCATGTATCATTGTGATGAAGTTTGACGTGTCTTTGTGTGCGACAGTGTCAGTCACATGAAAAAAATTATGCTTTTCTATTAAAGAAATGTGTTAAGGCTTTAAGAGGAATCACGTTGTGTTCTCTAATATAGATTTTAATTTCCCCTCTAAAATGACCAATATCGTAACTTGAGGTTTTTTATTTTTTTATTTTAAATCTCCAACATTTTTTGTTTGATAAGCATTTGGTTGAGCATCACTATATAAAAATTTAGAACTCTATATTTTGTCTAAAATACATAAGCTTTGTAGCTCTTGTAAACTCTTCTACTCCCATTTTTTTTATTCATCTCTCTCTCTCTCAAAGTGGTGACATGGGTGAGTGGAGTTGCAGTGGGTGTGGGTGGTATTGCGGATGTTGATCTTGTCGTAGGTAACAGACACCTCAACCCCTGATTTCCTTCTTGAGAAAAGTCTAGTTCAATGCCAATTAGCTTCAGTCTCAAGACAGCAATTAGAAGCAGCATCACAAATTTCAAATGATGAAGATGATACCGTGATAGAATCTTCTCCCACACCAAATTTTAGGACTCATCCTAAACTATTCCAAGACTCTCCAAATCCCTACGATTTGGATGACAACATAGGCTATAGATATTCATAGATAGACTAAAATCAAGAAAGGACGGAGACTATTTCACTAATAGACAGAATCTTTGCTATTCATTAACATGCTCAAACAAGACAGAGAACGAAAATAGACAGCTAAGGACAGAACGAAAATAGATAACTAATGACTCTTCATGATTGCAAGAAGAAAGATAGGAATGAAGCACCTACGGCAATGCCTGCTTAGTAAAACAAATGTGTCACTATTTATGAAAATTTTAAACTATTCATTGAATAGTATCCTCCAGTTCCCTCTCTTTCCCTCTTGAAACCAAGAAAGCCCTTCTCCCTTTAACCTTTTCCCTCCCATTACATAAATTTTGTATCTCTCCTTATAGACTTGTAATCTTTGCCCTCCTTTACAGAGTTTGTATTATAACTAGTTAATCTCGTATCTATAAAGAAGGATCATCCATTTGTTTCAATAAAGCATTTAAGACAGATTTCCTTTTAAATAAGAATTTATTGTTTTAAATTATTTTTAGGTCTTTTGCTTAATTTATGCTTTCATTCTATATTATTATATCTAAATTTCTATAATTATACTACATATTCTAGAGTTCAAATTTGGTAAGGATAGGGTGCAAAACCTATGTTTTATACCATCTAATAAGAGATTGTCATATAAACATTTTATTTTAAATTCAATACATCCTACCACACCTAATAACATTTCATTAAACTTTTAATTTGGTTGGATTTATATATGAGTACTAGAAATTTAGAATTGATTGGGTATAGTTGTGCTTATTCTTAAATATGTGATAAAATGATATAACATATTGAAGTTGGCGCGGTAAAATATGAGTTTCAAATCTTTACAAAATTTAATCTCTATATTCTATATTGTTATCACCAGTAACTATAGCTATATTGTCATATATTGTCTTAGTACTATTGTCATAAGTCATAACTATACTATTATTCTGTGATGGCTAGGGTGGTGGCATTATAGTGGCTATTTTCTGTGTGTGTGTGTGTGTGGGGTGGCTGGGGATGGTGTGGTTTAAATGCAGCTCCGAATTCCAGAGGGGTTTGATTTTCTCTCTGTGTATCATCTAGCATTTATGGCCTCATGTCCTCTTTCAATACTTTTGAGCGTTGCAATCACTACTATACAGTCTATACTTCCTGCCATCTTTTTCCTCTCTCTTCAAATTCAACAATGTTCCTTTGACTTGTGGACAAGCATTTCAATCGAGCCTATCATTTGAGTAATGCTGATTGTTCATTAACTTATTGTATTTCTAAAGAAAGAGAAAACATTGGGTCCGAAACTGGCGTAAAACCAGTGTTTTGCGCTAGCCAATGAGACCACGCCACGTCAGAATTCACACACTCACAGCTTAAAGAAACAATATAACCTCAAATAAAAACATTTCACGCTCACACGCTCACAGCTTCCTCTGCAAGTTCACGCCATTCCTCTACTTCCTCTCTTCCTTCACGTCGAACCTCCACCACCACCACACAGATTGCCGGAGCACTCGCCGGAGCAGAACGATTTCGAAGATATAAGAGTACTTGCCGTGCCCTCTGCTTCCTCCTCTGGGATTGTGTTGTCCTTTGCTTGCCCAAACCTCCACCACACCACACACCAGAGCTCACCGCCACAGAGTTCGTCGGAGCTGTGCGTGGAGCTTGGAAACAAACCGGAGCCGCTGTGAGCCACGATCCAAAGGTTTGTTTTTAATGATTTTCCCTTTTCTCCAATTTGGATTCGAATTGGGTGTTTGGATTTTTTGTTTGCTTTATTGGAAAGTTTCAAATTTTGAGCATTTCCTTTTTGATGAGAACGGAGGGTGAGTGTATGTTCATATCTTGTATTGTTCTAATGAAAGATGTTGTGTTGGGTTTTGATATGATCTGGAGTTTGTTTGGTTTTTGAATTAGAGATGTTTGATTGATTTGATTAAGTTAGATTGACTATTAGATAAATTGGCTTTAGATGTACAATGTGATGGGATTGAGTTTGGAAATAATTATTGAATACTGAGTTGGAACTTGCTGTGAAGAAGTTGACAATTGTGTTGAAAGTTTCAAAATTTGTTTTACTTTTTCACAAGTGGGTTTTTGTTGGGTTGCCATAACTGTATTATGCTTATAAGATTGATATTGTGTTTTTTCTGATTTCTTTTGTTGTGGTTTGAACTGGGTAAATTTTGGTTTTTGAAGTTTATGTTGGGTTGCTGGAGTTTTTTTTTTTTTTTTTCTTTGTATGTATATGCATATGTGAATGTGAGTATTACTTGGTGCAATATTGATATGCGTATGTTGGGTTGTTGGAGCTTTTGTATTCATCATGGCAAAGGCATGCTCTCTCTATCTTTTCTTCACTTACCATTGAATGGAAATTATAGTGTTTTATTAATGGGAACTTTTATATGAATGCTGGCACCAAAATTCATAGCCTGTTAATGTACTCATATTTCAGACTGTCCACTAAAAAAAATGTTCTGCAGATACAAAACATTGATAAAAATGAAGTGTAATAGCTGATTTGATACCTAGGAGAGTATTATCTGCCAATGAAAATTTTGACCATAGTTTCTATTATCTGCTAATGAATACCATGTGTATGTTTGCTCAAATATCTTTATGTTGTCCTGTTTGATTATTTTTTTTATGCAAATCATTATATCTTTATGCAATTTTGTTTGTTGTGTATGGCTCTACTATGATAGCTTAATGCTCAAGTCCATGGCATAAGGTGTAGGAGATGACTGTCATTTATTAAAATAGATTATGCACAATTTTGTTTGACTAAATTGAATCTGATTTTTTTTTTTTGGGTTGGTAGTTACCTAACCCAGTTTTAGAAGATTCAAAAGAATGTTACTTATTGTATGATAGGATTGCTGAATCTTCTTTCTTATTTGGCTACCATATAGGGTTGGTGCTCTTTCTTGAACTCAATCTTTTCTTCCTTTTCTTTTCTCTTTCTGAGTGTTATTCAGGTGTGAAGCAACTAACTGAAATTTCTACTTTTGCCCCTTTTTTGTTTGGTACCTGATCTATTCAGAGTAGTTAATGAACCACTTGAAAGCATTTCTGTAGATCTTGGTTTCAATGGGAATACTTTGGCTGAAGGTGACATTGAGTTGATCTTTTTCCTTAATCGCTCTAATGTGATGTCTGATTTCTGCATCTAGCTCCCTTATCTAAAAGGTTGTCCTTTATTTTAATGAAGGTCTAGTTGTGAGTACATGTCTGGGTGGTGCCCTTGTTGGAGCGCTACTCAGTGGTTGGATTGCTGATAGGGTTGGTCGACGTAGAGCTTTTCAGTTGTGTGCTTTGCCTATGATTGTTGGTGCTTCTATGAGGTATGCTTGCACCATAAATATCATTGCACTTGAGTGCTTACTGGGTCTTTGTGTTGCAATTGGTTTGGTCTCTTTTATTTTATATACTCTTCATTTAGATCTAATTTTAGTTTATAATAGACTAATAGTTGTCTTAGATTCCTGGTATTTTCTGATATTGTAAGGGTAAAGTTATTTTCTAAAATAAAGGGGCTTACTATTACATAGAAAATTTTTGCTTCTTACAGGTGCCTTTCCAACAAGTTTACTTATTGTGGTTATTGAATTTTCCGCTGTCAACTTTAGCCTCTGGGACACTGCTAGTATCATTTATTTGATAGCTATTAAAATATTTTTAGTTTCAAATATAATTTACTCCTACTTGTAATGTCAATTTTCTCCTACTTGTAATGTCAATTTGCTCTCTATATGTACCAAAGTGCAAATATGGATGTACTTGGAGTTGTTTTATGTAATAAAGTTTATTGAGTGGAGCTATATGTACCAATGTACTTGGAGCTATTTGGTAGATGTTTTATGTACTTGGAGCTATATGTACCAATGTCAATTTTCTCTTACTGTTAATGATAATTGTAATATTAGCGTAAAATTTTCCAATTAAATTTTAATTTTGTAATAGAACAAGTTTGCCAAATTAGGCAAGTTTAGTACTGTAATAGCACAAATTTTAAATTTATTCTTAATTGTTGCTTATGAATTTTTCTTCTCTTTTGTTTTTTATAAGTCATATTGAAATATAAAATTACTTGAATTGAAAATATGGGTGTGAACAACAAAGAACCTGAAACAATCTCACTTTGTGATATGGTGGATGACTTAGTACATGATGAGTCAGAAATAAATGAAGATCAAAATAATGTAGACTTGTCATTGGATGATTGAAATCAACCTTTTGCATGCAATAGGCATTCAGAACCACATCTTGATATGGTATTTGAAAGCTTAGAGGCTGCTCGTGTATATTATAATGCATATGCAAGGTGAAAGGGTTTTAGTATACAAGTAAATCATACTCGAAAGAATAAAGATAAAATAAGGGTTGGAATTGAATATGTTTGTTCGAAGGAAGGATTCCGTTGTTAATGTAATAAAAACAATGAAAAAACAGGTCCAGAGCGTGCAGAAACAAGAGTGGGATGCAAAGTGTACGGTGCCGGGGTGTCTAGGTCCATTGGGTCCTTAAGCAACATCCCAACATAGCAGCCCATATGGTCTTGGGCCCGGACCTTGGGCTACCCTGAACCCGTTAGACATATAATGTTCGACACGTATCACGCTGCATTATTGGGATCACGCCTAGTGAACTATCTCCCGAGCACTGGAATTACTTACCAGTTGCTCGGCAACGCCTTAGGTTGTATTATGCTGAGCAACTCTACTGAGATGGGAATTGGTTCCAAGGCCACTCCCACCACGTTCCACTCCCACCTAAACACCCACTTAGCCATGGTAACATTGGACCTCTCCTTCCACAAACCATCAAAGTAATCATAGCATCCCACTAGTTTTTGGGGTATAAATATGAGAAGCTAGGGAAGGAGGGGGGGTCTTTTGGGTGAGCAAAGGAAGGGAGAACACACAAAGGAGAGTGCACGAGAAAAAAAAAAAGGCAAAATAGGGGAGGGGGAAGATAGGGTCGTTGGATCTCGGTATAAAGGACCACCCGAAGTGGGAAATCCAAAGCCTATATCACAAATAGGTTGTGAGCCCAAGTGAAGGCTGGCCCATCCATCCTTCCAATTTGGCGCGCACACAAAGCAATGATATGTTTAAAGAAAGTTGATGATACATGGATTGTATGTAAGTTTGTGGAGGGTCATAATCATGAGTTTCTTACCCCTAACAGCACAAGTTTGCTTCGTGGGCATAGAGTGATAACAAGTGCCTAAAAGAATCTTATAGATACACTCAATGAGTCAGGTATAGCCCCAAGCAAGATAATGTCTGTGTTAAGTAAAGAATCTGGTGGTGATTATAATGTTGGATGTATTTCAGTTGATATTAAAAATTATTTGGGTAGTAAAAAAAGAAAGTTGCTTCAAGATGGAGATGCTCAGGGAACGTAAAAATATTTTATTGAGAGTCAATGTAAAAATCCAGGTTTTATTTATGCAATTGAAGTTGATGAATATGGGTGCATGGGTAATTGCTTTTGGGTAGATGCTAGGTCAAGAATGACATACTAATATTTTGGAGATATTGTTACCTTTGACGTTACATACCAAACAAATCGTTATAAGATGCCTTTTATTCCTTTCACAGGGGTTAATCACCATCATCAATCTGTGATCTTTGGATGTGCTTTGCTTGTCAATGAAACAACAGAATCTTATACATGGTTGTTGAAGACTTGGCTTAATGCAGTGCTTGGAAATCCTCCTTCTACAATTATAACAGACGATGACAAGGCTATGGCTAAGGCAATTGTAGATGTATTGCCAAACGCAACTTATAGATTGTGTATGTGGCATCTTTTACAGAAAGTTCCAAAACAGTTTCCCACATATGTAATAAATATCCACATTTTCAGGAAGAATTTTACCATTGCATCCATGATACAATCACATTTGAAGAGTTTGAGTTAGAATTGAGTAAGATTATGGAGAAATATGGATTGGGGGATAATGATTGGTTGGGAAATCTTTATATGCAGCGTGAAAGACGGGTTCCAGCTTACTTACGAAGCTCATTTTGTGCCGGGATGTCTACAACTCAAAGGATTGAAAGCATGAATAAATTTTTTAAAGATTATGTTCGTTCGAGTACAACGATAAGTGATTTTGCATATTAATATGAGCTAGCTTTGAATGCACGTTATCTTAAAGAGAAAGAATAAGATGTAAAGACAAAAAATTCAGTGCCACTTTTGAAAACATGTTATAAGCTAAAAGTAGAGGCATCAAAAGTTTATACAAGAAAGATGTTTATGAAATTTCAAGAAGAGTTATTCTGTAGTAAAAAATACAAGGCATTCAAATATCATGAAGAAGGAGTGAAGAAGATATACAAGGTGGTAGCTCATGGGAGAGAAAGTCCATTTTATGAAGTGTCTATTGATATTGTTGAGACAAAAGCTATTTGTACATGCCATATGTTTGAGTTTGTTGGTATTATTTGTAGGTAGATCCTCGCTGTTTTTGTGAAGAAATCTCTTGTGCACTTTCTTCCATCACATTATATTTTAGAAATATGGATAATTAATGCCAAGAAGCACATTGTACATGTCATATCTAGTGATGTAGTACAGGTGGAGCCTCAAGTTTCTTTTACCATGATGAGAAATAGTTTGATGCTTCAATTTTTGGAAGTTGCAGAGGTAGGGTCACAATCAGAGAAGCAATACAAGCATCTTGGACAAACTTTACGAAAAGTTCATGAGAAGCTTCTAGCCATGCAAGATGTTCATGATGTTGATGATATTTAGAAAGTCCTAATAATACTACATTTAACAATCAAGTATTATCAAATCTTTCAATTACTTTGCGAGACCCTCCATATGTTCCATCAAAGGGAAGGCCTAAAGCTTTGGGGCAAAAGCATCCAAAAGAAAAACAATTGATGAAGAAGAGAAAATGTAGCACTTGCAAAGAAATGGGCCATGTGAGAACCAATTGCCCAACACATAAACATTCCAAGTAATTACAAGACCTTGTTGAGTTGTAGTATTAATTTAGTATTTAAATTTTTGGTTTATAAAATTACTTCTTGTAGGGATGTTGCAAATATAAGCTTGACACCACATTAGGAGTCAATACATCAACAACAAAGTCAAACTGAGGTTATTTTAATTACAATATATTCAGTTCAAGATAATACATACATTTGCTGATATTTTCAAAAATAAACCTTTACTTTTTAAATTAGGAGTCTTCGATGACAAAGTTGAACCCGTTAGTCATGGCAAATACATTGTGCTCCACAAGTTTTGTACAGGTGTATGATGTATTTGTTTTTTTTACTTAATATAAATTGTTCTATAATAGATGTTTTTGTTATTTATTCATTTTTTTATTTTTCAATCATCTTTAGGACTCTTTGCCAACTGTGACATATCCTTCTACATCATCATCTACTATGCATATATATCCCAACCAGTTATCATTTACGGTATGACCACTTAGTGTTTAATTAGAATATATTGAATTTTTTTTAACTGTGTTCATTCTAATTTTATTTTTTGTATTTTGTTGTACATTCTTTTACGTAGGATCCATTACAACATTTCCAAGAAAGTTGATGTACAAACAAGTTTTGTGTCCAAGAGAATGGATTGGGAAGCAAATATTTTTTGGTTATATAATGTTTAAATTGTGGTGGATAGACATAGAACCATCTTTTTTTTTTTTGTATTCCTAACATAGGGTCCTCTTTTTTGTATATTGAACTATGACAGGTTTTATTCTAGATGAATGTATTCTCAATTAGAAATTTCCCCAAAGAATTGTGACAAATTTTATTTCAAGATGTATGGTCAATCATATAATCTTTTATGAATCGAATTGTGACAGGTTTTATTTTAGGTGAATGTATTCACAATTAGAAACTCTTATAAAAAGATCGTGACAAATTTTATTTCAGGTGAATGTATTCTCAATTAGAAACTCTTATAGAAAAAATTGTGACAGGTTTTATTTCAGGTGAACTCTTATAGAAAAAATTGTGACAGGTTTTATTTCAGATGAATTTATTCTCAATTAGAAACTTTTATAAAAAAAATTGTGACAGGTTTTATTTCAGGTGAATGTATTCTCAAGTTTCATTTTTGCAAAAAATTTCAAAATAAATAAAAAAAACCGCCAAAAAAAAAAAAAACATGTGCAAGCATATGTGTATGTGCAAGCATGGAGGTTTTTTTCATTTTTGCTGAAGGAGTTTGATCAATTTTAAAGGCAATAGGTGCATTTTCTATTTTGTTTCTCCCTAGAAAAATAAGCTCTATGTTATTATGATGTATTGTCTTCAAAATGTGGAAAATGTGTTTAGTCTATGTTCAGATAATTTGAAATAATTGAAATGAGTGTGTCCAAAAACACCATAATTCAAATAAGCATGATTAGTCTTAGGTCTACTTAGCTTCCTAGGTGAAGTTGGCTACAAGTTTTTGTGTTGGCCTGTTGCTATTTGTACTAAGCGCTCAGCGACTTACTCAATTTATAAATTCATCGGGGTAACCAGCTTTGTTCTGAAAGTAAATGTGAAATAAAAAGAACTTTACTCCACTCTTGAAGCGATCAACCAAAAAGATCTTCATTCTGATCAATAAATAACCAAAATTCCCATCAATAAATATTATTTCTAAAGGCATGCGTTTATACATTACAACAATAATGATCAACTCTATAATGAAAACTATGGGAAGGAGCTAACATCAAACAGAAATGGCTCGTGTGAATATAGCTATGAATTATAAATCAGTTCAGTGGATTCTGTTTCTCATGTCACTAGGTAAATTATCATAGTTTATCAAATGTTTCTCTAGGTTGATCTTAATACTATACTCTTTCCAATGTGCTCTATAAATGTCGAAATATCTGATAAAAAATGGTGAAGATATTTCAGTGCCTTCTTTGCTTTGCACACTTCTGTGACTGCTGACCTTTTATCTTCCATTTCTCATTCCCCCCTGGTTGATTCTTTTCTTCAATCTCTCGAACTTTGCTCTTCCTGAAAATGGTTTCCACATGAAAAGGAAAACAAAGCAAGATACATTACAAACTGAAATTAAAGTTTCATTTCATAGAGAGATTTTGGCAATCACAAAGGAATTAAATCAAATACAAACAAGGATAATCATAAAAATAAATGGGCTCTTCACATAATCAAGGACAAAGGAACAACTTCCTAAAATATAATCAAAATCATACAAATTTGGTCAAATGTAGCAATGGAAATGTGTAAGGTGCACAATAGATGACTCCAAATTAGCTTTTGCTTATATGGGGGCGAGTCAAGATGGAAGTTTTTGCTGGAAATAATTTCTAGAAATACAAATCATAAATAACAAGGTCATCTTTCTGGTGCCCAGCTTCCCCCTCTTGCCCCATATAATAGTATATGCTCTCTCAAGTTTTTATATTTTTGTTATGTATGATGACCATGCTTCACATCATAACTGTTTTCTTAACAAATTATGTTTGTCTAAACTCTGAAGTTCTTTTTTAAGTCCACTTGAAAATGACAACTGAGATAAGCATGCTCTTTCGGAATTTAAGACAACAATTAGATGAATTCATCTTAACCAACTATTCTATATAGGCAAAAGAACAAAATTTTATGAATGACAACAACACCACCACATTTTTTTTACCCTTCCAAAATAATCCCCCAATTCTGAAACTCTGCCATGCTTGCACATACACATATGCATATGTATACAAGGAAAAAAAAAAAAAAAAAACCCTCTCCAACCCAACAGTAACTTCAAAAGGAAAAATTTACCTAATTTCAACCGCAATAAAAGGAAAAAAAAGCACCATACCAATGTTATAAGCATAAAATTGCACCAAGTAAAACCCACACACATATATGCATATATGTACAAGAAAAACTCCAGCAACCCAACATAAGCTTCAAAAACCAAAATTTTCCCAATTCAAACCACAAAAAAAGAAATCAGAAAAACACTTCGTCAAATTTATAAGCATAATATTGCACCAAGTAAAACCCACATACACATGCATATACATACAAAAAAAAACTCTAGCAACCCAACATAAACTTCAAAAATCAAAATTTACCCAGTTCAAACCACAACAAAAGAAATCAGAAAAAACACAATATCAATCTTATAAGCATAATACAGCTATAGCAACCCAACAAAAACCCACTTGTGAAAAAGTAAAACAAATTTTGAAACTTTCAACACAATTGTCAACTTCTTCACAGCAAGTTCCAATTCAGTACTCAATTATCATTTCCAAACTCAATCCCATCACATTGTACATCTAAAGCCAATTTATCTAACAGTCAATCTAACTTAATCAAATCAATCAAACACCCCTAATTCAAAAACCAAACAAACCCCAGATCATATCAAAACCCAACACAGCATCTTTCATTAGAACAATACAAGATATGAACATGCACTCACCTTCCGTTCTCATCAAAAAGGAAATGCTCAAAATTTGAAACTTTCCGATGAAGCAAACAAAAAATCCAAACACCCAATTCGAAATCCAAATTGGGGAAAAGGGCAAATCATGAAAAAAAAACCTTTGGATTGTGGCTCACGACAGCTCTAGTTTGTTTCCAAGCTCCACGCACAGCTCCAGCGAACTTTGTGACGGTGGGCTTCAGTGTGTGGTGTGGTGGAGGTTTGGGCAAGCAAAGGACGGCACAATCCCAGAGGAGGAAGCAAAGGGCACAGCAAGAACTCTTTCTTCTTCGAAATTGTTCTGCTCTGGCGAGTGCTCCGGCGATCTATATGGCGGTGGTGGAGGTTTGGCGTGAAGGAAGAAAGGAAGCAGAGGAATGGCGTGAACTTGCAGAGGAAGCTGTGAGCGTGTGAGTGTGAAATGTTTTTTTTTTTTTTTTTTGAGCTTATATTGTTTCTTTAAGCTATGAGTGTGTGAACTCTGACGTGGTGTGGTCTCATTGGCTGGCGTAAAACACTGGTTTTACGCCAGCTCTAGACCTAATGTTTTCTCTTTTTTAATCTACCTAATTAACGGGACAAAGACAACAAGCACACTTGCACAATTTGGTCACACTCCACAGCACTGCTGCAACTGCACAGTGATAAGGCACACAGCACAAAGCTAAAAGGTTGATACTTGATAGAATGATAGGACTTAGCACTGCACATGCACAGTGCAATTGTTGTGTATATAAAATTTTATAACATAAGGGGATGCTTGTATTTGTAAACCATTTTAAGAAACTTTTTATGAAAAAATGAAAAAGTAATTAGTTGTTTTGACATTTTTTTCAATTCCTCATAAAATGGATAGTTAATGTATACCTTTAGGGCACACATTAACCAAACCCATTTAAAAAAGTGGAAAACAATTTCTGGCCCCACCCACACAGGCCAGTCTAGGGGTGTGCATGAGTCGGGTCGGGTCGGGTTAAGGAAATTTTTTGACCCAACCCACATGGTGGGTTAAAAAAAATTCAACCCATCTCATCACATAAGTCCAACCCAACTCACATAGGTTGGGTTGAACCCATGGGTTGGACAATTTTTTTATTACTATTATTATTAAATTTAGCAAAAAAATATATAAATATAAATATATAAAAAAACCCAAAGACTAATATCAATGTAACTCTTTAAAAGCAAACAACGCTAATTACTAAACAACAATAGTAATTTACTAGGATTTGTGTGAACTAATTGGCTTTTATATAGGATAGGAAGAGTTGATTATTTTAAAAAAAATTATTAATTATATAATATATTTTAAATATATATTAAATATATGGGTGGGTCGGGTCAGGTCGAATTTGGCGGGTTTGAAATTTTACGACCCAAATCCAACCAGACCCGCTATCAAAAAAAATTTTGTAACCTAACTAAATCCACCATGCCCAAAAAACTGACCCAACCCGGTGGGTTGGGTTGAGTTGAGTCGGTTTTGGCGGGTTGGTGGGTTGGCTACACACCCTTACGAGCCACACCCAATGTACACCCACTCAAATTTTTATATATATATATATATATATATATATTAAGAAACTTTTACTTTATCAATTATTATTAGTTATCACACCAATTAATAATTTAATGTATATTATATCAACTCATCTATATATATATATATATATATAATCTATATATCATATTATATATAATGAAAGTTGGGTTTAGACGCTGTAGTTGTGCCACGCGGCTTCACCAAATTGCAGAAATTTTATTAAATTTTTAAATTTTTAAAGAACTAAAAAGGAATAGTATATTATCAAGACTTTAATTCATTCTTATCATTAAATAAAATTGGATTAAATTTTTTTTTTTAGGATATATTTCTTAAATTAAGGGATAATATTTAACATACAAAAATTTAATTTAGATATTATTTATCATCTAATTAACATTATTTTTTTAGTTGTTAGGATATATTTCTTAAATTAGGAGATAATATTTAACATACAAAAATTTAATTTAGATAATATTTATCATCTAAATTTTCAAAATTTTAATATTATTAAATTAATATTATTTTATTAGAACATCAAGCTACAAAACTTGATTATTAAGGGATAAACACAATCCAAATTTTTCCAGAGGTGATTAATATAAATCTATCTCAAGAAATAGTATATATCTCCAATAATTTGATAATTTCTATCTATTCTAAAAAACAGTATATATCTCCATTAATTTAATAATTTCTACGTTGATAACATTTAATACCTAGAATTATCACCTGATGCAATTATACCATTTCCTTCACAAATTTTTTTACATTTTTAATTTTTAATTTTAACTTTTTACATCTTTTTAATATTTTTTTTATTTAACGGCTAAGATTAAAAGTTACTTTTTGTAACTTCCAATCTCCACCCTTCATTGCTATTGCATCAAGTGCAATACCCTAAGCATTTGATCTGAATACAACTTTGCACTGCACAAACACACCGCAGTTGTTGAGTATATAATATTTTATAATATTAAAAAGTGGAAAACAATTTAAGGGCCCACCCACACGGCTACAAACTCCCTAACCTACCCACACGGGCCACACCCAATGTTTACCCACTGAAATTAATATAAATATATATTTTTTTGATTTTACTCTATCAATTATTATTAGTTATTATATCAATTAATAATTTGATGTATATCATATCAACTCATTTGTATTATAATGATACTGATTTATTGAATCATATAATAAAAAAATAAAAAATAAATTTTAAACAAATTGTTTTAATAAATATTATTTAATTAATATTTAAATATAAAAAAAAAAAGTCTAACTTGAAATTTTCGCCCAAGCCCAAAGTTATTGGGCCGCCCTGTATGCAGCTTGACATTAGCCCACAAACACCATGATATAATCAACTCAAATATATGTTGGTAGTTCCATGCCTGCTTTCTGATATCACCACTAATCTTTTGCCACAAACTTTATAAGATATCACTATATTCCGCAAGAAAATAGTACTAATTAACCGATAGACCAGCAGGCAGACCATAATTATATAAAAGATGCAAACTAAAAACAAAAATGAAAACATCATGGTTGAATTAACGTTTCTAGTTTTGCTGAAAATAATATTGCCCATCAAATTTAAAAGAGAAATTGTGGGGCATCAAACAGTTCACTATTTCTTCTTTCAACGATTGACTTGGCCTATATAGTAATTTGCCTTCATTTAGAATCAAGATTGTGAGGCGCTCAAGACCAGGCCTTTCAGTGCTGGCATTTGATTTTCCAAAAGCTCCCTCTTGGTCAAAATTCTATCAGATGAACAGTCTTCTTCCTAACCAACACAGTCACAACAAAATAAACAAACGATTGATTTGAGATCAAAACCTAAAATAAATGTGACGATTTCTAAGTTTCCCAAAAAAGAATTGTTACAAGTGCATATATTCTCATAAAATAAACCTAGTTATCATGTCAGCCAACTTATTTTGCAAAAAATTTACTTATCGTGACCCCTATAGGCCCTAACAGAGGAGATAAATTTTAAAACACGACCAAGAAAATTTTAGAGTTTTGCTCAAGCTTGAACTTTTATGGGCCAGTTGTAAAAATGACATATTTGCCAAATAAAGAATCCGATGAGGGAAATGCACATTTACTCACATCACCAGTTGCAGCAGATATTAGTGCTAAAAGTGTCACTGTTGCAGTTTGGTAATCAGTTAAGATCTTGTAAGCTGAATCATCTAGTTTATCCTGAAAAATAGATACACAATTATGGAACATAAAATGTAGGGGGAGAGACATTTATAGAATAAATAGCACTGAGCACTTCAAGTAAGGCAATCGTATTATACCCATCAGTTAGACGTCAGTTAGGTTCAGTTCATTTAACCAACTTGGGCTCAGTGGGCAAAGTTCGATGCAGGTCTTACAGGATTCAAATTCTAACCTGATTTTCATTTTTGACATGTAATAAGTTATTCAAATTCTGCCAATGAGCTCTAGCTCAACTGGTACCTCCTCCCTTTATAAGTTCTAGTGGAGTGTAAGGTCAAGGATTCAAGACCCATTGGTTGCACGTGTAACTTACCAATCAGGAAAAAAATAATACTAATTCTACTTACATGAATACAAGTCTGACTCTGAATCCAACAGATTCCAAATAAGTAGTCCAAATCCAAATATTAAAATGATTAAATCCAGATCACCTACATGATGGTGACTCCTCACAGTTGTTAATTGAACCAAGTTCCAACATCACATACATGTTCAGCTCAAACAAAAATGTAGACCACTAAATCATTGGTCCCCCCTCCACCCCCCCTCCTTTCTCTTCCTTCTTCATTTGGTAGGTAAATACAATTCATGTGGGACAATTGAACCATTTAGTCCAAACCATTGGGATTATTGGCAATAAATATATGACCATGAGATGAAACAAAAGATTTCCCTAATAACATAAGAGGTATAACAAATAATAAGCTGACTGACCCAACAAGTTCTGTTTTGAATGTATCTGAATTCCATATACAAAGTAAATGTTACAAAGTTTGATACAGGAAGCTGGAGTACTGAGACCCAGACTAGAAGTAAGCATGCCAACTGAATCCACACAACCTTTAAGAATCAAAGGCCTATTATTTTCTGTATTTTAATCACCACCTTTTACAACCATAGATTAGCTCCCAAAAAAAAAAAAAAAAAACTCAACAAAGAAAAAAAATAGAAGATTTTATGAATTTATCTACAGTTTTGGTGTATAACATGTCTAGATTGGAGATTATCTAGAACTGAAAGCGCTAATCACATTCATTGTTGACTTATTCTTCTTCTTCTTTTTTTTGATGGGACATTTTATTGTTATCTTAATATAAGTATTTTGCATCTGTCTTTGCCATCATTCTATATGCAGTCCCTCCTTACTCCAGTTATTTCAGGATGTAGGAATTAGTTCATTTCAACCATCATAAGCAAAACCAAGCACTAAAATTTTTTACTACTGCCTTACAATAGACATTCCGCACTCCAGAAATACCATAAGTAAGCCAGCTGCCATCCACTGAGGTCATTCATGTCTGAATTAACAGATAAGGTGCCCACTAAAGGTGACTCTATCAGTGCATCTTTTTCTTCCTTTTACTTTAACAGAAAGGATAAAAGTCATGTCATAATACATGAAGTAAACCTGAATGAAGAGAAAGTTTCCCCTCCCTTTCACTAAATCCTAGGGAGCCCTGACAAGAGGTAAGCACTTGTTATCCAATCATTAATGATTAGCTTTTCAAAACATATTTGCACTGCCTTGATGTTATTTCTCTTGAAGGCTCCACAAGGTTAGTTATTATACACTCAAAATCTTGCAGCACATTGTTTGAAAAACATATTCTCTTGGGATAAATACAGATATACCTTCAATCGAGAAACAGCAACTGAAATGGCCCTTCCTGGGGCTTGAAGAGCTTTATGGTGAACCTATTCACACAAAAAATCACCTTATAACAAAGAACAATGAACACTTTTCAAGCATGTATAATACAACATATCAATATAAATTAACTGACCTGTATATACAGTAAGGAGACAACTTTTGCCAGAAGAGAAACTGGGTCAGTTTCAGCAGCAACTTGAGATGTCAAATCCTGAACACGGCATAATGATAAATAAATAAAAAGCACATGAGATATAAGATCTTGAGACCATCGATCCATTCTAACTTCGTACCAACCAATTCATTTATTAATGCCCAACCAGACAATGTTAACACAATTTGCTGCTGTCTCAAACATTATTTGCTAGATTTTAAGGGAAAAAAATAAACAAAAGGAAAAGTCACACACATACACACGAGAACTTTTTTTTTGGGGGGGTGGGGGAGGGGATGTGCAGGGTATGCTTTAGCTGATTGTTCCCTAATATTCTCAATGTTATAAACATAGTTCTAAGTCTTTTATATTCACAACATGAGCAAGCTGAAGTTGTCGTGAATTTACTGTTGGGTCAATTGTCATCAACTTTCAAATCAGGAAAAGAACACCATGATTGAAGCGGCAGAGAGAATACAAGATGATATTGATTAGATTGCAAACCAACCCATTTATTAACAAAATGATTTTGAAATTTACTTAGAAAACTGAAAGAAGGATCACCTTGCGATATGAATGCAGAAGTGTTCTCTCCAATTTCTTGTCAAGCTTCTTCAAGAGTAACCCACTGGAACAATGAAGCTCAAAATGAAAACGGTATATTTCATGTCAGCATACATACTTCATATCTCAAATGGAAACCATAATCACACTAATATAAGAAACAAATAATTACCTCTCTTCCACTATCTCTCTAAACGCATCCATGAATGTTTCTACCCGCTGTCACATCAAATATTCAAATCTTAACGTCATTGCTGTATATTCATAACAAATATACAAAGTAATACACAAAAGAACATATCAAAATTATCAACTGTTAAGGAATTGCAATCAAACAAACCAGAGTTCCTCTAAAAACAAAACCTCTCTAAATTTTCAAGTATTTTGTTCTTTGAAGTACAAAGAAGAATATGATAATTACAACAGGAAGGGGGAGATTTGAACCCTAAACGTCTCCGCTGGAAACACCCAGAGGTCCCAATTGAGCTATAAGGCCCGTGGCAAAAAATACAAAAAAGAGTACAAAGTCAAGTAGTCTACTTCACAATATACATACTATGACTAGGCAGTGCAAGTAATAACTTTACTCTGGTAGAAAAGGAAAAAATAATATTAAAAAAAAAAAAAAGCAACATGCTTTTCATAACCTTTTTAATTATACATAATTATTATTATTTTTTTTTGTAAGTAAGAAAGATGTATATTCAAAAAACTAATTTATGCAAAGAAGCACAAAGCATATCAAAGATTACAAAAAATAAATAAATAAATAAATAAATAAATAGCAAAGCAAAATCAGAGGGGAAAAAAAAAAAAAAAAAAACTAAATACAAAGAAAAAGAGAGCTAAGGAACAAAGGGAGAGATTCACTGAGTCCCCAAGCCCTAGGCCAATCAAAAAGAGAACTAGAAAAAAGAGCAAGCAACAGGTCATCAGATCTAAGTCCTCAAAAGTTCACCGATTGCGTTCCCTCCAAATGCACCACATCAAACACAACAGAGCTAAATTCCAAATGTTAGATGAATGCTTCCCCAACCAATTCCACCAACCAAAAAGGAAATCTGTAACCGATCTTGAGAGAACCCACGAAACCCCAAAAGTGTTAAATATAAAACTCCACAAATGATGAGCCTTCCCACGATGTAACAACAAATGATCCACTATCTCCCCACAACGACACATGATGTGCCAATCAACAAAATAAAAACCTCTACCCCGCAAATTATCACCTGTGAAAATCCTATCTCATGCGACTGTCCAAACAAAGAAAGAGACACACTGGGGTGCCTTAACCTTCCAAATACCTTTCCAGGGAAAATCAATGGAAGAAGAACTACGCAACTGATCATAAAAACGAGCGGATATTAAAATCTCCATTCTTTGTCAACTTCCATCTCATACGATCACAATCATCCGTTGAAGGTAAATTGGCCGCCAAGAACCAAACAGAATCATTCACCAACTCCGCCTCCCAATCATTAGGACCCTGATTAAAATGAAGATTTCAATCTCTCCTATCCCCCCACTCCTTGCCTTATCAGAGAAGAGTCAACAAAGGCCTCTCTATTAGTAGTAATATTGTATAAGACCAAAAAAGCCAAACAAAGAGGAAGATCCCCACACCACCGATCTATCCAAAATTTCACTCTACTCCCCACCCCAATCTTAAACTGGATGTTTTTGCTAAAAGCTTCCCAACCCATCCGGATACTTCTCCACAAGCCACACCCATGAACACCTCTTCCCAACTTGGAAGTCCCCCCGCCCCCCCCCCCCCCATTCGACCCCAATTCTTCCCCAAATTTAGAAGCTACAACCCTCCTCCAAAGTCAAGTCTTCTCAACCCCGAAACGCCAAAGCCATTTTCCTAGTAAGGCTTTATTGAAGGTGGTCAGTTTCCTAATTCCTAAACCACCATTGACAATAGGCATACACACCTTGTCCCATCCCAAAAAATGTGTCTTGGAATCACTCCATAAGAAATCCCTTAACAACTTCTTAATTTTGTTAGCCACATGAGTAGGAATGGTGAAAAGAGATAAAAAAAATAAGTAGAGAGGCTAGATAATGTACTCTTAAGCAAAGTCAATCTACCACCTTTCGACAAATACAGCTTCTTCCACCCGACTAAGTTCCTTTCAATATTTTCCAAAATAGGATTCCAAATAGAGGGAAACTTATGAGACACCCCTAATGGCATACCAAGATAAGTCATTGACAAAGACCCAACCCTACAATCCAAAATCTCTGCCAAAGCATGCATATTTTGTACCTCCCCTATAGGAACCATTTCACTCTTAGACACATTAACCTTCAAGCCTATCACGGCTTGAAAACAAAGTGATAACAAACAAACATGAAGGAGTTGCTGCACATCTGCATCACAAAAAAGAATAGTATCATCCGCAAACAGCAAGTGTGAGACACATTGCCCTCCACTCCTCCTACCATCAGCCCTAAAACCACGAAGTAAACCTGCCCCCTCCATTCTCTTCAACATCCTACTAAACACCTCCATCTTAACCAAAAATAACATGAGAGATAGCGGATCCCCTTGTCTCAAACCCCTTGAACTACCAAAAAAATTAGATGGAGACCCATTAACCAACACAGAAAATTGAACTGTGGAGGTACAGGTACGAATCCATCTACACCATTTCTCCCCAAATCTCATTCTCTTCAACAAATATAACAGAGCCTCCCAATTCACATGGTCATATTCTTTCTCAATATCAAGCTTACAAATCACCCCGAAATCTTACTCTTCACCAAATTGTCAACACACTCATTGCCTATAAGAACAGAATCAAGGATTTGTCTGTCTCTCACAAAACTATTATGTAATTTAGACATCAACTGATCTAACATTACTTTCAACCGATTTGCCAAAACTTTAGCCAAAATCTTATAAATACTCCCCACCAAGCTAAATTAGAGGCATCATTCTTCTTAGGGATTAAGGCAATAAAAGTAGCATTGAGAGATTTTTTAAACTTACAGTGTTGAAAGAACTCTTCAAATACCACCAGGACATCTCTTTCCACAACTCTCCAACAATGATGTAAAAAGGCCACAGAGAAGCCATCCGGACCTAGAGCCTTATCCCCTACCAATTTCCAAACAACTGATAGAATCTCCTCCTTCTCAAACCTCCTTTCCAGCCAACCCATCTCCAACCCCCCAATTTGATCAAATTCCAAACCTTTCACAAAAGGCCTCCACTCCTCTGTCTCTTGATACAAAGTTTTGTAAAATTGAACAACCTGAGCAGCCACTTCTGCTCCCTCCTCATAAATCACCCCATCCACTTCCAAAAGACTCAGATGGTTATACCTTCTACGGGAGTTAGCCATCTTGTGAAAGAACTTAGTATTTTTATCACCCTCCTTTATACACAACATCATCAATTTTTGTCCCCTTGAGATCTCCTCCAGAGTAAGGAGATGCTCCGCTTGAGACCTCACCGTATTTCTCTCAAGGGTCTCTGCCTTAAAGAGTCCAAGATCCCCTTCCTTGGCATCTAATGAATCTAAAACTACCAATAATTCTTTCCTCTAACGACCAACATTGCCAAATTCTCTACGGTTCCACTGAATAATTTCTTCTTTTAAAGCCTTCAACTTTTTAGCAAACACATTACTAGGTGTACCCGAGAAAGAATGGCGATTCCACCACAAGGAAACTCTATCAACAAAACCATCCATCTTCAACCACATGTTCTCAAACCGAAAACGACTCTTCCCCCTTGCCATACCCCCTGCCTCTAAAAGAATTGGGAAATGGTCTGAAACAGGTCGCGATAAAATCCACTGGATCACATTCAAAAAATGTTCCTCCCAATCATGTGAAACTAGGGCTCTATCTATCCTAGACATGGAAGGTTGATCAGTGTCACTAGGCCAAGTATATCTCCCTCCCTCTAAAGGCAAATCAACCAAGTGAAGATCCTCAATGAACTCTGAAAATTTTTCCATAGCCAGAGTAAGACGAGAACCACCTCTCCGTTTACTCAGGAAACGAACAATGTTGAAATCCCCAATGCAACACCAAGGAATATTCCAATATTGCTGAATACCAACCAATTCATCCCACGTCTCCTTACACTGTTATCGTTTGGGCCATAAGCCCCTATGCATGCCCAAATAAAACCATCCTCCACACCTTGCCACTTAACTAACACCGAGAATGTACCCACCAAAACTTCCGACTTTACTAAAACTCTCCAATCCCACAAAATCAATACTCCACCAGCCGTTTAATCAGCATCCAAACCAATCCACACACGGACAGCTCCATAAACTGCTAATTATCTGTCTATCCATACCGGCAAGCTTTGTTTCCTGAAAGCAAACTACATCACACTTTCACTCACGTAACAAACTTCTCACTACCAGACATTTCTAGGAGTCGTTCAATCCTCTAACATTCCAAGAAATGACTTTCAACTTCATAAAGACTGTTGCAACCCCAATACTATTTCTACTACACCACCAAACTACCTCCCATCATGATTAACCAGGGAAATTAAATTCCTCAACTCTCTCGGTCCTTTACCTATAGAAGTAGCTACTTTTCGGGTAATAGATGCTTTCTTCTGCAACAAGTTGTCTTTCTCCATCTCCCTTTCCAACCTTTGAAGATAAGCAATACGTAACTTCTCATGGCAACTTAAAGGGAGCCCAACCAATTTACAAAACCCTGGGATTCTGCGCTTCAACCATTTTGAAATATCTAGTGTGCTACCAAGACCCACTACCTTAGTATCATTGTGCACTTCCGCTAACAAAGCCAACCCCGAAGGAACGATTGTAAGTAGGGGATCACAATCTGAAAAACTCTCCTCCTCACCCAAACCCAACTCTGAGACAGCCACTTCCTCCTCCATTGAAACACACATCCCAGATAGGCCACAATCTTTCATCGATGGAATCAACACCAGATTGGGCTGATCGAACTCAAAACCATCTATCGGCTTTGTAATTTTGTCATTTACCCCCTGTATCAAACTCATGCAGCTCTTGTTTCCAGCTTCAACCCCACCATTGACTCCCAAGTGCACAAACCCAGCATGCAAAAGTTTTCGAAGGAGATCAGCCAAGAAAAGACCCTTAGAGATATGCAAAATTTCCTTTTCAAGCGATCTCGGATCCACTGCAGACCCATCGGAAGTTGAGCCCATCAGATAATCTACAATTTACTTCTGTCGGATCCTCCCTCTGTTGAGCCAGCACCTCTGCCGTGGCCATCGAGTGAACTGGTGAAGCTGGGGAGATCGCTGTTGTTGCCGAGGAGAAGGCCAGTGGGATTGGGCTGCCCTTAGAAGAGTTCTCACCCACTTCATAAGTACTCGGGCCCGAGAAGCATGGATTGGATGGCTGGGTACTGCCCAAATAGGGATGGGTTGGGCCTGGGATCAACAGGTTAGGCATCTGAATAAAGCCCAAGGGCTGGGTCACTGTGGATTTTGGGCCTAAGCCCACATTGGGCTTAATATTATTTATTTTTCTGACTCACTTGTGGAACCCATTTGAAACACTTAGGTCCACCTTTATTAAAATCCCATGAAACCCTCCTCTTTTCATTCTCACCCACAGTCAAACCCTTACCTGTCCAACATGCATTCCTAAAATGACTCCCAATACCATAATCAGATTCTTTTGAATTCGAATTGAACCTTAATGGAGATCTTTTTTTATTCCCACCGGTAATGTCTCTCCTAAATTAATATCAACATTAATACTCCGAGATTTCACTGATCCCCCACCTGCTGCTATTGGGCATGGCTTGTCCATCGGAACACCACTCACCGCCACCTTTGCCTGTTCTGAATCTGGCACCACCATTCTCTCCTCCCCCAACCGTGTCTTCCCCTTGTCTGAAATACTCAATTTCTCCGGATGCTTTCTATCCTTAACTTGTATGTGACAGCCTTGCACCGTTTCAGCAAAAGATCTAGAGATTTGAATCTCTGAATTGCACCTGTGTGGCTGAGCAACAAATTTCGGGGAACCTGAATTACCAACAGCATATTGGTTCAGATCCAGCATCTTTCTTAATTCAAGTCCAAAAGTCCTCCAACCATTTTTTGCTCTGCCTTCAGGGATAAGGATTGACCTTCAAAAACCACCAACTTTAAGTTCAGTTACTAATAAAAAATGGCCAAAAGAGTTGGCGCTTTGTTGGAGAGGGTAAGCAACATCACCATCCCTGAATGTGAAGAACTGCTTGGAATCAATCCCAATGATAATGTGTTCAATATTCTTCATGAGCCATTGTGCAGCGCTCTTACCCATAAAAACTGATTTCATAAAAAATTTGCCCCCGCTCAAAAATCCGCAACGAAAAATAACGTCCCCCTTCTTCTATTACCAATTGAAAAAAATTGGCTTCAATGAAAAAACTATGGGAACCACCCATAGCTGATCGTAATAGAAGAAAAGAACAAAATATCTGGCTAATCTGAGGTTGCTAGGGCCTCCTTGGGAGAGGGGAGCTCTTAGTGGCACCGTCAACAAGAATTTGGTTCTTTGTACAAACTTATGAGGAGCTTTTGCTCATAAAGTACATGAGAAGAATAATGAACAGCCACAAAAGATGTAAAACAAAAAAAAATTGAAATAGTCTGATGCTTACCTAGTGACATAAATGAACATAGAAGGGGCAAAAAATTTATAACACCAGAGAATTTTGAAGAAATGAAAACATAACTTGATACACTCGTTTTGATATATATATATACACACACACACACACACACACACATATATGGGACCAATATAGATTTATGGTAGAAAACAAAATACATGTTGAAAAAGGGAATGTAACTGTCTAAAGTAAAATTAAATTCAAAATAAATACCAAACCTTTATTTGTATGATAATAAATTCCAAGAATGAAGACAATATATTCTGAAAAACAAGAACAGACCTTTCCTTCCAAAGCATCAACTACCGCAAGAGCCTTATTCGACAGAGATCCTGGAAAACTCTTTGCCTACAAAAGCAAAAAGGAGTATATTAAAGATTTGGCAGCCATATAGGTATTCTTCCTGAATGAAGAACTGGAACAAAGATCCACGTTATAAAATAACTTAAAATACTGATTATTCATTATAGGCACTATTCATCCGGTAGTGGATTACTCGTACAATTGCAGTTCTTTCTCCAGGACTAAGTGAAACAGATTCTGAATTCTGGGCTTCCTCAACTTCGATTCCATTCTTCAATTTGTTGTGGATGTCCTACATTGTAAAAAAACATCATATTAAATCAACTGTCAAATTCATTTATTGTGGTCTACTAGACCATAACAAAGGAAAACTATAAACCAACAGTAAACAATCAACAAGTGCTACCAAGTTATGTAAGAGCGTATCCAAAATGGAAGCAGCTGCTGTTCTTAATAAATGCCGGTGCAAAATAACCTGCAAATTATAGTTTAGTCCTCTCATACCAATTTCATCACCAAAGGTAACATTTTAAAAATCTTCATCATTAAGGAAACTTACTGAAGTTGATTGATCATCTTCAAACAAATCTAAAGCCCTTTCGTACAGCTGCATGTTTAAGAAAGACTGCCAGAAAAAATAAATATCATAAGACAGTTGGCATTGGGAAGTATACAAAATTCCCAAGTTTAAATAACATGTTAAACACATCTGACATATCCAAGAGGTCATGTAAAAAATAAAAAATAAAAACTTAAAAAGTAGCTCTATTTTTTGATAAGCAACACATAGCCCCCAAAAAAAAAATGAAAAAAAACTTAGACAGCAGACACAGAATTTACTTATACATAAATTATAATTGCACTAACCTCATCAAGTTTCCTTTGTAAATTATCAAGCAAGTGTTTTATTCTATCTGCATTTTCTGTAAATACTGCCTTCCTTCTGGCCTTCAATGAATTGATTAGCATAGGTCTCAAATGGTTTGCTAAAGGTCTAAGGATTGTTTCGGGATCATCTACACCTACCAAGTTAGAGAGCTGCATCTGTCAAAATTAATATGAAATGGATGCCAAATTATCTCAATAATTTGAATTAACAGAACTAAAGTCAGAATCAACAGACCTTGTTCTTCAAAATCAGGAACTAGCATCAGAATCTTCTGCATGACCCATTCTTCAGAAGGAATGCTAAGATTGTCCTCTTTTGCTCTAACTGATTCTTTCTTAGCACCTGTTTTTGAGTCTGACACTTGTAAGGAAGACGTATCCTTGCCTTTCCTCTGGTTTTTCTTGGATTTTGTTGGGACATACTCCTGGTTATCAGAAACACTTTCAGGTGCACCCGCATTCCCAGAAGATTTTCCCTTTCTCTTTTTTGGTCCTTTCTCAATAACCTGTTTACTATTACCAGTCTCACTACCAGTGTCAAATGACTCAATTGACCTGTTTGAATCATGTCCAACTTTAGCTGCGTTGACAAATTTTGAATCATCAGACAGTATAATACCAGAAGACCGTGAAACACTAAAGTGTTCCAACTCTTTCTCCATTCGATCATACACAACCTAAACAACAAAGATACAAAATTGCAATATCAGAATTTCATGAGAGAGAAACTAATATCAATAAATGTAAACATTCTTCAACAATTACTAAATATCCTAGGTTCTTGTCTTTCAAAATTTAAAAGCACAAAGAGAGAAGAAATCTGTTTGAAGTTATTTATCAATCAAATGGATTGAGCTACAGGGTTTTATTTAAGAATACAGCTGATGAGGCAAGAAATTGGATCATCTTTTTCATGCCAAAATCTTAGCTAACATATAAATTTACAACAAAACAGGGATGCAGATTACTGAAAAAAAATTTTGGCTTCTTATTTCTTGCTTTATTACAAATGATAGCAGCTGAGATAACAATATCATTCATCTAGAATGCTATGTTAACTGAAGCTACTTAACCAACTAGCCATCTTTGATGTTTACACACTGCTAAACTTTTTCAAAAGCATAAATACACACATATATAATTGAAATGAGGTTCATAACATAACAACTCAGTGACTATATTTCAAGGGCCATACCTTGACAAAGCCATTGCTAAATACATAAGATTCCCCAAAAATGAGTGCTTTATTAGACTGCCAGGAAACAAGAAACAGATGGTATTATGAGTCAATAAAGCAAATGTGAAATCAATAAGCTTTCATGCTGCTATCAGAAAGTCACCTTGAGAGCCAGTTGAACAGATGGGCAGAGGGACATAATTTTAAAAGCATCCTGGGGTCCAAATGATGCAGGTAATACAGAAAGAGAATCAATCCTGTATAGGTCCATCAATCATACCAGTCAAGAAAGAAGCAAATATTGTCTTAACATAATAAACTCAATTGAAAAGTGTCTCAAAATATATTTACAAGGAAGTGTCTCACTGAGTTTATCTAACAATTTCATGTAACTTATTTAATTCCAGAAATAAATAAGCAAACTAAGAAAAATCTCATCTTTGTATGATGAATAAATAAGTGATAGCTTGGAACACCATGCTGCCCAATGCAGTGATATACGCTAGCATCCTTGGCCAATAAGGGTAGTGTACGTGTCAGTGTTTGAATAAATTTACTAATTGCCTAAAATTAGAACTGTAAACGAGCTGAGTCAATCCTAGCAATAAAAGTTAAAAATTTTTATTAAATTTTATTTTGAATAAGAGTCGAGCTTGAGCTCATCACAATACTAGATTACAATTACCTGGGAAGCACATACACGGAAAAATTGCCAACGTACTGGTGTCGGACACGTATCCAACACGGACACAAGCGTGTCAAGTATGCACTCAGTAAGAAAAAAATCATTTTTTAATTCAGTTCTTCTTTCTTTTTTTCTTTTTTTGATAGGTAAAAAAGATGTATATTAAAAAAACTGCTCTATGCAGAAAAAGCATAAAGCAAACTGTTCTATTTTGATGTTAAATGTTGTTTATTTGAACTCTTTTTATGGGTGTCTAGTTTATTTGAATTCTTTTGTTCATACTTTAGACAATATTTTATTGTCTTTAAATTAATTTTAGATATATATCCAAACTTTTTATTGTTGTTATATACTTTTTAAATCCAAAATAAACATAACTTATTCGAAATATAAAATACATATACCTAAAAATAAATATTGACTAATTAATTAATTTTCATATCCTTGACGTATCGTATCCTAGTTTTTCAAGAAATGTTGTGTCACTGTACTACATATCGTGTCCATATACCGTGCTACATAGACAATTACATGTTCAAGCTTGGTTCATTTTCTTGTTGAACAAGATCAAGCTTGTTCACAAGGAGCTACTTGGTTAACTTATTCTTTATATATATATATATATATATAATAAACACACTGACTAAAATTTTTTAATCCTTCACAAATCTATGCAAATAATTAATGACTAAATCATAAATGAAATTACATTATTTGAGATAATATGATTTTGATTATGAACTTATGAAAATTAGATTTTCCAACCGTCTTGTTAAAAATTATATATATATATATATATATGTATATATATATATATATATATATCTTTTACAATAAATGGACTATTTAAGTTGTCAATAAATTAAATGTTAAAAAAATAGTCATAAATTACAAAAAGGAATCGTGTGTATTTTTTGTTGATAATTTGATATCTTTTGAACTTATTAACAAAGTCACACAATCCAATCTTACGTCTATATAAGCATATTTTTATACATGTATACATAAATACATCTAATATTACATCTACTTAAATCAAGCATCATACTCACAAGCTTGTTCATGAACACATTATTATGTTTGAGCTTGGCTTGTTTAATAGTCAAGCCTAAACTTAGGCTTGAGCTTGGCTCATTTGCTAAATTAATGAACATAAACTAGTTTTTTTTTTTAGCCAAGCACAAGCTATTCATAATAGCTTGAATTATTTATAGCCCTAATTAAAAAGCTAACAATGGAAACAGGGAGGAAAAGAATAAGGATTGAAAGTTAACATCTAAGTCATGCCCTTACCAACTACCACGCTCAAGAGCATCCTCAGTGGCAGCATCCAGCATCTCAATCATTGAGGGGTGAACAAACACAGAGACTAAAGGCATACCTTCAGGATATCTGGACTAAATTGGAGTGCATAGCCATGGTTTGATTAGATAAAAACCAGAGAAGAATAAAAAACAAAATATTTACTTCACAGAAATCCTATGACCTCCACAAACATAGAATTGGAATGAAATCCACAAAATACCTGCAAGAACTGAACGGGCTGGGAAATTCCAAGTTTATGCAGATTTTCATAGCTGATAAAAGAATTCTGCAGTGATAAGGGAGAAACAAAGAATAGAAAATTGAAAAATTTTCAGAAATTCTCTGAAAAATGAAACAAAGCTTAAGTGAATTTAAAATATTCCAAACCCAGATGGAATTCAGTCACTTAAAAAAGTGGAACCCTAGCTTTGAAGTAATTAGTAATATATATGAACATAGAATTTCACAAAATCACATAATATTGTGACATTGAATTTGTGCTCAGCTTAGGTTAGCGATCACTCTAATACAACATAGATTACACATGTAAGGGGGTTAAAATCGACCTGGCCACAATTTAGGTTGCAACAAGGGAAAAGGTTTATGAAAAATTATGAGACTTTAAATAAGAAAAAAAAAATAAAAAAAAATAAAAAAAAAAGGATTTGAACATGCATTTTGATATACAAATCGCTTAGGGACACACAATACATTAAATATCTGAAGTAGTAAATTACAGATAGGTGAAAGAAGAGGACTCCATACCTGTGAAAAGAAAGAATCTACACATTCCTTTTGAGCAATGGCAAAGACCTGTTGCACAAGTCTACATAATGTGAAACCACAACTGTTTAAATTTTTACAACAGCTAAAAAGGGCTTTGAGTATTGAAAGAGAGGGGGGGGGGGGGGGGGGGGGAGAACTTTAAGGACACCACATACATGTCACCCCCACTTCTCTTTGAAAAGTCTCTATCTCTATTTCTCAAGGGGAGACAGAGAGAGAGTGCACAATCAAAATAATAAGCACAAATTTGCTTGCATATACATAAGGGGGTAAACCTTAAATCAGCATCATGACTGCCAGTCGCTAGTGATATCAAATATAATTTTTTTAGGGGGGGTGTTGGGGGTGGAGGGGGATTAGTTTTGTCCCCATCTCAAATAGAGAGAATATTCGAACTAGTGACTTTGCTTCATGAGGTGCAGTCCCTAGTCACGCAGATAAGAATTAAGAATAATATATGGAAAATTAATGGGAATTTGAAATGCAGTTTAAACAAAGAGATACTTCTAGTTACACTCCAATAGCAAATGCACACAATGGCAGATTTCATATTTCTATAATGGTTTTGAGCATAACCAGAATTAGATAGAACTTAGTTCTTAGATCCTTGTATTTTTGGACAAATGTTGTAAGCACAAATGTTGTAAGCACTGTCCATTAGATTCTTTCTCAGATTGTAACATCTAGGAGAAGTCATTGTATACCCTATTCTCCACTTAATTCTCCTAGTTTATTTTAAGAGATATTTATTGCTAATCCACAGAAAAATATTAAATAAAAAAAAAAATATATATATATATATATATTTATGTGACTTTGTAAGAACACAGTTGATAACTGCTCCCCCCCCCCCCCCCCCCCCCCCTTTTCCCCCCTCTCCTCCTCTAATTTAGGTAACATGGGAGGATTTTGGAGGCCCAAATTGAATAAGAAACGTCAAATAGTCTACCAGAAATAGTTTTAATAGCTATCAAAACTCAGCATTCCCAAAAGATAAATCTAAACAAACCTTTCCAGATAAAATATCTAGATTATCTTACGTACATTAGGTGTCCAATGAACCCCTGCACGTAGTGATCCCAAAACCTCGCCTTCCTTCACAATCCCATTAAATAGGGATTGGAAAAATGAACCGTCAATGGCCACACCACTGGCTCCATCCATTTCATGCAGTTGTTGTTGCAGTGAGCTCCACAATGAAGACAAATTAGTTGGGACTGTAATACCCCTTGCAGAGCCACGAACCATGGCACTAACACGAGCAACATATGCAGGTGTATACAATTGCCCACCTTCAAGCCTACCTTTCACCTAAAATCCAAATACATGTTCAATCCAAAATAATTATTTTTTTCTTTCTTTCATTACGCATTCTAAAATCACATGAAATTTAGCAAAAACAAGTTTACCAAAGTCCCCAGGCGCGGCTCTAACACAGAGGTGACCATTTCCGAACCAACATTTAACTGTGTGGCAATCTCTGCCAAAGCAATTTGACTACATTCTTGAAGCCTATCGTTGATTTCTTCAGCCATAGAGTCCCAATAAGATTGTGATATTATCTCTCCTTGAAATAACATAAGCCCCGGATCATCAGAAACAACATGTTGAGCTTGACTCTCAACGTAATACAAATCGACACCCGTAGTGTCAGCAAGATCAATCAGAGAAACACGCCCTAATTTCTTGATCTCCACCACCATTTCATGCCTCAGTTGCTCCTATTTGTACCATACCATACTATCATCAAATTTCAACAAAAGAAATCACATGCACATAAATATTAACAACCCTCATACTCATACACTATCAGAGAGGAATTCAAAGTTTCAAACCCTAATGCTCTGTTTGGTAACTGAGAATATGTAAGAAACAAAATAATAACAATCAAATATCGAATGAATTCGTATCCATTATCAGACTACAGCTATTAAATGAACCGGTTTCACAGCCTAAAATTAATTGATTATAGGTTTTCCTCTGTTGCATAGAGCCATATGTATATATGTATATCATAAAACAAACAAACGAGTTGTTTTATTTTCATTTCTGTAATTTTCTCGGGAAACAAACAGAAGGTAAGAGAAAACTGAGAGAGAGAGGTACAGGAGTGATGTATTCTTTGCCAGAGACGGTGTGGAGAAGATCGAAATCGATGATGTGGAGCTCCTGAAGTTTTTGGACCAATTCGACGACGTTTCGCTCCGATAATCGAATGCTCGATTTCGCCTGCTGTGCGCTCTCGAACTGTCTCTGCAATTCCAGCAATTCGTCATCCATTTTTTTTTTTTTGGTTGCTATGATCACTCTCACCCCGCGATCACACAGACTTGAGAGAGAGATTTATTTAATTATGATTATTGTTTTTCCTTATATAACGGTGTGGACGTTTCGACCCAGATAAGAGAGTGAGGGAAATCTAATGGGCTTCGTTGTTATGTTTTGGGTTTGGTTTCAAAAATTAGCCTAGCCCAATAACTTCTACCAGATTTTTTTTTTCCTTGAACTCTGTAGGTGTTTTTATGTTGATGGGCCAAGGCCCGTTCTGCTGGGCTGAGGCCTGCTCTGCTGTGGGTCGGAGAGTTGGGCTTGGCCCACTATTCTAGCAGGACCTTGCTAAAGGGCCAGTTTTTGCACGAGCTCTGCATCCAAAATAAAAACTTAACAAACATATGCATAATAGCCTGCAAATGTTAGTACACGCTTATAGATTCAAGGCAAATATCTTATAGCAGGAAGATTAGTTACAACAGGAAGGTTAGTTAGGGAAGCAATTAACATAACCAATAGAGCATAATGCAAAATAATACAGCAGAATGTAAAATAACAAGTTCTTCTGTAAGAAGTGAATCAAAGAGAGTCTAAACCCCAACTTGGATAACCTTGCTATTGGGTAAGCTGTCAAAGTTATGTATTTTGGGGAATAGGCCTAGATGGCTACTTGTTGCCTCGTTGGGATTTCAAAGAGTGGGTTTGTTGTAAGAGAGAGGAAAAAGATGGTCTATTGATGCATTCCTTTTCTGCCGTGTTCGCTCTCTTTTCTTTCACTTCTCTCTTTCTCTTTTCTCTGTTATTTCTCTTTCAACTCTCTCTATTTCTTGCCTTAGTCGCTATCCCCCTTCCATTTATAGCTACTGTTCCTATTATACTGGATTAAGCCTATGCAATTTCTCTATTTTACCCCTATTGCTCACCAACCATTTTTGTCTACTGTGAGCACCCTTCAGAGTTGCCCACTAGCCCATTGGTCGCTCGGGCTCCACTATACCTGGGCATGCCCAGTGCTTTCTCTCTCTTCCACTACTTATTTCATGACTAATCCTTATTTGTTTGGTTATGCCATGGGTTCATCTCTTTCATTTCGACAGGTAAAGCTTTGGGTTTCTCTCTACCTATCTTTATGGCATGCATCAAGTGGTCCCAGCCATTTATTACCTATTTTGGGCAAAGATACCTTCCCAGCAAAGCACCTCCCAAATGAGGCATTAGCTGGATACCAGAAATAGACCTCCTCCCACAACCAAACCACACCCTCTGCAAATCCGTTAACCATGGGCCCACCTTTCTTGCATTGGCTGGGTACAGATTGGTGGTGCTTCGGCCAAAATGTGGTTATCCCATTATTTCCTATTTTGTCTTCTTTCTTTCTCACGCCATTCCTGCCACTGATGTATGACTTTGTCTTATTCTGCGCCCTACATTTTTTCTGCACATGTTTATCTTTTATGGGAGATGGCATGGGCTTATTGGGCTTGCCCCACTTTTGTCTCTTCTTGGGCCCGTGAGTTTTTCTTCTGCTACTTTCTACCAGGTTGGCCCATTGGGCCTTATTTCTTTTTCTTCTTTTCTTTAGGCCTTTTCAACCCTTTATTTCTGCCATTACTTACTAATCTCTTATTATATTCCTTTTTCACTTGTTATTAGGCTTTTCTGCTATTGGACAATTTTTTTAATCAAAAATGGGCATCAACAAACTCTAAAATATTCAATCATATGGTTTATTTACAAGAATCTATAATATTTTCACATCAAATCCTAAGTATAAAATTGCTATTAGTTCTAATTTAAATTCATCATTGAAATTACTTTTTTGCCTACCATTAACATCTAGTAACAAAATTTTTTTTTTTTTGAGAAGAAATATCCCATAACAACCTATTACTTAAGATTTGTAATGAAAATACTGTAGATATAACATTTCTCATTTTATTAAAATGACTTATTGGCAATACTCTTGTGCATAGTTACAACTTTCAAGGTTAGATAATCAAATCTGATCGGAAAATTTAAGATGCAACCTAATGAATTGTACCTTAAATTTTTTTTTTAAATCCCTTTTATCTTTTTTCACCAACGGTGTCGATATCTTTTTTTTTTTTTTTCCACTTCAAATCACCAGTGCGTGTTTTTGTATGTTTTTCTTCTTGGGTTTGCTTAAAGCAGGTAATAATGGAAGAAAATAAGGAAGTAAAACTGAATATAAGCTTGCCATAAGCTAAAAAAAGAATAAATCAAGCATCGGGGTTGGATTGAATAATATTTTTATATAGTTTTAATATCCATATTATTTGGATATTGGATAATGTGTCTTCTTGAGAGAAGTTACCTTTGAATAAAGAAAAGGCAATGATCCAAGAAGATTGAGTAAAACTATAAATCGAAACTACATTGGGAATTGTGTTTTGCCTTTATCTAATTGTCTATCTTAGGCCTCTTGATATAGAAAAAGTATCTATAAGATCTTTCTCTCACAATATGTGACATCTACATTTGTGAGATTCACTCGTGTTACAAGAGAGATGTCTCATAAGGGTATGTGTGTCAAATCCACTATTCATGACAGGATTTTCGTGTAATTTCGAAACCATGGCAAATCACAAATGCATTTATGTAGTTAGACCTTTACTATATACATTGAATCTGTTCACATTTCCTTCCTATTCCAAAAGAAGGGTAAAAAAGCAGTAAAGCATTAATCTTAGTTGTCTTCTTATCAAAAAAAAAATTGTCAATTGTCATATTTTAGGATCATCCTTAGCAACATCTATCGTGTAGTACATTTAACGTAATATTGCTGCACTAGCTTGAATTTATTTACCAGTTAGGTGCAACAATTTATTGTTGCCTTGCCTATAAGCAACGTATGAGATTGGATTTAACTGTGAGATTTGTTAATGGCAATTAAAGCCCACATTTTAGAGTTTACTCAACTACTACAATTTAATTGAAAACATTATAGAAGCATAGAGAGATCTCACTAAACTGACATAGTAATGAGTAAACTTTTTTGAAGAGAAAAAAGTATGATCAACTCTTCCAGAAATATACATTTTAGATGTCAACTTATAAATAAGCATAGAGATCTCTTACGCCGAATGCTAAAAACTTATCTGGCGTGGGGAGTGTCTCAAATTGCATACATTTTCTTGTACTCACTGTTGAGGATCTCAGAGTCTGACATCACTGACAGTGACAAGGATCTTGATCCACTGCCAAGTGATGATTTTCTCCGAATGTTCCTCATGTTGGAGGCCTCAATCCGATGCCTAATGACCCAATAACACATAGTACCCAAAGTAGTGGCCATTATGGTTGTTCCTATAATTGTTACTCCAATTGCCAGCCACCTTTCACTCTCACCCACCACAACAAATGACAGAGCCAAGAATGCCACTGAAACAAGTGCACAAGCCAACCACATTAGCTTGTTGATAACTGCCATCATTTGCTTCTTTGCCTTGCTTTCTATGACTACCACTGAGGTCTGCACCACCACAACTGCCAGAGAAATAAAGAGTGCAATGGAATCAAAGATGATGAAGATTATAAATGGCACTTGGGGAGCAATATTTGCTTCCCCTAGGGAGACTCCAGGAGGAATGTTTTTTGGGTCGTCAACATATTGTCCAGGGACCGTGAAAATGGCTGCAAATGCAACTGTGGCAATGAGGACAGCTACAACAGTTGTGGAGTTGATGGCATTGTTGAGACCTTCTGTGTGCATTTTGTTGATACGTTGGGCAATGCCTCGAACACGTTTTCTGGTCTGCCGGGTCTGATCTAGCTGGTCATGGACTTCATGCTTTATGTCACTAACCGTTTGTTTCAACTCACGGGCAGTGCTCGGTGCCTGAGGCCTGAGGTTTTTGGCGCTCTGAACCCGATAATCCTGAAGAAGGGCTGCAACATCAGCTTGGCCAGTTTTCTCTGCAGTGTCAGTGGCAGTTTCACCAGTCCTGTTAACGGCTTTTGTGTCTGTCTCATTGTGTTCGAGAAGCATCTTCACAATCTGCACAAATAGTTAAATTATTTCAACTTCTTCCTTTCAGCTGATTCTATTAAGAAAAGTATGATGGCGTAATTTCTGCAATATTAAAAATACATTTGATTAATCATAAAAGAAGTAACAGAGGTGTGGTTAAACTAAAATAGTTGCAGATGAATCATAGCCCTGAAAAAAGGTGCATTTGTGGGATAGCAAAATTGTTTGAAGTATTGCACGTGGCAAGTTAGTATACCTATCTTGTGCTTGGTGACAGAACCAGGGGTATTCTGAAAATGTAACTTCTCCACTAAAAAAATTTGGTTATTATTGTTTGATCAAGCTATTTGTTAAACTAGAGTTGAAAAATTAATCCAGAAAGAAAGTGATAACGCCATTCATGTTCTGAGAATATGATTCTCCATGGTGGCACTGGCATCAAAGGAGAACAATTATGACCAATAAAAGATGAAAACAGAACTGCCTTTAACATATGAAAAAAAAAATGTTCAAAAGCATGTGCATTTATACAAACTACAACACTAAAGAGCCAGAGGGCTGTGAGTGACAAAAACAAAGGTTTCTCATCCCAGACTAAAACAGATAAATACTAAAATCTATGACATTTCAGAAAAGCCAGCTGAAGGCTCTGAAATCTTTTAATTAAAAAATATAGATACCCAATTGAAGAAACTTACTCCATTAGAGAAAACCTATGAGAGGACAACTGTAAGAACTTGATCTGACCAGTTATTAGTGGAAGTAAACTATATATGAACGGTATCCTTACCTTATTTCTCAGATGATGATTGATGAGGATGTTAAAGTAATGCAATTCAAACAGAAGTTTATATATGTTGTTTTTATTTTTAACATTTCTTTCTTTCAATTAAATTGGTTTTGTAAAATGACAAGGGATGGATCCAAATGAAGCGCTTTCCAGCACCAACTTCTTAAAAACATTAAAATCTATAACTATTAATGTAATTAAACAGTTAGTACATCACCCTCATCAAATAAATAACTTTCCCATGGACTATTCCCAAATTTGTATTCAGTTTCTAATTTTCTCTAGGCAGCATATAACCAGAAAAGTGATCTCTCACGTTTCACAGGAAGCAGCAACGTCTATCAAACAAATAATAGTTGAATTCCAAACTATATTTTCCTTTGGTTGCTTGTCTCAATAACCGTGCCAACAAGAAGGCCCCCTGATGAAATGTCTGTACCATGATTCATGAATTAATTTAATTAAAAAAAAAAGGTCATATTATAATGCTATGATGCATTTAACTCCATCAGCATAAGGTCAAATCTGAAATTTATTATCGAAACAGCAAAAAGTTTTCATCATTATAGATAAATAACAACTAACAAGGCAGGGAGAGGCAAATTTACCTGAGCTCTACCTTTCCTGGTCGCTATATGCAACGCGGTGTTGCCCTTATTATCAACTATGTTTACCGACAAAGGATCTCCCTTAATCAACTCCCCCACCACCTCACTACTCTGTCCCTTCACTGCCATGTGTAGTGCAGTCTGCCCCTTCTTATCAGTCCGCTTGGTAATCCCAGGCTCCTTTTCCAGAAGTGCTTTCACAACCTCCAAATGCCCATTTCGCGCTGCAGAGTGCAAGGCAGTCTTCTGATTGCTTCTAGCAATGGTTGCCAGGCTACTTCCTGCCTCTAACAAAAAATTCACTATCTCAATGTGCCCTTGTGTTGCAGCAGTGTGCAAAGCCGTGGTGTTTGATCCATCCACGGTCATAGACAATTCTGGATGGACCTCCATTAAGACCTTCAATATCTCTGCAACAAGGCAAAATAGAACTCAAATACCCTCCTGAAAAACAAAAATCCACAAAGAGCAAACAGACAAAGAATTATTTTAAGTGACTACATACCCAAGTCCCCTTGTTTTGCAGCAATGTGGAATGCATCAAAGCCATTTCTTGCTTTAATGCCAGCATCAGCAAGATCATAGTACTTGATCATCTCCCTAACCAAATCAACATAACCATATTCTGCTGCAACATAAAGGGCTGTCTCACCAGCTTGATTTTGCTTTTCCAACAATTCCTTCAATTCAGCCTCTCCGGTGCCCCTAAAGATTTCTGTTACAGTAGTAAGATTCCCTTCTCTTGCCGCAGTATGCAAAGGCGTATCGTCACGTTTTCCAGTCAACTGTTTTGTCATCTTCTTCCGAGGCAGGCTTGTCTGCCCTGCTTGTGGCTGCTCTGCTGGTGTCTCCATTGGATTCAATGATTGAAAATCCCTCTCCTCAGCTAGCTCCAATCAATACTTCATAACTTATTCATCTGCCCAGCAAAAACCCAGATCAAAAATCACACTCTTAATCCAAAATAACCAATATTTCCTCAAAACAACTCAAAGAAAAAAAAAACCATTAGAATTTTTCTGGAATTCTTTCTTTTTTTGGGGTAACCATCCCAAATCAGTGGCCTGATTACAACAATAATCCAGGTTTTAATCTTTCTGACATGAATGCAAGTTGCTCTGCTCATGAACCCACCCCATTATCCATTTATGTTGAATCTCCAGCAAGCCAATCACACTTTTGAAAAATGAAAAAAAAAAAAAAAAAAAAATCCACCCCACTTAAGTACAATGAACAAAGTTTTGGTTTTCGGTTGTCCTTTTCTCTATCAACAACAAGATCAAACTAAGAAAGAGAGGTGAAACCATAAAAGAATGAACATGAGTATTTTATTACCTGGGGTTTGAAGAAAGGAGCTCTCTAATTGGTCTCCTCCATCTAACACCAATGAACCCATATAATTGAGAGGAGCAGATTCTGGACAATCATCATGGGATCAACATAACACCCTGTAATGGATATTTAGGATTTCCATTAATGATAAAACATTTAGAGTGGTCCTCTTATATTGGAGGATGGAAGAAAGAACAAGAAAGGAATAACAACAACAATATTAGTAGTATAGGGCTATTATAGGCTTAGGATATACGAAATGCACATGTATGCAACCAGCCATTGCACCCACTTTTTTTTTTTTTTTTTTAATGTGAGCCTTAATCGGAACCCAAAGGCCAGAGCTTATACACGAAGTCACGAACCACTCAAGAGGGAGAGCCTTTTGTAAAGGTGGTGATGATGACAACGTTGGCTGGAGAAAAGGAAATGTGCGAAATCAAAAATTTATGAAGGAAAAAAAAAAAGGCAAAAGAGAGCCAAAACCAGAGGTGGTGGCCCTTGAGAAACAACGGTAATAACAGCACCACGCGCGCTTGTATCTCCAAAGTCGCAAGTATCATGCCTTCGCTGGACCAAAACAATTTATTAGTTGTCTCTCTCTCTCTCTCTCTTTATTTTTGGGTGCTGTTAACGGTGTTGTACATCACCTGTTAACGTAATAAAATTTAAAATAAACTATTTATATTTTTTTTGGGATATTAAAAAAAATTGAATAGGTATTAAATGTGTGTTAATTTAAATAGAGTATTGAAGATCAAAGTACAAATTTATCAATTTCCAATATAACTGCTGTTCATTTAACTAGTGTTGACCAGCACCTATTAAATAAGTCCTTTATTTTGTTTTCTTATTTTATGTGTAATTTTGTCTAGAGCCCCAGTTAAATGTGTTAATCAATTTAAATTATAAAAAAAAATCTTTTCAGTGATACATATAATTACTTCTACAATTACAACCTTTGAGCCACGATCTTCTTAAAAAACGAAAAACCATTGTGCCACAATGTTTTCATAGAAAATCGTTTTTATATAAATCTTCTAATTTTTTTTACACTATTCATGCTCCGCTACATCATAATGGCACAAAAATTAAGTCCACAAACATTCTCAAATGAAATCATTGAAATGGATCTATAATATGATTTACTATATATCGTGTTGGTTTGACATGATTAATTTTGCCAATTTATTTTATTATTCAACTTATTTTTGTTACTATCCATGAGTCACACTATACTATTTCAGCTAACTTTTACTTTTATCTACAGTACTTTTAGCAAAAAAATTCAGTTTTAACAAAATAAGCGGATCCCAAACAGATCTATCATCTTCTCATATATAATAAATAAACAAATAATTGCATCAACTAATTCTTTACATAACTCAAAACATATATTAAAATAAATAAATACTCCATCAACTTATTCTTTGCATCAACTATCTTTTAATTCAACTTAATTACAATAAATACTCTTCAAAGATATTAGATAAATATTTTTTATTAAATAAATTAGAGATTACATAGTTCAATAATAATAATTTAAATAATAAACATCACTTTACATGTCTATATATATACAAGTCAATAATAAGAATAATAATAATAATAATAATAACTAAAAGAATTTTTTTTAATAAATGATAACTACAATAAAGATCTCTAACTTTAAATCACAAAAACCGTAATTTTATTTTTTTTCTTCAAAAAATAAAAATACAGTGTCTCTATCTCTAATTTTCCAAATGCAAATTAAAAATAGGGATAATTACAGTAAACCCACCTGTGCTATGACCCGTTTTGACTTTGCCTACCCGTAGTTTAAAACTTTACACTTTGTCCACCTGAGGTGCCTTCCGTTAGAGATCTGTTACCCACCTCTCCCTTTGCCGTTAGAAAAACACATTTTTACGAAAAAAACAAACATAACAAAGATCAAAAAGTTAAAATTTTTTATTGCTTAAGAACTTTCTCTTGTTCAATGGGTTATTCAAACATGTATTGGTTTAAATCTTTACTCTGAGCTGTTTCTTTGCCTAAAAAGTAATCTCCTTTTATGTCTCTCTCCTCTAAAAACAAAAAATAACAGAGAAAACTCAAACAAACAAGATCAAAGAGGGGGGTTTTGTAGCTTGGGTTCAAGAACACACTTTGAAAGTGCTCTACTCTAATTTCACAAAATTCCTTCCAGACACTTTCAGTCATTCACAAAAATCATACACGGCTTTCACCTTAGTTCTCTCTCAAACCTCAAACCAAAACCAAAGCAAACCCCTCTTAGAAACCCAGACCCACTACACCTAGCAACACAAACACAGACCCGCAGGAACTGACATTCAAAACCAAAACCAAAACCAACGGCGTCCTAATCTGAATCCCAACTTCAACCCCAACCCCAACCCAAACAGCAAGAGCAAGAAGAAGAAAGGTGGACCCATTTCCATGGATCACGTGCTTCTGGCATTGCAGGAGACCAAGGACGAAAGGGATCTCAGAATCCAAGCTCTATTCGATTTCTTCGATGCTGCCAACCCGGGATACTTGGACTATCCCCAGATCGAGGCTGGACTCTCGGCTCTCCAAATACCCTTACACTACAAGTATGCTAAGGATCTCTTCAAGGTTTGGGACACACCCACAGCAAAGAAAATAAGATAGCAGAGAGAGAGAGGTGGATCGAAGTCACAGTCGGAGCCAAACTCGAAGGAACCCATCGCCACCATTAACGACCATGGTTCTTTCTCTCGCCTTTGCTGGAACTCATTTGAAACCCTTTGATTCTCTCCTGCTACTTTCAATCTGAGAATGAGATTGGGTTTTATGTTGTGTTTGGTTTTGGGCGTTTGTTAATGGTGGGTTTGGGTGAATTTTGCAGAGGGTTTTCTTGTGTTGGATTGTGAATTAAGTTTTGGTATGATAAAGGGGTTCTTGTAAAATTTGGTTCAAAATTTTGAGTTATTGTGAAATTGTTGATATTGTTATAGATTAAAAGATAATTTCATTGAGCTATTTGATTGGTGTGTTGTTCCTCCAATTTGTTCTCATTGAAGTTCATGATCAATGAAAAATTCTAACTTTTTGATTCTTGTTATATTTGTTTTTGTCTAAAAATGTGTTTTTCTAACGACAAACGGAGAGGTAGGTTACGGAAGGCTAACGGAAGTAACCTTGAGTGGGCAAAGTGTAAAGTTTTAAACCACGGGTAGGCAAAGTCAAAACGGGCTATAGCACAGGTGGGTTTACTGTAATTATCCCTTAAAAATAAATTTTTTTTAGAAAATAAAGAAATCTTTATGAATAATATTTATTTATATTCTTTTTAGGAATACACACATTGAATACACTTTTGTTTAATGAGTTATATATGATATAAGAGTAATAAGGAGAGAAAAAAATATATGGATTAGTGAATACAAAAATATAGTACATTTTTTTTTTAAATCAGAGGGGGCCATGTCATGGTCCCTCTCACTCTGCCCTAGTCTTGAACCACATTTCACCCTTTTAAATGGATTGATTTCATGATGTATTATTATAAATCTTAAAGTGAATATAGTGTTTTTTTTATAAATAAAATAAAGGAATAATTATAGATTACCCACATGTGGTTTAGCCTGAATTTAACTTACCCACTTGTGGTTTCATTTTTGACACTTTACCCACCCGTGCTTCTCTCCATTACTACTCCTTAACCCACCTCCCTTTTAGATGTTAAGCTAACACATTTTTATCAAAAACAAAACCCAAAACAGATCAAACACTCCTCTTTCTTTCAAAGTTAAATAGTTTTAGGCTTATGTGGCTGAAACTATTCCGAATCCAAATCCATCAGATCAAGAACTAACAGAGGAGGACAAGGGGTGTGTTTGGAGGTAGTGAAGAAATGGGGGCATTGGGAGTGCAAATTGGGGAAGGGCATTTTAGGGTTTTGCAATTTGAGATATCTTTGAGAAGAGAAGAAGATGAAGATGATGAGAGATGTGGTGATAGAATTAGAAACGATGGTTCTCTGCAGTTTGCTTCTCTTTGATTTCTTTTTTATTTTATTTTTTTAAATTTTATTGTGGGTTTTAATTTTCTTGCAAAGAGTTTTGAATGATTTGTCTGAATTTTGAAGAAGTCTGTGATAGAGTAATAGTAGAGATGTGTTTGTTGTTTTTCTTTGAATACTGGTGTTTCTTAAAACTGAATTTGTTTTCTTATTTTGCAGCCACGATTTCTTATCTTCTCACGGTGGGGTTGTGGGGCTTGATTTCTTGTCTTGTTTTTAATTTTGCTTGATCTAGCTACAAAGTTGTTGTATATAAAGATGGTCTATTTTTTTTTCTCTTACTTATATTCGACTCATAATTTGTAGAGTTTATCTTGTTTTATTAAAGTTTTTGAGCCAAATTTCTAAAATTTTACAAAGGCCACTTTTTGATCTTCTTTTCTTTGATTTTGTTATGTTTTTTATGTTTTAACGGAGAAAGTGTGTATGAATTTTCTTGATCATCAAGATTCCAAGGTCTCGATCATCAAAGAGAATAAAGATGATGGCGATTTTGGGGTTCCAAACAGAAAGAGGCAGATAATCAAGTTTCATATTTTTAATCCTAAGGCTTTTCTTGAGGCATGGTTACTGATGGATCCGTGGGTTTGAATGTGTGTGGGTATGTTGATGTTTGTATTTTGACTTGGGTTTTGGGGTTATATTTTGATAGATATGTGGTTTGTATTTTGATGGTATTGCTTGATTTGATTTGTATTAGTTTTCTGGGTGTATGTTCTTCATGTTTGTGTACGTTCTTCATGTTTGTGAATGTGAGAAATCAATACCATATTTTAATCTTGTTTTTCTTGTTTTGGAAGGAGAGAGACATAAAATGGCTGTAAAAAGACTTATTTAACTTTTTTTTTTTTAACAGGGGTGGGTAACAGAGACTAAATAGAAGTAATCTCAGGTGGGTAAAGTGTCAAAAATGAAATCACAGGTGGGTAAGTTAAATTCAGGCTAAATCACAGGTGGGTAATCTATAATTATCCCTAAAATAAAATTAATTTGACATCATGTGCATTGTTGCATATATGAAATAAAATCTTAGACTATGAAATGAATTCACATTATTGAAGTGAAATAGAGAGGATCTTATTTTGTACTAGTTGAGTTATAGTTTATTGCCAATTTTATAGCTTTTAAAAAATAATAAATATAATAGGATTTGAAAATAGGTTATTTGTTTTATGATGACTCCTCTGTAAAAATGTCAATTAATTTCCTTTTGGTGTAAGTGTAATTTTATGTTCCTAATTCGATAATAAGAGAGAGCTAACTAGAACTCAATATTATTACTTGTTTAGTTGTTTTATAGGATAAACCCTTTATTCTTTTTTTTTTTCTTGATAAGTGAAAGTTAAGTTTAGATTCCTAATTAAAAGTTTTATAGTTCAATTGACACTTTTTGGTATTTCTATTAGAGACATTCAGGGTTCACTCTCTTGCCATTGTAATTGTCAATTATCAGCTAGAAAAAAAAAAAAAAAAAAATTGGGACCCTAATCTAAAAGGTCATTCTTGGATATATAAACTATTTACGTACTATATATCCTTGATCTTATTCATAACTATGTTAAGACTTTTTTGTGGGGTTACATATTATGAAAATAAAAATACATCAATGATGTCTCATATTAGGTATTTGACTCCTCTTTATTTAAAACTTTTCAAAATTGAGTCTATTATATATTTATAATTAATTGACTGATTTCCTAAACATGTCCTAGCTAGACATGGGTTTTATATATGGTATATATATTTTTCTATCTTTTCTTGATATTAACAACGATTGACTTAAAAAACAAAAAGAAAAAGACATGGGTGCATGTTCAGGTGTAATAATAATGACTGACTTCTTTGAACGAAAAAGATAATTAGAAATAATGTGAGTAGTACTTATGTTTTTCTCTCTAATTAAATTTTTAGATTCACTCATGAAAGGGTAATTAGTTTACTATAGAACCCTTATAATAGAATCAAAAAGTTTACAAATTTGCATGTTGAAGGGTTTAAGTAAAGACTTACCAAAAAAAAGAGTAGTAAGGTCAATAATCGAAGGATTGTTTGAAATGAAAATAAAATCTAGATAAAAATTTTCAGAATTAAAAAGATTTTTTTGGATGAAAACAATAGGAGCAAAGCAAATTACTATGGCATAATGATGATATGAATGTGAACGTTGGAATATTTACGTAAAATAGTGTTGGCTTTTTGCGGTGAGACTTGGCAGTTGTCCCCCATATGCACGATGACTCGATGAGCTCCTCCTAACCTTCTACGTACTGTCCTACATATCAGGACAGAAGGACCCATCGCTTAATAAAGGGAACACCATGAATTGCGAAAACCTACTAGCTATTTCACCAAAAAGAAAACCTACTAGCTAGCTTTTCAATTAATAAAGAAATAACTGTGAAGCACCATTGGTCAATAGTTTCTGTGAAGATTGTTGATATTTTGCTTTTCTTAAATTACTTGTCTTTTTAGAGGATTACTACTCATGTTTTCATTAAAAAAGAAAATAGAGATCTCTATTTTCTTTTTTAATGAAAACATGAGTAGTAATCCTCTAAAAGAATGATTACTCTTGTTTAAGAAAAGCAATAGTTGTTTAAGAAAAGTAATCCTCTAAAATATGAGTAATCATCTCTAGAGATGATTACTCATATTTTCATTTATAAAAATAAAGAATGATTATTCTTGTTTTCATTATAAAAAAGAAGAAGATAATTACTCATGTTTTCATTAAAAAAAAAAAAAAGATGATTACTACTGTCTTTATTATAAAAAGAAAAGATGATTACTGATCATGTTGGGAGGTCGGGTAATTCTCTTGCTAATGATGCAGCAGATTTCTATTTATAATGTAAGGGTACGTTTGGTACACTGAATGAGGATTACGAAATGAATTATAATTTTTATTACTAGGAATAAAATGTGTTGTAATGTAATAACTAAACTTATTCATTAGTTTGGTTGTGAGTTATAACATTAGAATTAAACTTAACATTTATTTTAGGAAATTTCTTACTCATACAATTATATTTCCTTAAAAATTGTTATTTTTAAATTTAAGAGAGATATGCGTTATTTTTTTATGATTTTTTTATTTTTATAATTGTTAGATGTATATGGAAAGCTTATTTACTTGAAAATATATTAAGTTTTGAAATTATTGCACTTACTAAGGAATAGCTAACACAACATTTTAAAGAGGAATAGTTATTTCTCGTTTTGAAAAATAGCTATTCATAAAGAATGATTATTCTTTATAATAAAAATATAACCAAACTAAAGAATAACTAAACCATAAGAATAACTAGTACATTACAGCGCTTATTACAGTCTACCAAACATGCTCTAAGTGAAAGGATTTCCATTTCCACTAGGGGTCCATGTTATCTGTTATTACCATTACTAATGGAGAAAGTACCTCTTCCACTTCCTCTGTATCCTCAGTTTTATTCAATAAAGTTAATTATTTAAAATAAAAAAATTAGCATCACATGCACAATGTCAAGTGTTAAATAGCCTTGTAGTTGGGTTGATATTTTTTTGTTGTTTCTAAAAAAATACAGTTTAGGAATTTAAGCTCCATTTATTTTGACTTTTTCTCTATTTTCAAGTATTTATTTACTTGTAAAGTGTGGTTAAACTTGTAAAATATTTTTCGTTGACTATACAATTCTTTGTAAAAAGTTTTTACATTTAAAAATTTGGTAAAACATTTTATAAAAATACACAGTGGCTTTCCTCCCTCCCATCTTGTGGCTAGGTCACTAGTCCAATGGGTTGAAGGTTTGATGGCCGAAGCCGTTGTGGCGACTAGAGACACTGTTCTAGTGACTATAAAAATTTGGTAAAATATTTTATAAAAATACACAGTGGCTTTCCTTCCTCCCATCTTGTGGCTAGGTCACTAGTCCAATGGGTTGAAGGTTTGATGGCCGAAGTCGTTGTGGCGACTACAGACACTGTTCTAGTGACTAGTGATGGCGGTCTAATAATTGGAGACGTCGTTTCAGTAATTAGAGATGCCGTTCAGGTGACTAGTGTTGGCGGTCTAGTGGCTGAAGATGTTGTTTCAACTACCAGTGGCCAAAGACGTCATTCTGGCGATTGGTGCTAGCGTTTCGGTAACTGAAGATGCTATTTCAGAGGCAAATTTTGGTGGTCTAGTGGTCAAAACTACCATTCAAACAACTAATGTTGATGATCTAGTCACCAGAGACTGCTTTAACGGTGGTCTCTAGAGGTCTAGTAACCAAACCTCTAGCACCAACGGCTTTGGTGGTTGAGCCATAAATTTTGATGGTTTGCTTGAAAAATTTTACATGTCATACCAAACAGCTGAAAATATTTTATTTCAAAACAAATGGAGCATAAATTTTTCACTCTCTTACGAATTTCTTAATATATATATATATATATATATATATTTAGAGCAGGCTGGATTGTTATTATTATTTTTTTACAATATAAAGAGAATGGAGAAAATTTTAAAGTAACTGACACAGTTATGAAGTGTTTACCACGCGTTCAATGTGCTTGGGTGGATTTCACTTATATGGGTGGGTATTTTTGTTTTTTTGTTTTAAATAATACATAGGTGGAAACTTGGGACTGTGAATAATACAAAGAGGAATGAAGGCTATGAAGCCATAAAAGAAGGTTGGTGGTGACGAAGGCACCATCAATTTTAGTGTGTCACATCGCGTTTAATGGGTCACAGCTACATTAATCAATCAACTAACCATTATATAGAATCTTTTGACCGTGTTTCGTGACCTTTCTGATATGGATAAATTTAATATCCGATTATTTTTACTATTATAATTTTTTAAAGTTTTACTTTATGAAGTATAATTTGTACTTTTTAATTATTTATTTCAAATCTAAATGAAGTCAATAAAGATAAGCTATTCGTGATGAAATAACTGTTAGTGATGAAATAACTGTTATTAAAAAAATACGAGTTTTTAAAGTAATTATTAATAAATTATGTTAAAAATATTTTAAAATTAATATTATAAAAAATATAAAAAATTATCAAAAAAATTAATTATTTTATCATCTTCTTATAAAATGTTTTTAAAAATAGTTTATAAATCAATTTTTTTAACGCATTTGTTAACATTTTTCCCATTATTAAAATACGTGTGAATTGATATTGCAATAGTCATATAATTAATAGATTTTACAATTAAAATAGATATAAATTGTTATTGCAATAGTCACATACTGGGTTTTGTGATCCTCTTAAGAGAAAAATGTGTCCTTAGACCTCATAGTTATAAGGTGGATTACCTTAAATAAAAAGCACCACCAAGAGGATCATAATCAGTCTCTCATTGTACGGCCTTCTATATGGTTATAGGTATAGCCCATGCATGCAAGACACTAAATCATAACTGTAGGATCAAATCAATGATCAAGAAATGCACAAAAATGTGATATGATCTTTTGATTTCGCGGGGACTCATATGGTGCTGATAGTGATGAGTGACCGATGAGTCGATAACCATGCCAAAACAATATTTAAAGTAATGGAAAATATCTAGGTAAAGAGCTTATCAAAAAGAAAAAAGAAAAGGTAAAGAGATGGCACATGGTTCTTCTAGACAACATGATACTCCATAAGAATTATCAATTATGTATAAAATTATAAAATTAGATTCTATCTTTTTCTTAAGAGATGGCTTAGCCATTTGTCCATGACTGTAGGTGGCTCCTGTTGAAAAACGATATGTATGTTATGTGAGTGGTAATTAATGAGCAAGGGCATTATGGTAATTGTTGGAGAATTTTAATATTATATAATTAAAATTGATTTATATACAACATAAATGTAAAGATGTGAGAGCTAATATAAAAGATGAGGAGTTAAATGTGGTAAATAATGGGCTAATATGAATTGACTCAGATATTGGTCTAGATATGTGCACAATGAAGAGAAGAAGAGAGAAGGTGTCAAAAATGGAAATGAACGCCTTAAAACTGGTGAGGCTGGTGCTTGAACACTTGTCGACTACCAAACTTGTCTATCGTGATCGGACTTAATTGTCCTGAAAACTGTGACATTATTTAGGATCGCATTAATTACTCCACAAACCCTTACTTAGGCCATTCACTTAACATTAAATGTGATGTGACTGATCCTTTGATGGGGTTTCCAACCAATTAAAAAGAGAGCCTAAACTCGCAGAATAGGCATGAATCTATCACATCTAAGTGAAAGTAGCAAAAGGGAATCAATATGATTTCTAGGTCCAGCACGTGCCAATAGGGGTAAAAATACCCCCTCCAATTCACCAAGAGGTACTCATTGAACACCCCTTAAATTTAGTTCTACAAATCCTCTTCTCCTTCTCTAACTTGAATCTAAATTTATTATAAAAAATATCCTTAATGCATCAAACTTGAAAACTAAAAAGATCTTTACCAATAACTTGAATGTTTATTTAAACTTTGATCAAACCTTGTGTCATCTTGATCTTTATCTCAATGACTGTGTATGGTCAAGAGTGTGGAATCTTTGTATTTCTTTGTTGAAGAAACCATGAACACGTGTTAAATTAAGAGGGTAAGAGAAAACTAATTTTTCTCTTCCTCTTCTTATAGTTGCCACTCTAGGGTTCTCTCACAACAAAAATTCTCCAACTTATATTACTTGGTATAGGTGACCAGCCTTCTAGAGGATTTTATATACATAGTTTGATGTAGGACCAAATGGAAAAATAAATCTGAACTCCAATGGAACTTGGACTCTAGTTATCTCATAACAAGCTACTACAATTTCAATAACGCTCGTAAGTGCAGATGTCATGAAGTAATAACTCAATGAGTCCAAAATTGAATCCAATGAAAAGGGAGTTGATTAACAATCCAGGAGATAAAATAAAGTTAAAACAATAAAAATTAATTGAAGAGAAATTGTATTTTGGTTGGTGAAGAAAAATTAAATTGAGAAAAACAAAAATAACTTGAAACACTAAAGATATCTTTAGTAGACTGTAATAGGCACTATAATATAATAGTAATTCTTGTGATTTAGCTATTCAGTAGTTTGACTATGTCTTTATTATATGGAATAGTCATTCTTTATAAATAGCTAATCTTTAGAATGAGAAATAACTATTCATCTCTAAAAGGGATGTAATAGCTCTTCCTTAGTAGGTGTATTAATTTCAAAAATTAATATATTTTTAAATAAACCAACTTTCCATGTACACATAACAATTATAAAAATAAAATATCATAAAAAAATAACTAATCTCTCTCTTTCAAATTTAAAAAAGTATTATTTTTTAAGAAATATAATTATATGAGTAAGATATTTCTTAAAATATATTTTAAGTTTGATTTAAAATGTTTTCATTCCATTGTTTTCAGGGTTCCATTATTATGTTGACACCAAACAAATGAATAGTAATAAATGTTACATTACAACGTCTTATATTTCTTGTAATTATTCATATTTCTATGTAATTACCGTTACAGTCTACCAAACATGTCTTAAGGTTTAGGAATTTATACATAACACATCTATTGGTAGTTCTTACACTTTCATTTTATAACTTAGCTAAAATTTATATCAATGATTGATAATTTTGGTAAGATGATTTAGCAAAAATGACACAAAAGTTAATTTCTAAAGGTAGTTTTAGAATTTAATTGATTTTAAGCAACTAAGAAAGACAAAACTAGTGAATTAATTTGTAGGGAATCCTAAGTAACGTGCCCCCAGTCTACTTTAAACCAAATAACTATACTAAATTATAATAGATAAAGACTTTCTAGATAAATAAATCAATAAAAAACACAAGAACTTCTATTAACTATATAAAGGCTATGTTGCTACGGTATTTTGGCATTGTTCATTCAGTGCTTTTGCATTGTTATCTACAGTGCCGTTTTGGTGAGGCTTTTCTTTTTTTTAGTAATCGGTTTGTGTTTTTTTTTTCTTTCCTTTTTTAAATATTGATGTAAGCTGACATTTATATTATTATACTGACGCCACAAATTTTACAATATTTTCACAATTATGGTTTTGTTAGTCACATTTTTTTTTTAGTAATCGGTTTGTGTTTTTTTTTTCTTTTAAATATTAATGTAAGCTGACATTTATATTATTATACTGACACAACAAATTTCATAACATTTTCACAATTATTGACGGCTATGCCGATACAGTGATTTGGCACTGTTCATTTAGTGTTTTGCACTGTTCATCTACAGAACAGTGCTGTTTTGGTGAGCTTTTTTTTTTTCCTTTTTTTTTTCTTTTAAATATTGATATAAGTTGACATTTATATTGTTAAACTGACACAATAAATTTCACAATATTTTCACAATTGAAAAAAAATGTTTTGACAATGCCGCTACAGTGCGAAAACATCCAGTGTTTTGGCACTGTTCATCTACAGTGCCATTTTCGTGAGTCACTTTTTTTTTTTTTTTTTTTTCCAGTAATCGGATAAGCTGATATTTATATTGTTATACTGATACATCAAATTTTTCAATATTTTCAAAATTATGGTTTAGTTAGTCACTTTTTTTTTTCAGTAATCAGTTTGTGTTTTTTTTCTTTTAAATATTGATGTAAGCTGACATTTATATTAATATACTGACACAACAAATTTCACAATATTTTCACAATTATTGTCGTTTCAATTTCTTACAAGTCGAAATAAAATAATAAAATATGAGACTGTAGCTAACCACAACTGAAAATAAATGTTTTGAAAAAATGTTACAACACTTATTGTTATCATAATATTTTCACAATTGTTGAGATCTCAGTTTCTAATAGATCAAATAAATAAAAAAAATGCTAAGTCCACAATATTTTAACATTAATTTCTATAGTGCCTAAAGTAAGTCCACAACATTTTAACATTAATTTCATAACAAATCATAGGTAAGCTATTATTGATGGATAACACTAGAGCTATAGTGCTTTTGGTTTATTCAACTAGTACTGTAGCTACAGTGCCTAAAGATTTTTTTTTTTCCCAGTAATCGATTTGTGTTTTTTTTTTCTTTGAAATGTTTATGTAAGCTGGCATATATATTTTTATACTGACACAACGAATTTCACAATATTTTCACAATTATTGACGTGTCAATTTCTTACAAGTTGAAATAAAATAATAAAATATGAGACTGTGACCAACCACAATTGAAAATAAATGTTTTGAGAAAATGTTACAACACTTATTATTATCACAATATTTTCATAATTGTTGAGATCTCAGTTTATTATAGATCAAATAAAAAAATGTTAAGTCTACAACATTTTAACCTTAATTTCTACAGTGCCTAAAGTTTTTTTTTTCCCTGTAATCGGTTTGTGCTTTTTTTTTTCTTTTAAATATTTATGTAAGTTAACATATATATTTTTATACCGACATAACAAATTTCATAATATTTTTACAAATATTGAAGTATCAATTTCTTACAAGTCTAAATAAAATAATAAAATATGAGATTGTGACTAATCACAACTGAAAATAATTGCTTTGAGAATAACAATAACAATGTTATTATTTTAAAATCAATAACAACTTGTCATTTAGAATTTATTCTAAAAATGTTATGAATGTAGCATTTTTCTTAAAAAAAATAAAATAATATTTATTCGGATTCTAAAAATGAAGACATTGTGAAAATATTATGATATTTTGTTGTATTCTTAGACTTCTTTTTTAATATAGCCAAATTGGGTGAGTCAAAATTCACGATTTCACACACAAAATCTATATTAATTTTCTTACTATTGGGACAACACGTGCCTTGCACATGCAGCCAACACTAGTAATCATTAAAATCATAAAAGCTTGTTAAGACCATATCTATAGAAGGTTGGGTTTCACTCCTTACCTTAGTAAGGCATCTAGCAATCCATTAAACCAAACAAAACTCTAAGAGAAAAACCTAATTTCATTTTAAACTGCTCCTCTCTTGTAGATGACCTAAAAAGCTTTAAAATAGGACACCCTAATACAAATAGAATTTTCACTTAAAAAAAAGGGCCTAATTTTCAGGTTCTATTTAACTGCCTTTTTGAACGTCAAAATTTTAATTTGTTGAAGGAGCTGTGGATTCAACTAGTTTGTAATCATTAACCTAATTTGTAATGAAAGAATGCATATAATCATTAGCCTAATTTGTAATGCATTCTTTTATTGACTATTCATAGCCAAATACTATGCATTCATTCTTTCATAGACTATTCATCAAATGAATGCATGGCATCCAATGATTATATAATTTCAAAAAATAAAATACCTTCATCAATTAAAGAATGCATTACAAATTAGGTTTCAGAGCATAAATTTCAACAATTCCTTCAACAATTTTCACTCAAGAAAATTAAGCATGCGTTTAGAGAAACAAATTAAAATACGGATTAGTTTTAAAAAGAAAAAAAAAATAATATGCGAACTATTTTGCCTCCAGACAAAAAAAATGTTGAGAACTTTGCTCTTTACTCAACCACAGGCACAACTCCTAATTAAACTCTAATCCGTCGTTGAATTTGATATTTTTGACTTTTGACGACGATTGTCTTCGCCTCTTCAGTCATATCTGTTATGTTAAGGCACTTATAACTCAACTGGTATTTTCTAACATTTTTAATGATGTTGATCAAAGTTTAAAGCCCGCTCTCCTGATTATTGAATTAAGTCTTAAAAGTTTGGCCTACAGGGTTTGACAAAAGAATCATATATATGCGTGTGTGTTTTAAGTTTTAACAAGAAAACTGACTTTAACGCAAATCATGCGTTCAGCCCTTATTCTCTTCATGCAGACGTGATATTTCATGTTAGCAACCTAAGAGCATCTGTAGCAGACGTGTTAAATATGTCAAATGTCAAATATTTGGCATATTTAGCGTACCAAACACAAAAATAAAGCTTTATTAGATGTTGCAAATACCAAAAATTATGACAGTATTATAACATGTGGCATAATTTTTTTATCATTTTTTTATTCTCTTTTCTCTCTCCTCTCTCTTCACTTTTTCTTTTCTCTTCTCTCTCACTTATTCTCTTCATGCAGACGTGATATTTCATGTTAGCAACCTCTTTTTTTCATTGGGACTTCATTGTAAAAAGTAAAACTGTGATTTTTAGTTCTTACTTATGACCCATTATTTAAATCATAAACCATTCTACTTCTTGGACTTTTTATGAGTCAATCACGCCTCAAGAGGCAACGTAATTCATAGTCTTGAGTCTCCAAATTAATGTCAACTCTTAATTATTACATCTTATTTTTAGCTATAGCTAGTTATTGATAGCTCATTGACTAATGACTCCGGCCGAAAGCTTTCCCATTGAAAATGACACGACACATTATCGGAAGTACCCATATTTCAAACACTTCTTTTGTATTTGCTATGAGAAGATGCTGGCATCCAACCCCTTTCAAACACACTCTTAATTCTTTTTTCACTCGAGCTATATTATTCAACTGTTTGTATAGGTGTTTATACACAAATTAACGTGATACTTATCAAATTAGTCAATCAAATATTATGACAATTTTAATCTCGAAAAACAAAAATGTCAAATTTTTAAAAGTCAATAGTTTGCCAATTTGTACATTATGTTAATAATAATAATAAAAATTGTAAATTATAATAGCTTTAGATGACTAATTTATCTTCCAATACAATAACAAATTTTGCATTAAATAATTTTTCTAATGTCTCCATTTGAAAAATCAACAATAATTTGATTTTTTTTAAAATTAATGAATAATTAATATAATATTTTTTTTTGCTATTGATAATTCGATAGTTAGAAGTGGGAGATTTAATCCTAAATATTTCTATTACAAATATTAGTAGGGTGTTAACCAGTTGAATTATAAGAATTTTGACAATATTTTAGTAATAGATTAGTCATGCGAATGGAAAAGGTTTATGATATTAAGGTCCTTTTTTTTTGTCTTGCCCCTATTGACAATTTTAGACCACGGATTATATTATAAAATTATAAATGGCTAAGAAAAAAGATCTATTCCTAATTTGAAGGCAATGCACATTGATGTAATGGAAGGGGGCCTACTCTTATTCTTAAGTTTATTAATCATGCTAAACACGAGGTTGTATGTGGACTTTTTTTTTTGGGGGTGTAAACTGTATGAAACTATTTTGCATATTTTCGTATTGTCTATGGTGAGATTTCAAGAAGTCGATTTTTCAATAAAGTTGTGGCTGGTTAGCATATGATTTAAGAGCAAGATAGAAATCTCACCATCCACATGTGTCAATCTGGCTACAGACTGGTATATGATAACGACACACAAATCAGTGTTGCATGTCATCAACTGTGGCCGATCTAGTCACAATCCTCAAAATGTGGATTAAGAAGTCAGCTTGCTTAGGGTCGCATAAATTACACCTAACCATTCACTTAACATTTAATGCGATATGGTTTGTCACTTTGTCCCTTTAGTGCTGAAAATCCCTACTATCTCCTAAAAGCACATCCAAATTTGCAAAGTGGATAGGGCTTCTCAGTTCTCACATCCGCGGAAAGTCCTAAGGGGAGATAATGATGGATTTCTTAGGCCTAACACATTCCAGTTATGGGTATAATATAAATATCCCCTTTGCACCACCTTGAAGGTAAGCAATCCTTATCCCAACAAATTGAGATTACTGTGCTCATTGTGTTCAGTGGCAGCTTTAGGAAATTTCTTGGGGGGGGGGGGGTGTTAAGAAACTTAAATTAAACGAATTTTAATAAAAGAGAACATGAATATATTGTGTTATTGACCAACAAAAAAAAAAAAAAAACACAAATACATGATATTTTACAATTTCTTTCTACGAGTTTTTATATTTTGAAATTGTCACATAATAGTTTATTATCAATCATGATTATCAATTATCAATGTAGATGTAAGCATTTTATTTTGTTAAGTTTGTATAACATTTTTATTTTATGTAAGTGTCATTATTTATTTGTTTTTTTTATTATAAATTATTGGCTTTATATTAATTATTGACCACATAACCACACTCATCCATACATAACACATAAATAATACATTTAACAATCACTAACTTTACTATTTTTTTTTCTTTGAATTAAGTTTTATAACAAAAAGTTATTATAATATGATTACAATATACATATGTAACAAATCCTCTGCATTTATTGGTTATTCAATTATATAAAGTTATATAATATTTATATCATGTAAACATTCACACACTTCACAATTCACACAAATAACATTATATAAAAAAAATAATGCACACAATTAGTTTCAAATACACACACTCTCTTACATATATGTCATATAAATTTATAATAAAGAGAGATATTCAGAATTCACAAACACTCATATTTTACTCTTAGAGACGGAGATACATAGAAAGTCAAATAGAGAAAAGAGATAGATGAGATTCATGAGAGAATGAGAGAGTGATTTGTGTTGTTAATTAGTTTTGGGATAAACTAATCTATGTTGTTTGATTTTGGGCATTCATTTGTGATTAGGGTGTACAAAATTTAAGATAAATTGTGCAAAAATATTTTTAAGGGTAATTAAATTAATAAAAAATATTTTATATATATATAAATATTTTTTTCCAGTCAGGGGGTTCAAATACCCCTTGAATTACAAGTGCAGCCGCCCCTACATTGTGTGCATGTATTGGCCAATCCATTTTCTTTTTTGTTTGAACTCTTCCCTCAAATACCCTATACACTTCACAATACCTAGACTCACATAAAATAGTTATTTTATTTAAAAAAAAGAAGCAAATCAATGAAATAATAGATACGCAGTCTTTAATAACTATTTTTAAAAAGAGTAATTTTAGTGCCACAGTATTGGCCACAACATTAGTTACAATTCGTCATATAGGCGAGTTGTGGCCAATGTTATGGTTAATAGCTTAACACTAAAATTTTTCTTATAAAAGTATATGCATAGTCTTTTGTAATTACTTTTGAAAATCGCAATTTCAAATATAAATTGGTCCTTAGTCAAATTAATCAAAATCTTGAAAAGCATAATTCAGACTCTCAAAATGATATGAAATCCAAAATATTTAACGAATAAATTGAGAAAAATTCCCAGAAAGTCAGAAGTTTTGATTTCATGGAAGTATTAAGTGCTCTTTAATTTCATTTTGGTTGAATTTTTTTTTTTTCAAAAGCTTGCAATGATTGCACTTGTGAGTGGTGGCGATAAACGACAAACAGTGAGCTATAGATGACCAAGCCAATAAAGGTCGTAGGTCCCATCCGGCGGCTTCAAGGTTTGGGACCCACGCGGTAGACCGCGAGTGCTTTTTTGGACGGACCGTAGCACACCCACGTTGTTCACTTCACTCATCAGTTCAGACAAAAACGCCGTTTAGTGTTTTGAGCAAACAATGGACCCCACCCCCACAAAAATTGATTCCCCAATTTGTAACGTGGGTACACGCGTTAAGAATAAGCGTGGAAAAGAACCCGACACACACTGAAAAATGCATATGGTTTTATCCAAATTAACAGATAACGAGAGAGATCCCAACTACATAGTGTTATCATTACCAAACGACCAAAACTAAACATGACTTTTCCCATCAAAAAAATAAAAATAAAAAAACTAAACATGATTTTGCCTTCATTTTTATTTTAGCTGAGAATATCCCTATGATATTTCTGATTGTTGATTTGTTTTGTTTTGGTTTTGTGGGGTACGGGAATAAAAAAGAGTGATTGTGTCACGTGTCATACCTATGGTCGAAGAGGCCGATCGTGTCGAGAAGGTCATACCTTTGGACAGTAAGGCCACGTCAATGGTACGTTACCAGAGAAGATCATACTGTAGAGGAAGAGTTTCGGAAGAGGAGTTAGCCCTGACATAACTGAAGGGATGGTGGTTGCCACCACATTTAATGCATTCTACCAAACCTCTTGGCTGCATTTATGTGAAGAAGACCCCTAAATAGTGCTGTCTTAGCTACCGCAACTCACAAAGGGTTTAGGAAGATGTCTGATGGGACAAGTACTCAAGTATTGGCCTGGACGATCAACAAATGGAGAGCCAAAATTATCTCAAGGGAACTATATATAATGCGAGAGACCCTCAAGGGAAGGAGGGCGAAAATTCTATAGAGAAAACACGATAGCAATTGGAACTGAAATTGTATCCTAGTTTAAAAGGAACATACAAAAGGACCATTCTCCTCGGATTTTGCCGAGGAAGGTTTTCTTTGCACAGAGCCTTTTTTTATTACTTTCTCATTATCTTTGATTCAGTATGTGTGTTGTTTGATCCATCAAGCCTAGTTTCTGAGCCCACTCTCTATAAATTCATTGTATTGGGCTTTTTGGGCCCTAATCCATTCATCTTTTGGGCTAGGGAACTAAAATTCGCCCCTTACAATTGGTGCCGTTTGTGGGGATTACTTGAGCTTCGGTGAGGTCAACGTTCAGTTATGGTGGAACCAGGTCCTGACCGGGAGGAATCCGTTGGCTCCCCGCGCCAAAATCATTTTCTCAATCTTAAGCGTAGGAGAGATTGTGAAGTCAATATACACACTACTCAAACTAGTAGGAGCCAGTCCCGAGGTGGGAGTCACGTCTCTTATGAGGAAAAGACCAGGAGCTTGCAGCGGGAAATAGACCGTTTGCGAAGGAGATTGCGCCGTGGGCGACGCAGAGGAACTCCTTCAAATTCTGGCCATTCTTCTGATGATGATAACAATAATAGCTACCGGCCCAAGTCAAGGATTCCTCCCAGTGAGTCTTTTTCGTATGACGAAAAGTGCCACGATAGGCGGAGAGGGAAGAGCTTGTCTCACAAAGGCCTAGGCAACGATGCTATAAGTAAGGCACTGAGCCAAATTTCCAAGTCACCTTTTACTTGTAGGATAGAAGCAGAAAGACTTCCTCGACGGTTCACCCAATCAACGTTCACCATGTATAATAGTCGGACAAACCCCGTGGAGCATGTTAGCCATTTCAACCAAAGAATGACTGTCCACTCGAAGAATGAGACCTTGATGTGCAAGGTGTTCTTGTCCAGTTTGGGGCCTGTGGCAATGGGATGGTTTGACAGTCTGAAGGAAGGCTTTATCAACTCCTTTAAGGAGCTTACAAGAGCCTTTGGCTCTTGTTTTGTGACTTATAGTAAAGTTCCTCGGCCTTTGGACTCCTTGTTGTCTATGGCCATGCGAGAAGGAGAAACCCTGAAAACGTATTCTGATAGGTACTGGGAGATGTTCAACGAAATAGATGGGAACTTTGATGGCGCAGCTATAAGGACTTTCAAGGTTGGTTTGCCCACTAAGCACGATCCGAGAAAGTCTTTGACTAGGAAACTAGTTGGGAGTGTGCACAGATACAATAACAACCGACCTCGGACAGATACAATAACAACCGACCTCAGAGAGATTTTACGGAGCATTCTGGATTTACTGCTCCTCAGATAGTCAGTACTGTGTTTCGAGAGCCAGTACACCAAATACTGGAAAAAATTAAGAATGAGCCATACTTTCAATGGCTAAACAAGATGGAAGGAGACCCCATGAAGTGCAACTAAAGTCTTCACTACCAATACCACCAAGAGCGGGAGCATACCACCGAAGATTGCAGAACGTTGTGGGGCCATTTGGAGCAATTGGTTAAAATTGAGAAGTTAAAGCAATTTCTGTGTCAACCTAATGGGCAATGCAGTCAGGCCGAGTCGAGAGCACAAGAGATACTTCTTCAAGACCCCCGTTGGGTACGATTAATGTGATCCTTGCCACTTTAGGAAGGACTGGCTCCTTTCCATCCAGGGTGATGTCCATAGAGCGGCCATTGGCCGACAACTTAATTCTTGATCCTAAGAGGAGCAGAGTGGAGGTTCGACCAGCCTTGAGCTTTTCCAACGAAGAAAAAATTGGAACCTCACAACCGCATGATGATGCCTTAGTGGTCACTCTAAGGATTGGGGGATACGATGTGAACAGGGTGCTGATAGATCAGGGCAGCAATGCAAAAATCATGTACCCTGATTTATACAGGGGGCTTAGATTGAGACCAGAGGACTTAACCTCCTACAATTCCCTTTTGGTAGGTTTCGACGGGAAGACCGTTTTCCCAAAGGGGTCAAATCAGACTACCTACGTAGGCAAGATCAGAAGTGGTGGAGGTGGATTTCATTGTGGTAGATGCATACTCCCCTTACACTGCTATTGTGGCAAGGCTCTGGCTTCATGTCATAGGGGTCGTTTCTTCCACCCTACATTTGAAGGTTAAGTATCCATTTGGAGGCTAGGTCGAGGAGTTGGTGGGGAGCCAGTCTATGGCCAGGCAATACTTGGTGGCCACGATTAGACATCAAATAGGGGTTGAGTCCTCGGCCTTTGCTGGGCGAGATTTATAGCAATCAAAGGTGCCAGAGTCGTCCACGGATTAGGGTAATTAACAGCCTGTAGCCTCAATGCTGCTAAGTGTTCTTTTGGCGTAGGCTCTAGCAAGTTTCTGGGTTATATGGTCACCTACCATAGAATTGAAGTTGACCGTAATCAGATTAGGGTAATTAACAGCCTGTAGCCTCTTCGAAATCCCAAAGAGGTCTAGAAGTTGACAGGAATAACTTGCATTAGTGGAAGGGATTTAAATGGACAGAGGAATGTTCCTCAGCCTTCTAGCAATTAAAGGAACATCTTTCTCGGCCACCTATTATGTCTAAGCTTGACCAGGAGGAGGTTCTGTTTGCTTACATTGCTGTAGCCTCACATGCGATGAGTCTGGTACTAATACGGGTTGATGATGGGGTACAGAGACTAGTCTATTATGTGAGCAAATCATTACATGAGGCCGAGATTCGCTATTTACCATTGGAGAAGGCCATCTTGGTAGTAGTATGCTACACAGAAGCTCCCGCATTACTTCCAGGCTCACACTGTTGTGGTTTAATCCAACTCCCTCTTCGATCACTGCTTCGGAAAGTTGATTACTCAGGGAGGGTTGCAAAATGGGGAATGATCCTAAGAGCCTTTGATATTAAATATATAACTCGCACCTCAATAAAGGGCCAGGTCCTTGCGGATGGTGGTTGAATTTGCTGAACCTTCGTTAGAAGAAAATGGCAAAAGGCCGAGTGTGGATGAAAATCAGTTGAGATGATCTCCTTGTAGGAATCTCTATCATGGAAGGTGCATATCGATGGCGCAACAAATCAAAGGGGATCAGGAGTGGGGCTAGCTATAGTATCTCCTAAAAGGATCATCATTGAGAAATTCTTAAGGCTAGGCTTCTCGGCTACAAATAATGAGGCCGAGTATGAGGCTTTGTTGGCGGCAATGATTATAGTTCAGAAAATGGGAACGAGAACAGTGGAGATATTTTCAGATTTCGGGTTGGTCGTGGGCTAAGTAAAGGGAGAGCTAGAAGCCTGGGATGTAAGAATGAAAGACTATTTGGATCAAGTTAGACACTTGCAATCAGGGTTTGAATCTTTCTCCTTACAACACATCCTAAGGAGCAAAACCACACACGTTGGCTCTTTGGCCACTCTTGCAACCTCCTCGGCGCACAATTTACCTCCGGTTATCCTAGTTGAAGATCTATGTAAGCCTACTGAGATGAAACGGAAGAGTGTCCCTATTCACTAAGTTAGACTAAGGCCTAGTTGGATGGACCCTATTGTGCTGCTTTTTAAGAATGACATATTGCCCGAGGAGAAGGGGGGGCTGATAAAGTACAAAGAAAAGCTCCTCGGTTTTGGTTATCCGAGGATCAAAAGTTATACAAGCGCTCTTTTTCTAGGCTGTATTTGCTGTGCATTCATCCTGAGGCAGTGGACCCACTCCTAGAGGAGCTACACGAAGAGATTTGCAGAAGTGACACAGGGGGGCAGGTCACTATCCCACAGGGCCTTTACCTAAGGGTACTGATAGCCAAATATGCAAAAGGAAGCACAGAAATATGTAAAGAAGTGTGACCAATGTCAGAGGTATGCCTCGAATATTCATCAACCAGAGGGTGTCCTCAATCCTTTGTCTAGCCCCTAGCCTTTTGCCCAGTGGGGCTCAGACATTGTGGGGCCCTTCCCCAAAGCAGCAGGAAATAGGAAGTGGCTGTTGGTCGGCACTGATTATTTCACCAAGTGGGTTGAGGCTGAGCCCCTGTCAAATATTAGAGATGTGGAATTGTGTGGAAAAATATTATTACTCGGTTTGGGATCCCACACACCCTCATCTTAGACAATAGTCTTCAGTTTGACAACAAAGCCTTCAAGAGGTACTGTTGTGATTTGGGCATTAAGAATAGGTACCCCACCCCGGTTTATCCACAAGGGAATAGACAGGCCGAGACTGTTAATAAGGTTATAGTGAATGGACTCAAGAAGAGGTTGGATGATGTAAAAGGTAGATGGGTGGAAGAACTGCCATATGTTCTTTGGACGTATCAGACTACCCCTCGTAGGTTAACAGGGGAGACTCCTTTTTCAATGACCTATGGAGCCGAGGTTGTGATTCCTCTAGAGACTGGATTTTCAATGCCGAGAACGAGCTTATTCACTCCAAACAGCAACGACAACCTACTAAAAAGGAGCCTAGATCTAACTGAACAACAGAGAGAGAATGGCATGGTCCAATTACCATATTATCAGCAAAAGTTTAAATAGGGGTATGACTTAAGTGTGAAGTTAAGATCATTAGCCCCTGGAGACTTGGTATTATGAAGGGTTATGGGTATTGCAAAAAACCCGGTATGGGAAAAGTTAGGGCCCAATTGGGAAGGGCCATATCGTATCACCTCTGTAGCATGTATAGGTGCATAGTTCCTAGAATATCTAGACGAAAATATTGTACTGCGACACTAGAATGTAAATAACCTGCGAATGTGCTATTATTAATGAAAGGTAGTTGTGCCGTGTTTTTATGTATGACATTATGTGTTGTGTTCATTACTTGTTTGAATATTAAACAAAACTTTGGTCATGCCTAGCTCTTCGGACTACATGCCTTGGGTAAATTAATATTCTTGGTTATTTGTCTAAGTGTTAAACAGAAAATTGGTTATGCCTGGTTTCTCGGACCATATTCCTTGGGTAAATTAACACTCTTCATTACTTGTTTGAATATTAAACAGAACCTTGGTCATGCCTGGCTCCTCGAACCACATGTATTGGGTAAATTAATATTCTTGGTTATTTGTCTAAGTGTTAAATAGAACCTTGGTTATGCCTGATTTCTCGGACCACATGCCTTGGGTAAATTAATATTTTTGGTTATTTGTCTAAGTGTTAAATAGAACCTTGGTCATGCTTGGATTCTCAGACCACATACCTTAGGTAAATTAATATTCTTGATTATTTGTCTAAATGTTAAACTGAACATTGGTTATGTTTCGTTCCTCGAATCACATGTCTTGAGTAAATTAACACTCTTCATTACTTGTTTAAATATTAAACAGAATCTTGGTCATACCTGGTTTCTCGGATCACATGCCTTAGGTAAATTAATATTCTTAGTTATTTGTCTAGGTGTTAAATAGAACCTTGATTATGCTTGGCTCCTCAAACCACATGCCTTGGGCAAAGTAACACTCTTCATTATTTGTTTGAATATTAAATAGAATCTTGGTTATGCCTGACTTCTCGGATCACTTGCCTTGGATGAATTAGTATTCTTGATTATTTGTCTAAGTGTTAAATAGAATCTTGTTTATGTCTGGTTCCTCAGACCACATGCCTTGGATAAATTAATGCTCTTCATTACTTGTTTGAATATTAGACAAAACCCTGGTTATGCTAGGTTCCTCAAACACCCTCTTTTCCTACTAAGTGTTTTGTTTGTCACTAGGGAGTTAGACCTCCCTGTTGATTACACCGTTTTCAGCACCAACACATAGTCATTTTTTCTCACTGTTTACATAGGTTTGATTATTTAAGTTAACAACAAATCATTACTATTAACTTTTGTTAAAGTGCGGGTGTTCACCCTTAGAAGCATCATCAATCTAAAGACTCAGCAAAGGGCAAAACAATGGCTACAACCAGCTAAAGATAAATATTGCAAGAAAAATAAAGGTTCATAAAGAAAAAGTTGATGTCTTTTCATTAAACAGAAGAAAGATATATTATGAACAATGGCAAACTGCCACAACAAAAGAAAAAGTACAAGAGAAAAGAAGAAAAGTAAAATTCTAAGTTAAGCCTTGGGAGGTGGGGGGTCTTCTTTGCTGACTAACTGGGGAACCGGAGGATCAGCGGCTTTCTTCTCCTAGGCTACGGCCTGAGTCTTGGCTTGTTCAGACTCCTTGGATTTAGGAGTAGCTTCCTTCCCTTTGCCCTTGTCTTCGGGCTGAGCTCTACTCTAGCCAGCCTCCTTACCTTTGGCCATTTTCACCCTGTGACCTGGGTCACTAGCCTTGACAGGCCCTTTAATGGCCTCAGGGGGGGGGGGGGAGGAAAGAGGCCTAAGAGGGAGGAGGCTGCTCAGCCGTAGTCAAGGTAGGGGCAGCTTCCTTGGGGGCTACCTCAGGGGCTTCTCAGAGGTCCTTAAGATAGTAAATATTCTTGGTTTTCCTCCACTTCGAGTCTGCAGTGGCCCTAGTCACGTTCAGGGCCTCAGTCCAAACCTCGAGGCAGTAATCCCTATAGACCCCAGCCAACTTATCAATTAGCTGGGCCTTGGTCTCCTGCACTTCGAGGTCATAGAACTTCTACCCTACAGTGTCTGCGGCTGCCTGAATCGCCTGGGCAGCCTCCTTGGCCTTTAACAGCTCTGCCTTTAGCTCCACCACCTGTTGCTGGTTGTGGCCAGCTTTATCTCTATGTAGTGGAGCTTTTGGCGCTGCTTCTCTGCTTGCACCTTAGCAGTCCTAAGGCTAGCCTCGGTGCTCCTCTGGTCCCTGTTCGCAAAGGCCAGCTTCAGGGCTAGCTCCCGGCTTTTGTTGGTTGCGAGGGACTTGTCTCTGCTTGGAGGTTATCCACGAGTCCAACCTCGTTTCTAGCATTTTTCACCTATTCCTCAACCGTGAAGACCTCCTGGATTGCCTGCACTAAAACAACAAAGAAGCACCTTGTCATGTAAGAAAAAGATAGCCTAGCAGCAGTAAAGCAGGCCAAGAAACTTACCAAGGCCAAGTCCCTTTTCAGAGATATAAAGAGATCATGCTGCCTCACGTTCTTCAAGGCGTCCATATCCTTGGGTAGTAACAGAGGCCACTTTAGGGCGTTGGCCACATAATGGGCGTTACCTCTCTGGAACTCCCTGATGGAAGAGCTTCAAGGTATTGCCGCACCATCCAACTCTAGCCGAGGGTTCCAAGTTGGATGGCGCACCTCGGCCACGTGCTCGGCCTCCTTGCTTTCGACCGAGGAGGCCCTGCCTTTGTTTTTGGCTATCTTGGGTTGCTTAGTAGGAACCTCCTTGTCGTGGGGGACCAACTCCCCTTCCTTGGCCACCTCTTTGTCCTTTTTCCTCTTTTTCAGGTTGGTAGGCCGTGGGAGGAGGAGGAGGCAGAGCAGGAGGGAGTTGAGACACCAAGGTGTCTCTAGGTGCTGACCCCTTGGCCCTGCCCGCCAGGAGTTTGTGGAGGCCTTTCTTCTTGTTATCCAACGGAATTTTGTCCTCTTCTTCCTAACTGCTGCCTACGCGAGCAATAATAAGGCTGGGGGAACGGACGAGGTAAGACCTGTCGAGCTCGTCTTCTGAGTCTGAGACTTGGATCACATGCTCTCCCTGTCTTCCTCGGGCTGAAACTAGTCTCGCCTCAAGTGATAAGCGAGAGGAAGCTGTTTCTTCTCTCGGGACCGCAGCTTCAAGGGGAGCACAGTGGGAGGGCAGTTCGACCTGCATAACATCTACTTTGGCCAAGAACCCGGGTGCTGAGACATCTATCCGAGCCAACCGGGGATCTCCAGCTCTAATTGCGTGGCCCACATCTTGAAACTTATTAGACAGAGGTCAGAAGTCGAGGATAAGGCGGATGGCTCGCAGTTTCCTGTCTTCACTTACAAACACCTCAGATCTTAACACTTTATTGAGATTGGGAACGTTAACGAAGTTGATGTTGGGGACTACGTGCCTTTTGTCTGCGAAAACAGCCGAGAAGCAAAATCATAGTTATAAAGATGAGCTGTCAGTCAGAAAAGAACAAAGAGTTAGAGGAATAATAATAAAAAAAGGGCGAACCACAAAACTAAGTCCCGTGTCAAAGGACCTAAACCTAAGGCACCCCACTTGGTTCTCCTTCTCGGGTTGGGTAGTAAAGACTGTCATGCCATTCACTAGAGGCAATTTGGTAGTCGTCTTTCATGCCCTTGTTGGACTTGGAAAAACACTAGACGAGCCTAACAACTGAAGGCCTAGACTTGAGGTAATACCCTGAGTCTGCGAGCTAATGGCACTCGTACATTCAAGCAACATCGTGCTAGGTGAGGTTTAGCCCCATTTACTCGTTGAGAGCATCTACACTACCCAAGACTCTAAATATGTTGGGCACACACTAATGATGACATATCCTATAAGCTATCAAGTAGTCCCTAGTCACTTTCCCCATAGGTAGCCTCATCCCCCTTTCTATGAAGGCAATCATGGGGATAATGACCTCTTCTTCCCTTCTGTGAGTAAGCCACCCTCTAAGAGGGCAGTGCTGCAAGGAAATGCCTTACGGAATATGGTACATGGCCCTAAACCCCTCCATACCAACGAAAGAATCTACTATGTGAGCAAATCTACCCATCAGGGCAAACTAAAGCGAAGTGAAGAAAATATTTGTGAAGAAGAAGTAAAAAGTAGAAGGTCGAGGAGACCGGACGAGGAGAAAATAGCCTAAGAATGAAAAAACACTTACGAAAATAAGGAAAATTGTCATTTTAGGAGCTTCTCGAGAGTTTGGAGATTTGGGAAGTCTTGAAAGTTTGGAGAGTTAGGAAGTCTTGAGAGTTCGAAGATTGGAAAAGTGAAAGAAACGAATCCCCCAGGCGCCTTATATAGGAGGCAGAATTGGGTGGGAGTTATTCCACCCAAAATTCGAGGAGAAATGCTAGCTGTAGGATCTTCATCTCAACGTAGGATGTGGGGAACAAAGCGCTGCTTGGAGCATTTAATGAGACGCTGCGGACTCCGAAGAACTTGAATGGTTGTGGGGCATGCAAAGTGACATTCTCATGTGTGGAAATCAAAGAAACGTGTGGAATTAATTGTCCAAGGTCAAAACCCCACTTTTCTCCTCAGATAAGAGGAAAGAAAATCGGAGTTTTGGGGGGCTATTGTGGGGTACAAGAATAAAAAAGGGTGATTGTGCCACGTGTTGTACCCATGGCCAAAGGGGCCATTATCGTGCCGAAAAGGTCATACCCTCGGACAGTAAGACCACGTCAGTGGCACGTTACCAGAGAAGGTCATACTGTAGAGGAAGAGCTTCGGGGGAGGGGATAGCCTTGACATGACCGAAGGGATGGTGGTTGCCACCACATTTAATGCATCCTATCAAACCTCTTGACTGCATTTATGTGGAGAAGACCCCTGAATAATGTTGCTTTGGCTGCCGCAACTCACAAGGGGTTTAGGAAGATGTTTGATGGGATAAACACTTAAGTAGTGGCCTGGACGATCAACAAATGGAGGGCCAAGATCATCTCAAGGGAACTATATATAATGCGAGAGACCCTCTAGGGAAGGAGGGTGAAAATTCTAAAGAGAAAACACTGTAGCAACCAAAACTGAAATTGTATCCTAGTTTAAAAGGAATATACAGAAGGAACATTCTCCTTTGATTTTGCCGAGGAATGTTTTCTTTGCACAGAGCCTGTTTTTCTTTGCTTTCTCATTATCTTTGATTCAGTGTGTGTGTTGTTTGATCTATCAGGCCTAATTTTTGAGCCCACTCTCTACATATTCATTGTATTGGACTTTTTAGGCTCTAATCCATTCATCTTTTAGGCTAGGGAACTAAAACCCGCCCCTTATAGGTTTTTTTTTCTTCTCCGGCATAAATGTGATTGGGTTTGGATTGCCAATTAATCAATTTGCATCGTCATCATCATAATTTCAATCCTCGATTGTTATTATTTATTTAGAGTAATGTTAAAGATATAAATTTTTTTAATAAAAATTTTTACAAATGGCTAATGTGGTGAGTGCTTATTGGTAAATAAAAAAGTGGTGTTAATGGTGAATCTAAATGAAAATCAATAAAAAGTTGGCCACATTACCAGTGTTACAATAATTTGTGTCTGTAATATTATTTATTTATTTAAACTTAGATAAAGAATATTGTCTTAATTTTAGCTAAGAATATTTCTGAAAGTTTGTTTGATTATTGCTCTTTTCCTTTCTAGAATACATGGATTGAATTTTCTCAATTTATTTCGTTATCATATCCATCCTTTTCACTAAATTTAAGATTATTACTAATTTAGTGGCCAAAATTGGGTTTTACCTATTTCAGCCAAACTTTCCAGTAAAATACCTCATGTCTGAAACTATTTAGGGAAATGCCCTTATTTTGAAACTCGATTTTCTAAAAATCGAGTTTCAAATGTAAAGCTCGATTTTTGAACAATCGAGTTATAGCGAAATGAGACATTAAAAAAAAAAAAAAAAATTTCTGGAACTCGAGTTCCATTCAAAGAACTCAAGTTCCACTTGAATATTTTCAAGGAACTCGAGTTCTTTGAATGGAACTCGAGTTCCACAATTTAAAAAAAAAAAAAATTCAGTTCGTTATAACTCGATTTTCCAAAAATTGAGTTTTAAATTAAAACTCGAGTTTTAGAAAATCGAGTTTCAAAACAGGAATATTTCCCTAAATAGTTTCAGACAGTGGACATTTTACTGGAAAGTTTTGCCGAAAGGGGCAAATACCCATTTTGGCCCTAATTTAGTACTATTCTAAAAAAGAAAAAGAAAATAGGTTCCGCACTAATATGGTTGAACATACAGTAACCATGCTGCTGCGAGATTAATAAGGACATGTGCATGTCCTCCACTATTTTATCTTTTTTTTGGTTGGTTTTTTACTATTATTAGCATATGGGAAACATTTGTGATTAGAAGTGATGGATTCTTCATCCATCATCTTCACTAAGTTTCTATTATTAATACTATTAGCAGTATTAGTTAAAATTCAGTTCCACACTATATATGGTTGGACAGCGCTAACCATGCTGCTATGAAATTAATCAGGACAAAATGTGCATTTCCTCTATTATTTTATCTGTGAATTATTATTATTATTATTATATGGGAAATATTGGTGTATATATGAAGATAGAATATCTCAATAATTAAATTCTAAATTGCTTTAGACATACATAATTGAGAGATGCAGATCTATCTGCCAGATATTAATAGTGAGTGTTAAACCATTAATAAACGTAGGGTCTACTATATAATCCACTTTAAGAAGTCAACAATTTTGAACAATGTATATATATATATATATATATAAAAAAAAAAAAATCTTGAATATTTGGGAAGTTGGCGATCCGGATTACGTCTTTGTGATGGAACAATGTTACTTGAATATGATTTCAACTTTTAATTATCTTACTATTTTTTTTTTCGAAGTTCGCAAATGTGTGCCACTCCATTATATGTATTATGTATAAGTTCTGTATCTGCCATGTATGCCACGCTCCAACTGAAAATTAGTAATATATATGACCAACTTGCTGAAATAGTTTATACAAAATACAAGAAAAGATCTCTTTGCCCATGCCAATTATTGAACCTCTTGACTTATTAATTATTTTCTACAAAATTTAACAATGGAAACTGGTAAATTAACAACCGAATAAACCCTTTTTCGGATTACCAGTCATGGCAGTCAATGTGAAAAGAGTTTTTTTACTTCTTCCTTTTCGTTTGTTTGTTATGGAGATAAGTAGATAGCAGTGGAGGTAAAGTTCGAATCACATTCACGATGCATTACAAATGATATAAATATATAATTACTATTACGTGAAGTTTGGTATAGGATAATGTTTTAGAATTCTCAAGAATGTTTAAAGATTTCCATGTGTGGTTGCAAATCATACTAGAGAATCAAATGTCAGAGAAATCTGGATTCTCCCTCAACCTCCACTCTGTAGGAATGTTAATTCCTTTTAAAACAAATGGGTATCTAGATTCTCAAACTTAAAAGAAATTATATTTTTTTATAAATTGACAATTTTAACTATTTTTTCTTATCATTTAAGCAATTGAGATAAAAAATAAAACAAATCATCAATATCTTTTCTCTTGTCTTTATCTATTCCCTCTAAAACAATATAAACAAGATAATAACTCTGTTGATATATTCATTAACAAAGTTTTATTTAGGTTTCATGTGTGAAAAAAAAAAAAAGTTTAAAGGGAACCCTCCATTGTTGCCAGGTATTCACTTTTACTGTTATGTGTGTGTTGCTTAACAAATTATTAATGAATCTACTTTCATTGAAATTTGTTAATGTGTCTATTCGCATCTCAATCTTGGTTTTGTTTAGTTGCTAGAAATATTGATATAAATTGGTGGCTTCATTTGGTTTTTTGTTTTTTATTTTTTGTTTTTAGATTAATGGCTTTGTTTCTAGATTCATACGTTATAGTACAATTTTAATAATTTGTATCCTATTTGATACTTTTGATGTTTGTTATACAATAAAACAGAATGTGTAGATTTTTAATTTTTAACAACCCATCATATATGTATGTGCGTTTCTGGATTTTAAAACACATTGGAAGGTCTTATGATTTATGCCAAAGGTGGCTTTGGTGCTATATTTGACCGCTTGTTGCTATATTCAAATAATGGTGTAAATTCTTAGTTTGCTTTATGGATACTTTGTTCTTTAATTGGTATGATTTATTTTATTGTATTTGGCCTTTAATTTTGCTGCAACTTTGTCTCTTATTATTGCAGTTTATGGAGGCAATTAGACTATAGTTTTAATGAATTTGTCATAATTTATGGTTTATATTTTGTTTTTCATTATTTATTAAGAGGAAGATTAAAAAAAAAAAAAAGAATTGATATTGAATTTACAAATCTAAGAATATAATGAGAAAAATAAATAATTCATTTAAGATTCTCAAAAATAAACTAAACATTATAATCTCACATTCTTAGTAATCTTATTAGATTCTCAATTAAACCAAACATAAGAATAATTACATTCTTAAGCATCCAGATTGCAATGAATCACATTTCCAGTAATCTAGATGCTTAGGAACGATGATAATATTTAGTTTTTGCAACCATCTTAATAGACAAAGATGAGAAGATGTGAAAACAACTAACATACATCCAAGGCTACTCCTATTCCTATATCATCGTTCTAGGTGGAGATGGTCTAGATATATGCTCTTAAAAGTCCTCGTTGCGTCTCTCATGTTTTGTAATTTGTTAACTGCCTTATCCACTCCATTGCTAGTTAGGCGTTTGGTTGTAATTAGGAGGGAAGAATTCTCATCTATTCCGAGTTGCAATTTTGCTCTTCTATAACAGATGTATCTTCTCCCTCTTCTTCTTTTGGTTAATAATATTTCTTCAATAATTATAAAAAATACTCTAACATTTGTCCAGAGAAAAATACTCTAACAACACTATCTTTTCATCTCGTTTTCTTAATATCAGTTATTTTTCTAGCTAGCCGTTAGATTTATGGAAATATGGTTATGTATATGATATTCTTCCCTTTTATTCATCTAAAATGTCATTATGTGAACATAACAAATAAGTATAATTCACACAATAGTCAACAGTGTTATAAGTTAAAACACAAATGGAACTTCCATAATACACAGTTTGGGTTGAAATAGGTCAGAATTTCAGGCTGAGAACCATAATTCACTCGAGAAATGACTTAATTTAACCATATATATTCACCTTTAACCTACTGGTATGTCTGTGTTACAATTCATAACCCCTATAACCAAACCTTTATGAAATCTGAATTCCAGATTATGAAAATATGGAAACCAATGATGTTTGACATGAGCTATAGATTCTCCTGACAACATAAAAGTAGGTCCTTCATACCTAAGGAAGCGTAAAAGGCTGCACTAATTGGTCATCAATCATAGTGTTACACAATTGTTTGTCTTCAAACTTTTGCGTTAGATTATGTTATAAATAATAAATATAGTACTTTTAAGGAAAGCACTTTTTGCACCCCAGATCTTGATCATGCACTGCCAAAATTATTGTATATTCTGTAAAATATACCCCCCAACTCACATGGAGGGCTAAGGCTAGAGTCCAAAATGAAATCCAATCAAAGTACTTGATAGTTTTATACATGGTTAAAGAGTTTTTTTTTTGGTACATGGTTAGGAGTGAATATAGAAAAGTATCGCAAATGGGAATCATCCACCACATGTGGTGTTCCAGACAGTATAGGTCTCCTCGTTTGTCTTGCCAAAATCACTGCACACTGTACATATATAGTGCCGCTCTATGATGTTGCTGTCATTCTCATTTAAGGCAGTCTAGGCAGATATAATAATCTGTCTCCATGATAAAAATATTGCACATTTTAAATTTGCTATTTGACAGTGAAATTTGCATTGACTGGGCTTAAGTTGACCATTGACTCACCTAGTAAGGATTGCTTCCATTATCAGCATGATTTTTTCTGCAGTATGGTAGCCAAATGTCCATTTTCAAAAAATAAAAGTGTAATTTGCAAGTCATTAAAATTGATGATCATAAGTGTAAGATTTTAAAATTTAAACACCTACTGCTATTCATGATGTTTTTTTAAAGATATATTTGGCTTTATATTTTATGTAATGGCTTAAGAGGTCCAGTTTAGTATAAAGCTTATCTAGGGTTAACCATAGACTCTATTACTTCTATATAAACCTTGTTAGAGTTCTTTGTACTTCATTATATAGATAATACAATGAACATAGGCCATCAGGCTGAACCACGTCTCTCTGTATAGTCTCTCTTTTACACGTCTGCATCTAGTGGTATTGCCTAAACCCATCATAAAATTTTTGTAAAATATTCTGAACCTTTTGTAGAGGTTGTAACATGCAACCTATGCTAAAAAGGTTAATACAGACTCACAACCATGATAATATACCACTCAACCAGCACCAATAGTTTTTAATGGTAATCTTCTAAAAAGGCAGTCTACAGTGCCCAAAACGACTATTGCATTTGTATGTATCCCAATAATTTAAACGCTAGTACCAGCTAAAAAGGTCCAAGGCTCAAGTGTGGCAAAGTTCTTTAAATATATGTATGATGGTGATATCTCACAAGGCATCAATCGGGTAGGTGCGTGGGCCTATCTCATCAATGGGCCTAGCACGATGTTTTAATATGGGGGAAGGGAAAACAGTTTAGGTTGTGCCTTTTGTCTTTGGTGTTCATGGTTTAGATGATACCAGTAAAAAATATAGCCATGACTGAGCTTTCTGGATGATAGGCCATCAGTCCACTAATGACTTCCAATTAGGAGTCAATTAATGAGGTAGAGAATGATCAAATAGAGGTCACTAAACTTGGTACTCTGATAATTTTTATATATTTACCTGAAGAAGTCTTTAGAATGCACAGGAAAAAAAACCAGAAAACAAAACCAAGTTGTGGAAAGAAACTAGAGCAACAAATATAAGATTTGGCAAAGTAGAAAGTGGGAGACTGAGACATGATAATTGTAGCACAAGGTCTTACCTCTTTTCTTAACTTTGTCCTCCATTGACTCCACCAACTCTTTTTGAAAAAGAAAACTTTGACTTGCATCACCTAATTGAAGTCTTACTTTACTTAACATTAGCAGGTGGAAGTATCTTTCTTCACTTTACATGTAAGCTAAATTTCTATAGGGTAACTACAAACAAGAAAACAAAACATTACATATGACAGATCACAGTTCAACAAGAACTTTCACTTCCAATTAAATCTCATTAAAATGTATTAAATGTTTCATCTAATGTGTTACACTTATATCAAAGACAATGTGATTACTGCAATAAAGAGTAAGTTGATCTCTGTTTGTTGAGTGGACTGTGCAAACACTCAATAAGCCACATAAAAGTACAGTGTACATGTGATTACTTAAGACTAATCATCCTCTTTGGCTGTTCTCAAAGTCAAGCAAATATAATATCATATAGCTACATTTTTAAACATTATCTGATGTTTCCCTTGTGACCAATACTAACCATTGCGTAGTTCTCAACAATCATAAACTAACCCACTTGGACTAGACTATTTGGAAGCTTCTACATTAGACATCCCCCCTAGACTCGGTCAGAATTCTATGAAAGAAGATTGTTTGTAGTGCAGGCCTTGACTACATAGAAATAAGTGGATTTCATATTCATCACGAGAGAGAGAGAGAGAGAGAAGGATGGATTCCATAATTTTATGCATCAATCTGCAGAATATCTTAAGAAAATAAATCTTCTTGCTGATTTCTCTTAAGCTTCGTATTAAGTGGTGTTAAAAATCCAATCCAAAAATTTCCTAATATACCAACTAGTTAACTAATCAACATTCCTTTCTTCATGCTGAAATCCGTGATCCTTAACTAATATTCATTAGGTGAAATTTCAAAGTTTATATTAAAGATCTTCACAGCAAACTACTGCTTACAAAAGCATGTTTCCTATATTTGTTATTCATTTAAAAAAAGGGGGAGGTTTAATGTTGGCTATTTTTTTTAATTCTTTTTTTTCATGATTAGTTTGTGTTTCTAATAATAACAGACATACAAATTACTTAACAGACAGTTGGCATACTTCAAAGGAGACCTACATATAGAAACTATCAAAGAATCTTGCCAAGAAACTGAAATAAGTTTATAATTACACAAAATAAAATATGAATCAAGAACCATTTTAGTCTAACAGTGATACTTTCCTTGATGAAAGCAGTAACTCTTCCCGACTCTTGATTTTCCATGACCAACTCCCAGCAACATGAAAATAGTCGCATAGTGTTTTATTTGGATTTTCACATCATCAAATTAGTCAAATTAGTGTGTTACAGAATATCTAAAGATATTTAGCAATATAATTTGTTGCAGTATTCCAGGTGTGCATACTATTGAATCTCTAATTCAAGAGCACGACATTTAGGGATTAAGTCACTTTATGACCAAAAACTGCAATCAAACTGAACCACAACCAATAAGATTTAGTGCTTTAGATGGAAATCAACACATTATCATCTATGATATGGGTCCCAAGGAAAATTATTTTCGAAGCAAAATTCAAGCACTCTTTAATTTTAAATTTTTTTTGGGCTCCAAAGGGAAGGGAAGAGGGAGATTGGAACTAGTGATCTCCACTTCACAAGGCACATTCTACAACCAGTTGTGCTACACCTTAGGGCTACAACCATTACAAAGCATGTCAAACGTTTATATAAATGAAGTTTGAAATGAATATAGCACTATTATTATGTCCCAAGTTGATCACTAATGCATAACCATGCATGCAGAGATCTGCAAAATATTGACTAAAAATCATAAAACAAATTTTGCTCAAATTTAAGACTATGATCTTTTCCTGAGTTTTTCATACAGAATGCAGATTAAAGGTCTTGAATAGCATTCAGTGGCTACTGTGTGAGAAGAAGAGTATCTTGATTTTTGCATTTAAATGAATGGATAGGATCCAAAATAACTGACGGACCATCCACCAATTATATCTAGCTTCAAAAGAAAGTGACCAATCATTGATACTTCATTTTTTTAATACATTGTAAGAGGGGGAGGGTGTATTCGAACCCTGAACGTCATCATTGGAAACACCAGGAAAGGCAATTTGACCTAAAGGTCATTAGCTCATTGATACTTCGTGTCCTAGAAGAAATGTTGGGAGGAGGAAGAAATAGATTCTAGATGAATTTTTGACTGCCTAGCAGACCTCCAAGGGACTAGGAACTTGATGGTTGGCACTCCAGATTTATGCCACTGCCATACAAACATACCCTATATATACATGCTTGCCTTCTTAATTACACAAGCAGAGACAATTGCACATTACATTTTCAAAATTTTAGGCTCTGCAGTCCAAGTTTGATAAAGTGGGCAGTAGTGAACCCAAGTTTTAAATATTAATCTGCATAACAATGTGTTGTTACATATGAAGTAGATCTAAGGAAAGAACATACGGTTTTGTTTTTGTATGAATAATAAAGTAAAGACTAAAGGCACAAAATTTTTGCTGAAATGCTATTGTGACATCACAAGTTGACAAATTTGATTGATCAGCAGTTATGAACTTTCATCAAGTATTCTTCAGAGATTCTACCATCAACTTGTAAAGAGCAAATCCACCTTGATGGCAACCAGGCATTTTTGATGTCATATTCTCTAACTCGCTCTGGTATATAGGAAAGCTGATGAGTACTTAAACCTTAGTCTAAATAAATGAATGAAATCAATCAAGCATCTACAATATCGTACAAAGCAAGAAGTTGTTATTCCAGCTCAAAGTTTTTCCCCCCCTTATATACCCCTGCACAACAGTGCTCTCTCTTTCTCTCTCTCTCCACACACACACACAAACATAAAAGAACAAATTATTATTAGTTTTGATTTTGTGAATATTAATCCATTGGTGCCAATTGATAAAACATAACACTGACCCCCCCCACCCCCAATCCTCCAAAAAAGAAAAAAGAACATTAAGTAACTACCAGCGTCATGACTAATATAACAGCCTTATATAGGTACCACAGTAATGCCCCCTCCCAAGTCCCCCACAACCATTGCATTAGCACTGTGTCCCATGCTTCCATCAGTATGAATATTGTTACCGCATCCCTTCAAACCAATACACCTATACAATCCATATTTCTCTCACCTTTGCCACAGCCTTCATATTGTGTATGTGCTTGATCTTTTAAAAATGAACCATAAGTTGTCACCCCATGAAAATAAAATTTGAACTTACCAATGAAACTGCATAGAGTTGAGTTGACTCATAGCCATCTTGTGCACTCAAATACAATCGTTGAATTTCCTTCGACTCCAGACTGCATTTGATGGAGAAAAATGCAGTTGGTCTAACATTCAACTCCCTACAGGATATACCAATGAAAACAGTATTGCACTGCATGAGAAACAAAAGATTGATATCAGATACTTTACATTGAAGATCAAAAATAAAACCCAGGCAGAAAGAATATTTCAACAACCTATCAAACCCCTTCATGAGCACTCATAATTAACATCAACTACAGTGCAGAAATTAACCCTGTTAACCAAAAAGATACTTGTGCTGAAATAACTATGAGGTAAGCAAGAAGAATCTCTTACAACTAAGATACTGAAACTTACAAGGGTTGACGCAGGTACTCCAATTTCTTCAACTACTTCATGGATAATGCTGTCAAACATCTCCTGAGAAACCTTTTTGTTAATAAGCTCTGAGCCTGTCAAGTCCTTGCCATACTGATGGGATGTAATTCCAATTTCTTGGGGCTGTCAACCATCAGAAGATGCACCATTAAGTCTGGATTAGTCAAATATTATTTTATTTTTCTGCAAGAGGATAGAGAAGAGCAAGAATTTTTTTATAACCATTAAATAATAAATTATAAAGTACTGCTTGTAACTTTTTTTTTTGGTATACACACACATCCTGTGGATCGTGGACCCATGACCCCAACTCCTATCCCATTATTGTGTGAGAAGGAAGTGCTATTTGAGCTAGAGTTCATTGGCTAAAACACTGTATGTGATTAACTGGATAACATATTGCAAATACAGAAATGCACTGAAATCAAAACAGACAAATTGAGAATAAACATATGCTGTGGAATTAACTTTCCCCATCTACCGAAAGGAGAGAGCACTTCAATTTAATATTCCATATTCAATACCTCTGGATGGCCCCCTGGGAAAACATAGTGTCCAGGAAATTCCCCAACATTAGTACTTCTTTGCAACAGAATTATTTTTCTGTCAGATGTCTCCACTATTGCACCATTACCCAGTGGACTTGAGGTGTGTTGACAGCATATAGAGTCATCTACAGAAAAAAAAAATTTACAGATGCTAACAGAAATGAATAAAATCAATACACACTAAAATATTAAGGCATTTCTACTAAGCTATCTGAGTTGATTTTATCTGCCAAATATTATGCATTATCATAACTCAAATAAACTTGAGCCTAATGTCTAGAAGTTTCAATAGCTAAAGATAATATGTGTATATCCATGTTTAGTTTCTTGCATTATTTCCTTAATAGTCTATAAGTTCAACCATTTGATTCATGCTACACGTGTTGACATCAGAAATGGCTTGAAATCCCAGGGAGCTGAAGGATGCAAGATGAATAGCTACAGAAAATTTGTTGGTAATTCTGTGCAGCATGAATTCAGTAGAAGCATATGAGATAAAATGGAAGAAACTCCAGTCAGCATATAAAATTTCAACTATAAGTTAATCTACCTTCCGATGGAACCAAGAACTTTTCCCACTGAGGATTCAAGTTTGTCCCCATAAAAGTCCTGGAAGCACATAGATGAAAGAGAACCATTACTTTGAGATGAATGCAATGAGAAATAATATGGATCAAGAGAATTCAATCAAAATGCTGCAGAAACTTACTACTATGGAATATGGATATTGAGAAACCAATACTGTATTTATTTTGAGAATATGCAAAGGATAAACAATAGAATAGACTTATCAAAAAAAAAAAGAAAAAAAAGAAGATAAACAATAGAATAGTAATTGCTCATCATTTTGATGATGACATCTCCATACCAATTATCGATTGAGTTTTCTATTTGGTGGTTAGAAGACCTTTTTTTTTTACTTCTTTCTGATCAAAAGATAGCCTTCAAGTCTCAGATAGTGCTTTGCATTATTCAATTAAAGTTAATCATATCATGGGTCATACATAAGCATCCATAAGTTGAAATACATGTTTCAAACTAGAAATTCCTATTGCCTGCCAACTTACATTTCTATTGACACGAGACAAAGGGCTCTGATACCAAAATTGATGCAGGACACAGGGCTTTGATGTCAAACTTGATACAGCACAAAAACAGAAAAAGAAAAATAAACCTAGGAATTAATATCTAGGGTTGCTTGGAATTTGGAAACAACACCAAGTGAGAAAAGAAAATAAAACCTAGGAATTCGTACCTATGGTTGCTTGGAATCAGCACCAAGCCATTAAAAAAAAAAAAAACCAACAGAAATTTTATTAATCAAGCAAAATCGTACCAATACTGAACTTAGGGCCCTTTAAATAAAGTTCTGAACCAATTAGGAAAGGAGAAAAGTCTTAACCAATTATATATAACCAAGTAAAAAGTTAATTCTAGAAATTAAACAAGATAAAAATATCGATCAGAAATAATAAGTCCAATCTAGTGTCTGCATATAAGGGTTCCCAAGGGCTGTAATGCATTCTATTTCATGCCAAATTTAGCAGTTGTTATTTCAAATATGCTAGAAAAGGTCAAAAAATCTTTTCTCAGCTAAATGTCATTAATAAGACCCATAGCAGCATTAAGCACAAGGATGCGTGCAAATGAACTTTTAAGTTCATATAGAAAATAAAAAATGCCCCTGCATTTTAGTAGCAGAAGGTTGCCAGGTACTCCAAACTCACTTCCTCTGATCATGAATAGAGGGATGCTCAAGAAGGGCGCCACATATTCCCTCCTTGTTTATTACTGATAATAGTTTTAAGCATCACAGCATGTATGCTAGATGATCAACTTGTTAAATGCTAAGGCAGGCTGGTCTAGTACCAACTACCAAGTCATACAAATGTGGAAACTGCTAAAATAATGGCCACCGAAGGCCACCAGCAGTAATTACCAGAAGCTAAATAAAAGGAAAAAGGAAACTTAAAACTAGAGATATTACTTTAAAAGCTAACAACTGTGAAGACAATATAGAATATGAAGGGTATTGCATCTAAATTCATTCAACAGGGAAAAAAAGTATTATTTATCAGGATACTTTTTATTTATTTATAAATGAGAGTATCCAGACTTCTTCAAGTGTCTAACTATTCCCTCAAGCGTATGCAGTCCCCCTGTCTCCCACACACCAAGTTATTACTTGGAGGAACCCCTTGGGGGTGGCCCCAAGATGCTAGGAAGAAGTTTCGAACCCAGGATCATATGGATATCATGAGGTCTTAGGAACCACTTAGCCAACCCACTGAGGTTTTATTTTATCAGGATACTAAAGTGCATGCAGCCATGCACCTCCACACACATGGCCACCCAGAGAGAGAGAGAGAGAGAGAGAGAGAGGGAGAGAGAGACCTATAATCTGTCAAACCAAGGTGGAGACATACATGAGAATCCTGATTAGATCCATCACCACAAAGCAAATTGTGTCCTCCATACTGTATAATTTTTAACAAAACAAATAAACAATTAATAAAAATACGCTAATTATAAGAAATCTACCAAAATAAAATACATGCACTAAAGTTCTGTTCTATAACATACCACATGCCCTCAGCAGAACTGATGGCACTGGCATCAAATGCTTCTTCAATTAAAACTACGCAATCAAAAAATTTTTTTTTTTCATACACAGTTCATAAAATAAAGTTCTAGATACAAGAATTTCACAAAGTTATAGCCTAGGTACTGACAACAAAATATAGTCACCATCCAATTACATAAATACTAAAAAATGAGAATGCCTAGAACTTATACCCATAAACAGAATCTAGCTATTATCCACGTACCCGGAACTTTGTTCCATTGTATAATGACTTGTTGTCCTGAACCTTCTGATCCCATATCTGAACAAAAATAAATGAATTAGTAAATAAAAGTCAAAAGCTTCAGCTATAGTCTATAGAGGTGTTTTAATTTACATGGAAATCCAATTAAGGCCATTTTAGTTTGAATAGGATCTAACATAATAATGTAACAGATAACAAATAGCTCATTTAAGTTCAATCAGAATCAAATGGGCACGTATACAATCAAATGTTAAACACAGTTACTGATTCAATTCCCAAAATTGACTAGTTTTGCTAAATCAACAACTTTATCCAATGAAATAATGTACAAAATTTTGAACTTAAGATAAAAAGAAAAAAAAATGTAAATTAAAAAAAAAAAAATTAAGGGGTCACCTCAGAAATGGAATTTTCCAATTCAATGTCCGGGTGGAGAATCCGATCATATGCTACATCAAAAGCCACAGACACCTTTTGCACATTCAAAAAAAAAAAAAAAAGGTCTAGTTATAGCATAATTACACGTATAGATGCTTTAAGAGGATGGGAATTTAGAGAACCTGTGGTGGTGAAAGACCTGAGGGGCACGAGAGGAGAAGCTTGAAAGGAAGACTAGCAGAAGCCAGTACCTTCTCCATTGGAACGGTACGCGCACGCAAAGTGTTTGATGAAAGTTCTCCCAGAAGCCAATAGGTGCAAATATTTATTTACAGACTTCAGAGAAACTTTGCAAACGGGTGTAAAACGTCGTAAACGACAGTGACTTTAGGCGCGTTTTAAATTTCTATTTTATTGTCAATGTGGTTGACGTCATGTCGTTGGATGAAATTGAGTTGAGTCATGTGGCATGTCATGTCCATGTTAACATTAATGCTTTTATTATTATTTTTTTTTTTGAGAAACTATTATTATATTATTTTAGGTTTGGCTTACCTGTAATTTTTTAATCAGAATCTCATTTTGTTTTAACGAGAAACTGTCACATTATTTATTGGCTAGATAAAATGTGAAGATTAAATTTCATTACCACTTGCTATTGTATATTTATAATAAAACGACATATCTAGTTAAAAGGTACTGAAGGCAAGCTAAATCTCTTATTTTATTGTTATGATTTTTTTTAAACTTTTTTTTCCATTGTACGGTTCACAAAATATCTTTTTAGCAACTCAAACACTACTTTATCTATTTTAAATTAATACCTCACTTTATCATCTATTCAATATCAAAAGTTTTATTTTGCATTCAACGCATTAAAATAATATAAACAATACAATAAAATAATATATCCAATACAATAAACAACAACCACAACTATCAACACATTAAAATAATAAATATTTATATATATATATATATATATTTATATATATTTAACACCATTGATGTAGCTTGCTTTTTTGTGTTTTGATTGCTGAAATAACTTTTAATTTATTTTAGCATGCATCTTCAATGGCAAAATATAAGTAGAGATCAGGAAGCGCGGCACAAACCACCACTAGATATCTATAAATTGAATATGACGATTTATAGTTCATCTAAAGACCAGATTGTGAGCCTTGGTATGGTAGTTAGAAATCATGATGACTTGGTAATGGCTCCAAAGTCATATGCGAATGGTTGAGCCCTTTGAAGAAGCTTATCCCTTTCCTTTTTGCTATTGGGCATGGGATTTGGGATTTTACATATTAACTGTTGAAGGTGAGGATAAGCTACTGTTTCATTGAAGTAGCTTCTACAAATCCAAGCTTAACAGATTTTGGCACTATTGTGGAGGATATCTGTCATTTTTGTAATTATTTTTACCATATTTCTTTTAATGTAATTAGCAAATCTTGTAATATGGCTGTCAGGGTGTTAGTGGCTGCTTCTGTTGGAATAGGGGGCACTCAAATATGGATAGAAGAGTGTCCATCTATTATCCAATGCCAATCCATTGTAAATTCTGAATTTTATTTTTTTCTGGAATAAATTCCCGTTTCAATAAAAAAAAAAAAAAACAAGAATTTCAAAGCAGGGAAATGAATAGTTAACATAATTGTAAACAAATGTTTTTTCTAGATAAAAATATATGTTTTATATAATAGAAACTAAAAGTATATAAAAGCATATATTAAATGTTCTTTTCTTTCAAAAAAAAATGTTTTTTTTTTTTTGGTATTGTCAAGAGTCTTATAGCATTATTAACGATTTTAAGGGAAATGTCTAGAGCTCAAACCACCCTATCCCAACTATCAAATTATAAAATTCAAAAAATAAAAAAGTTTTCTATATGATATTTTATAAAAAATACTTTAACTTGATTAAACTTTAATACTTTTTTGCGACAAAATTATTTATTGTGCAGAGCGAATTATTATATACATCATTAAAATTATTAATATATATTTTTAGTTCCATTTTTATTATTTATTATTAAACATCAACATTTTAATCTTTTCACAATATTTTTGGATTTTGTTTTCATCTATTAAGGTTTTTTTTACAATTTCGATTATTAGGTCTTCTTTTTTAAATGGAAAAAAAGGGTTTTGCACGTGTGGTCACCGACCCTATCCACTTAAACCCAAATTCAACATGGTGTGGGGTACCCTAGGTATGTTAGGGCTATCCATGTCACAACACACCATTTTTTTTTTCGCTGAAGCGTATGACTGGAACCATAACACCCCTGCAAGCATCACGTGATACTAGTCTGGGACTCCTACCAACACACCATGCTAATAGAGGTGGTTTAGATTATTATGTTTTAATATATATATATATATATATATATATTAATAGGTAAAACTGAGAAAAAATTCAATTAGATTTCAAATTGAAACTCAATTAGAGTCTAATTTTGTGCAACGTGTTCCATTTAATCTAAATTTTTTACTTTTTGTGCCAAATGAGTTAATTCAGTATAAAAATTGGATTTCAATTAAAATTTAATTTAGCGCCATGTGTCCGATTTAATCTAAGTTTTTTAATTTTTGTGTCAAATGAGTTAATTTAGTGTAGAAAATGAGGAGTCTAATATAAATAAACCATAAAAAATTTGAATGATTTTATATTTATGAAATTTTTTTTTTGGTATAACTAAAAAGAATTCAAGTTTATAAGTCATTTGTAATATACCATGACTTCTATATCTATATATATATATATATATATTAATAGTTAAAGTTTAGAGAAAATTCAATTAAATTTTAATTAAATTCTCAATTTTACACCATGTGTCACATTTAATTTTTAATTTGGTCTCAAGTAAAATATTGAGTGTAAAAATCAAAGAATCCAAATTCAATTAGATTAAAAATTGGATTTTAATTGGAGTCTAATTTTCCTTCATTTAAGTTTTTAATTATTGTGGCAAGTGAATTATTTGGTACAAAAATTGAAGAGTTTAAAACCAATTAAATTCTAAATCATATATATATATATATATATCATCAGAAATCATTACATATTTTAGAAATGTGTGGTTTAAAAAAAGTGTAATCTAATACTATGTATAATTTGAATTTTTTCTAAAAAAAGTATAATTTGAATCGTGTAATTATAATTGTTTTTAATTGTATCCGTGCATATGTACGGGATTGCACACTAGTGTTATATAATATGAAAGTATGTATATTAGATTTTAAATAAACAAAAACTAAATTATTATATGGGATAATAAATAATTTTGTTTGTTATTTTTTTAAAGCAAAGTAAGTAAATAGAAGAATATAATAAACATCATCCCCTTCTCTTACTTGTTTTTGGCTTAACAATATCGACAACAAAATGAGAAAAAGATGTACTAAATAGAAGATATATTAAATACACTTACCTTTTTTAGGCTAATTTTATTGTTGTTTTTTTAAGAATATTTTATTGTTGTTGTTGTTGTTGATGATGACAAGTTGATGTTGTTAAGTGAAATTAATTAATTGAGGTCATGGCATGTCATGTTAATAAAATTTATCATGACCAGGGAACAAAAAGAAACATGCCAATGGGCTAAAAATGTGGAACATCAATGTGATCGACTTAGGTGGGTTTTTCATGTCAATGGTTTATTATTGTTGTTGACTTGATGTTGTTAGACGATTTCAAATCCCATGTTATGTTAAATGCAAAACATTGCTAGTATGAAATGTAGCATGCATGCAAGAGCAACAGTGTGTTGAAAATGATTGTGATTTAATTAAGGTATTTATAGTGATTTAAGGTACTTTTTTTTCATTTGATTTGGTTGTTGCTGATTTGATGTTGTTAAATCAACCCGTGGTTTATTAGCTGTGAATTGTGATTTTAGGGATTAGGGCATAACAAATCACCATCAATGCAAAATAAAACGTATGCCATGTTTTGCTAAATGATGAAAATGATTGAGTGCAGTTGTCATTTATTTCTTTGATATTATTGTCATCGCTGTCTCTTCACCTATATTTACAGTGTACTAACATTAATATTGAATCCGACCCACAATTTCATTAAAAAAAAAAATGTTAATTGTAGCCGTAGTTTATGACTAGAGGACTTGCTTGCTAAAACCATTAACCATCGAATACAGCCAAACATACAGAACCAGAAGTCCATGACATGACAAGCGAGAGACAAGTTCAAAGAATTTTCAGATTTTTCTGTTGTGTAATATTTTTAATTAGGACCCATTAGACACGTTGGAAAGTTGATACCAAATTCTAACTTGACACTACCATAGGTGTATCTATTCACTCTTTTTTTTTTGGTGAGAGATACAATAATATTTTAAACTTATGGCCTCCATAATTACTCACTATCATTAGGTTAAAACATTAATTAATTTTTAATATAATCGAAATAAACTGCTGATTTTTTATTTGGTTACAAAATTTTTTACCAATTAAATTAACTAGAACTCATATATATTTACTCACTTTGAAACCAAAATTATGTAAGACAAAATTCAAAGTTGCAGCGGAAAATAAATAAACATAAACATACTTTCAGGCATAATTGTTTAAGTGTTCAGAGAAAAAGAAGACTCACTATATGAATGTATCTATAAAAAGTGTCTTTTAGGTTATGACCTTTACCTTACATATTTCCTTTTGATAGAGACAGACTATATACAGAGGTTGGACTAGGGACCCTTTAAAATTAAGATTTGTTTCATAACCCTCCTTCCATCAAGGAGTTTAAAACTTGTAACTTCAAGGTGTTTATTAACTAAAAGGGTTACACCAATTGAGAGTTACTTAGAAATTGTTATTCACCATAACGTCTTTCACAAATAAAATCCTTAAGAAATGAGTTTTCATTTATCATTTAAATGTAGGCCACATAAAGTTTTCTTAAAATCTTACATTCTCCCACTTGGCCCACTTGACATTTGAATTACTTGATAAATGATATTAACTTTAACAAGGCCATGATCTTACTCATGTCAACTAGTTGTAAAATGCTCTCACTTAAATAAGGAATCCAATACACGAATCATGGCTGTAATACCCTTAATTATAATGAGTATTTCCTTCTATGTATTATAATGTATGGTAATCCTTACGTGAGTACTTTATGAGCCATTAATTTTTTATAAATGGACTACTTATTAGCCATTCGGGTCCTCTTTTATACATCCCCGCGAATATATCATTCTTATATATCTCCATAGATATAACTAACTTAATACATTCACTTTATATGCACAAAAAAAATTCATATATTTTCTTCTCCAAAACTAACCAAATATGTGTCCAAAACATAGAATAATTAGAGAGAAATTAAAACCAAATGAGCTAACAAGTTCCATATGTCCAAAAGACTTTTATACTACTTTGCCGGCAAACCTTTTGTTATGGAATTAATATATATTAGCTCAACAATTTTAACTCAATGGACACTTTCAGTTTCTTAAAATTCTCTCTTTGACTGAGTTACTTTATGTCGATATGTTTATTTCAGCTTTCACAATCATTGTCCTTAGAGAAGAAAATTATAACTGAGTTATCTTTAAAAAATCTTTAAAGGTCTTATCATTAAATCGACAACCTTAAGACCTATCCATAATGCTTGTCTTATAGCTTCATAGCTTATAGGATATCATACATGACAAAATCAAATCACTACTTCCAAGTAGTGTGTCAATCATATTTAGGTGTAAAAACAATGCATTTACTCCCATTGATCATAAGATATATACACCGATTAACAATGTAACTGGTAAAACCAAATGGCATAACAAAGTTGGTGAATCTTTATATATCATTAGTGGGATACCTATATGCCAAACTTTTGTAAAGTATAACTTTTATTGAGAGTCAAACCTTAATGGATCTTGTAAATTAATATTAATAGCTTTCACAAAACTTTTAGTTTTATAGGAATAAATTCTCAAGTTCTTACTCTTGAGCAATTAGATTACTCTCACCCTCGTACTCAATTTCTCATTTGACATATTTATTCAATGAGATGGGTGGTTCATCCACATGAGTACCAAAACAAAGATCCACAAACCCAAATAAAATAAACTTTAATGCTATGAAACTTAAACTTTAATTCCAAATTAACCAATGTCAATTTAGTAGTAAATCCGACCTTCCTATGGGTAGAGGCGCATCATGCATGGATTTACTATAAAACTTTATTAATAAAACTAGTAAATATAAACCCTAAGAATCAAATTTTCCATACTTATGGGCCTAGGAAAAATCTCATCTTAATGCTACATTCACCATTTTATTCCAATTAAATCATAAAAACAATAACCTCCCTATGGGGCCAATTCATTTTCTTCATGAATTAATTGCCACTTAGATGCTTTTGTACCTAATGAAGTCTTGTAAAAATTTCTTGATGTTTATCATCATGGCTTAGGATGCTATGGCCACTCCCATGTCATTTTGATATTCACCACTTCAAATAGCATCATAAAGATCAACCAATCCTAATATTGATCATGACAATATGCACTCCAAAATGACATGAAATCATATCTAAATACATGATAAGTGCAAAGAAACCTAAAATGCACTTAAATAAATTACTCACTTGAATGATCCAAATCTCATATGTAAGTGTAACAATAAACTTTATGAAATAATTTCAAACTTACATGCAACACATTTATCCCCATAATTTATTGTAAAAAGTTATGGTTTCCAAAATATAAGGATCATTTGTGTTATCATGCGAAATATATTGATCCACAAAAATAATCGTTTGTCATATGAGCAACCATATTGTCACAAATTATTATCCAAATAATTAAGAGTTTATATCTAGGAAACAAACATAAATACTTGGATGAGCACTTGATGAATATCAAAATCAAAATCAAATTTATGAACACTTTAAGTGCCTTGCATGTATTTTAGTCAAATTACCCACTAGTCCACATTAGCATATTGTAAAATACTATATGATATGTGGACAAAATAAGATTAGAGAAATCAAAATCCTTGAGTCGCACATGTAATGGAAAACAAATACATACAACGTAACTACCATTGAACATGTCTAGTTCTATATAGATAATAATCACGTGGATTCCAAATTAATGCTTCCAATCTCAAAACTCAATGGTAATTCGTTACACATATGCCAATAAAGATGCAAAACAAAACTTGTTCTCTAGGATTTAGAGTACACATGCTCTATATTTGCATTCAGGACAACTTAAATTTCATCCCAAAATTAAATTAGTGCATACTAACTTTTACCATACAAATATAAGGCAATTGGAAATAATAGGAACATAAACATACCTCTAACTAAAATCACTAAACAACATAGCATGAAAGATGGCTTTGATACCAAATGTAAGACAAAATTCAGAGTTGAAGCGGAAAATAAATAAACATAAAAATACCTTCAACCATAGTTATTTAAGTGTTTTAAAAAAAAAGACTCACTATATAATAGTGTATCTATAAAAGGTGTCTTCTAATCTATGACATTTACCTTACATATTTCTTTTTGATCTAGACAGACTATATATAGAGGCTAGACTAGTAACCCTTTTAAATTAAGATTTGTTTCATAACCCTCCTTTCATCAAGGAGTTTAAAACTTGTAACTTCAAGGTGTTTATTAACCAAAGGGGTTACATCAATTGAGAGTTATTTAGAAATTGTTATTCACCATAACGTCTTTCACAAATAAAATCCTTAAGACATGGGTTTTTATTTATCATTTAAATTTGGGCCACATAAAGTTGTCTTAAAATCTTACAAATTAAACCCCCCTCCCCCCCCAAAAAAAAAGCTAGACGATAATTAGTTTTTTCCATCTTGTCATTGTACATTTCTACCATTCAAAAAATTCAGTGTTTTTTGACATTAAAAAAAAAATCAATATTTTGAGAGTTGATCATGAAACAATTAAGGGTGATTTTTTTTTCCAGAGATATTACTATTGGCAAGGTAGTCAAAATTCCGATTTGGATCTTATGATTTTACGATCTCACTTGTCCAAAACGATTCGGATTTTTCAAAGATCTTTGCAATCGTTCAAGATTAGTAGGATCGTACGATTCTGACAGTCCCAAACAATTCTAGTTTCTTGTAATCATCTTTAACTTGATACAAGGCTCAGTTGGACTCAAATGAAAAATAACATCCCAATAGACCAAATTTTGCCATTTTAATGTAGAGAGATAAAGTGTCACGTTTTGAGATTTTTGGCATTTTTAAATGATGCTTATAAATGAATGTAGTTATGTATGGTAATTATATCAAATGGGTGCAAATAATTTTTGGTTTTTTATGAATGAATGTATAATTTATATGATTATTTAACATACCAATGTGTATTTTTTGTATTTTTCTTAAATAATGTAGGATCTTACGATCCACGATCTCAATTACTTCCTACGATCCTACGTAGGATCCCGATTTTGACAACCTTGACTACTGGTATATACATTAAAATGGTAGTTATATTAAAATTTTAATCAATAATATAAAGAATACAAGAAGTTGGAATCTGTTTGGTAAGCACACACAAATGAATATGCGAATTTATGTTTAACTATTTAGTACAATGTAAAATGATAGTGAAGTAAATCACATTACAGTTAAATTTCCTTATTTATAAAATCATATTTATAATTTATTTTGGATCTAGCTCAGCGTCTTATTATGTTTTAAATAATAAATTTTTATAATTTTTTTATACAAGATAAAAATTTTACTTTAGCTTAATCTAAGTGTATATATATGTGAAGCTCTCTCTTGAAGACTTGAACCCCACATCTCACAAGTAACACTTATACTTGTGGAGTAACCAAGAATTTGCAGTAGTATAAACTTTTATAATTCATATTATTGTCTTTTGTTCAAAATTAATATCTCCATAAATAAATATTTTTGTAACATCTTTTTTTATTTATTTATAAGATTGTAACATCTTATACGAACATTAATGCATAAATTCACCTGCTTGAATATCATATGTCATATAAAACACATTTATAAATTTCTTTTAAAACCATCATTTAAAAAAAGAAAAAAGAAATTAAAATCAACCCTAATAATTGGAACTTATAGGATCCCATCCCATTTGTCCAGTAAATAAATGGTATGGGAGAAATTCCCCAATATATTGTCTGTTGAGAATATTTCACCATTGTGCATGAGTAGTGTTGAGCTAAGCATTGGAAAGTTTTTACTGACATTTCACATGGTGCCAATTTCAAGCTCTTTGTGATATTTGTTTAGCATGTCTTCCAAAACTTGTGTGGAATTGTGATTACTATTTTCCATCATCATCAGTTGGAGCTGAATGTGGGAACGTGTAGGTTAAATTTAGTAGTACATTTTAAGCTTTCGGCAAATTGGTCACCACAGTATGAGAAGGAAAATGATCACATGCATGTAGCATATTCCTTATGCTAGTGCAGATGGTAACATGATGTATATGCCATGGTTTGCAATTGTCTAGATATTTTGCTTGCAGTTAATGGGATTAGCAGATATATATATATATATATATGTATGTATGTATGTATGTATGTATGTATGTATGTATGTATGTATGTATGTATGATTCTGGTTAAAATACATGTACATTGTGTTAGGATATGTGCCCTTAAATCCTATTGTATGATGCTATGTATGATATTATGTATGACATTATGTGAGAAATGATGTATGACTTAATATTGTGTTTAATAAAGTTGTTTTATTCTTATCTAAAATAATGGTAACATGAATATTCGGACATTATCAAATAGTCCATGAGATGCATAGTATGTGATTTATGTGATTTAGTCACAGAAGATATAGATCACAAGTTCTTTGTAAACTCAGAATTTTGGTTCGTAGTCGGTGATGAAATTGGGCATTTCATCTGCGAAGACTATAACATATTAACTACGATGATTTGTCTTGATCATGGAAGTGGTGACTTCTAGTTAATATGTTGATATGTTTTAAGAGTTAAGACATATTGAACTGGACCGCTGTGAGATTTATTATTCTCCTAACGACTGTCAACTAAATAATAAATCTCACGACTTGTATTCACATGAACTCTTAATCCTGAGAGAATAATGGACCTGATCATGAAATGTAGGTTGCTTTGATATATCAGGAGTGAGATCTAAAGTAACGGTCAAAACCTCAGTATGTTGGGCAGCCACATTTAGTGTTGATGGAACATATATTCTCAAGACAGAATTCATAGTCTCTTAACGGAGATATAAAATATTCCCTTGAGATAAGTTTAATGGGTACAGTTATTCAGAGAGTTAGGCCTAACCACTTTAGTAAGACTAAAGTATATATTTATGAAATTGGATTTTATAAATATATGGTGAATAACTCAAAAGGATTAAACCGGGTACTCAAGGATTAAGATGTAGTAATTTACAAAGTGGCAGTCTATATTAATGACTTTGTATTACTACGAATATTTTATGAAGGGGTTGCATGTATAATAAAGTCTTGGGATATAATTTATTAATGAGGCCTAGAGTGCAATTATATTTATATAGTGGTATTAAATATAATTAATGGTAACTTTGGACTTGTCAAGAGTTGACAGAAAAGCCCAAGGCCCATTGGAGCTAGTGTCTTATTTGTTCCCTTTTAGTCCCACTCCAAGCCACACACTAAAGCCTAATTGGGAAGGCCCAAAAGGCTAGCCCAATTAGATAATCAGTTATGTGGAGAGAAACATACAGAATTTTATATAGAATGAATTGGTTTGTATGTGATAAGATGTAATAAATATAAGGAAGAGAGACACTCTTTTATATTCTCTCTAGAAAACATAGAACTGATTGAGAGACCACACATCTTGGGCATCAAGTGGAATTGGAGTGAAGATTGAAAGTGTTCCCGAGTACTTCTTCATTCGGTTTTGAATTTCATCGCATCAAGGTACACTCTCTTGTTCTTATATTCTGAAACCTACATAGTGCATGTTATCAATTGCGAATGAAGTAGATCCGTTTATTTTCCGCTGCGTATGTTTTGTATGCGATGCAAACATGTATATTACCCAACACATTGGTACGTTGTATAATTGATTTTTCAATATTTAAGAGTCACCGCAGATGTTGGGTTGGTATATGACAAGCCTTCTATTAATCGTAGCAATAATGTTGGATTTGTAGATTTTGATTATGCTGGTAATTTGGATTAAAGGAGACCCCTGATAGGTTACGTCTTCATATTATCTAGTTATACCATTAGTTGGAAGGAAATGTTACAGCCGATGGTTATTTTGTTTGCTATAGCGGTAAAGTTTATGGTAGGGATAGAGGCAATAAGGAAGTTATTTGGTTAAAAGGTTTTTGTTGGTAATTAATCTTGGTTTGCAGTAGCTAGGATGATATTGCTATGTTTTATAAGTGCCATACATTTAACTAAAAATTAAATGTATCTCAGAGCATCATTGTAGTCATAAAATTAGGGAAAAATGGGCAATTGCCCTTTTCAGAGAAATTAAGCAGCGTTTTGCCCCAGTTTCCAAACTAATTAGGGAAATGCCCCTATTTTGTAACTCGATATCAAAGACGTCGAGTTTTATAAATAACTCGATTTTAGATTAATCGAGTTAGTCCGACCGTTGTGCCACGCTGGCGCAATTGACCTGGCATTTTTCAATAAAAAAATGGCTGTATAGTTATTCATAACTCGATAACCTTAAAAGCGAGTTTTCTTCAGCGGTTTGAATCAATAGGACCCTAACGTCTCACAGCGCCTATTCGCTCTCTCTCTTTCCCTCGCGCTCTCTGCCATCACTCTCCCTCCACACTCGCCCTCGCTGGCTCTGCGATCAAGCTTCCCCACTCTCCATCAGTCTCTCTCTCTGTCCAGTCTCCATCAGTCGTCGTTGCTTCCCGTCGTCGTTGCTTCCCGCCGCCGTTGATTACAGGTACGGTTCTGTCCTCTGATATCTTTTTTGATTTTGGTTAATATTAGGTTGTGTTTTATGTGGGATTTTGATTACTTTGTGGAAACTTCTTAAAAAGTAGTAAATATACCAGTGAAGATGAGAATTTTGGTGTGTTTTATATGCTGCAATGATGATGATCTAAAGTATTTCTTGCTATATGTCTGTGTCTGTGTGATTTTCTCATTAGTGAGAATTTTGTTGTCTTTTACACGACGCAATGATTATGGACAGTGATTAATGAGTTTAAATGTGCTTGGGGTTTGGGGTTTTGATGGTGGGTTTTGGCAAATTGAGTGGTGGTGTTTCAGTGATGTCTCTGGGTTTGTGTAAAATGTGTCTTATTCGATTGTAGGCCTGATTTTGTTATAGTTGTTGTAAATGGTGTCGAACTAATTACGTTTGAGTCGAAATAGTTGTTGTAAATGGTGTTGAAGTAATTACGTCTGAGTATAAATAGTTGTTGTAAATGGTGTAAAATGTGTCTCATGCCTCTAGCACCAACTGTTAGCTTTGAAGTAGAACCCATCTCATAAAGATTGGTTCTATTAGGTACAGAGGTTAAGAAAAAAATGATGAAAACTTTGAGACTCTGGTTGTTATGTTCTGCCCATAATGACATCCTATATACATAAATCTATGAAATGCAATACACATTCACATGAAACAGAAAGTTTGCTACTGTAAGTCCAGTTAAAAACAAGTAAGAGTGATGAAATGAAATGGTAGCATTTCGTACAGCAACAAACAAATTAAGTTCTTTCACATCCCTTAAAAGTTTTACAACTCATTGTTTTTGGTATATCTAGATTTTTATAAATTTCATTATATCTTGGAATTGACACTACTTTTGTTTTGCATATCAGTCCGATGTAGAAAATTGAAAGTAACTTTACGAGAAGTTCTTTTGCTTGCAATACAACTCCTCTTTGTTTAAAATTGACCATAAGGAAGGGGAGAGGAATAATTGAACATTCAATGGTCCTGCACCCTTTGGTGAATTTGAGATGGGCTAACTCGTCAAATGTTGAAAATAGACCTAACAAGTGGGAAATGGGCTGACTGAGTCATGGTATGCTTACATGTCTAGTGGTAGAAATGTAGAATAATTAGTATAGGTTTCTAGATATGCTTTGGTTGAGAACCAAATGACCTGTAGTTGTAGGGATCTTAGTGGTCTATCGTAAACGGGCAATTGCATAGGATATAAAACGGGGAGCTGTCAAGGATGACCTTATAGAGAGTGTTACTTTGTTGACATTACCAAGTTTGATTGAACAGGTCTGAGAATAAAATATCTAAACATTGAGTTGTTGCAATTTATATTTACTATGTGACTGCATAGGTCATAAGCCATAGAGTTGAATTTAAATGTCCTTTTAAATATCTCTTCCCTTCATATGCTGCCCCTAATAATTGTAATTGATATTTTCTCTGCTAAAATCCCTCTCAAAGACATCATAAACCAAAAAGAACTGTCACATTTAAATATTGCTCAAATGTTGAACATCTAGGTATCAATCAAGTTTCTAGCACATTAATTAGTGACTTGTTTGTGTTTTTTTTACTTCAATTACAGATACTAGGAAAAAAAGACGAAGAAGTGTTTATATTTAGGATTACTATGCCGGTTCTTATTTATTTAAGCTTTACTTTGATTGCTTTTGGATTGCATGTTCAGTGGGGGCAAGGAGTGATGTTGACAATCTTGTTGGGATCATAATATGTCAAACAAGATGTATCCATGCTTTTATTTTATATTAATTGTGGTTTACTTGTTAGATAATTGCTAACAATCTATTTGCTGCCATGTCAGATATGCAGGCACTAGATAGAGTGCAGCCTGGACCTGACGATCGTACCCAGTTGACCCGGCAGCCGGATCATCGGTCAACTTCGCTTTGGAGGTGCGCCGCCAATGAGGTATGTAGTTGTATTATTAATATATGTTTGTTTTATAATTACCTCGTGTGCACTACTTAACACCATATTTGTTTGTGTGCAGGAGGTGCTTGGCATCATAAAGGTTCGACGCCGTAAATGTGTATTGCCGCAGGGTGGGCTGGACCCACGTATCATGCAATACATAGATGCAGCAGGTTTGACTGGGTTATTCAAGGTTCCTGATATGGAGGTCGACCACGCGTTGATCACGGCCTTGGTCGAGCGGTGGCGTCCAGAGACGCACACGTTTCACTTACCCCATGGAGAAATGGGTATCACCTTGCAAGATATGGAGGTGATGCTGGGAATTCCAGTGGATGGGTTGCCTGTCACTGGGAGGACAGACATGCAATGGAACGTGGTGTGCCAAGAATTGTTGGGCCATGAACCTCCGCCCGTGATACCAAACTCAAACAGGTCTACCCTTACTGGGGCGAGGATAAAATACAAGTGGCTTGATGCACAGTTTGCCGCTCCCCCAACTGCGGACGCTGGTGACGAAGTTGTGCAGCAACATGCCCGCTACCACTTACTTGTACGGATGGGGGTCCTGTTTTTCATGGACAAGTCTGCGGACCGGGTCTCATTGTTGCCTCTGCAGTTGCTCAACCCAATTGGCAATGGGAGACGGTACAACTGGGGCAGTGCAGCATTGGCTTGGCTTTACAGGCAACTTTGTAGTGCATCGAAGAAGGATGCCATGCAGATTGGAGGAGCACTCTTGTTGGTGCAGCTATGGGCCTATTCAAGGTTCCCACGAATATGCCCTATTGCGAGGCCGCCTCTACCGCCAGTGCACTCAGGGCCTCTTGCCATTAGGTACGTTACGCTCATTGAGTTCTCGTTATTCAAGCTAAAGTGTCTCTTTGGAATAATTATTTATGCGTAATAGTACAAAGTCCCATTTTATTTGTCTCTTTGATATAATTAAAAATATGTCAAACTAACAAACAAAAGAAACTTATCAATGTTTAGTATATGGATGTGAAATATAAAGCAAAGTTTGTTAAAAGTAAAGTTCAGTAACGAACATTTGTCGAAACCCCATGTTTGCTAGGTGGAGCGGGCCAAAATGCACCGCAGAGCATGCCACACATGTCCTTGCTGCGTACCGGACGTCACTGGCTACACTACGGGCAGAGCAGGTATTCAGTTAATTTACGTCCTCAATTTGAGGATTTTATTTTTGTTTGAATTCTTGGATTGTTGTAGGAATGAGTTGATTTAAGAATATTGGTTCCATCCCATCATTTTGTCCATTGTGAAGTACTTCACATTAGAATTGAGATTTGCAGCACTTGCATGAATACGAACAAGCATAAACTCAAAATTCCACTTGCCAATGTTAAAGCAAAGGCCTCAAATTTTTTTTTAACCTAGCAGAAACAAATATTATATAATCCAACAATTTTACAACCTTGTATTTGGGGACTTCTTATTATCAAAAGTAGGGGTGTACATCATGGGTCGAGTTGGGTTTGATTGAAGGGTTTTTTCCAACTCAACCTAAGCATGTTGGGTTGAGAAATTCCTAACTCATTACATGTGTAGAAACCAACTCAACCCGACTCACGTGAGTTAGGTTAAGTTGGTTTGTTGGATTAATGGATTATATTTAAATTTAGTCATATATATATATATATATTAAGTAAAATTTGGCTATATCCTTCATTATGTACGGAACTGTTTGTGATTTACGCCCAAAAGAGAAAGTACTGGTTTAGTCCCTTTTACAAGATGTCTGAATTGAATAAGTAATGTAGCTATATATATGTTGTTCAAAAAAGCACCAACATGCGCAAAAGATTGAGCAGGAAGTACTGGTTTAGTGCAAGACAAAGTGTGTTCAAGCTTGTGTTGCAACGAAAAAAACTCCATCAGTTCTTACAAATGTCATTAAGCTGATGCAATGAAGAGAAGGCACACGTATTGTTCATATGTAATTGGTTATAATTCGATGAGAAATGAATTTACCTAAGACTATACCAAAGATAATAAGATTTTTCTTTTGTTGTATTTGTGAGCTGAAGTAATTTATTTGATTTTAATGATGCATCTTCAAAATTTACGATGACATCTTTAAATTCTTCCCAGCTACTAACTTAATCAAAAGTTTGTGTTGATTGTTTGATTGTGTCATTATACATCGTTTTAACCTATTTAAGACAATAGAAAATAGATCTTTTAGCCTGCCATCAAAAGAAAATAAAAAATTTCAAAACTTTATATTAGCCGAATGATTGTAAACTCACAACATATTAATTAAATTATAAACAGAAGGCCTCGTATGATAAATTTGTACAAATATGGGTCTTTTCAAAACAAGGGAATCAAGGCATATTAGAATATAAATGATATTTCATAACTCAAACATTATATGCTAGAAATTTGATTAAACACAAAACTAAGCTTGTACAGTTCGTAATTAATTAATAAAATGTTGTGAGCTCGAAATGCTAGTTATTTCTCTACCTAATAAGTAGACAATTGAGTATTTCTTGTTCTAATTGTTAGAATCCAGGATTACAAACATGTATATAACTACAAAAAACATTGTTCCATTGTAAGTTATAAAGTACCTTTGCTGAATTGAAGGTTATAGTTTTGGCTTCTGGGAGAATACTGATCGACTTCTGGACGCAATTCAAGTGGTATATTTTGAATTTGAACAGTAACATTCGGTTTAGCATAGTTAGTAAGACACAATTGCCAATCAGTCGAAATATGCGAACACTGTAAGACTTTTGACACATTACCTCTTGTTGTTGACCTAAATGAAAAGTTGGTTCGTGCTCCTTGCAGCAAAGTTGTAGAGCACAATTTAATTGCAGCATGCAACTCCTTAAGATGTCCCCACTTAGGCTGCCTTAATAGGCCTAAAATTCTTAAAAGTTGTGGATTATTAATTACTACTTTAGGACCATAGGAACTTATGCTGCTTACCATATTCATCAAGAGGGGCTTGATCATAATAAGCTATGATGATATATGCAGAGCTTGTTCCACAAAATTTGTTCCACCATGGTACTAGGATGAGGAATGTAATTTTAGACATTGACACGATTAGTTTAACAAGAGAACAATAAGGCTTATGTAATTTCCAGCACTAAAATTGAGGTTGGTATGTTATTTAGATAGAAATATGAGTAGCCTTTAACAGTTTTTGATGAGAATTATAACTAAAATACTATACCATGTAATGATTTACATAGCTTCCATTTCTTGCAATACAAAGTGCTACTTCAAATGCAATGTCTTCAGCAGACCAAATATATGTCTTTCCTTCGTATACTTGCTAGCTTCAAGAGAAAATTAAGTACAGTTAGTAGAATGCAGATTGATTAATAGTCATTTTGTTCTGAAAACTATGCAACATTGTTAATGACTAATGCAATTACTCTAGTACAAGTTTTCTATTACGGTCGAACGGTTTTGCGAAATCAACTTGGATTCATCTTAATGCAGAGCGGAGTTGACCGATGCTCCAGTACGCTCCTCTAAGTCTGGTTCATATTGAAATCCCTAGTATCTGATGGTGTCACTTAGCTTTGAACGTTATGCTGAAAATGCAATGTGGATCTCGGTCAACCTATATCTTTTACTATTTTTTGCAGATCAATCTTAATTGCTTGTTGACTTCAGATTACCTGAAAATTTTTTTCAGACAATGTTGGCGTTCTCTTACTTTCTGCCCAATAATGGCTGCAGATTTTGTGTACGAATAGAAGCAACAAATTCCATGCTTTCCATATTACATATCACAAACATAATCTGAATTGAACAAATATGATGTCTCACTATCACAAACATAATCCACAAACATAATCCACTTATGCAGATTGTATGGGAGCCGTACACACATACGCTGGGCTCCCTGCCCGCGTATTGCACTGCCGGGCAGCATATTTGGAGGGCCGAGGTGCCATTGATATACTTTTGGATAGTGGAGGGGCATCATCCCGAGCGGGTCTTCCGTTAATTTGGGATGAAGCAACCAGTTCCACTTGTGGTGGATACGTCGATTGCCCTTCACAAGATATCCCTCCAGGGTAAATGGGAGAAGGACTGGGTGGTAGAACATCAACTCCATATTCAGCAATGGGCCAACCGAGGGGATGAAGTTCGCGCTGCCCCTCTCCTGGACGGTGATGATACGTACCTCGTTGAGTACATGACGTGGTACAATCGCAACACAAGGCGGTACATAACACCAGAGTCTGCGTACTGGGAACTCATGGTGAGGCAACACTTCCTTCCCCTTTGTTGAAACCATTGTTCAATTAAATATCTTCAGCAGGTTTATCATGCATGAAAAACTCCACACTAATTATTGTCGTTACATCTCTACATCTCAATGACTTTTTCTTTCATTATGTTTTAAAGTCAAAAAATAGTGCATGATTTAACTTCTTCATAACTAAGTGAATTTGTCTTGATCCAATTGCTTTGCGCAAGGAATGGTTAATTGGCAATGACCACACCTTTGTTCATGTATGAAGTTCAAATTTTAAAAAGGGTGGGTTGGGTTTTATGCTTTTATTTTTATGTTTTCAATAACCTATTTTTGGTTGCCTTGTATTTTCAAATGGACATTAGTACATGACCTAAGATTGAACGCCAATTACATATTTTATGATATGCAACCATGACTACTAGATTCAAATATGATATATGTTGCTATTTATGGTACTTCCCTTAATTGAAACTTTACGCTTGCATGATCAAATCACTTAATTGGATTGTTGGTGTACCTTAGGAAATAATAACTTCATAATATGTGTCTTGATTGCAGTATGATATTAATGGAGTTGTAACTCTGTTGAAGCCTACATACACAACTGAAATTCAGTTATTTTCACTTATGCTAAGATTCAACTTATGTACAACCAACCATACGTGTGTTTCGGGAGTATTATCTCAATGTTTAGATTGCATAGCCACAAACATAGCAGGAAATTGCAAATTTTTGAGTGTAAGACGTGGAACTATACATTTTTGCACAGGGGGGGGGGGGCCAACCCCGACTTTTATATGCTATCTTTTTAAAGATGTTTAATAATTATGAGTAATATAAGGATTTCATTCGCTATGTTTACTACTTTTTCTTTTGATTTTGGAACATATTTATCCATGTTTTGCATCATAGCTGCGTTCCTGCTTTTATGACACCCTTGTTTTGTAGGTTCGGACAATGATTAGGTCTATACAGAGGTGCGATGAAGGTTCTGACATGCACAATGACCTTAAATATACACTAGAGCTTGTGGAGGAGCTGGGCCGACTTAAATTGGCGGATGCGCTCGCAGAAGCATCCGACATTGCTGCACAGGGCCCAGGTTGCGACAGGCAAAGTGGTGGGTCTCGAGGGGGTGGATGTCGTGGAGGTGGTCGAGCTGGTCGCGGCCGTACGACTGAGCCAGATCCTGTCTACGAGGAAGGGGATGACTCGGGTGCAGAAGAGGCATGGCTTGGCACTGATTGGGTTTTGTCTGACGATGGCGGCAAGACACCACGATGCACATCTGACGTTGGTGCTGGTCCATCCCACACTGCTGGTCATGAGGACACTGTTCCAGCCCAAACTACGCCCCGTGGTTCTAGCATGGACTATGAGGACCCTCCCCGTATGTCGCCCCCAGTTTTCAGTGGATCTGCCCATGATGGTGGATGCATATTTGTCCCCACACCAGGCATGCCCACCCCACCTCTAGTACACGTGGACCCCAGCATGGCAGCTTCATCTCTAACCCCGCACGACGAGGCTGTATAGATTGAGCAGATACCGGCTGAGGACATTCAGCCGGTGGAGGGTTTGCGGAGATCACGACGCCCTCTTTTGCATGCTCCTGATTGCGGGACCGGTGATGGTATGTACTCTGTCTACACTTCCCATCTTCGCGTGCTACTTGTACCATGCATTTGATTGAATATGTTAATTCAATTATGCTGTTGTGTCTGTTGAAACAGGTAAGATTAGACCTGTGAGGGCATATGGGCGGAAACGAAAAGATCATTAAATGCCTTGGTGTGTGCTATTCAGTTACGCTTTTGAATCAGGTCTCAATTGTGATGTTTTGCGAACTGGTTGGCCAACAAATAGGATTTTATAGGTGACCTACCTCTTGTCAGTTCTTACTTTCATGGTTTTTAGGTAAATTGCATTTTTTCATTAAGCTCTACTGTTAGGTTTGTTGCTCCCCCCTCAACTCTAACACTAGAGCAATTACTTCCCAAATTTTAGGCATTGTGGAAAATAACTCTCTGCCATTAATTTCATTATATGTGTCTGTCACGCACACACACACAAAAGAGATATAAGAAGAAGATCAAGACAAGAAGAAGGGAAAAAAATAGACTATATTTTTTGAAGGATTTTGAAGAAACCTCCAATTCCTTCTTCCTAACAGAACTTTGGTTTCTTGCCCCTAGAGTTCTGCACAATGCCACTTTCATCATCACCACAACCTCTTTGCTCCCAAAACCACTACAATCTGCCCATTGTAACCATCCCACCATCCTTGTTACTGTCAATAACTTGAAATATATTGATCAACTGCTGCACCCATCTTTCACACATGACAAACCCTAGTTTCACCCAAATGCTCCATTCACAATCTCATCTCAATCCCCATCACCACCAACTTTATAAGCCAAAGGAAAATATATATAACTTTATGGAGAAGACAGTCTGTTTTCCATCCCCGCTTCTAATGCTGATTATTGTCTACAAAGTGGACATCCCAGACAACTTCCCATGGTTTAGGATTTGGGTTATGTCTTATTATTCCATGATCAAACAGGAAATCTGCATAAATCCTAATTCTCAATTGCAGATGTCTATGTAAGTTACTTTGTTTTTATTCAAATCTGTAGCATTTTCTCCAACTATTTCAATATCTACTCGAATGGGCAAATTTCTGATTTAATGCGAATCCTTTAAATCACATTACATGGAGTAGAACTTGGCAAATCAACAAAATATCACATTCTCTTATTATGAGGCAATGTTACACTTGAGCTTTACTCTCTTATATATGTGTCTTTACGCCCTTACGCCTCTTTGTTTCTTTGCTATTTGAATATTTTTTCCCCCTAGGTTTTCTAGCAAGATTTATCTACGAAAAGCAAAGCTGTTTCAAGTGGAGGGACCAGAACAAAAGTTGAAGAGAGAAAGAGTGTGGGAGGTGGCGAGGGAAAGTTTGGGATGGAAGCAAATGTTTATGAACGAAATGAACTGGTCAGGAAAATGGGTGGCTTGGCTAGGTATGTGTCTCTCCCCTAATTTTCTGATTCGCCTTCCCCAAAATTCCTAGATCGGCAGATCCTCCTTCTCGTTCTCTTATTTTTAATCTCCTTCAAATCCCCTCCTCTCTAGAATGATTAGATCTGTGTACAGTTGATTACAAGTTTCTTAGTAGATACTTTGGAGAATGGAATTTGTATTTTTTTTTTCTGAGTTCTAGAGCAGTTCTAGAGCAGCTCACAATATAACTTACCTACAGCCCAAAACGGTAAGTAATTATATGTTCTGTGGGCATGTTTTGTTCCTTTCGCTTCTTGGGATTTGTAATTGATATTTAACATTGTATATATGTTTATGAACTTTTCATTTTGCTAGCAATTTGGGAACTTCCTAAGAAACAAAAAACTGTTTATTGATTTGTTCATCAATTAGCCTTCTCATTTTATGATTTTCGGTATATATATATATATATATATATATTGTGTGCGTCATTTGCTATCAATGAATCAAATCTTGTCCGTAGCTTGCTTTAATGAAATGATGGAGGGCGTTCATTGCTTGAACTGGGGATGAAACAGCCTAATGATTATCTTGAGGGCATGGAGAACTGAAAATGGCTCCGTAATTGAAATTTACTATTCTGGTTGTGGACCAATTATAGGATTTAAAGCTGCTCACTCCTAGACTGCAATACGATGGTTGTAAATTATTGCTTTTCTATTGGCATTTATTTGGTTTTTCATTGGAAAATTCGTTATTGCTATAGGACTTTATGTGGCTGCTTGCATATGAAGGGTTGAATATACCTCTAGCATGGTTCATCTGCTTAGCTTGTACTAGCAAATGGTTGTTAAAACTCTGAATTGCCAATTCTTGGCAGTGATATGTACATACTAGCCGAATAGAAAAACCAAAAGATAATAATATGTATGTATACGTCTTCGTTGAGCTTCCTTGAGCTATGAAACTAAAGATCTGTATCTCTCCAAATAACAATCACATATACTACAGGTAAGTGTTTGTAATTGATTATTCATGTCATTGTTCAACTTCTAGCTGCTGAGGTGAAGTTAAAATGGATGATACAACTGTATTCATTTGCCTATAAATTAGCTTGGATACTTATTTGAGAAGGATATATTACTGTTTCATTTGCATATAGTAAAATTAATGTATTTTATTTTTTGAGAATTAATGTCTCTTTTGATTTGATTAATGTAAATTCTATATCCTTTACAAATCAAATTATTTATATCTATGTTTTCTGATATAAATCATTTGATTTTTAAAGTATATAACATTTAGAATTATCTTAATCATTACTCTTTTTTCACGGCAAGCACGTGTCTTGCACGTGCTGCCTTAACTAGTGTACTAAAAAAATGGTGGTGTAGCTGCCTTCCCTTTCTTCCCGTTGGATAGTATTCAATGGTATCTTTGTTTTTGCGTTTGATTAGCTGAACTACCCAGTCCAACTCTTTTTCTCAAATGCATAATATTTTGGACTGGACAGGATATAGTCTGACCTAAGCTTATGTACCATGTAAAGAAGCAAACTTAGATATAGCTTAGCCCCATACGTGGTGTTTCAGAGGTAGCATATGGGATGTAAAGCATTGGTTAAGCATGCATTGAATATCATGGGAATTGGTTAAGCATGCATTGGTTAACCTTTATAATCATTTGTTGCTAATGCGATTATTGTCATATATATATGTATGGCAAATGCTTGCTTTAGTACGAACCTGAGACATTTCCTCATCTATTAGGCAAAAGGACTGTTGGGGCATTGCACCAAACCTCTTCAAGAATGTTCCCGTTAGAAGGGAATCGGCCTCCAACAAATTGGCCATCTGTGGTTTGCAGGTAAATTGGTCTCGATTTAATGTTAAAATTAAAGAAGGTTCTTAAAGTCGTAGCTTCTAACAATATCAATGTTAAAACATATCAGCTATAGGCCTAGTGCACCACTTGTTCTTTGGGGGATCAGTTGCACATTTGAGGGAGGGCACAAATTATGTATTGTTGGCAGAACTGGCAGTAGGAAGACCACTCTCATAGGTGCTCTATTCCGTCTACTCGAGCCAGCTGGAGGGCAGATTATAGTCGATGGGATTGAAACCTGTACTACTCCACTGTGCCGTTGCAGTCCTTAAACTTGAAGACTAAGACATGTGCTTCGTATTTGGGCTGTCATTCACTAAACTGATCATGCTCCAAAAGTTGGGAACTATATAGGTCTCATGCACTAAAGTTTGGCTCTTGGGTTTGAGGAAAGGTATATCATACACTTAGATTTAACAGTTAACTTTTGAAGTTGAAGTGCGACATTTGTATAAAGTACTCTTTGTGATAGAACAATATTATATATTAATTTAGAATAATATTACAAGTCATGTCATCGTTTTGGGGTTTTATTTAGTGTGTTTGGGACTCCAGAATCTATAGCTGTGTTACTTGTTTTATTAGTTGGTCGGTGTCAATTTTTATTCATATGGTTAGAAGGTTCTTGACTTTGTATATTTTGGGTATTAAATTGTCAGAATTGACTTGAAGAATTTTCACTCATTTTTTGGTGTATTTGATTTTTCATGTATGGAACATTCCAATAGTGTGGCGTTTAAAGTTTGAATTTTCTTTTATTGGTATGGATTGCAATGAATCCTCTCAATGGATTTCGAAATCATCCGTCCAGAGGTTTTGCATTCATTGTTGTTTTTCATGTCATTTACATTCGTTAATCGTGACTCATTTTGTAACTACACAATAATGGACTTAAGTGATTGTGATGGTTGGGTTACGACCAAAGCATTACATTAATATAGCTAATTGAATGTACTAGACCGACTAGGACCAAAGGGGACCGAATAAGACCAAAGCAGTGCACTTCAACAAACTCAAGTATTATAGTTACTTCCCATACATACATTCGTTAAGTACGTCCCATTGTGTATGGGCTGCTCTTGTGACACTGAAATACACACTTTCATGTACTTAAGTGAACCAAATAGATCTCATACGACCAAAGCATTACATTAATATATAGAATAAAATGTACTAGACCGAATAGGACCAAAGGGGACTGAATATGCCTATGACGATACAATGGACCGAAGGGGAACAAATAAGACCAACGTAGATACAATGGACCGAATATGACCAAAGTAGTGTACTTCAACAAATTATTTATTACAGTTACTTCCCATATATACATATCTGCCAATCAAACAGTTGGAAAATGATGACACTTTTACTTAAACCACACACACAAAACTAGTTACTTGGCATATATATCTTACTGAATACCACAACAAGAAGTCATACTTTTGCATTCATTTACCCGTACGTTGTCTCGTGGGTGCATCAACTTCAGCATCCGCCACAACATGGCCCACCACTTCGTTCAACATGTTCGCACTCAAGGTTGCAATCCTCCTTGCGTGGTCACGCTCCTCAATGGCAACTTCCAACTGAAACCTTAACAAGGTGTGAGTAATGTCTCCACTGTCGTAGTTGGTTCTTTCGCTTCGAGAAGTGCTCGGTGGAGTTGAGGTTGATATGTTTGGGGTTGCCCACGATGCGGACGCACCACCCTGCGCATCCATACCATTACAATGCAAATACTCCATGTATGCGGCTTCTGCTTCCCTTCGATCTTTATATGATTTGTGATTGGCGTTTGGGAACTTATGAACTTGTCTGCTTGCATCTAGCCAGCTGTTGTATATGCCTGGAACACGACCGTTAAACACAACGTAGGTACGTCCCATCCTGCTCTACAAAGATGGTGGAAAGTCCTTGCACCAGAACGGAGAATGCACCTTCTTACCAGTGGAGTGCGTCTGTTTCGGAAGAAGTAGGAATAATGGAAAAAGAAACTCGATTTCTCTAAAGTCGAGTTTCTTTGATACCGCCTTTAGCATATAAATGAGTTACAAGAAACTCGATATCTAGCTTACCGAGTTTCTGAATTGCCGTCACATCAACGTATTGCGTCAACAGTAACTCGAGCACCTGGATATCGAGTTTTAGTTAAACTCGATTTAGTATATATCGAGTTATAATTTACCATCACCCCACAGTTTAGAACCCATGCACGTGTCTCGCTCCTGCTTCGCTGAAAACCTTAAATGTGTGGGGTCCTGAAAAACAAACTCTGCGAGGTGAACACATTTTGCTGACCCCAAAGACAGTTTTCTTGTCACTAATGCATCCGATCCAAGCGTGCTACAACTGTGGTCCCCTTCATCTTGGTTGTGGCACATCTCCCTGACAGGTATATCTTGTCTTCTGAAGAACTAGGATTACACTTAGATCGACACTTTAGTATACTTTTGATTACCTTCTTACTATTGTTCTTTGTGGACGTGTATATATAGATTTCCTATACATATATATATATATATGTATATGTATGTATATATATATATATATATATGTAGATACACACATATTTATATATATATATGTCTGTGTAAATATATGTATATATAAACACATGGGACAACAATATACCTGTATGATTTTCACACACACACACCTAGTAAAATATGTATATATATATATATATATATAAACATATACGTATGTTTATATATAATGTGTGGAATTGCAAACATTTTGTTAGGAACACATAGGTATGTTTATATATAAATGAATAGCATTATGTATAAACATAATGCTATTCATTTTCGAAGACATTTTGTTCGAAATTGCAAAAACTGTCAATATTGTTCAATTCGAACTGGTAATTTTTCTTACAAAATAATTAATTATTGTGTGCTATTAGGACACACATTAGCAACATCCTATACCACTGAAATGCTCCACTATATATATATATGTGTGTGTGTGTGTGTGTGTGTGTGTGGTAGTGATGCCAGCCTATATTGTTAGTCTATATGTATATATATATATATATATATAGCAATGACTGTATATATACATGGGAACATATATATACAAACAAACACTGTAGGGTAAATGCCTATGACTTTTGCATTCATTCATCCATCGATATCAACAATGATGTTACAAACAATCAGAGGTTTAAATTGTACGGCTCTTTCAGTTCTGAAAGGCTTCAGTGTGTGGGTTTTGAAAAAGATAACCTGCGAGGTGAACAAGTTTTGCTGACCAGTTTATCATTTTCGTCCTCACTATTGCATTCTCACCAAGCGTGCAACAGTTATGGTCCCCGATGTGAGAGTGTACGGGGGAATCAAGTTTGTGAAGAATACTTAGGATATCATTTTAATCTCCGTAATCGAGTTATTTATTGCTGCATTAACATAACCCCCTATCTTCTGCATGATAACCTCAATTAATGGTCCTTATCCAGGTCTACCATGGGTCGTCATTGCTTCTACATTTACTACGATAGGGAGCAGTATTTCCATGACTTGCATGGGCTGTCCTATAGAGGCGAGTCAGTGAAGCAGAAGTTCATTGAGTTGAAATGCGGAACACACTTGAGAAAAATGCACTGGAAGATAGAGAAGGCTATTGGGTTGGACAGGGAGTCACACAAGATGTCCATTGTGTACCGTGCCCCCCAGCTACTTGTGAATACTCAGGTTGTCTACAACTCAAATCCGTTGGGTTGCGATGCTGACGTGGATATGATGTGGACAGTGATTAAGCGGACCCCCCAGTTCATAGCGTCCGACTTGTATGTAACCGTTGAGGCGGTTGGGGTCCATGCTGGTGCAAGTTCACAACATGGCAGTGGGGTGGAAGAGCCACAATCATTGCCGCATGGCATGCATGCTTCCTTCGTTGATGCCACGCCTATGCCCTACAATAGTCAACCATGCAATTCGTTTGCGTTCTTGGACAACACCTAGGTGTTGGGCGCCACCCATACAGATGACGTGGGCAGGTCTAGTCACGCATATGAACATGTCCAAGCCTATATGGAGGGGGGAATTGATGTTGATGCCAGCCGAGATGTGTACGAAGAGTTCATTGATACTGATGGACCGGTGGACGATGCTGCGGTATTAGATGCACCACATATTGAAAACAACGAGGAGGATTGCCCTACTACAGTGTCGATCCCAGAATGGTTCACATCAAACACATGGGACAATGTGTTTGACCCATCCCCGGCATTGGGTGCAGAACATCTTACAAGTTGGCATAAAGGTGACCAGCCAGTGAAGGGGATGCTATTCAAAAATAAAGCCTCCGTGAAGTACGTGTTGACCCTCTACTCTGTCGAGCACAATAAGCAATACAAGGTCATCAAGTCTGACACCAATAGGCTGGTGGTGCGGTGCATACACGAGGCATGTCCATGGTCAATTCGGGCCAGTTACAGCAAGAAGCACGGGATGTGGCAAACCAGTAAATGTAAGGGTCCCCACAGTTGCACATCCCTCCAAGTAGCGACTGATGGGCGGATGATGGATTCAAAGTTCATCTCCATTGCGCTTGAGAAGTATGTACGGGAGGACCTAACCCGAAAGGTAAAAGACCTACGTAGTATGCTGCATGCGAAGCACGGGCATGATGTAACTATGTACAAGGTTTGGGAAGCCAAACAAAAGGCAGTTGCGCGTATTTACGGGGATTTTGACGAGTCCTACGCGGAATTGCCGTGGGTTCTAGCGGCATTGTCCGATGCAGATCCAGACACTGTAACCACGTTAAAGTGCGACCCCCGTGTCCTGGGGTCTTGTATATTCAACTCCGCGTTTTGGGCTTTCGGTCCGTGTATTAGAGGGTTTAGGCATTGTAGGCCGGTGATAAGTATAGATGCAACACACCTCTATGGCAAGTACAAAGGAAAGTTGTTGATAGTAATGGCAACAGATGGTAACAACGAGGTTTATGCACTAGCGTTTGCCGTTGTTGAAAGCGAGAGCACGGAGACATGGGGATGGTTCTTGGCATGCCTGCTGACCTATGTTACGGACCGGACCAATTTGTGTATAATCTCCGACAGGCATCGTGGGATCAATCATGCTTCGATGACACCACTAGGGGCTACTTGCAACCGCCCTTAACCCATCACCGGTATTGCCTCCGCCATTTAGTAAGCAATGTCAATAGTGTGGCGTTGAAAAACTTGGTATGGAAGGCAGCAACTGCAAATCAAGTTAGGAAGTTTGAAAACACCATGGATTGCATCAAGAATGTCAACCGGGCTGCGTACGACTATCTTAAGGAGATAGATCAAGAAAAGTGGACACTTGTACATGACCATGGCCACCGATATGGGGCAATGACAACCAACCTGTCAGAGTGCTTCAATGGGGTACTTAAGGGCGCACGTAGCTTGCCCATAACTGCAATGGTGATGTTCACATTTTACAAGGTGAACTCGTACTTTGACGATTGTCGAAACAAAACCCTAGAGCAGTTGGAAGAGGGGCAATTGTGGTGCAAATATGCCTATGACAAGTTCGAGGCAAATCAAGAGAAGGCGAAGCTTCATATGGTTAGAAGGATGAGCGTGCAACAGCACTTATATACAGTGGACACACAATCTTCACTGTTGAACACTGGCGGGGGAGCTCACACCCATAGGGTTTCCCTCATTGACATGACATGCACGTGCGGGAAATAGGAAGCAAACAAGATCCCCTGTTCACACTTGATAGCAGTTTGTGCCAAGCACAACCACGATGCCACAGAGTATATGGATCGTTTCTACCGCGTGGAAGAATGGTATCACAGCTACCAGCCGATATTCCAACCATTGAAAGATAGGTTAGAATGGCCCGAGCCAGAAGAAAGGAGAATCGTGATGCCAAACCCACGGTTGATCCGAGAGAAAGGTCGGCCGAAATCCACGAGAATCCGCAATGAGATGGATGACGAGGATAGGGAGTTGCCAACGTCATTGTGGATTGAGAATGGACTAAAGTTGAAGTGTGGGCTGTGTCGCCAAGAGGGTCATAACCGTCGTAGATGTCTGACTCGAAATGTGGCATCAACAAGCCATGGTGGTACGTAGCAGGTAACAATTACAAGTCAATGAGGTATGAGGGGGTAACAAGATCCCCTATTCTTCATTAGCGTTGTGAATTAGTGTTGTTACAAGAGGTCTAAACAGTATGAATTGAAATGGGGTGGTATACATGATGTTGTATACCAAATTGAAATGGGGTGGTATTCATCGGGTCTTTATTTCCCTAACTGTATATGTTTTGCTTTAGATTGCTAATTTTTGGTGAAGGTGTAACTTTAGATGCATTTGCATTTAAGCAGGCAAGCTTGAAGGGTTCTTGAATGCCTTGTCAATTCAATTTATTAATTAATGTGGGTTGTATACTAATTTTTGGTCTGGTTACTCCTCAGAAAGGAGGCAGCCCTGCAGCAAAGGGAGGTTTGTAGTTCTAATACTGTTGCCATGTCTTGTGTGGCAAAGGTGCCAGACTTGAGACGTACCATGGATGAAGTTGCCAGAACGAATGAAGAAATCCGGCAGTCATACTCAGAGAACCAGCCATCTTTTGAAGAGAACAAAGTCATGGTGTCAAATGTGCAGACACCATGACTGCTTAAAACCATTGTTGGCGACGGATTTCCAAGTTTGAAGTTACAATTGTGAAGTATCAAATATCTGAGCTGGACATTTTATTTTTGTACATCTACAGTCGTTAAATGTGTAGCTTTACTTACATGGATGGATTTCCCTAACTGTATTCGAAACGAGGACATGAGTTGTTTGATGCATGTCCGAAATTGTTGTATAGACGATTTGATTATGGAAGTGGTTGGAAGTAGATGGATGAGTTGTTGTGTATAGTTTGGTTGTGAACAGGTCCACTTTTATGATGAATAAACAGCCCAAATTAGCTGTATGCTTAGGTGTGAACAGTGTTGCAGCAGCTGTTACTCCATGCAGGAAATATATTCCCAAATTATACCCTATCTTCAAGCTACAGAGATTTCCGCAAGAAGAAATGCTCCCAAACCCACTACAATCTGCCCATTGTAACCATCCCACCATCGTTGTTATTGTCAAAAGGTAAATATTGCTCAAATGCTTCACTCACCTATCTTTCACACCTTTAAAGCTTAGTTTTCACCCAAATGCTCCACTGACCATCTAATCGCAAGAAATGCTCACCACCAACTTTTATAAGCCAAAGGAAAATATTTACCAAATTATGGAGAAGACAATTTGTTATCCATTCCAGCTTCTACTGCTGAGTCTTGAGCAATAAGAAATGATCACAAATTCGCTGTATATAACTTGACAAACGTCAGATGAACATAACTCGATTACCAATAATTCGAGTTATGCGGAAGACCCTTCTGGACAGTTCGATTCCTGTTCGACTGCAGATGGATCAATCCAAATTAGAAGTCATTGGGCCGGATTAGGAACATAACTCGACTTAGTAGTAATCGGGTTATGTGGAAAACCCTCCTGGTCCCTTGGATTCCTCTTGGACTGCAATTGGATCAGTCCAAATATCTGGGCTGGGCGAGGGAGCCCAGTAAAAAGTAACTCGATTTACATATAATCGGCTAATGTGAACGTAACCCGGTACATATGGAATCGAGTTATGTGAACTGGCTCGTGTTAGTTACAGTACACTTTACTCGATGCATTAGTAATCGGGTTATGTTGAAGACCCTCCTGGTCCCTTGGATTCCTCTTGGACTGCAATTGGATCAGTCCAAAAATATCTGGGCTGGGCTAATGTGAACGTAACCCGGTACATACGGAATCGAGTTATGTGAACTGGCACGAGTAACTCGATTACCAATAATTCGAGTTATGCGGAAGACCCTTCTGGACAGTTCGATTCCTGTTCGACTGCAGATGGATCAATCCAAATTAAAAGTCATTGGGCCGAATTAGGAACATAACTCGACTTAGTAGTAATCGGGTTATGTGGAAAACCCTCCTGGTCCCTTGGATTCCTCTTGGACTGCAATTGGATCAGTCCAAATATCTGGGCTGGGCGAGGGAGCCCAGTAAAAAGTAACTCGATTTACATATAATCGGCTAATGTGAACGTAACCCGGTACATATGGAATCGAGTTATGTGAACTGGCTCGTGTTAGTTACAGTACACTTTACTCGATGCATTAGTAATCGGGTTACGTGGAAGACCCTCCTGGTCCCTTGGATTCCTCTTGGACTGCAATTGGATCAGTCCAAAAATATCTGGGCTGGGCTAATGTGAACGTAACCCGGTACATACGGAATCGAGTTATGTGAACTAGCACGAGTAACTCGATTACCAATAATTCAAGTTATGCGGAAGACCCTTCTGGACAGTTCGATTCCTGTTCGACTGCAGATGGATCAATCCAAATTAAAAGTCATTGGGCCGGATTAGGAACATAACTCGACTTAGTAGTAATCGGGTTATGTGGAAAACCCTTCTGGTCCTTTGGATTCCTCTTGGACTGCAATTGGATCAGTCCAAATATCTGGGCTGGGCGAGGTAGCCCAGTAAAAAGTAACTCGATTTACATATAATCGGCTAATGTGAACGTAACCCAGTACATACGGAATCGAGTTATGTGAACTGGCTCGTGTTAGTTACAGTACACTTTACTCGATGTCCTAGTAATTAGGTTAAGTGGAAGACCCTCCTGGTCCCTTGGATTCCTCGTGGACTACAATTGGATCAGTCCAAAAATATCTGGGGATCGGTGGGGGGGCCAGTACGTGTAACTTGAGTTACTGATAATCGGGTAACGTGCACGTAACCCGGTACATATGGAATCGAGTTATGTGAACTGGCTCGTGTTAGTTACAGTACACTTTACTCGATTTCCTAGTAATCGGGTTACGTGGAGGACTCTCCTCCCTTGGATTCCTCTTGGACTGCAATTGGATCAGTCCAAAAATATCTGGGGATCGGTGGGGGGGGCCAGTACGAGTAACTCGATTTCCTTTTAATCGGGTAACGTGCACGAAACCCGATTTATATGGCATCGAGTGATGTGAACTGGTCTCGTGTCAACCATCCGACCCAACATGGATTCCTTTCAGCTTCTCTAGAAGACAACATGGATTCCTTGGACGAGAACAAAGCACATAACTCGATATTCATTTAATCGGATTATGTGTAAAACAAACTCTTTAGTACTGAACGTATGAAGCATCAACAGTTATTTACAGTTTGCACAAAAAATCGAAGTGAGGATTTGCAGAACGATGACTTCTCAATGGCGGAGAGACAATGAGGATGGTCCCCCTGATCTAAAGGTGAAGGCCCCCCACTTTTTCAAGATTATTATGCCAGAAACTCTTCGAGAAGGAAAGCTTGTAAGTATTGTAGCAAGTTCGGTATATTTTTGTCTCCTCAATCATACTTTTATATGAACGGCGTCCACTTGATATATGTTTGTTGTGATTCTTGAAAATATTTACATTTGTTGATGACCAAAGTGATGAAAATCTGTGAACATGGTTGAGCAGTATTATGAACTCGTATTTTGATGTGTTTTTGTGGCGTCGGGTATAGTTATAATTGGGTAAGAATTCCTGCACTTTGATGGAAAATACAGGTCAAGAACTTAGTTCAAGAGAATAGGATTCGAATAGGCAATGAAAACAGAGATGTGAACTAGGAAATTAGTGGAAATAGTAGATACAATAATTAGAAGCATAAACATAAGGGGCAGAGCCATGTTGGTCCTTGGGGGTGCCATGGCCACTTTAACCAATTTTTAAATTTTCTCAACAGCATATATAGCAAAAAGCCAAAAGGATATAGAGCCCCTCAGATAATTATAATCGCCCCCCCCCTCCCCATTTGTTCAGAATACTTAAATTTTGTCTAACAGGTAAAACTTCTCCTCGAATAAAAGAACCCTGACTAATGCAATTATTGAAAGACTTGTACTTAATCTAGTGGACAATGACCTACTCTCTACAAATAGAATAGATGTTAGCCCATTGCAAAGCATCTGTGGGTTACAGTAGTGTTTCATTCTCATGGTTAATTGGCTACATGCCTTTCCCTTTAATTTCCTTGTCGATATTGCTGCCAGCCTCATTGTTTAGTTAATATTAACAAAACAAAACTCATCTCAAAACAGTCACACAAAACTGAAAACCCTCACAGCTAGTACAAACAGTACTATCTCATTTTTTTCCATCTCATTGCTGCTATAGTAGAGTAGTGAACTTGGAAGTATGTGAGGATGTGAGAGAAACATGTACAACTGTATTCAAAGGAGGCAAGTAGAATGCAGATGAAGACGTAGAAGAGTTCATCTAAAGGGTGTTTTTACCAAAGTAGATATAAACATTTCTTTTACTACATGTGTGAGTGAGTGGTCTCCCAGCATGCTGAGACTCACACATGCTGTGTGTGAGATTCCGCCTCCACTTAGAAGGAGCATTTTAAGCAAATCATAGTTCTCAAATTACTATAGGATGGTTTGAAATGAATTGAACAAATATTAGGGAAAATTATACTTTACTATCTTCAATTATATCCTAAGTATATAGTAATGTATGTGTAGAATCATTTTGAGTTAAGAGTTTGCCCCCAGAAGATTAAAAGATTGGCGCCCCCTCCAACACGTCACTCATAAAATTCTTCCCATCCCAAATCCCAACTGTGCAGTCATGCAAGCATGATAGCCTTTTGTCTTTTCCATTATTCGCTAAAGCATGATATCCACATTCATAGATTTTTAGTTTTTAGTTATACAATTTTTGTGTAGTACATCAGATTACCTGGTTCACATCATATGTATTGAATTTAATTGTCGTTAAACATAATAACCCATAATGTATGTATGTTACTGCTCATGTTAATCATGTGCTTGAAGTTAATGTTTGAACCTAATGTATTATACTTATAATATTATACTTATGTTATGGAGATTTTTTTTACAGCGGATTCCAAGGAAGTTTATTCACGAATATGGAGTTGAACTGTCAGATATGGCCGTTCTTACAATTCCAAATGGTACAACATGGAAACTCAAGTTGACAAACCGTGATGGGGAGGTTTGGTTTCAAAATGGTTGGTGCAAATTTGCAAGCTGTCATGCTTTAACCCTGGGGCACTTGCTAGTTTTCAGATATGAAGGCAATTCACACTTTCATGTACTGATATTTGATGCCACTGCAACAGAAATAGACTATCATTTACATGACCAACTCCAACTTTGTAGAATGGAAGACAATGACAGTGATGATAACTTTGTTGAAATCATGGACGGCTTTACTAGGGGAGAGGGTTCAGGTGTGAATCTTACACAATAATTTTCAAATTTTAATTGGTTGATTGTGTAAGCCTGTTTACTATTAATTTCATGTGCATGACTTCATATTTTCATGTCATGTTAGGATCAGGTCATGGTGTTGGACCGGAATCTGCTTGCAATAGGAATTGTGGGCCATCACATGACCAATGTCCTAAGAAAGATGGTGGTGTAGATGAAAATCTTGTGAGAGCCAGTGCTTTGAAATCGGAAAATCCCCTTTTCACGGTTATCATTCATCCGTCATATGTTAATGGCAAGGATCGTGCGGTAAGCTTTCAAATTAATGTATTTTGTTGGGTTTCCTCAATGCATGATAACTTTGATTTTTCATAGATCAATTAGGAAGCATGTAGCATGTAGCAGATAGTTGATGGGTATAGGTATTGTTGGTAATGATTTGGGTCTTTGTGTTTTTAGGGGAATTGAAGTTTCATCTATATTTAACAGTGTCACCTAGATATGAAATAGTATCATCTTAGGTGGTAGACGGAAATCACATGCTTCATGTAGAGTAGATGGATGAATAACATGATCAAATCACTGGCATCCGCATAACTGCCCGTCAACCATCAGCATAACAAATAATAGTATTGCATCATAACTGCTTTAATGAAGTGTGGGTTCAACATTAATATGAAATATATATTCAATGACTTTTTTGTACAGAGTTTACCCCGTGACATTATCAACTACTTACCGACAAAAGGCCCTACGAAGGACTACACCAAAGGAAGTATACACACTGTGAAGCTCCAGGTTGTGGACCAATTATGGCCTGTGAAGTTATATGTGTATAAACGAAGCGGGGGTTCATCATGTGTTGTATCTGCTGGTTGGTCTGCATTTGCGAGGGGAAATGGCTTGCAAGTAGGAGATGTTTGCGTATTTGAGCTGATCATGGGGGACGATGTTGTGTTCAAAGTCCACATTTTCAAGTAATTATAAGTGGTTACAAACTCTAAAGACCAAAGTATATAATGTAGATTGTATGGGAGCTTCTTATTTTGTTGTTTTTTGTAATATGCCCATAGTTGTGACGATCTAAAGTATTTACATATATATGTTTATGTCTCTGTGATTTTCCTATTAGTGAGGATTTTGTTGTCTTTTACATGACATAGTAAGAGTATGGACAGTGATTAATGAATGAGTTTAAATGTGCTTGGTGCCAAATGATTGATGGGGGGTTGCAATGATTTTCCTAGCACAACAATATACCTCTAGCACTTTCATCAATTTAAAGGTCATTGAAAAAGTTAATAGATCTAAAATTTAAAACAACATATACTAGCCCAAAAACATTTGTGCAACAACACAAAATCACCAATAAAAAGGCTAAAAAAAATTAAGTCCAATTAACCAAATTTACTGAAACAAACAACTAGCTCTTTAAAAAGTAATTTGTGAATAATTTTGCCTTTACCCAGCAGACGCACACATCAAAAACTCAAAAAACAACAAACTCTCAGTGGCTAAGAAGCTGCCGAGCTAGAGGGCAGAGTCGCCTCCCTTAACTTAAAGTCGTAGCTCCGTCCCTGTGCATTGGGTACGTTGTAAAAGTGATTTCATAGTAGCGTTCAGTACAGCAACAAACGCTATTATTAAGTTGAAAGATAGAATAATTAGTATACGTTTTAGAGATTAAGCTGAGAGAACTCGAGATCAACCAAATTAGTGACCACTAGTGCAAGACAAACTGGACTTAGCTTGGATACATAACTTGAGTCTACTGTAATCGAGTTATTCAAAGAACCCCTCTGCAGACTTGAATTCCTCTTGGACTGCATATGGATCAGTCCAAATATCTGGGCTGGGCGTCGGAGCCCGTGAACATAACTCGATATATTTAGAATCGATTTCTGTTGAAAATATTACATATCCAAGTAATTATAACTCCAGCCTTCAAATATCGAGACATGAGTAGGACCCCTCTGGACACTTGGATTGGTCTTGGACTGCATGTGGATCAGTCCACATATCTGGGCTGGCCGTGGTGGCCCGTTGAACATAACTCGATTTCTAAATAATCGAGTTATGGCAGTAGATATCCCGGACCCTCTGGACATTTGGATTGCTCTTGGACTGCATGTGGATCAGTCCACAAAACCGGGGGCCCGGTGAACATAACTCGACTTCTTAGTAATCGATTTGTTCCTTTACTCGGCTTTCAGATAATCGAGTTATGTGGACGGCCCATAGGTCCCATTTGGACTGCATGAGGATCAGTCCAAATGTCTGTGGGAGTAGCCTGCACATAACTCGATGGATTTGGAATCAAGTATTATGATAACTCGGTTACTCTGAAATCGAGATATGTGATTACCCACCTTTATAAGCTCTCCCCCAGTTCTGCAGCATTTGCAGCTGTCCGAAATTCCATCTTCGATTGCTCTCGCTGCATCTGGCTAGAATCGACAAATTTTCGCACAAATTCTTCGAAGGCTTGACATAGTAAGACTCTTTTAACTGTTATTGTCTTTAAAATTACACATTGGTGGTGCTATGTTAAGCATCAATTTTTGATTGATGCTTCAAACTTCATTGTCTATGTAGATTGTGATGAAATTGGGTGTTTGTCTAGTCAAATGCTTTGTTGTTACTAAGGTTACTTGTCTAGTCATTGTCGTAGGTTGGCTTTAACTAGTCTCCTTCCACAAAATGAGCTTGCCAATGGCTCCATATATGTTTTCAACATCCTTATGCTATTTGTATGTCTGAACTGTACATTGTGCAATTTAATGTTTTTTGGGGCAAAATAGGTGAAACTTACTACATGCATAATATTATGTTTCCTGCATAATATTATTGCTGTTAGAATGCTTTCTATTGGTGTGTGACATTATTGAACATTTTGACAAAATTCAATATGTTAACAATTTGCATAGTATTACTAAGCTTGAGTTCAACTAAAGCTTAGTAATGTCTACGGCTCTATCTTCAAATTATTGAGTCGGACCAAAATGCATTACAATTATTCCACCAACTACACAACCTGTGAATTTATCATGAAGTTTTTTCATTGTGTTGTTGCAAACTGTATATCAAGTACGTTGCATGGATAATTTTCTACACATGCTAGTGCATTATTCTCCAAATTTTGTTCTCTGCTTCAAACTTCATTGTCTATGTAGATTGTGATGAGATGATCTGTTTGGATATGAAAATATCAATGGGTTAGGTAGTATGAATGTTCTGTGTATCTCGATTTCATAATGCAGCAGTTGGTTCTGTTTTTTTATGAGCTCATCGTGATTCCTCTACTGACCATCAGTTAGTTATGGCTCGAAAGAGGGCTAAGAGGGCAAAATCCAAAGTTGCATCCGAACCTGAAGTGGTGTTTGATCAATTAAGGTTCCTCACGCCCGAAAATGAGCAAACCTTTGAAACCTTGATTAAGCGTAGGTGTATTTGGGGAGAAAGGCAAATCAATCTACATGAACTGCATCCTTTTGTCCGTGAGAATCTACAGCGTAGGCATTGGCTGTCCCTGTGTACAAACATACAACCCCCTCCAGCTGACTTGATTAGAGAATTTTATTCGAATCTCTCGGTGCATGAGGATCTCGGTGGTCACAGAGTCGCATCGTGCATACGTGGTGTGCCGTTTACAATAACTCAGAATCTTGTATCTAAAGCTCTTGATGTACCTATAATTTATACACCTACTTATCCATACTCTAGGTCTCCTTGTATTGATGATGTTATGGATGTCCTTTGTGGACGATCAGTCACTCGAGGTTCTGACCGAAGTATTAGCTCGAGTGAGTTGACTGAGCTTAATTATATATTCTTTAGGATAGCTTGTCACAACATTTTCCCTATCTCTCATATCCATACAATCCCTGTAGACAGGTGTTTCTTTCTTTACGCCCTCGTCACCAATAGTTCCATTTTTTTTCCTTCCCTTTTCATTGAAACCATAGTGGAGGTGCGTAGGAGCAAGTATAAAAGGCATGGTTTGTTTTTTCCAGTTCTCATCCATAGGGTCCTCAAATATTTAGGATTAAATAACTTTCCTTCCCAAGAGTTGGTTCACATCCAAGCCCCCATAGGAGCCACATTTTTGAAACAGCGAAGTGCCCAAATGAAATTTGTCGAAACCAGTGTTGGTTCATCCAAGAGACCACGAGTACGGTCTACTACTGGAGATGTTCCAAATGAGGACATGCATGGGGATCCCACAGCTATTGCTGCCGAGGATGGCGATGATGAGGTAGATGTTGACACTGCTGCTGCAGCACATACAAGCCCTCCTCCTCCCTCTTTTCGTGCAATGATGGAGACCATTATGACAACTCAGGCAGCCTAGGGGCAGCTTCTCGATGGTCTTCTTGCCGAGGTTGCAGCTCTGCGAGCGGACTTAGCTGACTATAGACGTCCTCTACCACCTTTTCCACTGCCTGACTCTTGATGATTGCCATTGGGCATTGAACTTAATAAGAGACGAATTTTTTGTTGTTGCTGTAGCATATTTCGAGAATTGTATGACAGTTTTATGAAGTGGCTTTAAGGCAGTTGAAGATTTTGTTATTTTAGTGGCAATTTGAAAAACATGGTATGAGTTACAAGTAATTTGTGAATAACATGTATGATGGTTATTTTCATGCCCAATGTTACTATTATTAGTATTATTTAAAATCCTATTCATATAGTGTTTTTCCAGCCTGTATTGACATGACAAACCCTAATAACTTCAATTGTAATGCTTGGACCATGAAATGAGGTTATAAATGCACCACAACGATGACATTCTTTCTACCCTGCTAACTTCGTAGGTTGATTAAGCTATGAGTCGCAATGCCTCAACATCAAATCGTACAATGCGAAACAAGTTTGGATCTACTTCAACAAATGGATCATCACAAGTTCCAACAGATCAACAACTACATATATACACAGACCACTATGGAGGGAAATGGGTTGGGAAGAAGAGAGATTTCGTTAATATGTCAATATACACGTACGAGAGTCTTGGAAGCGTTGGGCACATCATGGTTGGCAAACCTACAAAACTAAGTACAAATACCACCGCAATAGAGTTCACAGTAGCAGAACCATTATGGTCAACCCTATATGAGAAGCGGTGTGAGTTAGAGGTGTATTGTCGATGGCACGGGTTACGAGTTCCTAAGGCACGCTCAACTGAGTTACCTAGAGATCAACCTACCAACATACTTGCTCGTCTTGAACAAGAGAACAATCAAATGCAAAGGCGACTAGACCGTTTTCACTCAATCCAAAAAGCTAGGAAGCATCTAAAGGGGAAGGCGCAAGAGCGAGTCATCAAGTCCATTAATGAAATTACTGCATTAGATGATGAAAGAGATATTTCAGATTTCTCAGATTCAAGCAATGATGATTTCCAAAAATTTCTACCTACAAACATTAGACGTTATTGTTAATGTCTACACATTCTGTGCAATACAAAACGTTGTTGTTAATGTCTGGCAAATGATGATTATGTACGTTTAACTTTTGCAGCTCTAAAGATGAACTGTTCATTACTTTTGGCTAAGTTTATATGACATCAGTTTCTCATTTTTTCTCTGCTGTTCTTTGTTGCTACATACGATTCATGTGCGGAAGGTTGGACAATGTCCATTGCTTTGTAATGTAGGAAAACCCTTAGGAAGTGAAATGACTATCAGAACTTAGATTTATTGCACATTACTTGTAGGAAAATTTAATAGATCCAATACATACAGACTCATCCAAACCACGCAAACCAACCACACATATGATTCAATAATACCAATAATTCATTTATATAAGTTGTTTTAGTCGCGGAATCATATACACGTATCCGTGTATCTTAGTTCTGATAGTGTACTACTTTATATAGATACATTACATAAAGACTCATCCAAACCAGACTAACCACCCACTCACCTAGTAATCCATATGGCTCACACAACACACTGTCACAACAATATTTGGTTTGCTTAGAAATAGGGTAAATGCCTAAAAGCCTGAGCAGCCTTTAAAATGTTTCATTCAAGTTATTGGTTTGTTGTAGCATTGATCCATATTTGTCCCTAACGTTGCGATTGTGATGATCGGAACCCATTGATGTAAACCTTGGAAGCATAGTTCTCTTCATGTAATTTTAAAAGGGAGGTTTGAGAAGTATGTAACTACATCGCATATCTGGAAAAACTCCCTGAAAAGTTTGTAAGAGCATATTTATGTAAACCCAGTGTTGCTACACTCATTGCTCGTAATAGTAGGATTTGGCAAGTGAGGTTGGAGAAGGCTGACACAGCTCGGCACTGTTCAGCCAAGACGAGTTCATAGTTCTGCATGTGCTGCTCAACAGCTCGGCACTGTTGAACCTTGTTCAGTTATATCATCCATGCTCACGTGAATACACATGTATTCAACCTTTTGCAATGCAGTGTTTTCGAGGATGCAGAGGATCCCTCAAAAGTGTAAGCAAAATTTTGGGGGTGAGCAGTTCCACCATTGCATTACTGATGTTCGCAGTTCTGCATGTGATGCTCAACAGCTTAACACTGTTGAACCTTGACTACAAGTACCCATCCTCACTCACGTGAATACACAGATGTGCCACCCTTTGCGATGCACCTTTTTTTCAGGAGGCAGAGCATCCCTGAATTGGTTATGCATCAATGTTGGGGGATGAGCTATCCACCATTGCTACACTGATGCTCGCAGTGCTGCATGTGCTACTCAACAACTTTGCATTGTTTTACAAGATGTCCAGTCATATCACCTACACGCATGTCAATACACAGATATGCCCTTTTGCAATGCACCGTTTTCAAAGATCCAGAGCATCCCTAAAAAGTTTATGATACATTTAACACAGCTTGACACTGTCTCGTCAAGTCATCATATGAAGCACAGGAATGCTGAATAATCTTTAACAAGACATACCAAACTGGTCAGAGGAAAGTATTAAAACCACTTCCATCAAATATAAACCATACCTGTGATCAAAGTCCCTAATTAAATATAAGCATAAACATCACTAGTTAAAAATTTAAATAGGTTATCCTAGTCCGAACTCTGATGGTCAACGACGTGAAATATTGAGACACTAAGCACAACAGGCTTCCTCTTGATCACCTCAAAGACATAGACATCTCCGTCTTCTAAATTATTATCTTTCGAAAATGCAACCCATCCCTTCCCGAATCTCATTGCTGAACATAACCCGATTTTGATGGGCGATAATAGCACAAGACATTGAAGTGTGACAAATTGCATCCCAATAATATACGTGGTAGAAAATTCAACAGGTACATACTGCACAAGAAGGAGAAACAACTAAAGCATTAGAGCATATACTTAAGAGAACATCATGATCACATTATGTATAAAGGCTCACCATATTAGGCGGCCGCGAGATACCCATGAAAGAAGGATTTTTTGGCTTGAACTTTTCGGCTACTTGGATTGCTCTCTCTCTTTACTCAAACATTATATGCTATTCCATTTTTTCATAACAAACTTTGCTCTGACTTCATGCTTTGTGGGTTTGTACATTGAGGGAGATATGTTTGTATCATCTTCATCTAAGTCTATTATTCCTACCTGATGATCTTCCAATTTATAGTTCTTGCTGGGTGGATATTGAATCTCAGTGCCACTCTTATCAAATATAAGAACATGGAAGCTTGAATTTCCTTCATATCTGAAGACTACAAAATAACCATAACAGATAGAATAGTATTGAACGAAATTCTGCGGACCATTACAAAACCAAATGTTGTTATTAGCTTTCTTCAATCCCACTTGCCAAATACCACCATAGGGAGCAATGAGTGTAGCTACGGTCGATAGCTCAACACTGTTGAACCCTGACTACAAGTACCCATCCACACTCATGTGAATACACAAAGCATCCCTGAAAAATTTACGCATCAATTTTAGGGGTGAGCTGTCCACCATTGCTACACTGATGTTCGCAGTGCTGCATGTGCTGCCCAACAGCTTTGCACTGTTGAACCATGTCCAGTCATATCACCTACATGCACGTTAATACACAAATATGCATCTTTTTGCAATGCACCGTTTCTAAGGATGCTCTGCATCCCTGAAAAGTTTATGATACATTTAACACAGCTCAGCATGTCTCGTCAAGTCATGTCATATGAAGCACATGAATGCTGAATAGTCTTCACGGGAATAAATACGTAACCTCTTTTGTAGTACACATCACCAGCCCATTGCTATAGCACAAGCTATAGCCATATCAAACAGTTATCTCAGCAAACCACATGCACCAACAGACGTCACTGTACAACCAAGTCATGTTCTCCTTAACACCTCGCCACTGAACAATACACTTTTCAGTCATATCATCTTTATTCACGTGAATATTTATCCTTACATATGATCACATCCATGTGAATACTTGCCCTTGCAAAACCCCTATATAAAGTCCCACTTACATTTGTGTTGCAAAACAACTACACATACTCAAGTCCCATTTACATCTACCCTTGGAAAACATCTACACATACCAATCCAAAGTCACATTTTCCAATGTCAATGCGCAATTGTATGCTACCTCATTTTCCAGATGACTATAGAAGGGAAAGAGATTCCGACGAGAGGGAATACTATGCCGGACTACGGCGGGAGTGGGACTTTCGCGTGAACGAATCCAACGCTCTGCAGGATGATCTCGTGCGACTTGGAGCACCTCTTGTCGACCGTAGCTCGCTCACACTGCCACGGCGAAACATGCACCAATATGAGCGTGCAGTGACTAAAATACAAAAAGAGAACAATCTTATGATACTCCGTAGGTCAAGGTATCACATGCTACAACTGGCGGAGGAGCTGGCCGCCGCGACGAATAGGTAACTCACTCCAGTAGAACGTAACAATGTCCTCAACTACGAGGACTACTTGTCAGAATGAATGCCTATATGGTGTGTGTCTTATGTCTACAGGTTAAGTTAATAATGTTAGTATCGTTAGTGGTCGATATGCAATGCATGCATATTGGTGGCATCGTGTAAGAATATTTAAGTTTTTTGTGTTATGTCGTAGGTGCAGCCACCACAGCCAACAGGCAACTCACTTCGATGGAACCTGACAATGTCCCCAACTACGAGGATTACCTGTTTGAGTGAATGCCTATGTGGTGTGTGTGTTATGTCTAGGGTTAAGTTAATAATGTTTGTAGTGTTAGTGTTTAATATGCAATGCATGCATATTGGTGGCATCGTGTAAGTTATTTTAAGTTTTTTGTGTTATGTCGTACGTGCTTATTGAAAAACAACGTATGTGGGAATATTTAACTTTTATGCGTTATGTGAGAATAATCTAGATTACAAATAACATGCATACTCCTCATAATCAATAATAAGGTTTATGTAGTACAAATGCAACACCAATGACACACATACATATAAAACATAGTTATGCAAAATAGTTCTCCAACAAAGTCTAATTACACCCCGGCATAATTACTCTTCATCTGACATCTCCACATCTGACTGATAAATGGGATCAGCAAGAAGTTTTTGCATGAACTGAGCGTGCTCGTACCACCCTCCCTCCACTGACTCTCGAATTTCGACTTGGGTCCGATATCGATTAAGACGTATCTTCATTCGATTATTTTCTTCTCTTATGCGATTTAATGCTTTACGAAGTTCGTCGATCGTGTCTCTTGGCATCTGTGATGCGAGTCGCCGATGCACTGGCAACTTAAAACCAACCAACTCATCATAAAACATTTTCTGTTCGCGAAATAACCAAGCCCACTCCTGTCTCATGGTATTGTGAACGTAAGCACTATTTCGCAGATTCGGATTGATTGGATAGATGAACTCATCTTCCAATACCCAACAACGACCCATAGCAGTGAACACATCATGAGGCCTGTAGAGTTGTGGATTGCCAGAACCAGACATTGACGCTAAATACAATAACATCAAATAATCAAGTTCACAGTGTGCATCAACTGTTGGAAAATAATGTAATTATGCATAAGATGGTACACGACAAAGACATTCATAAATTTGTGTACTATTACATGCTAAAAATGAAATACTAACACTAACATTTTACCATAAACATTAGACGTTGTTGTTAATATCTACACATTGTGTGCAATACAAAATGTTGTTGTTAATGTGGCGTGCCAATGAATAATGATAATTATGTACACGCCCCTATATGATTATGACTAATGCTAATTATGTGCAATACCAACGTTTACTGCAACAAACATTTCGTTCTCTTATAGTAAACATTTCGTTCTCTTATAACCAACGTTTACTGCAACAAACAACCAAAACCACACCAATGTACTTACTTCACACTCATTCAACCAAAAAAAAAATAAAAATAAAAAAATACAATATCAAATGAACATACCATTGCCCTAAAATTCTTGTGACTAACGTTTACTACAACAAACAACCAAAACCACACCAATGTACTTACTTTACACTCATTCAACCAAAAAAAAAAGATCTGTACAGTATCAAATGAACATACCAATGTTCTAAAATTTTGGTGTGAGTTTTTTACCTGAGGAGATACAAATTTCAGTTGAGTCTAGAAGCAGCTGTGGATTTGTGGAGCAGATTGGAAATCAGTTCAAGCAAAGAAATCAGTTAAAGCAAGACGCTCTGAAAGCGAGGATATGTAATGGTGTTATAAACCAATAACTCGATTTTTAAAACTTCGATTATGGTCCATAACTCGATTTTTATATATTTGAGTTATGTTAACAGACAAAACCGTACGCCTGACGAAAAGACAGTGTATACCAAGCGCATAACTCGATATAAAAATACTCGGTTATATAACTCGATTTTAAAACTATCGAGTTATTTAGGAATTCAAAAAAGAAAATGCCACGCTGGAAGGTCCAACGTGGAAGAGAGCTTAATTTAACTCGATTAATCTAAAATCGAGTTATTTATAAAACTCGACGTCTTTGATATCGAGTTACAAAATAGGGGCATTTCCCTGATTAGTTTGGAAACTGGGGCAAAACGCTGTTTAGTTTCTCTGAAAAGGGCATTTGCCCATTTTGCCCCATAAAATTATATAATGACTAAATTGGTTTTTTTGCACAAGTTTAAGCATTACTTAGACTTGATTGGCGTTAACAGTCAGTGATAGCCCTTAAGGGATTTGAAGGAAGCGATAAAGGAGTTTCTTTTTTTCTTTTTCTTTTTTGGTGGTAGATAGGAGTTTCATTTCTATATATATAGCTTGATTCAATTCAAGCTAAAGTGGAGATTTGTGGAAGTACTGGCTTGAATTATAAAGGAGGTGCACCAAGTGCACACAACGTTGCAGCACATGGGATTATATCCCACAGATGTGGGCCACACCTTTAACCATGTTTGATAAGCAGTGAGACATCTAGCCAACCCTAGTTTCTATATATGCATAGGCTCTTTCACCCATGTCTACTCTACTATGCTGTAATAATGGAAAATAGAAAAGGGTATTTTCTCTTGTACATATTTTATATGAAAGTGTTTTTTTTAAGCCTATTTGAGGGGAGATATTTGGAGACTAGCATAGTGAGGGCATAGAATATAGTAAGTTAACACTGGTGTGAAAGGTATTTGCAAACTAGTATCTTGAGTTTTAGAAACTCGAGTTCTATATAAAACTCGAGGCTTAAAGACTCGCTTCTTACTTGTTGAGTTGGACATTATTATGCCACATAGATCTCGAGTCTTAAAGACTTGATTTGTAACTCGAGTATAAACTCAATTTATGATGGTGCTGTCCCACCTGTTTCAATTTCGTTTCTATGTTCTTCGTTGTCATTATCATCTCTTAGCAACAAGCAAAAGCGCTCTCTAAAATCAATCCCCAACAAGTTATTACCTTTTGCCGATGGAGGCAGCGACGACGGAGCTGGGATCGGACGTGGCGGCAGTAATGGAGGCTGGAGCGTAGGAGCAGGAGGAGATGGGAATGATTTTGGTAATGATTCTTCTAAGTCTTCTGGGGGAGGATTTGGGTTTTTGGGTTTGTTTTTGAATGGATGGAGATCGAGGGTTGCTATAGATCCACAATTTGCTTTCAAGGTTCTAATGGAAGAGTTAGTGGGTGTCACTGCTTGTGTTCTTGGAGACATGGCTTCTTGACCCAATAAGGCTCCTCCAACACTGTTGAATGCGCTCACTTGGGCTCTTCACATGGGGATTAGTAGTAATTTCAGATACTAGACTTTGAATGGGATTGAGTTCTTGTTGGCTAAGGGGTTGCCTTCGTTTGCGTTTGAGTCTTAAAGAAAAGGAATATCAGATGGTTTGAGATCTATTGAAAAAACAGGGGAAGAACAAGAAGAAGACGAAGACAGAGCTGATATGAAAAAAAATAGTGGAACTTGAGTTTCTAAGACTTGAGTTCTACATGGAATTTTTTCCACATCAGATGCCACCGCTTGCGTATCGAGTTTTAAAAAGTCGAGTTCTACCATTGAACTCGAGTTTTTAAAACTCGAGATGATAGTTTTTCAGTTTGTTTTGCAACATGACAATTAACGATATTCTTAGAAAATGAACACTAAATGGAAAGAAAATTTGTATTTGAGGTTTGAGTTTTGTGAGAATATTTTTGTCCCACCTTTATAATCCTTTTTGTTTTCTTAATTAAACTTTCTCCTTGATATATAGTGTGAACATAAGCCCAAGACCAAGACCGAACCATATAAATCTTTACTTCCTTGTGTAATTTCTTTTCTATTTGTCTATTTTTAGTTCTCATAGACCAATTATTATTGGCTAAGCTCACAACAAATAGGTATCAAGGCTGTGACTATCTCAACACTAGCTGTGTATTCATTCTTATTTTTCCAAAGTATCTTCTTGATTGAGATATTACTAAACTTGAGACTAATCAACTCTACTCAAGATGAATCTGGTAATTAAACACATCCGCTACATGTGTGGGATTTTTTCTATGGGGCTAAAAATTTTTTTTTCTTAGAAGTAAAAATAAATAAATAAATAAATAAAATACGGACTATACTTCCTTAGTGTTAGAACACATACATCCCTCTGACGCTGTTGTTTTTCTGTCTACTAAGGTTAGAACTCAGAAGTTAGAAGGGTTTTCCAAACCAAGATATTCGGCGAATAAAGCAGGTAAGGAGGACATCCAAATCAAGCTGAAGTTGAAACCACAAGTTGGCCAATGAGGCTAGCTTTACTGGAACATTTATGGTGCTGTCTGGTGGTTTTTGTAATACACAATTAAATACACAACTGATCATATAAGTTTTTTCTTTCCCTTTTTTCACAGATCAAAGCTATTTGATAAAAAGAAGAAGAAGAAGAAGAAGAAGACAGATCACTGTCAAGGACTCACAGAGCCTTTTTCTTCAGTGGTCCTTCTTGTTAGGGGGACCCTGGACATAAAGGATGCTAAAGTAATGGCTATTTGTTTTCATGTAAAATTTTCATTTGGCAACAAATTCAATTCGAAAATGAACCTTCCCTGTGTCCTTTTTATCCTTTTATCTGTCTAGTCATTACTCTCTACCCTCTACTCTTTTTCTGTTATGGACTTTTGTCAGGACTCGCAAGCTGCATTTTGTTTTTTTGTTTTTTTTGGTTGTTGTTGATAATTTGATAATTGTGGGAGGAAAATTTGAACAATGGAAATCTCTATTTGAAAACGATAAGAATTACCAACCAATTGATCAGTTACAAGGTGCTATTATTCTCTTCTATATGAAGTTAAGCTGCTCTTTAATTGCTATAAGTAATTTTGTTGTATAAGCTACAATTATATTCACAAAATTAGGTGATCAAGTGTTTTGATGACATATCCTTTTTTTTTTCCCCAATGTTTATGTTTTTTCTGAGAGAAAATGAATAGTTAACATGGTGCATACCCCAATTTATACGCTTAAATAAACTGTTAAACCTCTACATTATAGCTTGTTTGGATGAAGAGGGAGTAGAAGGGAGTAAAGTAGAGGTAGAGAGAGAATAAGTTAAATTACCTTATTTTGATGTTTTTTAAGAGAGGAAAGAGAGGAGTTTGGAAGGGGTCTAACTACTTCTAACCCGTCATTTTTAATTCCCCAAAATTGGAGAGATTTAAAGGGAGAGTAGAGTATAAAAATGCTTGACCAAATGAATTACCAAATTTACCTCTACCATATTAACAAAATTATAAACTATGAAAAGGCTAATTATTTCTCTCCCCCCTTACTTAATTTTAAAAACATCCAAACAAAGTGAAGGATAACCATTCTCCATTACTCTCCTCTCCTCTATTCTCCTCTCCCTCCAAACTTCCAAACATAGCATTAGGGTTTGTTTGGATTAAGGGAGAGGGAGGGGGAGTAAAGTAGAGTAAAGTAAAATTGGCCCAAAAGTAGCCTATTTTTAGCCAATTTTACTCTACTTTACTCCACTCCCCCTCCCTCACCCCTTAATCCAAAAAGGTCATTAGAAGTTGTGATTGATACTTAAACTGTTCAACCTCTACATTTAGAAGTTGTGATTGATAGAAGAAAAAGTTTTAACAATACTAGACTTATGTTTCTACCAAAAAATTATTTAATACTTCATATATAATGTTCCTCACAAAAAATGGTGGATTCTAATATGAATTTAATTTGTGATACTCGTAGTTGTAGAAAATGAATGAATGATATTGCTTTCAATATACTAATAAACACTCTTTCCACATTAATCAGAACTTAACATCTCAATAAGTTATGAAAATATTGTGAATAATAGTGTCTATCTAACATATTCATACACTTGAATACTTTGTTGGGGAAGTGAACCTCCTTTTCATGACCTTAATATTTTCCAAATTTATAATAGAAAATTCCCCAAAGATAGATGAATAATGAAATGTGACATATGAATTAGGGGTGTGTAATAAACCAAAAAATTGAAAACACTGACCGAACCGTGTCCAAAATTTAGGTACGGTTCGGTTTTGGTTTCAGTGTGCCACACAAATATACCGACCCAATCGAAACCGAATTGAAATATATTAAATATTAATATGTACAAAATTATGTCAAGAGAGGTCATGGTATCATAGTGGCAAGGACACGTGTTCCCACAACTAAACCCAAGTTCGACCCATGGTAAAACTTTTTTATTTTTTCTCTCTCTATTATACCAAAACTCCATCGTTTTGGGTTTGTTTTATAACCCTACTACTAAACCCAAGTTCGACCCATGGCATTTATTTTTTCTCTCTTTATTATACCAAAAGTACGCCGTTTTGGGTTTGTTTTATAACCCTACTAACCCTATTTTTTAGTTCTTCTCTCTCACTTCAGTAGCATCCGTTCTCTCCTCTTTTTCTCACCAACCGTTCTCTCTCCCCACCTTTCTCTTTCTGTCATGCCTCTCTCTCTCTCTCTCTCTCTCTCTCTCTCTCTCTCTCTCTTTTGGTTTACTACTTTGCTTAGTACTTGATGTTTGGGTGCTGAGAAAACGTGGGAAAGCAAAGAGAAATAGATATTTTCTTCATGTTCTCTGAATATATACATGATTTTTTTTTTTGCTTGGTGCTAGGGAAATAGATTTTTTTTTCTTCTTATTTTGGTATGTCCTTTGACTTTTTTTTTTTATGTGTTTGCTTGGTATTTGGGTGCTGAGAAAATGTGGGAAAGCAAAGGGAAATAGGTTTTTTTTTTTTTCTAAGAAATTGGAAGCAACTGAAAGCCAACCGAACTGAACCGATTGAAATCTAGTTAGTTTGGTGTCGGTGCTCCTTCCTTACGATTTGGTGTCAGTACCTAATTTGGTAAAACACTGGAGACTTGAACCTTAGTCCTTGCCTCCGCACCCCACAAGCACTTATATTTGTGGAGTGCCATTGCACCAAGAGTGTGCGGTGGTGGGTCGTTGCTTTCATTATAACATTGAGGACTGAGGAAATTAATGTTTTTGTTTTTTCTTCTTGCAATAAATATTTTTAAAACCAGAATTTTTTTTTTTTTGGGTAAAAAAGAGAATACGGTTTTTTTGAGAGGGACTCTTCAATTGAAGCCCAAAAAGAAAACTTCACACATTCTTAAAGACATATGACATATCCTTGAATTTCGACAAGGGGGTCAGCTTAAAAAGGTTTTACTACTAGTAACCATTGCAACTACAATGGCTAGTAATTGTTTAAGAGCATCCGTAGCAGATGTTGCAAAAAAAATGCCATTTTGCCACATCAAAAGCCTAATTTATTATTTTATCACATCATTTTACAACATCTCATTTATCAGATGTTTTATCATTCCATTCTATACATTAAAATAATATTTACAACATATTAAAATAATATATTAAACTACTCCCCCTGTCCTCCTCATCGTCATTAACAACAACAACAACAACAACAACAACAACAACAACGGCACAACCACTTCTGCTGCAACAATGCCGACAGCCACCACCGGCATAAACCCACATCCACCAACACTATCTTATTAAAAAAAAAAAAAACCCACAACCAGAAAAATTGTTGCGGCCACAACCACCAAAAAAGGAACAAAACACACACACACACACACACACACAACCGCCGCCACCCACCGACCCACCGCATTCCACAGACCCACCCATTCACAGGCCGGTCCTCCCACACCCACCCATTACCGCTGCCAACCCAGCCACCGCCGACCCATCCTTCGGAACCCATTCACAGGCTGGTCCTCCCACCACCGATTTCTCACAACATAACCCACCACCACCGATTCGCCCATCACTAGCCGACCCACCCACCATTGAATCTGACCATCGCAACCCACCACCAGTGATCCGCCAATCACCATCTCAACCCACCCACTGCCGAACCGAGTATCAAATCACTGCAAAAAAAAAAAAAAAAAAAAAAAAAACCACAGCGACGGAGATCAGAGTGAAAGAAGAAAAGAGTGAGAAGAAAAAACTGAAAGAAGAAAAGAGTGAGAAGAAACAATGAGATTGAGAAGAAAAAATAGTGTGAGAAGAAAAAATATTGAAAGAAGAAAGAATGGAGAGGTGGAGGAAGAATGAGAGAGAAGATAAATGGATAAAGTGAAGAGAGAGGAGAGAGAAAAGAGAATAAAAAATATTAACTGATATGCCATTCGTGTCCGTACAATGCCAAAGTTATAATGTTACTGTTCAATGTTGCAAAAATTTGACACATTTAGCACATCTGATAAAGAGGGTTTTTTGATGTTTGATGTGCCAAATGTGCCAAATATTTGGCATTTAGCACATTTAGCACGTCTACTACGGATGCTCTTAGGCTGCATCTAAATTCTGAACTGTCCAAGGGGGTAATGGAGCCCATGGTCTTGTTGGCCCAGAGGTTATGTAGAATATGGCTTTAAATCCAAATTATGATATATATATATATATATATATATTATGAAATTAAGTTGGTTTCATGGGATGGACCCTCCTGCTGTGACTCAACACTATTATTATCATTTAGAGCAATTGCATCAGTCCCTTTATAATACAAAAAGTGCATCATTTTACACATTTTTGCTAAGAATTCATCTACATCAATTCTTCTATAATACTGTTCATTTTTCAAATTTTTCCAAATTGCTACAGTAACCGTGTAAATATACACGGTTACTGTAGGTTTGTATAATAATAGTTTATTATTTTTTTCTCTCACTGGTCAGACTCCCTCTCTTTCCCAACGCTACACCAATCCATCAGTAGAAGAAAAATGAAGAAGAAGAAGAAAAGAGAAAGGGAGAACCACCCCACCACCAACCCAGCACCACCCAGCCACCATTGCAACCCAATCACCACCACTTCAACCCATTTAAACAATTGATAATCCACCACAAAATCAATCCAAAATCAACAGAAAATCAAACCAAAACATCAAAAAACCCAACTCAAAATCAAGAAAAACTAAAATCTACCAAGATCCATCGAAAAACCCAACTCAAAAACAACACAAACCCATCGGATTTGCCGTTGCTGCTGCCGGATCTGCCGTCGTTGATGCCGCCGGATCTTCCATCGTTGCTGCCGCTGGATCTTCTGTTGCTACTGCTACTGCCGTTTGTGAATGTTGGGTTTGAGATATGAGAGAGGAAGAGAGTAAAGGGAGGACTGGTGTGGATAAACTGAGAAACAGCACTGAGAGGAAGATAGAGGCAGTGAAGAAAATAATAAAAAATGGTAAAAAATGAATATTTTATTTGAATAAAGGTGTATAATAGACCAACTGATGTGGGTGTTTTATAAAAATGAAAGTGTAAAATAGAAAAAGTAGGTTTTAAAAGTGTAAAATAGAAAATTTTTGCATCAACTGATGCAATTGCTCTTATAATCGCTATTAAGGTTTCTTTTTGTTATTTTAGGATGCCAATCATAATCAAGCATTTGTGAAACTTAAGGACGTGCGAGTGCGACTAATTAATAAGTTGTCTGGGGTTTTAGAACCTTTTTTTTTTTTTTTTTTTTTTTTTAAGTTTTGAAGTAGACTTGGGACTAATACGGTAATACCTATCAACAATCTCCACTGATTTCTTTTATTTAGTTTTATTTTATTTTATTTGGGATGTTTTTTATTTTTTATTTGAAAGGGGACTCAAAATTTCATTCATTGAATAGAAATTGAATCCAAGAACAAAACCTCCATAGCCGGAGGAGAAGAATCCTCTAACCAAATAACTCCTTTCGACACTTATCTTGCATACCTAGCCAGTGAGTGAGCCACTGAGGGCCTGTTTGGATTTTTTTTTGTCATCACTCCTCACTCCTCACTCAATTTTCGTCACTCATCACTCCTTACTCATCACTTAAAATACCGTAATTTCCTAGTCCCCACCTGTTTGGCACACATAACTCAACTTCTCATCACTCAAAATTTTTTACTGTTTGTGGGACCCACTGCCTGAGCACATGTCAGTGAGCATAAGCCTACCCGCCTCCCTTAACTCTTTTCATTTCATTTTCTTCTCCTTCAGTCACCATGCCCTGTTACTCTCCCAACATAAACCCCAACCCAGCTAAGATAGAAGACGATCGGTGTAGCGGCGGCGCCGATTGGTGTTAATCCTCCGATGTGTAGCGACGTTGATCTGTGCCGATCTCCCACCTTTTCAATCCAGCGCCGATCTCCCACCTTCTCGTGAAATCAACCTACCTCTCTTTCCCCCCCCCCCCCCCCTTTGTCTTTCTCTGGAACAATTGCGGCGAGGAAGGTTGAGCTTGTGAAATCATGAAGCAGCGGCGGCGAGGGAGAGGTGGTAGCCACGGAGGATGTTTATGGGTTTGTGAAATCATGAAGCAGCGGCGGCTATGGAGTCAGACCCATGGTGAGCATGTTTGTGGGTTTGTGTTTCTGTGTTAGTATGTATGATCTAACTCATGTGTTTATAGATTTGATTTTCTGGGTTTGAGAAATCGGTACCCATGTGATTTTTTTTTTTTTTTGGATAAAGTATATTTGGTGTTTCTGTGAAGAAGAAAAGAATGAAAAAGAATGAAGAAGAAAAAAACTGCCGTTGGAGTGAGTCTGTGAGAGTGAGTCTGTGAAGAAGAAAGAAAGAAAAAGAAAGAAGAAGAAAAAGGTGCGCTTGGTGTGACTTTGTAGTGACAGTGGGTCCCATGATGTGGGTTTAATTACAAAAATGCCATTGAAAACAGAGTTATGGAAACTGAAAACACCTAAAATGTGTTTTCAGTTTCCATAATTCATCACTTAAAAATCAGAGAATTGAGTGATGGAAATAATAACTGGAAACAAAATCCAAACAAACCACTCAGTCATGGGTCCCACTATTTTTGAGTTATGGGTGATGGAAACAGAATTATGAGTTATGGAAACATGAAATCCAAACACCCCCTCAATTAGCACTTCTCTTAACATAGTTTAGCTCCACCCAACTAAGACCATTAACTTAAAAAATGTTTTTATTTTTATTTTTTATTTGTGGTGTTTTTCTTTAAAGATATGATAAAGATATATATTTTTTAATGATATGATAAGATTTGAATTTATGACGTGTGTTTCATGATAATTAATTTTAGGAGAAATTACGTATTTGGTCCCTATCCTTTACATCTTATTTCAATTTAGTCATTGACCTTTTAATTGTGTCAATTTGGTCATTAACTTTTCAATACTGTGTCAATTTAGTTCATGTTGTTATCTCTTAGATGAAAAAGTTTTACGTGTCAAAAGACTTAAATTAAAAAAAAAAAAAATTCTAACATCAATTGCCAATTGGACTAACTTGTCAGCATAATTTTAAATTAGAAAAAAAAAAAAAAAACGACAACAACAACAAAAAATAAGTGAAAGTGAGTAACATTTGGGATCAAAATCCCTATCTCACTTCTATCAACCAAAAAAAAAAAAAAAAAAAAAAAATCCCTTTCCTCAAGAAACAAAAAAAAAATCCCTATGTCACGAGTTCTTCACGTTTTGGTCCTCTCTGTAGAGAAAGGTGAGACACTACAAGGAGAGGATTAAAATTTTTTGGTAATCTAAGTTTGGTCTTTGCCGCGATTTGTCTATGGCAGAGATTATAGAGCCGTACCAGCTTTAACATTTACCCAGGCCAAGATCGATACTCTTCTAAAATGCCTTTTAATTAGCCATAATTTCATAAAATCCCAAAAAGAATCATTTATCATCTCCTCGGTTGGGTTTCTCAAAAAAAAAAAAAAAAAAAACTCCACAATTGGAAGACATATACATTGCCATTTTTTTTTTGTCAACCCTTTATTAACAAAAATTTTATATTTTTGTTTTCCTTTTCATTCAGCTTTAACCTTAGGAAAAAAATTTATATATATATTTTTTATGAAGTTCATTAGAGTTATTTTCAAGTTTTTTTTTTTCCTAAGGTTCCCTTTTAGTTGTGCAGATTTTTGGGTAGAAGGAGATAGAGAGCCCCAATTTCGTTCACCATATCCAGTTCTCCAATTTGACTATTTTGTTGAAAACTCTTGGTAACCTCTGATTCTTTTAGCCCTCACTTATTGAGTTTTTTTTTTTGGTTCAATAACTTCTATCAAACAAAATAAGCAAAGATTTGATTTTGGTTTTTTTTTTTTTTTTTTAAAGATTTGACAGGTGGCAGATGACGTGGCAATTTTTTTATTTTTTTATTTAGGCCGTTTGACACGTCAGACTTTTCCATCCACGAGATAATGACAGAGATTAAATTGACACGACACTGAAAGGTTAAAGATCAGATTAACACAATTAAAAGATTAGAGACTAAATTGAAATATAATATAAAAAATAGGGACCAAATACGTAGTTTACCCTTAATTTTAATTATTAAATCAAGAAAATTTATTTTTTATTCAAATCTAAATCCCTTAACGAACTTCCATAGACTTTATTAGTTGAATTAATTATAACCCATCAGGAAAAAAAAAGTAATTTGCTATGATGGAACATGATTGAAGTCTCATAATCTAACCACTACCTTTCCCCTTATATTTCCTTCAATTGACAATCATGATTCATGAGCCACGACCATAAACATTGGACAGGTCAGAAGTTTAATTGATACATACATTTTAAAGATTTTCATCTACATGTGCAAGTGCCAACAATGCAAAGTTAATAGGTCAATAAAGTTTCCCTGAGTCCCGTGTATGCAATTAATTCTCCAAACAACTTTAGATTTACAATCAAACTTGAAACCGCGTGGTGGGACTGTGGGAGAGATAAATGTGATAGCAATAGACTTGTACATACATGCAATCTGTAGTATGAAAAAAAATAGTAATACACATCCATGAGAGTCATGAGACCATAAGACAAGTAGTAAATAATCAAAAACTAATATGAAGAATTCAAATCCTGTATTTCACAAGAAGTGCAAGCTGCTTGTATCTAATTCTTTCAAAACCAAATAAAGCAGTACTGTTATCAATCTTGAACGTGAAAAAAGAGAAAAAGAAAAAACAGAACAGCTTATTGCGTGGTCATGAAATCCGCCAAAGGATTTCAACAATAATAAGAACCTTCTTATAGTTTTAACTAAAAGAACCTCCCTTATAATATAGTGTACAGAAAAATGATTGAAAATACTGTATGAAAGACACTTTTGAGGGGCACAGTTAAAAATGTTTTAACCTGTTTTACTCTGGGATTTTGAAGGTGCTTGGATCCTCTTGGTTGATCCAACCATACTTCTCCATGAAAGGGTTGGCCAAAGAGACTGGTGGGTACCCTTCAATGCAGTCCTTCCACACATTTGCATCATCTAAATCCTTCATCACCTCCCACACACAGCTGTTGCATTTAAAGCCAGCACCAAAGCTTATCATCAATACTCTATCACCCCTTTTGAGCCTTTTCTTTGCTTCCATGTACCCCAACACATACCAAAGGCTACTGGCTGATGTGTTGCCAAAACGGTGCAGTGTCATCCTTGCTGGTTCTAGATCATATTCACTAAGCTCCAAGCTCAATCCAATGCCATCTATGACAGCCTTTCCACCAGTGTGGATACAAAAATGATCAACACCTGTCTTAAAGTTGATTACAGGTTTTGTTGCCCCACCAACTTTACTAGAGGTTTGACTCATTTTTCGGACAAGGGACGCAATCAAAAACCTAAGCAATTCACTCATTGGTAAAATCTTAGGTGATATCTCTCTTAGATTATCAACAAAAGCCCTTGTTGCAGATTTAGGGAGATTCTTGCTTAGGTGAAAACCTAACCTCCCTTGCTCATCTTCTTTTTGTATGCAACAACCATATGACTCATCTCTAGCCCCATGGTGAGTCCTAACTAGACAATTTAATTTCAACATGGTTTTGTGTTTCAAGGCCCTTTTGTTAGTCAAAAGGATTGCACACCCACCAGAGCGAAACAAACAATTTGCAAGGATCATTGATCTCTCATTACCTGAATACCAATTTGGACTCAAAGACTCGGAGGTGACAACAAGAGCATTCAAGTTCTTGTTGGACTTAAAGATGTTTCTGACTATGTCAACTGAGATAAGGCTAGCACTACAACCCATCCCACTGAGATTATAAACTTTGATGTCATCTCTCATTTTGTAATGGTTGATAATCCTAGCTGCTAAAGATGGAACAGAAGAGAGCATGGACACGTTAACAACAAGCACATCAATTTCAGAGGGAGAAATGGATTTCCTGGCTAAGAGCTTTCCAACACAGTCATAAAAAAACTCTTCCATCTCTGTAATCCCATCAAGCATTGTGGGATTGTCTTCCCTGCCATCAAATATGATTCTTGGTGCATAGGTTTGCTCACCAATGCCCGAGCTCACAATGGCTTTTAGGAGGAACTTGTACTCAACTAGACCAAGATTCTTGGTCCTCTTGATGAGATTCCCACAGAACTCAGTGTCTAGCATTCTGTCATCGGTGGGCTTAAACAATTGGTAGTCTAGAATGTAACATTCTTGGTCTCTTCTGGCATCAACCCCCTTCCATATCATGAACAAGAAATAGAAGATAGGGAGAGCATAGAGTAAAATCAGAAGCTCCATGAGGATGAATGAGAGAGAGAGAGAGAGAGAGAGAGAAAGAAGGGAGAGAGAGAGAGAGAGATGGAACTATGAGAGGGTTTGTAACTTTGTTACTTGTAAGTAAGGCTTTGCTATATGAGAATTCAAATGGGCAACACTTATAGGAACAATATGTGTGACTCAATGTGAGTTGGACATGTGAAAATGCTTAAGACCCATTTCCATCACTCAACTCCCAACGAACTGATTTGCGTGCATATTTGGTATCAATCTTTATTACAAATAAAACACCGATCACACATTAGGCATGGCATGTGAAACTGTGAAAGCAAAGAAAGACTTTCAATTCCTAATTATTGGATTGATTAACTTCATTTAGTTTGTTTATCATTTTTGGTTTGGTTCAGCTAATTCTTCTCACTTCACTTCAATAATTGAATTTAATAGTATTTCCAAATGGAAAGCAATTATAGTTCACGGTTAGTAGCTTACCCAATGCAGTTTCCTACATTTAAGAGAGATACGGAGGTAGCTATAGAAGAATTACAATTTATTAATATGGTTAAACAATGATGGTATATAATGTGCCAATGCGGTCAACCAATGACCCATGGTGCACTATGCTATGTTACCCGTAGACAGTTATTGGATGACAATAATGCATTGCATTATTTTTCTTTTCGAAGAACAATAATGCAATGTGTTATTATTATAAAATATTTAAATTAATGAAAAGATCTTACCATGTCACATATATCACACACCTCTATCTTGCATACTTCATGTGTGTGTGTATATATACACATATAGATTATTAATGATGAATGTTAAATGTTAGATTGGATTGACTTGTTTATTAAAAGGTATAATTGTATCTAAAAAAATTTAAAAATTGAATAAATTTTTAAGTTCCACCCAAAATTAAAGGCACTTATTATTATTATTATTATTATTATTATTATTATTATTATTATTATTATTATTATAGAGAAGGAGGGATTCAAACTTGCAATGCTTTTATTGAAAACAACAAGCTGTACTAGTTGAGTTATAAGGCTTATGAAAAACGCAATACTTCATATCAATTTACTATTTTAGTTTGTAAAAAATGGATAATTAATTTGGTAAAGCTTTAAGTAAATACAGCATTTACATATGCTACTATTTTGATAAGTTCAAAAAATCCCAATGAAAGAAAGAAGATGCATTTTCTTTGTTTCAGAGTTGTGCACTCTTAAATCTTAATAACACTTATACCAAAAATTAAGTGGGCAAACTTTAAGAGAGATAAGGTGGTAGATATAGAAGAATTACAATTTATTAATATGGTTAAACAATGATGGTATATAATGTGCCAATGCGGTCAACCAATGAGGCAATGACCCTTGGTGCACTATGCTATGTTACCCGTAGATAGTTATTGGATGACAATAATGCATTGCATTATTTTTTTTTTTTTTTCGAAAAACAATAATGCAATGTGTTGTTATTATAAAATATTTAAATTAATGAAAAGATCTTACCATGTCACATATATCACATACCGCATACTTTATGTGTGTGTATATATATACATATATAGATTATTAATGATGAATGTTAAATGTTAGATTGGATTGAATTGTTTATTAAAAGGTATAATTGTATCTAAAAAAATTTAAAAATTAAATAAATTGTTAAGTTCCACCCAAAATTAAAGGCACTTATTATTATTATTATTATTATTATTATTATTATTATTATAGAGAAGGAGGGATTCAAACTTGCAATGCTTTTATTGAAAATAACAAGAGGTACTAGTTGAGTTATAAGACTTATAAAAAACGCAATACTTCATATCATTTTACTACTTTAATTTGTAAAAAATGGATAATTAATTTGGTAAAGCTTTAAGTAAATACAGCATTTACATATGCTACTATTTTGATAAGTTCAAAAAATCCCAATGAAAGAAAGAAGATGCATTTTCTTTGTTTCAGAGTTGTGCACTCTTAAATCTTATTAACACTTATACCAAAAATTAAGTTGGCAAACTTTAAAATCTCAAAACGGAGTACATAACCATAGTGTTGCTTTGGTACTGGTTGTCAAGTCCCTCACATGCATACTGCAGTCAATGAATGTCTAAGGCTTAGTATGCATGCATCTTCCAGCGTAACAATTGGTTGCTAATAAGCTTGGTCGACCATGCCTGTGGGTCAAGCACCAATCAAAGAGTAATTTGGGTTGGACTTTTGCCAGCAATATTTTTCAAGTTGGCTACTAGCCCCGCATTTATGGCTTAACTTTTTAGCTCTGTTTGGGAACGCGGCACGTTTGCCGCGTTCCCACGTTTCCTACGTTTTTTTTTTTTTAACTCTCGCATATGTTACTGTTCATTGGCAATGAACAGTGATTTTAGGTCAATGAATAGTGATTTTTACTGTAGCAAACAGTAAAAAAAATACTAAAATATTTTTTTTTTTTTTTTTTTCAGTTTTCAGTCTTCAGTTTTCAGCAAAATAAGCGGTATCCAAACGCATACTTTGTTTATCTGTTATTGTAAATTGTTTATTAATTAAGCGTTTAAGAGGATTTGGCTTTTCTTTCAATTCAAATCTGTCAGGCTTCGATCCAAATCAAACTTGTCAAGCTTGAAAGACTAGGTGAAACTTGTGGAGGTCATTGTTCTCTATACTCTACGTACGGGGATAGCTTCACAAGTCAACACGAAGTAAACATATGACAAGTAGGAGTTTTTTTTTTTTTTTTTTGATAGGTCAATAATGTATTGATTTTTTGTGATAAATTTTTAATTGATTTAGTCAAGTTAATTAATTAATTCAATTAACATGCAAAACGCGTGGTAGTACAAACAAATCACCAACTAAGTAAATATGCAGCGGAAAATAAAGTTGACATGGTGATTTGTTTATGAATGGAGAAAACCTCAAAGGCAAAAACTCTACCGGGTGATTTTAAGGTCACCACTCTCGAGAATTCACTATTATCATAACAAACGGTTATAAGTAAAGAAATCCCAGTACCTTATACCAATCTACAGTTGAACCCTTAACTCAATATCCAATTAGACTTGTTTTGTAGTGACAATCTCTTTTTAATGCACGGCTCATAGTACGTGACTTACCAATTTGATGAGCAGATCCCAGTATGCGACTTACTCACCAACTTGAGAAAGATATTGGCTGCAAAGTTCTTTAGTTCATTAACACGATGAAGATCACGAAACTCTTTAATCAAAATAACCCAACGGCGTACAAATGCAGCAGTTTCTTCAAGAAAAAAATGAACTATGAAAAATTCTGTCTCCGGTCACAATTTGCATGAACAAAACTTTGTTTCACACTTGTGCAACCTTTGACGGCCGTTAAAATAATCCTTATATATATTTAGGGTTGTGAGAAAAAAAAGCCCAAACTTGTATACACGGATTGGATGAAAATCAGAACTGAAAATCTATTTTTCATAAATTTTGATATATTGGTTATCTATCGAGCAGCTGTTGAGGACTGGGCTAAACAAGCATTTTAAACCTTTGATAGATGCTATCTGTCGAGCTAGCTGTCGAGTTTTAAAATCCAGTACTTCTTCACTTGATTCTTGGACAGATTTGCATGGCTTTAACACTTGGACTTAAAACTTGTTCCTTGAAGTATTAAATGTTGTAAAATAGCGGAAGCTCAAATTACCAAGATTGATTGTGAAAATATTTCAGGCTTAAGAAAGATCTCCAAACAAACAATAGGAACGAAGAAAATAAATTCAAAAGAAAATGGACACAAAACATCAAGAATTACGTGGTTCGGCAATAGCTTACATCCACGGGCGATGACAAACAAATTTCACTATAACAAATTTTGAATAATACAAATTAGTGTAGAGGCACTCTCACAAATCGAAATCTTAAATACAAAGAACCAAATATGAACCAAAAAACTAAATGTTCACAAATAGCAAAAACGAATACCAAATACTAAATGCAAATTACGCATAAACCAAAGAGAGAGCCACAAATCAAATCCAAGAGTTGTAACGCACCAAGAAAGAGTAAATCACCAAACCGCCAAACTAAAACCAAAACCAAAATCAAGTGGCAACAAAACCTCTCTCACTATTCTAAATTGCAATCCACAAATATCAAAAAACCAAAACAAAAGAGAGCCTCTTTTTCTCACACACCAAAACTCACTCAATTTGCCGCAACACCTCTCCTTATGTAGAATATCAAGTCGGCAAAGATGAGTCCTAGTAGCAATAGAATTGTATTCCATGCAACTTCCTTACATACACGTGCAAATACTAATCCAAGCAACTTTAAGTAGAATACTTTGAGCACGTGTAGTCCAACACATCAATTCCAAATTGATTTGGATATTTAAGCCGGTTGGGAATTCAACAAGCTATGAAAACTAGTCCTAAAATAATTAGGAAACAGAGTTGCACTTGGAATGGACTCCAAGTCTTGTATGCCACTTCAAAGCAATCATAATTTATGTTGAATTCAACCCACCGACTTCACATTAAACACATCTTAGATTTACTCAATTACAAAAAAAAATGTGTTTTGTTAAAGGATTAGTCAATTCTCTATTGACATATGTTCCTAACATGATTCACATATGTTCTAACATTTCTAATTTTGTTTGTGGTTACTTCTTTTCTGGTAATCTTTGATTGCATGGCTTGTCCCTAGGGCGGCTCTGCATAGAGTCTAGGATGGTCACAGGATCACTCTGGTCTGGAAAACAAAATTATTATGTATAAATTTAAAAAATTTATGAATTTTTTATCTTTAAAAAAGCTTTGTGACCACCCTAATTTTTTTTTAAGCCCTACATAATTAAACTCTGGATAAACTGGCAATGAACTTGGTTGTAGACTAAGGCCACAACTCCATTCAATATTTTTTTTTATTGGATATGAATTTGGTCAAATCCACTATTTAAATACATTTTCTTCTTATATCCTTCATACTTACAAAATTTCAAGAAGATCAAAGATTAATAGCTATGTCATCAATTAAATGCTTAAGTTTTTAGTTTTTGTAGTCTAAAATTATACATATAAAATAAGTTTATAGATTGAATAGTAAATAACATCTGATTAGCATGAAATTTGACATGTGTTTTAATAACATAGAGAACATGCAATTCAATGACTATATTTTCAAAATATCTAGCAATATTAATTTGTTTAATTTGTAGGCGAACTTTGTCCTTAAACTTTGGTTCCCTTAATAATATATTATGTTCTTACAAACAAAAAGAAAAAGTCTAAGAAAAATTTTATTTAACTATAACTTTGAAAGAAATGTAGCTTATAACGTTGATAACGAGACTATCATGTAACGATTTCAAAATAAGAAAATTTGTAGAAGAAAATTGTAAGACTTTGAAGGCGTTTGGATAGCTGAAAAGCAGCGCGTTTTGCGTCTGCGTTTCATCTTTTTTTTTTTTTTTGGGACCAGCATTTCACGCGGGACATAGACCTGTCAATGGGTCCCATGCATTGTGCACGGGACCCACTACCTATTTGACCAGCAAAAATGTGTCCGTCAGTGGGTCCCGTGCATTGTTCACGGGACCCACATACCTCTTTTTTCACAAAAAAATTTCATTAAAAATGGGTCGCACGACACTATTTACACATTTAAAAATTATTTTGCTACAGTATTTTCAGTTTTCAACAAAATAAGCAGTATCCAAATGTACATATTTTTTCGTTAATATATGAAGTTTTACTTTTATTAGATTTTGTATAGTTTAAGTTTTTTAATGACAAACCTCAAAAAATTTCCTGGAGCGATTCTCCCATCAGGTCAATAGGGATAATATTACTGTAAAACAAATAGTCCATGAAGCAACAAAGCAATTCTTCACTAATGCAAAAACGAAATAATGCTTAACACAGTAAAGAAGAAGTTCACGTAGCAAGGGAGGAACAAACCAGCCTATGCATAGGCTCGGTATGCGCAGTAGATGTTTGGATAAAAAAAAATTTCATAGTTTTTGGAATCTTAGTTTCTATGGATTTAATACAAGCTTAGAATTTAAATCTATCTTACTTTCCGTTATATAAAACTTATCATAGAAGGTCTTAAATATCATAATATTTTAGCTTCAAGGATACGAGGGCGGCTATTAATCGCTAAACATGCATTGTGATCTCTAAAAAGATATCAACTACACGTCTACATAAACCTTTTATTAGCTAATAGAGACATGCAGGATACTTCATGTGCCAAAGAGATGAAGTGGTTCTATCACATTGACCTTCAAATTTGGCTATTAATGGGTAGCCTACAAGTTCCATTTGGATTTTTTTTTTTCCATCTTGACACTGTCACGATCGGTGTAATAGTCAGCAAGCTCTTGCTAACTATACAAGACTTCAACAAGTCCAAGCGTTTGATGTATATCTTACGACATTTTTCTAATGCCAACCTTATTTGACTCGGGGTAGCGATGTAACGTCTATCTATCGTTCTAATTTCATGACACATTAATGATTATGTAGGTTAGGTCTTAGGTGCTTAAATTTAATTAGCCAAGTTAAGAAACATGTCACTACAATCCCTTTCAAGCTTGACGGTGCAGCTTGTCGACAGACTCGACACCGGATTTTGGCACTTGACCCTGCACATCCCTTTGGCGATGTGTGAGTGTAAGGTATGCGACTTGTTTAGATACTAGGGTAATGTGCGTGCATGTGAGTAAGTTATTTATTTATTTATATATTTTTAGGAGTCGCTACGAATCATTGGTCTTGAAGTTATGATTGGACAATTGTTATGTCTAATTTATTTTGTTGCCTAAATATGGGATACCTTAAGGGTTCTTAAACTAAAAAGAGTAAGCAATATCTTGATCCAAAAACATAGATTCATAAGTTTTATTAAGTGCAGGAAAAGTGTTAGCTAGGCACCCCCACAACATCTATCCTAAGATGGTGCATTGTATTTGGGAAAAAGAAAAATTGCACATGTCTTAAAAAGCTACTCCCAATTCTTGGGAAAATATTTCCCAAGGGAAAATGTAGCCTTAAAGCTATCAGGACATTTGATTTTAAAAATAATCTAATGGTGTATAAAAGAAAATCCCAAGCTATTTTTTTTATTAATTTAATAATGAATGTTTGGTGTTTCTTTTCAGGGTTGAAGAGTGTCAAAAAATAATTTTAAAGAAATTTGGTAGTCTATTTTTGTTAATACTGATTCAGAATTTTTCTTTATTTTTATTTTATAAGTACAAATTTACAACAATTGGAGGAGGATATTTGCTTTATTTTATTTTATAATTCTACAATTATATCCAGTGGCAAAGTTAGCTAGGATTTCAATTTAGGGGGGCAAAATTAAAAGACAAATTTTAAAATAATAATGATTTTTTTAATTGATACTAATAACAAAATAAATAAACAATTGTAACAACTATAATTGTCATATACAAAATGTAATACAAACATAAACTATAATTATATATTTCATATCATTATCACCCTCAAGATTCTTCATAGTTTCAATTAACTGGTACATATTTCAGAGCATTAAAATAAAGAAACAAATATTATTATATAAGAGATTAATCTAAACATATAAGTTTTTGACTTGTACTTTAATTTCTTAAATAAATCAATTTAAAAATATTAAAAGCATAGCAATATACTTGCAAAATTGTATTGTATACACGTCTTACTGCCTTAATTGCTTTAAAAAATATAGAAGCAAATTTTGGGTTCATTTATAGCAAAATCCATGATTTGAAACTGAAAGGCAAACAAATGGAGGAGAAAAAAAAAGTAGAGATTTTAAGGACAATCATTGTTTTACATTGCATTATTCATGTAAAATTTACATTATGTATTAAATAAATGTATACAATATTGTACAAAATTGTTAGAAGTATACAATATTTTACACATTTATTTTTAGTCTATAATGTATATCTTACTTGAATAGAACAATGCAAACTAATAATTTTCAAAAACTAAAAGCACCATGATTCCCTTTTATTTGCTAAATTTAATTGTTGTGATTTTCTAAGTAGTGTAAAGCTAAAAAAGCTGTACAATGTCAAACACAGGTCTTTTGGTTGAGTCAGCTTTATTCCATGAATAGTGTTAGCCAGGGAAGCCTTTTTCCATTTTTTATATTGTCAGGACAGTTTCCTGCTAATTGGGATCAGCCAATAGTGTTTTTTCTATGCGAGGAGCATTTGCGATTTAAGACTTCAAATATGAGTTTTGAATTTCCTTCTCATCAAATTTTGACTTTAAAAAAAAAAAAAAATTATGCCACTAAGTTATAAAGTTTTTGGCCTACTCCAAACTTATATAGAGTTTTTGTGCATTTATATAAGTATTTAGTAGATTTTAATTAGTTTAATTAGTAAAGTTTTTAATCGCTGAATAAAGAATCTAGAATTTGATCTTCCTATTATCACCAAAAACCATTTAATGTCATGGTGTGATGATAAATAGCAATTATCTAAAGCGAATATTAAAACTCTGTTAAAAAAAAGGATAAATACTTCAAACTTTTAAAACTTCCCAACTTGCTAGGTAAAGTTTGGTCGAAGGTTTATGCCAAACGTTATTCAAGATTATCCAAAGCTTGTGATTGAACGTCTCACTTTCAAGGCACATGGGTGGCCATATCTAGATGTTTCAAGCTAATTAGTTTTGGATTTTTTTTTTTGGTACCCAATACTTAATTTTGAATTAGAATGTCTGTTAAAGGGTCACTTTCTACTTTTTTTCGTGATAAGAAAGATTGCTTCTAGCATTATATGTCTCGGACACTAGTATTATCAGAATATTTAACGTACGGAAAGTAGAACATTGATTATGCGTTCCCATTATTTGCACAAATGGAAAACTATGGCTCATTACCCCACTTTTTTTCTTGTCTCAAAGTAGATGAGTTCAATTACTCAGCCAATGAAGAAAGAAAAAAAAAATTAGATGAGTTCAAGTATATGATGTATCCAGACAATACCATGTAAAACATAATAAAACATCTACCATGTAAAGGCATTACCTACCATGGCGGCATCACCACCAGTGTTTGTAGCTTGAAACATCGAGATTCCTAAAACCCCACAAATTTATTTTTTGGTCGCTAAAAATCTGTTTGCACTTAATGTGCCATTTCAATCGGCATAATTTTTCATCTACTTTTGCGGCTAAATGCCTAAATCCCCTTTTTATAGCAATAATATTGGGTGTGCTAAAACACCCAACATGTTATTTTAGATTTTTAGCACACAAAACACCACAACACAAGCTCAGTGTGCTACTTTTGTTTGTAGGTTGATGGATCAATGGTGGTGGGTTTGTGGGTTGATGACGGTGGCAGTAATGGTGGGTTTTTGCGATCATGGGTGTGCTGTAGGTTTTAGAAATGAGTGGTATTGGACTTGAATCAGTGCTTGAGTGGTATTTTTTGGTTGCGGGTGATAGTTAGGGCCAACTCAACCAATTTTAAGGCCTAAGGCGGCGAAAACTTTAAGTAAGATTTTTTATTTTATTTCTTATAATTAAATATTAATTAAATAATATTTATTTAATTAAGGCTATTTTCATTATTATCTTCTAAATATTTTTAAAGGATTTTTTGTTCATTTTTTATTTTTCACCCAAATTTTTTTTGAGTTTTGTTTAATATTAATAACAAATTTATATATAGATTCATTTTGAGATTCAATTTTTTTTTTCTAGCTTTCTCTTTTTTCTTTTTAAAGTTTTTCATATCTAGATGGATATTTTCTAGTAGACATTTATAATTTTTAAACATATTTATAAATAATTGAAACACAATTTATAATAAAAAATTATAATTTAACTAAAATAAAATTTAAGGTATAGAACAATAGACCTAATTTATCAAAAGTAAGATTGCAATTTTACTAATGATGTGGTCACTTTATACTCTAAACTTGTGCATATAACTGAATAAATTAGTACTAATACAAAAAAAAAAGATTATTCTTAAAGGATAACTAATGAAAATATACTAAAACAATACAAATTAAATAATTTACTTCATATATTTAAAAAAAAATCAATACCAATGGAAATGGGAAAAATCAACTAACTAAAATATAAAAAACTTAAAATAAAGTCACAGATGGGTTGATGCGATATCACATCATCCCACATGGTAATATCTAGAGTGAGAGTTTATAGTATAGACTCTTTATCTATTGTTAAAAAAAAAAAAGTACTGACTAGTTTTGTCTGTTTTGAATTATAGTGGGTCTTTTTAATATACAATGCATTCTATTAGGTAATAAAAAGGGCCTTAAATTTTTTTTTTTTAATCCAGGTAAAAGGGTAAATAAGTCTTAATTAAAATATATTATAATATTAGAGAGGATCTTCTTTTATTTAGGAGCCTTAGGCTATTGTCTTAGTTGCCTATATGCTGGAGCTGGCCTTGGTGGCAACGTTTTGGTGGATGTGGCAGTGGCTAGGGCTTTTCTCTCTCTCTCTTTTTTTTTTTTTTTTTTTTTTTTTTTTTTGTGGTTGGTTGATTTTGGGTAGTGATTGTGGTGGGTTCCAATATAGTCATAAGTTGGGGGGGTGTTGATGGTGGGTTGTGGTTGTGGTGTTGGCTTATTTATTTAATTTTTTTAGGGTAAAAGTTATTTTAGGTTATTATAATGTGTTTTTATGGTTGTAATTAGAATAGAAGATAAGATGTAGGGTGAATTGTGAGATGTTGTATTAAAGTTGCAAAAATAGTACTTTGGTGTGCTAAAGTAGCATTTTTTTAGCACACTGAATGCTAATGCTAAATGTGATGATTTTCTACATATTTAGGTTCTATTACGATTTGGGCTAGAAGCCACTCGACATCTAGGATTAACCTTTTTAACTTAAATAATGCCATTCTCAAAAAAAAAAAAAAAAAAAAAAAAAAAAAAAAAAAAACTTATAATGCTATAGAAACTCACTTTTTTTTGTAAGAAATTTTTGAAATTTTAGAAGTGGTCAACTATAAGTAGTTGAAAAAAAGTATTGGACACATGAATGTTAGACCATCAGTTGTGTCCACCACTTATACTCAATCATTAATTATGAAGTTTGTTGTAAAATCAATCATGTTAGATTGTTAGTGATAATATTATTTCAACTTTAAGGTAACTCATTGGTTTATGTGCTCACTCATAGATTGTGAGTCCCATAAATGTGTGAAACCCACAATCCTTGAGCGGAAATTTGCATGAAAGAGGCTTATAAGATATCTATTACGTTATGTATGTCTATATATATATATATATATATATATATGTATATATCCTGGTTGTATGGAGAGAGATAATTGTCGTATATGGGGGAGAGGGTGTGGTGGAGCAATTGCAAGTGATTATTATGGTACTGTATGGTAGAGTACGAAGTGCCTTCAACAACGGATGCAAGCAAGTCTCCTCCACCTATATAATTTAACAAAACACTGTAGAGTACTATCCGTAGTTCATGTTGCATATATGTACTATGTATAGTCAACAAAACATGAAAATTTTCCTTCGTAATACTTATGGAAATAGTGCACTTTAAAAAAAGAGCATTTTGCGTGTGTTATATAACTAAAAACGCGATTTCAAGTACACGCGTATGTAATAAGTTTTAGCCTTTAAAAAAAAAAAAAATTCACAGATGGTATCTTTTGGACAAGAATTTATCAGTACTGTAGTTGAGTGCAGCAGCTGCAAACCTTGATGGTGAAGAATCCGTGATATAGGGTAGTTGTAACAGTTGTCATCACGTTGGCTTGATGATTGTTGGCGTGAGTTTGGAGTTTATGATTTTGCCAAAGTATCATGCTGAACTGAAAAACTGATTTTGTGAAATGAAAGGTTCATCTATATTTTTTTCTTTAAAACATTCTTGTCTTCTTGCCTTTAATGCTCAACAACCCTAGCACATATTAATGGCCTCTTTTTTTTTTTTTAATGAACTATACTTGCCTATAGTTTAATTAGTGGCCTCTAATCTACAGGTTCTACACTAGGATTAGACATGGCAAAACGGGTCGGGTTGGGTCGGGTCAATTGGGTTGCGGGTCGAGTCGGGTCGGGTCGGGTTGACCCGTATTTTTCAAACAAGTTTTTATTTTTATTTTTTTATTTTATTTTTTTTCAATTAGAAAAACAAATCAATGACAATCTGTTTAGAGAAAATGAATAAAATCAACTAAGAAAATGAGTTGCACTTAATACCACTTGTTAATATCCTTCCAATTCTAATAGTTTTGACTTTTGAGCATAACAAAAATTATTAATAGTCATAAATTCATGATAGAAAAAGTCTTCAATATTAATAGTTTACTGTCAAAATACATATAATTACAAGTTTACAGTTTCAAAAAGAGATAGATCTTAAAACAAACAAAATAAGTAAGCCAGCAAAGTAGGAAGTTATCGGATTTCTTAAGTGCACATATTCCTGTTGCATTTAAAATAATAATAAAGTTAGATTATTTAGAAAGATAAACTAAACAAAAAAATATTTAAAAATATATATAATATATTAAGTGTAGGGTTCAAAGGCCCAATTCTATATGATGGGCCGTGAGCCTGTCCAAGGAGACACATCCGTCCAAGGATAGTAAACTGTAAGAAAGACACGTGGCCATAATCCTCACAAGGAATTAGTCAGCATATGAACAGGGAAAAGTTGTTCGAGGAGTACTACTTCTTCGGATAATCAAAGAGAAAGCTAAAACATACATTTTGACGCCTAATACGATATTTTGGAGGATCCTTCTGGTACATGAACGTCCAGCAAGCTCATAGAACAGGTGGAAGCTATAAGACATTGTATGGAAAAGCTGCTACTATCGCATTAATGACTCTGCAGCTAATCCTATAGCCGCATTAATGAGGAAAAGATGTCTGAACAGTGTCTCCCAACCTTTACAGCTGCCGTATAAAGACTTTAAGGGAAGGTTGATGGGACAAGTATCAAGACGCCTATAGGTAGCATCGTCATCGTCGTCAGAAGAGTCATCCGTGATGGACGAACTGCTGGATGGACTGCGTCTCCTCCGTGCATGACGCAGCTTCTTCTTCAGACGCTCGATCTTACGTTGCATGTCCTTCGTGGTGTCCTTATGAGACTTGTCACCTCATCTTTACGTCGATTTCTGCCGGTGCGATTTGTGTGCACGCTTCCTTCGCGGTCTCTTTCTCGCTCGAGGCGTGAAAAGTGATCAATGTGTTGCGAGCTTTCTGATTCCGCTCCATCAGGACCTGATCCAACCATGGTTTGAGCCCTAAGCCTCAGCTCACCAACGTGGCAGCTAACTTCCCACAGACGGCGCTAATTGTAAGGACACAATTTATGTTTCACTCTTCTGTCTTTCATGTTTTGAATCACAATTTTGGCTTTGAACTATAGCTAAGGTAAGCTAGTCAAATTAGATTTTTTTTTTTTTTAATGGTTGTGTTCTCTAAGACTCTAAGTCTTGTCTCATTCTTTCTCATGTCATGTCTTTATGGAGGCAAAGCTGAAGTTTATAGCTTTTATTGGTTGTGATTCGTGAAACCTTCAAATAGTCAAATTACATGTGAAAAGCTATTGTTAATTTATTGACTATTGCTAATAGTTTGGTTCTGGTGCTTTGTGCATAAAGCATAAAGTATGACGTAGTTTAAATATTTTTTTAGCAAATTTTTTTAACGGGTCGGGTTGACCTATAAAAAAATCGGGTCGGGTCACGGGTCATCCCGTTTTTCCTTCGGGTCAAAAAAATCGGGTTCGGGTCAAGTATTTTTCAAGTCGAGTCGGGTCGGGTCAGGTCAAAAAATTCTGACCCGTTTTGCCATGTCTAACTAGGATAGAATGAGTTATTTTCTTTTAAGGGTGCCTTAAATAAGATCCAAAGTGGGGATAAGCAACAACTAGACAAGGCTAGATCTCGATCTCTATGGTCCTATCTTAATGTCGCCGGAGTCGAATTGGCCTTCCACATCCGTGATTAGAGTACTTCAAACGCAAACAACTATGGTCATTGGAGAGAAAGGAACTAAAAGTCTAAGGGTGTGTTTATTTGGTTGTGAAATAGAGTGGATGAAAAATTTTAGAGAGAAAATAAAAAGAAAAACTTTTTTGAAATGTGTTTGGTTGGGTGGGGAGGAAAGAAAGTAAATGGTAGAACTCAGATGTTTTCTTCCCGAGCCCACCAAAAAAAATTTTTTTTCCCCAAAACAGAGAGGAGAGAAAACTAAAGAAAGAAAATGTGACTGTTTAATGGACAAAAATGTCCATGTGCGCACATGGGCAATCCGTCCAATTCCTTTCTTCTTCTTCTTCTTCTGTTTCTTTTTTTTTTTTTTTTTTTTTTTTTTTGATTTCTTGGGCTGTGGGTGTGATGGTTGTTTTTTTTTGTTTTGTTTTTTTTTTTTTTTTTTGGATATGATTTTTTTTAAATAAATTTGGTGATTGCTTTTTCTTTTTTTGGGTTGTTTGTCACTTTTTTTAATATTATTTTTTAAAAAAGGGTGTATGAGCAAATTTATACAAAAACTAAGTTTAGCTACAAAATTGATTATTATTTTAGGCTACATCCTTACTTAATATCTTTTTATTGAAGGTGAATTTTAACAAATTCACTATTAGATTACATTTTATTCTTATATCCTCCATGCTTGCAAAATTTCTAAAAAATTAAAGATTAATAGTTATGTCATCAATAAATTGTTTAAATTGTAAGTTTTTGTAGTTTAAAATTATGCATAAAATATAAGCTTATAAATCATACAGTAAAAAATATCCGATTGACACAAAATTTAACATGTGTATTAAGAGTATAAAGAACATGCAATTCAATGATTATATTTTTGTAATATATAGTAGTGTTTATTTTATTAAGTAAGGTTGTAGCCTTCGGCTACAACTAATTTTGTAGCTAAACTTTGTTCTTTATATAAATTCACTTTTTCCATCCCTCCACTTTTTCACTTCCAACCAAACAAAAAGGAGAAAAATTAAAATCTTTTCTATCCTCCCACTTTTCCACTTCTCTAACCAAACGAACCCTAAAAGTGTCCCTCCAAGGCTCCAACCTAGTGCTTTGACAGAAAATTGTTGAATTTCATGTCATAGAATCCACTGCTAATCGAAGCAATGGTTTTATATATTAGATCAAGTTCAAGTTACATCTAATATAACTCTATACAATAGTTTATATCAGTTCATAACTTTTCACTAAAATAGAATTTTGATAAATCAACTTTTTGATTACATTATCTTCAGATTATTTATATATTTACAAAATATCAAGATGTTCAAAGATTAATTGCTATCTCATCATTGAATATATAAGATTCAAATTATTAATTTGAATGTTGACATTATAGATTATACACAAAACATGAATTAAAATATCAAATAATAAATGACATCTAATACATGTAATTTAGTGTGCATGTTAAGAACAATAATATGTCATTTAAAAACAAGATTATCAAATTATTAATTCAATATAAAATTTATGAAAAAATGTAATGTTGCAAAGAGTTAACCATGTGAAACTGGATCCTAGTTTTTTATTAGTTGGATTCAAGCTGCATTTGGTGTAACTTTTACACCATTTAATAATTTTCCATTGGATGCGTATTTTAACAAATCCACCGTAAGGTTGCATTCTCTCCTTATTATATACAAAACATGAGTTTATAGATTGGATAGTAAATAATATCCTATTAGAATAATATATAATTCTATGGTGGAATTTTAGAAATTTAATTTGATAAGAACTTATTAAGTAGTATAACATTAAGAAATGGTACTGTAAGGACACGGTTTTGGTGCAATAGCCCAAAAGTGGATGGACCAGCCTAAAAGGTCCAACAACAATGAACTTGTAGAGAGTAGGTAAAGAAAGCTGGGCTAGCTTAGATCAAACAAGCAATAAGGTGGATTTGGATCGCCATGATAATAAAATAGAGGAGTTTTACTTTAAGAAGTGGTCCTCGGCATATGTCCGAAGGAGATCAGTTTGATATATATTTTTCTAAATTTGGATACAAGATTAGTTCTTTATGTTTACAGTGTTTCTTTTTCTCCTCCGATCCCCCTCTTTCTTAGATCTCTCTTCCTTTTATACTCATTCTTCTCCTTCTCTTAGCCCTTCACGTGCATATTGGATGTCTCTTGTTAATACTTGTCCCATCTCAACTTTTCTAGAAGTCCTTCGATAATAGTTGGAAAGCTGGAAATCACTGTTTAGAGGTTTTCTCCACATAAATGCGGCCAGAGAATTAGCTGCAGAGCATTCAATGCGAGGGTGGCAGCCTTCTTCCTTGATATTTTTGGGATCTCTTCTTAGCATATTCTTTTGCAATACTCACCCAGTCCGACAGAACCCTCTGGGGTGTTTTCCTGAACGGCAAACTCCAAGACTCACCCTGGCTTCAGTAATCCGAGGTGACGTTTATCCTTTGTACAACTTCCAAGACGGTTAAGTTCCCACTTAATTCCTTCACCTTCAATGCATATTTTCTTGGCTAAGTTGAACCATCCTCAAACTAGCCTTAGTCCTCGGCTTGGGCTTTGGGTACAACGTGTACAAGGTAAAGAATTCTCGGTCCAATGAACTAGGACTGCCCAACATACATAGGGATCAAGAATTTCTGACCCATTGACCCTACAGGTACCAAGTATAAAAAATTTTTCCCTAATAAATGGTTTATAAAACTTAGTTATGGAACTTTGTTGTTAATGTAAAGTAATGTTTCATATGTTTGGATTAGTATCTAAAGCTATTAGTCGAATGTTGGATACAAGGAAACAATTGAAACTATCAAAAACCTTGTAACTCAATTGGTTGACACATCTGGGTATTTTTAAGACATTCAGGATCTAAATTCTCCCTCTCTCATTATAACTATTGAATTAAAAAAAAATCATTTAGATTGCATACCTGATGATGTTGACTATGATCAAAGTGTCTTCATTGAGTAAGAATTTGGGATAATAATTATTCATTCTTAAGAATTGTGAAAATTTAATTTTTTGTTTTACAAATTTTTAGAATTGCAAATTTACAATTCCCATGAAACGAGACCTATTATTTAGGTAGGAAATGTTAATTCTTACATATCTTGTATACATGATAATTGCTAATTGTATAACATACCAGCCAAGGCATGGGAGAGTATCAATGTGGCTGGATCTGGACCTTACTTGTGGAGTGGTTGTGAGCAAAAGAAGGGGAAACATTGGCTACAAAGCTTTATCCTTAGCCTGTGCCAAGGGCGTGACTGCCTTGGGAATGAAGTAAGATATGTATCTGACATGGTACTTAAACACTCACAAAAGGGAGATAATGATCTTCTAAGGTCAGCAGCTATAGAAACACACTTTATTGGCTGAGTGCATGTTGGACCAGTGTATCGCCTACAGTACTTCTGATATCCCTCTCATTGCTCAAGAGCTGTTCCCTAGGCAATGGCAAAGTCACCTACCTGCATGCCACTGTACTGATGTTTGCGTACTCTCTCTCCTCCCGTCACCAAATAGTACTCCAGCTGTAGTAAGGTCCAAAATAGGAAAATGATGACTTGACACCTGTCTTTGTACTCAGTCATATTCTTCAGATTATAAGAGGAACATGCAGCTGGACTTTTGGGGTAAGAACCCAAGTAGATCTTTTGAGAAGAGAGTAGAAAGTTGATAAGAAAGTAAGATAGAAAACAAGGTCTCTCTTTTAAGGAAGAACATCCTTATTGTACAAGTGTGGCCTCTTTTTCCATACAATACAAAGTTGAACAGAGTAAGAATGATTCTTTCTTGCTTAAACTGTGTTTTTTCATCCTTTTCCTAGGATTTTTCACGTACATCTTGTGTCAACTTTACATTCTTGCAATTACTTTCTTCTTCTCTAGACATTATGATGTCAAAGCTTACATTTTTGTCATTCATGAGCTTTCTCATCGAGATGTATTGTTAGATAATTTATTCACTCTCTCATATAAGCTCAAATCTAACTTGCACATACACTAATTAATGTCATACTACTTAAATTCAAGTATTCTTATTTCATTTCTAAAAACTAATTATATACATAGAGTAAATTTTAGAATAAAATATTTATTTCCACCAAAATTAGATGTTTATTAATATTCAAGGGTTTTTTTTTAATTTTTTTTCATTTTCAAAATCTTCACAATGGTCGAATTATTAATTTTTAGATTACTAATTAAAATAACAATACGTATAGGATAATTTTAAACACAATTTATATTTTAAAACATATTTTTATCTAACATGAGGTGAATATAGTTTTATGTCAATTGTCAATTCTAAAAATTTTTAGCTCTTACTGAGTTTAAAATCTTTTTTTTTTTTTTTTTTTGGTTGTAAAACTGAGTTTAAACTCTTTTAGAATTTATAATTCTATAAATCACAAAATCTGTTCACAATCCAACTGACCTTATATGAAGGCTAATGTATTCCAAATATTAGCTAGCTTTATTCCTCTTACATGTCATCCTTCTACTCGGAAAAGAAGGGAAAAAAATAAATCAAAAATAAAAAAATAAATGAAAAAGGTAGAACATCAGATCCTAGGCTAGGAGTAGAGCCCATCTGTTTTTTTTTTTTGGGCCGAATAGGACCCATTTGTTATGCTCATGCAAAATCAACCATGTACATATTTTGGCATTAAGGGCCTTCTAACATTTGTCATTACAAACATGCGCTATTCACGCCACAAATGTGAAGATCATCTCGTTGATTTGTTATTCTTTATGAGATTAAATTAGGTAAGAATGTGGTTTAAAACCTATATTTTATCCCTCCAATCTTAATATGTTACATTATCTTATTACATATTTAAGAATAAGCACTATACTCAGTCAATTCTAATACCCATATATAATTCCAACCAAATTAAGAATTTATTGAAATGTTATTAGATGCGGTAGGAATGATGTATTAAATTTTAAGTAAAATACTAATGTGAGAATCTTTTTTTGAATAGTGTAAAATATGAGTTTTACACCCTATCTATACCAGATTTGGACTCATTGTTTATATACTTTATAGTTTTATTTTAACAACTTGTTTCTAGTTTTCAAAACTTTTGTATAAGTTTTAATTCAACCCAAATCTCCCACATTCTGCCCCCAAAAATAAATAAATAAATGAAGTCACTGAAATCTTCCTAGTGAATTACAGTTGAGTTTTAACATAAAAGCAGAAATCCCATGGCACTAGAAGTCTAGAACATTATCAATATTTTAGGTCATTAGGCTATATAATAGAAGGTAAGCCCTTCGTATACTACAAATCCCTTCCCACCTACACATTAAGGGTCCACTCTCTATTTTCACATTTTTTTTTTTTTTTTTTTTTTTTTGAGGAAAAGGCGACGAGTCTCTTTAAGACCTCTAGCTCCCTAGGACGCGTGCAAAGTCCAAACAGACAAGACCGAATAGGACCCTTTGGGTTGAGCAACTGCCAAGCTTCTTTAGGAGTTGCAAGGTCCAGCCTACATTTGAAATCTAGGTCACATTTTTAATATTCGATATGCATCAAGGCTTGGACCTTGATTATGCTACAATGACATTCCCCCATGAGCTAGTCTTAACGAATAAGCTCCACTATTTGTTATTGGACTGGGATTCTTCCCAGTACATTAGTCGGATGACAGCCCAGTTGGGTATGTTTAGACTCTTATGTGACTTTTATTTTAATCTATTTTAAAATTTAATTATTTTTATTAGGAGTTGGGTAAACAGGTAAAAATGAGTTACATTGTTTGATTAATCTTATTTAATTACAGTAGAAAAAGACCGAGTTTTAATTGGAATGTTATGTTTATCTTGTAAAGCCATTTATTTATATTAGGAGTTAGTAGGTAACAATTTGTGTTAAAAGGGTCATGTCAAAGTGAGGGTATTCAAAGCATAGCTCAACCCTAACACAATACATTTCAACATGTTTAATAGACAACCTAAGAAGATAAAGAGCAAAAAATAGTTTTTTTTTTTTTTTTTTCTCTCATTGTTTTGGGTAAAGGGTTAGGGATTTTAGGTTTTTAATGAAAAAAATTATCAATATAACCAATAAAATTATCTTAATTACTCTATTATATTTAGAATTCAAATTTATATTAGATAAAAATGATGTTTATTTATATTAATCAAACCATTTCAGGTTGAGTAGGTCAACCTAGAATTAACCCATTTATTAATTGTGTTAAAGCGTGTCAACCCATTTTGACATGAACCCATTTACACTAAATACAAACCCGCAAAAAAATCGAGTTGTGTTTGTATTGTGTTCATTGGTCATGTCATACATTGTCACCCCTAATTTATATGGCTTGATATTCAATAATAAAGTAAATTGTAAAATCTTGTTATTCAATGAAATTTCACTTTGCACTTTAAAAATATGACTCATTTGAAGTAGTCCATAATATTAAATTAGAGGCTTTGATTCCCTTGTAACAAGTAACAACCCACATAAAAATATGCATATAAGAGCATCTCCATTGGAAATGCCAAATGGGAAATGTAAGGATTATTTAGCCTTAGGAGCCAAAAATCACCCAGCATTTGGACTTGTAAACCTTCAGAATTGTAAAAATTTTTACAATTGTGCTACAGTAGCATCTTAATATGCTACTATAGCACAATTGTATTTCTAAAAATTATTTTTTAATTGTCTCTCTCATCCTTTTTATAAAAAACTCCAACCAACTTTCTCTCTCCTCTCTTTTTCAATATTTCTTTTCTTTTCTTTTCTGTATCTTCCTTCTCTCTCATTATGCTCTCCTCTCTCCAGCCTCAAAACCCCAAAGCCACCACACCATGGCCTGATCCACTGTCATCGGCCACTGCAAGCCACCACTCCTCATTACTTCTCTCCTCTTTCTCATTGCAGATCAGTGTGGAGGCGTGGAGATCGGCGTTTGGGGTTTGGCACAACAATCAGTGTTTGGGTGTGGGGTGGAGATCGGTGTTGGGTGTGGTGATCGACATTGGGCGTGGGATGTGGAGATCGCCGTTGGGCATGGGTTTTCGGCGTTTAAGTAGTCTCGTGTTTGGGTCATTGGTCGTGGTTGGGTCCGGTTGTTGGGTTCGGTGTTTGGGTCGTGGCTGAAGTGGGTTGTTGGTCGTCGGGGATCGCCAGTGTTTGGGTCTAGCGAGGTCATGGCGAGATCGGCATAGGTCACGGTGATGGGTTTAGTGGAGATCGGCGTGGGTCACGGCGTGGGTCACGGCGTGGGTCACCACATGGTTGGACTCTGGTTCTTCTGGGTTCTGCCTTTCCGATGGGTTTTTTTTTTTTTCTTTTTTTTTTCTTCTGTTGTGACGCTAAGTTTTTTTTTTTTTTTTTAATATGGGTTTTTGTTTCGGTGGGATTTTGGTGGGTAGTGGGCAGTGGTGGCGTGGTAGGCATGGTGGTGGTGACTGGGTAGTGGAGACGTGGTGATAGTGGTTGAGGGAAGGTGGAGGAGAAAATTGAGAAAAAACAAAAAAGGAAAAAATATATTTTATTGTGTAGATATATTATTTTAATGAGTAGAATAGGGAAAAAGAATTTGGGATTCTGGGAGAATTGTAAAACTGTATTGTATAATTGATAAAGTGGCTTTTTGGAATGGTAAAATAGAGTACAAATAGAATTTGGGATGCTGTTGCTCTAACAAACTCTTTAATAACACGCAACAAAAATAAAAAGATATATGACTAGTGGCAGAATCAACCTCAGTAAAAGTAATATAAATGGTCTTACCTTTTCTCAATTACTCCCATCCAAATATAAAATATAAGGCTTTTAATTCTTACTGAATCAAAACATCATAGACATATCACAAATGAGCCAATTTGGAGGCGGCGATTTGAACAACATGCTAGTTTATAATACCACACATTTTATCACAATTTGCTCAAATGTTTAATTGGTGATAGGCATGGTGGTGGTGACTGGGTAGTGGAGACGTGGTGATAGTGGTTGAGGGAAGGTGGAGGAGAAAATTGAGAAAAAACAAAAAAGGAAAAAATATATTTTATTGTGTAGATATATTATTTTAATGAGTAGAATAGGGAAAAAGAATTTGGGATGCTGGGAGAATTGTAAAACTGTATTGTATAATTGATAAAGTGGCTTTTTGGAATGGTAAAATAGAGTACAAATAGAATTTGGGATGCTGTTGCTCTAACAAACTCTTTAATAACACGCAACAAAAATAAAAAGATATATGACTAGTGGCAAAATCAACCTCAGTAAAAGTAATATAAATGGTCTTACCTTTTCTCAATTACTCCCATCCAAATATAAAATATAAGGCTTTTAATTCTTACTGAATCAAAACATCATAGACATATCACAAATGAGCCAATTTGGAGGCGGCGATTTGAACAACATGCTAGTTTATAATACCACACATTTTATCACAATTTGCTCAAATGTTTAATTGGTGATTAGATTACATTATTTAAGTAGAGGACCACCACTTAAAGCACTCTAATCTTATAGGACCATAATTATTTTTGTTACAACTTTGATGCAGCTAACTGTGAATTTGTGAGTGGTTGCTTATTGCTTTCACATGAACTCATTATATTTTCTCCACCGTTAAATTAAAATCGAGCTAGAAAATTTTTGTGGTTTCAGGTTTTCTTTACTTAGAGCATTAGCATCCAAGATGCAAAAAAAAGTTTTATTTTGCATCCTCACACACCACTTTATCTATTTTACCAACCCATTTTACAACTCATCCTACATCTCAGTTTCTATTTTTATATACAACTCATTAAAACAATATAAACTACACAATCAAATAATATAAAAAAAATTCTCTCTCTCTCTCTCTCTCTCTCTCTCTCTCTCATAAACCCATGCAACCCACCTTCCCCCAAAACTCAGCCACAAACACCAATTCTTCACAACAGCCACCACTAGCATAACATTCAAAACCAAGTAACCAATCACCACCAGTACAACAATCAAAACCAACCACCACCACCATAGTCAATACCCATCCCAAAATTAAACCCCATAGCAAAAAAAAAAAAAAAATCCCTCAACCACAGTTGCCACCATCCCCACAGCACACAACCACCACCACCTGGAATCCATCACCAACACCATAAAAAAACTACCAAAATCACAGAGAGGGAGAGAGACAAGACATAGAGACCCTGCCAAACGCACCACCCATAGCTGCTACAAAACCCATAACTAGGGGTGTCCACGGGTCGAGTTTATGCCCAACCCGGACTCGACCCGACCTTCTCGGGTGGGGAAGATTTCAACCCGCAACCGACCCGAATGCAGTTTTGGATCAACCGGGTCGGGTCTCATCGGATTTCGAGTGAGAATCGGTTGGTTTCGGGTTTCCCGATTCGCCGGATTTTGGCCAAAATTTGGCCGAATCTCGTCAAATTTGGCCAATATTCCTTCGTATCTATGGAAATATGGACGAGATTTGGCCGAGTTAGAGTCGAGCTTACCGGAGTTTGGCCGAGTTTGAGTAGATTTAGGCTAGATTCACTGGATTTAAGCTTATCGGAGTGAGGATTTGAGAGGATCTGAGTAATGGAAGGCCAAACGTGGCCGGATCGGAGCTGAGAAGCCCAAACGTCGCCGAATTTCAGCCTTCATTTTGAGGTTTTGTCGGGCGGGTTGGGTAGATCGGGTTTTTGAGGACTGAAACCGCCACTCGACCCGCCGGGTCGGGTTCTGAAGATTGGGACCCGTCACCGACCTGTCGAAGGTGTTAATCCGACCGTGACGGGTCGGTTCCGGTCGATTCTGGCGGGTCTTTGGGTACCCTGGATACCCCTACCCATAACAACCACCAACTAACCCACCATTGAAACCTACCATCATTGAAACCCACCATCATCGAGACCCACCATCACTAAGACCCATCACAGTGAGCCATCACCAAAACCCAGCCACCAATTTAACTCCGCCACTGAAACCCAACCCCACAACCACCGAATTGCCATCCCTAAAATCCAGCCACCATTGAAACCCATCATCACACCCACCATCACCAAAACCCACCATTAATGAAACCCGCCATCACCGAGGCCCACCACCAAAACTCACCCACCGATTTAACTCCACCATCGAAACTAACCCAGCAACCACCAAATCTCCACCCCTAAAACCCAGCCACCGTCGATTTGATCCAACCAAAAATGTGTTAGACAAGAAAAGATAGATTCGAGAGAAACAAAGAGACTAGAGAGAAGATGGAGAAATGAAGAAGAGAGAAATAGAGAGAGCAGAGAAAGAAACTCAGTCTTCTTTCTTCTCTATTCTCTCTCTCTCTCTCTCTCTCTCTCTCTCTCTCTCTCTCAACTTTTTGGCAGTGGATTAGAGGGGTTGTAGATTGGGTCTTACGATTTGGGTGGTGTGGGTTTGTCGAGAGTGTGCTCACCATTTGTTGTCGTGGTGTGCTCATTGTTTGCTGTCGTGGGTTTGTCGTGATGTACTTGCCATTTGCTGCCGTGGGTGTGCTCGCCGTTTGTTGCTGTGGGTGTGCTCGCCATGGGTTTGTCTTAGGTGTGCTCGTTGTGGATTTGGGTTGCCATGGGTTTAGGTTGTGCTCACGATGGTAGAGACCATGGGTTGTTGATTTTTTTTTTTTCATTTTGGTGTTGAATGTTGATGGTGAATTGTGAGTTTTTGTGGGTTGCTAGTAGTGGTGGTGTCAAGTGTGTAGTGTAGCAGTGGTGGTGTTGACACCCCATTTTGCAACCCGCATTTAACCTCACAGGAGGGTAAAATGGTAATTTCACCTTGGAAATATGCATCTTGATTTTGGTCACTAGATCCTTAATCTCATTTCACCAAAATGATCTTGATGTTGTAACGATCAAATTGACTGGTCATAAGCCCTAATCAGACCATCAGATTGAAAGTTATCATCAAATCAAGTTTTAATGGCCGAGATGCACCATCACATGTTGAGTCCGACTATATGTGATTATGAGCAATTGATTTTGATTGGTTATAAGTATAATCAATTTGAGATCAATGATGTGTCATAATTTGATTGGTTAGGACTACATTTTATGGTAAGGTTGCACACACCTAATTAATTAGATAGTTAAGCATTAATTATTCAATGAGTAATTTGTGCAATTATCTTTTAATTAGAGTAAATTTGGGACCAATTAAGTCTGAAATGGGAGTGATTGGAGCCATTTAATGTTAATTGGGAGCTAATTTGGGACTTATTAATGCTAATTGTGCTGAAACCATTTTCTAACAAATGACCTCTGCTCACCATTTCATCAATATCTCTCAGAATATTTTGAATCTGTGAATGAGGTTAATTTTCCCAGAAACTAGACATCCGGGGCTTCAATTTGAGCACAAGAACGAGCCAATTCCGATCAGAATTGAGTCAGATATGATTTTTCGAAGTTGGCTCTACAAGCTGTTACAGCAGCTGCGGAAAACCGAATTTTGGCTTGCTCCCCACTCCTACCAATCTTTCCATTTAATGCACAAGATTTCCCCAAAGGATAAAATTAGGTCTAGGTTCATGATTCTTTGTCAACCCTCATTAAATGGCCTTCCATTCATATTTCCTCCACCACCACTATATAAACCCCCTTCTCCTTCATTCCAAGACACACAAAAATCCCCTCTCTTCTCCTCTCTTGAGTTCTAGGCAGTTGAGTAGTCTTGTCATATCTTGGTCTTCTTGAGACTCAAGATATTGAGTGAGACTCACTCTTCCTCTCCTAACTCTTCTTTTCGTCCACCCTTAGGACCTCCCTCAAGAGTCTCCTCATCCTCCATATGGATCTTGCATGAAGGTATAATTTCTTTCCCTAACTTGTTTTTTGTGTTGCCATGATGAAATTTAGGATTAAAGCATGATAGTAACTATTTAAATTCCTTTGAATATGTTTGAATGTTCTTATATGTTCTTCACATGTTCTTAGTTGTTCATCACATGTTCATGCATTACACTAGTTTTAATCTTAAATCTACATCAAAAATATGAAAAACATGTTTGTTTCATAATTCTTTCAAATCCTTGAATCTAGGATATCACCATACACACACATTCACTAGAATCTATTTTTCAATCCATATGCAACGCTTAATAAATTGAATTAGGGTTTATCACACACACACACACACACACACTTTAAATTCAACATGCAAATTGATTGATAACATATTGAATGATGTGATATGAATGTTGGCCACCATAGTCTAGAAGACCGGTTTCACCGGGCAAGGTGGGTGCCTAACACCTTCCCACCTTGTAACATAGCCTCCGAACTTAGATCAAGGGTTAGTAGATCAAATGCTTATCCTTGTAATTTTTGATTTTTAGATTGTAACTAGGACACAAAGCCATGTACTTTATCTTAGATTGTATCTAGGAAACAAAGCCATGTAATTTCCTATGAACAATGTAAATTCAATTTCAAATTAATAAAATGAGGAATTATTTTTCAATTACGGTTTTCTTATTTATTTCAATAATTAAATAAGTGGCGACTCCATTGTAAAACCCTTAATCTAAAGGGAAAATATAACTAGTCGAACCTCCATTTTGAGAGGCAATAACACGACTCCACCCATTCACGTGGGTTTGGTCCAACACACCCCTATAAAAAGGGGGGGGCCGGGGGCGCGGTCTCTCACAGTGGCGACTCCACTGGGGATATTGAGGGCTAGACTTCAATTAGGTTATGGTGGCCAACCATGTCATTGTTTGTTTATTGCTTTATATATATATATATATATATATATATATAATATGTCTAATATGTCATTAGTTTGCATGTCATGCATCATTTGCTTGAATGAAATTTATTTCATTTGTGTGCTAGCCCAGAAGCCCAGTAGTATTAGCCGTGGATTGTGGTCTTCCTGAGACTCACATACCTAGCGGTGAACCTACCACCCATCGCGACAAGGATCATCATGGTTATGCCATGGTGGTTCATAGGGACAAACTGTACCGTTCGGACCAGCGCGGCGCTCCTGGCGTCACAAGTTGGGAGGTACGACGTCCTAGCTTGTGGGAACCTTTAATCTACCTTCTACCCATGTTGTAATGACCCATAGAACCTACCTTTAGGTTAGTACATGTAAATTGCATTTCATTACGCATTTGTTTGGCCGTTGTTTGAGCCATTATGACCCAAGTCCAACGCTTGGGCCTATCATGATTGTTTGAACCTTGTATGTTGTGAATGAACTCAAACCCAAAAGCCTATGATTGAACTCTACTTGTAATGGAACCCCAATTTGTTTCTTGAATGAGTCTAAGCCCAACGCTTGAGCCCATCAAAGGTGTATATGCATGATCAACGTCGAAGGCCAAAAGCTCACAAGATGCATGCCTTTCAAGTGTAAGCCCAAGCCATTTCAAGCAAATACCAAAAGATCATGATCAAGGTTCAAGGCTTCCAAGTGCAAGCCCAAGTCATTTCATCACAATCAAGGTTCAAGCATCCAAGTCTCAAGCATCCTAAATGGACCAAGAAGAAGCAAGTAGCCCAACTTTGCCTTACTCCACATTTGGTTTGCAATATCATAGTTAAGTTTAAAGTTTGTTTGTTTATTCCATGAATTCATGTAGCATTTGATGTACTTTGTTCATGTATATATTAAAAAAAAAATTCAAAAAAAATTTCAAATGAGAAAGTGTTTGGACTAGGGGCATTGGGCCTTTGAGTCATTTAAAAAAAAATCTTTGAACTAGGACCATTGAACTTCCTAGTGACTTTTTCAAAAAGACCCAATTTTTTTTTTCTTTCAAGATTAAAAAAAAAAAAAAAGAAAAAAAGAAAAAAAAGTCTCCTTTTCAAAATGGTACATGAGGATCCTTTGGACAAAACATTTTCTAAATCTTAATGCTTAAAGGCTTGAGCAATCAATTTGTACTAAGAAATGATTAATTTCATTTGATCCATGTAAAGACTTTTGCTACTTGACTTAGAATATAAGAAGAAATGGTCTTAAAAGGCAATCAAAAAGAATCCATCCATCAGAAAATCCCATGAATCCATGCACTCGATCCAATTTTCAAAGGTCTTTTGTTTCACAACATTAGAGCATTCATACTTTTTCTTTTAAGATGAATTTATTAAAAGAGCTTAAGTCACTATGCCTACAAGCAAGCATTACTAAGGATTGGAGGCCATCTTTGGCTAAACAAGATTATTCCCTAATACCTAGAACGATCTTTATCTATTGCTAGCCCATTTGAGCCTTTAAACACTTAGCCTCTTTTTTGCATAAACCCACTAAAATCTAAACCTAGGGTGGGAAAAATTCAAAGTATGCATGCTTAAATCTCATGTTGAGGAGGAGTCAACCTTATAGCTTTGAAGCTAATTGATAAAGTTCTCCTAGAAGACATGAAAGATAAGTGGAGAATTCATTAAGCTAAAGATAAGAGATCATCAAAGGAAAGTGAGATTTCGTTTCAATCAAGAAAAGATAAATGAAATTCCAATGTGCATCAAGAGCCCAAAATTCATCATGCCAAGAGGAATACAAGGTTCATCCAAAAGAGAGTTCATCGAAAAGGGAAAAGTTTCATCAAGCATAGAAATGTGCAAGTGCATCGAGGCAAGCAAGATGTATAGAGAGTGCATCAACATGACTTAATTTGAAAAAAAAAAAGGAGGCAAAAGATCCCCAAAAAGTACATTCAACCAAAAAAAAAAAAAAGCCCGCTAGGCTAAAAACCCAAAAGGGTGGTCTAGGCAAAAGTTAGGGCCAAAAAAAAAAAAAAAAAAAAAAGGAAAGAAAAGAAAAGAAGCCCGCTAGGCTGAAAACTCAAAAGGGCGGTCTAGGCAAAAGTTAGGGCCAAAGAAAAGAAGAAGAAAAAGAAGAAAAGAAAAAATTGGAAAATCCAACCAAGTTGGAAACTTGAAGATGCAACTTAAAAGGAGAATAATTTAACAAGATGAAAGTCTAGAGGTATGATTCAAGAGGAAAGAGCATAAAAATGATTGTTGATACAAGTGACCAATGAAGACTAGTGAGAAGATGACAAAGAAGAAATGGGAAAACTCCTCCAATACTTGATCTTTGAGTAATGCATATTTGGGGAAAACATCATAGGGAATTTTGAGCCTTTCATATCTTTCATTTCATAACCCAAACCCGGCCTACATTACAACCCATGAGTAAAGACCTCCTTGAAGTATTGCTAATTGTAGGCACATCTTAAACTCTAATAATATCTTCTCTTGAATTAAAAAGGAAAATGCTTAAAATTGTCAAACCCCATAGGATGATATGTCCGATGACAAAATTTCTCAAATTCTCAAAACCTCAAAATGACTCAAAAGAACTTCCAAACGTGGAGCACTCTCCTTGTTTGCACCCAACAATGTGATTCATAAATATTACCACATTTCATTTCTTGATTACCTTTAGAGACTTAATCTGACGATATTCAAAAGGATGAAGCAAATTTGATTACATGAGTTTAATGATCTTGATCCTTCCTAATCAAAGAGATTTGTTTGATTCTTAAACACTTTGATTTGCCAAAATGGTTGTTCAAAGGATCACCTCTTGTTCAAAAAAAAAAAAAAATCATTCTTTTTCAAAATCCTGTTCTTTTTGAACTACGTCTTGACCTGATCCTCTATGAAAGAGGTACGTAGGCAGCCTTTTAAAGGCCCGGTCCCAATCACCCAAACAACCTTGGAGAACAAAGTCAAAACAATGTGACAAAATTGTTTGGGTGCATGTTAGGTTAAGCCTATTTGTTTGCATTAAGCATGTTTAAACTTGGAGCATTGGCCTATTTATATTGTGTGCAAATATGTCCATCTTGCATGAAAGCATGTTTTCATTTGAGGCATCAATCCATTTTTTTGCAAGCATGTCTACACTAATGGTAATGGCCAAAAATGTTTTCATGATAATTGGTTTCTAACAAGCTAGAGAAAGAAAGCCTTTTGCAGGAACCAAGGATGACAGACCATGATCTTCTTTCATGTTCCCCAATGGTCACAACATCAAATGAACTCAACTTCAATCTAAGCATGGAATATGCCCCAAACTAGGGGCATTGGGTAAGTACTTCCAATTCATTTCAATGAATAAATCCATTGCTAATTGAAAATTTCTTTTTGAAGGAATTAAGCAAGGACTTATCCAGCAATCCACATCAACTTGCAGTCAAAGTTATTCTTATTCAAAAGATTGGTTTTTCAAAAAAAAAAAATCATCATGAATAAATCTTCATCACTTTTACTCCATCTTTTCTTCATCTTCTTCACTTTTTGATAATGAAAAATTCTTCAAATCTCAAAAAAAAAAAAAAAAAAAATCATCAATCAAAATTTTCAATTCCTTCAAAAAAAAATTCTTTTTTTCAAGATTTCCAAATTTTTCAAAAAAAAGAGAAAGAGAGTGAGAGAGATTTTCATCAATCAAAATTTTCAACTCCTTCAAAAAAAAAAAAAAAAAAAGTCATCAATCAAAATTGTCAATTCCTTCAAAAAAAAAATTCTTTTTTTCAAGATTTCCAAAATTTTCAAAAAAAAAAAAAAAAACTTCATTAAATTCTGCTTCAGGAACAGAAAGCTATAATCCTCGTCCATATTCTCCAGTGGTGCAACATCAATTGTCCACCCTCAGCATTCATCGAAGCATGGAATTTGTCCCAAACTTGGGGCATTCGCCAGGTACTCAAAGTTCTTTTCAATGAATAACTCTGTTACTAATTGAAAATATTTATTTTGCAGGTACTGTGGTAAAGGCCCACACACATCGGCATGAGCCAAGATCCAAAAATCCTAGGTCCTCTGAAAACATGAGCCAGGATCCAAAACCTTTGGTCTTTTGAAAACATGAGCCAAAGCCCAAAAAAAAAAAAAAAAAAAAAATCCTAGGTCCTCTGAAAACGTGAGCCAAGATCCAAAACCTTTGGTCTCTGAAAACATGAGCCAAAGCCCAAAAAAAAAAAAAAATCCTAGGTCCTCTGAAAACATGAGCCAGGATCCAAAACCTTTGGTCCTCTGAAAACATGAGCCAAAGCCCACCAAAAAAAAAAAAAAAAAAAAAAATCCTAGGTCCTTTGAAAACATGAGCCAGGATCCAAAACCTTTGGTCTCTGAAAACATGAGCCAAAGCCCAAAAAAAAAAAAAAAATCCTAGGTCCTCTGAAAACATGAGCCAAGATCCAAAACCTTTGGTCCTCCGAAAACATGAGTCAAAGCCCAAAAAAAAAAAAAAAATCCTAGGTCCTTTGAAAACATGAGCCAGGATCCAAAACCTTTGGTCTTTTGAAAACATGAGCCAAAGCCCAAAAAAAAAAAAAAAAAAAAACCCTAGGTCTTCTGAAAACATGAGCCAGGATTCAAAACCTTTGGTCCACTGAAACACAAGACCAGAATCTTCATATTTTCTTCACTTCAGGTAAGTATGTCCTGTACTCATTCAAAAAAAAAAAAAAAAAAAAAAAAAATTTGCATGCATGAACTACGTTTTGACCTGATCTTCCCACTAAGAGGTACGTAGGCAATCTCCCTCGAGATTCGGTCCACATTTTGATCCACAACATGACCATCAACATTTTCATCTATATGCATCACACATTCACCACGGTTAAATACTGATTGCAAAGTTAGGTGTCTTTTTCATACATTGACATTCGCTTTTCAAGCTCTGCCAATAAGGGGCATTCTGTTGACACCCCATTTTGCAACCCGCATTTAACCTCACAGGAGGGTAAAATGGTAATTTCACCTTGGAAATATGCATCTTGATTTTGGTCACTAGATCCTTAATCTCATTTCACCAAAATGATCTTGATGTTGTAACGATCAAATTGACTGGTCATAAGCCCTAATCAGACCATCAGATTGAAAGTTATCATCAAATCAAGTTTTAATGGCCGAGATGCACCATCACATGTTGAGTCCGACTATATGTGATTATGAGCAATTGATTTTGATTGGTTATAAGTATAATCAATTTGAGATCAATGATGTGTCATAATTTGATTGGTTAGGACTATATTTTATGGTAAGGTTGCACACACCTAATTAATTAGATAGTTAAGCATTAATTATTCAATGAGTAATTTGTGCAATTATCTTTTAATTAGAGTAAATTTGGGACCAATTAAGTCTGAAATGGGAGTGATTGGAGCCATTTAATGTTAATTGGGAGCTAATTTGGGACTTATTAATGCTAATTGTGCTGAAACCATTTTCTAACAAATGACCTCTGCTCACCATTTCATCAATATCTCTCAGAATATTTTGAATCTGTGAATGAGGTTAATTTTCCCAGAAACTAGACATCCGGGGCTTCAATTTGAGCACAAGAACGAGCCAATTCCGATCAGAATTGAGTCAGATATGATTTTTCGAAGTTGGCTCTACAAGCTGTTACAGCAGCTGCGGAAAACCGAATTTTGGCTTGCTCCCCACTCCTACCAATCTTTCCATTTAATGCACAAGATTTCCCCAAAGGCTAAAATGAGGTCTAGGTTCATGATTCTTTGTCAACCCTCATTAAATGGCCTTCCATTCATATTTCCTCCACCACCACTATATAAACCCCCTTCTCCTTCATTCCAAGACACACAAAAATCCCCTCTCTTCTCCTCTCTTGAGTTCTAGGCAGTTGAGTAGTCTTGTCATATCTTGGTCTTCTTGAGACTCAAGATATTGAGTGAGACTCACTCTTCCTCTCCTAACTCTTCTTTTCATCCACCCTTAGGACCTCCCTCAAGAGTCTCCTCATCCTCCATATGGATCTTGCATGAAGGTATAATTTCTTTCCCTAACTTGTTTTTTGTGTTGCCATGATGAAAATTTAGGATTAAAGCATGATAGTAACTATTTAAATTCCTTTGAATATGTTTGAATGTTCTTATATGTTCTTCACATGTTCTTAGTTGTTCATCACATGTTCATGCATTACACTAGTTTTAATCTTAAATCTACATCAAAAATATGAAAAACATGTTTGTTTCATAATTCTTTCAAATCCTTGAATCTAGGATATCACCATACACACACATTCACTAGAATCTATTTTTCAATCCATATGCAACGCTTAATAAATTGAATTAGGGTTTATCACACACACACACACACACACTTTAAATTCAACATGCAAATTGATTGATAACATATTGAATGATGTGATATGAATGTTGGCCACCATAGTCTAGAAGACCGGTTTCACCGGGCAAGGTAGGTGCCTAACACCTTCCCACCTTGTAACATAGCCTCCGAACTTAGATCAAGGGTTAGTAGATCAAATGCTTATCCTTGTAATTTTTGATTTTTAGATTGTAACTAGGACACAAAGCCATGTACTTTATCTTAGATTGTATCTAGGAAACAAAGCCATGTAATTTCCTATGAACAATGTAAATTCAATTTCAAATTAATAAAATGAGGAATTATTTTTCAATTACGGTTTTCTTATTTATTCCAATAATTAAATAAGTGGCGACTCCATTGTAAAACCCTTAATCTAAAGGGAAAATATAACTAGTCGAACCTCCATTTTGAGAGGCAATAACACGACTCCACCCATTCACGTGGGTTTGGCCCAACACACCCCTATAAAAAGGGGGGGGCCGGGGGCGCGGTCTCTCACAGGTGGAGATCGTGGGTTGTTGATTTTTTTTTTTTTTTTGGTGTTGAATGTTGATGGTGGATTGTGAATTTTTGTTAGTTGTTGGTGGTGGTGGTATCAAGTGTGTAGTGCAGCGGTGGTGGTGGTGTCAGTAGATTTATGGTGGTTCTTTTTTTTTTTTTTTTTTTTTTTAGGACTTGTGGTGGTTCTTGTACAGAAAGAATGAGAGAGAAATAAAAATAAAAATAAAGAAAAGATATATATAGAAAAAAAAAGAATTTTTAATTGAAGTGGTTGAAGAATAGAAACTGGGATGTATGGTGTATTGTAAAATAGGTTGGTATAATAGATAAAGTAACTTTCTAGATAGAAATAGTGACTGGGTTAGAAACTCAGAAGCTAGTGCTCTTACTTTAGCAAGGATGGAAAAAATTTTGGGTTTACGAACCCAGATGGAGCATGGTTTTAAGAGGATTCGGATTATCTAGATTTCTTAGGGTACTCTACTAATGGATTTCCTTAAATCATAATCACTCTTTTATGATTTAAAGGTCTAGATTTTACCATGTCAGTATTTCACTAACAGTACTCTTAAAATAATAAAATAATATTGCAAACAAAACAATTAAGATTATTATTAGTAGAATGATGACATGATAAAATCTAGACTATTAAATCATTAAAGAATGGTTAATATTTAAAAAAAAAAATTATTTGGTAGAATACCCTAAGAAATTTAGAAAATTTAAATCCAATTTTAAGAATTTAGGAAGTAAAATAGCAACTAGGCCTGTCCACGGGTCGGTTCGGGTCGGGTTTGTGCTCAACCCGGAACCGACCCGATCTGGTCGGGTGGTAGGACGACAGACCCGCCGCCGACCATGAAAAATCACGGGTCGAGTCGGATCAGGCTCGGTTGCACAGCGGTCGGATCCGATTTCGACCGAAAGACAGATCAAAGACCACAAATTTCACAAATCTGAAAAAACAAATCTACACTGATTCACTGAAGAACAGATCTACAAACCCAATACAAGGACCCATCTCCGAGTAACAGATCTACACTGAAGAACAAATCTAAACTAACCCACAAATCCAAAGAATACAAATAGAAACTGAACTTGCCTGAGACTGAATCAAAGAAATAAAGAAAAATTACTGAAAACTACAACCTTGACAGATCGGAGATGGTGAATGGCAGAGATTGCAGATCGACGACGGTGAATGGAAGAGAATCGCAGATCGGTGATGATGGAGGTTGAGAGATCAGCACAGATCGGTGATGGAGGTTGAGATCTTGGCGCAGATCAGCGATGATGGAGGTTGAGAACAGGCGTAGATCGGCGATGATGGAGGTTGAAATCTCGGCGATGTTGAGATATTAGTGTAGATCGGCACATGTCGGAGATGTTGAGAGATTGTGAGAGTGAGAGAGAGCCTTAAGACTGAGAAAGAATGAGACTGAGAGAACTGAGAACTAACTAAGCACTGAAGAAGGTTATATATCACGGTCGGGTCGGGTGCATCGGGTTTTGGAAGGGGAGAACCGCCACTCGACCCGCCGGAATCGGTTTGGGATGACAGGAACCCGCCGCCGACCACCAAGTAGTCGGGTCGGACAGCGGACGGTTCGGGTGTGGTCGGTTTGGCCGGGTGGGTCGGGTCTTCGGTTTGGTTGGACAGGCCTAATAGCAACTAGAGATTTTTACACCTGTAATGCTAGTGCTCTTACGGTTGCTGTGAAATGGTGAAAGAATTTAAAAAAATATTTACATATATATATATATATATATATATATTATGAAGTGCACTAGCAATAATAAGAAACAAGAAATGCCAAGTTTCAAATTAAAAAAATAAAAGTGAACTCCAAAAAGTAGTCTACAGTGCAAAGCGAAATGGGGATGTTGACAATCAAATATGAAATATCGTCCACTCAAGGTTTTCTTTACATATCAGTACAGCAATGTTTTGTCGTGTCCACAAATATTGTTTTGGGGGTCCTCCTCTTTGCATGGAGATGGAGGAAAGTAATGTACTTCTATCTTGTTTTATCTTGTAGTCGGCAATTGTGAATATATAATTTCCACATCAAGCCGAAGTTGAACCGCTTCTCTCCACTGAAGTAGGGAAAACCAAATGCATGAGACTACAAAACAAGTTAGTCTGATATATGGATTCAAGTTTGTTTGATGATAAAATCTAGAAATATTTTTACTTTAGGCTTTCAATTAATTATTCAACGACTTGGAAACCATCTTTGCCCTATTCCTCCAATCCAACCGGCTATCAATATAATCCAATTATAGCTAATTCCTCCTTTTAGAATGTAAAAAAATTATTCATCTACCCCTTTTTTGCTTTATATACTTGTTAATGAGTGGGACTTTTTTTTTCTTTTTTTGGTGACAATGAGTGGGATATTTTTAATAAATAATAATTCCTCTTGTGCCTTGTCTCTTGCCTCTATTGTTTGAGCCATCTCATAGTATATTGTTGAACTTAACTCCGACTAAACTAAACTTTATAAACTCAATCTGGATATGAGTTTTCACCAAGGAAGTTAATACCGTACCGGAGGCTGTACCGGTTTGGCCAGCGGTACGTATATTTCGAATCTAAGTTAATATCGGTGTACTGTTTCGGGTTTATCGTTATTTTTTACTATTTTATACAATATACAAAGTTATATTTCTAATAACTCAATATATCACTTTGACAACTTTTTATATTTTTTGATGGAGTTATCAACATATAAATATATAAAAGTAAAAACTATTAAATAATTAAATACTCACCAAGCTTGATATCACAAAAAAAAAAAAAAAAAAACCCACCAACTCAATAAATACCAGTCCCATGTGTCAAAAGATTGGTGACAATAATTCAAAATATCATCTGATACTTTGAGAAAATCAAAAGGCAAGTGTACACTTTTGACCAAGCATACAAGTTACTCAGTATTTACATTGAAAAGTAAAAGGTAAGACCAGGGAAGAGTGGAGTGTAGAGAACGAAGTTACAAAACAGCAGAAGCAAACCGATCATCGTTAAGTTAGAAGAAGATGGTAAAAGAAAAATGTGAAGAATAATGAAGTCAAAGTCTAGAAGAAGAGGTGATTCTAACTTCATTTTGCAAAGCTATTGTGCATTTTTCTTTCATTTTTCTCCTTCTATCTGCTGGGTTTTCGTGAATTACTCAAATTTGCATTGCCATTAGGATTTTAAAATTAAACTGCCAAAATTACAAAAAAGAAAAAAGAAAAAAAAAAAGCATTCCGTACTTTGGCCTAGTATACATTTACTGGTCAAAACAGTCAGATTTTGCCAGTAGGGCCGGTACGCGACCAATGAGACTAATATTTTTTTCGATACGAAATAGAGGATGTACCTCTACTGGTGCACTGGTTGACACGATATATACTGGCCGTACCGACCGGTACGGTATAGTATCACCCACACTAGTTTTCACTGATGACCCAAGTCGAACCTAAATTAATCAAGGAACAAATAGAAAATATAAGACTCCATGCATGCATATTACTCTTTTTACAAAATTTTTACTTGCTGACTCCTTCTATGTCATAGGCTAAAAATAATCACAATCGCCATTCTTTATCCAAAGATTCTCTCTCTGAAACTTCGGGCGAAAATTGAATAAAGAGTTCCAGCACTTGAGTAAATTTGAACATAGCTAAAATTTGTGAGAAACTCTTTGCCATATTTTTCAATTAAAACATTAATGCGCGTACGTGTGGGCCCTGTAAAGTGTAGTGTAGACACCTGAAAAATATCCAAACATTAATGCATGTGTCGTTCTCTATAAATGTGTCATTTATTATTTACTCGCTACATAAAAATCTCAATATTAATGTCTACGTTTGCCACGCGAATGTGACGATGACGAAGATGAAGATGAAACACTCCCTGTACTCCCATTCCCATAAAACAAATCCGACAAGTAATTCCCCAAATCATCAGGGGCAAATTTGACAAACGAACCCGACCCGCCCCGATTCTTCTCATAGAAATTCCCGTACGCCCCACCAAGCTTCCTCGCCACCGAAACTTTAATCTCGTCTCTCAGTTTCGGGTCGGGCACGACCCACGAACTCTGTTTCTTATAAGCCTCTTCAAACGCCGCTCCGAATTTCTTATAACAGCCCCTGGCTTGGTCCGGCGAAATCTCAGCCGTTGGATCGTCCGGCAACGAAGATATCACTTTGCTCCATCCCATTCTCTCGTAATTCGACGCGTACTGTTTTACCTTCAGCTCATGCTTATTCACCCAATCATCACCGAGAAAAAGCTTCAAATTCGAACTGCGGACCTTAGCGACGACGTATTGGAGATTATTGGCTAAGAACAAGTACGAGAGTGCCACGTCCTTGTATAGCTCGGCTTTGCCGTCGAGTTTGCAGAGTAAAACCAACACTAGCCACGCAAATCGTACGGAAACTGGGCTATCATCGTACTCGTTTGGGCTACCGATATATGATTCTGGTAACGGCGTTTGTAGATTTAACGGCCAGTCGGCGACAATATCGGCGAGTGCGCCACTGTAATCGGCGAGGAAAGCGATGTAGTTCATCACGTAACGTGTTAATGGGTGGACCTCACCGCCTGGGACTGTAGCTTTTGACGGGCGTTTTTGAATGGCCGTTTCGAAGTCCATTAACATTGTACGCACCGCATCGCCGAGTTTGATCAAGGAATTAATGGCCTGTGATCGGACGGTGGAGGTTGACTCGTACGAGAAGATGGATTGGATTTCAGGCAAGAGGTCTGATATTGCTTCGTATAGGTCCAGTGTGCGAAACATTTTCTCCGGGGTTTTCTTGCACTTTGCCACGGTTTCCGGGAATCCAAACAGGCTTATTGCGGCCTCTTTGGAAATCTCAGAGAAGCAAGACTCTCTGATAGAATCTGAGGCTGAGAACACGTGGTCACAGAGAATTCTCTCGCCGTAAAAGAGTGTTTTCACGGCGACCCTCACTGCGTTCAACCAGGTTTTGATTTTCAACTCCACCATTTCCCAATCCATCTTTTGCAAGTGCGAGAGACTAATCTGCCTCTCAACGCCGAGATGATACAGCGACTCATCGACAATCGATTTCCGAATTATCTTGTAAATCTTGACGCACTCTCTTCCATAACCAGACAATATCATACAATCCGCAATGGCTTTCAAATCCGCCATCGCGATCATCGAAACTCGCTCCACATCGGAGATCGAGTCATCCAACTCCGTCCCGAATCGGAACTCGTCCTCCTCCGACGACTCATCGTCTTCCTCAAAATCCGAAGTGCTCGACCTCGCCGCCGAAGATCTCGACGAGCGAGCCGAAACCGATTCAGGGTCCAAGTTAGCCCTATTCACAGACAAAATCTGATAGAACTCCTTCTCCAATCTCTTCATAGCAAGTTGCATCAAATTCTGAGCCGCGACAATCTTTTCAGAGCTCGAGTTCTCGGTAACCAAGTGCTGCATAGCGGCCTGTAAGTCTCTCACAGAGTTCAAATACTGTTTGGCCTCGTGACGATCGGCGTGGAAAAGCGAGGTGACGTTTGCAAAAGAAGAAACGTTATTGGAGTCCCATTTGGTAATAAGAGACTCAGCAATTTCAATGTTCTCGTCCATTAGAGACTCAGAGAAAGTGCGGCTAGGTGAAGCTGGTGGAATCATCGCTGTTCTAGAAGGTGAAGGTGAAGGTGAAGGTGATTTGAAAAACACGTTCCTCATTCCTTTACTTGGCATTAACAAATATCACAAAAGCTTTCTGTTTTTCTTTCTTTGTTTTGTTGCAGAATGAGAATGAGAGAGAGAGAGAGCTAATGTGAAGAAGCGAAATTGTTTGTTTTGGTTTTTTGATGGAGAATCGTCGTGAATGGTGGGGGGTATTTATGGATTGAGAGAGAGAGAGAGAGAGAGGGTGACGTGGAGTGTTGGGAAAAAAAAAAAAAAGCGAGGGAGGCAGGAAGTGGGTCCCGTGGAAACTGCGTGAAACGTAATGGTTGACGCTGTCCCGTCAGTAACAGTGTTTGTCTGTATGACTATTACATGTAGCAATTGACTATACGCGGTTGTTGCCTTTTTTTGGCCGTTTGTTTTCGCTAATTGTGTGAGTTGCTTTTTTTTGCATGGAGTTATTACTAGTATTTGACAAAATGAGTGAGATGTGAGCAATCATAAATGTTTTGTGATTTTACAAAGAGTTTGATGGGTGGAAGGAAGTGGGTGGATTTTGTTGTTCAATTTTTCATATTAGTAATTAGTAACATCTTCCTTCACTTTTTTTTTTTCCTTTCTTCTTTTCTATCCTTAAAAAGTTGTAGACATTAATGAATGCGATTGAGTATTTGACTTAAAACTAAAACCCTTTAAAAGAGTTGAAAACATTAATGAGAGGGATTGAGTATTTGACCTAACTTTAAAACTACCATTAACTTCAAGCTTAATTTTGTGGTTTCCTAAAATTTTGAGTATTTGACCTAAAATTTCCCCCCTTGGTAAATAGAGGGTGGCGCAAGAAAGAATCAAACTCGAAGATCCATACATCACAAGACTCAAGAGAGGTTGAAACTTTTTTTTTTTTTAATTTTTTAAGAGAGGTTGAAAATTGGAACTAATAATGTATCCCTCAAACCCTAAGTTTAAATTTATTTATAAAATAAAATAAGTTGCTTAAGTTTATACAAGTTTTATCTAACAATCATTTTTACTTATTGAAAATTGGAAAAAAAAATTGCATTAAACATGATTGTCAATTATATTTCAATAGCAACAATTCCTAATAAAATATGAAGTTATATAAGCTTGAAGTGGTTCAAGTTTGGTTCATTAAGCACTGAAAATATAAATTTAGAGTTTAGAGTTTAGATTCTATAACTGTTTATCTATTTTTAAATTATCTTTGAGCTTTGTGTTAATTTCTTAATATGAGATGTGATATGAGTTTGACAATTCTTATTTGGATTATGTTTAATTTATGCTCTAAGAAACACAAAGTATTAAAAAAAAAAAAAGTTCCTCAATACCGATTTTTTCCTAGTGATAGTATATTTAAAAAAATCAGCACACTCAGAAATTAAAAAAAAAAAAAAAACCAAAGCCCAAAATCAAAACATACACAAACGAGTTCAAAATTTGAGAATATTAAAAAAAAAAGGCGTAAATGCACTTTTAGTCCCTATATTTTGCACTTTTTTCATTTTGGTCCCTACATTTTATTTTTACTACTTTTAGTTCCTAAACCAATTAACGCCTAACATTTTGGTCATTTCCGTCACCCAACTAACAGCCAGTGCTGACGTGGCTAACGGTGGAATAAAAAAATATTGTAATCACACAAAATATAATGCCATGTCAGCCTATAAATTTAAAAAATTAATTTATTAATTCTAACTAAATAAAAAAACAGAATTAAAACTAAAAATCATTAAAATTAAAATTTAAAAAGTATTTTGGTTCAAATTTTTTTTCTCTTCCTTCTCACTTTATTAGATTAATTTTTATTCTCTCTCTCTCTCTCTCTCTCTCTCTCTCTCTCTCTCTCATCTGTGTCTCTCACTTTCTATGAATTTTTTTCATTCTCTTCTCTCTCTTTTTCTCACGGTGCAGTGGCTTGTGGTGGCTATGGTGGGTGGTGGTTGAGGTGGATGGGTTGAGATCAGGGTGGGGTGGGTTGAGGTTGGTTTGGGGTGGGTGGGTTGGGACCGACTGGGGTGGCTTGAGTCGGGGTGGCTGGGGTTGAGTTCGGGGTGGCTGGGTTGTGAGCCGGCTGGGGTGGGTGGGTTAAGATCGGGGTGGGATGGGTTGAGGTTGGTCTGGGGTGGGTGGGTTGAGATCGACTGGGGTGGCTTGAGTCGGGGTGGCTAGGGTTGAGTTCGGGGTGGCTGGTTTTAAGGTTGGGGTGGGTGGGTTGAGATTAGGGTTGGGTGGGTTGAGGTTGGGTTGGGTTTAGGTCAGGCTGGGTTGGGTGGGTTGAGATCGGCTGGGGTGGCTGGGGTTGAAGTTGGGTCAGGGTGGGTGGGTATGAGCCGGCTGGGTTGGGTAGCGATCGGGGTGGTTGAAGTTGGGTCGAGGTGGGTGGTTATGAGCCGGCTGGGTTGAGTAGAGATCGGGGTGGCTGGGGTTGAGACCAAGTTAGGCTTGGTTGTGGCGGTTAGGATGGTGGGTTATGGCGGCTGTGATGGTGGGTAGTGGTTGTTTGATTGATGGAGGTGGTGGCTAAATTTTTCTGTTTGGGTAGAAAGGAAATTTCTGGGTTTGGGTTTTGGGAAAGAAAATTTCTGGGATTGTGTTTAAGTTTGTTGGTTGGGTTTGTTTCTATGTTTGTTGGCTGGGTTTGATCGGTGGAGGTAGTGGCTGGATTTTTCTATTTGGGTAGAAAGAAAATTTCTGGGTTTGAGTTTGGAGAAAGAAAATTTTTTTAATCTGGGTTCTAGTTCTTGAGTTCTTCATGTTCTTCCAATTTTTCTTAATTTTTTTAATTAATTAATTAATGTGATTATAATTGTAGGAACACAATTTGGCAAGATGGGCCTACAAGTGAGATAGACTTTGGCCCAAGACGCGAACAGTACTCTTACAATGAATTTGTAGAGAGTGGGTCGAGTAAACTTGGTCGAAAACGAGTGGGTTGATGGCCCAGACGTGACTATGGCCAGGCTAAAGTAAATGAAGTGCTGAAAATGGCCCAGGGTTCTTCTCGGCTTGGTCCGAGGAGAAAACTTAGGCAAATGTTAGGAGTACTCGTATCTTTCTCTTTCTTGCTCCCTTCTTCAGTTACACCCCTTCTTCTCCTGATTGTTTTATATCCTCTTTCCTTGCCTTCGGCTCTATTTATAAGCCAGTCCTTCTTACATGCCAGTTAGGTGGTCATTTCTTGATATTTGTCCCATCAACCTGCTCTCAAAGCCTTTGCACGGTAGCTGTAAAGGGTGAGAATCACTGTTCAGACATCTTTTCACCATTAATGCGGCCATAGGGTTAGCTGCAGGATAATAAATGCGGTGGTAGGAGCCTTTTACATAATATCTTATTGCTGCCGCCTGTCTTTTCTACCCATATATATCACGGGAACTTCTGGAAACATCAAGACCAATGTTGGGGCATCCATCCTGATCGTCCCTTTGATCATCCGAACAGGCAGTGCTCCTCGGATCACTCCTTTCTTTCTTTACATAAGTTATACTTCAGAGAGAAGTTGGATCAGGTACTTTCCTTATGATTTACTGTCCTCGGACGGACAGTCTCTTTGGACAGGCCCACGGCCCATTAGCTGGAATTGGGCCCTTTACCCTTACAATAATATTTTTTTTTTATTTCACTGTTAGCCACGTCAGCACTGGCTGTTAGTTGGGTGACGGAAAGGACCAAAATGTTAGGCATTAATTGGTTTAGGGACTGAAAGTGGTAAAAATAAAATGTAGGGACCAAAATGGAAAAAAAATGCAAAATGTAGGGATTAAAAGTGCATTTATGCCTAAAAAAAAAAAAAAAAAAACAAAAACCTACATAAGAGAACCAAGAACTTAATTAATGGATGTCCATTGTTTTGCTTCTTATCATGCATGCAAATTTAGAAGCAAAGAACAACAAGTAAAATGAATTTAGTAGATTAAAATATAAGCGTAAATTGCATTTTGGAAAAAAAAAAAATACAACAACATGAGGTGTATTGTGTGCGATTTAATTATAGAGATGATTTTATTGGTTAAAAGAAATTATATTGAAAATTCATGGCTATATATATATATATATATATGAAAATTTTGATAATTAACTATTAGTTGGAATAGAATTTAAATTTCTAAAACTTAGATGATAAACTTTTATCTAAATCAAATTATCGTTAAATTTTATTCCTTAGTCAAGAGTCTTGTTGGTTAATATCCTAATAAAATATTAATTTAATAAGATGCAACTTGTGGAAAAAAAAAAGTTGTGTGAGATTTAAGTTTAAAAATATTTGATGATAGACTTTTAGTTTTATTTTTAAGGCAAAATTGTAAAACCCACCCCTTTAAGTTTTACATGAATTCATTTCAGTCTTTTAACTTAACTTTCGTTCAATTGAGTTCTTTAAATTTCAAATATGTTAAATTAAGGCTTCTGTCCAATTCTGTTAAGTTCTAGCCATTAAAGTGTCTAATTTTTTTTCATTTTATTTTATTTTTTCAAATATAAAATAAAAACATATATGGTTTCACAAATCTGCGTAATGAAGAAACATGATTGGTAACTCAAACCAAGAAATGTCATTCTTCCTCAACCCCCTCACTGCCCCACAAACTAGACCAAGGAGTTGGCGACCAACACTTTGAATTCCTCATACTCATAAGCCTCCCTCCCTCCCTCCCTCTCTTTTTTTTTTTTTGAATTTTGCAACTAGAATTTGATCAATTTGATGGTTTTGTGTGTGTGTGTGTGTGTGTGGAAGTTTTGACCAATGAACATATTTAAGATTAGTATGTTGTTGTATGTATTTTTCTTATTTTGAAGTTTCGGTCATTGGAATAAGCTTGTTGTTCTAGTTGTCAGTCAACGAATGTAAGATCCTATTATTTCTCTTATGGAGGAATTGCCTGTTATTGATTTTTTTAAGGATACTACCAAGGCTACAGGATCTATGTGAATCTAAAATGTTCTTTCATTGAAAGCCCGAGTAATTGAATATTTTTGCCATTGGGAAATCATTGATTGAAAGTTGCAAATGTTGAGTAAAGTAGATTCTTGGAATTCATGCCATGAGAGGTTTCTGGGGGGCAGTGAGGGAGTTGATGAATAGAGTTTGGGTTTGAAGTGGGGCTAAGGAAGATCAACTAGATCTGTTCTTCGTCTTCTTTTAAGAAAAAATAATTTATATTTTTATTTTTATTTTGGTCTTTGAAATTTCAAAATTAGACACTTAACGGCAAGTAGTTAATGGAAGTAGATGGGAAGCCTTAATTGAAAAAAAAATTGAAACATAAAGAACTTAATTGAATAAAAGTAAAATTAGAGAACTGAAATGAATTCAAGTGAAAATTAAAAGGTGGATTTTAAATTTTCATCTTTATTTAAATTAAATAGTTGTTAAATGTTATACCTTAATTTAAGGAAATATATCATAAAAAATAATATAAAATTAATTTACTAATTAGTTGTTCTTAACATTTTGATAATAGACTTTTAGTTTGAGTAGAAGTCAAAAAGTTGGTTTTATTTTATTTATTTTTTTATTTAGAAAGAAAACATGGGTTGTTGTCGGGGATTTAAATTTAAAATTTTTTATAATTGGCTTTTTATTTTGAATAAAATTTAAATTTTTTGAAGTTTAAATGTTTAAAATTAATTTACTAATTAGTTGTTCTTAAAATATTATTATCTCTTAATTTGAGGAAATATATCATAACAAATAATATAAAATTAATTTACAAATTAGTTGTTCTTAAAATGTTAATAATAGACTTTTAGTTGGAGTAGATGTCAAAAAGTTGGTTTTATTTTATTTTATTTTTTTTTTTGGAGAAAGAAAATGTGGGTTGTTGTTTGAGATTTAAGTTTAGAATTTTTTACAATAGAATTTAAATTTATTGAAATGTTTAAGTTTAAAAATTTTTGATAATAGACTTTTAGTTTGAATAGAATTTAAAATTTTTAAAGTCTAAATGTATAAAATTAATTTATTAATTAGTTATGTTCTTAAAATATTGATAATAAACTTTGTAGGGATCAGGGCCCAAAATTGAGTATTGGGCCTTGGGTTTTATCCAGGGCCATTGGCAGGTCCGAGAAGAACAAATTAGAAAGGAGAGCTCTGGTATGGAATTTCATGAGCACAAGATAGGGAGAGGTGATCCGAAGAGGAATTTCTCCTCGGACATAACAAACATTGGAGAAGTTCGAGTCCCCGCGATGGACGCAGCACTCGCAGAAGCCTCGGCGATAGGAGTATGCCCTATGAACTTGTAAGAAGGAAGGATATCCAAACCTGTTCAGGGAAATCCACCACATTAAATGCACTACAACTACTTTCCTGCTCGTATTTATGTGGAGAAGACCCCTTGAATAGTGCTGCATTGACTACTATAACTCACATAAAGTTAAAGTGGGTGTCTGATGTGATGAGTACTCAAGTGGAGGCTCAGATGATCAATAAGTGTAGGATCAAGATGTACTCATAATAACTATATAATGTGAAAGATACTCCAAAGGAGAGGGGAGGCAGAAAAGAAAAAGAAAAAGAAAACTTGTAATAAAACTTGAAAAGCAATAGAAAAGAATCAGTCTCCTTGGATTTAGCCGAATACATTTTTCTCTTTTGAACGTTCATTGTCTTTCTTTCCTTGTTACCTTAACCTACTGAACCATTATTTGTCTCGCTATAACCCAGCTCTTCAATCCACTTCTCTACAAATTTATTGTTTGGGCTTTTTTGATTTGGGTCCATACACCTTTTGGGCCAAGAATTCAAACCCTGTCCCTACAAACTTTTAGTTGGATTAGAAATCAAAACGTGGATTTAAAAAAGAAAAAGAAAACGTGAGTTGTTGTTTAGGATTTAAGTTTAGAATTTTTTATAATAGACTTCAGTATAAATAGAATTTAAATTTGTTGAAATTTAACTGATAAATTTTTTACCTAAATTAAACATTTGCTAAATATTATCTCTTAATTTAAGGAAATATATCCTAATAAATAATATAAACTTAATTTACTAATTCGTGAACGTAATCACTTGGCAGTGCAACTACAGCTTGTAAGTCTAACTTTTGTTATATAGTATAATATATGATGATATTTAAAATGCATCAAGTTGACCAAGCAAAGTTATACAAGTCTATTTAATTAAATGGATAAAACTTAGATACAGTACCTTAAGTGTTGTTCCTTAGGTTTCCATCTTAAGATTTAACCATATGGCTACTTTACTAAAAAATACAATTTCATCCATGAGAAAAAATTCACATGACAAAATCTTAAGAGGAGAACCTAAGAAACAACATTTAAGTACTGTACTTAAGTCTTGCCCTAATTTTTTTCAAAAAAAAAAAAAAAAGAATCTTGCCCTAATTAAAAAATACAATAGATAAATGGAAGGGAGATAAAACATAAACTTTTATACTCTAATTCATGACATAAGCATTTCTCAAAAAAAAAAAAAATCATGATATAAGCAAATGAGATAATTAAGGTTGGAATAGGTATCACTATCTTGCTGGTGAGATTAAAATAGGCCAGAAGTTCATGTATTGTTAAACAAAATCCTTGATTATTGGCTGTAATGCCATTATAATTTTGATTAAAACATGTCAAAATATTGTTCATTCTTAATCCGTTAGATTTTAAAACATTGTTTCGAATATGATTATAACTTAAGATATATCATATCAGTGCTTCTTGACTTGGCAAGATTGGGACAAAGACCTAATATTTATTTTTTTTTGAGTCACAGACCTAATTTTTTCATTCTATAACATTCCGACTGGTAATTTTTTTTTTTTTTTTGGTCACCGACTTGTAATGTTAAATTTTAATTACAAACGTATGCACTTGCTTTCTCTTTTTTGTTTTGAAAAATTATATGTCCACAATATTTTCACAACAAATTTTAAGTAGTAGGTTGTTATTGATTGTTATGGGTAGGCAAGAAAGTAATTTAAGTTATGAATTTAAATTTAAATCAATAATAACTTACTACATGTGATTTGTTGTGAAAAATATTGTTAATGTAGCACTTCTTGTTTGTTTCTCATACTATTTTGGTTTTCCAATTACTTCTATATAAAGTTTTGAATACAAGTATTAATTACCTTCTCATTTTATGGGTTTTCTAATTACTTCCATGAACCCCTTTTGTTTTCCTTAGCATGACTTCTTATTTTTCTATATAAAATTTCTTGAACTGAATAGTCATCAAAAACAATTTTATAATTTCTCATTAATTTGTATTAGTCATACTACGAAAAGTTGAATTATATTAATAGAATACTTGGTCATATACCTCTATCGAGCTAGCTTGATTAATTTCAGACGTAAGCTTATAGGAGTATACTTCTTCTTGTGCCGAATATATACACGAGAATACGACCTTTAAGGGGAGAAAGTCTAAGCAAAGATGATTCATTTGGCAATGATTAACACACACTAACGGTATATATACACGCTTTCTTTTATATTCCTTAATGCCTACGATACTTTGTGAAGGCTCACCTCGAATGACGAGGTCCAATCAAATTTGTTTCAATATTAATTATATCAATGTTTTTTTTAGACTTTTTTAGTTTTTATTCGATAAAAAAAATACTACCATAATAATAGATTAGCTATAATAATTTTTCCTTTTAAGAATCATAATAGCACATTAATAAAATACTAAAGTATTTAAAATTAAGTTGTTGACCGATTCTAAATGGACTTCCTTATGTGGACTGGCGCCAATGGCCCTTTGTTTAAAAGAAAGAAAGAAATTGTTGTAATTAGTATTATTTAATTCTTGCGGGGACTGAAAAAACTAAAACAGAACCAAGTCGCCGTGTTAGAGAGGATAAATTTATTAATTCCTATTTGACTATTAAACATTTCAACATAGCTATAAATGAAAAGGTAGAATTTGGTGTGTAGGAGTAATTGTTTCTAACGCCAATGTATATTGACCATTGAGTATGTTTGATGAATTTCATTTATTTCCCTCCAATTTTTTTTTTTAATTCCATTAATAAAGTGTATATATAGAAAACTTTGATAGTATCACATCACTCAATATTTTATTATTAAATTAATATTTTAAAAATTTTATAGTTGAATTGCATGTTCTATACATTCTTAATTAACATGCATGTCAGTTTTCATGCTAGTTGGATATTATATAATTATTACTATTCAATCTATAAACTCATCTTTTATGTAATATCACACCATCCAATAACTTATTATTAAATATATATTTTGAAAATCTCACAATTAGATACATGTTGTATCTATATTAAATACATGTTGTGTGTATATATATATATATGTTCTTAATTAGATACATATTTAATACATGTTGTATATATATATGTACTTAATTAACATGCATGCTCAATTTGATGCCAATCGGATATTATTTATTATTTGATCTATAAACTTATCTTTTATATATTATTTTAAGTTACAAAAACTCAAATTTAAAAAATTAATTAATTGATGACATGACTATTGATCTTTAATTTGATCACTTTGAAATTTTGCAATCACAAAAAATACACGAAGATAATGTAATTCAATGATGAATTTGTTAAAAGTTGCATTTAATTAAAAAATATTAAGTAGTGTAATATTCTTTAAAGTTACATTAGATATAATTTGAACTCGATTTTGTTTAAATAATATAGAAAGCAAAAAATGAAGTGAGATAGAGAAAAAAGAAAAGAAAAGAAAAAGAACACAAGCTTGTTTAAAAACTATTTTAAGATAATAAAAGGAAAACTAACAAATATGATATTTTCAAGAGAGTTACTTCCTACGTAGAAAGAAGGAGCCGTTGTAACAAAATAATCAAATCAATACTTTTCTTTCTTCGACAATATAGTATAGATATACTCGTTTTAGTTTTGTGGACTTCTTTTCCAACAAAAGAAAAGGCATATAAGTTTACTTTTTCTAGTCAAAGATACTTTGTTTTTGTTTTTTTGGTCAATAAATACGTACTTTTTTTTTTTTTGGTGTCGCACTGGTCATAATTCATATGTTGTGTTGCCCGTCGTTTGGAATTTTTCCAAGCCAAGAATGCGTAGCTTTGTAAACATCAATATATATAATATGTAACACAATTTTTTTAATATAGAATAATTAATGTTGCACCTAAATAAACTTTGTGTGCTGATTCTTCCAACTCAAACCACAATGATCGAAGAGGATAATTAGAAGGTTCAACTTGTCATTTTGTGGTTTGAATTTATTGGATTAACCAATCAAGTACTCTATAGTAGCATTCAAGTTTGGGTAGACCAATAGAACGTATTTTTAAAAAGCATATGAAAGACAACAAAATAATAATAATAATAATAATAATAATAATAATAATAATAATAATAAGGACACAATTTGAATTCTTAGCCCACAAGAGGGATGGACTTAGGCCTAAAAAGCCCAAGACAATAAATTTATAGAAAGTGAATAAGAAAACTGGACTTTAATGAGTTAGAGTGCAAGTGTAGTGGGTTTATTCAAAGAAAATCGTCCTCGACTCAATCCGAGAAGACTAGTTCATGTATATTAATTCACAAATTGATTACAAATTTAGTTCCAGATAGCTACAATGGTTCTCCCTCATCTTCTCCCCCAGGGGTTCTTTACATTATATACCTCTCCTTAATTGATCTTCGCCTTCCACTTGTTAATCATCTAGATTATTACTTGAGTACTTGTCCCATCGAACACTCTCCCTAGTTTTCAGTGAGTTGGGGTAGCCAAGGCAGGGTCTTCTCCACATAAATACGGCCAGAAAGTTAGCTGCAGAGCATTCAATGCGGTGGTAGCAGCTTTCTCTTAATATTTCCAAACTTCCACCCCTTTTGTACGTTCGTGATGAACTTCCTTATCAATGGAACTTCCTGGAAGGTCACTTTGATCGATAGGACATGCTTTCAATTTGTGCTTTATTCATCTGAGAATACACTCATCCTTGGACTATCTTCCTCAACCTTTCTGTTCGCAACCTACTTATGGGATTCTGAGTTGAGTACGTCCATATTCGCTTATTCACTCTCGGACCAACCAACGTCCTCGGATAGGGCCTAAGGCCCAATATACCATTCTGGACCCTAGTCCACACAACAACAACAACAACAACAACAACAACAACAACAACAACAACAACAACAACAACAAATTTGTACATCAATTCATTTAAGACAAGCTAATTTCTTACTTCCTTGAAAAAATAAAACAGTTTCCCTCCCCTCAGTAGATATGTCGGGGATTTATAAATTCATTTAAGATAAGCTAATTTCTTACTTCCTTGAAAAAATAAAACAGTTTCCCTCCCCTCAATAGATATGTCGAGGATTTATACGGACCCAAAGATTTGTTTGAACTTTGTTGGCATATTCTCAATAAGAAATACTATGATAAAAAGATATATTAAAAGTACTGTAAGGACATGTTTTGCAGACTAAGCCGAAGGTGTATGAAATCTTGGCCCAGTGAGCCCAATACAATAAATTTGTAGAGAATGAGTCAAAGAACTAGGCCCTAATGAGCTGGACAACGGTTAGTAGGGATTTAGAGGATGATTGAATAAGGACAAAGAGAATAGAATTGAATAAATTCTAATATCCGAGGAGGCCTTTTTTTTATGTAAATCAATAACAATTAAGTACAAGTACTATTTTGATTGCTACAGTGTTACTTTTCTCTTCTTTTTCCTTTCTTTTTTCCACCCCCCCTTCATGGAGGGGTTTGTACATTATATAGCTCCTTTGGGACTATCTTGATCCTACACTTATTGATCATCTGAGCCCTCATTTGAGTGCCCGTCACATCAGACACTCTCTTTGGTTTTTTGTGAATTACGGTAGCCAAGGCAGCACTGTTCAGGGGTCTTCTCTAGATAAATACGGCAAAAAAAAGTAGCTGCAGTGCATTTAATATGGTGGATTTCCTTAGATACTTTTGGATTTCCTTACTTCTCGTAAGTTCATGAGGTACGTTCCTATCGCCGAGGCTTCTACGAAAATTACTTTCATTGTTAGAATACACATCTGAGCTATATTTATCATATCCGAGGAGAAGTTCCTCCTCGGACAGCCTTCCACTCATCTTATATCCATGAGACTTTAGACTGAAATCCTTCATATTTATCTCTCTTCGGACCTGTCAACGTCCTCGGATAAAGCCCAAGGCCTAATACATGATTTTGGACCCTTATCCCTACAAGTACTTTTGTTTTTTTTTTTTAATCATGTAATAAATTATTTTAAGAAAGTTTTGACGCAATTTTTATAAAAAATATAAAAGAAAAATATTATATTCACAATATTTTTACAATAAATCTTAAATGGTAGATTGTTATTGTCTATTAATGATAGATAAAAAAGTAATTTAAGTTGTGAATTCAAATTATAACCAATAACAACTTACCACCTATAATTTGTTGTGAAAAATAAAAAGCTGTCAAAAAAATTAATTATTTTTTTTTCTCATAAAAAATTTATAATTAAACATATTTCTTAAACCAATGCCCTTAGAACATCCCTTAACTTTCCCCCTCTTTTAAAAAAGTAGTCGAATTTCGCTTATATATATCAAAGATACTATGCTACTTCTTCCTAAAAAAATTAAAATCAAATTAATTGCTTTATCTCTAAGACAAGCAGAATTTTCATGGAAATAATATTAATAATTATTAGGTTAAATGAATATATTCACTATCTCTTATAAGCTTAAACTTTTGGGAGAATTGCTAATTTAATATTGTATTAGAGTAAGAAATTTGGATTCAATCCCCCACCTCACCTCCCATATATAACAATATTTGTACTTATTTTCTTCTTTCATCTCTAATGGTAGAGTAATCTCTGATGTACTGATCTATATCAAACTATCCTGAGAGTCAAATTACTTCTTTAGGGGCAAACTTGGAGTTCACTTATTTTCTCTAAGCTCTCCTAGTTATTCCAACTAGCTTGTAACTCCATACATATGCATGGATACACTTAAAGATATACAATTATAGGGACCAGAGGCCCAAATACAAATGTTGGGACATGGGCTTGTCTGAGGAGATACGACTATTCGAGGACATTCAGTAACGAAGAAAATGCATAGCTGCGGGCTTTGCAAGTACTTGGCAAGTGTGTGAATTGGGAAGAGCTGTCCGAGAAGGGTTACATCCTCGGATAATCAAAGAGAAAGCCAATATATGCCTTTTGGTGTTTACGATGTTACTTTAGGGGACTCTACTGATAAAGAAGCGCCTTGTAAGCATATAGGACAGGTGGAAGCAGAAGGATATCATAAAGAAAGCTGCTACCATCGCATTAATTGCTCTGCAGCTAACTCTTTGGCCGCATTAATGAGGAAAAGATGACTGAACAGTGATTTTCAACCTTTACAGCTGCTATCTGGAGACTTCAAGACGAAGTTGATGGGACAAGTATCAAGGGGAACCATCTGACCGGCATGTGGGAAAATGAGAGAATAAAGAAAGGAGGAGGTAGAGAGAAATGGGGATTGAAAAATTTTGGAAGAGATACTGTAGTAACAGAGAGAAAGAGTAACAGTTGTAATCATACAAGAAGTTATACAATTATCCTCCTCGAACTAAGCCGAGGACAGTTTTCTATAACATAAACTAGTCTATTTTAGTTTTCCTGTTTATGGGACGCACTTTGATAATTATTTAACTCACTTAAAACCCAGTTTTTCCAGTTCACACCCTATAAATCCATTGTTAGGACTTCTTGGGCCTGAGTCCATTTAGCTCGTGGGCCTGGCCTTCAAAATCATGTCCTTACAACAATAATATGCATAATATAACTCCTATATATATAATTTAAATACTATTGATAGTCATTTTTATATTTTGTTAACTCTTTAAAAAAATTTGTAAGGATATTATTATGTATAAAAAGTAAATTGTCCATGTTTATTTATTTATTTATTATTGTGAAGCACTTTTTTTTTTCAATTCATTTATTCTAAACTCTTTGGTTTTTGTACTTAATAACTCATTTAGATGAATATTTATGACGTGGTCTCACATTTGATTCTAAAATTATGAAATAAAATTTTTTAAGAATAAATAATTTAGGAGACATGGCGCAAAATTAAAACTCTAATTTGAAATTCTAATATGAGTTTCTCTCAACTTCACCTATTATTATATATATAGATTAATGAGGGAAAAAAACCCTCTGAATTTTTTTTTATGCATCTGCTCCTGATGATAGCTCTTTATCACCAAACCAAAACACCAATCAGTTTTTGGTATAGGCTGGGATTGAACCTCGAATCTCTTATTCAACTATCAGAGACTTTACCAGTTGAGTTAACTGGAGCCCACTAAAAAGACCCTCTAACTTTAAGAAAGGAAAACACTTTAAAATTATTGGTTTATCTATCTATTTTTTTAAATATAAAAATTATGGTCTTATTTGAAAGGCAATTAACTTAACATTCAATGATAGGAAGATTGGTCATACTAAGCTATCAACTAACAGATGATGCATTGCCATCTTCTTTATAATCTTCATGTCGTTTACTTTGTTTTATGTGATATAATGTATAGTGCTTGGATTAGGGTTGGTATCCAATAATCCCCAGATTTTGGGGGAGTTATTAAATTACTCAAATCGTTGATGATACTATAAAGGAACAAGTCGTCTCTGAACTAATAATGCTTAATAAACATTTATTTTTTAGTAGAAATTTTAGTTTTCCTGTAATCTTTTTGAAGTTTGATTTGAAGTCCAAAGTGTTTTTTTTTTTTTTTTTTTTTTCCGAGAATCATTTGAAGTCCAAAGTGGATGAACATAAAAAAGATTTGATTATGTCATAAAGCATACTTTATGTTTATGGATCATGATTCATCAGTGACATCTTAGACGTCTCTCTCACTTTATTTCTTTGTTGTTCACATGTTCCCTAATGATGTAGTGGACCCCGTTTACATTCTATCTAACCTTTAGCTCAAACGGTTTCAAGCAATCAGTACAAAGACTTAATTTTTACAGTATAATATTAATATAATGATATTATACTGTTGCAGTAGTATATCTCTTCGTGAGTAATGTTAGGACCATAATTTTTGTTATCACTAGCTCATGTGGTAAATAGTGAGTGAAATTGTGGACTCATCACTTTTACTTCACTACTCACAACTTATCACATAAGCAAATTGTTACAAAAATTGTGACAAAAGTCCGTTTATGTTTTTTTCTAGCCGTGTTTCAAACGTATTGAATTGATTGAAATTGTGAATTGAAAACATAATTTCAAGTTAGAAATCATATCTTTAACTCATTATTTTAGTTTTAGTTTAAAAGTGTGTATAACAGTTTTTATTTTAGCTAATACAGTCAGCACTTACATTCTAATATTCTGTTGCTGCCCTCTCATTAAGTGGTGGACCCTCGGTCATGGGAGTCCAATCTTTGGGAAGGAGAGAGAGTCCACCGTGAGAATCCACATACGGTCCTCGAGTTTGATATTATAAATGGCAAGAGGGTTTGACTTGATAATTTATCAAAATCCAAAGAAAAAATATAGGTATGTATGACAGTTTTTGGACCCAGGAAAAAAGGGTTGATCTAAACCCAACGGATCGGTTCAGATAGACCCCTCTTTTCAAAATAGTTTGTTTTAAAAATAAAATAAAATTTAACCATGTGTAAACATGTTTTACACTTTCACTACTTCTTTGCTTCTTGCTCAACTTTTATTTATTTTCTTTCATTTCCAAGGTTTTTTCTTTTCTAAGACACATTATTTTTTAACAAGGTTCGGTGTGTGTTTAGATACCGGTTATTTTGCTAAAAATTAAAATTTTATTACTAAAAATACTGTTGTAAAATATTTTTTATTGCTACAAATTATTGTTCACTTGCTTTTTAGCACTTGGCTGGTCCATAAACAATGTCATAGACCAGCCAAAAAAACGCAATCTACACAAACGCAGCCTACAGACGTTGGAAACAAACTCACCCTAAGGTTTGAGAGTTTTGGTTTTTAATAAACCTTCAATTGTATAAACTTAAAAATTCATATATAATTTAACACTTGTATTTTGGTGTTTTTTTTTATTTGCTAACTTATTTGAATTGAAAAAGAAGACAGACAACTAGATATATAAAGAACATAAGATTTATAATTCGTTTAGAACGACCTGTGACTGGATCGAACCTGAACCTAATCAACCCAAACTCTTTTAGTAAAAGTTTATTGATGATTTATGTCGATTGTAAAAAAATTGTATATAAACAAATAAATTTAAAAATTATAATACAAACTTATGGAAAGGTAAATACAAAACTTGGATAAAGAAAAAAAAAAACTCTATAAAAAGAAATAAAACAATGAAAAGAAAAGAAGTATTTTTTTTTTCCCGCCAAGGAAGCTGATATCATTATACTTTTGCCCAACTCAAAAAAAAAAAAAAAAAGTATTTTTTCAAAAAATATAAATCTTAGACATGAAAGAAGAATACGGTGAGTCTGTGAGAGTGTATCGGAAAAGATAATACAGAAAACAAAAAGTGTAAAAAAAATCATTCACGTCCTCTTTTTTGTTTTTCTCACAAAACTGGGATTAGAGTGTCTCGGGGGAGATAAGAATATACTAACCAAAGCAAAAGTTACAGATTTTTATGTACAAATATAGCCAAATCATTCACTTTCAAAGATATCACCAGAATTCCAAGTGTGTGGCCAGTGGCCATTGAGAATCCTAAGGAAATCAATTATGGCGTATAGCTCGTGACTTTTTTTTTTTTTTTTTGATGCGACAAGTTTCATCCAAAAGCATTGTGTACACTCATTTTGGTGTGACATCAAAATTTTCAAGCACAAATTATCAATGGGAGCAAACACTGAAATAAATGGGAGCACACCACCGCGCATTTTTGGTGTGGTGGTCACTTTACAAGTATAAATACTTGTGGGGTGTGGGGGGCAAGGGCCGGAGTTTAAGTCTCTAGGAGGGAGCTTCACACATATATACATTTAGATTAGGCTAGAGTAGAAATTCTATCTTGTATAAAAAAATATAATAAATAAATGGGAGCAGTGTATATTAATATACTTCAAACACCAAATTCGAATGAATATTTTAATAAGCATACAAGTGGTAAGGTATTCTCTTATTCTATGGTTAATTTTAGACAATTGTTGAACCCTTCTGTTTTTCAACATTTTGCTTAAGGAAGACGAAAAAGAGAAAATTAAACAACTTAGGCAGCCACATGATATGATATGATGATCAAGTCTTTCAGGTTGAGAATGAAAGAAACAACCGCATCTCTAGTCTTTGTTTGGGGTTTTCTAGGAGCGAGAAAGAATTCGCTTTGTCTCTCTCTTTCGAACATGTCATCAAAACTATGTTGAATTTCTCTATAAAATTTAAAACAAGGGGTTGAAGCTTTAAATGAAAATGTCAAAACGACAAAGTTCAAACTGATTAAAACTATTTATTAATATACAACATGGTAATTTTTTTTATTTTTTGTTTTGTTAAGGGCATTAAAAGAAACTACTAAACAACAACAACATTACTAGTACGCATTGTCACATTTGTTAATTCATGGAGAGTAAACAAACAGTGCTTCATTTCACATTTGTTCAATGTAATTCAATATTACACACAATTAGGCACGTATTTACATATACACAAATAATTAAATATTTAAAACAGTGAACATTCACATTTGTTATCTTCAAATTATTCTATTTTATTATTTCAAAAGTTGTTTTATTAATTATACCATATAATTTTATAATATATCCAATATTTTAACTTTTATTTTTCTATATAACACATTAAAATAATATATTTACACAAATATATAACAAAACTTTTATTTTCCTAGAGAATGAAAGAGATGCAAAGAGTGAAAGAAAAAAAAATGGAAATAAAATATATCAAAAACTTATACTATTTTGCTACAGGAATATCATAAATTTATAATGATATTGTAGTATTATTGTAAAAAATTTGACAATTAAGACCGGATAATGGGCTTATTATATATTTTAATGCTAAGCCAATGCTAAATCACAAATTTAAATAGTTTCAGGTACTTTTTTAACAACACGTGTATAACAACGCGTGTAATATTTTAGTATCTGACATAGACTAACCTCCTTTATGTTTCAATATTGCCAGTGGCCGAAAAAGGCCACTCAAAAGTCAAAACTCAGAGCCAAGAATCAAGAATAATTTATGAATTATGATATCACGAATGACGTCTTAGGCTACACTTAGTGGACCCATACGCTTTTGTTTGGCCTATTTTCACCATGTTTTTAGTTAGATCCGTAGCAGATGTTACAAAAAAAAAATGTCGTTTTGTCACATTAAAATCTTACTTTATTATTTTATCACATCATTTTATAACATCTCATTTATCAAATGTTTTATTATTCAATTATATACATTAAAATAATATTTATTACATATTAAAATAATATACTAAATTCATTCGCCCTCTCATCATCATCAACAACATCGACAACTACAACTACATCAAGAAAAATGGTTGCGGCCACCGAAACGGAAAAATGTGAACGGAAATTGTTGCGACCACCACCGATTTGCCTCGATCTCACCTCGATTTGGACGGCTAGACAGTGGCAGGCAAGATCGAGATGCATCGGCGACTTCTCAAGTGCGATAGGCGAGATCGGCTGGGTGTCTACTGGGTGAGATCAGCTGGGCGCCTACTGGGCGAGATTGGCTGGGCGAGATCGCGCGGCGGCGGCTTCAGATGGTGAGGGAACGGGTATGGAAGAAATGGAGGAGAGGAACAGAGGTGAGAGAGAAGAGAACCGTCGTGCCGCCGCTATTAGATTTGACCAGCTAGTCATGACCCAACACTAAACCGGATCAGATCTCAGTCGCGATCCACGATCCACCAGTTAAAGGAAAAGGGAATTGATGAGAAGAGAGAAGGAAAAAAAAAATGATAAAAACGGCACTGAACAGAGGATAAGAAAAGAGAGGAAAAGAAGAAATGGAGGAGAGGAACAGAGGTGAGAGAGAAGAGAACCGGTGAGAGAGGAGAGAGAAGAGAGAGGAGAGAAGAGAGCTAGTGAGAGAGAAAAGAGAATAAAAAAGTCATAAAAAAATTATGCAACATGCTACAGTACCATCACATATTTGTGACGGTACTGTAGCATGTTGCATAATTTTTAACATTTGCAACATCTGATAAATCTTTGTTTTTGTGTTTGATGTGCTAAATGTGCCAAATATTTGACATTTGGCACATTTAGCACGTCTGCTACGGATGCTCTTATGGTGGAAAGAATAGGCCTTCCTTGAAGCTTTTTGCTGCCATCTCAGACCTTTGTAGACCCCACAAATTGTTCAAGTAAGTGTATGTTTAGATTGGGATTTTTGTCAAAATTTTAGTTCGCGCATTTGTTGAAAATTAACAAATGTACAATTATACTTTTTAAAAAAAAGCTTTAAAAAACTATGTATAAAAAAATAAGCTCAAAAAAAAAAAAGTTTAATCCAAACCCTCCACAAATTTCCTACAAGGAGAACTTCGTGGGTGTAGTACTTTGAGTGTTGATTCTATAAGATGTATGTAATAGAATTGAATCCCTCTATTTGCCAAGCAATATTCGATAGTCTGATATGTCATGGCTTCTAGTACTACGTACTTGCCTAACCATAATACATGATGTTTATCATCTTTGACTTGACAAGTGACGCTATTTGGACTGGGGAGTTCACACTTCATAATACTACATTTTCAGAAACAGAATTTGAATGTGGAAATTAGGAACCAATTATTTTCTTCATCCTCTTCCTTTCAATCATAGCTAACTTTGAAAAAGAGACACTCCCGGCTCCTTTCACATAAAACTCATTTTCAAGCTAATAATGCGAAAAAATTGAGCACCACTATTTTACATGTAAGGTTCCAAGAGCTTTCTTTATTGTGCGTCTAAAACAAATCAACAATTGTGTAGATTGTGATTTGGGTTTCGATTTTAAGAATTCTCACATATATATTGGAAGTTTATAAAGCCTTGTGAATATCAATAAATAAAATAATTAGGAGGATTTATAGATACATCGTGTTATAAAGACTTGTCACATAGGTGAACTGCTCCTAACACAAGTCAAAATCGTGTTATATTTCTTATAATTGTTTATACTAATTTTTTTTCAATATTGTTCGAGATATATTAGACAGATTATCTTAATGTGATAGTTCCAAGCTCACTCATACTTGTACTAGTAGTATAGGGTTTAATCGTTTATATATACTCATGTTAGGGTTCATTGTAACACAACCTTTATACTACACTTTTATATAATAAAGATGTAACTCTTAAGGGTTCCGTGAACGAAAGCCGACAAGGCTGAACCATATAACCCTTCCTATTCTCTATGGTTCCTCTTCCGCATCCATTCTAACCTATGCAATATGATATAATGTATCGCGTTACTAATATATTTAACAAATATTATACAACTTTATTGCATATGTAAAATTAATAATAATAATAATTGCAAGCAGTTTTTAATGTGTTAAGCAGCGCAATGCAATGTTTCCAGAGTTTTCCTTTGTGTGCGTGAGGTCATTAATGACACCTTTACCGCGTATGGTAGTGACAAAGTGCGGCTTAATCAAATCAACCGTGTTATGGTAGACTAAAAGTTGTATCCAGTAAAGAGTTTACTTAAAATGTAAACACAATATTGATGAGTAAAATTAATGTTGAGTTTCCTTGTAATCATCGAGGAAGTTCGCTGTGATCGATTTGAGTATTAGTTTTCAACTTTAAGCTTGAAATTGCTCACCTCTACATAGCTCGGCCAATGATGCGAATTAATATTCTAATAAGTATAAAATAAGTAGTATGGTTGCCCTAATTAAAACCCTGATCTCATGGACACCAGCTGCACACTGAGTGGTTTTCTTTCTTTCTATGGTTAATTTAGACACATAATATTGAACCCTTCTCACTCCATGTTGAACCCTTCTTTTTCAGGTTAAGAATGAAAAATATAACGGCAAAGTTTTTCAGTCTTTGTTTTCGTTTTTCTAGGCGCGAGAAGTCATTCTATCTTTCGAACACGTCAAAACTAAGTTGAATTTCTTACAAAATTTAAAACAAGGGGTTGACAATTTTGTAAGAAAATGTCAAGGACATAGTTCAAACTTCAAACTGGTTAAAATTAAATCCAATAGTATACAACTTGGTCGTAACTCGTAAGTATTATTTATTACGATCGAGTACGCTATGTCAGATAGGTCGATCTGCATGTAGCAGATTGTTTAATTCAGCGGAAGTAGTTAAATCAAAGAAACTGTGCATTGATCACTTCACATTTGTTCCATGTATTTAGTAATTCAAAACATTTGGTAATAAATAGTATCCTGCATGCATTCGTAAACAAGGTTATACTGAGAGTCAAATTTTGCTAGTAGGTGGTGCATGTTTCTAAATTCTGATAAAGACCTAACCTCGATCTACATATATGTTTCAATATTGCTAGTGGCCGAAAACACCGCTCAGGAGTCAGAACCGACGAGGAATCAAGAATAACTTCTTGATATCATGAATGACGTCTAACTAATTGACCCATAAGCTCTTGTTTGGTCTATTTCTGAAACTATTGGTATTGTTAGAAATACTGAATAACTGTATTGTATTTCTCAGTAAAAGAATATACATGAGTGTGCCTTTATATAGGAGGCATATGAGTGTAGTACAAGTTGGAGTGCTGTACAAGTAATCTAGTGTGCTCTACAAATAAACTAGTTGGGCCTAAAACCCACAACATTATACACGTTAACAGCCTCCCTCAAACTCAAGGTGGATGTGAGACCAGCTTGAAGTTGTCAACTAAATCACGAAGACGTCCTTTAAGATGTGACTTGGTGAAGATATCTGCAAGTTGATCTTTGGAGGAGACGGAGAAGAGCTAAAGAGCACCATGGACAAGATGAAAACGGATAAAATGACAATCAATCTCGATGTGTTTAGTCCGTTCATGGAAGACATCATTGTGAGCAATATGAATGTTACTCTGGTTGTTACAATAAAGAGGAGTGGCAGAGGATGTGGACACATCTAAGTCCTTAAGAAGCCATCGTAGTCAAAGGAGCTCAGATGTGGTATCAGCAAGGGCACGATATTCTGCTTCAGTACTGGAGCGGGCCACATGAGTTTGTTTCTTGCTTCGCCAAAAAATCAGAGAAGAACCAAGAAGAAAGCAATAACCAGTGGTGGACCTGCGATCAGTGAGATCTCCTGCCCAATCAGCATCAGAAAATGCACAGAGAATAAGAGGAGACTGAGTAGAGTAGAAAAGACCATGAAAGAGAGTGCCCTTTAAGTATCGAAGAATGTGCAGAACAACAGCATAGTGAGTCGATCGAGGAGCAGACAGATACTGGCTCACTTGGTGAACAACATAGGAGATGTCTGGATGAGTGACAGTGAGATAAATTAGGCTGCCAACCAAGCGTCTGTAAAGAGAGGGATTAAAAAATGGTTTCCCTCCTGAGGGAGTCAGATGTGCATTAAGCTCGACTGGAGTGTCAACAGTCTTGCTATCAGTGAGTCCAGCTCGAGACAAGAGTTCAGAGGCATACTTGACTTGAGTAATATAAAGTTCATCTGTAGAATGAGTGATTTCAAGACCCAAGAAGTAGCTAAGATGTCCAAGATCTTTCAACTCAAATTGCTGACTAAGAAAGTCCTTGAGTTCTTGAATGCCACTGAGGTCATCACCAGTTATAATCATATCATCCACATACAGGAGAAGTAGAATAGTACCTTTGTCAGTGCGACGAAGAAATAAGGTAGAATCATAATGACTGGCCATGTAACCCAAGCGAGAGATGGTAGAGCTGAATTTGGCAAACCAAGCTCGTGGAGCTTGTTTAAGGCCATAAAGTGCACGTCGAAGGTGACAAACCTTATTTGATTCAACAGAGAGACCAGGAGGAGGGTGCATATAAACTCCTTCACTTAAATCCCCATTAAGGAATGCATTTTTGACATCCATCTGGAAAAGGTCCCATTTACTGGCAGCAGCAACAGCTAAGAGGGCACGAAAAGATGAGATATATGCAACCGGAGCAAAGGTCTCTTCATAATCAATCCCATACTCCTGTGTCTCTTCATAATCAGTGGATACTGATTCGCTAGTATTGAAGGGTAAAGCTGGTTGTTTTCCTAATTGACATGAAACACAATCAAAATTTTCTGTGGACACTGAGCCTAACAAACCTCTAGAAGCCAAGTGTTGTACCCGAGAGGAGGATGCGTGACCAAGTCGAGCATGCCAAAGTGCAAGGGAAGGAATAGAAGAAACTGCAGCTGCTGCAGCAATAGAAATAGGAGCAACAAGTGGAAGATGAAGGTTGTCTACGGGAAACATACGTCCAACTATGGGACCGGTCCCAAGCTCCTGTCCCGTCCTCGGATCCTGCACAATACACCCAGAATAATCAAAGATAATGCGATAACCCAACTCAGCTAATTGTCCCACAGAAAATAAATTGTAAGAAAGGTTAGGAACATTAAAGACCCCAGGAACTAAGAGGTTAGAGGTCGAAACAGAACCGAAATTATGACCAGACATTGTTGAACCATTTGCTGTACGAATATTAAGAGGGTGTGGTGCAGGTTGAAGTTCAGAAAATAAGGACAAATGAGGTGTCATGTGATTGCAACAAGCAAAATCCATAAGCCAAGAGGAAGGAGACATACCAGATAAAGCTGAGAGTGAAGAGGAATAAGATGCATTACCAACCATACAAATGATATTAGCGATGATGTTTATAAGGTCATCTCTGGAAATGGTGAAAGTGGATCCAGAAGATTGAGACTGTGCAGTGACGGGAGCCATTGGTTGTACACTCTCAATGTTAGCAACAGTAGCAGCAGAAATTGAAATAGCTGATTTGTTGCGATGATAGCAAGTCTCAATATCGTGGTCAGGACGTTTGCAAAAATTGCAAAAACGACTGCTAACTTGTAGACGACGATTATTGCAATAAGAAGAAGACCTATCCTTATTCTTCATTTAGAAGCAAAATATGCAAAAATGGACTGCAAAAATGAAATCTATGCGAAAAACTGGGTAAGGAGCACCTGGCCTGCGAAAAAAGTCAACTCCCAGAAAAAATCAACAGTCAACGGTCAACGTGGGTCAATGGTTGACGATAACGTCAGCAAATGAGTGGAGGATGACGTCAGCAGATGACGTGGCGTGATGACGTTACTTAGGGCTGATGTCAGCAGGTGACTTAAAGTGCGTGAGGCGCGTGGTGTTGCAGACGCGGCGCGTGGGAGCGCGTGGAACACCAACCGATCTGTGCAGTGGCGCGTGGCGGCGTGTGAGACATGTAAGCTGCAGAGCAGAACCTTTGGGTGGCGCGTGAGGGCGCGTGACGTCTCCGATGGCTTCGAGGCTTCCACGGATTTGTAGATCGGCGTAAGACGATTTCAGTGGTACCTTCAGAAATTTAATCGGAGCAATATTCGCTGCGGTGACGCAAAGGGCAGTGGTCTTCGCAGTGTGAAACTCCTCAACGGCAGCGGCTGCAGGTCCAGAACCCAAGGACGACGGCTGGATGATGTCGGAGGTTCAACGGCGAAAGGCTGCGATAGCTATTGTGACGGCGGAAGCAATGTTGGGAATGGAGTAATACCAATAAAGACAAGACTGCTAAGAAAGGGTCAGAGCAGTGGCTCTGATACCATGTTAGAAATACTGAATAATTGTATTGTATTTCTCAATAAAAGAATATATATGAGTGTACCTTTATATAGGAGGCATATGAGTGTAGTACAAGTAGGAGTGCTGTACAAGTAATCTATTGTGCTCTACAAGTAAACTAGTTGGGTCTAAAGCCCACAACACTATACACGTTAACAGGTATAAAGCTTTTTGCTGCCAGCCAGTCCTTTGTAGACCCTACAAATTGTTCTAGTAAGCGTATGTTTAGATTAGTTTTTTTGCCAACAAATTATTTGCTTATTTGTTGAAAATAAACAAATGTATAAATTGTACTCTAAAAAAAAGCTTTAAAAAAATATGTATATACATAAACAATAAACTAAAAATTTAAAATACAAGTTTAATCCAAACTCACCTCAAATTTCCTACAATGAGAAAAAGCATCTTAAATGTCGATCTTAAGTGAAAGAATTTCGTGGGTGTGTTGGCTAAATTGTTGATTATGTAAGTGATATGTACGCAATAGAATTTCATTTTGTGTAATCCATTGTGAGTTAAAGAAAACTAGAATTTTAATATTTGCAAACAAATTATCATATAAAAAAAAATTTAAATGCTCTATATATACATTGAGAATCAAAAGCTCAATATTTAAAGGCGGTCTAATGCTTTAAAAAAAATATATTATATACACATAGGTCCAAATTACAGTGTGATAATCATTATAGTAGCCCATAAATTGTTAATTCTACCTTCTTAAATGAAATTGAAACGTGAACTAATAAATTATAAGTATCATACATAGAAAGCAGAAGAATATAGGTTATGGACTTATAAATTGCTCAATTTCACCTTAAAAGAAATTGAAAAGTTTAGAAATATGAAATATCGCAGAGTTCTGCTTATCTGAAGTTCTACTAAATTCTAGAAGCCGGCCAAGTTAATATAATAAGGAAATCTATTGTGGCGTCTACTGAATAAACAAGTGTCATTTTCCTTGAACCTTCATCCGGTAATTAAGGCTAGGATTAGTCACATCAAGCTATTTTCCAGCCCTTAATTTGTTGTAATGCTACAGTAGTCACACTGAATATTTTACAATAATTTTTGAACTATTTGGACAAATTCTTACTAATATTCATGACCTGCTTCTTTTTTAGTAATATTATGGCCACAAATTATTTTATAATCTTTTTAAACATTAAATTTTTATTAATTTTTATTTTAGTTCACCACTAATATCATATTTTTTACTTATTAATAATCGTTTAACACATTAACAATTTGTAAAAATGTTTGTACAAAATAGTTTATGACTTTAATATTTATTTTTATTTATTAATAAACACTCATCACATCAACAATTTATAAAATAGTTTGTGTTTTTAACTTTTTTTTTTTACTATAATATATATATATATGTATATATATATATATATATTTATCTCAAAAAAAAAAAAACAAAAAAAAAAAAAATATATATATATATATATATATATATATATATATATCTTGGTGTCCAGCTACAGATTACGGCCGTCAACCATGACATTTTACAATATTTGACTTCACACTATTATTTATTTTGGGATTAACAAGAAGCCCAAAGAGGTGAACTTTCTATAACCCATATAGCAAGGACAGCATTATGAGCCTTTCTTTGTTCTGAGTTGCTACGAGCATAAATGGCTCCAAATTAATTTGAAGCTATTTTACTACCAAACATGATATAACAATCAAAGAGATTCATATATAGTTTTAGTTATAATTTTTTTAATACATCATATGACTTGTTTAAATAATAATTATATATAGATTCTTATATAAAAAAAAATACTCATAGTAGATAGTTTTATAAATTGGTACATAATGAGTTGAAAAAGATAATTCCAACCAATTTAGAGTTAGATTGTCTTTAACGCAAATTCAAATTATTGTTTTTTTTTTTTTTGAAAATAATACAAACTCAAATGACAGTGCCAGGTCCACTATTTTAAACTTGAGGTGGTTCACCATAATTAGGTATAAAGTAACTCTCTTATTTGATTTTTTTTTTTAATTTCAGTTTTTTTTTTTGAAATGATAAGGGTTTTTTTTTTTTTTTTTGACAGATAAATGATAAGAGTTGAAACCTACTTGATAATTACTTTTTACTAATATTTCAAGATACAATCATACAAACGGAATTTAAACTCAATCCCTTATTTGACAATAATTTTTTTTTATAGATGATTTAATTGGGACCCACCTTAATTAAGTACTTATTCAGAAAAAAAAACCATAATTAAATACCTGAATCATTATCTAAAATACCACTTTAATTTATGTGGTGCTTCATTTTCCTTGCAAGTTCCAGCATATATATTAAGAATCTTAAAAATAAAAGATCTAGTCATCTAGAATCTGGATTGTTGGAAAATAATCAAATCAATGGATCTTAGTTTGTGTATGGGTGTATGCTTATGAAGGAGAACCGCGTATTGTAGTAACAATTCGACCTAATGGACCCACACTGTTCTCTACACAAGATTACAAAAACTGAAAGAGATTGACCTGAATATGTGAACCCGTGTGTGTATGGTTAAAAAATCAGAAAACATTTGGGTCGAGATCGTTGAATTTCCTTCTCAATAAGCAAATTCCCTGCAAATCAACAGGCCTGCTGGTTCAATCCAGTTCTGTTCAAAGCCCCTTGCGTACGTATCTAGTCCAATATCTGAGACAATTCATGTTAGCCCATTAATCACCACAATTAAAAAGAATAAAATAGTCTCTCTCCTTTTCAATGTGGGATTAAACATTCTCACTAACTCCTTATCTTCCATATTCACTCTCATAATCTTTACATTTATTTTGTAATATTTATTCATTTTTATTATATAATATTAAAATGCTCCAATAGACACCACGTGTACGCGACACCAAGTGTCAACCTTTGCATTTTTTATCAGGGAATCAACGACGTTCACATGTCGATGGTGTAAGTAAAAGCAAATTTGGTAACATTTCAATTCATTATCAATTTTCCTCATCTAATTAAAAAAAGTAACTACATGAGCTGGACTATTTTTTGATGTTGTTGTTGATTCTGGCTAGGAGAGGAATAATAAAAGCAATTTAACTAGTTTTTATTAGGTCGAGATGGGAAAATCTTTTATAATCTCACAATGGAGTTGTTGTGATTGAATTTTAATTTGTTACAGGAAAAGAAATTCTCTAATGGTATTGTAAAATAGAAGAGGGATACTTACTTCAGTTCCTTGTATAACTCACAGACCCAATTGATAAAATCCCTTACAAAAAAAAATAACTAAAGGATTAAGGTAGGTTTAGAGGCACATTATTACAATCTATTAACAAGCCTCATGTATTTGGCCATTTGTTAGCTTGCTTCGTTTATTTGGTTAGATACAGTAACTTAGAATAACTATGTTAACTATGTTCAAGTTTGTTTTTTGGCACAATCCTACTTGTATATCTGTGAGGCCACTAAATTTTATGTGTCATATTATGAAGAGTTAACATCAGGCATTTTATTTATATATACTATAGATTTTTTTTTAGCTATAATTATAATTTGGCGAAAACACTATTTTGATCCTTATATTTTAGGCTCACGGTCAATTAAATCTCTACATTTTAGTAGCAGTCAATTTAGTTCATGTTATTTTCAATTTACAATCAATTTAATCCCTACCATTAACTCATTAACGGAAAATACCTACGTGGCAAATGATGTGCATCATTGGCACAATTAAAGTTGACGTGACTTATAAAATAATAAAGAATTTTAATTGAAATTAAAAAAAAAATGCCCCTATCAAAAAAAAAATTGTCATGTTAGCATAAAAAAAAATTAATTTCTCAAATTTTAAAGAAAAGAAAAACTTAATTTTTCTTTTCTTTTCTTTGTCGTTCTTGAAGTTTCTTGTCGAACAAACACAGCAAAACTGAATTTTATTTATTTATTTATTCCCCTCTTGCCAAAATCACATCCCAAAAAATTCCATCAAACCCAACAATGCTCATTCTCACATGATGATCCCTTTACACTCATATACACAAATTCACAAACACATTGAACATTGTCTGAATTTTCTTCCATACATAATTGTTCACCTATTCATAATCACAGCAACACACATCCTTTTTGGTTCCTTTGCTTTACCAGCAACCAAAAGTAATATCAAAAAACTAAAACCATCACAAAGAAGTCTCAATTATTTTCTGAATACAATTTCATTTTCTTAGCAACCAAACTGAAGAAGAATATATAAAAAATATCATAGAGACATTTCAACAAACAAGAAAATTTTTTTTTGAGTCTTGTTTAATATTAATAACAAATTTATATATAGATTCATTTTGAGATTCAATTTTTTTTTTTCTATTTTTCTCTTTTTTCTTTTTAAAGTTTTTCATATCTAGATGGATATTTTCTAGTAGACATTTATAATTTTTAAACATATTTATAAATAATTGAAAACCAATTTATAATAAAAAAAAATTATAATTTAACTAAAATAAAATTTAAGGTATAAAACAATAGACCTAATTTATCAAAAGTAAGATTGCAACTTTACTAATGATGTGGTCACTTTATACTCTAAACTTGTGCATATAACTGAATAAATTAGTACTAATACAAAAAAAAAAGATTATTCTTAAAGGATAACTAATGAAAATATACTAAAACAATACAAATTAAATAAATTACTTCAAATATTTTTAAAAAAATCAATACCAATGGAAATGGGAAAAATCAACTAACTAAAATATAAAAAACTTAAAATAAAGTCACAGATGGGTTGATGCGATATCACATCATCCCACATGGTAATATCTAGAGTGAGAGTTTATAGTATAGACTCTTTATCTATTGTTAAAAAAAAAGTACTGACTAGTTTTGTCTGTTTTGAATTATAGTGGGTCTTTTTAATATACAATGCATTCTATTAGGTAATAAAAGGGGCCTTAAATTTTTTTTTAATCTAGGTAAAAGGGTAAATAAGTCTTAATTAAAATATAATATAATAATAGAGAGGATCTTCTTTTATTTAGGAGCCTTAAGCTATTGTCTTAGTTGCCTATATGCTGGAGCCGGCCTTGGTGGCAACGTCTTGGTGGATATGGCACTGGCTAGGGCTTTTCCCTCTCTCTCTCTTTTTTTTTTTTTTTTTGGTGGTTGGTTGATTTTGGGTAGTGATTGTGGTGGGTTCCAATATAGTCGTAAGTTGGGGGGGTGTTGATGGTGGGTTGTGGGTGTGGTGTTGGCTTATTTATTTATATTTTTTTAGGGTAAAAGTTATTTTAGGTTATTATAATGTGTTTTTATGGTTGTAATTAGAATAGAAGATAAGATGTAGGGTGAATTGTGAGATGTTGTATTAAAGTTGCAAAAATAGTACTTTGGTGTGCTAAAGTAGCATTTTTTTAGCACACTTAATGCTAATGCTAAATGTGATAATTTTCTACAAATTTAGGTTCTATTACGATTTGGGCTGGAAGCCACTCGACATCTAGGATTAACCTTTTTAACTTAAATAATGCCATTCTCAAAAAAAAAAAAAAAAAAACTTAAATAATGCTATAGAAACTTACTTTTTTTTGTAAGAAATTTTTAAAATTTTAGAAGTGATCAACTATAAGTAGTTGAAAAAAAGTATTGGACACATGAATGTTAGACCATCAGTTGTGTCCACCACTTATACTCAATCATTAATTATGAAGTTTGTTGTAAAATCAATCATGTATGTGCTCACTCATAGATTTTGAGTCCCATAAATGTGTGAAACCCTGAATCCTTGAGCGGAAATTTGCATGAAAGAGGCTTGTAAGATATCTATTACCTTATGTATGTCTATATATATATATATATATATATATGTATGTATGTATGTATGTATCCTGGTTGTATGGAGCACACCATGCTTGTGAGAGGCGTGCTTCATGCTTGTGAGGGGCGTAAGAGATAATTGTCGTATATGGGGGAGAGGGTGTGGTGGAGCAATTAAGTGATTATTATGGTACTGTATGGTAGAGTACGAAGTGCCTTCAACGACGGATGCAAGCAAGTCTCCTGTACCTATATAATTTAACAAAACACTGTAGAGTACCATCCGTAGTTCATGTTGCATATATGTACTATGTAGTCAACAAAACATGAAAATTTTCCTTCGTAATACTTATGGAAATAGTGCAATTTAAAAAAGAGCATTTTGCGTGTGTTTTATAACTAAAAACGCGATTTCAAGTACACGCGTATGTAATAAGTTTTAGCCTTTAAAAAAAAAAAAAAAATTCACAGATGGTATCTTTTGGACAAGAATTTATCAGTACTGTAGTTGAGTGCAGCAGCTGCAAACCTTGATGGTGAAGAATCCGTGATATAGGGTAGTTGTAACAGTTGTCATCACGTTGGCTTGATGATTGTTGGCGTGAGTTTGGAGTTTATGATTTTGCCAAAGTATCATGCTGAACTGAAAAACTGATTTTGTGAAATGAAAGGTTCATCTATATTTTTTTCTTTAAAACATTCTTGTCTTCTTGCCTTTAATGCTCAACAACCCTAGCACATATTAATGGCCTCTTTTTTTTTTTTTTAATGAACTATACTTGCCTATAGTTTAATTAGTGGCCTCTAATCTACAGGTTCTACACTAGGAATAGACGTGGCAAAACGGGTCGGGTCGGGTCAATTGGGTCACAGGTTAAAATGGGTTATTTTTAAACGGGTTAATCGGGTTGCGGGTCAGGTCGGGTTAGGTTGACCCGTATTTACCCGTATTTTTCAAACAAGTTTTTATTTTTATTTATTTTTATTTATTTATTTCAATTAGAAAAACAAATCAATGACAACCTGTTTAGAGAGAATGAATAAAATCAATTAAGCAAATGAATTGCACTTAATGCCACTTGTTAATATCCTTCCAATTCTGACAGTTTTGACTTTTGAGCATGACAAAAATTATTTATAGTCATAAATTCATGATAGAAAAAGTCTTCAATGTTAATAGTTTACTGTCAAAATACATATAATTACAAGTTTACAGTTTCAAAAAGAGATAGATCTTAAAACAAACAAAATAAGTAAGCCAGCAAAGTAGCAAGTTATCGGTTTTCTTAAGTGCACATGTTCCTGTTGCATTTAAAATAATAATAAAGTTAGATTATTCAGAAAGATAAACTAAACAAAAAAAGATTTAAAAATATATATAATATATTAAGTGTAGGGGTCAAAAGCCCAATTCTAGATAATAGGTCGTGGGCTTGTCCAAGGAGACACATCTGTCTGAGGATGGTAAACTGCGAGAAAGACACGTGGCCATAATCCTCGCAAGGAATTGGTCAGCATATGAACAGGGGAAAGTTGTTCGAGGAGTACTACCTCTTCGGATAATCAAAGAGAAAGTTAAAACATACATTCTGACGTCTAATACGATATTTTGGAGGATCCTTCTGGTACATGAACGTCCAGCAAGCTCATAGAACAGGTGGAAGCTATAAGGCATTGTATGGAAAAGCTGCTACCATCGCATTAATGACTCTGCAGCTAACTCTATGGCCGCATTAATGAGGAAAAGATGTCTGAACAGTGACTCCCAACTTTTACAGCTGCCGTATAAAGACTTTAAGGGAAGGTTGATGGGACAAGTATCAAGGAAAAATGACCTAACTGGCACGTGAGAGGAGCTGGTATAAATAGAGCAGGAGGCAAGGAAAGAAGACATTGAACAATCTGGAGGGAAAAAGAAGAGGCAATTAAAAAAGAAGGAGAGAAACAAAGTGAAAACAACTGTAATACATTCATCCTCGGATTAAGCTGAGGACAGCTTTGTAATAAGATATTAGCTTTCTATTTTTGTTGATTCGTTATTTACCTTATCCTGATCATTGTTAATCACACTCTAAGCCCAGTTTCTTTGACCCACTCTCTACAAATTCATTGCAAGGATTTAGTTTTTGTTTTGGGCCTGCGTCCATCTCACTTGGAAGCCCAATCTACGTACACTGTGTCCTTACAATAAGTAAAGAAGAATAAGTAAATATTTTATAAGAATTACATCTCAATCTCAATTTACTTAACGTTGGTAGCAGATTCAGCACTGCAAATATTCATACTTGCAAATTGTAGCTCAAGTTAGCCAATTTTGTCAGCATCTTCTTCTACAATATAATATTTTAATATAACTTAATGTGCCATGAAAGTAAATCAATAAAGAATTAAAATTGTTTAATTATGACTATAAAAAGTGTGTAAGTGTGAAAAGAAAAGAAGGGCAGAGGAAGCTTTACCGCTCTGGCCCTTGTGGATGTGTGGTTGTCACGTTTTGTTTCACTCTTCTGTCTTTCATGTTTTGAATCACAATTTTGGCTTTGGACTATAGCTAAGGTAAGCTAGTTAAATAGATTTTTTTTTCTTTTTTTTTTAATGGTTGTGTTGTCTAAGACTCTAAGTCTTGTCTCATTCTTTCTCATGTCATGTCTCTATGGAGGCAAAGCTGAAGTTTATAGCCTTTATTGATTGTAATTCGTGAAGCCCTCAAATAGTCAAATTACATGTGAAAAGCTATTGTTAATTTATTGACTATTGCTAATGGTTTGGTTCTAGTGCTTTATACATAAAGCATAACGTATGACGTAGTTTAAATATTTTTTTAGCAAATTTTTTTAACGAGTCGGGTCACGGGTTATTCGGTTTGGGTCGGGTTGGGTTGACCCGTAAAAAATCGGGTTGAGTCTTGGGTCAACCCGTTTTCCTTCGGGTCAAAAAAATCGGGTTCAGGTCAAGTATTTTTCGAGTCAAGTCGGGTCAGGTTAGAAAATTCTGACTCATTTTGCCATGTCTAACTAGGATAGAATGAGTTATTTTCTTTTAAGGGTGCCTTAAATAAGATCCAAAGTGGGGATATGCAAAAACTAGACAAGGCTAGATCTCGATCTCTGTGGTCCTATCTTAATGTTGCCGGAGTCGAATTGGCCTTCCACATTCGTGATTAGAGTACTTCAAACACTAACAACTATGGTCATTGGAGAGAAAGGAACTAAAAGTCTAAGGGTGTGTTTATTTGGTTGTGAAATAGAGTGGATGAAAAATTTTAGAGAGAAAATAAAAAGAAAAACTTTTTTGAAATGTGTTTGGTTCGATGGGGAGGAAAGAAAATAAATAGTAGAACTCAAATGTTTTCTTCCCGAGCCCACCAAAAAAAAATTTTTTTCCCCCCCAAAACAGAGAGGAGAGAAAACTGAAGGAAGAAAATGTGACTGTTTAATGGACAAAAATGTCCATGTGCGAACATGGGCAATCTGTCCAATTCCTTTCTTCTTCTTCTTCTTCTTTTTTTATTTATTTCTTGGGCTGTGGGTGTGATGGTTGTTTTTTTTTTTTTTTTTTTTTTTTTTGGACATGATTTTTTTTTAATAAATTTGGTGATTGCTTTTTATTTTTTTGGGTTCTTTGTCACTATTTTTAATATTATTTTTTTAAAAAGGGTGTATGAGCAAATTTATACAAAAACTAAGTTTAGCTATAAAATTGATTGTTATTTTAGCCTACAACTTTACTTAATATCTTTTTATTGAAGGTGAATTTTAACAAATTCACTATTAGATTACATTTTATTCTTATATCCTCCATGCTTGCAAAATTTCTAAAAAATTAAAGATTAATAGTTATGTCATCAATAAATTGTTTAAATTGTAAGTTTTTGTAATTTAAAATTATGCATAAAATATAAGCTTATAAATCATATAATAAAAAATATCCGATTGACACAAAATTTAACATGTGTATTAAGAGAATAAAGAACATGCAATTCAATGATTATATTTTTGTAATATGTAGTAGTGTTTATTTTATTAAGTGAGGTTGTAGCCTTAGGCTACAACTAATTTTGTAGCTAAACTTTGTTCTTTATATAAATTCACTTTTTCCATCATTCCACTTTTTCACCCCCAACCAAACAAAAAGGAGAAAAATAAAATTTTTTCTATCCTCCCACTTTTCCACCTCTCTAGCCAAACGAACCCTAAAAGTGTCCCCCCAAGGCCCCAACCTAGTGCTCTGACAGAAAATTGTTGAATTTCATGTCATAGAATCCACTGCTAATCAAGTAGTAGTGGTTTTATATATTAGATCAAGTTTAAGTTACATCTAATATAACTCTATACAATAGTTTATATCATTTCATAACTTTTCACTAAAATAGAATTTTGATAAATCAACTTTTTGATTACATTATCTTTAGATTATTTATATATTTACAAAATATCAAGATGTTCAAAGATTAATTGCTATCTTATCATTGAATATATAAGATTCAAGTTATTAATTTGAATGTTGACATTATAGATTATACACAAAACATGAATTAAAATATCAAATAATAAATAACATCTAATACACGTAATTTAGTGTGCATGTTAAGAACAATAATATGTCATTTAAAAACAAGATTATCAAATTATTAATTCAATATAAAATTTATGAAAAAATGTAATGTTGCAAAGAGTTAACCATGTGAAATTGGATCCTAGTTTTTTATTAGTTGGATTCAAGCTGCATTTGGTGTAACTTTTACACCATTTAATAATTTTCCATTGGATGCGTATTTTAACAAATCCACTGTAGGGTTTCATTCTCTCCTTATTCCTCTCACGTTTTCTATAATGTTTGAATTTCAATTTAGTTGTATTTTAAAATTATATACAAAACTGAGTTTATAGATTGAATAGTAAATAATATCCTATTAGAATAATATATAATTCTATGGTGGAATTTTAGAAATTTAATTTGATAAGAACTTATTAAGTAGTATAACATTAAGAAATGGTACTGTAAGGACATGGTTTTGGTGTAATAGACCAAAAGTGGATGGACCAGCTCAAAAGGTCCAACAACAATGAATTTGTAGAGAGTAGGTAAAGAAAGCTGGACTAGCTTAGATTAAACAAGCAATAAGGTGGATTTGGATCGTCATGATAATAAAATAGAGGAGTTTTACTTTAAGAAGTGGTCCTCGGCATATGTCTGAGGAGATCAGTTTGATATATATTTGTTCTAAATTTGGATACAAGATTAGTTCTTTACGTTTACAGTGTTTCTTTTTCTCCTCCGATCTCTCTCTTTCTTAGATTTCTCTTCCTTTTATACTCCTTCTTCTCCTTCTCTTAGCCCTCCAGGTTCATATTGGATGACTCTTGTTAATACTTGTCACATCCCAACTTTTCCAGAAGTCCTTCGATAATAGCTGGAAGGCTGGAAATCCCTGTTCAGAGGTCTTCTCCACATAAATGCGGCCAGAGAATTAGCTGCAGAGTATTTAATGCGGGGGTGGCAGCCTTCTTCCTTGATATTTTTGGGATCTCTTCTTGGCACATTCTTCTGCAATACTCACCCAGTCCGACAGAATCCTTTGGGGTGTTTTCCTGAACGGCAAACTCCAAGACTCACCCTGGCTTTAGTAATCCGAGGTGACGTTTATCCTCTGCACAACTTCCAGGACGGTTAAGTTCCCACTTAACCCCTTCACCTTCAATGCATATTTTCTAGGCTAAGTTGAACCATCCTCAGACTAGCCTTAGTCCTCAGCTTGGGCTTTGGGTACAACGTGTACAAGGTAAAGAATTCTCGGTCCAATGGACTAGGACGGCCCAACATACACAGGGATCAAGAATTTCTGGCCCATTAACCCTATAGGTACCAAGTATAAAAAATTTTCCCCTAATAAATGGTTTATAAAACTTAGTAATGGAACTTTGTTGTTAATGTAAAGTAATGTTTCATATGTGTGGATTAGTAGCTAAAGCTATTAGTCGAATGTTGGATACAAGGAAACAATTGAAACTATCAAAAGTCTTGTAACTCAATTGGTTGACACATTTGGGTATTTTTAAGACATTCAGGATCTAAATTCTCCCTCTCTCATTATAACTATTGAATTAAAAAAAAAAAAATCATTTAGATTGCATACCTGATGATGTTGACTATGATCAAAGTGTCTTCGTTGAGTAAGAATTTGGGGTAATAATTATTCTTTCTTAAGAATTGTGAAAATTTAATTTTTTGTTTTACAAATTTTTAGAATTGCAAATTTACAATTCCCATGAAACGAGACCTATTATTTAGGTAGGAAATGTTAATTCTTACATATCTTGTATACATGATAATTGCTAATTGTATAGCATACTAGTCAAGGCATGGGAGAGTATCAATGTGATTGGATCTGGACCTTACTCATGGAGTGGTTGTGAGCAAAAGAAGGGGAAATGTTGGCTACAAAGCTTTATCCTTAGCCTGTGCCAAGGGCGTGACTGCCTTGGGAATGAAGTAAGATATGTATCTGACATGGTACTCAAGTACTCACAAAAGGGAGATAATGATCTTCTAAGGTCAGCAACTATAGAAACACCCTTTATTGGCCAAGTGCATGTTGGACCACTTCAGAGACACGTGTATCACCTACAGTACTTCTGATATTCCTCTCATTGCTCAAGAGTTGTTCCCCAGGCAATGGCAAAGTCACCTACCTGCATGCCACTGTACTGATGTTTGCGTACTCTCTCTCCTCCAGTCACCAAATAGTACTCCAGCTGTAGTAAAGTCCAAAATAGGAAAATGATGACTTGACATCTGTCTTTGTACTCAGTCATATTCCTCAGATTATAATAGGAACATGCAACTGGACTTTTGGGGTAAGAACCCAAGTAGATCTTTTGAGAAGAGAGTAGAAAGTTGATAAGAAAGTAAGGTAGAAAACGAGGTCTCTCTTTTAAGGAAGAACATCCTTATTGTACAAGGGTGGCCTCTTTTTCCATACAATACAAAGTTGAACAGAGTAAGAATGATTCTTTCTTGCTTAAACTGTGGTTTTTCATCCTTTTCCTAGGATTTTTCACGTACATCTTGTGTCAACTTTACATTCTTGCAATTACTTTCTTCTTCTCTAGACATTATGATGTCAAAGCTTACATTTTTGTCATTCATGAGCTTTCTCATCGAGATGTATTGTTAGATAATTTATTCACTCTCTCATATAAGCTCAAATCTAACTTGCACATACACTAATTAATGTCATACTACTTAAATTCAAGTATTCTTATTTCATTTCTAAAAACTAATTATATACATAGAGTAAATTTTAGAATAAAATATTTATTTTCACCAAAATTAGATGTTTATTAATATTCAAGGGTTTTTTTTTAAATTTTTTTTAATTTTCAAAATCTTCACAATGGTCGAATTATTAATTTTTAGATTACTAAAATAACAATACGTATAGGATAATTTTAAACACAATTTATATTTTAAAACATATTTTTATCTAACATGAGGTGAATATATTTTTATGTCAATTGTCAATTCTAAAAAATTTTAGCTCTTACTGAGTTTAAAATCTTTTTTTTTTTTGGTTGTAAAACTGAGTTTAAACTCTTTTAGAATTTATAATTCTACATATCACAAAAACCGTTCACAATCCAATTGACCTTATATGAAGGCTAATGTATTCCAAATATTAAATAGCTTTATTCCTCTCACATGTCATCCTTCTATCTTGGAAAAGAAGGGAAAAAATAAATCAAAAATAAATCAAAAAGGAAGAACATCAGATCCTAGGCTAGGAGTAGGGCCCATCTGTTTTTTTTTTTTTTTTTTTTTTTTTTTTTTTTTTTTTGGGGCTGAATAGGACCCATTTGTTATGCTCATGCAAAATCAACTATGTGCATATTTTGGCATTAAGGGCCTTCTAACATTTGTCATTACAAACATGCGCTATTCACGCCACAAATGTGAAGATCATCTCGTTGATTCGTTATTCTTTATGAGATTAAATTAGGTAAGAATGTGGTTTAAAACTTATATTTTATCCCTCCAATTTTAATATATTACATTATCTTATCACATATTTAAGAATAAGCACTACACTCAATCTATTCTAATACCCATATATAATTCTAACTAAATTAAGAGTTTATTGAGATGTTATTAGATGCGGTAAGAATGATGTATTAAATTTTAAGTAAAATACTAATGTGGGAATCTTTTTTTGAATGGTGTATGTGGGGACGATGGGCCGAAGCAAGCATTGGGCCGACAGAGACGATGGGCTTAGAGATTCCTACTTACCTGTATAGCGTAACTACAGGCCCAAGCCGAGGACTGGGGAACAGCCGAGGATAGATCTCCTCGGAAGGTCATTGCCGAGGTGATATTCGAAGCTCTGCCAACCAGAAGACACTCCTGTGGACCCTCATTAGGCGAGAACGATTCTGCGGAGACGTACACCAGAAGAAAACCCCCAAAATATCAGGGAGGGTTGCCAACACCGCATTAAATGCACCACAGCTAATCCCCTGGCCGCATTGATGTGGAGGGGACATCTGAACAGTGGTAAATAGTCCCATCATGAAGCAGGTTCTGGAGAAAGTTAGGGGGACAGGTGTCCAAGGGCAAAGGAGCAAATCCACACGTGGATGGTCAAGAAAGGGGGAAAAGAAGTATAAAAGAGAGGAAGGAAGAAAGAAGAGGGGCTCTTTGGGTGAAAAGAAAAAAGAAAAGGAAATAGAGAGGAAAGAGAGTCATCCTCGGACGTAGAACAAGAACGATACTTGAAAAGCTATCGTGGGAGCTTTAACATGGGAGAGATTCTGATCCCAACCAGTTTATAATTTTAATCACTCCTAGCCCAATCCTTCTCAACCTACTCTCTACAAATTCATTGCTTAGGGCCTTTGCGGGTGAATCCAACACCTTTGGGTCTAACCACGAAGTTGTGTCCCTACAATTGGCGCCGTCTGTGGGAAGGGCTAAAGGACTAGAGTAGTTAGATTCTTAAACATGGCTGGCTCAGGTCCACACCATCCGGAATCTTTGGGATCACAGAGGGAAGAACATTTCCAGGAAAACCAAGAAGGAAGCGTGCATACCACCTGCTCTGGCGAAGGTCAATCTAGGGGCGATAGCCATGTTTCTCAGGACAACCGCGCTAAAGCCATGCAGAAGGAGATTGACCATTTGAAGAGAAAGTTGCGACGGAAGCGAAGAAGGAGGAGTCCTTCAGGTTCTGATCCTTCCTCCGATGGCGAGGAAGATGGCAACTACAGGCGCAGGTCGCGTATGCCCCCGAGCGAGACTTTTTCCTATGAGGAGGATGATCGCCGAGAACGCAGGGGAGGAGGCGCGTCTTCTGGAGGCTTAGGAAACGATGCCATGAGCAAAGCGCTCGCTCGGATATCCCAATCTCCCTTCACACGCCGGATTGATGCAGGGCGACTCCCCAAGCGTTACACCCAACCGTCGTTCACCCTCTACAACGGTCGCACCGACCCAGTGGAGCATGTTAGTTATTTTAATCAGAAAATGGCGGTGTACTCTCATAACGAGACTTTAATGTGCAAGGTATTCCCGGCCAGTCTGGGCCTTGTGGCGATGAGATGGTTTGACGGCCTCGGAACGGGTTCCGTCAACTCTTTCCAGGAGCTCTCTCAAGCTTTTGGATCCCGCTTCATCACGAACAGCAGAGTTCCTCGGCCCTTGGATTCCCTACTGTCTTTATCCATGAGAGAGGGTGAAACCCTGAAGACCTACTCTGACCGATATTGGGAAATGTTCAATGAGATCGAGGGTGATTTCGATGACGTGGCCGTCAGAACCTTTAAGGTCGGCCTGCCTGCCGACCATGGATTACGGAGATCCCTGACCGGAAAACCAGTCGCTACTGTCCGTCAGCTCATGGATCGTATTGACAAATATAAAAGAGTTGAGAAAGATCAGCTACAAGAGAAGGGGAAGGGTAAGGTTATCCCTCAGGAAAGGAGGGATTTCAGGTCGGACCGTTATGGCAATAACCGACCTCGGTGAGATTTTGGAGGAGAAGCTGGATCTAGAGCCGCCCAGACTGTTAACACCGTGTTCCGAGAACCGGTGCATCAGGTCTTGGAGAAGATTAAGAACGAACCATACTTCAGGTGGCCAAACAAAATGAGTGGAGACTCCTCAAAACGCAACCAGAGCTTGCATTGTCAGTATCATAGAGAGCCCGGACACATGACCGAGGATTGCAGAACTCTATAGAGCCATCTGCAACAACTGATCCGAGAGGGCAAGTTGAAACAGTTCCTACTTCATCCTAGTGGACAGGGAGGCCAAGCTGGCACGGGGACTCCAGGCAATAATTCCTCGAGACCTCCCTTAGGAACAATCAATGTCATCCTCGCCGCACCGGGCAGGACAGGGTCACGTCCCTCCAGGGTAATGGCGGTGGCTGGGGCATATCCTGGGGACCCCGGGCAGGAGCCGAAGAGGGCCAGATTGAATCCCCATCCAATGCTGAGCTTCTCGGACGAGGACAAAGCCGGGACCCAACAACCCCACGACGATGCACTGGTGGTAACTCTCAGGATAGGGGGTTACGATGTGAAAAGAATTTTGGTAGACCAAGGCAGTGGGGCTGAGATTATGTACCCCGACCTGTATAGGGGCCTCAATCTCAGGCAGGAGGATCTGACCAGCTACGAGTCGCCTTTGGTTGGTTTTGATGGGAGAATGGTCGTTCCTAGAGGACAGATCAGATTGCCAGTCCAGGCTGGCTCGGTGGTGGTGGAGGTAGATTTCATCGTGGTGGACGCTTTCTCCCCATATACGGCTATCTTGGCGCGACCTTGGCTTCATGCCCTTGGGGCAGTCTCTTCCACCCTTCACCTAAAGGTCAAATTCCCATCCGGGGATCAAGTTGAGGAAGTGCTTGGAAATCAGGTTGTTGCCAGGCAGTGTCTAGTGGCGGCCGTTATGCACCAACCACAATCAGGATCCTCGGCCCTCACTAGCGAGGACCCATAGCAATCAAAGTCAAGGGCCCCAACGGCCGAGGCTGAGGCTGAGGAGGCGAGGTGTGAGGACCTGGTGAAAGTTCTTATCGAAGGGGATTTGGAGAGGTTTTTTCAGATTGGTGCCCATCTGCCTATCCAGGAAAGGGAAGAGCTATTGCATTTCCTGAGGTGCAACATCGACGTATTCGCTTGGAATGCCCATGAGGCTCCGGGGGTGGATTCAAATTTCATCTGCCACCATTTGAACGTAAGTCCGTCTGTTCTTCCTAAAAAACAGCCTCCTCGGCGCTCCTCAAGGGAACATTCTGATGCTGTTAGAGAAGAGGTGGATAAACTCAAGCAAGCTGGGGCTATCAAAGAGGTGTTCTATCCCGAATGGCTGGCCAACACCGTGGTGGTGAAGAAAAAGAACGGTAAATGGCGTGTGTGCGTGGATTATTCGGATTTGAATAAAGCCTGTCCAAAGGATCCTTTCCCCATGCCCCGGATTGATCAACTGGTGGACGCGACCGTAGGGTATCCCCGGATGAGTTTCTTGGATGCTTTCCAAGGCTATCACCAGATCCCTTTAGCCCTGGAGGATCAGGAGAAGACGGCTTTTGTCACTCCAATCGGCAATTACCACTACAAAGTGATGCCATTTGGACTAAAAAATGCGGGGTCCACGTATCAGAGGATGATGACCAGAATGTTCGAGCCTCACTTGGGTAAGAATATAGAGATCTACATCGATGATATGGTGGTCAAGAGCAAGCAGGAGTCCAACCACATTGCCGATCTCGAAAGCATTTTTGAAATCCTGAGAGGGCACAGATTACGGCTCAACGCCTCTAAATGTTCTTTCGGGGTAGGCTCAGGGAAGTTCCTCGGTTACATGGTCACTCACCGCGGAATTGAGGTGAACCCAAGCCAGATCCGGGCCATCAATAGACTACAACCACCTCGGAATCCCAAAGAGGTGCAAAGGCTGACAGGGATGATTGCTGCCCTTAGCCGTTTCATAGCCCGATCCGCAGACAGATGCAGACCCTTCTATCTTTTATTGAATAAGTGGAAGGACTTTGAATGGACCGAGGAGTGCGCTTCATCCTTCCAGCAGTTGAAAGACTATCTTTCTCGGCCACCGATAATGTCTAGACCCGAAGTGGACGATGTCTTATTTGCTTATATCGCGGTTGCCGCTTATGCGGTCAGCTTGGTATTACTAAGGGACGATGATGGGGTACAAAGACCCGTATATTATATTAACAAGTCCCTCCACGAGACCGAAGTCAGATACTTGCCGTTGGAGAAGGCCGTCCTTGCCGTGGTGCATGCCACTCGTAAACTGCCACATTACTTTCAGGCGCACACAGTTGTTATCTTAACCCAACTACCGCTCAAGGCCTTACTTCGAAGCGCTGATTATACGGGGAGAATTGCGAAGTGGGGGACTAAGTTGGGGGCATACGACATCAAGTACATGCCCCGCACCGCTATAAAAGGTCAGGTCATCGCCGACCTTCTAGCTGAGTTTGCTGAGACCCCGTTGGAAGAGGATGCAAATAATCATCACATGGATGAAAATTCAGTTGGAGTGAACTCCGTAGATCGGGTATCACGGTGGAGGCTGTATGTTGATGGCGTATCGAACCACAAGGGGTCCGGAGTGGGGTTAGTCCTGATCTCGCCCGAGAATATCACAATTGAAAAGTCGCTAAGACTCGGCTTCTCCGCCACGAACAATGAGACAGAGTATGAGGCCCTATTAGTTGGGATGGCCATGGTCCAACGGATGGGTGGAAGGGAGGTAGAGATATTCTCGGACTCTAGATTAGTGGTAGGCCAAGTCCGGGGGGAGCTGGAAGCAAGGGACCCCCGAATGCAAGAGTACCTCGACCAGGTTAAGCAAGGGACCCCCAAAATATCAGGGAGGGTTGCCAACACCGCATTAAATGCACCACAGCTAATCCCCTGGCCGCATTGATGTGGAGGGGACATCTGAACAGTGGTAAATAGTCCCATCATGAAGCAGGTTCTGGAGAAAGTTAGGGGGACAGGTGTCTAAGGGCAAAGGAGCAAATCCACACGTGGATGGTCAAGAAAGGGGGAAAAGAAGTATAAAAGAGAGGAAGGAAGAAAGAAGAGGGGCTCTTTGGGTGAAAAGAAAAAAGAAAAGGAAATAGAGAGGAAAGAGAGTCATCCTCGGACGTAGAACAAGAACGATACTTGAAAAGCTATCGTGGGAGCTTTAACATGGGAGAGATTCTGATCCCAACCAGTTTATAATTTCAATCACTCCTAGCCCAGTCCTTCTCAACCTACTCTCTACAAATTCATTGCTTAGGGCCTTTGCGGGTGAATCCAACACCTTTGGGTCTAACCACGAAGTTGTGTCCCTACAGTGTAAAATATGAATTTTACACCCTATCCATACCAGATTCGGACTCATTGTTTATATACTTTATAGTCAAATTTTAACAACTTGTTTCTAGTTTTCAAAACTTTTGTATAAGTTTTAATTCAACCCAAATCTCCCACATTCTGGCCCCAAAAATAAATAAATAAATAAATAAATGAAGTCACTGAAATCTTCCTAGTGAATTACAGTTGAGTTTTAACATAAAAGCAGAAATCCCATGGCACTAGAAGTCTAGAACATTATCCATATTTTAGGTCATTAGGCTATATAATAGAAGGTAAGCCCTTCCTATACTACAAATCCCTTCCCACCTACACAGTAAGGGTCCACTCTTTTTTTTTTTTTTTTTTTGGAGGAAAAGGCGACGAGTCTCTTTAAGACATCTAGCTCCCTAGGACGTGTGCAAAGTCCAAACAGACAAGACCAAATAGGACCCTTTGGGTTGAGCAACTGCCAAGCTTCTTTAGGAGTTTCAAGGTCCAGCCAACATTTGAAATCTAGGTCACAGTTTTAATATTCGATGTGCATCAAGGCTTGGACCTTGATTGTACTACAATGACATTCCCCCATGAGCTAGTCTTAACGAATAAGCTCCACTATTTGTTATTGGACTGGGATTCTTCCCAGTACATTAGTCGCCAGTTGGGTATGTTTAGACTCTTATGTGCCTTTTATTTTAATCTATTTTAAAATTTAATTATTTTTATTAGGAGTTGGGTAAACAGGTAAAAATGAGTTACATTGTTTGATTAATCTTATTTAATTACAGTAGAAAAAGACCGAGTTTCAATTGGAATGTTATGTTTATCTTGTAAAGCCATTAGGAGTTAGTAGGTAACAATTTGTGTTAAAAGGGTCATGTCAAAGTGAAGGTATTCAAAGCATAGCTCAACCCTAACACAATACATTTTGATAGGGGTTAAACGTCTGATGGATGCCGACACCCTGCGCAAGTTGACGGGGAGATGCAGGCTGACGGACAAGGACGACGAACGGCTTGCTTTGACGAGACAAGGCTTAAGCAAACTGACGGGATGAGTACACGACGGGGCGAGGCTGAAAGCATCAAGACATGTCTTGCCATGTACACTTCATCGAGAAGGGATGTCTTGTCGCGTACGCTCATACTTGGACAGATATCTTGCACAGCACAATTGCTCCCAAATGGATGTCTTGCCCAACACGCTTGTTGCCCAAGAGGTATCTTGCGCTCCACGCTAATCAAGGGCAATTCCGATAAAGAGGTATCTTCCCAAGCATGCCTTGGCTAAGGCCCTACACTACTATAAATACCCCCAAGCCCCCACGAATCGAGGTACGCATAATTCTGCCCGACTCTGGCACTCTAGAGTTGTGAACAATATTGACTTAACCATCAGAGGGTCGTTGGCTGGCACCATGCCTGTACTCCCCTTTGAGGTTCTTTTGACTTGTGCAGGTTTGCTCGAAGTACGCGAAGGCCCTGTAGCTTACTGAGCAGATTCTTGACATCATCAGTTGGCGCCGTCTATGGGAAGGCACGTAAACTGTACTCCGTGCTTTCCGGACAAAAAGTTGCATGGTACTCACGCGTTCAAGGGCAACCACCATGAACGATCAAGGCAATGAACAGCACACCACGGCTCTCGAGAGGCAGGTCCAAACCCTAGCGGCCGCGGTAGAACGCCTCACAAAACATAATCACGACTTGGAAGAACAACTGCGACAGAGAAACGCGACAATCGAAAATCAAGGAGAAAATCAGGAGGCAGACAGTGCCGAGGAGAGGAATCGTGGAGGCCCCGAGAGAAGCAATGTCTTGAGTCGACCCGAAGGCAAGGGACGAGCCGTCTGTCGGCCACTGGCTACGCCCCGTCCCACGTGGTCTCGGAAACACAATTAATGAGGGAGCGCATGGATATCATGATGAACGCCCTCAAGGGGCGAGTATCCAATGACCTCGACGACCTCGTCCAACGTACGGACTCCCCCTTCACTACACCTGTCATTTTGTTCCCTCTACCGCCAAAGTTCCGTATGCCCCAAGTGGAAAGCTATGACGGGTCCAAAGACCCGCTGGACCACTTGGAGTTCTTCAAGACCTTGATGCACCTACAAGGTGTACTAGACGAAATTATGTGCCGGGCTTTCCCGATGATGTTGAGGGGCCCCGCAAGGATCTGGTTTGGCAGACTGACGCTTGGCTCTATAGGTACCTTCAGAGAGCTGAGCGCTCAATTCGCCTCTCACTTCATCAGGGGACATTGATACAAAAAATCCACCGCATGCTTGATGAACATTAGGCAGCGGGAAGACGAGATGTTGAAGGCCTACATAGCCCATTTCAACAAAGAGGCACTCTCGATCGACGAGGCCGACGACAAAATACTGGTCGCCGTATTCACAAACGGACTGCGGAAGGGTAAGTTCTTATTCTCCATTTACAACAATGACTCGAAAACTATGTCGGATGTGCTGTACAGGGCGACTAAATACATGAATGCGGAGGACGCACTGTTGGCCCGAGAAGAGAAGCCTCCCAAGAAAAGAGAAAGGCAAGAAGACGCATAACAAGACAAAGGGTGAAAGGTGCCTCGGATAGGAGAAGGCCGAGACAACAGATGCCAAAAGCCCCCCGCTGGGAAATTCACAAGCTTCACCCCGTTGACAGCTCTGATCGACCAAGTTCTGATGCAGATCAAGGATGAAGGGTCCCTTACGTTTTCAGAAAAACTGAAGGGAGACCCCAACAGACGACCCAAAGACAGGTACTACCACTTCCATCGAGACCACGGCCACGACACCGCCAACTGTTACGATTTGAAGCAACAGATCGAAACCCTAATTAGGCAAGAAAAGTTGCAGAGGTTCGTCAGCCAAGAAAGAACCGAGGCACCTCGACAGGAGCAAGTCCCCCGCCGGGATAATGAGCGTCCCAGACCGCCTATTGGCGACATAAGGATGATCATTGGGAGTGCGGCAGCCGTCAGCTCAACAAAGAAGGCTCGAAAATCCTATCTCAGAGCAGTTCAGAATGTCCAGACTGCGAGCGTCGTCTAGAAGAAGCCGCGAGTCAACGGCCCCACTATTGAGTTCACAGAAGAAGATGCCCAACGTCTTCATCATTCGCACGACGACGCCCTTATCGTCAACGTCCGACTAGGGGACTATAACACGTACCGGGTCTTGATCGACAACGGAAGCTTTGCAGACATTCTCTACTACCCAGCGTTCCAACAGATGCGGATCGACAGAGAACGCCTGGTCCCTACCAACGCTCCGCTCATCGGGTTCGGAGAAATGAGAGTATACCGCCTCGGCGCCATCACCTTGCCAGTCACAATTGGGGAATACCCCCGGCAAGCCACCAGGGATGTTACCTTCCTCGTCGTCGACTGCTCCTCCGCCTATAACGCCATCATAGGGCGACCCATCCTCAATGCATGGAAGGCTATGACTTCGACCTACCATTTGATGGTCAAGTTCTCCACCGAGTACGGTGTGGGGGAGCTACGAGGGGACCAAGTGGCCGCGCGAGAATGCTACGTTGCGATGGTAGAAATGAACAGCCACTTACAAGCGATGAACATAGAACGGCGAGTGGGGGCAGATTCCATGGAGGAGCTCGAAGAAATAGCCCTCGATGAGTCCAGGCCAGACAAGACCACCAGGATCGACGCTCTCACTAGCCCAGTGGCTCGCCAAGCGCTCGTAGCTTTCCTCAAGGAAACCATGATGTGTTCGCTTGGAGTCCCGAAGACATGCCGGGAATCGACCCTTCAGTCATGGTACATAGGCTGAACGTATCGCCCACCTTCCGGCCCATCCGGCAGAAGAAGCGGGTGTTTGCCCCGGAGCGAGACCAAGCGGTAGCAGAGGAAGTTGGCAAACTATTAGAGGCGGGTTTCATCCGGAGGTATACTATCCCAACTGGTTAGCCAATGTGGTGATGGTCAAAAAAGCTAGCGGGAAGTGGCGCATGTGTGTTGACTTCACAGACCTAAACAAGGCGTGCCCCAATGATAGCTATCCCCTCCCACGAGTCGATACGCTAGTAGACTCTACGGCCCGGCACCAGCTACTAAGCTTCATGGATGCCTTTTCAGGGTACAATCAGATCCGGATGGTCGTGGCAGATCAAGAGAAGACCTCATTCGTTACCAACCAAGGTCTTTTCTGTTACAAGGTGATGCTGTTCGGACTGAAGAATGCGGGCGCCACATATCAAAGACTCATGAACAAAATGTTCGCTGACCAAGTAGGAAGGAATGTTCAGGTATACGTCGACGACATGCTAGTAAAAAGCCGGAGGGAGGAGGACCATTTGAAGGACCTCGAAGAAACATTCGGCACCCTCCACTCTTACAACATGAAGCTCAACCCAACGAAATGTGCGTTCGGAGTGACGGCAGGAAAATTTCTCGGCTTCATGGTGTCTCAAAGGGGCATCGAGGCCAACCCAGACAAGATCCGAGCCATAATGGAGATGGCCCCTCCGAAAAACACGAAAGAGGTTCAAAGCTTGAACGGGAAGGTAGCTGCCCTGAATAGGTTCGTGTCAAGAGTGACAGACAAGTGCCTACCCTTCTTTCGCACGCTGAAGAGAAATTTTGAGTGGATAGGCAAATGCCAAAGGGCGTTCGAGGAGCTGAAGTCCTATCTCTCTTCGCCGCCATTACTGAGTCCCTCGCAACTGGGGGAAGAGCTTTTTGTCTATCTGGCCGTGTCCCCAATAGCCGTCAGCGCCGCCTTGGTCAGAGAGGAAGACAAGGTCAGAGACCCGTGTACTACGCCAGCCGGGCATTTCGCAGTGCGGAGGAAAGATATCCACCCATGGAGAAGCTCGCCTTCGCCTTGATTACAGCGGCCCGAAAGCTTAAGCCGTACTTCCAAGCTCATACAATAGTTGTCCTAACCGACAAGCCCTTACGGCGGGTGATGCACAGCCCAGAAGCTGCTGGTCGCCTGGCCCTATGGGCGATCGAGTTGACTGAGTTCGACATTCAGTACAACCCACGCACCACCATCAAGGGGCAGGCCGTCGCTGACTTTATCGCTGAGTTCACCGGCAGGGAAGACCAGGGGGCAGACGAACGCCCTCTATGGAGTATACATATAGATGGATCATCGAATAGGCGGGCCGGAGGAGTAGGTGTCGTGCTTCAGTCCCTTGAGGGAGATCAGATCGATTGCATGGTCTGCCTCAACTTTCCCACCACCAACAATGAAGCGGAGTATGAAGCTTTGATAACCAGGATTGACCTCGCCAAAGCAGCAGGAGCAGCCCGAGTGGTAGTCTACTGCGACTCCTAGGTCGTCGTCAACCAAGTAAATGGAGACTACGAGTATAGAGGCGACAAAATGAAAAGATATCTTGATCAAGCAAATGGTAGACGAGCTGAAGGCAGAAATAATCCAAATCCCCAGAGAAGAGAATGAGCGAGCCGACTGCCTCGCCAAAGCCGCTTCATCAGAACACATGACTGCCCCTGACAATGTGCTCTCTTTTGTGCAGATTTCGCCGCTAATAGACTCTGTCGATGTGCAGGAAATAGGTTTCGAAAGTAATTGGACCACGCCATTAGTCTCTTACTTGAAAGATGGCACCCTGCCGGACGAAAAAGAGGCCGCCAGAAGACTGAAGGTCCAAGCGGCGAGGTTCGTATTGATGAAAGAAGTCCTGTACAAAAGGAGTTTCTCTCAGCTATACCTAAGGTGCTTGGGTCCCGAGGAAGTGGACTATGCCATGAGGGAAGTACATGAGGGAATGTGTGGAAATCATTCGGGGTCGCGGTCATTGGCGCACAAGCTGATTTGAGTGGGATACTACTAGCCCACGATGCAAAAAGATACCCAGGCTTATGTCAAAGCCTGCGACAAATGCCAGAGGTTCAGCAACATTAACAGACAACCGTCCGAGGAGCTGACCCCCATGACAGCCCCATGGCCGTTCGCTCAATGGGGACTGGACATTATGGGCCCATTCTCAACAACTATGCGACAACTGAAGTTCCTGGTGGTAGGCATAGATTACTTCACGAAATGAGTAGAAGCCGAAGCCTTGGCCACTATCACAGAAAAAAACATACGAAGCTTTGTTTGGAGGTCTATTGTATGCAGGTTTGGGATTCCCATAGTCCTAGTCTCGGACAACGGGAAGCAATTCGACAACAGCTCCTTCCGAGAGTTCTGCTCGCAGCTGGGAATAAAAAATCATTACTCCTCCCCCGCCCACCCCCAGGCCAACGGCTAAGTAGAAGTAACGAACCGATCCTTGCTTAAGATTATCAAGACTCGGCTCGAGGGGGCAAAGGGGATATGGCCTGAGGAACTACCCAGCGTACTGTGGGCATACAGGACAACAGCAAGGACCCCTACAGGGGAAACACCATTCCGGCTAACCTATGGAAGCGAAGCAGTCATCCCGGCTGAAGTAGGACTCACAAGCTACAGGGTGAACGCTCACGATGAAGGCAAGAACGATGATGCCTTACGCCTACAGCTCGACCTAATTGACGAAGACAGAGCAATAGCAGAACAAAGGCTCGCGCGGTACCAAGATCGCATGGCTAAACACTACAACTCCCGAGTCAAACATAGGGACTTCCGGGTCGGAGACCTTGTTCTAAGAAAGGTCATGGGCACCACCAGAGACCCTGCCTAAGGAAAGCTCGGCCCCAACTGGGAAGGACCTTATCGGATCACGTCATGGCGAAGAAAGGGCACCTACCATTTGGAAACAATGGAAGGACAGAAACTACACCATCCATGGAATGCCGAGCATCTACGAAAGTACTACCAGTAAGGAAGGATGGCATTAAAAGCAATAGCCTCCTACTTTTAGTTTGCCTTAATGTATTTTGGGAACCCGACAAGGCATTTTTCTCCCCTTCTTGAAATTATACAAGATTCGGAAATTTATTCAAAGTCTCTCCTATACTTTGCTAAGTGTTGAACATAAAAACCTGTGAAGTATAAAAGCCGACGGTCTAAAAAGCTGACGGTCCAAAGCGGCGCTATCCTAAAAAAAGGATACAAGGCATAAAAGCCCGTTAAGCATAAAAGCTAACGGCTTAAAAGCCGACGACACTATCCTAAATGGATACAAAGCGCAAGACCAGTCAAGCAGAGAAGCTGACGGTCCAAAATCGACGACACTATCCTAAAGGGATATGAAAGCATGAAGCCAGTCAAGAATAAAAGCTGATGGCTTAAAAGCTGACGGTTCCATCCTAAAAGGATTGAAAGGCATAGAGGCCGGTCAAGCATAAAAGCTGACGGTTCCATCCTAAAAGGATTGAAAGGCATAAATACTGGTCAAGCATAAAAGCCGACGGCTTAAAAGCTGACGGTTCCATCCTAAAAGGATTGAAAAGCATAAAGGCAGGTCAAGCACGAAAGCTGACGACCTAAAAGCTGACGGTTCCATCCTAAGAATAGAAAAGCATAAAAACCGGTCGAGCTTAAAAGCTGACGGTTCCATCCTAAAAGGATAAAAATGGCATAAAAACCAAAGCGTAAAAGCTGACGGTTTTAGATAGCCGATGTCCCTACCCTAAAAAGATACTAGGCATAAAAGCCTGTCAAACATAAAAGCCAACGGCTTGTAAAAACTGACGACCTCACCCTAAAGTTTGTAACTTTAAAACAGAGGGATAGTCCAAAGTAGACGACCTCACCATGACACCGAAATGTCAAAAGGATATGACTTCGTCCTAAAAGGCATTAAGAGTTCGAAACTGAACCACCATAAAGTGACAAAAACAGACGGGCTCAAGAAGAAAAGAAAATCATTGAATCAACAGAAGAAATCATCCACAAAGCTCAAGTAAACAGTGCACAACAAATAACAAAAGTAAAATAATATATATCATAATGATATTATCTTTACAGATAAAGCCCACGAAACGACGGGGCATCTCGTTCAAAAATTAAATTTACAAAAAATAGACTGAAGACTCAAGGAGCTGGAGCATCCGGGATGGCCTCGTCGCCCTTAGGAGGGTCTTGAGCCTCGCCGGCAGGGAAGCCTTCAAAACTTGGAAGATCGGCTGACAGAGTTGTTGGAGCGACAGATCTGTCTACGGCAGGTTGAGCGAGGACGACACCATCATCTTTAGCATGCGTCCCAGACCCACTGAGGTCGTCATCCTCCACAAAGACGGTGTCGCCCACGGGCGTTGACTGCACAGGGTCATCTATTGAAACCATTGACAAGTTGAGGTGGGGGTAGAGAGACTTTATCTGCTTGAGACAGTCCTCGAACCCGTCATCATAATACTCGGCGTAGAAATCAATGAACGTCTGCAATGCCTTGAACTCAGCCACGGCATCAACTTTAGCCGTCTCCACTTGGTCCAGAAGAGACGTCAGCTCTTTCTCTGCCACCACCTTTGCTCCCCACTCCTTCTCCAGCTGACGGCTTCCCTTCTCGAGCACTCCTTTCAGCTCCTTTATCTCCCCGTTCAAGGTGCAATAGGCGTCTTTGTATTGATCCAAACCGTCAGTCAGATTCTTGATGCGCTTCTGCTGATGGGCCAGCAACTCCTCACTCTTAGCCCCATTGACCTAAATGGCCTTCATGCGAACCATGGCCTACGAGACAAAACCTCCATCAGCCCATTACCACAAAAACAAACAGAGCAAATTAAAAATAATAAGTATACATACTCGAGTGAGATCGAAGAGACCCGAGTCCCCTAGCTCCCGCATGGATTGGTTGAAGCAGGAATCGACGTCCTTTTCTCTGAGGATGGACTCTAGCCCCTCCAGTGTGTACCCCTTGTGGGTAAGGAGGCAACGCTCATCCTCTTGGCCGACGGGACCACGGGCCGACATCAACCCTTTCCCGGCCCCATGTTTGGGAGACGGAGGCTTTGTGGGGAGATCCTCAGGGATGACGGTTTGTTTCTTGGACGGGCAGTCTTCAGTCCCGTCACCCTTCCTCTTCGGCACGCCCTTGATAACGGCCTTGGGAAGGGATAAGGAGGCACCGTCCTCTCCTTTCCCTTCCTCCTTCTTCCGTGCAGCAGCAACCCTAATCTACGCCCTCAACTTGGCCGACTCTGTTTCTGCAAAAAGTGTGTCAAAAAGACCACATGTAAAAGTGACGGGAATGAAGGGGTTGACGAAGCTTACATTGACGGGAGAGGTTTTTTAGACGACGAGCTTCTTCTGTTGGCACGGGCCCCCTGCAATAGGCGTGAAGGGTGTCAGGCGTGATGAGGTCACGGCACTTCCGTTCCTCCAAAGGTATCTTCGTCACCTTGAGGATGAAGGCCTCTTACTCCTTTGTGATCGTCGGACGAACGAAAGCTGAAATAAAAAGAGAACAAACGGGTAAGAATCTTGGGACAAATAAACCTAAAAGAGAACCTGACGGCGACGACCTGATTCCCTGACAAAGGCCCAGGTGTTGTCAAAACCTTGAGGAATTGCCTCCCACTCCTCCTCACGGTACACCCAGATCGTCCCTTCCACGAAGAAATACCTACCCTTCCAATTCCTATTAGAATCGGGCATATCAGAAACCAGCCTCAACTCCTTCTTCCTTGCGGAGACGTGATAAATCCCCTGGGACGAAGCGATGTGATGTGGAGGGTAACACCAGAAGAACTCGTCAAGGGTTAGTTGACAGTGTTCCCCACTTAAGCTACCCCATAGGATCTCGGCCCCTATGAATACCCTCTAGGCGTTGGGGGCAATCGGGCTAACGGACAACCCGAGGTAGTTAGCCAGTTGACGGTGTAGTGCCGTCAAAGGCAACCTCAATCCCGCCGCGAACATGGCGTCGTATATGTCGACGTCCGCGGTCTTCCCGGAGTAACACTTCTCTTTTTCTAGAGGAAGACGGATCGAGATATCGTCAGGGATTTGGTAACGTGCTCGAAGGGAATTAAACACTTTGTCCGTCATCGTCGGCATAAAGTAGTTGACCGACCATTCCTTAGGAAGAATGAATGGATGGTCGTCCCCGGAGCCTCCGGACGTATTTTCCAAAGCGTCGTCGCCCCCAGTCGAACTCCCGTCACTCCCGCTCTCGCCCGCCCGGACATCACCAACCTCACCCTCATTTACTACTCTACCTTTACCATAATTCTCCACATCCCTGTCAGAAGACTGGACTGACGATCCATCCTCCGACGACCAAGAAGAGCCCTCCCCGGGCTCATGGCCTGATTGGAAGACCTCGTCATAGCCCGCTCCATCACGGACTGACGACTGCTCACTCGTCGTCTCCCTAGGCATCTGACTACCTACAAGCGACGGGGGTGGTCTAAGAACCCAAGTGATGAGCTTTCCAGTAAAATTTCTTTCAAAGTTCAGTATATTATTAAACAAAAGAAAATAAGAGCAAAAATAACTCACCAAGTTATTGAAACGGCTTTGACGAAGCTGACGGTATCAACTAGCGAACGGAGATGAGGACGCGATAGTAATCTTAAACTCCTTAAGCTGATGGCTTCTCTCTAATCAGCAGAAATGAAATAAAGGAGAGAAATGAGGAAAGTGGGACATATATATAGGTAAGGATATGGGTGCGGAAGACAAAGCGACATCCCCGTCTGGGTACAGGCCAATTGGCTCAGGACACGTGTTCCGACATCACGACTGCTCAAGGAGACTAGCCATTAATGCCTTGTCTGCCACGCGAAGGTATACTCCCCGAACCAACAGCTGAAGCTGACGGGGTTGAAGAGTTGGGGGCACCTGATAGGGGTGAAACGTCTGATGGATGCCGACACCCTGCGCAAGCTGAAGGGGAGATGCAGGCTGACGGACAAGGATGACGTACGGCTCGCTTTGACGTGACAAGGCTTAAGCAAATTGACGGGATGAGTACACGACGGGGCGAGGCTGAAAGCATCAAGACGTGTCTTGCCATGTACACTTCATGGAGAAGGGATGTCTTGTCGCATACGCTCATACTTGGACAGATATCTTGCGCAGCACGATTGCTCCCAAAGGGATGTCTTGCCCAACACGCTTGTTGCCCAAGAGGTATCTTGCGCTCCACGCTAATCAAGGGCAATTCTACTAAAGAGGTATCTTCCCAAGCACACCTCGACTAAGGCGTTATGCTACTATAAATACCCCCAACCCTCACGAATCGAGGTACGCATAATTCTGCCCGACTCTAGCACTCTAGAGTTGTGAACAATATTGACTTAACCATCAGAGGGTCGTTGGCCGGCACCACGCTGGTACTCCCCTTTGAGATTTTTTTGACTTGTGCAGGTTTGCTCGAAGTACGCGAAGGCCTTGTAGCTTACTGAGTAGATTCTTGACATCATCACATTTCAACATGTTTAATAGACAACCTAAGAAGATAAAGAGCAAAAAATAGTTTTTTTTTTTTTCTCTCATTGTTTTGGGTAAAGGGTTAGGGATTTTAGGTTTTTAATGAAAACAATTATCAATATAACCAATAAAATTATCTTAATTACTCTATTATATTTAGAATTCAAATTTATATTAGATAAAAATGATGTTTATTTATATTAATCAAACCATTTCAGGTTGAGTAGGTCAACCTAGAATTAACCCATGGCCATTTATTAATTGTGTTAAAGCGTGTCAACCCATTTTGACATGAACCCATTTACACTAAATACAAACCCGCAAAAAAATCATGTTGTGTTTGTATTGTGTTCATTGGTCATGTCATATATTGTCACCCCTAATTTATATGGCTTGATATTCAATAATAAAGTAAATTGTAAAATCTTGTTATTCAATGAAATTTCACTTTGCACTTTAAAAATATGACTCATTTGAAGTAGTCCATAATATTAAATTAGAGGCTTTGATTCCCTCTCTCTCAAGTAACAACCCACATAAAAATATGCATATAAGAGCATCTCCATTGGAAATGCCAAATGGGAAATGTAAGGATTATTTAGCATTAGGAGCCAAAAATCACCCAGCATTTGGACTTGTAAACCTTCAGAATTGTAAAAAATTTTACAATTGTGCTACAGTAGCATCTTAAGATGCTACTGTAGCACAATTGTATTTCTAAAAATTATTTTTTAATTGTCTCTCTCATCCTTTTTATAAAAAACTCCAACCAACTTTCTCTCTCCTCTCTCTTTCATTATTTCTTTTCTTTTCTTTTCTGTATCTTCCTTCTCTCTCATTCTGCTCTCCTCTCTCTAGCCTCAAAACCCCATAGCCACCACACCATAGCCTGATCCACTGTCATCGGCCACTACAAGCCACCACCCCTCATTACTTCTCTCCTTTCTCTCATTGCAGATCAGTGTGGAGGCGTGGAGATCAACGTTTTGGGTTTGTCACAACAATCGATGTTTAGGTGTGGGGTGGAGATCGGTGTTGGGTGTGGTGATCGGCATTGGGCGTGGGATGTGGAGATCGCCGTTGGGCATGGGTTTCCAGCGTTTAAGTAGTCTCGTGTTTGGGTCGTTGGTCGTGGTTGGGTTCAACGGTTGGGTTCGGTTTTTGGGTCGTGGCTGAAGTGGGTTGTTGGTCGTCGGGGATCGCCAGTGTTTGGGTCTAGCGAGGTCATGGCGAGATCGGCGTGGGTCACGGTGATGGGTTTAGTGGAGATCGGCATGGGTCACCGCATGGTTGGACTCTGGTTCTTCTGGGTTCTGCCTTTCCGATGGGTTTTTTTTTTTTTCTTTTTTTCTTTTTTTTTTTCTTCTGTTGTGACGCTAAGTTTTTTTTTTTTTTTTAATATGGGTTTTTGTTTCGGTGGGATTTTGGTGGGCAGTGGGCAGTGGTGGCGTGGTCGGCATGGTGGTGGTGACTGGGTAGTGGAGGCGTGGTGATAGAGGTTAAGGGAAGGTGGAGGAGAAAATTGAGAAAAAACAAAAAAGGAAAAAAATATTTTATTGTGTAGATATATTATTTTAATGAGTAGAATAGGGAAAAAGAATTTGGGATGTTGGGGGAATTGTAAAACTGTATTGTATAATTAATAAAGTGGCTTTTTGGAATGGTAAAATAGAGTACAACTAGAATTTGGGATGTTGTTGCTCTAACAAACTCTTTAATAACACGCAACAAAAATAAAAAGATATATGACTAGTGGCAGAATCAACCTCGGTAAAAATAATATAAATGGTCTTACCTTTTCTCAATTACTCCCATCCAAATATAAGATATAAGGCTTTTAATCCTTACTGAATCAAAACATCATAGACATATCACAAATGAGCCAATTTGGAGGCGGCGATTTGAACAACATGCTAGTTTATAATACCACACATTTTATCACAATTTGCTGAAATGTTTAATTGGTGATTAGATTACATTATTTAAGTAGAGGACCACCACTTAAAGCACTCTAATCTTATAGGACCATAATTATTTTTGTTACAACTTTGATGCTGCTAACTGTGAATTTATGAGTGATTGCTTATCGCTTTCACATGAACTCATTATATTTTCTCCACCGTTAAATTAAAATTGAGCTAGAAAATTTTGTGGTTTTAGGTTTTCTTTACTTAGAGCTTTAGCATCCGAGATGCAAAAAAAGTTCTATTTTGCATCCTCACACACCACTTTATCGATTTTACCAACCCATTTTACAACTCATCCTACATCTCAGTTTCTATTTTTACATACAACTCATTAAAACAATATAAACTACACAATCAAATAATATAAAAAAAATTTCTCTCTCTCTCTCTCTCTCTCTCTCTCTCTCTCTCTCTCTCTCTCTCTCTCTAATAAACCCATGCAACCTACCTTCCCCCAAAACTCAGCCACAAACACCAATTCTTCACAATAGCCACCACCAGCATAACATTCAAAACCAAGAAACCAATCACCACCAGTACAACAATCAAAACCAACCACCACCACCACCATAGTCAATACCCATCCTAAAATTAAACCCCATAGCAAAAAAAAAAACCCTCAGCCACAGTTGCCACCATCCCCACAGCACACCACCACCACCTGGAATCCATCACCAACACCATAAAAAAACTACCAAAATCACAAAGAGGGAGAGAGACGAGACATAGAGACCCTGCCAAACCCACCACCCATAGCTGCTGCAAAACCCATAACAAACTAACCCACCATTGAAACCTACCATCATTGAAACCCACCATCATCGAGACCCACCATCACTGAGACCCATCACAGTGACCCACCACCAAAACCCAGCCACCGATTCAACTCCGCCACTGAAACCCAACCCCACAACCACCGAATTGCCATCCCTAAAATCCAGCCACCATTGAAACCCATCACCAAAACCCACCATTAGTGAAACCCACCATCACCGAGACCCACCACCAAAACTCACCCACCAATTTAACTCCACCATCGAAACCAACCTAGCAACCACCAAATCTCCACCCCTAAAACCAAGCCACCATTGATTTGATCCAACCAAAAATGTGTTAGACAAGAAAAGATAGATTAGAGAGAAACAAAGAGAATAGAGAGAAGATGGAGAAATGAAGAAGAGAGAAATAGAGAGAGCAGAGGGAGAGATGGATAAAAGTGAAATAAAGAGAAGAGGGAGACATGGTGAAATAGAGAGAAGGAGACACAATGAAGAGTGAAATAGAGAGAAGACAGAGAAAAGGGAGAGTCAAATAAGAAAGCGAAGTGGGAGGGTTAATAAAATATTAGTTTTTAGGTTTACATCATGTGAACAGTAAGGTTGCATATATGCAACCTTAGAGCATTAACATTGGGGGGTGTAAAACACCCCTCCCCCTAGTTGCTATTTTACCAACTAGAGCCTTAAAAACCCCCTCACATCCGGGTATGTAAACTTTTTTTTGCATCCTAACTACAATAAGTATGGGTATTTAGAACTTACTGTCGCTAGTATGTATAAGTGAAATAATATTGTTTTCTCTCTCCTCTATTGCTTCTCACTCTCTGACTCTCTCTTTTCTCTTATTCTTTTCTTCTTTTCTCACTCTTCTTTGACTCTTCACTCGTCTTCCCTCTCAGTCTTCTATCTTCTCTATTCTTTCTTAGACTCTCTCTCTCTCTCTCTCTCTCAAATTTTTGGCAGTGGATTAGAGGGGTTGTAGATTGGGTCTTACGATTTGGGTGGTGTGGGTTTGTCGAGGGTGTGCTCACCATTTGTTGCGGTGGTGTGCTCATTGTTTGCTGTCGTGGGTTTGTCATGATGTACTCGCCGTTTGCTGCTGTGGGTGTGCTCGCTGTTTGTTGCTATAGGTGTGCTCGCCATGGGTTTGTCGTAGGTGTGCTCATTGTCGATTTGGGTTGCGATGGGTTTAGGTTGTGCCTACGATGGTAGAGACCGTGGGTTGTTGATTTTTTTTTTTTTTTTTTTCCTTTTGGTGTTGAATGTTGATGGTGGATTGTGAGTTTTTGTGGGTTGCTAGTAGTGGTGGTGTCAAGTGTGTAGTGCGGCAGTGGTGGGCTAGTGCTGGTGGTGGAGACCGTGGGATGCTGATTTTTTTTTTTTTTTTTTTTTTTTTTTTTGGTGTTGAATGTTGATGGTGGATTGTGAATTTTTGTTAGTTGCTGGTGGTGGTGGTGGTGGTGGTGGTGGTGGTATCAGGTATGTAGTGCAGCGGTGGTGGTGGTGGTGGTGGTGTTAGTAGATTTGTGGTGGTTCTTTTTTTTTTTTTTTTTTATAGGACTTGTGGTGGTTCTTGTAGAGAAAGAATGAGAGAGAAATAAAAATAAAAATAAAGAAAAGATATATATAGAAAATGATGATGCACAACAAAATCAGTAGGTTGGATGCTTCGGATGAGGATGGCGACAAGATAATCTGACTAGAAACCTGAAGAGATGAACAAAATATCAAAGGTGACCGGGGTGGACCGGCCAGGAACCCTCCGATGATAAAGTCAGTTAACTTTTCGAATTCCCAAATACTTGGAAAACAAAAATGATTTCCTTACCCTTTCGTTTGGCGACTGTTCTTCTTATATAATGCACGCCAAGAGCAGTTATTTATTTAATAACTTCTCCTAAGTTGGAGGATGTCGGAAGGTTCGGAAATAACCTCCACAACGGCCGTGGAGGTTATTTTATTAGGCCGTACGTTCCGCAACGGTCATAGGAGGTGGTTTCGTGGTAATGTCTTTGGTTCTGCATATGTCCTGAGACAAGTGTACAAGCCTCGTCTAGAGACGGTATGCAGTGATGCTGCCTGGAGTTAACGTAGGCCGTCTAAGGCTCTTCCTGGACAGACGACCCTGGTATGGACGAGCTTCCTGGGTCAAGGCATTTCACCTCTTCTTTGGACGACCACTACGGACGAGCATAGAGTTGGATAATTTTCAGCACACTATCAGTTGCCCCCTGTCCGTGGGTCGTCTAGGAAAACGTAGTATGGTGTTGTTCTTTGGACGCTTGTGTTTATATCCACGTTTAAACTCGCCACGTGTCACGGTCTTAGTAGTGAAGATTCACGTCGACTCATTTTTTGAGAAGTGTGCCACGTGTCAGCACAGGGTTGGTTGTGACATTTCGGGCACTAAAGTCTTTGCCTATAAATAGTGGAATTCCTGGGCTGCCCCCCTTATTTCTGAAAATTTTCTTCCCTGACACTCCTCATCTTAGCGCCTCGTCTAGAAGTCTTCCGCGTCCATAGTCATCACTTAGATCCAGGTATTCTCCTCACTCTTGTCCTTAGGTTAAAAATTCCTAAGAAATGACTGAGATTGTCCTTTCCTCGTCTAGCAATAGCCTTGAGAAAGCCATAGACAGGTTTCATGAACCTAGTAGCTTTAGTGGGTCGAGTGATAGTAGTACTGGTAGTAATAGTAGTAGTGGAGGGAATACCTCAGACGAGTACACGTCAGGGGTCCCTGGGGTTCCTCTGGAGGTTCTCTAGGAAGAGTTTAGGACGAGAGCTAAGTCTGGGTCGAGGGCAGGCACCAGTGCTCCCTCGTCCACAGCTCAGGACGACGAGGAAATTGTCTATTGTTATGCTTTAGATATCCCGTCTAGGACAGATAACAAAAGGTTAGAGTCTCTGAAGGCTTGGTATCAAATCCCTGATAATTTAAACCCTAGGTTACCCGTCCGTGGGGAATGGTGTTGCCAACTCCATTTTGGAGTTGGTATTTATGAGGCTTACCTCTTGGGGGGTTTGAGGTTGCTTCTCAATGCCTTTGCTAGGGAGTTACTTATTAGATTAGGTTTGGCCATCTGCCAATTTAATCCTAATGCATGGAGACTGATTGTCTCCATGCAAGTCTTATGGAGGGAGGTCTTTGGGGGGGATCGTCCTCTTACTGTGGACGAGTTCCTCTACTGCTATAAGCCCTTTGAGATCAATTAATCTCTTGGCTTCCTTCAATTCACAGCTAGAGGGGCAGATTACAGATTGATCAAGTCCTTGGTTACCTCAAACAGGAACTGGAAGACGGAGTTTTTCTTCGTCTTTGGCCCCTGGGCTGGGAAACCAAGTGAAGTTGGTAGGGATCCATTTGGTCCCTACACTGGAGAATTAGGGAACCTTCGTCCTGAAGGTATGTTTGAGGTTATCCGTCTTGAAATATGTTTATATATATTTTTGATTTGATTGTTCTCGTCTAACGCCCTTTTTTCTTCTCTTTTTTTTTTGTTGTTTACAGGTGTTAGACGACCTCACCTGAGCGAGTTCTATATTGAACGAATTCAAAAGGCTCGTCTGTACACTAACAGGACGTTCCATTCTTTGGTGAGCTTAAGACGTCTAGCAGCTTGGGGTTTGGGTCCTGAGCCATCTGTTGAAGCTATTGCTCACGAGCGTACTGTTCATAGACGTAAGTGTGTCATCTTTATTTGGTGAATAATTATATATTTTTTATTTTTGCTTCTCATCATCGTCCATTGTTTTATAGGATTGGCTACAATGAATCAAAACAAAGGCAAGGAGCTGGTGGACGAGGTAGTTGGGCAGGGGGTTCAATCCCAACCTCGTCCATCTGTTGGTGACAAAAGAAAGGCTTTGTCTAAGGGGATCGATTTGGAAAAACTCCCCAGTCGACGCAGAGAGAAAAGGGTCAAGCATGGGTCGTCCAAACTTGAAGTTGTCAAGCCTGGTCTCGTCCCTCCTACCTAGCAGACTCCTATTCGTGTTTATGATATAGACGACGAGCTCTTCGATCCTCCATCTATGGACATCCCGTCTACAGCTTAAGTGCCTATCTCGTCTCAGCCCTCTAGCCAAGTCTCTCCTAACCTCATTAATGATGAAGACTTAGCTTGGGACAGATTTGAGAGGGTTGTGACTGGTCAGGACGTGGCAGCCTGTTACAACATGTCTTTGAAGGACTTTGAGCACTCTGGTGTTCATGACCTCTTCAAGGTGAACTTTTTTTTATCTCGTCTTCCCTTTATTTTTTATCTCGTCTTATCAATATATGTGTCTAAAAACAAATCTTGTGTAGGCCATGTCCAAGTTCATTGCTACGTCCAGGCAAGCAACGGAATTGGACAAGACGAGGATCCTGCTGGAGAGGAGGATACATGAGGTCAAGGACGAGAGCAAAAGGTGGGCTGAAGTGGCGGCCAAGGCCAAGGACGAAGTGAAGGAGCTGCAGGACCACGTAGAGGAGCTAAAGACTGATGTCATAGAGAAGGACACTCGTCTTGATCATCTTCAGAAGAAGAATTACGAGTTGAGTGCTCTTCTTGATAATGCTAAGGGAGACGCGGTTGCGGAGTTCAAGACGTCTGAGGAGTATACTGATTCCTTGGACGCAAACTATGCAGCTGGGTTTGAGGATTTCAGAATGGACGCTATGGAGAACTTCCCTAACCTTGACTTCAGTTCTATTAAGCTCAACCTTGGTGGTGTTGCTTCAAGCTCCCTTCTTCAGACGAGCTCAGAGGACGTTAACATCGAGGATGATGCCACCACTCAGCAAGCTCGAGACGACCCTAGTGCTGATCCTCCCCAATGAAGTCTTTGTTTTTTCTGTATTTTTGTTTTTATTTAGTCTATTGTTTTAGACTTTTGGATGTAATGCAAGTACAATTTATTCGTCCATAGTTTCAGGATGAGGCTTTAAACAATTGTTTATTCCAACTAAAGGTTTTTTGGACGAGGGTTGTCCACCCCTTTTTATTGATGAATGAATGTTTGTTCTATTTTTCATTTACTCATTGTATGGACGAACTTATTTTGCACTCCAATAATCTTTAATTTTTGACTCGTCCTTCATAGGGACTTATGGTATGGACGAGCCTTGTTCGTATTGTGAATTTAGAATGGGCCGTCCATGAAGGGTGCCATTGTTGACTGACATTATCCTTCGCCTATTTTTGAACGAGTATTTGCCTATGGACGAGATGTTAGTTTGTTATTTAAAACATAACTTTTTTTGACTCGTCCAAATTTTAGGCTATTTTAGTCATTGGATTTTATACGTGCATTTCCTCGTCCATGTCTGGGTTGAGATGTTAGTGCATCAGCTCGTCTCTTGGTTTGGACGAACGTGCCTTATTTTTGCTTTATCCTGTTCTAAGGAAAGCTTATGGACGATACGTGCATCAGCTTGTCTCTTGGTTTGGACGAACTTGCCTTGCTTTATCTTTATTTAAGGAAAGCTCATGGATGATACATCCTTGCGTTCAAGGATTTTGTTCGTCTTTAGTTCATTTTCACACATACTCAGATATATTTTAAAAATACATCACATGTATACTTTAAACTATAAATATTCGTCCACAGGAATAGCACATGCTTGAGAGCTAGTGCCTTATTACAAACGTCTTAACACAAATTAGTTCACGAGCGATATGCATTTTAAAACATTAGTAGTAGGCAAAACACTGAAAAATAACAATTACTTCCAAGTCCTGTGGCGCTGCTCGTCCATGGTTGCTTTTTTATTGATAGTATCTTCTCAAATGTTCAACATTCCAAGGGTGTTCAAGCTTTCGTCTGTCCAGAGCTTCCAAATAATAGAATCCTTGCCTTTTACAGTTGATGACCCTGTAGGGTCCTTCCCAATTTGGGCCTAGCTTTCCATGAGCAGGGTTTTTGGTGGCCAAGGAAACTTTCTTTAGGACGAGGTCCCCTATGTTAAAGTGCCTGGGTTTGACCATGGCATCATAGTGTTTGGCCATCAAGTTTTTATACCTCACCGTTCTCTACTCTGCGTTCATCCGTACCTCGTTTATGAGATCGAGGTTAAGACGAAGCTAGTCACCATTTTCCCTGTCTTGATACTTCATCACTCTATGGCTAGCCATGTGTGCACCTCCGCAGGTATGACTGCTTCGCTGCCGTAAGCCAGTTTGAAAGGAGTTTCCCATGTGGGAGTCCTTGCTGTTGTTCTGTAAGCCCAAAGAACGCCTGGTAGTTCATCTGGCCACACACCCTTTGCCCCGTCAAGCCGAGTCTTGATGATTTTCAACAAGGATCGGTTTGCTACTTCTGCTTGGCCATTTGCTTGTGGGTGGGAGGGGGAGGAGTAATGATTCTGAATGCCGAAGTGTTCGCAAAAGTTTCTAAATAGTGCATTATCAAATTGTCGTCCAATGTCTGATACTAGCACCCTGGGTACTCCAAACCGGCATAAAATGTTTTTCCAGACAAAATTTTTAACATTTTGCTGTGTGATCTTTGCTAGTGGTTCTGCTTCTATCCACTTAGTAAAGTAGTCAATACCCACCACTAAAAACTCCATCTTTCTGGTTCCCAGTGGAAAAGGACTCAAAATGTCTAATCCCCATTACGCAAAGGGCCAAGGGGCCATCATAGGAGTGAGGTACTCTGCGGGTTGCTTGGGGACGTTGCTGAATCATTGACACTGGTCACATACTTTGACATAAGCTCTTGCGTCTGCTTGCATGGTTGGCCAATAGTACCCTGCGCGAACGACTTTATGCACTAGTGCTCTTGCCCCCGAGTGGTTTCCACAGGACCCTTCATGAACTTCTCTTAATACGTAGTTTCCCTCGCCTGGAGCTAAGCTTCTCAAGTAGGGTTGGGAAAAACCCCTTTTGTACAACACATCGTCTATGAGGACATACCTGGCCGACCTGATTCTTAGTTTCTTGGCCTCGTCCTTCTCCTTCAGTAACCTTCCATCTTTTAGATAAGCCAATATCGGTGTCATCCAATTGTCTTCACCTTCTATTTGCTGTATTTCTGGCAGATCTATGCACGGCATGTACTGAATTTTGTCAAAGTCGTCCAAAGTGCCACCCGTCGAGGCTTCTTTTGCCAAAACATCTGTTTCCACGTTCTCCTCCCTTGGGATTTGAATGAAACTGGCTTCTTTGAATTTCTTCACAAGGCATCTCACTTTATTGAGATATTTCTTCATGCGTTCTTCTTTTGCTTCGTACGTCCCATTCACCTAGCCCATGATTAGCTGGGAATCTTCATGGACGAGTATTGACTTTGCTCCTAAAGACTTTGCCAGCTCTAGCCCCTTCAGGAGGGCTTCATATTCCACTTCATTGTTGGTTGTTGCATACTGCAGGCGAACTTTATACTCCAATTTATCGTCCTCTAGGGATTTCAAAATAACTCCTATCCCCCCTGCATGTAACGTGGAAGACCTATCTACATGAATAATCCATCTTCGAGCGCCACCCAGCTCGTCTGACCTTTCATTGTTGGGAGTGAATTCCGTTATGAAATCTGCCAATACTTGTGCTTTTATTGCGCTTTTTAGCAGGTACCTAATTTCGAATTCCCCAAGCTCAATAGCCCATTGGACTAGCCGCCCTGCGGCTTCCAACCTGTTCATTGCCTTCTTCAATAGATGGTCCATCAAGACATTAATGACATGTGCTTGAAAATAGTGTCTCAACTTCCTCGAGGCCGGAATCAAAGCAAAGGCCAATTTTTCCATCATAGGATATCGTCCTTCTGCTCCTCTCAGAGCTCGGCTCGTATAGTAGACGGGCTTCTGTACTTTTCCTTCTTCCCTGACCAACGCCAAGCTTACTGCATGCGGGGACACCGCCAGATACAAGTATAGTTTTTCACCAGCTACGGACGGGCTTAGCAGCGAAGCTGTGGTCAGGTAGCTTTTGAGGTCTTGGAAAGCCCTCTGACATTCGTCCGTCCACTCGAAGGCTTTTTTAAGAACCCTGAAAAATGGTAAACATTTGTCAGTTGCTTTGGAGACAAATCTGTTGAGCGCGGAAACTCGTCCAGTGAGTGATTGGACTTCTTTGATGTTTCCTGGCGGTTTCATGTTAATGATGGCCTGGATCTTGTCGGGGTTCGCTTCGATCCCTCTATGCGAAACCATGAATCCAAGAAATTTTTCCGACGATACTCCGAAAGCGCACTTGCTTGGATTTAGCTTCATATTATACCGCCTGAGTGTGTCGAAGGTCTCTTGGAGATCATTCAAGTGGTTCTTCTCATCCAAACTCTTCACTAGCATATCATCTACATAAACCTCCACATTTCGACCTATTTGCAGCTGAAACATCTGATTAACCAACCTTTGATAAGTCGCCCCTGTGTTTTTTAAACTGAAGGGCATCACCTTGTAATAAAATAACCCCTGGCTCGTTACGAAGGACGTCTTTTCTTGGTCTGCCTCATCCATCTTTATTTGGTTATATCCTGAGAAAGCATCCATGAAGCTTAATAGCTGATGGCCAGCCGTTGAATCAACCAACTGATTGATGCATGGCAATGGGTAGCTGTCCTTGGGGCAAGCTTTGTTCAAATCAGTGAAGTCCACACACATTCTCCACTTGCCATCTGCCTTCTTGACCATCACTACATTGGCCAGCCACTCTGGGTAATAGACTTCCTGGATAAATCGTGCTGTCTTCAACTTCAGGACTTCTTCTTTAATAGCCTTATCCCATTCTGGAGCAAAAACTCGTTTCTTTTGACGTACGGGCTTGTAAGTCGGACATACGTTCAATCGATGTGTGATGACACTTGGATCAATTCCCAACATGTCTTCGTGACTCCATGCAAACACATCAACACTCTTCTGTAAAAAACGGACGAGGTCTTGCTTCGTTTCATTTTTCATGCTTGTTCCTATTCTAGTAAACTTTTTGGGATCACTCTTGTCCAAAAGAACATTCTCCAATATTTCGGTAGGCTCTGCAACAACTCTTCTTTCCTCTATGTTCATTGTCTGTGCTCCCTCGTCCATGGCCAGCATGGCTAGGTAGCATTCTCTTGCTGCTAGCTGATCTCTTTGCACTTGTCCCACTCCATACTCTATAGGGAACTTAACCGACAGGTGATAAGTAGAGGTTACTGCCTTCCACCTGTTCAGGGTGGGCCTTCCAATGATGGCATTGTACGACGACGAACAGTCCACCACGAGGAAATTTACTTCTCTGGTTATCTGTTGCGGATGTGCCCCCGCCACCACAGGTAATGTAACTATCCCCATCGGTTGTACCTTCATTCCCCCAAACCCTACCAGAGGGGTGTTCATTGGACGAAGTAGGTCTCGTCCAAGATTCATTTGCTGGAAAGCGGGGTAGTACAGAATGTCTACCGAACTGCCATTGTCAATTAACACCCTTCTGATCGTATAATCCGCAATAAGCAGAGTAATAACGATAGCGTCGTCATGGGGGTGGTGAACTCTTTCAGCATCCTCGTCCGTGAAGGTATGGGCTGTTCCTCTGTTTTCCTCGTCTTGAGCAGCTGTCCTGAGAGTTGGACGCTCTGCACTACCTTGAGGTATGCCTTCCGTGACCTGGACGTTTGTCCTGTCGAAGTTCCTCCTATGATCATCCTTATTTCTCCCAACGGAGGTCGAGGCGCCTCCTCTAGTTTTCCTTTCAACTTTTCATCCTTCTGATCTCGTCCAAGGAAGTTCCTCAGTTTTCCCTGCTTAATGAGGTTTTCTATCTGCTGCTTCAAATCGAAACACTCGTCCGTATCATGCCCATGGTCTCTGTGAAAACGACAATATTTATTCCTGTTGCGCTTGTTGGGATCTCCCTTCATCTTTTCTGGCCATTTCAGGGAAGGATCATCCTTAATCTGCATGAGCACTTAGTCAAGTGGAACATTCAGAGACGTGTAGTGCTGACTTCTTCCTGAAGATGAAATTGGCCTTCTATTATCTTGATCCCTTTTCTCCCCAGTGCAGGCCTTCTTTGGACGAGGAGCTTGCTCCAAGTGACGGGGGTTGTCTCCTTCCCTTCTTTCGGCTCTCTTCCTCTTCTTGGCTATGATCGCATCTTCTGCATTCATAAAATTTTGGTCCGAATGGACGAGCTCAGCCATGGTCTGAGGCTCTTGCTCATAGAGCTTATGGATGAACAAGTCAGAATTGACCCCGTTGTGGAAGGCTGCTAGCAGCAGTTTGTCATCCATCTCGTCCACAGTGAGGGCTTCTCTGTTGAAGCGAGTAATGAAGGACCGCAAGCTCCCATTTTCCCCTTGCTCAATTGTTAACAAACTGGACGAGGAACGCTTATGCCTTTGTCCTCCAATAAATTATTGACAAACAGTTTGCTCAACTCTTCAAACAAACTTACAGAATTTGGAGGTATTTTGCTGAACCATACTCGTGCCGGTCCTTTAAGCATGGTAGGGAAAGCCCTACACATGATCTCGTCTGGAACTCCTTGGAGATGCATTGTATTTTTGAAGGTTGCAATGTGATCGCATGGATCACGCGTCCCGTCATATGAGTCTAAAGAAGGCATCTTGAACTTAGCAGGTAAGGGATGGCCGTTGATGGAAGCTGAGAAAGGGGAGTCCGTTCGATGAACCAAGTCTTCTACAGGATTCGTCCTCCTCATGTTCTCTCTCATTTCATCCATGGCTTTACGCATCTGGTCCATTTCCCTCTCCAAGTGCGGCACCCTTCGTGAAACGGTACCCCTCGATTGGCCTTTGGGGTCGGCGTTTTCCCTAATATCTTGACTCTGGGATTGTCCTTCCTCGAACCTCTCTTGATGCTACCTTCGCAAGTGAATCTCCCTAGTCAACTCTTGGTTCTGACGGGTTAACTCTGCCATGGCGGCTGCCATGGATTGTATATGTTGGATGGCAGGCTGCTGAGCGACTGGCGCTGACTGTCGATCGCGGTTAGGATTGTTGGAGGCATCCCTACTTTCTTGGTGGCCTGGGCTGGTAGCCCTTGATCTTGTCCGAACCATACAGCCTTTTGTTGGAGGAAAGTAACTGTTAGTACAAACTTACGATTCCCACAGACGGCGCCAACTGATGATGCACAACAAAATCAGTAGGCTGGATGCTTCGGATGAGGATGACGACAAGATAATCTGACTAGAAACCTGAAGAGATGAACAAAATATCAGAGGTGACCGGGGTGGACCGGCCAGGAACCCTCTGATGATAAAGTCAGTTAACTTTTCGAATTCCCAAATACTTGGAAAACAAAAATGATTTCCTTACCCTTTCGTTTGGCGACTGTTCTTCTTATATAATGCACGCCAAGAGCAGTTATTTATTTAATAACTTCTCCTAAGTTGGAGGATGTCGGAACGTTCGGAAATAACCTCCACAACTGCCATGGAGGTTATTTTATTAGGCCGTACGTTCCGCAATGGTCATAGGAGGTGGTTTCGTGGTAATGTCTTTGGTTCTGCATATGTCCTGAGACAAGTGTACAAGCCTTGTCCAGAGATGGTATGCAATGATGCTGCCTGGAGTTAACGTAGGCCGTCTAAGGCTCTTCCTGGACGGACGACCCTGGTATGGACGAGCTTCCTGGGTCAAGGCATTTCACCTCTTCTTTGGACGACCACTACAGACGAGCTAGAGTTGGATAATTTTCAGGACACTATCAGAAAAAAAAAAAAAATTTTAATTGAAGTGGTTGAAGAATAGAAACTGGGATGTATGGGGTATTGTAAAATAGGTTGGTATAATAGATAAAGTAGCTTTCTAGATGGAAATAGAGACTGGGTTAGAAACTCAGATGCTAGTGCTCTTACTTTAGCAAGGATGGAAAAAATTTTGGGTTTACAAACCCAGATGGAGCATGGTTTTAATAGGATTCAGATCATCTAGATTTCTTAGGGTACTCTACTAATAGATTTCTTTAAATCATAACCACTCTTTTATGATTTAAAGGTCTAGATTTTACCATGTCAGTATTTCACTAACAGTACTCTTAAAATAATAAAATAATATTGCAAACAAAACAATTAAGATTATTGTTAGTAGAATGATGACATGACAAAATCTAGACTATTAAATCATTAAAGAATAGTTAAGATTTAAAAAAAAAAATTTATTTGGTAGAATACCCTAAGAAATTAAGAAAATTTAAATCCAGTTTTAAGAATTTAGGAAGTAAAATAGCAACTAGAGATTTTTACACCTGTAATGCTAGTGCTCTTACGGTTGCTGTCAAATGGTGAAAGAATTAAAAAAAATATATACATACATATATATATATATATATATATATATATATATTATGAAGTGCACTAGCAATAATGAGAAACAAGAAATGCCAAGTTTCATAATAAAAAAATAAAGTGAACTCCAAAAAGTAGTCTACAGTGAAAAGCGAAATCGGGATGTTGACAATCAAATATGAAATATCGTCCACTCAAGGTTTTCTTTACATATCAGTAGAGCAATGTTTTGTCGTGTCCACAAATATTGTTTTGGGGGTCCTCTTTGCATGGAGATGGAGGAAAGTAATATACTTCTATCTTGTTTTATCTTGTAGTCGGCAATTGTGAATATATAATTTACACATCAAGCCGAAGTTGAACCGCTTCTCTCCGCTGAAGTAGGGAAAACCAAATGCATGAGACTACAAAACAAGTTAGTCTGATATATGGATTCAATTTTGTTTGATGATAAAATCTAGAAATATTTTTACTTTACGCTTTCAAGTAATTATTCAACGACTTGGAAACCATCTTTGCCCTATTCCTCCAATCCAACCGGCTATCAATATTGTAGGGGTAAAAGGCCCAACATCAGGTCCTGGGCCGTGGGTCTGTCCGAGAAGACCAGTGCGTCCGAGGACAACATATTTTGGAGAGTTTGCCCAGCTTGATTCGATACTGAAGTGTGGATCTCGTGGGAGAGCCTTGTCCGAGGAGACCTCCCGTTCGGACTGTTAAAAAGGTGTCCCAGATGAGTGCGTCAGCCTCAATCTTATATCTCCCAAAGAATCCCCCGATTTGTGTGGACCATAAGGACAGATGGCGAAAATCAGATATTAAGCAAAAGGCTGCTGCCACCGCATTTATGGCCCTGCAGCTAACATCATGGCCGCATTAATGAGAAAAGACTCCTAAATAGTGACCTCCATCCTTTACAGCTGCCCTAGGAAGGCTGAAGATGGGGGCGGATGGGACAAGTATCAAGGAAAAGCCCACCTAATGTAGGAGGGCATATAAATAGAAGGAAGGAGAACAAAAGGGGGGGATCCAAAAAAAAGAGGAAGGCAACAGAGAGAAAAAGAAAGAGAAAGAAAAGAGAAAAGCCCAAATAATATTGTATGAACACACTCCTCGGACAGTGCCGAAGAGAACATTGTAACCCTTAATCATCTCATCAATACACATCTGGTCATTACCATACTTGGGCTTTCAACCCATACGTGTCTAAACCAGTGATCTTTAATCCACTCTCTTTACAAATTCATTGTTAGGATATTAAATACAGTCTGGGCCTCCAGCTATCCTGTTAACAGGCCTAACCGGGCATTTGTGTCCTTACAAATATAATCCAATTATAGCTAATTCCTCCTTTTAGAATGTAAAAAAATTATTCATCTACCCCTTTTTTGCTTTATATACTTGTTAATGAGTGGGACTTTTTTTTTTTTTTTTTTTTTTTGTGACAATGAGTGGGATATTTTTAATAAATAATAATTCCTCTTGTGTCTTGTCTCTTGCCTCTATTGTTTGAGCCATCTCACAGTATATTGTTGAACTTAACTCCGACTAAACTAAACTCTATAAACTCAATTTGGATATGGGTTTTCATCAAGAAAGTTAATACCGTACCGGAGGCTGTACCGGTTTGGCCAACGGTACGATATATTTCGGATCTAGGTTGATACCGATGTACTGTTTCGGGTTCATCGCTATTTTTTACTATTTTATACAATATACAAAGTTATATTTCTAATAACTCAATATATTACTTTGACAACTTTTTATATTTTTTGATGGAGTTATCAACATATAAATATATAAAAGTAAAAACTATTAAATAATCAAATACCCACCAAACTTGATATCAAAAAAAAAAAAAAAAAAAAAATACCCACCAACTCAATAAATGCCAATCCCACGTGTCAAAAGATTGGTTACAGCAATTCAAAATATCATCTGATGCTTTGAGAAAATCAAAAGGCAAGTGTACACTTTCGACCAAGCATACAAGTTACTCAGTATTTACATTGAAAAAGCAAAAGGTAAGACCAGAGAAGAGTGGAGTGCAGAGAACAAAGTTACAAAACAGCAGAAGCAAACCGATCATCGTTAAGTTAGAAGAAGATGGTAAAAGAAAAATGTGAAGAATAATGAAGTCAAAGTCTAGAAGAAGAGGTGATTCTAACTTCATTTTGCAAAGCTATTGTACATTTTTCTTTCATTTTTCTCCTTCTATCTGCCGGGTTTTCTTGGATTACTCAGATTTGCATTGCCATTAGAATTTTAAAATTAAACTGCCAAAATTACAAAAAAAGAAAAAAAAAAAAAAAAAAGCATTCCGTGTTTCGGCCTGGTATACATTTACCGGCCGAAACAGCCAGATTTTGCCAGTACGGCCGGTATGCGGCCAGTGAGACTAGTATTTTTTTCGGTACGAAACAAAGAGTGTGCCTGTACTGGGGTACTGGCCAACATGGTATATACCGGCCGTACTGACCGGTACGGTACAGTATCACCCATACTGGTTTTCACCGATGACCCAAGCCGAACCCAAATTAATCAAGGAACAAATAGAAAATATAAGACTCCATGCATGCATATTACTCTTTTTACAAAATTTTTACTTGCTGACTCCTTCTATGTCATAGGCTAAAAATAATCACAATCGCCATTCTTTATCCAAAGATTCTCTCTCTGAAACTTCGGGCGAAAATTGAATAAAGAGTTCCAGCACTTGAGTAAATTTGAACATAGCTAAAATTTGTGAGAAACTCTTTGCCATATTTTTCAATTAAAACATTAATGCGCGTACGTGTGGGCCCTGTAAAGTGTAGTGTAGACACCTGAAAAATATCCAAACATTAATGCATGTGTCGTTCTCTATAAATGTGTCATTTATTATTTACTCGCTACATAAAAATCTCAATATTAATGTCTACGTTTGCCACGCGAATGTGACGATGACGAAGATGAAGATGAAACACTCCCTGTACTCCCATTCCCATAAAACAAATCCGACAAGTAATTCTCCAAATCATCAGGGGCAAATTTGACAAACGAACCGGACCCGCCCCGATTCTTCTCATAGAAATTCCCGTACGCCCCACCAAGCTTCCTCGCCACCGAAACTTTAATCTCGTCTCTCAGTTTCGGGTCGGGCACGACCCACGAACTCTGTTTCTTATAAGCCTCTTCAAACGCCGCTCCGAATTTCTTATAACAGCCCCTGGCTTGGTCCGGCGAAATCTCAGCCGTTGGATCGTCCGGCAACGAAGATATCACTTTGCTCCATCCCATTCTCTCGTAATTCGACGCGTACTGTTTTACCTTCAGCTCATGCTTATTCACCCAATCATCACCGAGAAAAAGCTTCAAATTCGAACTGCGGACCTTAGCGACGACGTATTGGAGATTATTGGCTAAGAACAAGTACGAGAGTGCCACGTCCTTGTATAGCTCGGCTTTGCCGTCGAGTTTGCAGAGTAAAACCAACACTAGCCACGCAAATCGTACGGAAACTGGGCTATCATCGTGCTCGTTTGGGCTACCGATATATGATTCTGGTAACGGCGTTTGTATATTTGACGGCCAGTCGGCGACTATATCGGCGAGTGCGCCACTGTAATCGGCGAGGAAAGAGATGTAGTTCATCACGTAACGTGTTAATGGGTGGACCCCACCGCCTGGGACTGTAGCTTTTGACGGGTGTTTTTGAATGGCCGTTTCGAAGTCCATTAACATTGTACGCACCGCATCGCCGAGTTTGATCAAGGAATTAATGGCCTGTGATCGGACGGTGGAGGTTGACTCGTACGAGAAGATGGATTGGATTTCAGGCAAGAGGTCTGATATTGCTTCGTATAGGTCCAGTGTGCGAAACATTTTCTCCGGGGTTTTCTTGCACTTTGCCACGGTTTCCGGGAATCCAAACAGGCTTATTGCGGCCTCTTTGGAAATCTCAGAGAAGCAAGACTCTCTGATAGAATCTGAGGCTGAGAACACGTGGTCACAGAGAATTCTCTCGCCGTAAAAGAGTGTTTTCACGGCGACCGTCACTGCGTTCAACCAGGTTTTGATTTTCAACTCCACCATTTCCCAATCCATCTTTTGCAAGTGCGAGAGACTAATCTGCCTCTCAACGCCGAGATGATACAGCGACTCATCGACAATCGATTTCCGAATTATCTTGTAAATCTTGACGCACTCTCTTCCATAACCAGACAATATCATACAATCCGCAATGGCTTTCAAATCCGCCATCGCGATCATCGAAACTCGCTCCACATCGGAGATGGAGTCATCCAACTCCGTCCCGAATCGGAACTCGTCCTCCTCCGACGACTCATCGTCTTCCTCGAAATCCGAAGTGCTCGACCTCGCCGCCGAAGATCTCGACGAGCGAGCCGAAACCGATTCAGGGTCCAAGTTAGCCCTATTCACAGACAGAATCTGATAGAACTCCTTCTCCAACCTCTTCATAGCAAGTTGCATCAAATTCTGAGCCGCGACAATCTTTTCAGAGCTCGAGTTCTCGGTAACCAAGTGCTGCATAGCGGCCTGTAAGTCTCTCACAGAGTTCAAATACTGTTTGGCCTCGTGACGATCGGCGTGGAAAAGCGAGGTGACGTTTGCAAAAGAAGAAACGTTATTGGAGTCCCATTTGGTAATAAGAGACTCAGCAATCTCAATGTTCTCGTCCATTAGAGACTCAGAGAAAGTGCGGCTAGGTGAAGCTGGTGGAATCATCGCTGTTCTAGAAGGTGAAGGTGAAGGTGAAGGTGAAGGTGATTTGAAAAACACGTTCCTCATTCCTTTACTTGGCATTAACAAATATCACAAAAGCTTTTTGTTTTTCTTTCTTTGTTTTGTTGCAGAATGAGAATGAGAGAGAGAGAGAGAGAGAGCTAATGTGAAGAAGTAACGAAATTGTTTGTTTTAGTTTTTTGATGGAGAATCGTCGTGAATGGTGGGGGGTATTTATGGATTGAGAGAGAGAGAGTGTTGGGAAAAAAAAAAGCGAGGGAGGCAGGAAGTGGGTCCCGTGGAAACTGCGTGAAACGAAATGGTTGACGTTGTCCCGTCAGTAATAGTGTGTGTCTGTATGACTATTACATGTAGCAATAGAATATACGCGGTTGTTGACTTTTTTTGGCCGTTTGTTTTCGCTAATTGTGTGAGTTGCTTTTTTTGCATGGAGTTATTACTAGTATTTGACAAAATGAGTGAGATGTGATCAATCATAAATGTTTTGTGATTTTACAAGGAGTTGATGGGTGGAAGGAAGTGGGTGGATTTTGTTGTTCAATTTTTCATATTAGTAATTAGTAACATCTTCCTTCACTTATTATTATTTTTTTTTTCCTTTCTTCTTTTCTATCCTTAAAAAGTTGTAGACATTAATGAATGCGATTGAGTATTTGACTTAAACTAAAACCCTTTAAAAGAGTTGAAAACATTAATGAGAGGGATTGAGTATTTGACCTAACTTTAAAACTACCATTAACTTCAAGCTTAATTTTGTGGTTTCCTAAAATTTTGAGTATTTGACCTAAAATTTCCCCCCTTGGTAAATAGAGGTTGGCGCAAGAAAGAATCAAACTCGAAGATCCATACATCACAAGACTCAAGAGAGGTTGAAACTTTTTTTTTTTTTTTTTTAAATTTTTCAAGAGAGGTTGAAAATTGGAACTAATAATGTATCCCTCAAACCCTAAGTTTAAATTTATTTATAAAATCAAATAAGTTGCTTAAGTTTATACAAGTTTTATCTAACAATCATTTTTACTTATTGAAAATTGAAAAAAAAAAAATTGCATTAAACATGATTGTCAATTATATTTCAATAGCAACAATTCCTAATAAAATATGAAGTTATATAAGCTTGAAGTGGTTCAAGTTTGGTTCATTAAGCACTGAAAATATAAATTTTGAGTTTAGAGTTTAGATTTTAGATTTTATAACTTTTTATCTATTCTTAAATTATCTTTGAGCTTTGTGTTGATTTCTTAATATGAGATGTGATATGAGTTTGATAATTCTTATTTGGATTATGTTTAATTTATGCTCTAAAAAACACAAAGTATATAAAAAAAAAAAAAAAAAGTTCCTCAATACCGATTTTTTCCTAGTGATAGTATAATTAAAAAAATCAGCACACTCACAAATTAAAAAAAAAATAACCAAAGCCCAAAATCAAAACATACACAAAAGAGTTCAAAATTTGAGAATATTAAAAAAAAAAGGCGTAAATGCACTTTTAGTCCCTACATTTTGCACTTTTTTCATTTTGGTCCCTACATTTTATTTTTACTACTTTTAGTCCCTAAACCAATTAACACCTAACATTTTGGTCCTTTCCGTCACCCAACTAACAGCCAGTGCTGACGTGGCTAACGGTGGAATAAAAAAATATTGTAATCACACAAAATATAATGCCACGTCAGCCTATAAATTTAAAAAATTAATTTATTAATTCTAACTAAATAAAAAAAACAAAATTAAAACTAAAAATCATTAAAATTAAAATTTAAAAAGTATTTTGGTTCAAATTTTTTTCTCTTCCTTCTCACTTTATTAGATTAATTTTTACTCTCTCTCTCTCTCTCTCTCTCTCTCTCATCTATGTCTCTCACTTTCTATGAATTTTTTTTCATTCTCTTCTCTCTCTTTTTCTCATGGTGCAGTGGCTTGTGGTGGCTATGGTGGGTGGTGGTTGGGGTGGATGGGTTGAGATCGGGGTGGGGTGGGTTGAGGTTGGTCTAGGGTGGGTGGGTTGAGACCGACTGGGGTGGCTTGAGTTGGGGTGGTTGGGGTTGAGTTCGGGGTGACTGGGTTGTGAGCCGGCTGGGGTGGGTGGGTTGAGACCGACTGGGATGGCTTGAGTCGGGGTGGGTGGGTTTGAGGTTGGGGTGGGTGGGTGGGTTGAGACCGACTAGGGTGCCTTGAGTCAGGGTGGTTGGGGTTGAGTTCGGGGTGGGTGGGTTTAAGGCTGGGGTGGGTGGGTTGTGAGTTGGCTGGGGTGGGTGGGTTGAGATTGGGGTGGGGTGGATTGAGGTCGGGTTGGGTTTAGGTTAGGCTGGGGTGGGTAGGTTGAGATCGGTTGGGGTGGCTGGGGTTGAAGTTGGGTCGGGGTGGGTGGGTATGAGCCGGCTGGGTTGGGTAGAGATCAGGGTGGTTGAAGTTGGGTCGGGGTGGGTGGTTATGAGTCGGTTGGGTTGGGTAGAGATCGGGGTTGCTGGGGTTGAGACCAAGTTAGGCTTGGTTGTGGTGGTTGGGATGGTGGGTTATGGCGGCTGTGATAGTGGGTAGTGGTTGTTTGATTGATGGAGGTGGTGGCCGGATTTTTCTATTTGGGTAGAAAGAAAATTTTTGGGTTTGGGTTTGGGTTTTGGGAAAGAAAATTTCTGGGATTATGTTTAAGTTTGTTGGTTGGGTTTGTGTTTATGTTTGTTGGCTGGGTTTGATCGGTGGAGGTAGTGGCTAGATTTTTCTGTTTGGGTAGAAAGAAAATTTCTGGGTTTGAGTTTGGAGAAAAAAAATTTCTTTGATCTGGGTTCCAGTTCTTGAGTTCTTCATGTTCTTCCATTTTTTTTTAATTTTTTTAATTAATTAATTAATTAATTAATGTGATTATAATATTTTTTTATTTCACCGTTAGCCACGTCAGTACTGGCTGTTAGTTGGGTGACGGAAAGGACCAAAATGTTAGGCATTAATTGGTTTAGGAACTAAAAGTGGTAAAAATAAAATGTAGGGACCAAAATGAAAAAAAATGCAAAATGTAGGGACTAAAAATGCATTTACGCCTAAAAAAAAAAAACAACAAAAACAAAAACCTACATAAGAGAACCAAGAACTTAAATGGATGTCCATTGTTTTGCTTCTTATCATGCACGCAAATTTAGAAGCAAAGAACAACAAGTAAAATGAATTTATTAGATTAAAATATAAGCGTAAATTTCATTTTGGAAAAAAAAAAAAATACAACAACGTGAGGTGTATTGTGTGCGATTTAATTATAGAGATGATTTTATTGGTTAAGAGAAATTATATTGAAAATTCATGGCTATATATATATATATATATATATATATGAAAATTTTGATAATTAACTATTAGTTGGAATAGAATTTAAATTTTTAAAACTTAGATGATAAACTTTTATCTAAATCAAATTATCGTTAATTTTATTCCTTAGTCAAGAGTCTTGTAGGTTAATATCCTAATAAAATATTAATTTAATAAGATGCAACTTGTGGGAAAAAAAAAGTTGTGTGAGATTTAAGTTTAAAAATATTTGATGATAGACTTTTAGTTTTATTTTTAAGGCAAAATTGTAAAACCCACCCCTTTAAGTTTCACATGAATTCATTTTAGTCCTTTAGCTTTACTTTCGTTCAATTGAGTTCTTTAAATTTCAAATATGTTCAATTAAGGCTTCTGTCCAATTTTGTTAAGTTCTAGCCATTAAAGTGTCTAATTTTTTTTTCATTTTTTTTTATTTTTTCAAATATAAAATAAAAACATATATGGTTTCACAAATCTGCGTAATGAAGAAACATGATTGGTAACTCAAACCAAGAAATGTCATTCTTCCTCAACCCCCTCACTGCCCCCACAAACTAGACCAAGGAGTTGGCGACCAACACTTTGAATTCCTCATACTCATAAGCCTCCCTCCCTCCCTCCCTCTCTTTTCTTTTGAATTTTGCAACTAGAATTTGATCAATTTGATGGTTTTGTGCGTGCGTGTGTGTGTGTGTGTGTGTGTGGAAGTTTTGACCAATGAACATATTTAAGATTAGTATGTTGCTGTATGTATTTTTCTTATTTTGAAGTTTCGGTCATTGGAATAAGCTTGTTGTTCTAGTTGTCAGTCAACGAATGTAAGATCCTATTATTTCTCTTATGGAGGAATTGCCTGTTATTGATTTTTTTAAGGATACTATCAAGGCTACAGGATCTATGTGAATCTAAAATGTTCTTTCATTGAAAGCCCGAGTAATTGAAGATTTTTGCCATTGGGAAATCATTGATTGAAAGTTGCAAATGTTGAGTAAAGTAGATTCTTGGAATTCATGCCATGAGAGGTTTGTGGGGGGCAGTGAGGGAGTTGATGAATAGAGTTTGGGTTTGAAGTGGGGCTAAGGAAGATCAACTAGATCTGCTCTTCGTCTTCTTTTTAAAAAAATAATTTAAATAATTTTTATTTTTATTTTTGTTTTGGTCATTGAAATTTCAAAATTAGACACTTAATGGCAAGTAGTTAATGGAAGTAGATGGGAAGCCTTAATTGAAAAAAAATTGAAACATAGAGAACTTAATTGAACAAAAGTAAAATTAAAAAACTGAAATGAATTCAAGTGAAAATAAAAAGGTGGATTTTAAATTTTCATCTTTATTTAAATTAAACAGTTGTTAAATGTTATACCTTAATTTAAGGAAATATATCATAAAAAATAATATAAAATTAATTTACTAATTAGTTGTTCTTAACATTTTGATAATAGACTTCTAGTTTGAGTAGAAGTCAAAAAGTTAGTTTTATTTTATTTATTTAGAAAGAAAACATGGGTTGTTGTTGGGGATTTAAGTTTAAAATTTTTTATAATTGGCTTTTTATTTTGAATAAAATTTAAATTTGTTGAAGTTTAAATGTTTAAAATTAATTTACTAATTAGTTGTTCTTAAAATATTATTATCTCTTAATTTGAGGAAATATATCATAACAAATAATATAGAATTAATTTACAAATTAGTTGTTCTTAAAATGTTAATAATAGACTTTTAGTTGGAGTAGATGTCAAAAAGTTGGTTTTTTTTTTTTTTTTTTGGAGAAAGAAAATGTGTGTTGTTGTTTGAGATTTAAGTTTAGAATTTTTTACAATAGAATTTAAATTTATTGAAATATTTAAGTTTAAAAATTTTTGATAATAGACTTTTAGTTTGAATATAATTTAAAATTTTTAAAGTTTAAATGTATAAAATTAATTTATTGATTAGTTATGTTCTTAAAATATTGATAATAAACTTTGTAGGGATCAGGGCCCAAAATTGAATATTGGGCCTTGGGCTTTACCAAGGGGCATTGGCAGGCCAGAGAAGAAAAAATTAGTAAGGAGAGTTCTGGTATGGAATTTCATGAGCACAAGATAGGGAGAGGTGATCCGAAGAGGAATTTCTCCTCGGACATAACAAACATTGGAGAAGTTCGATTCCTCGCGATGGAGGCAGCACTCGCAGAAGTCTCGGCGACAGGAGTATGCCCTATGAACTTGCAAGAAGGAAGGAAATCCAAACCTGTCCAGGGAAATCCACCACATTAAATGCACTACAGCTACTTTCTTTGCCGCATTTATGTGGAGAAGACCCTTGAACAGTGCTGCATTGGCTACTACAACTCACAGAAAGCTAAAGTGGGTGTCTGATGTGATGGGTACTCAAGTGGAGGCTCAGATGATCAACAAGTGTAGGATCAAGATGTACCCATAATGACTATATAATGTGCAAGATACTCCAAAGGAGAGGGGAGGCAGAAAAAAAGAAAACTTGTAATAAAACTTGAAAAGTAATAGGAAAGAATTAGTCTCCTCGGATTTAACTGAATATATTTTCCTCTTTTGAATGTTCATTGTCTTTCTTTCCTTGTTACCTTAACCTGCTGGACCGTTACTTGTCTCGCTATAACCCAACTCTTCAATCCACTTCTCTACAAATTTATTGTTTGGGCTTTTTTGATTTGGGTCCATACACCATTTGGGCCAATAATTCAAAACGTGGATTTTTTTTTTTGTAAAGAAAACGTGTGTTGTTGTTTAGGATTTAAGTTTAGAATTTTTTATAATAGATTTTAGTTTAAATAGAATTTAAATTTGTTGAAATTTAACTGATAAATTTTTACCTAAATAACATTTGCTAAATATTATCTCTTAATTTAAGGAAATATATCCTAATAAATAATATAAAATTAATTTACTAATTCGTGAACGTAATCACTTGGTAGGGCAACTACAGCTTGTAAGTCCAACTTTTGTTATATAGTATAATATACGATAATATTTAAAATGCATCAAGTTGACCAAGCAAAGTTATACAAGTCTATTTAATTAAATGGATAAAACTTAGATACAGTACCTTAGGTGTTGTTCCTTAGGTTTCCATCTTAAGATTAAGCCACATGGCTACTTAACTAAAAAATACACTTTCATCGATGAGAAAAAATTCACATGGCAAAATCCTAAGAGGAGAACCTATGAAACAGCACTTAAGTACTGTACTTAAGTCTTGCCCTAATTTTTCTCCAAAAAAAAAAAAAAAAAAAGTCTTGCCCTAATTAAAAAATACAATAGATAAATGGAAGGGAGATAAAACATAAAATTTTATACTCTAATTCATGACATAAGCATTTCTCAAAAGAAAAAAAAAAAAAATTATACATGATATAAGCAAATGAGATAATTAAGGTTGGAATAAGTATCACTATCTTGCTGGTGAGATTAAAACAGGCCAGAAGTTCATGTATTGTTAAACAAAATCCTTGATTATTGGCTGTATCTAAAAAGGACAAAATGCCATTATAATTTTGATTAAAACATGTCAAAGTATTGTTCATTCTTAATCCGTTAGATTTTAAAACATTGTTTCGAATATGATTATAACTTAAGATATATCATACAGTGCTTCTTGACTTGGCAAGATTGGGACAAAGACCTAATCTTTATTTTTTTTGAGTCACAGACCTAATTTTTTCATTCTATAACATTCCGACTGGAAAAATTTTTTTTTGGTCACCGACTTGTAATGTTAAATTTTAATTACAAATGTATGCACTTGCTTTCTCTTTTTTGTTTTGAGAAATTATATGTCCACAATATTTTCACAACAAATTTTAAGTGGTAGGTTGTTATTGGTTGTTATGAGTAGGCAAAAAAGTAATTTAAGTTATGAATTCAAATTTAAATCAATAATAACTTATTACATGTGATTTGTTGTGAAAAATATTATTAATGTAGCACTTGTTGTTTGTTTCTCATACTATTTTGGTTTTCCAATTACTTCTATATAAAGTTTTGAATACAAGTATTAATTACCTTCTCATTTTTTGGGTTTTCTAATTACTTCCATGAACCCCTTTTGTTTTCCTTAGCATGACTTCTTATTTTTCTATATAAAATTTCTTGAACTGAATAGTCATCAAAAACAATTTTATAATTTCTCATTAATTTGTATTAGTCGTACTACGAAAAGTTGAATTATATTAATAGAATACTTGGTCATATACCTCTATCGAGCTAGCTTGATTCATTTCAGACGTAAGCTTATAGGAGTATACTTCTTCTTGTGCCGAATATATACACGAGAATACGACCTTTAGGGGGAGAAAGTCTAAGCAAAGATGATTCATTTGGCAATGATTAACACACACTAACGGTATATATACACGCTTTCTTTTATATTCCTTAATGCCTACGATACTATGTGAAGGCTCACCTCGAATGACGAGGTCCAATCAAATTTGTTACAATATTAATTATATCAATGTTTTTTTTAGACTTTTTTAGTTTTTATTCGATAAAAAAAAATACTACCATACTAATAGATTAGCTATAATAATTTTTCCTTATAAGAATCATATTAGCACATTAATAAAATACTAAAGTATTTAAAATTAAGTTGTTGACCGATTCTAAATGGAGTTTCTTATGTGGACTGGCGCCAGTGGCCCTTTGTTTAAAAGAAAGAAAGAAATTGTTGTAATTAGTATCATTTAATTCTTGCGGGGACTGAAAAAACTAAAACCGGACCAAGTCGCCGTGTAAGAGAGGATAAATTTATTAATTCCTATTTGACTATTAAAAATTTCAATATAGCTATAAATGAAAAGGTAGAATTTGGTGTGTAGGAGTAATTTTTTCTAACGCCAATGTATATTGACCATTGAGTATGTTTGATGAATTTCATTTATTTCCCTCCAATTTTTTTTTTAATTCCATTAATAAAGTGTATATATAGATAACTTTAAGTAGTATCATATCACTCAATATTTTATTATTAAATTAATATTTAAAAAATTTTATAGTTGAATTACATGCTCTATACATTCTTAATTAACATGCATGTCAGTTTTCATGCTAGTTGGATGTTATATAATTACTATTCAATCTATAAACTCATCTTTTATGTAATATCACACCACCCAATAACTTATTATTAAATATATATTTTGAAAATCTCACAATTAGATATATGTTGTATCTATATTAAATACATGTTGTGTGTGTATATATATATATATATATGTTCTTAATTAGATACATATTAAATACATGTTGTATATATATATATGTTCTTAATTAACATGCATGCTCAATTTGATGCCAATCGGATATTATTTACTATTTGATCTATAAACTCATTTTTTATGTATTATTTTAAGTTATAAAAACTCGAATTTAAAAAATTAATTGATTGATGACATAACTATTGATCTTTAATTTGATCACTTTGAAATTTTGCAATCACGAAGAATACACGAAGATAATGTAATTCAATGATGAATTTGTTAAAAGTTACATCTAATTAAAAAATATTAAGTAGTGTAATATTCGTTAAAGTTACATTAAATATAACTTGAACTCGATTTTGTTTAAATAATATAGAAAGCAAAAAATGAAGTGAGATAGAGAAAAAAGTAAAGAAAAGAAAAAGAACACAAGCTTGTTTAAAAACTATTTTAAGATAATAAAAGGAAAACTAACAAATATGATATTTTCAAGAGAGTTACTTCCTACGTAGAAAGAAGGAGGACAACATAGTATAGATATACTCGTTTTAGTTTAGTGGACTTCTTTTCCAACAAAAGAAAAGGCATATAAGTTTACTTTTTCTAGTCAAAGATACTTTGTTTTTGTTTTTTTGGTCAATAAATACATACATTTTTTTTTTTTTGGGTGTCGCACTGGTCATAATTCATATGTTGTGTTGCCCGTCGTTTGGAATTTTTCCAAGCCAAGAATGCGTAGCTTTGTAAACATCAATATATATAATATGTAATACAATTTTTTTAATATAGAATAACTAATGTTGCACCTAAATAAACTTTGTGTGCTGATTCTTCCAACTCAAACCACAATGATCGAAGAGGATAATTAGAAGGTTCAACTTGTCATTTTGTGGTTTGAATTTATTGGATTAACCAATCAAGTACTCTATAGTAGCATTCAAGTTTGGGTAGACCAATAGAACGTATTTTTAAAAAGCATATGAAAGACAACATAATAATAATAATAATAATAATAATAATAATAATAATAATAATAATAATAATAATAATAATAATAATAATAAGGATACAATTTGAATTCTTAGCCCACGAGAGGGACGGACTTAGGCCTAAAAAACCCAAGACAATAAATTTATAGAGAGTGAGTAAGAAAACTGGGCTTTAATGAGTTAGAGTGCAAGTGTAGTGGGTTTATTCAAAGAAAATCGTCCTCGACTTAATCCGAGAAGACTAGTTTATGTATATTGATTCACAAATTGATTACAAATTTAGTTCCAGATAGCTACAATGGTTCTCCCTCATCTTCTCCCCCAGGGGTTCTTTACATTATATACCTCTCCTTAATTGATCTCCGCCTTCCACTTGTTGAACATCTAGATTACTACTTGAGTATTTGTCCCATCAAACACTCTCCCTAGTTTTCAGTGAGTTGGGGTAGTCAAGGCAAGGTCTTCTCCACATAAATGCGGCCAGAAAGTTAGCTGCAGAGCATTCAATGCGGTGGTAGCAGCTTTCTCTTGATATTTTCAAACTTTCACCCCTTTTGTACGTTCATGATGCACTTCCTTATCAATGGAACTTCCTGGAAGGTCACTTTGATCGATAGGATATGCATTCGATCTGTGCTTTATTCATCTGAGAATACACTCATCCTTGGACTATCTTCCTCAACCTTTCTGTTCGCAACCTACTTATGGGATTCTGAGTTGAGTACGTCAATATTCGCTTATTCACTCTCGGACCAACCAACGTCCTCGGACAGGGCCTAAGGCCCAATATACCATTTTGGGCCCTAGTCCCCACAACAACAACAACAACAACAACAACAACAACAACAACAACAAATTTGTACATCAATTCATTTAAGACAAGCTAATTTCTTACTTCCTTGAAAAAATAAAACAGTTTCCCTCCCCTTAGTAGATATGTCGGGGATTTATAAATTCATTTAAGACAAGCTAATTTCTTACTTCCTTGAAAAAATAAAACAGTTTCCCTCCCCTCGATAGATATGTTGGGGATTTATACGCACCCAAAGATTTGTTTGAACTCTGTTGGCATATTCTCAATAAGAAATACTATGATAAAAAGATATATTAAAAGTACTGTAAGGACACGTTTTGCAAACCAAGCCAAAGGTTTATGAAATCTTGGCTCAGTGAGCCCAATACAATAAATTTGTAGAGAATGAGTCAAAGAACTAGACCCTAATGAGCTGGACAACGGTTAGTAGGGATTTAGAGGATGATTGAATAAGGACAAAGAGAATAGAATTGAATAAATTTTACCATCCGAGGAGGCCTTTTTTTTTTTATATGTAAATCAATAACAATTGAGTACAAGTACTATTTTGATTGGTATAGTGTTGCTTTTCTCTTTCTTTTTTCCACCCCCCCCCCCTTCATGGAGGGTTTTTGTACATTATATAGCTCCTTTGAAACCATTTTGATCCTACACTTTTGATCATCTGAGCACTCACTTGAGTGCCTGTCACATCAGACACCCTTTTTGGTTTTTTGTGAATTGCGGTAACCAAGGCAGCACTGTTCAGGGGTCTTCTCTACATAAATACGGCTAAAAAAATAGCTGCAGTGCATTTAATATGGTGAATTTTCTTAGATACTTTTGGATTTCCTTCCTTCTCGTAAGTTCATGAGGCACGTTCCTATCGTCGGGGCTTCTACGAAAATTACTTTCATTGTTGGAATACACATCTGAGCTATATTTATCATATCTGAGGAGAAGTTCCTCCTCGGACAGCCTTCTACTCATCTTATATCCATGAGACTTTAGACTGGAATCCCCCATATTTATCCCTCTTCAGACCTGTCAACGTCCTCGGATAAAGCCCAAGACCTAATACATGATTTTGGGCCCTTATTGCTACAAGTACTTTTGTTTTTTTTTAATCATGTAATAAATTATTTTAAGAAAGTTTTGACGCAATTTTTATAAAAAGTATAAAAGAAAAATATTATATTCACAATATTTTCAAAAAAAATTTTAAATGGTAGATTGTTATTGACTATTAATGATAGACAAAAAAGTAATTTAAGTTGTGAATTCAAATTATAACCAATAATAACTTACCACCTATGATTTGTTGTGAAAAATAAAAAGTTGTCAAAAAAATTAATAACTTTTTTTTCTCATAAAAAATTTATAATTAAACATATTTCCTACACCAATGCCCTTAGAACATCCCTTAACTTTCCCCCTCTTTTAAAAAAGTAGTTGAATTTTGCTTATATATATCAAAGATACTATGCTGCTTTTTCCTAAAAAAATTAAAATCAAATTAATTGCTTTATCTCTAAGACAAGCAAAAATTTCACGGAAATAATATTAATAATTATTAGGTTAAATGAATATATTCACTATCTCTTATAAGCTTAAACTTTTGGGAGAATTGCTAATTTAATATTGTATTAGAGTAAGAAATTTGGATTCAATCCCCCACCTCACCTCCCATATATAACAATATTTGTACTTATTTTCTTCTTTCATCTCTAATGGTAGAGTAATCTCTGATGTACTGATCTATCAAATTATCCTGAGAGTCAAATTACTTCTTTAGGGGAAAACTTGGAGTTCACTTATTTTCTCTAAGCTCTCCTAGTTATTCCAACTAGCTTGTAACTCCATACATATGCATAGATACACTTAAAGATATACAATTGTAGGGACCAGAGGCTCAAATACAAATGTTGGGACATGGGCTTGTCTAAGGAGATACGACTATTCGAGGACATTCAGTAATGAAGAAAATGCATAGCTGCGGGCTTTGCAAGTACTTGGCAAGTGTGTGAATTGGGAAGAGCTATCCGAGAAGGGTTACATCCTCGAATAATCAAAAAGAAAGCCAGTATATGCCTTCTGGTGTTTACAATGTTACTTTAGGGAACTGTAATGATATAGAAGCGCCTTGTAAGCATATAGGACAGGTGGAAGCAGAAGGATATCATAAAAAAAGCTGCTACCACCGCATTAATTGCTCTGCAGCTAATTCTTTGGCCGCATTAATGAGGAAAAGATAATTGAACAGTGATTTTCAACCTTTACAGCTGTTATCTGGAGACTTCAAGACAAAGTTGATGGGACAAGTATCAAGGGGAACCATCTGACCGGCATGTGGGAAAATGAGAGAATAAAGAAAGGAGGAGGTAGAGAGAAAGGGGGATTGAAAAATCTTGGAAGAGATACTGTAGTAACAGAGAGAAAGAGTAATAGTTGTAATCATATAAGAAGTTATACAACTATCCTCCTCGGTTTTCTATAACATAAACTAATCTATTTCAGTTTTTCTGTTTATGGGACGCACTTTGATAATTATTTAACTCACTTAAAGCCCAGTTTTTCCAATTCACACTCTATAAATCCATTGTTAGGACTTCTTGGGCCTGAGTCCATTTAGCTCGTGGGCTTGACCTTCAAAATCGTGTCCTTACAACAATAATATACATAATATAACTCCTATATATATATATATATATATATAAAATTTAAATACTATTGATAGTCATTTTTATATTTTGTTAACTCTTTAAAAAAATTTGTAAGGATTTTATTAATTATGAAAAGTAAATTGTCCATGTTTATTTATTTATTTATTATTGTGAAGCACTTTTTTTTTTCCGATTCATTTATTCTAAACTCTTTAGTTTTTGTACTTAATAACTCATTTAGATGAATATTTATGACGTAATCTCACATTTGATTCTAAAATTAAGAAATAAAACTTTTTAAGAATAAATAATTTAGGGCACATGGCGCAAAATTAAAACTCTAATTTGAAATTCTAATATGAGTTTCTCTCAGCTTCACCTATTATTATATATATAGATTAATTGGGGAAAAAACCCTCTGACTTTTTTTTTTTATGCGTCTGCTCCTGATAATAGCTCTTTATCATCAAACCAAAACACCAATCAGTTTTTGGTGTAGGCTGGGATTGAACCTCAGATCCTTTATTCAATTATCAGAGACTTTCTCAGTTGAGTTAACTGGAGCCCACTAAAAAAACCCTTTAACTTTAAGAAAAGAAAACACTTTAAAATTATTGGTTTATCTATCTATTTTTTAAATATAAAAATTATGGTCTTATTTGAAAGGCAATTAACTTAACATTCAATGATAGGAAGATTGGTCATACTAAGCTATCAACTAACAGATGATGCATTGCCATCTTCTTTATAATCTTCATGTCGTTTACTTTGTTTTATGTGATATAATGTATAGTGCTTGGATTAGGGCTGGTATCCAATAATCCCCAGATTTTGGGGGAGTTATTAAATTACTCAAATCGTTGATGATACTATAGAGGAACAAGTCGTCTCTGAACTAATAATGCTTAATAAACATTTATTTTTTAGTAGAAATTTTAGTTTTCCTGTAATCTTTTTGAAGTTTGATTTGAAGTCCAAAGTTTTTTTTTTTTCCCGAGAATCATTTGAAGTCCAAAGTGGATGAACATAAAAAAGATTTGATTATGTCATAAAGCATACTTTATGTTTATGGATCATGATTCATCAGTGACATCTTAGACGTCTCTCTCACTTTATTTCTTTGTTGTTCTCATGTTCCCTAATGATGTAGTGGACCCTGTTTACATTCTATCTACCCTTTAGCTCAAACGGTTTCAAGCAATCAGTACAAAGACTTAATTTTGACAGTATAATATTAATATAATAATATTATACTGTTGTAGTAGTATATCTCTTCGTGAGTAATGTGAGGACCATAATTTTTGTTATCATTTGCTCATGTGGTAAATCGTGAGTGAAATTATGGACTCATCACTTTTACTCCACTACTCACAACTTATGACATAAGCAAATTGTTACAAAAATTGTGACAAAAGTCCGTTTATGTTTCTTTCTAGCCGTGTTTCAAACGTATTGAATTGATTGAAATTGTGAATTGAAAATGTTTTCAAGTTAGAAATCATATCTTTAACTCATTATTTTAGTTTTGGTTTAAAGAGTGTGTACAACAGTTTTTATTTTAGCTAATACAGTCAGCACTTACAATCTAATATTCTGTTGCCGCCCTCTCATTAAGTGGTGGACCCTCGGTTATGGGAGTCCAATCTTTGGAAAGGAGAGAGAGTCCACCGTGAGAATCCACATACGGTCCTCGAGTTTGATATTATAAATGGCAAGAGGATTTGACCTGATAATTTATCAAAATCCAAAGAAAAAATATAGGTATGTATAACAGTTTTTGGACCCAGGAAAAAAGGGTCGATCTAAACCCAACGGATCGGTTCAGATAGATCCCTCTTTTCAAAATAGTTTGTTTTAAAAATAAAATAAAATAAAATTTAACCATGTGTAAACATGTTTTACACATACACTACTTCTTGCTCAACTTTTCTTTATTTTCTTTCATTTCTAAGGTTTTTTCTTCTCTAAGACACATTATTTTTTAATGAGTTCAGTGTACGTTTAGATACTGTTTATTTTGTTAAAAATTAAAAATTTATTACTAAAAATATTGTTGCAAAATATTTTTTATTGCTATAAATTACTGTTTACTCGCTTTTTGGCACTTGGCTGGTCCATAAACAATGCCATGGACCAGCCAAAAAAACGCAATCTACACAAACGCAGCCACATCCAGACGTTGGAAACAAACTCACCCTTTAGGTTTGAGAGTTTTGGTTTTTAATAAACCTTCAATTGTATAAACTTAAAAATTCATAGAAAATTTAACACTTGTATTTTGGTGTTTTTTTTTTATTTGCTAACTTATTTGAATTGAAAAAGAAGACAGACAACTAGATATTTAAAGAACATAAGATTTATAATTCGTTTAGAACGACCTGTGACTGGATCGAACCTGAACCTAATCAGCCCAACCTCTTTTAGTAAAAGTTTATTGATTTATGTCGATTGTAAAAAAATTGTATATAAACAAATAAATTTAAAAATTATAATACAAACTTATGGAAAGGTAAATACAAAACTTGGATAAAGAAAAAAAAAAAACTCTATAAAAAGAAATAAAACAATGAAAAGAAAAGAAGTATTTTTTTTTTCCGCCAAGGAAGCTGATATCATTATAATTTTGCCCAACTCAAAAAAAAAAAAAAAGAAGAAGTATTTTTGGGAAAAATATAAATCTTAGACATGAAAGAAGAATACGGTGAGTCTGTGAGAGTGTATCGGAAAAGATAAAACAGAAAACAAAAAGTGTAAAAAAAATCATTCACGTCCTCTTTTTTGTTTTTCTCACAAAACTGGGATTAGAGTGTCTCGGGGGAGATAAGAATATACTAACCAAAGCAAGAGTTACAGATTTTTATATACAAATATAGCCATATCATTCACTTTCAAAGACATCACCAGAATTCCAAGTGTGTGGCCAGTGGCCACTGAGAATCCGAAGGAAATCAATTATGGCGTATAGCTCGCGACTATTTTTTATTTTTTTTATTTTTTTTTTTGATGCGACAAGTTTCATCCAAAAACATTGTCACTCATTTTGGTGTGACATCAAAATTTTCAAGCACAAATTATCAATGTCGATGCCTTCCAGCCGTCGAATTAGCAGCCCAGCCACTAGCTAGATGAGAGAAAGTATCTGTATATTTTTGTAAAATGTTGGCTTAGTGCAAAAAACCTCCCTGAAATTTGAGTAAGTTAAATTTTCCATTTGAAGTTTCAGAATCTGAATTTTATTTTTCTAAGTTATAATTTGTTTGCATGTACAACTTCCATCCATATTTTTCATTAAGTACCATGGACAAAACTTAAGTACAGTACTTTAAGTGCAGCTTCTTAAGTTCTACTCTTAAAATTCAGCCATACGGCTACCTAACTAAAAAATACACTTTCGTTCTCATGACAAAAAATTCATATATAGCATAATTTTCAGAAAGGAATCTAAAGAACAATATTTAAATACTATACCTAAGCCTTGCCCTAAGTACCACACATAAACTAGCAACATGTGTTTAGTTCATCTAATAAAACGGTGTCACATGGCATAGTGAAAATGATGTCATAATGACACTAATGTGGCATTATTTTATTAGACGAACTAAATACACACAACAAGTTTATGTGACACTTAACGTAAATTATAGACGGAATGGTTGTTAATGCAAGTGGAATATAACTTTAATGAGTAAATTTTAAATTATAAAATTTTCAGATATAAAATTTAAAAACTGCCAAACTTTAGGGTATAGTTTGCACTTTAGCATAAAATGTTTAATTACCTTTTATTTTTTGGTAAAATGTACAAAACTACAAAGAATTTTAATGTGAACAAAAAAATAAGTTTAAACTATATTTTACAATAAAATACTCATAAACACTTTTTTACTTACACGTATTTCAAAAAACTACAAACAACAATTTTCAAACTACTTCACCAAACACCCCCGAAAATTTCTCAATTTGCAAAGCAAAATTGAACATGGCTTTTACTACTGCCCGCCTGGTGGCCTAACACCCATAATCAGTGACGTTTATCATCTTTGACTTGACAGATACCGCAGGTTGCTCAGGAGTTACTAATAAAAATTGTCTCTTCTTGCTCCACTCTATATTTTACCAATAAAAACTTGTCAAATATTCACCTAATTAATTAAATACTATAATTATTAATTTTTTTTTTGGAGAACTGATCAGAAAGGACAGTTTAATACTATAATAGTAGCACTAAATTAATTAGGTGAACACGTGACAAACTTTTATTGGTAGAATATAGAGTGAAGCAGGAAAAATGAGACAGAAGATTTAGATCCCTTTTTCAGAAACATAATTAAAATGTGGAAAATTATGAACCAATTATGTTTTTCTTCCTCTTCCTTTCAATCATATCTAACTCTGAAAAAGTGACACTCGGCTCCTTTCACTTAAAAGTCATTTTCAAGCTAACATTTTCAAGCTAACTATATGAAGGAATTGAACACTTCTGTTTTACATATAAATTACCGAGAGTTTTCTTTATTGTATTTGTATGTCTATATCAATTGTGTAAGAAAAAGATAAAATTAAACTATATATTTTTTAGGCTTAAAATTTGGGATTATTTTTATTTTGGTCATTTATATTTCAAATTTTCATTTTGGTATTTATGTTTGATTCATTTTCATATATTAGTCATTTATGCATTTTATATATGTTTGATTGAGTTTTCTGTTTGACCTTTTATTTTAAAAAAATTTTCATTTTCATACTCCCTAATATGTGTGTGTGTGTATATATATATATATATATATATATATATATATATATTATACAATTTTAGGCAATAGCTACGTCCCTGACCGTATCATATATTCTTTTAATAATGGTATAGATGAATTTCTCAATTTCTCCAGAATTTAGTTTGTCCGTTTGTGTGCTTGAGCTAATTAATTAGTTGTCCATCTTTTTTTTTTTTTTTTAATAAGGTTGTCCATCTTTTAATATAAAGCAAACACTGAAATAAATGGGAGCGGTGTATATTAATATACTTCAAACACCAAATTCGAATGAATATTTTAATAAGCATACAAGTAGAAGCTCTAATTGAAACTCTGAAATCATATGGTCATCAGCTGCGCACACAAAGTGGCAAGGTATTCTCTTATTCAATGTTTAATTTTAGACAAGTGTTGAACCCTTCTGTTTTTCAACATTTTGCTTAAGGAAGACGAAAAAGAGAAAATTAAACAACTTAGGCAGGCACATGATATGATATGATGATCAAGTCTTTCAGGTTGAGAATGAAAGAAACAACCGCATCTCTAGTCTTTGTTTGGGGTTTTCTAGGAGCGAGAAAGAATTCACTTTGTCTCTCTCTTTCAAACATGTCATCAAAACTAGGTTGAATTTCTCTATAAAATTTAAAACAAGGGGTTGAAGCTTTAAATGAAAATGTCAAAACGACAAAGTTCAAACTGATTAAAACTATGGGAAATGCTAACGAGTGACCTTAGGGCACTCACTAAGAATCCATTTAAAGAAAGTTTTTATTTCACTTTTATGGAAAATGTAAAAAGTTGTTAAAATATTAATTACTTTTTTTTTCATTTCCCATACAAATTTTCTTTAAATAGATTTTTAATGAGTGCCCTTAGGGCACTCGTTAGCGTTTTCTTAAAACTATTTATTAGTATACAACATGGTAATTTTTTTATTTTTTGTTTTGTTAAGGGCATTAAAAGAAGGAAAATGTTAACGAGTGCTGTACAACACTTGTTATTAATCTATTTTAAGAAAGTTTTGATACCACTTTTATAGGAAATGAAAAAAGCTGTCAAAATATTAATTACTTTTTTTTTCATTTCCCATAAAAATTTTCTTTAAATAAATTATTAACAAGTGCTGTATAACCTCCATTAACCGTACCCTTAAAAGAAACTACTAAACAACAACATTACGAGTACGCATTGTCACATTTGTTAATTCATGGAGAGTAAACAAACAGTGCATCATTTCACATTTGTTCAATGTAATTCAATATTACACACAATTACGCACGTATTTACATACACACAAATAATTAAATATTTAAAACAATGAGCATTCACATTCGTTATCTTCAAACTATTCTATTTTATTATTTCTAAAGTTATTTTATTAATTATACCATATAATTTTATAATATATCCAACGTTTTAACTTTTATTTTCTTGTAGGATTCAAAAAAAAAATTTTTTATTTTCTTATATAACACATTAAAATAATATATTTACACAAATATATAACGTAACTTTTATTTTCCTAGAGAATGAAAGAGACGCAAAGAGTGAAAGAGAAAAAAATAGAAATAAAATATATTAAAAACTTATACTATTTTGCTACAGTAATATCATAAATTTATGATGATATTGTAGCATTATTATAAAAAATTTGACAATTAAGACCGGATAATGGGCTTATTTTATATTTTAATGCTAAGCCAATGCTAAATCACAAATTTAAATAGTTTCAGTTACTTTTTTAACAACACGTGTATAACAATGTGTGTAATATTTTAGTATCTGACATAGTATGCGTTTGAATACTAATTATTTTGTTGAAAATTGAAACTGAAAAAAATAAAAACAATAAATTTTTTTACTGTTATTATAGTGGTATGTATTGTTTATTGGCCTAAAATAACGGTTCTTAACTAATAAATAGTGCACAACACGCTAAAAAAAAAAAAAAAAAAAAAAAAAAAAAAAAAAAAAAAAGAAGAAGAAGAAGAAGAAGAAGAAGAAGAAGAAGAAGGGAGGCCAAAACGCGCAAATGCGCAAAACAAAGCAAACAGAGGTTATAAAAATATGACCTATAACTTCCTTTTATGTTTCAATATTGCCAGTGGCCGAAAAAGGCCACTCAGAAGTCAAAACTCAGAGCCAAGAATCAAGAATAATTTATGAATTATGATATCATGAATGACGTCTTAGGCTACACTTAGTGGACCCGTAGCTTTTGTTTGGCCTATTTCCACCATGTTTTTTGTTTTGGTGGAAAGAATCGGTTACGTATAAGAGGCCGAAGCTTTTTGCTGCCATCTCATACCTTTGTAGACCCCACAAATTGTTCAAGTAAGTGTATGTTTAGATTGGGACTTTTGTCAAAATTTTAGTTTGCGCATTTGTTGAAAATTAACAAATGTACAATTATACTTAAAAAAAAAAAAAAGCTTTAAAAAACTATGTATAAAAAAATAAGCTCAAAAAAAAAAAAAAGTTTAATCCAAACCCTCCATTAATTTCCTACAAGGAGAACTTCGTGGGTGTAGTACTGTTGAGTGTTGATTATATAAGATGTATGTAACAGAATTGAATCCCTCTATTTGCCAAGCAATATTCGATAGTCTGATATGTCATGGCTTCTAGTACTACGTACTTGCCTAACCATAATACATGATGTTTATCATCTTTGACTTGACAAGTGACGCTGTTTGGCCTGGGGAGTTCATACTTCATAATACTACATTTTCAGAAACAGAATTAGAATGTGGAAATTAGGAACCAATTATTTTCTTCATCCTCTTCCTTTCAATCATAGCTAACTTTGAAAAAGAGACACTCCCGGCTCCTTTCACATAAAACTCATTTTCAAGCTAATTATGCCAAAAAATTGAGCACCACTATTTTACATGTAAGGTTCCAAGAGCTTTCTTTATTGTGCGTCTAAAACAAATCAACAATTATGTAGATTGTGATTTGGGTTTGGATTTAAGAATTCTCACATATATATTGGAAGTTTATAAAGCCTTGTGAATATCAATAAATAAAATAATTAGGAGGATTTATAGATACATCGTGTTATAAAGACTTGTCACATAGGTGAACTACTCCTAACACAAGTCAAAATCGTGTTATATTTCTTATAATTGTTTATATTAATTTTTTTTTCAACATTATTAGAGATATATTAGACATATCATCCTAATGTGATAGTTCCAAGCTCATTTCTACTTATAATAGTAGTATAGGGTTTAGTTGCTTTATACTACACTTTTATATAATAAAGACATAACCTTTAAGGGCTTCGTAAACGTAAGCTGACAAGGCTGAACCATATAACTCTCGTGTTCTCAGTGTTCCTATTTTCTATGGTTCCTCTTCTGCATCTATTCTAACATATACAATATGATATAATGTATCGCTTTACTAATATATTTAACAAACATTATACAACTTTATTGCAATTGTAAAATTAATAATAATAATAATAATTGCAAGCAGTTTTTAATGTGTTAAGCAGCGCAATGCAATGTTTCCAGAGTTTTCCTTTGTGTGCGTGAGGTCATTAATGACACCTTTACCGCGTATATATGGTAGTGACAAAGTGCGGCTTAATCAAATCAACCGTGTTATGGTAGACTAAAAGTTGTATCCAGTAAAGAGTTTACTTAAAATGTAAACACAATATTGATGAGTAAAATTAATGTTGAGTTTCCTTGTAATCATCGAGGAAGTTCGCTGTGATCGATTTGAGTATTAGTTTTCAACTTTAAGCTTGAAATTGCTCACCTCTACATAGCTCGGCCAATGATGGGAATTAATATTCTAATAAGTATAAAATAAGTAGTATGGTTGCCCTAATTGAAACCCTGATCTAATGGACACCAGCTGCACACTGAGTGGTTTTCTTTCTTTCTATGGTTAATTTAGACACATAATATTGAACGCTTCTCATTCCATGTTGAACCCTTCTTTTTCAGGTTAAGAATGAAAAATACAACGGCAAAGTTTTTCAGCCTTTGTTTTCGTTTTTCTAGGCGCGAGAACTCATTCTATCTCTCGAACATGTCAAAACTAAGTTGAATTTCTTACAAAATTTAAAACAAGGGGTTGACAATTTTGTAAGAAAATGTCAAGGACATAGTTCAAACTTCAAACTGGTTAAAATTAAATCCAATAGTATACAACTTGGTCGTAACTCGTAAGTATTATTTATTACGATCGAGTACGCTATGTCAGATAGGTCGATCTGCATGTAGCAGATTGTTTAATTCAGCGGAAGTAGTTAAATCAAAGAAACTGTGCATTGATCACTTCACATTTGTTCCATGTATTTACTAATTCAAAACATTTGGTAATAAATAGTATCCTGCGTGCATTCGTAAACAAGGTTATACCGAGAGTCAAATTTTGCTAGAAGGTGGTGCATGTTTCTAAATTCTGATAAAGACCTAACCTCGATCTACATTTATGTTTCAATATTGCTAGTGGCCGAAAACACCGCTCAGGAGTCAGAACCGACGAGGAATCAAGAATAACTTCATGATATCATGAATGACGTCTAGCTAATTGACCCATAAGCTTTTGTTTGGTCTATTTCTGAAACTATTAGTATAAAGCTTTTTGCTGCCAGCCAGTCCTTTGTAGACCCTACAAATTGTTCTGGTAAGGGTATGTTTTGATTAGTTTTTTTGCCAACAAATTATTTGCTTATTTGTTGAAAATAAACAAATGTATAAATTGTACTCTAAAAAAAAGCTTTAAAAAAATATGTATATACATAAACAATAAACTAAAAATTTAAAATACAAGTTTAGTCCAAACTCACCTTGAGAATTTCCTACAATGAGAAAAAGCATCTTAAATGTCGATCTTAAGTGAAAGAATTTCGTGGGTGTGTTGGCTAAATTGTTGATTATGTAAGAGATATGTACGCAACAGAATTTCATCCATTGTGAGTTAAAGAAAACTAGAATTTTAATATTTGCAAACAAATTATCATATAAAAAAAAATTTTAAATGCTCTATATATACATTGAGAATCAAAAGCTCAATATTTAAAGGCGGTCTAATGCTTTAAAAAAAAAAATATTATATACACATAGGCCCAAATTACAGTGTGATAATCATTACAGTAGCCCATAAATTGTTAATTCTACCTTCTTAAGTGAAATTGAAACGTGAACTAATAAATTACAAGTATCATACATAGAAAGCAGAAGAATATAGGTTATGGACTTCTAAATTGCTCAATTTCACCTTAAAAGAAATTGAAAAGTTTAGAAATATGAAATATCGCAGAGTTCTGCTTATCTGAAGTTATACTAAATTCTAGAAGCCGGCCAAATTAATATAATAAGAAAATCTATTGTGGCGTCTACTGAATAAACAAGTGTCATTTTTCTTGAACCTTCATCCGGTAATCAAGGCTAGGATTAGGCACATCAAGCTATTTCCCAGCCCTTAATTTGTTGTAATGCTACAGTAGTCACATGGAATATTTTACAATACTTTTTCAAACTATTTTGGCAAATTCTTACTAATATTCATCTGGCCTACTTCTTTTTTAATAATATTATGGCCACAAATTAATTTATAATATTTAAAAACATTAAATTTTTATTAGTTTTCATTTTGGCTCATCACTAATATCATATTTTTTTACTTATCAATAACCATTTAACACATTATTAATTTGTAAAAATGTTTGTACATAATAGTTTATGACATTAATATTTTCTTTTTATTTATCAATAAACACTCACCCCATCAACAATTTATAAAATAGTTTGTATTTTTAACATTTTTTTTTTCCGCTATGATATATTGGTATCTGGCTACAGTTTATTGGCGTCAACTATGGCATTTTACAATATTTGACTTCATACTATTATTTGATTTGGGATTAACAAGAAGCCCAAAGAGGTGAACTTTCTATAACCCATATAACAAGGACAGCAGTATGAGCCTCTCTTCGTTCCAAGTTGCTACGAGCATAAATGGCTCCAAATTAACTTGAAGTTATTCTACTACCAAACATGATGTAACAATTAAAGAGATCATTCATGTATAGTTTTAGTTATAATTTTTTTAATACATTATATGACTTGTTTAAATAATAATTATATATAGATTCTTATATATAAAAAATACTCATAGATAGTCTTATAAATTAGTACATAATGAGTTGAAAAAGATAATTCCCAACTAATTTAGAGTTAAATTGTCCTTAACACAAACTCAAATTATTGTTTTTTTTTTTTTTTTTTGAAAATAATACAAACTCAAATGACAGTGCCAGGTCCACTATTTTAAACTTGAGGTGGTTCACCATAATTAGGTAAAAAGTAACTCTCTTATTTGATTTTTTTTTTAATTTCAATTTTTTTTTGAAATGATAAGAGGTTTTTTTTTTTTTTTTTTTGAGAGATAAATGATAAGAGTTGAAACCTACTTGATAATTACTTTTTACTAATATTTCAAGATACAATCATACAAATAAGTTTATTTTTTGTGTAAACGGGATTTAAACTCAATCCCTTATTTGATAATAATTTTTTTTATAGATGATTTAATTGGGACCCACCATAATTAAGTACTTATTCAGAAAAAAAAAAAAAACCATAATTAAATACCTGAATCATTATCTAAAATACCACTTTAATTTATGTGGTGCTTCATCATCCTTGCAAGTTCCAGCATATATATTAAGAATCTTAAAAATAAAAGATCTAGTCATCTAGAATCTAGATGGTTGGAAAATAATCAAATCAATGGATCTTAGTTTGTGGATGGGTGTATGCTTATGAATGAGAACCGCGTATTGTAGTGACAATTCGACCTAATGGACCCACACTGTTCTCTACACAAGATTACAAAAATTGAAAGAGATTGACCTGAATATGTGAACCCGTGTGTGTATGGTTAAAAAATCAGAAAACATTTGGGTCGAGATCGTTGAATTTCCTTCTCAATAAGCAAATTCCCTGCAAATCAACAGGCCTGCTGGTTCAATCCAGTTCTGTTTTTTCTCAAATATTCAAGGTCGTTCAGATTTCTGACAATGACACCATGTGTACGTGACACCAAGTGTCAACCTTTGCATTTTTTATCAGGGAATCAACGACGTTCACATGTCGACGGTGTAAGTAAAAGCAAATTTGGTAACATTTCAATTCATTATCAATTTTCCTCATCTAATTAAAAAAAGTAACTACATGAGCTGGACTATTTTTTGATGTTGTTGTTGATTCTGGCTAGGAGAGGAATAATAAAAGCAATTTAACTAGTTTTTATTTGATCGAGATGGGAAAATCTTTTATCATCTCACAATGGAGTTGTTGTGATTGAATTTTGTTACAGGAAAAGAAATTCTCTAATGGTATTGTAAAATAGAAGAGGGATACTTACTTCAGTTCCTTGTATAACTCACAGACCCAATTGATAAAACCCCTTACAAAAAAAATAACTAAAGGATTAAGGTAGGTTTAGAGGCTCATTATTACAATCTATTAACAAGCCTCATGTATTTGGCCATTTGTTAGCTTGCTTCGTTTATTTGGTTAGATACAGTAACTTAGAATAACTATGTTAACTATGTTCAAGTTTGTTTTTTGGCACGACCCTACCTGTATATCTGTGAGGTCTCTAAATTTTATGTGTCATATTATGAAGAGTGAACATCATGCATTTTATTTATATATACTATAGATTTTTTTTAGCTATAATTATAATTTCGCAAAAATATTATTTTTGTCCCTATATTTTAGGGTCACAGTTAATTAAATCTCTATATTTTAGTAGTAGTCAATTTGGTCCCTGTTATTTTTAATTTGCAATCAATTTGATCCTTACCATTAACTCACTAACGAAAAATACCTACGTGGCAAATGATGTGCATCGTTGGCACAATTAAAGCTGACGTGACTTATAAAATAATAAAGAATTTTAATTGAAATTAAAAAAATGCCACTAACAAAAAAAAATGCCATGTCAGCATAAAAAAAATTTTCTCAAATTTTAAAGAAAAAAAATACTTAATTTTTCTTTTCTTTTCTTTGTCGTTCTTGTAGTTTCTTGACAAACAAACACAGCAAAACTGAATTTTTTTTTTTTTATTTCCCTCACCAAAATCACACCCCAAAAAATTCCATCAAACCCAACAATGCTCATTCTCACATGATGATCCCTTTACACTCATATACACAAATTCACAAACACATTGAACATTGTCTGAATTTTCTTCCATACATAATTGTTCACCTATTCATAATCACAGCAACACACATTCTTTTCGGTTCCTTTGCTTTACCAGCAACCAAAAGTAATATCAACAAACTAAAACCATCACAGAGAAGTCTCGATTATTTTCTGAATACAATTTCATTTTCTTATCAACCAAATTGAAGAAGAATATATAATAAATATCATAGAGACATTTCAACAAACACAAGAGCTTTAGTGCAATAAAACTCAGTCAAAACGAAAATAAGAACAAAATGAATGAAACTATAATACAAAGCCCGTAAGAAGTAGTAGATGGATTTTGGTTTTTCCCATTACATTTTCCTCTTTGTTTTTCTCGAGAACCAAACAGAAAACAAAAGGAAATATTGCAAATCGGAACTTTACTACCCACTCCAACAACCCACCCTTGGCAATGTTCTCCACCGCGCAATCATAAGCAGGAATCCCAACCCAAATCAACCATTATCTCCCTCCTCTATCTGCCAATAAAACCATCAAGGGTTATACCGGTTTGCCCAAACATGCTCACTGATTCAAGGGTTGAAGAAAGCCATTGCCATGTCGTTGCCATCCATCGGACATGGTTATGCCTTTTGCGAACCATTGCCATGTCGTCACCATCCATTGAGGACTCTCTCCCCCTCTTCAAGCACAACCCAGATTTGGGTTTTGTGTTGTTGACATTGTTAGAGATATATTAGACATATTAGCCCAATGTAATAGACTCAAGCCTACTCCTACTTGTACTAGTAGTCTAGGGTTTAGTTACCTATATATACTCATGTTAGGGTTCATTGTAACACAGGATACTATACTACACTCTTATACAATAAAGATGTAGCCCTTAAGGGATTCCTTCGTGGATGTAGGCCGACAAGGCTGAAACACGTAACCATCGTGTTCTCAGTGTTCCTATTTTATGCTTCTCCTTCCACATTCATTCTAGCATATACAACATGATATAACACTTCGTGTTAATAATAATGTATTTAACTTGGTATCAGAGCCAAATTTCGTTATTGGCATCAAACAAACATCTCTACACAGCAAAGAAGATTCTCACGTGCATACCACCATCTGAAGTCACACACGTTTGTTTGCTGGATAGACTCCACGGCATCTCGCAGCCACCATGGCTCTGTGCTGTGTCAAAATCCAACAACCAAGCAAGCTGTGACTTAACTTATCAGATCTGTGCAAATCCAAGCTTCCCCTAATAAAACCAACACCACAGAAGTGCTCCACGACCTCCCGTGAGAAAAACCCAGAAGTCCGACAACCAAAGGAAGTCTCACACGCCTCCACGCGCGGACACAATCCCCGGATCATTCTCCAATGCGCCGCCACGATTTCCTGATGTGCACCTCATCCATCGGTCACACGCGCCAATGTATAGGCCTTTCGGTCCGCCGCACTATCATACACAAAAATCTGGTTCTCATACGAGATTGCATGTACTAACACGCGCTACTTGGATTCTCGCCATCGTCCCCACGTGCTTGTACAGAAGCACGTGCCATCCACGCCCCGAAAGACCCCTGCTGACGTTATCTAATGACGTCTTTACTCCACGTCAGCAGCCACGCATGTACGTCCACGTCAGCAATAAGCCACGTCAGCCCTAGCCACGTCATCAGCCACGCAGCTCGCCATGTCAGCAGTGTCGCCTTGTCAGCACCACGTCACCTAGCTAACCGTTGACCCGACCTGACCCGGACCACCCGGATCTGACCCGTGAGCACTGACCATTGACTTTGACCAAGATCAGTTGACTTTGACTTTTTGCGTTGACCTTTGACCAAAAGTTAAAATTTCCGAAAGGGCCTATCTTGCTCAGTTTTTCGCGTAGATTCCAATTTTGGACTCTGTTTCTTCATTTGAAGCTCCGAAATTGGTCAATTGGCACATTCTTCATTGTGGTTTCTTCAAAGGCATTCTTCAAGGTATTTCCAAGTGATCTTCTCATGCTTATCCAACCTCAGGCCTTCATCGAGCTTCTGCCTTGAGTTTGAGGGAGGGTGTTAGAAATATATTAGACATATTAGCCCAATGTAATAGGCCCAAGCCCACTCCTACTTGTACTAGTAGTCTAGGATTTAGTCGCCTATATATACTCATGTTAGGGTTCATTGTAACACAGGATATTGTACTACACTCTTATACAATAAAGATGTAGCCCTTAAGAGATTCCTCCGTGGATGTAGGCCGACAAGGCTGAACCAGGTAACCCTCGTATTCTCAGTTTTCCTATTTTATGTTTCCCCTTCTGCATTCACTCTAGCATATACAACATGGTATAATACTTCGCGTTAATAATAATGTATTTTATCAGACATAATAGATTGATTAGGCAAAGATCCACTCCCAGGACCCTGAAAGAAAAACCCAGCCACCGACTGCACCCAATCTCCACCAAACCTCTCTCATCTGATTTCCTGCCTACGGTTTGAGATGTACTTTATCTTGAATCTTCCGTGTGATTTTTTTTTTCTTAAGTTTTCAGTTTTTACATGTTTGATTGCCCAAAAAAGATTTTTGGATGTTTTAATTTTTTTTAAAATATTTTTTTGCTGATTTGGATTTTTTTTAATAATTAAAATGCTGATTTTTCATTTTTTTTAATATTATTTTTATAAGCCACGTTAGCTTTAATTGTGCTAACTGTGCACATCATTTGTCATGTAGGAATTTTCCTTTAGTGAGTTAACATAGGACAAAATTGATTGCAAATTGAAAATAACAGGAACCAAATTGATTATTACTAAAAATATAGGGACCAAATTGACCATGACCCCAAAATATAAGGATCAAAATGGTATTTTCGCATAATAATTTTATTCAACTTATTCTATATAAGAAAAATGATTCAACCCAAACACAGGGAAATTTGGATTGCACGTTTACGATGTCTCCTAATAGCATGGCATTTACTAACAAAGTTAATAAAATCTTGAATAGGAGTATTTATTTGGTTTTATTGGGAAACTTTTTAAATTTTTTTTTTTATATAAGATAGAATTTCTATTCTAACATAATCTAAGTTAATATGTGTGTGAATCTCTCTCCTGAAGACTTGAATCTCGGCATTTGCCCCTTACACCCTACAAGCACTTATATCTGTGGAGCAAGGTTGTCAAAATTGGAATCCTACGTAAAATCGTTGGGGGTAGGTGAGATTATGGATCATCGGATCATAAATCATAAGATTCTACATTATTTGAGAAAATAAAAATAAAAAATACACATTGGTATGTTAAATAATCACATAAATTATATATTTATTAATATAATTACCATACATCACTACATCCATTTGTAAGCATCATTTAAAGATACCAAAAACCTCAAAACAAGACACTCTATTGGAATATTTTTTATTTAGGTCTAACTGATACTCTCTCTACATTTGAGTGGAAAAACTTAGTCTATTGAGATTTTATTTTTCATTTAGATCCAACTGAGCCTTCTATCAAGTTAAAGAAGATTACAAGAAATAAATGTCTTTTGGGATCATTAGAATTGAACGATCCTATCGATCTTGAACGATTGCAAGGATCCTTGAAAGATTCGGATCGTTTTGGGCAAGTGGGATCGTGAAATCATAGGATCGTAAGATCCAGGTCAGGATTTTGACAATCATGCTGTGGAGTGACCATTGCACCAAGAGTGCGTTGTGGTGATTTATTGGGAAACTTCAAACTTAGAGAAAGGTAAATTATTACAAAGTCAATTATTTGGATTCAATAAGTAATAAATTCACATAGTCAACCGCATTAGGCTATTAGCGTACATGTTGAGACCTTCTAATTGAAATCTGTAAACAAATCCATCCTTACTCTTTGATATAAAATTCAACACATTTTGAGCCCTTTCTGATTCCCTTTTCTCGCAACTCAATTTTTTTTATTAAACATAGAAGAAAAAGAGAACGATGCCGGTGACTAAAATTAGTGGTGAAAATATTTCCTAGTCTCTTTCCAATAATGTCAAACTAGGTTGAATAAACTCAAAGAGTTTCACACTCATGTTGGGACCCAAGTTTTGAAAATCACCACAACCACATTATTAAAAACTAGAGTTGGTATATTTGCAAATCATGACCACCGGAGTGTGAAATCTAGTATAGTATAGTATAATAGTTTTTGACTTTTTTACAAGTGGAGATCTTGGGTTTTATGACGTTTAATCTTTATAAATTGTTCGAAATTGCAAAGTTAAAATTTTCTTTTTTAAACCACCCAAAAAAAGAAGAATAAAAGGAGTGTGAATAAATGTAGAAAGTGAGTATATTACCCTCATTTTGTTTCATCAAACTATAGGGTGTATTGTGGCATCGGATCCTATCATCTGGAGAGAAAACGAAGACACATGAACGGTAGTTATTATATAAAAAATACATGTCCTAATTATACAAGCAGGACCGCATAGCGCAGTGGATTAGCGCGTTTGACTTCGGATCAAAAGGTCGTGGGTTCGACTCCCACTGTGGTCGTTTGGAATTAACTGTCAATGCTATTTTTTTTTTTTTTTTTTTGTGAAAATACACCATGGGCCTCAGGCTCAGCTCATGTGCTTCCTCCACAGCCCAATCCAAATTTATTTTTTTATTTTGGATAAATCCTATAACATTTGATTAAGTCTATCAATTTTCAAAGTATTTTACTAAATTTTTTCCATCAACTAAAGAAATAAACTTTTCGTTTAATTTTGTGACTGGTACGAACCTAAATTGGGTCATTGGGCCATTAGCACATTGCCATGTGCAATTGCAAAATTGTGGAAAAATTTAATATGGGCTCGTAGAACCACAAATAAAGGGGCTGACCCTGTGATACAAGAAAAATAAACTCTCTCCCCGCTATTCCCTCCAGCAAAATAATCCTTTCAAACCAAACGAAAGCCTGGAACCTGCTAGCATTTAATCAATACTCAAAACTCAAAAGCAATTGCTCTAAGCCATTTTACAAACGGCAAGACAGCAAAGGAGAACTTTGGATATAAGCCAATTTCAGTTTTCTTTCTTCTCCAGCTTATTTGGCTTATCGCCCATTGTTTTTAACGACTCATCATACATGGAAAGAAAGAAAGACAGGATAAAAAGTTTATAGTAGTTTCGGTCGGCCAAAATTCGCAAGAGCTACAACCTACATGGTCCATATGAAACGGCCTCCTAATTGAATTGCCGACCAAGAAAGTGTACAATGCAGGAGGAGAAAAGAACAGCTATGATTGAGCATAACATAAATTCAGGTATAACCTTTGGGCTATGCACCCAAAGAAAGTAGAGTAATAATGCAAGGTTATGTGAGGTTGTGAGAATATGAGCCACGCGCAAAGACAATCGATTTCCTTTTGCTAATAAAGGATTCAAAAGCTGCATGAAGTCATGAACACCCCTAAGTACTAAAATGTTAGGGTCATATTTTCTATGTATTTGATTTTCTTTAGACAAAATGCACTTTTGTAATTGAGTATATCTAAAATGGATTTAAGGTATCAAGAAGTGGGTTGAACAAGTATCACAAGTGGTATCATTAAAGACATGAAGATTGAACTATGAAACAAGTGAAGAAAAGCTAAAATAGTGAACCTCGACACTAGTCTCGACACACGCTCGATACTAGCATCTTTTGAGACTTAATCAGTAATGCTCAACACTAAGCTCGACACCTCTTGATCTATTGAGCTTCATGAACTCAAAATTCTCAAATCAGAATTTCAGCCTATGATGACTTGGATTGCTAGGGTTTCATTCACTAAACCTTTAGACCATATAAAAGCTTTATTTTATAGTCATCAAAGACAGAGACTCAATTTAGAGAGCTCATACACTCTGTGAGAAGTTACTGCGTTCTTGTGTGCTTTAGGATTTTAGTAACCAAGTGCTTCTAGATCTTCAACGTGCTTTGAAGTGAAGAACTTTGCAACCAACATCAATCAATCAGTTGCAAAAATCAGACATGTACTGGGATCTGTGCATACAGGAAGAAGTCTCTGCAAGATCAAATTCAATTGGGGATTGGAGTAAAGGTTCAATTATAGGTTGGTATTTTGGGATAGTTTAGGGTAGTGGTAAGATTCTTTATACTTGTAACCACTTGATTCTTGATTAGTAGATTCTTGGGAGTTGTGACCTAAAATTCATCCGGTGAGGTTTTTGCCTTGCAAGGGATTTTCCTCATTCGTCAACAAATCACCGTGTCAATTTAATTTCCACCGCACATTAGTTAATTTGGTGATTTGTTCGTGCCTCTACGATTTGCATATAATTTGACCTAATTAATTAACCAAAGTCAATTTATAACCCAACACTAAAAATCACAAACAAAAGCATACACACTGCATCCATCTAGATAATGAATGTTGCAAAATTTTGTCTACCCCTTTCAAAGCAAGAATATTTTTTGTCTAAAAGGGCCAAGTAAACATATTAGCTTTGCAACATAAATTGCTTTCTGTTTTTTAATGGATATGATAAGAAATCATCCTATTGTGTTCGTGATGAGAATATATACGAAATTCTCAGATCTATGAAATGCAAAAATAAAGAAAAACATACGCCAAAGAAAAAAATAATCACACACAAGATAATATTTACGTGGTTTGGCAATTTACCTACGTCCAAGAAGTTTCAAGAATTTCACTATTCTCAGAGAAAAATATAAAGTGCAGCTGTACAGTTTTCTCTTTTAAAACAACATAAAACCCTAATTTTCAAAATAACAGTTTTTATATCCTACGCAAGTCTCCACTCCATGGACTAAGTCTCAGAAAATCTCTTATTAAGAACCGTAACAATATTATTTCAAGTCGGGTTATAATCCGAATCAAACATAACTAGGCTCCACAAAGCCCAATAGTTTGTACCATTAAGCCAAGACACTAATTAATTAATATAGTTGTTTTTAGTAATCAAAACTCTATGGTATATTTTCATGGCCAGGAAGATGCATTTTCTAGAGAAATCGGTTGACAGAAACTAATGATTGATTCTAACTTTCTGATGATAATGTTAATACTGCAATGCAATTCAGCAATTGATCATTACTGAACATTCATCAAACACTACACCATCTAATGCTTTAGGTGGCACCTTAATTTCAGCAAGAAATATCCACATTACATCAGCTGTAAAATATTGCACATATGCTCAAATATTAGGAGGGCAAAGAATTAATAAATGGACATGCTTGGAAAACTGTGTTAAGCCTAGCCTCAACCAGGGAAGAAGTAAGAACCTTGACAATCATATATAAGAAGGGACCAGCAAAATTTCTTTGGCAATCTTGTTCATAATGATGAAACTAGGAAAGAAATAAGTATCAGAATTAACTGTAGACTTTCAAAAGGATCATTGCACTAGAATGTCTGCATTTACACCTTAATTGCATACTTTCACGTCGGAAAGTACATCACTCTTCTTCTCTTTCTGCCTTTAAAGATGCCTAAAAGAAACACAAAAACAAAAAAGCATTTAACAAACTGTGGATTAGAATAAACATCAGGCATAACAATGACTAGGATGGATGATAATTCTAACACTTCATAGATAAAAAGTAAAATAGCTTTTATGGCACATCCACTCCAATATCATGCCAAAGAAATAAAACCTACTTGTATGATAGACAAAACAACATAATTTCCTCTTTTTTTTTTTTTTTTTTTTGTGGAGAAGAACAACATTTCCATTTGAGTATATATTGAAATGAGAATATCAAAGAATCACTACAAGACAAAGCAAAAGTGTTTGAATATGTGTGTTTCAAACACTTAGCATTTGCTTTGTGTCCCACATTGGTTAGGAATTAACATTGCTATGAGTTTATAAGGCTTTGCATATCTCAAGTGGTAAGTTGGAACACAATGGGCTAGGTGTTGGCTTGGGCTTAGATTTGGGTTTGTTATATCATTCTTGGGCCTCACCTTTTCCCTTTCTTTCTTTTAGCTCAAATTTTTTTTGATGTAGCCGTTGGTGAGTATCTGAGTAGTCCGTTGGGCATTTAATGATCAACCCGTTGGGCATCAAATCTGCACAGTAACCGATAGAGGCCTAGTCCATTTAGGTATCTCACTTGTCTTCCTAAGTTGGCATATATAAAACCCTATTTTCACTTCTTTTCTCTTCAGTTTTTCTGCCTTGCTGCCGCCACTCTCCCTTCTCCATTCAGCTCTAAATTTTCTTCTCATCTCCACAAAATTTCAGCTTCTAAGTTTTAGTTTAAGGAAAGGCAATTAAGGTTGTTCCTATTTCTTCTTATTTGAGTGTGCGACCAACTTGACGAAATCACTAGAGTCTAATCTTGGGGAGTTGTTCGGCCAAGAGAGCCATACACACCGAGTTCTACTCCGGGTGGCACGAATCAACCTTTAAAGACAACGCATTTTGCTTGATTCTATAGTTTGTGAGATCTTTCTAACTCTATCTATTTATTTTTGTCATTACTAATTTTTTAGGGTTTGTATTGTTGAATCAAACTTGTTCATTTAGCCTTATTTTCCTACAATTTTAAAGGTTGATTAGTGTGTTTTAAAAAAGAAGAAACAAGTTGTTGATTCTCTTAAGGTCATTTCGGAAATTACAAAGCTTGGGGCTTTTGATGGAAATAATTTTAAACGTTGGAAAGAAAGAGTTTTGCTCATCTTAGAAGTTACTAAAATTGACCAGGTTCTTTTTGAGCTTAAACCCGAAGATGATCCTAAAAATATAGCAAAGTGGGAAAAAAAAATTATGTGTTCATACTATTAAGTGTGGTTTATCAAACAAGTTGTTTGATAATTATTGTCATTTTACTTGTGCTAAAGGTTTATAGGATGAACTTAATGGTCGTTATGGGTTTGAGGATGAGTGTGCTAAAAAGTTTGCTACGGCTAAATTTATGTCTTTTTAAATGGTTGAGGAAAAAAATGTTTCTAGCAAAATTAAATATTTTCAAAAATTAGTGTCTGACCTAGCTAAAGAGGGTGATGTTTTACCCGAGAGGTTTGTCGCTCATGGTCTTGTGTTTAAGTTGCCGAACTCTTGGAAAGAGTATAAACACCGGTATAGCAACCATAGAACTTATTTGAATCTTCAACAAACTATCGTTGATATTCAAATTGAAGAAACAATTAGGATATCAGAAAAGGTTTCTAGAGCTAAGGAATTTACTTCCAAGGCTAATGTTGTAAAGGGAGGACCCTCTAGACCTCTACAACATAATAAGAAACATGATTTCAAGGGAAAAGGAAAATTCCATAATAAAAATGGCCCAAATCCTCAAATCCAAAAGAAAAAGGGTAATTGTTTTATTTGTGGCAAAGTAGGTCATTATGCGATAACATATAGGGCAAGAGGCAACTTCAACAACAATAAGAACAACAAAGGCTCTACATCAAATAAGGCAAATATGGTGCAAACCAAAGAGATAAGTGCGGCGGTGGTGTAAGAGGCACACTTGGTGAAAAAAGTGAAGGGATGGGTAGTTGACTTGGCTTGCATAAGACACATTGGTGCATTCAAAGAGGAGTTTAGTTCTTACACTCCAATGGCGGAAGGCATCGAATGTGTCTATGTTGGGAACAATAGGTCCGTGCCGGTGAGTGGTAAAGGGAAGGTACTCTTAAAGTTAACTTCCGATAAAACTCTTTCACTCAATAATGTCCTTCATGTATCTCACTTTCGACACAATTTCATTTTGGTACATTTGCTTGGTAAGGCTGGTATTAAAGTTTTATTTGATGGTGGTATAGTTACTTTAACTAAGAATGAAATCTTTGTTGGTAAGGGCTATGATGATGAAGGTCTCTTTGTACTTAATGCTGATCAAGTTATTAATAAAAAAGGTTCATCTTCTTATGCTTACTTAGTTGATTTCATTGATGTTTGGCATTGTAGACTTGGACATGTTAATCTTGGCTATATAAAGAAAATGAAAAAATGTGAAATTATTAACTCACTAAGTGAAGCTAATATGGAAAAATGTGAAATTTGTGCCGAAACTAAAATCACCAAGAAACCTTGTAAATTCATTACAAGAGAAATCGAGTTTCTTGGATTGGTATATAGTGACTTGGGTGGTTAAAACACACCATGACCAGAGGTGGTAAAAGATTTTATATGATCTTTGTTGATGACCACTCTAGATTCACTAAACTTTATTTACTAAGAACCAAGGATGAAACTTTGGAGATGTTTATAAAGTATAAAAGTGAAGTTGAGAACCAAAAGAATAAAAGGTTTAAAAGACTTAGAACTGATAGAGGTGGTGAATATGAGTCTAATCATTTTAAGGAATTTTGTGAACAAAATGGCATAATACATGAGGTAACTTCACCTTATTCACCGGAATCTAATGGAATAGCCGAAAAGAAAAATAGAACTCTTAAAGAGATAATGAATGCTGTACTTGTTAGTTCTGAGCTATCTTCCAACATGTGGGGGGAGACCATTCTTTCGGCTTGTCATATTCAAAATAAGGTATCTCATAAGAAAACCGTTAAAACTCCTTATGAACTTTGGGAAGGGTGTAAGCCTAACTTGGAATACCTCAAAATGTGGGGGTGCTTGGCTAAGGTCATGCTACCCGAGCCTAAAAGGAGAAAGCTTGGTTCTAGAACATGTGATTGTGTGTTTATTGGTTATGCTTGCAATAGTTCATGCTATAGATTTCTAGTCATCAAAAGTGATATATTAGAATCATACACTATTATTGAATTCGAAAATGCCATATTCTTTGAGCATGTGTTTCCTTTAAAAAATAAGAAAAAAGTATTGCATGATTCTATTGAAATTTCTAATGACTTTGTTGATGATGTGCAAGAAATAAGGAGCAAGCAAGCTTGGAAGGAAAAGGATTACAGTAATGATTTTCTTGTCTATGTTGTTGAAGATGAACCTGTAAGTTACTGTGATGCAATTAAATTTGTAGATGCACATTTTTGGTTGGAAGCACTTAATAATAAATTAGAAATTATTATGGCTACTCATACTTGGGAATTAGTTGAGCTTCCACCCAAGGTTAAACTTATTGGTTGCAAATGAGTGTTTAAAAGGAAATTAAAACCGAAAGGTACAATTGATAAGTTTAAAGCTTGCTTAGTAGCCAAGGGCTATAAGCAAAAATATAATGTGGATTATTTTGATACTTATTCTCCGGTTACTAGAATTGCATTTATAAGAATTTTATTTGCCATTGCTGCTATTTACAAACTTGTAGTACATCAAATGGATGTTAAAACTGTGTTTCTAAATGGTGATTTAGAAGAAGAGATTTATATGGAGCAACCCGAGGGTTATGTAGTTCTTGGACAAGAATATAAAGTTTGTAAGTTGATTAAATCTTTATATGGTTTTAAATAAGCACCTAAACAATGGCATGAAAAATTTGATAATGTTATGCTTACACATGAGTATGTGATCAATGGTGCCGATAAATGCATATATAGCAAGTTTATTAATAATGAAGGTATTTTTATATGTTTATATGTTGATGACTTGCTTATATTTGGAACTAGCCTTGATGTTGTGCATGATGCTAAACACTTTCTTGTCTCTAATTTTGATATAAAAGATTTGGGTGAGGCAAATATAATCTTGGGCATCAAGATCCTTAAGGATAATGATTGCATTACACTATTACAATCTCACTATGTAGAGAAAATTCTTAAAAAATTTGAACACTTTGATGTGTCACCTATGTCTACTCCTTTTGACTAAAAGGTGCATTGGTTTAAAAATCGTGGTGATAGTGTTTCACAAGATAAATATGCACAAATCATTGGTAGTTTGATATTATTGACAAAATGTACTCGCCCTGATATTGCATATGCTGTTGGTAGATTGAGTAGATGTACTCATAATCTTAGTATTGAACATTGGGATGCAATGTCAAGATTGTTAAGATATTTAAAGGTTATTTTTTATTATGGTTTGTCATATTGTAGTTATCCTGCTATATTAGAAGGATATTTTGATGCTAATTGAATCTCTGATACATATGAGGTAAAGCCCACTAATGGATATGTGTTCACACTAGCTGGAGGGGCTGTCTCTTGGAAATCATCCAAGCAGACTTGCATAGCGAGATACACCATGGAATTAGAGTTAATAGCCTTAGAGAAGGCTGGGTCCGAAGCCGAGTGACTTAGGAGTTTGTTAATTGATATACTATTGTATACTAACTCTATTGCCTCTATTTGCATACATTGTGATTGCCAGGCTGCCATAGCACGTGCTAAGAGCAAAATCTATAAAGGGAAAAGTTGACATTTCCGATTGAGGCACAATATTGTGAGGCAACTCATTGATAATGGTGTAATGTCCTTGGACTTTGTGAGGTTTGAAAGGAATTTGGCCGATTCTTTGACTAAGCCACTAGCAAGAAGGCTGGTGAGTGAGACATCGAGGGGGATAGGATTGATACCCAAATTGTGACACTATGACCAATGCCCAACCTTTATGATGGGTGATTCCACGCAAGGGGTTAAAAGGGTAGAGGTCATTTATGGTCCATATGGGGATTGTCAGTTTTTATGTGTTCCGCTCTCTCATTGAGGAGATTAGTGATGAGTCCATCCCTATGGTGTGAGACAGTGTTGAGTTGCAGATTGTTGGAAGTTGAGCTTTAGTTCTTAATGGATCCATAGTCCTTACCTGTTGGGACGGGGTGTACTACACACACTGTTGATGGATACCACCTATGTGGGAGTGGAAGTTATGTTGCTTCCTATGAGACTTGGGTAGGTCTCTAGAGCTCTCATGAAACCCAGTGGCGTATGGCCTGAATAAGGCACCAACCCGCTTATGGAACAACCTTGGTAAAGAAAGGTATGTGGATGGTAAGTTTGGTTATCTAATAGCTTGGTTAAAAGAGTCTAACTCTACCATTGTCTAGTAGTTCCTACTTTTTTATCCTAAGTATGGTTAAAACCTTATGGTACCATATTGATGCAAGCCTTCTTGAATTTATTGCATTTCTTAGTTTAGTGTTTGTAACATGTGGGAGATTGTTGGAGTATATGTGTTTCAAACACTTAGCATTTGCTTTTTGTCCCACATTGGTTGGGAATAAACATTACTATAAGTTTATAAGGTTTTGCATATCTTAAGTGGTAAGTCGGAACACAATGGGCTAGGTGTTGGCTTGGGCTTGGGCTTGGGCTTGGGCTTGGGTTTGTTATATCATTTTTGGGCCTCACCTTTTCCCTTTCTTTCTTTTAGCCCAATTTTGTTTTGATGTAGCCGTTGGTGAGTATCTGAGTAGCCCGTTGGGCATTTAATGATCAACTTGTTGGGCATCAAACCTGCACAGTAACCGTTAGAGGCCTAGTCCATTTAGGTAGCCCACTTGTCTTCTTGAGTTGGCATATATAAAACCCTGTTTTTACTTCTTTTCTCTTCAGTTTTTCTGCCTTGCTGCCACCACTTTCCCTTCTCTGTTCAGCTCTAAATTTTCTGCTTATCTCCACAAAATTTTAGCTTCTAAGTTTTAGTTTAAGGAAAGGCAATTAAGGTTGTTTCTAGTTCTTCTTGTTTGAGTATGTGATCAACTTGAAGAAATCACTATAGTCTAATCTTGGGGGGTTGTTCGGCCAAGAGAGCCGTACACACTAAGTTCTACTTCGGGTGGCACAAATTAATCTTTAAAGACAACACATTTTGCGTGATTCTATAGTTTGTGAGATCTTTTTAACCCTGTCTATTTATTTTTGTCATTGCTAATTTTTTAGGGTTTGTATTATTGAATCAAAATTATTCATTTAGCCTTATTTTCCTACAAAAAGCACTAGCGAAATCAACTGAAAGACTAATTTTAAAATCATCGTAACAGGAATCTTAAGCAAACAGCTTATACAATACAAAGCTTAAATAGAGCTGAATACAGGTTTCCTAAAACTTAAAGCTCAAATGACTTGAAAACAATTCCAAAACCATTTTTAGACAAAATGGCTCTTATAATCTTATGGAATCAATAATGCTTCTACATTGAAGATGAAAAAAACGCATTCTTATGAAACTTAATTTACCTTATCACAACAGAAACTTTCCCAAGGTAGCCGCTGTTCAATTTGTCCGTAAAAAACTAAACAACCAACTTCTAGAAAAAGATCCAGGAATTATATTGTGGAAGGATAATCTTGCCAGTTTAAAGTCACAGTTTTAATAAAACTTAACCTTACACAAGTTTCCAGTTATAAAGAAACCGAAGTCTTAGCCTCAAATTCATGACATCGGGGAGCATCTGAAAGCAATTCAATCCAAGGGACCGTAATTTGAATTTCTAACCTCGGTGCTAGCCTGGACTTCACTCATCCCAATTTCTCATTGGAATACAAGGAGCAATCAACTTTATCACATGACATTATCAAGTATAGAAGGATTGATTGTCAATGTTGTCGTTCCACAAGGGAAAAAATTTAGCAATTTTTTTTTTTTTTCCTTTTTAAATTGGTAAGTTACACATGCATCGAGTTTTTGAGTCCACTATCTTACCCTCTATCTCATTATTAAGGGAGATGTGAGTGTGATTTAAGCTAAAGCTCCATTGACACCAAAATCATGCTCATAGTCTTCCCTAGTAGACATGCCATTTGAGCTAAAGTTCATTGGCTCATAGTCTTCCCTAGTAGATGTTCCTTTTAACATTTTTGTCTTAAGTCAAACAATAAACTATCAATATTCAATAATTATGCAAAGACAACATTCTTTATAAATTATCGATTGTGCTAAAAGTTTAAACTATTAAGAAATTAAGTGTCACCAAAAAGCCTGTGACCCAATGCAGTATTTCACCAATTCACTTGGTAAGTAAGCAAGTCGGTCTAGTACTATTAGGACTTATGGGTAGCCAACTAACCCGATGGGTAATGTAGCAACCTACTAGGCTAGCAAAACTAATAATTTATAAGAATTGTTTTTAGGTAGGGTTGTAAATGAACTAAGCTGATCATGAACAACTCGGGCTCGGCTCGATACAAAGCTTGTTCATGTTTGTTTGTTTATAAATAAGCCAAGTTTAAGCTTTAGTTTTAGGCTCGTTTAAAAAACAAGCCGAGTCCAAGCAAAAAAATTTGTTCACAAACAAGCTCGTGAGCTATTAGGCTTGATACACAACAATTCAAGCATAATCTCATTTATAAGCTTATATGTGTTAGCTAAATGTACTCATTACACATATATTAATAATGACATGACCAACATGAGACCACTACCTATAATTACCTTAATTTTTTCCTTCCCTTTAAACTGATCAAGAGCCACTTTAGACTATTGTTACGTTTAAAAATAAATAAATAATTAAATAGGCCACATATGATCCTTCCCTATCAATCATCTAAAGTAAAGTTATGAAACATGTTAATATTTTCTCATTCATAATAGTTACAAACATGTATTTTTCTAGTCCTTCATCATCTAATGTGAATGTAAAAATTGTATTTTCAACAATTGTTGAAGTTGTAGACAAAGAATGATAAATGAATGAATTTAATTATGTAAATAATTAATTTGAATAATAGCTAATCATAAGTAAGACTAGCTGTATGATAAAATAAATATACTATTTTCTTTTTCTTTTTTCTTAATTTTAGAGATTTAAGTATTTAATAATGTAATTTTTTAAAATCTCAAGCTCAAAAATTTGACTTGAGCTCGAGTTTGAGCTTGATATTGAGTTTGAGTTTGACTTGACTAATTAATCAAGCCAATCCAAGCCAAGCTCAAGTTTTTTGGCTTTCCCACGAGCTCAAGCTCAAATACTACTTTTAGGTTTGTCACAAGCTCAAGCCAAGCTCGAGTTTTTGATTTTTCATGACGAGCCAAGCTTGAACATATACTACTCGACAAAGTTCGGCTCGTTTACAACCCTATTTTTAGGGGTTCTAACTTGAAATAAAGGAGGGGAGATTCTTGAGATCGTGTGCCTAACAACTAAGATACCTAAGTGGTTGTATTAAGTTATGTATAATGTATATAAATCTATATTTATAGTTTAAATTTCTAATTTAAAAAATAAATAAATATGGACCATTGGTAGTTTTTACCGTTGGCAACAAGGAGCAATCAAATATATATATATATAAATTCTATTAATAAAAATAAAATAATGTTATATTTATCTTAAAATCAATAAATACCCTCTTGTTCCTTTTATTTTTCTCACGAAAAATCTCTCAAACTCAAACTTCAAGTTCTAGAGTACTCTCATCTTTCATTTTTTTTCTTTATCTCATATAGTCTTTGTTGAAAGCATTTGCTAACTAGAGAGAACCGAGTGGATAGCAGACAATCTACCATCTACAGATAAAAATTAGTTGTAAAATTTATGTAACAAGTTATATTTCATTTTGTTTTATGGATAAAGTTATTTAATATTGACAAAAGGATTGAGAATTGCAAATGGTACACGAATGTAGATTCCAACCTTGTTGTTAATCAAAAAGAAAAAAGAAAAAAGAAAAAAAACCTTGTTGGGATGTATACATTTTGTAGTGATGTAATTATTCTCACCCAAAAATGAATAATAAATACATCAATATACTTATCTATACCAAGCAATCTATATATATAATAATAGGTGAAGTTGAGAGAAATTTAAATTAGAATTTCAAATTAGAGTTCTAATTTTGCGCCATGTGTCCTAAATTATTTATTCTCAAAGAGTTTTATTTCTTAATTTTAGAATTTAAATTAGAATTCCAAATTAGAGTTCTAATTTTGCGCCATGTGTCCTAAATTATTTATTCTTAAAGAGTTTTATTTCTTAATTTTAAAATCAAATGTCGGATCATATCATAAATATTCATCCAATTGAATTATTAAGTACAAAAACCAAAGAGTTTAGAATAAATGAATCGTAAAAAAAAAAAAAAAAAACTTCATAATAATTGTAGGGGTCAAGAGCCCAATTCTAGAAGATGGGCCGTGAGCCTGTCTGAGAAGACACGTCAGTTCGAGGACGGCAAATTATGAGGAAGACACATAACTTAACTCTTCGTTGGGATATAACTCGTGTGAAGAGGAAAGGAGTGGTTCGAGAACAATTACCTTTTCGGACGAACAAAAGGACGACCAAGGTTGATATTTTGGGAGACTTTCCTAGTATGTGCAAGCAAATAAGACAGGTGGGAGCGAGGAGATATTATGTAAAAAGCTGCTGCCACCGCATTTGTTATTCTGCAGCTAACCCTCTGACCGCATTAATGGGGAAAGGAAGTCTGAACAATGACTCACTACCTTTATAGTTGCCATATGAGGATTTTAGAGGGAGGCTGATCGGACAAGAATTAAGGAGAAATCACCTGACTGGCACGTGAGAGAAACTGGCCTATAAATAGAACAGAAGGCAGAGAAAGAAGGCATTGGACACTTCAGGGAAAAAGTAAAAGAGGAACCAATAGAGAGAAAGCAGTGAAAACTCAAATAACTGTAAAAGCATTCCTTCTTTGACTCGGCTGAGGATAACTTTACACCATTCCAACACTTTGCTTTGGTTGATTTGCTTACAACCATATTTGGGCCATCAACAAACTCACTTCAAGCCCAGTTTATTTAACCTACTCTCTACAAATTCATTGCAAAGGATGCTGTTCATGTTTTGGGCCTAAGTTTACATCATTCCTAGGCCCATCCCGCCATATTGTGTCCTTACAATAATAAAAAAAAAAAAGTCGATTTACATTTTACACCTAATAATATCCTTACAAATTTTTTTAAAGAGTTAAAAAATTATAAAAATGACTATCAATAGTATTTCATATATATATATATATATATATATATATAAGAATTATATTATACATTTTATTGTATATTTTTAAGTGTTTCCATGCATATGAACTAATAAAAGTTAATGAATGATCCTTTAAGTAATTTTAATAGTTCAATTTGACAATTTATGTTTTCTAACATATAATATAAATATAATTTTTTTAATTAAATTTATAAGCCAATTAAACACCAATTAAAAGCCCAATAAATGCCCCTTAACAGCCCATGGGTAGGTCATAAAAAAATATTACCACTTAAGGCCCAATACTTGTTGCCCATGGTCTGGGCCTTGGGCCAGGTTTTTTTCTCTTCCGCCCAGCTCGTTTAACATTGGCTGAGTAAAATTGAGTCGGCCTAGCCCAATGCAGATATTTATAAGAATTTAATGATTTTAATGATTTAATCTAATACTACTCTTCACACAGGTGGGCTTAAATTTCTCTTATTATTTGGGCTCAAAACATGATTTTTTTTGAAGTAGGAGATAATAACATCCTAATTTGATATCAGGATAAATTATTAGTTGTCCCAAAAATTTACTAAAAACCGTTCCAAATTCCCATGAAGGTTTTTTTTTTAATTTATTTTTTTTAAGTTTTAATAAGAGACCAGTTTAGTTCACGAACTGGTTTCTCAAAAAAAAAAAAAAAAAAGACCTACACGAGAGGCTAGGACAGCAAAATATATATTATTATTAAACCACAAGTCTAATCAATAGGTGAACTAAATCATGAATTAAATAGACTAGAGGTTTAAACATATTGTATCTTTTCTTCTTTTATATATATATATATATATATATATATATATTTAAACATAAGTTTTTATGCGATTTTGATAATATGGTCCTTAGGGCATATATTAAGTCATTTATTTTTAGAAACATTTTTTCAAAAATTAAAAAAACTGTCAATATTTTTTCAATTCTTAAAAAAATGTTTTTAAAAATGGATAGCTTAAATGACACACATTAGCAAAATTCTTGATAATATGTCATCCCTTCAAAAACCCTGATTTGGTCACACATGTCAAGAATGACTGCTCGTGTAGTCATTCTTTTTGGTGGGTTTGGGTCTTACTCGTTAAGCCCAATATCTTCAGAGTGTTCTATGGGCCTAAACGGCTAGTTTGGGGGTTTTCGAGGCCTATGTTAGTTATTTTATCCACATGAGCGCAGAAAAATTGTTCAGGTAATACAGACAAGGGATATTTTATGAAATTAAAGGGGCTTGTGGAATACGGCCCATCCACAAAGATTGATGGTGAGTTGGTGACTATACGCAGATTATGTCGTTCTCAATCTTATGGAATTAAGGGTAACACCGTAACACAATACTTTTATGTCAGGAGCCAGGATTTCAGTTCAGTGGGGACAATATTGAAAACAAAACTAATCTATAAAAATTAATTGAGATTAATATAAAAAAAATATATATATATATATATATATTAATGTAATTTATAGATTAATCTAAATACATAGAATATAAACAAGTAATTTGATTTCTTAAAATAAGTTTTTGTAAAAATATCAAGTTTTTGTAAAAATTTTGTATCCTCACCAATCACCACCTTGAATGCTCTTAAAAAAATTATGTTGAATTCAAAAATTTTTTTTTTTCTATTCTTTTAAGCAGTTAAGATTTGGATTATAGCCAAAAAATGTAGTTTGAGATTGGAAAAAAAAAAAAAAAAAAACCTAAGAGACAAGAAAAAGAGCGGAGACTAGGGTTTTAGACTTTTTGAGCTATATAGGAATATAAGTAGGCCATTTTTTTATATAAAAAATAATTATTATGTAGAAGCCATCAAGAGGAGAGTTGGTATTTTTCACAAGCTGACACTATGAATTATATAAATGGTAGACAATAAAGTAGTGTAAGTGGTGGGCCTAAACAGGGCTGGCTCTACTATATAAGCAAATGAGGAGGTCGCTTAAGGCCTCCAAGTAGAAAAAGGACCCCAAATTTTAACCAATAGAGTCATTTATTTTATTGTAATAGTATTAATTAAGCTCAAATATTAGCTAATAAATTATATAATATTTTTATCAAATGAAAAACAAGAAAAAAGAGAGAGAAAAATATTATGTTTATAACATTTTTCACAACAAATACTAAGTGTCATATTGTTAATGGTTGTTATTAATGAGAAAAAAAGTAATTTCAGTGGTGAATTCAAATTAGGACCAATAACAACTTAATACTTAGAATTTGTTGTGAAAATGTTGTGAATGTAACACTTTTCACAAAAAGAAAGAGCAATACACAAAGAATTTCACAATATTTTTCACAATAGTTGAGTTGTCAAACTTTACTAGCTAGTTTTCATTTAGGTCCACCACTAACATCATATTTTTACTTACCACTATCAATTTACCACATCAACAGTTGTGAAAATTTTTGTCAAATTTTCTGTCTATAGATTTTTTGAAGAAAAAAAAAAATCTATGTAGTTAATTAGTAACATTTTTTTTCAAAAAAAGTCATATTTAAATATATAAAAAGCCTTAAATCAGTTTTCACTTAAGGCTCCTAAATACATCAAGCCGCCTTTGGGCCTAAATGAAAATTGATGGTTCAACAATTGTAAAATTTATTATAAGAAATATTATATATAGTATTACTATAAGAATGGTGAAATTTGTTGTGAAAAAAAATTGTGTACAAATACATTATGTTTGTTAATAGTTTGGAAACCTGTGAAAAGGACAATATTGTTAGTTTTAAGTGCGGCCATTGAACTTCGTTTTCATTGAAAAAAAAAAGATGAAAATGTGCCATATACTTATACAGATGGATGGACATAAGATTGCTTTTTATTAGAAGTAGAGAGGTCTTCTTATTTTTGCAATACAGAAAAAATTTGTCATGGGCAAAACGCGCAAGTGTATTATAATTTATATAGGAGTTTTGGGAAATACAACTTTGGTCAAATAAGATCATATAAAGCATAGTTTAATAAAGCATGAAATTTCTTTTATTTGTTAATTCATGATCATAAAAATAACAATTTGAGGCAATACGTGTCGTATTTTATCACAGGATATAACAGTCTAACAACTGTTATCATTTTCTTACTATTTGCACATTTTTGTATACCTAGGTAAACATAGTTATGAAAAGACTTTATATTTTTGTAAAGAGTAAGAAGAGTTTTTTTAAGTAAAAAAAAAAAAAACTATTGGACATTATAATTTATATAGACTAATGGTGTATCTCTCTAATAGGTGAAGAAAGTTAACTTATTTATAGGCTTAGTGGACTAGTGAATGACAAAAAGGATAAATATGTCCAATAAATATGAATTAATGGTAATGTGTAAAAAATGTGAGTTTAAAAGTCATGGTCAAAAAAGGATTAAATCTTTGGAATTAGGCAATATAAGGTACTTGCCAACGGGAACTTGGCTAAGTGGGTAAGGTTCAAGCGCCTCATGCAATACACTTAGGTTCGAGTCTCGTTGCCTGTGGGAGTCTGTTGGTGGGCATCCTTAATGAGGAGTGTACTCCTTGTAAGGGAGGTGACTCTCACATAGGTGGCAGGCCCAAAGGAGTTCTATCATCTGGTGCCCTACCCGGAGTGTAATACAACCATAAATCTCTCCATTTTTTTGAACCAAAAAAAAAAAAAAAAAAAGGCAATACAAGGTACTCTCTCCATTTCTTTGGTAATACGACAAAAACGTACAACATGGGAGACACCAAAGCAAAGAGGGTCGCTCCCATCACGCAGAAGAACCTTTTCTCTATGCTTTCTCAAGCATGTACTATGATTGGTTCATAATTAAACTATCTTGTCAAAATCAAGTACCTTTGATGCATTGATGGAGATTCCGGATTCAGGTGCTTTTCTAACATTTGGAAGGCTCAAATACTCCCTAAAAAAGGAGAGAAAATTATAGAAATCATGGTCATCAACCACCAATTAAAGCAAAACTGAACTTACATATACCTTTCCTTGAAATGCTTATAGTTATGACCATACTTTCAAATGTCTTAAAAAAGGATAGAAACAAGAGGATCTTAAGCTGAATATTATTTTTATATAATAAAATTATACAAAGAAACGACCACCGTGACTTATGACCATATGGTGCTCATAGGTTGTTTTTAAATTAGGTGAATTAATAGTTTAATACCAAAAAAAAAAAAAAAAGAAAGATAAAAAGATAAAAGGTCTGACGGATAATGGCAAAATGGAGGAGGTAATTGATTATATGAAACAGCAAAGAATCGAAGAGAGGATTTTAAAAAGTAAAAAAGAGAAGGAAAAGAAAAAGGAAAAAGAGGAAAATAAAGATAAACTATTAAACTAAGAACCTCTTAACCCATCCATTAAAAAAAGACCAGGTGATTGGTATCTTTAAACGCGTGATTATAGAATAAATAGTTTTGACTTTTCAGAGCCACAGACATAAGATATTAAGATTTTACAAAGGGCCATGAATGATGAAGCTGATAAAGGCTCAAAAAATAGATGGTCAGAGTTCAGACTAAGGATGGAGCTTTTGTATAATATATAGGGTATACCAGCTGCGTGTGTCTGTACGTATAACTATAAGTGTATATGTATACATTGACGTTTGTTTGTATAAAGCTTGGACAAGGAGGCATAAAGGAGTTTCTTATTGCTCATTTTCATAAAAGAGGTGGCAAAAACCAACTCTATTAACTCTACTTTTTTCACTATTTTTATCAAAGTAATCACTCCAACTAAACACCCATCCCACCCAAAATCTCTCTTATATATTTTCTCTCCACCATTTTCCATTCTCTATGTTTTCACTCCAATCAAATGCACTAATAGTCTTATGCATTAACCGTTGGAAAACCTAGTTTTGCATCACATACAAAACAAAACAACAAAAGCAATACAAAGATTTACTTAATTCATAAGAGATAACATACGTACAATCATGAATTCTAGAACAAAGAATAGAAAGCATACCTTAATGTAGTCTTTGGTGCTAGCATTTCTTCCACAAGAAATACATTGAAATAATTATCATTGCCAGTTAGGACTATTAACAACATTTTTAACCTTTGCCCTAAAAAAACGTCTCAATAGACCATTTTGGTCTATAGCGGCACCTTTACGGTTTTTGGGGGCATTTTTAAAATGTTGCAGAAAACCTGATTTTTTGTAGTGAGAAATAACGTCCAATTCAATGTCCCCAATCTATTATCCATGTTCATTATATCTAATCCTACTTGGAGGGTAAGAAAAATAATTCTAATCTTGCTTGGAGTGCTAGTTAAGTAATCCTCATCCTATTTGTAGTTCAAAGATAGTAACTCTAGGTTAGTTAATGATTTAACCTATTAAAAATACCTTTCAATGTTTTCTAGGGGGGGAAATCCTTTAATGGGTTTACTATAAAATTTAGAGTTAACAGTGAATATGTAGCCATCAAGGACTTTATTCTATTGATATAAGCCTTTAAGGTCAAACCACTTTAATTTCATGCATTTTCTCTTTTTCTCCACCTTCTTTATTTTCTTCTTCATATTTTCTTATATACATAAATTCAGTGTTACTTAATTTCTTTCTATATAGTATCATAGTAATGTTTTACCATTTCTAATATGGTATCATGTCTCATCTTTTCTAATATGATCATTGTGTAATGTTGAGGATACAACTATTTTCTTACCATTTTTCACAATTTGTTAATGTTAGGTGCACGTGGATACCAAAGTCTAGTCCAAATGAAACAATATCCCATTTAGTGGGTGTGTCCTTGTTAAACATGATTAGGTGTCCAATTTCAAATAGAAGTAGGAGATCATAACAAAGGTGCTGGCTGCTAATGTTAAAAGTAGTTTTATTTTCCTTCATGTGAGCGTGTCACCTAGAATAAAGAAGAAGAGTAGTTAGTGAATGCCTCTAGAAAGAACAAGAAAACAGAAAGTGATTGAGTATGTGTGAGGGGAAAGAAAATCTTATTTGATTGATTGATTTTTTTTTTTAATATCCTGGCTTTTAGTAATTTTGACGATTATAATTTTTTTATGTTTAGCTAAAATTCTTGGGTTATTTTCTTAATTCACATAAGACTAGGTTGAGACCTAACAAATATTATCAGAGCTTGGTTAATTTAGTGAGTTTTTTCTTGTGTGAATTAAAGATGCATGAGAAGTATCAAAGCATGATAAAATTGACGGGTCCAAATTGTCCTACTTGGAATCCTAAGATGGAGTATCCACTTTAATGTAAGGATTTGTATTATTTTTATTGAAGTTAATACAGTCAAACTAGAGGATAAATCCAAAAAGGAATGGGAAATTAAGAACAGGAATACTATTGGGTTTATTTGACAATGGATTGATGATTGTGCATTTCACCGCATTGAAAGTGAGACTAATGTTCATACACTTTGGGAAAAATTGGAGAGTTTCTTTGAGCGAAAGACTACTTTGACGAATGTCTTTATAAAAACACTTTAAATTTGAAGTTTAAAGATGGTAGATTTGTTGTTGAACAATTGTTGGATATAGTAAAGATGACATTAGATGAGGAAACTTGAAGAAAAGATGTGGCCACAGACAACACAAAAGAACAAAGCTCTTGTGACACAGAATAGGGGTAAAAGTAAAAGTAAAGGGTCCAATAATTGAGTTAAATTCAATGATAAGTCTTAATCAAGAGATAAATCATAGTTTAAGGAGACTAGAAAATGCTTCTAAAAGAAAACAAAATGAAGGCAAAGATAAAAAGAATGATAATGAGAATCATACAGTTGCTATGATTACTAAGGAAGTTGCGGTGCTTTTTTTTTTTTTGAAAAAAAGTTGGTGCTCTTAGTGCCGGCTTAATGGGTGAGGCAAATAGGCAACCGTCTAAGACCCCCAATGATAAAACGACCTCCAAATTTTTATCAATAGAGATATTCATGTGCCAATGAAAGTATTAATTATGCCCCAAATATTCACCAATAAATAAAAAGTAATTTTTTTTAACAAAGAAAAATTAGTTAAAGAAAAATATTTTCATTGGGTGTGGCAGTAATTGTTAGTTTTTCTTAGTTTTAGAGTATAGAACTCATTCATCCCCCATACATAAATGTTGAAAGGACTCAATAATCTCCTGCTATTAAATAAATTTATACTCAAGTTTTATTTAGAGACTTCAAATATATAATTTTATTAAAACTTTTTCAATCATAATTTTTAGTATTTGGTTGGTTCGCTCAATAAATAGTGTTTATTTTAGTTGTATAGTAATTGAGTAATACAATGGATTCATTTTAATTTGTAGTTTTGCATCTAAAAAAATAGATTTAAATAATAATAAAAAACACCAAAATTTAAATAAATATTTTATTAATATTCAAAATATAAGAATATGCCTCACTTAAAGTAGTCGGCTTAAGCCCCACAATGCCTTGAGGCGATCATGTGTGCTCTCTGTTGAAGAGCTAAAGTGTGATCATGCTCCTAGTATTGAATTTCGGTTGTTGATTTGGGAACCTCCTTTCATGTTATCCCTACAAAATAGTTGTTTACCACGTGATAGGCCAAGAATGTATTGACCCATTTGGTAACTTAATCAATCAATTTAGCCAAGTAAAATTAATTAGATTCAATTACATGCAATAAGCGTGGTAGCACAAACAAATCACAAAATAACTAAATGCAGCGGAAATTAAATTTGACCCGGATGATTTGTTTATGAATGGGGAAAACCACCGAGGCAAAACCTCACCGAGTGAATTTAAGGTTACCATTCCCGATAATCCACTATTATCAAAACAAGCGGTTACAAATAAAAGAAATCCCAGTATCTAATACCAACCTACAGTTGAACTCTTATTCTAATACCCAATTGGACTTGTAATGTAGTAACAATCTCTCCTTTCAATATACGACTCCCAATATGTGACTAACCAATCGATACACGGATTTAAGTACGTGACTAGCATACCAACTTGAGAAAGATGTTGGCTGCAAAGTTCTTCGGTTCATTTAAACGATGAAAATTAAGAAGCTCCTTAGTTAGAGAGCCTTTGACGCAAAGACGCAGCAGCTTCTACAAAGAATATGATGAACTAGGGTAATTTTGTCTCCGGTCACAATATGTGTGTAACAACAATTGCAACAACTTTTGCATCACCTTTGACGGCCCTTAAAATAATATTTATATATGTCTAGGGTTGTGGGAAAAGAAACTTTACACAAATACACTTGGATATGCATGAAAACAGATCTGGAAATCTGAATTTCATAATTCTTGATAGATATTGTTTCTGTCGAGCATCAACATTAAACTTCAATAGATATTATCTGTCGAGCTATCTGTCGAGTTTTAATGAACAACACTTCTTCACTTGTTTCTTGGATAGATTTGCATAGTTTCAATACTAGACTTGAACTTTTGTTCCTTGAAGTACTAAACACATCCTAGATCTACCCAATTACAAGTAAAGTACGTTTTAGCTAAAAAAGGCTTAGTCAATTTACAATAACATATGTTCTAACAAGTTCCACATATGTCCTAACACCACGTACAAAGCAAATAACTTTGGTACTGTGAAATGGGGGCAAAAATGGGCTATTGCCTCTTTCGCCCAAAAGATGTAGCAAAACACCTCTATTCTGAAACTATCTAGCAAAATTCACTTGTTTTGAAATTCGATTTTCTAAAAATCGAGTTATAGGCAATCAAACTTTAAAAAAAAAAAAAAAAATCATGGAACTCGAGTTTCATGTGAATTTTTCCAAATAACTCGATTTTCATCAAATCGAGTTTTACATTGAAACTCGATTTTCTAAAAATCAAGTTAGAAAATCGAGTTTCAGATCATGGACATTTTGCTACATTTTTTTATGTGAAAGGGTCAAATGCCCATTTTGGCCGTGGAATGGGTATTTTCAATTATTCAAAAATAATGAAAATTGGTAATGTGTGCATCAAAACTAATGTTGGTTGTACAACGATATTGAAGGATGTGCAACATGTTTCAGATTTACATTTGAATGTGCTCTTTACATTGGTTATGGATTAGGTAGGTGATTGTAAGAACCTTGACAATTGAAGGTGGAAACTTCCTAAAGGATCTTTGCTTGTTGCAAGAGGCCAAAGATGCGACTCAAAGGAATACAATTATTCAAGGTATCGACAGCCACTCAATTGATGCTCAATTAGTTTAACAAGTGATTTTGACAGCCATTCGATCATTGTTTGATCAATTGAAAGAAGAATTTGACCACCCTTCAAGTGAACTTGATTGATCGAAAATTGTGAAGAGAATTTGATGTGTTTTTATTAAAGTACGTGTTGCCTAGGTTTTTGTATTCTACGTGCAAAAATATAAAAGTCCCACTTTAACCACAATTACTTAGGTTTTAGGAAACTATCCTTGCACACTTCATAGATAGAAAGTATATATCGAGAATTGATCAACCCTTAAGTTTAGAAGTTCATATACAGAACATAGTTGTTATTTTGGTGATCAAGGTCTGAAAGCCATAGTTTATGATCTTAGTACTGTTGCTGTCGAGATCAAACCTTTAAGGAGGATTCTTGGAGTAGGTTAGAGGGTTTGGTTGTGATCACGGATGAGATTTATGAGATGGAATTCATGTATAAAGAGTTTAGAACGTTTAAAGCCAGTGTGAGGTCACATCAATAAGTTTATCTATCGAGTAGAGTCTAGGGTCACATGTATGGTGAAAATTGGTCTTTGCCCTTTTCACACAAACTTTTCAGTAAAATACCTCTGTTCTAAAACTATTTAAGGAAATGTCCATGTTTTAAAAATCGATTTTTTAAAACTCGAGTTCCAATGACAAACTCGATTTGCCCAAAATCGAGTTTTTCATTGGAACTCGAGTTTTAAAAAATCGAGTTTCAAAAAATGGACATTTTGCTAAAAAGTTTGCACGAAAGGGATATTTTGTCATTTTGACCTCACATGTATGAACTAGATTGTAGAACTTTCTTTTATATAGTGACTTTCCTTATTGGGGTGAAGGTACCTTCTTTTTTTTTTTTTTTTTGGGAGTTGGTTCTCCATTGGTTTTTCACTTCATCAGCAAATCTAGTATTCTTATGTTATTCCCTTATATTTCGTATTCAACAACTCTACACACACTCAATTTCATACTCAAGTTCACAACATGCTAACATGTCAAGTTGTGATTGAAGCAATATTAATTTCCCATAAGTCAACCATTGACAATACTTCTATACTATTTTTTGTTTTTGTTTTTATTTATTTATTTTATATTTGAGATAAAAATCATACTTTAGCATAATTTAAGTATATATATATATACATGTGTATAAAGTTCCTGCCTGAAAATTTAAACTTCGGCTCTTACTCTCCCCACCCTCATAAGAACCTATATCTATAGAGTGATCAGAGTGACCATCACGTCAAAAGGTGCACAGTGACTCTCCTCTACTTCTTAGTTACTTCCAAATATTATAAGGGGACAATTTTTTTCCCATTTTTATACTTTTTTTTTCTTTTTTTCCTTTGCTCTTAATTTTTTTTAAAATAATTATAATATTCTTCTAATTCCATAACTGGAATAATGCCAATTCAGTTTAGGCACAAAGCCTTTAGCCAGTCCCACCAATTAAACACAGTAAAAAAGATATTATAAAAAAAAAAAAGTTAAGATTGTGTGACCGGACTGATTTGATTATCATTATCAACAATGTCTTGGCTTCTAGTAAGTAGGAAGTGACAGAATTTGTGGACAATCTGGGTTGTGGGATCCATCACCAATGCTCAAGAACCTTTTCAAGAAAAAATCTACGGTAGCTAAAGGATTGTAGATAGTTACATCATTATTCTTAACTAATCAGAAGGTAATTGATGAGTGTACTTTGTGGTGCGGTTTCCAACTTGGAACAGTCGAATGTCTGAAAGCGCTTGGACCCATCGGTTCCTCATCCAATGGAAAACACCTCAGCCATTTCCAAGTTTCATCATTGCAACCATTAGACCGACATATATTATTCATACATTTTGCTAAAGAAAATAAAGATCAAATGGAACTCTACCAAAAAGGAGAACATTATTCTTCTTGGCTTTTCCAAACGAATGCGGCACAAGTTGATCCATTAAATCCCTTAAAAATAATTGCTTCATTAAATAGTATTTTTGTACATATTTTTCTCAAATCAAATCAAACTACATGCAAGAAAAAAAATTTAATTCTAAATTACACTATTTAAAACTATTTTTACAATGTTTATGTAAAAAGTTGACCTAAAATTTAATTCATCCCTAAACGCAAGTTCTAGTAAAAATGGTGTAAAGAGTTGTTATTCTAACATTTTTATTTAATTTTACCTAAACTTTAATTCAACCCTAAACGTTTGGGTCCATCAACTTTAAGAAATCAAATCAAATCATATTACCCTCTCTCTTTATTCACACTCGAATTTCCCCTTGTAATCATACTCTCCCTCTAATCACACTGCAGGCTTTTGAAAATCAAATCAAACTATGACCAAATGATCCTCATGCATAAACACGCTCTCTTACTCTAATCACATTCAATTTTTCCCCTTTAATCTAAAATCATCATGGAAGAATTTATCATGTCGTACTACTTCTCTACCACTGTAATTGTATTATTACTCATTGCTAAACTTCTGTCATTTTATTGATATTTTATTGCTAAAGTCATAAATTTGGAGAAATTATATTATATTACACTAAACTATATCTTATATTACACTTTGCACTCTAAACTTTTTGAATGCACATTTTGCACCATAAACTATGACACTTGTTACACATTAAACCTCGACGTTAAGTTTGCTATTAACTTGGATGAAAATTCAAAATTTAGGTTACAAAGTATCAGTAGTACAATTTAGGGTGCAAAGAATGGCAAAGATCATAGTTTAGGGTGTAAAACGTGCATTCGAAAAGTTTATGGTGTAAAGTATAATTAGGGGTATAGTTTAAGGTGGTAAAGTGTAATTTTTCCATAAATTATATAAGATAAGTCATTGTTTCTCTATCTCTTACTATACATTACTGAATGTACATTTATTCGTCAATTCATTATTACTAACCCAATGAATCCAAGTTAACTTTGTTCCCCTTTCCATATTAGTAGTGGAACTAGAAACATTGGCAGCTGCAAAGGCTCTTGAATTTTCCATAGAAGTGGGATTTGATTCGGTTGGTTTATAGGGGGACCCAGAGATAGTTATGAAAGCTTTGATGGATGATTCGCTCTCATTGGCTTCTTTTGGCCTTCTAATCCGGGATGTTAAAACTTATGCGGAATAATTTTAGTATATTAGTTTTTCACATATTGGTAGAAAGGGTAATTCTGTAGCTCACAACCTAGTTAGGCCTGCACATCATGTCACTAGTTTTTTTTTTATGGGTGGAAGATGTTTCATTGCACATCTTTGTTGTTTATCAAGCAGATTTGTCTATTCTTTAATAAGTATTTCAGTCTTTCTTCTTTAAAGAAGAAGAAGAAGAAGAAGAAGAAGTTACTTTAGTGTAATCTTACTATTCGATGTGCATTGCTTCACTAACACCTCCATATACCAAATATAAGGGCACGTTTGGTATACTGTAATGATTATTACATGGGAATAGAAATAAGTATTACAAGGAATACATTAAGTTGGAATGTAGTAAGTATTACTATTCATTAGTTTGATGACCATTTAGAAATAGAATTCAGAATATGCATCCACAATTTAGTAGAGTATAAAAAGAAAATGTAATTAAATCCTTTTTAAATCAAATTTCCTAAAATACACTTATTTTAGGATGTTTAAAATAGAGCTAATAATTAACAACAAGGAAAATTTATTTTCTTTCCTTTTGAAGATGTGGCAACTAATAGCTTTTTAGGAAATTTTTTTAAAAAGTTATTACATAAGATGAAGGAATATATATTCAGTACTTTTGATAAGGAATAGTTATTCTTCATTTTGAAAAATAGCTATTCATAAGAAATAACTTTTCATAGTAATAAATACATAACCAAACAACCGAATAGTTATGCTATAAGAATATCTATTACATTACAGTGTCTATTACAGTCTACCAAACGTGCCCTAAATTACTTTACTTATCCTTTATTGCTGAACATACATTATTCTGGTTTATATCACTGGTAGACGTAAATTATTTTGGTTTTTCTCACGTTGGACATTTATCATTTTGTTCACATCTTACTACTAGCTTTATACTACTCGGCTCTATAATTTACCTCTTGAAATAAATTAAATTTCTTTTATTGTTTGTATTATATTACTTAGACTTTGAGCTTTATTTATTTCGTAAGCCTAAAAAATGCACAAGTAGCCATTGTCTTCTTTAGGCTGATGTTAAGTTTTGGGCTTGACTCCCAAAAACAAACTTGAATCTATTTTAGGTCATCCCTCTGGTGATTGACATGTGACCATACACGAAAAATGCATGCCCCAACACTATCTATAACTTTTAGAGCATCTGCATCAGTGGATGTAAAACTTTGCAAAATACAAAAAGTAATAAATTTTACACATTTTGCCCAAAAAATCTTCCACATTAGTCTTTCTAAAACTGTGTATATTTATATATGTGCTATAGTAACCATGCATATATGCATGGTTACTGTAGCTGTGTTTATTATTATTTTATTAATTTCACATTTTGCACACATTTTTTTTCTCTCTTCTCCGTGCAAAACGAACTCAGTGTCAAACTCTCCTCTTCTCTCCTCTCCTCATCTTCTTTTTCCTCAGATAAACACAAACACACCCACACACAAAACTCACAAACACATCCACGCAGATAAATCAACACAGAGATACACTAACACACTCACACACAAACACACCCACACGGATAAACCAACAGAGAGACAAATTGGTGTTGGTGTTGGTCACTTGTGGATCGGTGTTGGTGGCGCTAGATTAGAGTTCGTGGGTCAACGGAAATGGGTCTAGATGCTTGTGGATTGATGTTGGCGGCGGAGATCGATGCTTGTGGGTTAACTTGAATGAGTCTCTGCATGTGCATCTGTTGTTGTGGGTCAGTGCTCGTGGCGAAGATGGATGCTTGAGGCAGCTTAAGGGTCGAACACAAGTAAAGGGGATTTGACCGAGAGGGAATGGAGATTAGACCGAGAAGGAGAGGAGATCTGAGTAAAGGATTGTCTATGGAGGTCTGTGTTTAGAAATGGGTATAGAGAGAGAAACAAAAAATCTGTGTTCAAAAATGGGTAGAGAGAGAGAGAGAGAGAGCGTATCTGTGTACAAAAAGGTAAAAGGGTAGTTGAGAGAAATAATAATAAAAAAAAGTGAAAAAAATTGATTATTTAAATAAAATAGATTGTAGAATAGATGAACTGATGTGGATGATTTTAAGAAGTGAGTATGTAAAATAAAAAGTAGGTTCTTAGTCTAAAATAGACAAAATTTTTGCCAAATTGATGCGAATGCTCTTATATCTCACAACCAATTGATAATTACATATATATTACACCGGATCCAAACGGACCAAACCCCTCAAGAACTAAGCCAATAGTTGGACCTCACGAAAACTTGAGCAGGAATTAGGAGGATTAAGACGGAAAACAAGGAAATTGTTAGCAAATAGACTGTTGCATGTTAACCAATAGAAAAATTGCATGTGTAAAAGAAAGATGACTGCCATGTATTGCACATAATTCATTTTTTCCTAGCAAAACAATAATAAAAGCAATACCTGAGATTAGAGTAATTCTTTGAACATCTAATCATGATCTTTCTATATTATTATTATTTTTTTCCAATTCTTGTGCGCAGGCATAAGAATTTTCCACGTAAATTAAGTTCCCTGTGTTCTCATCTGCATTACTTATTTTACACACAACCATTGATTCCAAAATAGCAGTCAAATGTCGTGGCTGCTTGGACATGCAGTTATATTGTCCTAATTACCGATTATATTTATAATCAGCTGTTTAACTTTTGATGAACTTAACGCAGTCGACATTTACTGACTATTTCAACGTTTCTTTTGTCCCATTTAAAAGTAATCCCCGAAGTTAAGATTCCAAATTTAATTGATTTTAACAACTTCTTTTGGATCATAGTATGATGCCAACACATAACAAAAGGATTTTGATTACTTGGTTACGTATTTATGTATATCCAATGAAGTGGACAGAAAGTTGCAGTAGGTAAAAGTATCAATGTTCTATCACGAGACTCGTAGAAAAGTGATAATCACGCTTGCAAAATTCACGTAGTGTGATATATTATGTCGACTATAATACGTTACAATATTCGTGTAAAGAAATAAAACTATATTCTAAACAGCAGCGCTGCACAGCACCGTTGTTATCTTATCTTATATAATATTTGAATATTAAGGAAAATTAGAAGAAAGATTCTTGACTAATGTTAGATTATGTAAAAGAGATTAATTCTGGGGACGCTAACTTTTTATTTCTATTTTTTTTTACGACCTTTTAAAATGGTAGATTATAAGTCGTGGAAAATAAAAGTAATCTCAGTATTATGTGCATGTGAAAGGCTGAAAGCATGGGTGGAGCTATATATAGCTAGGCTTGGGGGCAATGGTCCCTCCAAAATTTTAAAAAACTCTTTTACTTTTTGTTTAGTTATTAAAAAATTTAAATATTCACCTACAAAAGTAGAAATTGGCCCCCCAAATATTTAAGTTAGTTCAATGATACTCTTATAAACAATAGAATTTGTTAATCGGTCTAGTAGTTATAGAGACAATGTAGTTTTATTTTTTTAAAATTCATTTTTTATACAGGGTTAATATCAAACTAGAACTTTTGTATACTCATTGACGTTTAAAAAATGATAAAATCCCCTAAAAATTATTTAGTGAGTATACTTATGTCATAGTTGATAGTTTTGTATATAATATATATATCACATATTCTAGTATCAAAATATTAAGGTTTATATTTGTGTATGTGTTTATGCATGTGTGTGATAGTTTGTCTTGACGTTTGAATAGTATATTAGTACCACAATTTGGTCTCTCTCTCCTCCAAATAAAAAATCCTAGCTCCGCTCCCGTGTGAAAACGATTGGTTACTACTCAAAACTTTTCATCTTAACAAGTTGTGAAAAAATTGTAAAACAAATTATGTACATAGTAAAGGTGTGTAAAAACCACCTCCCTAAAGTAAAACACATGCCCAACTACCACTTTATCACTTCAGAGTACACAAAGAAATGGAAATAGAAATTGTAGGGGTTAAATTTTATATATATATATATATATATATATATATCACAATTTGGTCTCCCCTAATCCCCCGCAAACAAGCTCTACTCCTGTGTGAAAATGATTGGTTACCGCTCAAAACTTGTCACCTCACCAAGTTGAGAAATAAATTGTAAAAGAAATTATGTCCATAGTAAAGGTGTGTAAAAACCACCTCCCTAAAGTAAGACACATGCCCAACTACCACTTTCTCACTTCTTCATAGTGTGCAAAGAAATGGAAATAGAAATTGTAGCGGTGAAATATATATATATATATATATATATATATATTTAAAGGAATTGTAATAAGGATTCAAATTGCGGCAGAGGTTAGGCTTCCTGGGATGCTCAAGGCGAGAACCTACATGAAGAAGGCATCATTCTCAATAGGCCAAAGATCAATTAGGGGGTTAGCCAAAGGAACTCGAAAGGTTAAGTTAGCACAAGAGTTTATAGAAATCTTGAGATAAAACGGTGGAGTAATAGTAGTTAGGATTACATATTTTTCTTGATTTACGAGGGTATTTATAGGGCTTCCTCAATGTAGGTTTGTGGGGGTTTCCCCATGCAATCAAGTGGAGGGCTTGATAACACGCTACTCCCTTAGGTCGGTTGAAGGGATGTGACCCTAGGATGCCTTCCCCACACTATAGAAGGAAGACCCTCGTCTCCTTGCATCTAATACAAATGACGGTAAGTGAGCCATAATAAATACAAATGTTAAGAGTGTCTCCCTTAGGGCCAAGGCTATAGAGGGAAAGCTCCTATCCTATTGTATTTAATGCAAATGATTGTGAGTGAGCCATAATAAATGTAAATGTGAAGAGTCATAATCCTTTGCAAATACTCCTTTTAGAGATAGCAATGGGATAGGGTAGGGTCGGATGAGAGATGTCTTGTTCTTACCCCATCTCACTTCTATTGGGTGGAAAAAAAAAACCCCCCGATTGGGGAGGGAGCAAGGTAGGTTATGGGCAAGCCAAGTTGACTGTTGAAAGCTCAAATTAATGTGAAAACATTAGAGCTTGTTTAGATCTCAAATTAAAAATTACAGCTGGATTGCTTTTACTCTAATTTAACAAAGTACGGAACAAGAGTAAATATGCGCAATAAACCGGTAACACTACTCTAAGCCATATCCAACCACAATGAACAATAAATAACAAGCTAAGTAAGGAAGAGAAATGCAAACACAAGATAATACCAAGATGTGTTATCGAAGAGGAAACCAAATAGCTCGGCGAAAAACCTCTTCGCGACCCTCAAGAATCATTGTAATGTATCTCTTTTGTCTGTTTTTGAGCTCAAAATGTGGTTTGTGTTTTTGTTTTATAGGATAAAATGTTGTTGAGCATATGAGTCTCTTTGATTTTGGTATCTTTTTCCCCCTTTCTCCCTCTGTCTCTTAGGTATCGGTGGGGTGGGGAATATTGTTCTTCAGTCGTGGGGATTTTTTTTATGTGTTTTTAATTAACATTTTTGTAAAATTATTAAAAAAAATTAACTAATGACCAAAACGACGCCGTTTTGGTAAGTTGACTGCAGCAACTAACAGAACACTAACAGAGGACTCAATTGGGAGTGAACTTAGATGACTGAAATGATAAAACCTAAATTTAAAGGACTGAAATGAAAAAATGTGAAATTTAGAGGGTGAGTTTTGCATTTTAGTCTTTAAAAATAATGTAGAAAAATACTCATATTTTGAAATTATTTAGCAAAATGCTCTTATTTTTTAAACTCAATTTTAACAAAATCGAGTTACAGGCGGAACTCGACATTAGCAATGTTGAGTTCTATGTATATTTTTCCACTTAAATTCCTTTTGAAAATTTAAGTGAAACTCGACATTACTAATACCGAGTTCCATTTAAAAATATATATATAACTCAATTTTGAGAATATCGAATTTTACACATAATTTGATTTTGTTAAAATCAAATTTAAAGAATAGAGGCATTTTGTTAAATAGTTTTAAAACATGGACATTTTACTACATAGTTTATAAATTATGGACAAATATCAATTTTTTTCAAATTTTATTTACACAGTTATCAAAATGTGAATTATATTGTAATTTTTTTTTTAAATTTTCTCATATTATATATCGTTAGACATACAAATTTCTTATAAACCCAGTTTACAATTACCTAGAATTACTTGTAAAATTTTCAAGTTGAGTTCATTTGAATGGAGACTAGCACAATTTTCAATAATCTAATGTAAATTTCATATTAATGTAAAGGAACGTCAAATCCATGATTGGGGAATTAATTCAGTGCCAACACTAAATGTCCCACATAGTAACCACACACCAAGAAGAAGCAAAAAGTCTAGGACAGAAGTAGGCAATATTGCAATTATATGCAAAACAATGATTTCTAAATAATAAGAGTAGTTACTTTTTGAGCCTTTCTTCATGCTACTGGTAGTGGTAGTAATCATACCACACAAAGATAAACCAAACTTTTAACCCCACCTGTCAAAAAAATTAAAAAATAAACAACTTTGAAGATCCAGATCAATCACAAATCTTCCAAGCTATTATTACCATCCCTAATCCCTTTCGTGGGACCTGGCTGCTCCTTTTTCCTCTCTCTCTCTCTCTCTCTCTCTCTCTCTCTCATATTCAACTTCAAAAGCAGATTAGTTGGGCTCACCAGGAAGATACTTTCTGCTACTCCCTATTTCTTTGCTGCTTCTGCTGCATTTTCACAAAGAAAAAGCCAAAATTTCCAAGTTATTCTATTCTTAAGCATTCCATCCCCCAAGTCCAACCATGAAGAGAATGGATCTTTTCTGTGCATCACCGGCCTCCACAGCCATATGCTCCAGCGTGGAACAACGTTCCATGGTCCGCCGTGGCCCAAGACCCTATAATCGCCATAATCCACACCTCCATGATCGACCAAAAAGCCTACCTCATGTCCCATGTTCATCTCAATTACCCTTTAATCCCAAGCCTTACTATGAAAAGCATAAGAGGCCCAGTTCCGTTAAACAAAGTGACTACTTACGTAGAAAAAGCTCTGCTAACACAAATGATCCAAGTAAAAATAGTCCTCCTGGTTCCTCTAGATTTCTCTTAAGTGACAGTGACACACACTTTATCAACTGGTTGTCAGAGTCTGAGCCTGTCTCTGCATTGGTTCCTGCTGAATCGCCAAAGCTCAAGCGCCTCAGCTCAAATCACTCTCCTGCCTTGAAATCCTCTTCCTCAGCACGCTCCCTTGATCAGGTACCTTTAATTAATCTTTCTGTGTCTTCGTACTTGAAAAAAATCTGAACTTGGTAATATATTTTGTGAAAAACATACAGCAACAAGCTTTATTAGTGCGAAAACTTTAGTCATATAGTCTTTGAAAAACATATTCCTAGAAAATTTATGGAGAAAACTATGTAGTTAGAGTGTTTGTACTTTGTTGTTGTTGTTACTTTTATTATTGATATTCAATATGCAGGTCGTGGTTTTGAGGGTGTCACTGCATTGCAAGGGCTGTGAAGGAAAAGTGAGAAAACATATTTCAAAAATGGAAGGTTAGTTTGTAGTAGACATACTAGATTGTTTGTTCTTTAAAATTTTTAAATATTCCCAACCATAATTGAATATATAGTAGCACTACTTGTAAGCAAAACATATATTCAACCTAAACACCTTTAATTTATAGTACATATATTAAACCAACTGTACGACACTACTTCTTTATAGTGTTTCCACCCTAGCTTTGTGTCGTTCATCAATTATCAAATTGCAGTTCCCCATTTTTTAAGGTAATGTTTTTGGCTAATTCTGTGCAGGAGTGACATCATTTAGTATTGATTTGGAGACGAAGAAAGTGACAGTCATTGGGGACGTGACACCTTTAGGTGTACTCGCAAGTGTTTCCAAAGTGAAAAATGCACAACTTTGGCCGTCTCCTACATCATCATTTCCATCACCATCTTCCCAATGGTCAGCATAAGAAATTAACTGCAAATAATATTAGAGTTTAATATACAAGTTTCGATGGTGTGTGTTACTGTGTCTGTATGTGGTTATATGCTTAATCAACTTATCATGTTTCAATATGAACGTGTAATGTAAATGTCAAAACTCTTTCTTCTATGGGATTGGAATCGTAATCTTTCTTGTTTAAAAAGAAAGTTAAAGTTAAAGAGATGGTTTGGTAATTGGTACTCTTGTGCTCCCTGAATCTCTGATCATCGTTTCTTGGAAGGAACAAATGTGTCCTTCTAAGCTTTCCTTTTTCACTTTCTTTGAATTTAAAATCTTGCTTATTAGGCTGGCTACTCTTGAAATGTCTTCTTGTGTACTACTTCCAATATAAATCCCACTTGTGGGGTCAATTCTTTAGCAAACTAATGCAAGACTGCAAGTGTAGAGTGTATCTGTAATTTTCTATCTGAACAATGCCTTTTATTTTTATTTTTTATTTTTTTTTAGAATTGAAATTTTACCAATTTTGTAAAGTGATTAGTTATAATTAAAACTAGTCGCTAACCCATGCGATGCACGAGATAGTTAAATAAAAATTAAAAATACTTATTTTACTTAAAGGTATATGACTTAAATTTTAAAAATGTATAATTTGAAAATGAATGAAAATAACTAATTTGTTCAATATAATGATTTAGAAAAATTCTTTTTCTTCTTATCATTGGTTTCACATAACACATTTCGACGTAGGCTATTTTATGGTGATAACTTTATATAATACTCAACTGCAATTAAATCTACTATCCACTACCAATCTAATCTATGTTATCTTGATAGTAGATCTACAAATTGCATTCTCATTTTTTTAGAACTTGCCACATCATTATTATTATCTATATATAATGTAAAACCGAAAATTTTAACTTTTTGAAAGACTTACGTTAGAATTAGGATTAAAAAAATAATAATTATTTTTTTTAATTAGACCTCACATTAGAATTTTTTTTTTTTTAAAGAACTCACTTTAGGTTTTTTTTTTTTTTTAAAAAGACTCATGAAAAAAAAAAAGCTTTAGGATTAAGGAAAAAAGAGAGAGATAAATTTTTTTATAAATTAAAATGATGAGAAAAAGAGAGAGAGAGACTCCTGTTAGGACTTTCTCACTATTTAATTTTAAAAATTAAAAAAAATTATAAATTAAAATGATGATGAGAAAATTTGTAAGAGATTCAGGGGCTTCAGTTTTATATATATATATATATATATATATAGATAATAACTTATTTTTAGACCTATTACTAAAATCACTTTTATTATAGACTAATCACCGTTATTAAGTCAACAATTGTGATAAAATTTATGTCATTAAATTTATTTATGAAAAACACAATATTTTGTACTAGCCAACCCCTCAGGGATGAGTACGTTCAATTTTGGTTGCCTTTGTATATATGTGCTACAGTATATGTGTTTGAGAGAGAGAGAGAGAGAGTCGCAACTTATGATGTTTGTTTTATGATGATTTTATCATCGGACCAAGATATCAATTGATTTTTGGAATAAGCGGGGTTCAAAGTCTAAATTGCTTATTCGACAATAAAATATTTTACCAATTGAACTAACAAAAATCCACTTTTTTTAGTGTTACTTACATTAATGTTTCTTACTTTTTCATTTTACATTAAGACAAACGATTGGTATTTTGGTCTGATAATAAAAAACTATAATTAGAAGAGGACATCATAGGTTAAACCTTAGATCTTTTATTCAATCATGAAAGATTAATTTTCCCAATCATTTGAATTATATATTTTTTTAATTGTGAATGAATAAAGATTTTTTGGGACCACTTGCTGAGTTATTGAAAATTGATGACCACTTGCCTATAATTATAAACCCAATAATTAAATATCCTTGTCGCTTCTTTGTTAAATTTAGTTTTCTAAAATAAACGTCACAGGAGAATTTACTGGTCACACCTTAAGACAACTATAGTACTGTTACGCAAAGAAAATTTTTTATTAAAAAATGTGCCTCACATCATCTTATTCCACGTATCTATTATATCATTTTTTTACAAAAAAATTCTGTACAAATTTTCTATGCAAATAATAGTGGTGCATATATAAATTAATATAGTAGAAAAAGAATAATTTTCACCATTGCCATAAATACAGTCTTAAATAAAATACTCTTTTAAAAATTATTTTATATGATAAACTATAAGTAGTTGTTTATTATTTTAAACAAACTATTTTTTTTCATCGCTCAAAATTGTGGTAAGTTTGTGGCACAAAAGAGTGCAGCTCTAGATTTTTTCATACATCATGATCTCCAAGCATGAGCAGCCTGCATTTGATTACAGACACTTCAAAATAGCATGTGAAGAGTCTGGACACATGGAAATGCAAGCGGGGACATGGTCGCATTCAAGGAGGGGCAAGGTTATGGTTTGGGTCACAGACAGACTACACTTTTACTTTACTTTTTCTCCTGTCTTCTAAATGGTGCCCCATCAATTTGATTCGGTGGCTATTCTGTTTAGATGATTATCAGAATTTGAATTGTGGGCTTTCCTCAACAAGTTTTAGCAATCTTTTTTTTTTTCTTTAAAAAAAAAATCTGAAAAATTTTACCAAATTGTGGGTTGGTCCAATTACTGACAGTCTAATAGCATGTATTTGAATTTACAGACTGGTTAAGAAATATGAGTCTGTGAAATTATTTATTGGCACAGTAGAGATCCTAAGATGCTCACATACAAAATAAGCCTTTTTTTTTTTTTTTTGGTTAAATACAAAATAAGCCTTCAATCTTCACATGGTGATAACAATTTTTCATATCTTTGCTAATATCAACACAAATTGACCTGCCTCGGTATTGGTGCAATGCCTTTCTTTGTGCATTGATGTGCCTTCCCCATTATAGCCCAAATGATGACAGCATGGTATACTTTTCGAAGTAAGTCCATTTCATTGGTGGGGCTGCTTCATGATCATGGCTTTCTGTTCCTTGTTCCGTTTTTACTTTTAAAATCTTTACGTGTGCTCTTAACTATCCTCTTCATTTCAACTTTTTTTTTTTTCTTTATTTTATTTTGAGATATTCTAAAATGTTATTCCGTTTTTAAAAATTAAAATTATTAATTTATTAATGTTCTTATTATATTTATATTAATTTATTAATTTAATTTTTTGATAAATTTTTTTAAAAGTAATTTTGAAAATTTATACATTTTTAAAATGTTAACAAGATAATAAAGGATATTCTCTTAAAAAATTTAACTTTTCAAACTAAGCAAAAATAAAAAGTAGTACGGAAGTAGTGTTTGACCAGCTAAAAGAGAATTAGAAAATCAGTAAGTACAGAAGAAAGAAAATTTCCAATTCTCTCTTTCCACATTTATATGAATTTCCCTCTTCTTCCTAACTTTTTCTTTACTCGGGTGTTTGGTTGCTTTATATTCTTTGGCTATGGCTTGGACGGCTGGAAAAAGGGCCCACCATCAACTTCAAGGGATTATATTATGAATCTGGTAAAGAAATTTGGTGATTTGGGTCGGTACACCAACCTTGGTCACAGCATTGGGCATGGAAATTTTGCCTTGTACATACTTGGATATAGGATTGTTCGTAGATGTGGCAGGATTTTTGTTACATATAGATGTTACAATTTCTTTTGTGTCAAACATGTGTCAGTTTACCATTCTCTTTGCAGATATAGGGCTTTATAAGTTAATGTATAAAGGTCTTAGCAGCCTAAGGTCATGGTGCCACTTTGTTAACTAAAAGTCTAAAATGCTATAACAAAAAATGATGAACAATGACACATTTGCATAAGTCTCAAGATGCTTCCCCGTGGCTAATTGTGTTGGAAGAATAATTGTATTATCATCAAACGAGGAATGACTCAAAGATTCGGTATGTAATGGCAGCAGAAGTAGTGGGACGATTCCAGATGATTTGGTAATCCCAATCCAGAGTCAGGCTAACTCATGCAGGGGAGACATGTATAAGGTAGCAGTTATCTTTGGTCCAAACTCCAAACCATGGTCCCTATCCAAAAGTTTGAATCTTAAATTCTTATTTTAATTAAATGATAGCTTTATGAAGGAATTTCATAATTTACCTGGGAACTCACATTTAACCAAACAGAGACCTCTTGCCTAGATTGAGCAAACACCGATAAAGCATGAGCATATGAATTACACTTTTTGAGAAAACTACTAGAAAAAATCTCCCTATGGATTTCCCATCTAATATAATCAAGAAAGAACCCAACAGAGGAATAGCATGAGGTACAAAAGTGAGAACTAGAACTGAGAAGTCTGTAAATGCCTCGATGCTGGATTGGTAGCTGTTTGAGAAAACTACAAAAAGAAATCTCCCTATGGATTTCCCATCTAATATTATCAAAAATGAACCCAACAGAGGAATAGCATGAGGTACAAAAGTGAGAACTAAAACTGAGAAGTCTTTAAGTGCCTCGATGCAGGATTGGTAGCAGTATGGTGTGGGCCTATCCTAAACATTGATCCGAAAGTATGCTACTAGCCCAAAGTTAGGGTGGAGAATGGGACTGGTCACCTAATTTAGGTCCAAAAACCACTTTTGACACCTGCACAAAGATCTAATAAACCAGACTGTATCTGGAGTTAGGGAACGAGATTGGGAAGATGTTAGATACCAAACTTGCTCGGCCAAGTGGACCAACCTTCAGTAGTGTTAAGCCATTTTTAAATAAGGAGAATACTAAGGGAACCATATCCTAATGAAATTTGACATTCTGTTTGATGATCATATGCCCTGGACTTGGCAGCACATCTTAGGCAGAGTATGGCAGACCTAAAATAACAAATCCCACAGCAAACACTAGGCCACATGAATCCACAGGCCTAGGCTTTACTTCAAGCCACTACAATGCAACATTGCATTAGCATATCAGTTTAACGAAAAAATGGAATGTAACAGATAAGAGTAAAGCTAGAGTCCCACAGCTGGGGCCAAAAAATGTGCACCTTGACTTTGGAAAATCCATATCCGACCCAAAGAATTAGGGACTAAAGCTTGGTTGTCATGCTAATCCAGATAAAATACATACTAATCATTGTAATACCTACACAAATGGAGTAGAACAGCAGCATGAATTATCATATGGCATAAAAACGTGCTGATAAGTGAACATATACTGAATAGTGTTATTTCATCAAAAAAATACTGACTAGTGTTATTACTGCACACATTCATAAAAGAAACTCATTCTATTTTTTCATAATTTGATAGTTACAATAGGGGTGGGGGATTTAAACCCTGGATGTTTTTGTCCGAAACACCAGAATGTGTCTATTAAGCTACAAGGCTCTTGGTAAAAGAAGAAGAAGAAGAAACTCATTCTATTCCAAGATGGAAAACAACAAATAAGGCAGAAAGATAGTGCACAATAATTTTCATTTTAAATAGTTGACTATGCATATTGCAAACAACAACAAAGTATTTGAAAACTTAAAATCTCAACTTCGATGACAACTGACAAGTATACAAGATAAGATAACCAAGGCTCTGATTATTGATTCAGCATCCATCTATTAGAAAACATTCACTTACTTAAATTATTGAATCCAAATTCCTCCAAATGCCAGACGTTATGAAACCACCATCTGTTAGACAACTTTTATGAATATCCTAACCAAAAAATAGGAGTATCAAGTAGGTCATAAATATTCTCAATCATTTGGAAACACCTAGATCTTATGCTTGTTCCAGTTGAAGAGAATAATCTCCCCATGTAGTTACCAAGAGCGTAGGAGCAAGCCTAGCCCAAAAGCTGTTCATTTATAGAAACAGAGATATGACTAAACAAACTCACAATTAGAGTCCCTATATTGGTTTGAGGATAGAGCCTTAAAAATTCAAGAGCCATTCAAAAGTTAAAATGGTCTCTATTAATTTTTTTTATAGAAAAGGTGATGCAACAAAGCAAACTCATAACTAGAGTCTCTATGATTATCAAAAAAACAATTAGAGGCCCAAGAGTGGTTGAGGACAGAGTCTTGAAAATTCAAGCAAACAGACAATCAACACAGATCCATGAGTTAACAATGATGAAACCTTCAACAACATTGATAAAGCCCATCAACAATCTCACTTCTCTAAGAGTGTAGAACCCACTGAAAACAATAATCTTGTACTTGTATAAAATTAAAACCTGTAACAGAATCAAACAAAATTATTAAAATAGGCAAAACACCATATGAGATGGAAGGACTGAACTAGTACATGAATTATGAAAATGTATACATGAGTATGCATTAACTACCACAAAGATTATGTGATGTCAGAAAGCTGGACATGATGACAATCAAAAAGTAATTGAGCATAAAGCTGAGAGGTCTACGAATTATTATACAAAAGAATGTCCAAATTCATGACTAAAATGTTTAGTATATGTTTTCAATACATACATCAAAATTGTGTCCTCATGATTTTGTTTAGTCATAAAATTATGATCAACAGAAAGTAAAAACCGAGCCTCCTGGTCTTAGAAGCACGATGTTTTATTAAAAGATCCTGGACTATGTTGCTGTTGGTCATACAAAGTATATTGGACTTCACCATAAGCCAAGGTAGTTGGATGCATTAAAGCAAATAAGAAAATGAAAGATTTTGTTTATTCTTTTAAAACAAAATCTGATAATTTAAAATTTGTTTATATATATATATATATATATATTTCAAAATTTCATATGTTAGGTTGCATGTAAAAAATGCCCAACTTTTCTGTATTACAAACCCCAACAATTTTCATAAGTATATAGCCACCTTTAAATCTATACACACTAGTAAGTAAGATACACAGTGAACTCAGCACATTCTCCACTTGTAGTTGGAAAGGTCTTAACACTGGCATAGTCCTTAGCATTGACATACTTACCAGTACCACCCATGACTGCAAGATTGGATTTTGAGGTAGCAGTTCGATGGACCACCAAAAAAGCTGAGACTATCAGCATAACTGCCATGGTGCCACTCTCAAACATAGTTGTGAAAGCCATGGTCTGGCTCTTTCCATCTTCAGACTTGCTTCGTAGAACCCTTGTGCCTTACAAACCAAACCAAACCAAACCCTATCTCATTCCCTTCAGTTAGTTCATCATCAAATACTGTCAGTGTTGCAAAACAAGCTTTGAATGGTCATTCCTGGAGGGAGTTGACCCCCATTCAAGGGTGGAATCCCATTGATCACGTTGGGAAGATTGATGCTGCCTGCTTTGTTTCATCTTACACTCCATGATCTATCTTGTGCTTATAATTTCCACCCTGCCCAATAACTGCACTAAATGCAGCAAACAAGCTTAGAATTTCCAAATGTTCAATTTTCATCTTCAGCAATAAATAAAACTTTTTTACATAATAATCTCAGAAGGAAAAAAATAGTTAAAAGACATGAGGCAATATTCACTCTTGTATGATGAATATTATTGTTCCATTGTTCTCAACATAAAAATTAGATGAAGGATTAAACTGCTGCTGTAGCCTCAGCCTATAAACTCCAAGCACACTGGATGGACAATGGCTTCTTCAGAAAATGAAACCAAACCCAAGCTGTAATTTAAAGACCAAGACCAGTGTCTTGGCATCAGCAAACCATGAACAGTTACAAGGTGGTTCAGTTTTTCAAACCATTGATCTTTTTTCTCTTCCTTGAAGCCCATCAATGGGAAAAAATCAGTTTAATTACAAGCCTCCCGCACCTTTATTCAACCACAAGCATCACTGAGCAATGTTCATCAGACATGTCCAAGTGCATCTCCTACTCTATTTATATTTTATACCAAACAAAGAATGGTCTACCTTTCACCAAGAAACAAGGAAATCCTATTCATGACAATCTACTTGTTGCCATTTAAAGGATAACATTCACATCTCTTCAAAATCTCATGCCTCGAAGAACTTGTCAATTAAGCCCAAGCACCAATTACACTGGTGATCAGGCCCTTGCCACCAGAAACTACCCAAACAACTACAAAATATTGGAGACATATCATTAAGTTATTGATTCCCTAAAATGACAGGACGAGATCAGTTCAGTTATAAGTCCACCTGCTCCTCCATCCCCACTACATGCATCCCCAACTAGAGCTTCCCAAGCCTCCAAATCAAATTGAATCTCTCTCTTTTCCATCTCCTCCAGAACAAAGCAAGCAGCATCAATCTTCCCGCATTTCAATAGTCCCATTATCAAACATTTAAATGTTTCTGAACGAGGACAATGCCTACTCGTCAACATTGCATTCAAAACATTCAAACCTCCCTCAAAATCTCCAACCCTGCAAAACCCATCAACCATCATTCGATAAGTAGCTGCATTTGGCTCACAACCTCCAACCTGCATTTCAATCAAAACTTTATACGCCTCAGCCACTCTACCTTCCTTGCACATATAATTTATCAATATATTATAGGTCACAACATCCGGCTTAAAATGCCTTTTCCTTATCTCATGAAGTAAAGATTTTGCCTCCTCAATCTTCCCTCTCTTCCCAAGATCACTCATCAAAACACCATAATTCACCAGCCGCGGTTTACACCCTTGATAATCCATATCAAACATCATCTTTTTAGCTTCACTATACTTTCCTACAGAACACAAACCTTCCATCAATAGCGCATATGTTATAGCATTCGGATGTTTTCCTTTCGGTATCATATCTTCAAACAAGCTCATTGCTTTATCTAAATCACCCTTTCTAGACAAAAATCCAATAAGACAATTATAAGTCACAACACTAGGTTCCACTTTTTTCTCAAGCATTTCATCAAACATTTTACACGCTTGTTCCCACTCACCATTCTGAAGCCACCCTTTGATCAGTACATTGAAAGAAATCGAATTCGGACGAAAACCCATTTTATAAGAACGATTGAAAATCTCGATTGCATCATTTAACTGGTCATTATCGACGAGTGCATTAAGAAGCGTATTACAAGACTGCAACGTACGAACACAATTAAAAGAAGGCATTCTATGAAAAAGCTCAACGGCTTTGTCCACCAAATGGGCTTTTCCATAGTGTTGAATCAAAACGATGAAAAGGGCCTCTCTGCATCTAATGTCTCGGTCCTGTATAAGACCAAGAAAGGTCTCTACAGCTTCAAAGTTGCGAGAACGAGCAAGCTTGTAAATGAGAGAAGAGTAAGAGGGATAGTCGTGCTTGAAGCCCATTTTGTGGTAGTCGTGGAAGAGAAATAAAGCCTCGTCTGGGTCTCGTACGGCTTTGACATCGGAGACGAAAGGTATGGGCTTGCGAGGCTTTGGGGTGGGTTTGTGATTGTGAGGTCTTTGTTGATGGTGTGATTTGGTCTTGGGAGTACGGTGGTATTTATGAGTATGAGAATGGATGTGATTGATGAAATGGCGACTTAGAATGAGTTGTGTTTGACTGATGCCCTTTGCTCTTGAATGGATCATGGAAGCGGGAAGAGATAATCTGAGAAAACTCTTATCTATACAGCGTCTGTTTGATGCTTTTTTTTATTTTTTTTTGTTTTGTGATGAGCGTCTGTTTGATGCTTGTACTAAAATATACAGAGCGTCTGTCCGATATTTTTGCTTTAGAATCAGTTGATATTTTTTTTTTTTTTTTTTGAGAAACAGTGTGAAAATGGATTAGTCTTTTTCTTTTTATAATAAAATCAAAATTGTAGTAATGTATTATCAATGTAAATCTCATAACCATATAAAAAAATTTGTAAATCTTATAGGTTAAAACCTTTTTAAAAAAACAATGTAAATATTATATTTTATAAAAAAAAATGCAAATCTTATATCATAAATCTTATAGGCTTACAATGTACTACTAAGTACTAACAATATACAAGTTTCTCCTCGCTAGCGAAAGGTGGGTCTCCATCTTCTCCTAGGTTGTAGAAAAGCAGTCCCTTCTTTGAAGGAGTTTGGGTTCCCTTAGGCAACAAGTTTGTCCTGAGGCTTTGTGGTTTATTTTTCTAGGGTTTTTGGGAAACAATTTTCTTTTCTTTATCCCCTAGGATGGAAGACCTAACGAGATCATGGAGTTGTTTAACACTATCGGATTGTGAAGGGTCAAACCTTCGAATCTCGGAAGAACAGGCAGCAATAGAATACATATTAGCTGCAAAATTCTTGACTAAGCGTGCTCTCAACTTAGATGCCATAGCAAAAACGTTCACACCACTATGGAGATCAGTTAATGGCTTTAAAATCAAAAAGGAGGGAGATCATGTGGTTTTGTTCACTTTTGATAATAAGGAAGAGATGGAGAAAGTCATTGCTGCCGAACCATGGAGTTTTGATAAAAACCTTATGGTTTTATAGCACTATGACAGAGATACAGACGTGAGGGATATGGAGTTTAATAGAGCTTGTTTTTGGGTGCAAGTGCATGACCTTCCGGTGAGATTTCGGAGAAGACAAGTAGCCGAACAAATATGTGAGGTTGCAGGTAGGATCATTCCCTCGACTGATGATTCTGAAGCGGAAGGAGATAATTTTATGCGAGTCAGAGTCTCAGTGGACATTACCCAACCTTTGTGCAGGGGAAGGGTAATCTCCCTTGACAATGGCAAAGAATTGTGGGTGTCTTTCAAATATGAAAGACTTCCCAATCTGTGCTATTGGTGTGGCTGTCTAACACACAGTGATCGTGATTGTGCTCTTTGGATTGAGAGCGATGGGAGTTTGACAACTGAGTCACAGCAGTTCGGTCCCTGGATCAAGGCAGCGCCGTTTGTGTCAACAAGGAGAAATATGGTTAAAGTCCCTGGTTTTTATGCTAGCAGGAAATCGGGTGCATCAACGTCAACCAACAAACCGGCTCCAAAGCCTCCCGTGGTGGTGACCCGATAAGGAAAGTGCTAGTAATCTCCCTAGTGCAAATATTGCTCCGGATTTTCAGGGGACAATTATGGAGAATATGCTGCGACAGAAGCCAGGGAGTGTGACAGAATTGGAAAGCTTTGAACTGACGGATTTACTGGAGAGGAATACGCTAACAGGTGATTTCAAAGAAGGAATTGAGGAAATTGATAAGGATATTCGTAAGGTTGACCTGGAGACCTTAAATATTGCTGAACAAAGAGCATGTGCTGGTAAGGAAAATATTACAGAATCATCCTCTATTAATGATTCTAATGAGCTGCCCTCACAAGCACGTTCACAACTTAATGAGCTGCTCTCCTTACCACGTGCTCCTCTAGCAGTGCTGTCTAATTTTCAAAATAGTTTTGTGCTTGCTGAAGGATCATGGAAAAGAATTGCTAGAACTGAGTTAGGTATAGACACTGTAATGACTGAAGCTGTAAGGGGAAAGCGTGTGGTCGGGGGAACAGAAAGCCTACTTGAGATACCTAAGAAAAGGAAGGTTTCTCAGGCGGGCACAACCAAGAAGAAGATATTGGCGGAGGCTGGGTTCCAGCCCTGCCAGAAGCAATGAGTCTATTAGTGTGGAACTGTCGTGGGCTTGGGAACCTGCGTACAGAGAGTGAGCTTGTAACTTTAATACGGGCTAAAGATCCCTCTGTCATGTTTATAGCCGAAACATGGGCAGATGCTGCAAGGCTAGATCGTACGTTGAGTAAAATTAATTTTGATTAAAAGTGGGTGGTGCCGAGGGTTAATAGAGGTGGTGGTTTAGTGTTATTTTGGAAGAATACTGTGAACCTTACTGTAGTAGACTCTCACAGGTATTATATTGACACTATCATCAATGGGAACTCCGAGAATGAGTCGAGATTTACTGGTTTTTATGGGGAACCCGATACCTCAAGGAGAATTGAAGCATGGAACAAGCTGCGGACTTTGAATTCAAGGCAGAACAATCCTTGGCTTTGTGCCGGGGATTTCAATGAAATTTTTAGGCATGATGAGAAGTTGGGCGGGCCAAGGAGAGACCACAATCAAATGCAATTATTCAGAAATGTGAATGATGAGTGTGGTTTTATGGATTTGGGATTTGTAGGTTCAAAATTTACTTGGGCTAGACATTTTGAGGATGGTCATTCTGTCAGAATCAGACTTGATCGTTGTTTGGCTACTAATCCTTGGTTTCATAAATTTCCGGGAACTAGAATCCATCATCTTCAATCTATGTCATCTGATCACTCTGCCATTTGGGTGAATTTAATGGGGTTGGAAGAGCCTAAAAGGAAAAAATGCTTCAGGTTTGAGGAAATGTGGTTGTCAGAACCCTCTTGTGGTGAAACCATTGAAGCAACCTGGAATAATATTTGTGAGTCGAACCCAGGTCTAGCTATTTTGAAAAAGGTAGCTCAATGTGAACAGGAATTAACTAGGTGGAGCAAGCATAATTTTGGCCATGTGAGAAGAGAATTAGCAGAGAAAAAGAAATTACTTGTGGAGGCCGAAAATGAAGCAATTATCAAGGGAGACAATTCTCGGGTTAAGGGACTCAAGGCTGAAATAAATATCCTCCTAGACAGAGAAGCTAGAATGTGGTGTCAACGGTCACGGGTCTTGTGGCTTAGTAAAGGAGATAGCAATACCGCTTTTTTCCATAGCCAAGCAACAAAGAGGTTCAGAAAAAATTTAATTAGGGGGATCAAAAATGCTAGAGGTGAGTGGTTAACCAAGCATGAAGACATGAGTTTAGAGCTAACAACTTACTATGAAGAGCTTTTCTCCTCTTCAAATCCGAGCCTTACTGGTGGGGTGCTAGAGAAAATCCCATGTTCAATGACTGAGGAGATGAATGCAGATTTGGTGAGGGATTTTTCAGAACTGGAAGTAGTGGAAGCTCTTAATCAGATGGCACCTTTAAAGGCACCAGGCCCTGATGGAATGCCTCCCCTCTTCTATCAGCATTTTTGGGAGATGATGAAGTTTGATGTAACCAATGCAGTACTCTCTTGGTTAAACACAGGTACTTTGCCCGAACCTATTAACCATACTCTTATTACTCTAGTGCCTAAAGTTGATAACCCTGAACTTGTGACTGAGTTTCGGCCTATTAGTCTGTGTAATGTTCTTTACAAAATTTATTCTAAAGTTCTAGCCAACAGACTAAAGAAATTCCTTCCATCCCTAATCACAGAACACCAATCCGCTTTTGCTAAAGATCGTCTCATTTCAGATAATATCATGGTAGCCTTTGAAACCCTTCACCATATGAAGAACCATTGCTCAGGTAAACATGGGTTTATGGCCTTAAAACTTGATATGAGTAAGGCCTATGATAGGGTTGAGTGGATTTATTTGGAGACACTTATGGAGAGAATGGGTTTTTGCCCTAGGTGGATTGCTCTTGTTATGAGTTGTGTTAAAACGGTGACATATTCTGTTATGGTGAATGGAGAACCTATGGGAATGATTCACCCAAAATGAGGTATAAGGCAAGGGGATCCCCTCTCCCCTTTCCTTTTTCTCCTTTGTACTGAAGGTTTACATGCTCTCATTAAACACTCGGCGAGAATTGGTGATCTTAATGGTTTTTCCTTATGTAAGAGAGGCCCGAAATTAACCCACTTGTTTTTTGCAGATGATAGCTTGCTTTTTTGCAGGGCAACCTATGAGGACAGCAATAATATTTTGAAGCTGCTAGTTGAATATGAATCTTTGTCAGGGCAAAAGATTAACAAAGAGAAAACTGCAATTTTTTTCAGCAAGTCTACATCAGAAGAAGCAAAATCAGATATCAAGAATCTTCTTCAACTTCAAGAAGTTAAATCCTATGAGAAGTACTTGGGGTTACCATCTTTTGTGGGAAGGGGCAAAAAGGCGAGCTTTGATTATATAAAAGAGAGGGTATGGAGGAAGCTTCAAGGGTGGGAAAGTAAGTTGTTATCCCAAGCCGGTAGAGAGGTCCTCATTAAATCTGTAATCCAAGCTATCCCTACCTTTGCCATGGGGTGCTTTAAACTTCCTATTGGGCTTTGTGATGATATTGAGGCTATGAGGAGAAGATATTGGTGGGGCCAAAGGGGAGATCGTCGAAAAATCCATTGGATCTGATGGAGTGAATTAACAAAATCTAAGATGGTTGGAGGATTGGGCTTCCGTGATTTGGCTCACTTTAATGATGCTCTCCTAGCAATGCAAGCATGGCGTCTTATCCATAATAAAAACTCTCTCTTCTATAAAGTTTTTAAGGCGAAGTTTTTTCCTCATGGTTCTCTTTTAGATGCAAAAGAATCCTCTTCAGGATCGTATGCTTGGAAAAGTATACTGAGAGGTCATGATGTTATTCTTGAGGGAGCTTGTTGGAGGGTAGGCAATGGGAGATCTATCAAAATATGGCAGCATCATTGGCTGCCACGTAAACATCCAACAAAGGTGACTTCTCCAGTGGTGGAATCAATGGAGGAAGCCACGGTGGATTGTTTGATAGACGAAGGGACTCGCACATGGAATGCTGAAATGGTAGATGGTATTTTTGCTCTGCAAGAAGCAGAAGAAATTAAGAAAATTCCACTAGCCCGAGAAGCTACTGAGGATTCGCTGTTCTGGCCTCTAGCACAGGATGGGAAGTTTAGCTGCAAGCTGGGGTATCGGTTTTTGAAGGAAGCTGAGGATGGTTCTCCTTTGGAGGCTCAACCAGACCATGAAAAAGGTTTATGGAAGAAAATTTGGGCTCTGGAGTGTCCGAATAAAGTGAAGAATTTAGTATGGAGAGCTTGCCGAAATTCTCTTCCAACAAAGAGCAATTTGCTGCACAGAACCATTATTACGGATCAGACCTGCGATCGGTGTAGGTGTGAAGCGGAAGACATGATTCATGCAGCTTGGAGTTGTAAAAGTTTGGACTATGTGTGGGATAAGGACATCACATGGAATTTTTGGGATCAGAATTCTTTTTCCAGCTTCAGCGAATTAATGGCTTGGATCTTTGAACACCAGCGGAAGCCAACCCTCTTTGCTTTCACGGTGTGGTCCATTTGAACCCAAAGAAACCAGGTGCGCTCCCAACAGCCATGTTGCTCCTTAAACCACCTTTCTCAACTAGCAGCTGAGAGATATTCAGAATTTCAGGCTACCTTATATCGCCCATCACCTAGCCAACCACGCATCAGAACACGTTGGAAGCCACCACCATTGGATACCTTCAAAATTAACTTCGATGGAGCTGTGTTTGCCGAAGAAAACTGTTCAGGTGTGGGAGTTATTATTCGAAACAGAGAGGGCTTAGTGATTGCAGCCTTGTCAGAAAAGATCCCTCAACTTCTCCAACCAATAGAGATTGAAGCCATGGCAGCCACAAGGGCCCTTGAGTTTGCCAGGGAGGTGGGTATATCTGATGCCATTCTTGAGGGAGACTCGCTGTTGGTGATTAAGGCTTTAACTACAAAGGACGTTGGACTTGCTCCTTTTGGTCTCTTGTTACAGGATGCCCTCAGGTTCACTTCAGCTTTTTCTTTATTGTCTTACTCTCATACAAGGAGAGAAGGCAACCAAGTAGCGCATGATTTGGCGAAGTTAGCTGTTACTTTCTCAGATTGTGTAATATGGATGGAAGATGTTCCATCGGATGTTGTTGCTTCATATCAGGCTGATTTGGCCGGGTTATCTTAATAAAAATCGTCGCATTTATTCTAAAAAAAAAAAAGTACTAACAATATAAAGTAAAAAACTCTCCTCTCTGTAGGAGTCTTCTCTCTCGTGGTTGACAAGACTCTCCCTCCCTTAGATCTAGTCTAAGGGCCTGAATTTTTTATTTTTCTTTTTCTCTTTCCATTATACACGTACGTTCATTATGGCGGAAGAAGTGTTAGATAGGTTGGGAAACATGAAGTTGACAGTGGAGAAGGAGGAAGTAATTGCAATTTCTGATGAAGGTCGTTTGGAGGAGATGGAGAGCTGTTCGTTGAGTCTTGTTGGAAAGTTTTTAACGTGTAAGGCTTTCAACAAAAGAGCAACTTGTTTTACATTGCGGAAAGCATGGGGGGTGCATACAGGATTACAGACAATAGAAGTTGGCTCGAATCTATTTCAGTTCAAATTTCAATCTGAATTTGAGATGTATAGAGTGCTAAGAGGAGGGCCTTGGACTTTTGGTAATCAGTTACTTATGTTGAAGAAATGACACAATCGGATGACTGCAAGTAATGTCAAATTGGAGCATGCTTCATTATGGGTTCAGATCAGGGGAGCCCCTTTTGATATGATATCCCCTCAAGTAGCAACTGAAGTAGGTAAGAGGTTGGGTGTAGTGGAGGAAGTGGAGAGGAGAAAAGTGCGTGATATCCAAAATTTTTTCATGAGAGTTCGAGTAGCGTTGCCTATTTCGAAACCATTGTAGTGTGGAAGCTATATTGCTGATTCTAGTGGTGAGCGTACATGGGTAAACTTTAAATATGAGAGGTTTCCAATCTTTTGTTTTTTCTATGGTTTGCTCAGGCATGATGTACGTCATTGTGCGAACCATTTTGCTGTTGAGAAGAATGAAGGTGAAGCTGATTATCAATATGGTGAATGGTTAAAGGCTTTTGGAGGTCGTTCAAGGTCACCACCTAGATCACCACCACGAGAAGGTGGTGCCGAGAATGATCAATCATCAGATACATGGGAGCTTAGGAGACCTGTGAGTCAAGGAGTGGATAAACACCAACATATGGATAATCCCGGAGGTTATGAAAAAATAGATACGCAAGGCAAAGAGGTTCAGCAAAGTGTAGCCGAAAATATAGGAGTAAATGAAGGAGAAAACATTGATAATGCTAGTCCTATTATTATGGAGAAAATCATGGTGAATTCACGTGTAGATCTAATGGCAAGGCAGAATAAGTATCTAGTTAATGAGCCGAGTGAATTGGAGCCAAACTCGGAATTTGAGCAATGTATGGGAATAAATGAGAGCGTGATTCATAATACCTCTACCCTTAATTCTGTGGAGAATATTAACGTGAAATCAAATGCTAGGCTAGTGGACATGGCAAGTAACATATTAGTGCTTGGGTCGAGTGAACTGAAGCCAAAAAATTTGAAATCTACTTGAACACGGATAATGCGGATGGACTTTAGGCTTGGTGGGCTTCTTGGAGTCAGTGAGATACCATTGTTGGGGAAGCGAGGCAGATCATGTGAAGCTGATTGTACTAGTAAACAAGATGTTGAAAGTGTGCAGCATGCTAAACGTGGGAAGGTAGTGGTGAATTCCTTATACTCTGAAGATAAATCGGCGAGGGTGGAGTACCACCCTTGCCGGAAGCAATGAGGCTACTAAGTTGGAACTGTCAAGGGCTTGGGAACCCTTGGACAGATCGTAGCCTTCACAAATTAGTGAGGGAACAAGCTCCCACCGTGTGCTTCTTGATGGAGACTCGGTTAGATAAGGAAGGGTTTGAAAAACTGTATGGTGAACTACCTTTTCCGAATAAGATTATTGTTAAACATCCTAATTTGGGAGGTGGATTGGCATTGATATGGAAGAATGAAGTACAACTACAATTAGTGAATTACACAGCAAATCATATTTTGTTCAAGGTTAGGGAGGATGATGGTTTTGAATGGTGGTTAACAGGTTTTTATGGTTGGCCCGAGGCATGTCAACGGTATAAATCTTGGGAATTACTAGCCCATATTAGAACTTTTGTGGAGGGGCCCTTGCTTTGTATTGGGGACTTTAATGCGATAAGCCAAACTACGGAAAAGCTTAGCAAGCAGTCATCTTGGATGAATCAAATTGATGCATTCCATGAAGCATTGGAGAATTGTCAGCTGGAGGACCTAGGTTATAGGGGATATCCGTACACTTGGAATAACAAAAGACTGGGGGATGCTAACACAAAAATGAGGTTAGATAGGGCTGTGGCAACAAAATCATGGAGAGATAGATTCCAACTAAGCACAGTGAACCATCTCTCTCCACATGCATCAGATCATCTCCCTATTGTTCTTCAGACAAAGCATTATGGGAGGAATGTTACAAAGGCAAGATTTGGTTTCAAGTTTGAAGAAAATTGGCTGTTGAGGGAAGATTGTGAAATGGTGATTAAAGAAGCATGGAGTGTGGATGTGGGTGGAATGAATGGCATGGCTTGGCTTAAACAGAAAATTGAAGTTTGTGGAGAAGACTTAAGAGCATGGGGTTCTTCAAGGTCTAGGCCGAATGATGAGGAAATAAAGCAGCTCCAAAAACAACTTGAGATTCTTAATGCAGCTGAGAATACTGAGGTGTCTAGATCTGAATTTTTGACTGAGTAAAAAACTGGATGACCTTCTGTTGAAACCGGAAATTTTCTGGGCCCAGAGATCTAGAATTGCTTGGTTGAAGCATGGGGACAAAAACACAAAATTTTTTCACTCTAAAGCATCTCAAAGGAGAAAAAGGAATCATATTCATGGTGTTAAAGATGTGAATGGAGAATGGGTGGAGGAGGTGGAGAAAATAGCTGAAGTGGCTACTAACTATTTTGATAGTTTGTTTAATGTAGGTGTATGTGACCAGCTTCAGGACTGTGGTGCATCGGATCACTCCTGACATGCATCAGATATTGTCCAATGATTTTATGGCTGATGAGATTAGAGTGGCGTTGTTTCAAATAGGACCAACAAAGGCTCCTGGACCTGATGGTATGAATGCTTTATTTTACCAAAAGTTTTGGCATGTTGTGGGAGATAATGTTGTTTTTGCTGCGTTGGATTATCTGAATTCTTGTGTTATGCATCCTGATATCAATCATACTAATATTGTGTTAATTCCCAAAGTGAAGAATCCGGAGAAAATGTCTGATTTTAGACCTATTAGTTTATGTAATGTTAGTTACAAAATCATTTCTAAGGTGTTAGCTAATAAGCTAAAATAGATTCTTCCATCCATTATTTCTCCTACTCAGAGTGCCTTTGTCCCAAGACGTCTTATTACAGATAATATTTTGGTAGCATATGAGACTTTGCATTCTATGCATGTGAGGAAAAAAGGCAAAAAAGGCTCGATTGCTTTGAAGTTAGACATCAGCAAGGCGTATGATCGTGTTGAATGGCCTTTTCTACAAGGTATGATGCAAAGGATGGGATTTCTTGACAGGTGGATTGGTTGGGTGATGGGTTGTCTTTCCACACCTTCTTTCTCTATTCTTAGCAATGGTAAGCCTTATGGGAATGTCAAACCCTCCAGAGGTATTCGTCAGGGTGACCCCCTATCACCATACTTGTTTCTCCTATGTGCAGAGGGGTTGACTTCATTACTATCAAAAGTTGAGAATGATGGACGAATTCATGGGGTATCTGTTTGTAGAAGAGCGCCAAATATTACAAATTTAATGTTTGCTGATGATTCCTTACTTTTTTGTAGAGCTACACAGGGTGAGGTGGAAGTGATTAATGAGGTATTGCAAGTATATGCTCACGCATCTGGTCAATGCATAAATATGGATAAGTCATCAGTATATTTTAGTAGTAATACTCCTAATTAATAAAGGGAGGAGATTGTGGCAGCTTTAGGTGTTAAACAGGTGGAGAAATTTGAAGCATATTTAGGGTTGCCTATGTTGGTGGGAAGGGCCAAATATCAAACCTTTTCTTATCTAAAGGATAGGGTTTGGAAAAAATTACAAGGGTGGAAGGGTAGGATGCTATCAAGGGCTGGAAAGGAATTGCTTATAAAAGCGGTTGCCCAATCAATACCAACATATACTATGGGGGTGTTTCTATTACTGGTGAAATTTTATGATGAGTTGAATGTTATGTGTGTGTAATTTTGGTGGGGTCAGGTTGGCAATGAGAGAAAATACATTGGAAGAATTGGAACTTTTTGTCTCGGCCAAAAAATGAAGGGGGGATGGGATTTAGAGATTTAAGATATTTTAACCTTGCCATGCTAGCAAAACAGGGGTGGAGGTTGCTGCATGATCGAAGCTCTCTATTATTTCAATGCTTTTAGGCAAGGTACTTTCCTCGATGTAATTTTTTGGAAGCGATTGAGTCACCAAATTGTTCTTATGCATGGAAGAGTGTGGTTGCTGCATTACCTATTTTGAAAAATGGGTGTTGTTGGCGGGTGGGGAATGGTGAATCCATCAAAGTATATTTGGATAAATGGATACCTATATGCACAGCAAATAGGATTCTGCACTGGAGACAAGATGGTGATAGAGAGATGCTAGTGTCGGAGCTTATTGATAATGAATTAAATGAGTGGAGACGTGATATTATTATGGAAAAATTTTGTGCGGAGGAGGCTGCTGCTATCTGCAAAATCCCATTAAGCCGAAGGAATATTGTTGATTCAATAGTATGGTTGCATACCAAGAATGGGAAGTACTCTGTAAAGTCTGGGTATCATTTGGCAAGGAAAGTAATAAGGAATGATGATGGGGTTAGAAGTTCAAAAGGTGTTGTTGGTTAGCAAGTATGGAAGAAAATTTGGCAGTTACATGTGCCAAGCAAAGTTAAAATATTCGGATGGAAAGCTTGCCAAAATATTCTACCAACCCGAATGAATCTTGTTCGACAGAAAATAATAACCGAGATGGGATGCCAGTGCTGTACAGGGGTGCTTGAATCTGCAATACATGCAATTTAGGAATGTGGGGTAGCACAAGACGTGTGGGCTGGCTGTGCTATAAGGTTGCAGAAGTGTACCACTGATTTCCCTAACATTATGGCTTTGTTTGAGTATGTTTTGGATAGGTTTTCAGCAGCTAAGATGGAGGCGTTCCTTATTCAGGCCTGGTTTATTTGGAATCAGAGAAATGCAATCTTACATGGAGGACAGATGAGGGACCAAAAGTCGTTGAATTAGAGAGCAGTGGAGTACTTAGATGAGTTTCAAAATGTTCAAACTCATATGAATATTACACACACAGAGCCACAGACCGGACATAAATGGAAACCACCCCCTTCACAGTTGTATAAGCTTAACTTCGATGCCGTAGTATTTGCTGGAACTCAAAGTTCGAGATTTGGAGCTGTAATCAGAAATCTGCAGGTGAATTAATGGTAGCAATGTCTGTCAAAGGGCCCTCGGTCAGTTGCAGTGAAGAAGCGGAGGCATTGGCAGGTCGAAAAGCTCTTGAATTTGCTGAGTTTATTATAGAGGGTGATAACGTTGCTGTCATGAAGGCTGTAGCAAGTACTTCAGGTGACCTTTCTTTGCTGGGACATGTGTATGAGGACATCAAATGCAGCATTCGTGGTTTTGCAATATGCTGATATAAGTTGTATTAGAAGAGGAGGAAACCAGGTTGCCCATATTTTGGCCAAATATGCTAGAAATGTTGATAATGAATTGTATTGGATAGAGGACACTCCTCCCTGGGTTATAGAAGCCTTGTATCAGGATTGTTTAAACTTGAATGAATGAATATTGGTTTTGCATTCAAAAAAAAAAAAAAAAAAGTACTAACAATATATCTTATAAAAAAAATTGTAGTAATGTATTATCAATGTAAATCTTATAGGTTGAAACTCTTTAAAAAAAATACAAATCTTATATTTTAGCAAAAAATAATAATTTAAATCTTATATTATAAATCTTATAGACTTGCAGTGTACTACTAAGTACTAACAATATATCTTATAAAAAAAAGAAGTACTGACAATGTAAAATATAGTAGATTTATTTTGATAGTGAGTTTTTTACTAAATTTAGCAAAACTTTTGAAAGCTGGCTCGTAAAATGTTAATTTTAGCAAAAACTTTACATAACCAACCATAAAATTCCACGCATCAAGCTCAACAAAGCAAACTAAAAAAAAAACATTAAAAAAATAACAAACAAAGGCATAATAGTACCTTAATACTATAATTGGGCAATTGTTTATCAACAAAACTTAACAAAAGATAATAATAATAATAATAATAATAATAATAATAATAATAATAATTTGGCCGCAACTAGAATGCATAATTACCACCACCACTGTTGCAGTCCATCGTCCCACCGTTGTCACCCACCAAAAGTCATTGATGATTGATATGAACAAATAATATTTAGTGCAATATTGATATGAGCCATGACAATAAAAGTAAAAGTCATTGATGATTTTAGCATGTTTTTTGTGCTTTATTTTTATTTTCATTTTTTAATATGGAAGCCTTGCCAAAGGCAATTAAATCTTGATAAATGGAAATTTTACCATTTTTTCTTTATTTTATCATATGCTGGTACTTAAAAATGATTTTCATTTGTTGAAATGAGTGTTTGAGATATGGGACTTGGTATTTGGTTGTGAAAATTGAGTAGCTAAGGAAGTATTTGGGAGGTTGCTTGAATTTTTGTAATTTTAGAATACGAAAGTATTTTATGCTTTGAAATTAAATTTATAAATTTCAAATTTCAAAATTATTTAATCAATTTTAAAAATAAAGTCTACAAATAATATAAAATGTTAGTCTCCTACAAATGTTGAAAAACTTGACTATTCCAATCTCAAGATTTTAGATTAGTAGAGCTATTCCACTCAATATTTGGAAACCAATTCTATAATCATTTTTTTTATTATATAAAATATGAATTAAGAAAATTAAGTTTTAAAGCATTTAACAATATTTTGGTAAAGCATAAATATTATACAGCAAAATGAGTATTATAAAATAAGTCTTAAAAAACATAAAAATTGTTTCAAATTAATTTGCAAAGTATCTGCGTATCGCACAAAAAATTATCTAGTTTTTATAAATTGATAGACTGAGTTAACAAAATTTAAACCATAGAAACAATTATATGATTGAAACGAAGTAAAGATACGTAATTAATCACGAAGTTTCAGAATTTAGATTTTATAATATTTATCTTATAAAGTTATATTTCCTTTACATCAAGACCCTTTTATCTATATTTTTTATTAAATGCTACATAAACTTGTCAAGTGTGTTTAGTTCCTTCAATTAAATAATATCACATCATTTTTAAACCTTAAAAGTTTTAAAAAATAAAAATAAAAATAAAAATAAAAACAAAAACAATAATTGCTGGTAACCCACATAAGTCAAAACTCAATGTAAGGGCTACGGACTACGGTACCATAATAAATGGCTGCCATTGATACAGCGAAGCGGTTTCACTGTGCAAATAAATGCATTGCACAGACCAGATACTCCATCCCCGTTTTATAACTAGCCTATGCAGAATGCACGATAATTTTTTTTTTTTTTTAATTCTTTTTGAGGAAAGCACTTCATGATTTTAAAGCATGGTACTCGATCCATCCCCATTTTATAACTAGCGTTGGGCTACCATATATCATTACACACTTCATGAATTTAAAGCATTTTATAACCCAACGTTGACATCATCTTCACACACTTCAATGCAATAATTAATTCAATTAAAGATAAGCCAAATCAACTGGACGGTGATGTGGTGAAATATCCTTCATTCATAACCTGAGACCTCTCACAAATGTAGGACTTGGCTGACACCATGACCAACAGACCAAGTTAATTCCTTGTGAGTTAATACGAAATATTATTAAATTTATATTAGATTTACTTCTAAAAGTGATTTTTATTTAATCAAAATTATTTCTACTTGAAGGATTATTATACAATATTTATTCATGCTTATTTATGCTATATTATTTTCTATTAACCTTATAATGTACTATCCTATGCTAACCTTATATAACATCATGAAAATTTATTTGAAAGTTTGTTTCAATTTTTTAGATATTTTAGTCAATTTGGCTAATATATACAAATTTAATACTTTTATTTGATTTTAATTAATTATTAAATTAATGATGACATCATCACAGTTCGACCTTGGTCAAACCTTAAACCTCTCCCTTTACCAGTTTTTTGAATGACCTGGATTTGAAAACCATGGTTGCTAGTGCTTCAACTTTTGTAATAGAGTTTAGGGAGGGCCATTCATGATGAACAGCCGTTTGGCATCACGAATGACAACTCCTATACCGGCTTCACCAGCCTTGTGGAATAGCCATGAATTTTGGCAGTATTATTTTAGGCAAATATGTTTTCATGGCATATTTTCACTAGTACAATATCACATATAATTATCTCTTTTTTTTCTTACAATATCACATATAATTATCTCTTTTTTTTCTTTTTCTTTTTTTTTTTCCTTTTTAAGAGAGGATAATTATCTTGAGATTTGATAGTTGAAATACAACATTTTGTCAAGGAATTATCTCATGCAGCGATGTAGCTACATTATGGCCTAGGGGCATGCCCCCCTGGTTTTTAATTTTTTTTTAAATATTATATATTATACTCAAATTTTAAAATCAAATTTCAAAATAATTATATTTGGGCCCCTTAAAAATTAAAAATTGGTCAACAGAATCTTATAAATGCAATAGGCATCCCATTTCTGTGACTATGTATTATGAGATCAAAAGAATTATTTTGTGGCTGTTCTTTTATTAATTAGCCAATGAAATTTAATTAGAATAATGGTATTGTGGGGGTTAAACTAGCACTTGGGGGGAGGGGGGGGGGTGTCGCTTGACTGGTGTCACGATTTATTTGTAAATGGGGACGAGCAAATAGCTCACGAGGGCAGTTTAGGTCCAGTGTCTAGTGGCACTGGACCTGTTGAGATGGTGATATGTGTTCATTTTTGGCCACATGTCACTATCCAATCGGGTCTAGTGTACTAGAAGCACTGGACCTAATCCGGACCCATAACTCACAATAGGAGGTTTGCAAAGAAGGAACCTTAAAACAGGATAATAGAGGCGGTGTAATGCCTAAAACACTCGAAAACAAGACTAACTGAGGTTAAGTTCTTCCTTAGACATACACATGCAACAATGGAGAACATTAGGAGATTCTCTCATGTTAGGGTGTTAGATCCCCGTTGTCTAAGATTTAATCAAGTTTTAACCAGATAATTAATTAGATTAATTTTGATCTTGATTAAAATGAATAACACACCAAACAAACATAGATCACATGAACACCAAGGATGATGACCTAGGAAAACTTTTAAAACTGTGGTTTTAAAGTAGAAAACCTAGAAATGATTTAACTTAAACAATCTTTAAGACAACATTTCACTAATAAAATAGAAGTTTTTACGTAATGTCATTCAAGATAACAACAAAATTAATGGTGGGGTGCAAAGAATAACATGAGTTATAATTTAGAGTGCAAACTGTGCATTCTAAAAATTTAGGATGTAACATGTAATCTGTGGCATAATTTAAGGTGATAAAGTATAATTTCTGCTTATTATTACTATTGTCAATTTTTTACTTCAAGAAGTTTAAGATGGTTCGGTGACTTTCCCATTCTTTTGCAACTTCTTTGTTTTTTTATAATAAGAAATCTTTATTAAACAAAAGAAAACTAATATCGTGTGATAAAGCATTAACAAAAATGGAAGGTTCTACAAACGAATTATAGAAGGACTAACCAGTTAAAACACGAGCTGCAATGTTGGCAGCTCTATTAATCCAACAAAAAGAACAGCGAGTGCAACAAACTCTGACCTAAGGATTAAGTACATTATTCATACTAGATCGTGGTACTAAAACACAAACAAGATCAATTTGGCCAATTGGCATTGTTAACCCTTGACTTTCAGTCATATCAACAGCGTTGGTTCTACTCCACTCGGACTAATCACCCTCCAATCAAAACACTGAATAATAACTGCTAACATTGTGCGCACTTCTTGCATGGCTAATGACAAGCCAGAGCAACCCCTCTTTTTTCTCTCTTTGTTTAAGTGCTGTGAATGACTCAGTCAAAGTAGTGTATATAGTATATACGGCTAGTTTACTGCTTTTGTTTGTTTTAAGATACTATGTACTATACACTGTATTGTTGTTCTTTAATAATTTAAAATTGCTTGTGTTTCAAATGGTGGAGAAAAGCTGTAAAAAATTGTGGCTGTCAATTTTTTTTTGGGGTGGTTGTGAATTTCTTTACCATTTTGTTTATAACTTTATATAATAATATATTAGTATTAGCATATTACAGTGTTTTTGACTACCCTTTACTATGCTGTTGCCTGAATAAATAACAACTAGCCTCTCAGCACACGCTCGTGCGCGTGTTCAGAGGCTTTTCTATTTTTTGGGTAAGGGTTAATTTAAAGCATTTATTATAATTTGGGATTACTACATTTTTCAATCACAAAAAAAATCTAGGGATGTGATGAGTGGTGTGATGAGTGTTCTGCATTTTGGATGAAATACTTTATTCATCACACCCCTAGATTTTTTTTGTGATTGGAAAATGTAGTAATCCCAAATTATAATAAATACATTAAATTAACCCTTACCCAAAAAATAGAAAAGCCTCTGAGCACGCGCGTGAGCGGGTGCTCAGAGGCTAGTATTCCGTAATTATTATCCAGTTTTGCCAAATTTTTTTTTATGCAATAATCAACATGTTATTGATTGGACGATGATTTAATAATTTAGTATTAACCTTTAGGAGGAGGAAAAAAAAGATCATCTAAATAAATCTAGTGCATATATTGAAAATGCATAATAAAATTGTAACAATAAAAGTACTTACAAAATACATGTGATGACCTTTACAAAAACTATTATGAAGAAGTTAATGGATCAATGTAGACAACTGAAATATTTACATTAGGTAAAACTGTAAAATAATATACTACATCTGAAACATAGAATAGGTGAACTTATTAATATTATGTCGGCTATGGTGGAGAAGTTGGTGGAGCAATGCTATTTGTTTCACATTCTAATTGCTTTCCAGAAGCATATGCCATGAACCTATGATACAACATGTGTTACTTTGTGTTACTAATAGAACTTTAAAACGTACATAATAATGATAAGCACAATAAACATCAAGCATAAACTTGTAAAATGAAATATTTGAACTGACCTTATGATGATATTGCATAGCTCTATGTATGTGAAATGGTCTACTTTAGCTTGGGACTTGAAGAATTATCATTTAATTACCAAAATTTTTTTAAATTTTTTATAAAAACTATGTAATTAAGTTTTTTTTTTAAAAGTAAACGTGGTAATGATTTGTACTTGCTTTATGATCGCATTTTCCTTGACTCTCATTTTCTGTTTGTCTTTACTATTTTTGGGTGTTGAAGTTGCATCGTCCTTAGTTTTTTTTCTTCGTATCTTTTTTTGCTCTTGGATGTTGGAAACCACATTGTCCTTGATTTTCATTCTCTCTTTGTCTCTGTTGGCATGAGTGTTAGAGATCGCATTGTCCATCATTTTTCCTTTGTCTTTATTCTAGGGTTTAGAGATGTGATGAGTGTTATGAGTGGAGAAATGTTAATAATTTTAATATTTGATACAAAGGTATAACACTCATCATACCCCTAAGTATTTTTGTGATTGAAAAATGTAGTAATCTCAATTTATAATAAATGCAAATTATTAACCTTTACCAAAAATCTAATCACACTCATCACGCGCATGCTCAGAGGCTAGTTTGTATATGATAGTCCTAAAATGTAGCCACTCAGTACACTAAACGGCTAAACCACTAAATTTCCTACAAAATAGAACCACTCTCCCACTAACTCATGTCTTCAAAATAACCCTATTTATTCAAAATGATAAACCAAAATAAAAACCTTAATGCACTTTTCCATAAAAAAAATCCCTTAATCCACTAAATGGCTATCAAACCTACCTTTTTTTTTTCTTCTTCTTCTTCTTCTTTAAATCTCTTTTGCTAGATAGAAACCTCTTCTAAAATCTCTTTCTTTTTTCCTCACCTTCTTAGAAAAGAAAAATACCTTTGATTTCAATGATTCTTATATAAAAAAAAAAACCATGTTAACCTAGATTAACGTTGAATTAGAGTTGAAACTAAAAAAAAAAAAAAAAAACCCTTATTTCCATTTTTTTTAAACCCTTATCCTTATCCCATCATCCATGTATTTTTAATTTTTAATTTTTTAATGAGATTTTCCCATGTAGTTGAAAGAATTTCCAGTTATCCACCACTCTTTTTCCCTTATCTAAGTAAAATTATTAATTTTAAAATCCTAAATTTTAGGTTACAATACCTCTCTCTCTCTCTTAGGCACGTTCAATTCTTCTCTTTCTTTTTTCCTCACCTTCTTAGAATAACAAAAGAAAAATACTTTTGATTTCAATGATTCTATCCAAAAAAAAAAACCATGTTAACTTAGATTAACGTTGAAACTAAAAAAAAAAAAAAATAGAAACTTATTTCCCTTTTTAAAAAAACCCTTATCCTTATCTTATCCATATCAATAACTATAAATTGTATTCCACATAAAATTATACAAATGATAAATATAGTTTCTTTTACAAAAGAAATTTTTTTACAAAAATTTCTTAGATAACAACCACTTCATGTGAGGTTTGAATCATAACAAAAATTTCGTTCATTATTATTCAAAGTTGCTACATTTTTCAATCACCAAAAAACCAAGGGTGTGATGAAATTTATGCATTTATGAGTCCTCACCTTCTTAGAAAAACAAAAGAAAAATACCTTTGATTTCAATGATTCTAACCAAAAAAAAAAAAAAAACATGTTAACTTAGATTATTGTTGAAACTAAAAAAAAAAAAAAAAAAGAAACTTATTTCCATTTAAAAAAAAAACCCCTTATTCTTATCAAAAAACTATAAATTGAATCCTACATAGAATAATGCAAATGATAAATATAATGTTACTTTAATTTCTTACTATGAATTGTTAGGGCGGCCAGTGACACGTTAATGCAAGACTTGGCATGAGAAAAAATAGGAGCAGCGTCCACATCATGTCTGACTTCCTTCTTATTTAATTCTTGGTTTTTTGTTGACACATTAATGCGTGACTTGGCATGAGAAAAAACAGGGGCAGCGACTGAAACAACACCAAGTTTATCGGTTTTCAATTTTGAAAGCACTGGAGAGGAATTAATCGCATGATCTAAGAGTTGTAACTGCTCCTCAAAATTCGAGACCACCCTTGCATCGTCCTTCACTGTCTGCAACGTCTTAGATGGCTTCATCAAGGAAGAAATGTATTCATCATCATCCATAAACCTATCTTTACACCGAGGCATCAAGCTATTCTCATTTGTAGCACGGGAATCAAAAGAAGTGATTGTGTTTTCAAAGCCTTCATTCAATCTTGGAGCACCAGCATCTGATGCGACCATTACACCAGCGCCTCCATCAGTAGCATCACTGTTCACATCTTCATATCCTTTAACCACAACAAAAGACTTTAATTTCTCATGCCAATCTCGCTCACAACAATTAACACGCTCCTCAGTGATTGGCCTCTCTTTCATGCCAATCACTGTTCACATCTCATGCCAAGTCTTTGCATGAGAGATAGAAAGTGAAATAGAAACTGCAAAGCGTACGTGAGTTTGTGGGTTTTAAAGTGTAGGAGTTTTAATTTACATATTTATCCCCGTTAAAATTGTTCAGAATAAAGATAAAGATTTTTTAGAATTTAACTCTATCATGGACTCTTTAAAATGTTATCACCACATCATCAATGAACCAAACAGAGGAAAAATATTTATATAAAAAAAAAAACGTGAAAAGAAACTGAAAAAAAAACCTAAATTAAAGGATTCTTGTTGTTGAAAGTATTAAAAAAAAAAAAAAAAAGCAAGTCTGAACGTGGAAAATAGAAAAAGGAGGCAAATTAGTGTGATATTATGATAAAAAAATGGTTAGGATTTAAGGATCTGTAAAAAAGATTTTTAAAAAAAGGAGTAACTGAACAATTAAGAGATTTTTGATCCTCTAAAGATAAAGATTTTTTAGAATTTAACTCTATCATGGACTCTTTAAAATGTTATCACCACATCATCAATGAACCAAACAGAGGAAAAATATTTATAAAAAAAAAAAAAGAAAAAAGAAAAAAGAAAAAGAATGTGAAAAGAAACTGAAAAAAGAAACCTAAAAAAAAAAAAAAAAAGCAAAAAGGTCATTGAATTGGCGGTGAAACTGGGTTGGCAGTGAAACTGGGTCTTGCATTAAATTGCAAGTTATCTCTAAACTCAAAGTTTTATACGAAACAACACTTTTACCTGGACCTTCCAAAAGGGTACCAAATATCTCAATTTGATGTTCCGATTGCAAGTGGTGGTTACATTGAACGTGAAAAGAAACTGCAAAAAGAAAAAAAAGAGTTAACGTGATAAATATAAAAAAAGAAAAACAAAGTAGAACTCAAAGAAAACCAATCATAAACAAAAGAAAACAAAACAAAAAGGAACTTGTAAAAGATAGAATCTGAAAATTTGTTAGAACCTCTGACAATAAATTTCTTCTCTTTATTCTAAAGAAAAAGAAAGGAGGATGTAAAGCTAAACTAAATGTCTTCAATATAAAGAAGAATGAGAGATAGAAAGTGAAATAGAAACTGCAAAGCGTACGTGAGTTAGTGGGTCTTAAAGTGTAGGAGTTTTCATTTACATATTTATCCCCATTAGTTGAAAACTTTTAAGTGGGTATGATGAGGGTATTTTGGGCATAAAAAATGAGAAATCCAAACAGGAGAAGCCCCTTAAATAGTAGTATAGATAATGTCAGTTCAAAGTGAATGTTTATATATAACAGTTCTGTTTATTGTATTTATATTTGGTTTTGAGAGTTTTTAATTGTTTGGTTTTATCTCATTGCATTTAGTAGTTTATACTTAATTATTCATATATTTTTTTTCTTTTTAAATTAGTTAAAATTTTAGAAATTTGTGAAAAAAAATCCACAATCTATTCCTAATGCTGAAACTTTAGATATTGAACACCTTAGAAAGGCTCCAAAATGTGAATTTAAAAAATTAGATATTGTTTTCTTTAAATGTGATCTTGGATTTCAACAATATAAAACATGAGATTTTATGTGATTATTTAATTGTGAATGTAGAAAAAACACTGCTAAAAAATTTCATTTAAAATCAATTATAAATGGTTTTAGTACCATGAAAGAACGTTAGATACAATTTTTTGATCATAAAAGTTTTTTTTTCTTAAGAATATTTTTATGTTTAGCTTGGCCCCCCTAGGAAATAATCTTAGCTCCGCCACTGCTTTGGTGGAACGGATCACCAAATTGCCGGATCTTGTTCTTCACTTGCTTTACTAACATCTAACGATCTCCTTTGTGGAACACTTCTAAGTCGCCGGAGAGACTACTAAAGTTTCTCCTAATTTTCACGCTCCAAATTCTAAGGAACAGTAGATGTTGTTCCAGAGAGATGACTTATTTTGAGATAACACTCAAAAACTATACGTATATTCACTTACTATAACTCTTCATCTGACTGATGTAGGAGTACTTTAAATACGTTGTCCCTAAAAATACTCAACTACTAAGTTTAAATTACTCCACTACAGACAACTCATATCAATATCAATTAGTTTAAATTTAAATTTATTTATCAGATAACCTATGTGGACGATCCATGGGCCATAGTTTTTGGATTGGGTTAAAACCAGCCCAATTTCTAAAAAAAAAAAAAATGGCCCTTAACATCTATGACCCCTGGCCCATCACCTTTATTGGATTGTAAGAATCACTCAGGCTTGAATTCCATTGGATTTTCCCAGATTTGGGGTCCCTTCCAATGGACCAAGCATTCAAGAACAATAATGTTTCTGCTGGGATTGTTTACCCATTGATGTTGCATTCTTTCATTGATTTTCTAGAAATCAATGGGATTAGGGGGTGAAGCGGAAGTGTTTGATTTATGATTGCTTGAATGTATATATGGAAGTCTTGGATAGTCGGATTCTTCAACCAAACTATTATTGCCCACAACTTTATCAATCTCCATCCATGCTTTCTCTTGCACGTACCGTTGCAGAGGCCAATGCATCTATGCCAGCCGTGAAGAAATCTTAGAAAGTGATAACAATGCTGTCAATTATATTTTTGAGATATAAGAACGTGCATGACTTGGCATATAAAATTAATCACTAATTGTTAACATTTAATAAGATTTTAGATGAATATGTTGTTATATTCGATAGTAATCTAAGAGGAATGCTGGTCCTGCTGGGATGAATCCGTGTAGTTGATTTTTTTGGAAAATTTTGTGGATCATGCAAATTTGGTTGATTTTGACATCTATGGCTGTAGAATGAAAATTTTGTGTATAGTGAAATTTTATATTTTGATATATAAATTAAAATTTTGGTTTTTTTTTTTTTGAGAAAAAAAAATTCAAAAAAAAATTGGTTGAATACGTAGTTGATGATTTTTTTGGAAATCTTATTAGGAATTTTATATTGGGATAGCAATTTTTGAGTGTGAAGCTCGATATTTTTCAAAAAGGTTTGGTTTTTTTTTTTTATTATAAATTTTTTAATAAAAAAATACAAATATTTCTCAATCTCATAAAAAAAAGTCCATAATAAGAACATCAAACAGATTCAACAAAAAATCCAATTTTATTTAGATAATATCTTTAAAAATTTAGACAAACATTTTTAATTTGTTTCTTTTCTTTTTCTCTCAGTTTGGGAAAAGAAATAAAAATATTGGTGATATTTTTTTTATTAGCTATTTGGATTTTTATAATTTGAATTTAAAAAAAAAACCCACACAACGTCATTTTTTAGGACACTTAACAACAACTCCGACGGAATTAGATGGAATTGAAAATAAATAAAAATTAAAGGAATGAAATAAGAAAAATTAAAATTTTTAATTGAAAAAAGTTAGATGGTAATATGTTATTTGTAGCTGGGTATCTCCTTTTGTTTTAAACAGATGTTGCCACATTGCTCATTAATAAACCAACGGTGGAGATTAAAACTCATTGTCAACTCATTAAATTTTAAGCAAAAACTAATAGGGCCTACCCAAGACTAACAACATTAATGTTTTCACTAAGGGTTTTTTTTTTTTTTTTTTTTTTTTTCACGTTAACAGTGCCTGCCCAAGTTCTCCCTCTATTTTTTATTTATTTATTTATTTTTCTTTTTTCCGGCCTGCCAAATCAAATTTTAGAACTGGGCTAAAGCATACGTGAAAATGTCATTTTTTGCAGGAATGACTACAACTCAATTGAGTGAGAGTAGAAACTCTGATTTGAAGGATTATTTACATAAATTTCTGAACTTTTCACTTATTAAAATAAAAAGGATTATTTACAGCAATTTTCAATGGACAGTCTTGTAATTTTGTAGTTTTTCATGATTACTACCTTAATTGTTTGTAATGAGGAGGCGTGCTCTTTGAATGGATAGTTTTTATTTTGGGTTTAAAAAAATGCATGCCAAGTGCTTGAGAAAAGTTCCCAGAGAATTTCAAATAGGGCCAGGGCCAACTAGCATATACTGTGAAGGAAGCATTGTATTTGAAGGAATCATGCTGAGGCCAACTAGCAAACTGCAGCAGCCACAGCACTGCACCAGTTATGCAGCAGCCACAGCAATGCACTAGGCACCTATTAGAGATGCAGCCACAGCACTGCACTAGGCACCTATTAGAGATTTATAACCGCAACAACATAGATTATATACATACATATACATATATATATATATATATATATATATATATATATATATATTCTTCCTGCAAGCCAATGGCACAGCAACATACTATTCTTCCATAAAAAAAGATACTATTCTTCTAATTTGCATATATTGTTTGCTAAAAAAGTACAGAGTAGCAATAAAGATAAAAAGAACTTTGACCATTACAAACTTTGAGCTCCAACAAAATAGCATAATCTGTGAGTTCCACAATTACAATCTTCAAGCTCCCAAAAAAAGAAAAAGAAAAACATAAATCATGAGTTCTAACAATTACAAACTTTGAGCTCCAAAAAATAGTATAAATTGTTAGCTCCAACAATTAAAAACAATGGTCATTTGCAATCATTCAAAACTAAGAATTGGCTGCATCCATTCGAAGATCAGGTCGAAAAAGCTTCAATTTTACCAATTAAACTTTGTAAGCAATGAATTGATATCATCCCCTTCAAGATCACTAGGATTCTTAGAACATGGAAGAGGAACATGAGGATTTGTCATTCTTGCTTGACACATTACAACTATTAGCCAAATATTAACTATTAGAAAATCCACATTAGTCTCTTGAAAATTCTTCATTTCTTTTCTTACAATAAAAATTTACTGAATTCTCAAAAGTTCCAAATGAACTTTGTTCTTGATCATTTCTAATACTCTTTCCCTGTATATAGTAGAATCATAATAGTTAAAAATGATGATTAATCTTATAGTATAAAACTAGTTGTTATCAAATAAAATACAAATAATTCTTATTTATGCACTCAAAGTAAACTCTAATACAGTAATGCCTTGTGAACGTGCAATAGACTGTTGTGAACGTGCAATGAACTGTTGTAACTCTCCAAAGGTATCTATTGAAGGAACACAACCTTTTGGTTGTAAATAGTGATCTATATTCATTCTCACAATGTACTCTCCTCATCTTCCTATAGAAATTCATAAGAATTCTCTTAAGAATACTACTTGAAGAATTCTAGGCTTAGTTGTATCTTGGGAACAAGTTTGCAGTAACCCTTTAGTATCTTTATGGGGGCAAATATTGTTTAAGGATAAATTATTTTTCATGCTTCTAAGCCTATTTTGTTGCCCTTTAATTTTTGTTATTCCTTCATTGTGATTTATATTTTCCAACAAAAAATGAATGCATGAGTACAAACAAGTAACAACTACAGGGTTAAATTTAATTGGAAAAGCTAACTTACAGTATCTAAGAGACTGCATGTAAATTTTATTCTATTTTATGTACACAAACACATACTAATGTTACTTTCCACCAAAAATGAAAAGTCATGGGTTTGAATTCAAAAATCAGCCTCTCTAATAAATTGGGAGTAAAGTTGCCTAACATAATCTTTCCTAAACCTAGCAAAAGTGGGAGTTTTTCATTAAGTAAAAGCTATTAAGTACACAAATACATTCTGACATTTACACTTGATGCAAGTTTGTATATAGATATTTGTTATGGTGAAATTTAATACATGTTTTGGGGAAAAAAAAAAAAAACCTATTGTTTTTGTTAATCTAAATTTAAAAACAAGTATTTAAACATACCTCGAAGGTGATTGCAACTTCATGGAGGAGTGATGTTGATGATTATGGAATTAGGATAGAGATGTTAAGGATATATAATTTTTTTTCCTCAATAATTTTCACAATTTGTTAAAGTGACAAATTGTGATTGGCGTAACATTAGTATGTTAGATAAAATATTTTCTTACACTTTCACATCCACTATTTTATATAAAATCCATGATTGATGCACTAATGTAGACATATTAACATGTAAAAAGGTAATGTCCACATTTAAAATATGAAAGTAGATGTGAGAGAAGAAAAGCCCTATTTTTTTATAGCCTTGCTATCAACCTCATTTTTATTATATACCAACCACAATAAACTAAGTATGAAAACTTGCCCCCTTCAGTGGGTTTGTTCAAGATCAATTTTGATGGAGCCACCTTTGAGAACCTGGCACTTGCTGGTTTAGGGATCGTCGTTCAGGACGAGCAAGGGATGATCAACGCTACTCTTAGTCAGCGAATTCCTCTACCCAGTTCGGTGGACATGGTGGAAGCTTTGGCAGCTAGGCGAGCTCTCATCTTTGCCCAAGAAATTAGTATCGCAACAGTGGAAGTAGAAGGTGATTCCCTACAAGTCATCAAAGCTATCAAAAATCAAAAGCAAGACAGATCGTGGCTGGGACATATCATACATGATATTAAGCAGATGGGGTCTTGTATGCAGTTTTGTAGTTTTTCTCATATTTGTAGGGGGGTAATAGATTGGCCCACTCCCTTGCTAGAAGAGCAGTTTTAACTGCTAATGCCAATATGTGGTTAGAAGAGCTACCACAAGACTTGGATGATGTTTTTCAATCTAATTTACCTTAATAAAGCTGACTTATCTGTTTCTCAAAAAAAAAAAAAAAGTATGAAAAACGTTTTTAGAAATTTTATTTTACTAGACTTACCAATTAAGATATAACTGGTATGCTAAAAAGAAAAATACCGATATATAAAACTGAATAACAACGTTTTCATATGAGTGCCACACTCCTAATTAAATTGTTTTACTTTGGGTTGGATAGAGCTAACCATTAGGCTTCTAATGGTTCTGGAGATCAATAATGGTTAAAAGAACCCAATATTATCAATATAAACCTAATTTTTTAATTATGCAATTTAACTCATAGTTGTTTCTCAAAAAAAAAAAAAAAAAAAAAACTCATAATTCAAAATTTTGTGCTCATCTTATAATAACTTTGAATAATATTTTTGTGTTTACCATCTAGCTATAGTAAATTGCCAAAAATAATAGTTTAATGTAACTAGATGTTAAAAATATTGACTTTTGACTTTTGACACTTTTGAGGTAGTGTGGTTTTTACAGTTTTGAGTTCATTTTTTATGTGAATACTTTAACACGGCTGGCTATTGGACTATAAAATAGCCGAAACATTGTCATATGTGTACACAGAAAATATAAAGATTTAAAAGATTTTGATAAACTCTAAAAGATTCTATGCACTTTATTAAATTACTTTTTTTTTTTTTTTTGATGAATCACTTTATTAAATTACTTAGTACTTACGCTAAAGTTTATTTTTTGAACAAAGTTGTGCAAAAAATTGTGTCTCTAACATAATTTTAAATTTTTACTGGTTTTTTTTTTCTTTTTCCATTTTACATTGTGCCAAACACTGGAAAATATTTTACACAACATTTTCATATACATTGCCAAACACCGTAAAATGAAAATATTTTACATGTAAAATATTTTACCTTTACAAATATTTTACATTGAAACAAATAGGGCGTTAAATTTAAATTCGTCAGACGTAAAAGTGAACTCACGAAGGCCTTTTTTTTTTTTTTTTTTTTTTAACACTATTATAGTGTCAAAGTGATAATACAGTGCCGAAGATTGGCCGTGGGGGTTGTTTCCCTCCTCAATAATTTTGATTCCTTAAATTATCTTGGTTCATGGGAAAAGAGTTGAGTTTTTTTCTTTCTTTATAAGTATCATTTTATGGTCAAGTTGGTGTGTGTATATATATATATTGTTAAGTTATGATTTTTCTCATAACATTTATGTTGGTTTATTCCATGACAAAAAGGTATTGTAATTTCATTAATTTATTTCCTTGTATTTTTGTAGGATTTATTTGTATTAGGTTTAGTATTAAGTGGTGGAGATTTGATCAAGATAACTAAAAGTCACATGAGGAGCACACACCAGAAGCTGAAGAGTCAAGTGCTATGGAAGTTGAAGAGTTATGTGCTAGCTGTGCCAGCTATATCTCACGACTCAGGTGACCCACAAAGTTGTGTGAGAGACCGCGCCCCCAGCCCGTTTTATAGGATGTTGGGCCAAACCCACGTGAATGGGTGGAGTTGTGTTATTGCCTCTCAAAATGGAGGTTCGACTAGTTATATTTTCCCCTTTAGATTAAGGGTTTTACAATGGGGTCGCCACTTATTTAATTATTGGGATAAAAAAGAAAACCAAAATTGGAAAATTCCTCATTTTATTAATTTTCAATTGAATTTACATTGATCATAGGAAAATTACATGGCTTTGGTCCTAGATACAATCTAAGATAAAGTACATAGCTTTGTTTCCTAGTTACAATCTAAAAATTGAAAATTACAAGGATAAACATTGGTCTATCAATCCTTGATCTAAGTTCGAAGGCTATGTTACAAGGTGAGAAGGTATTAGGCACCCACCTTGCCCGGTGAAACCGGTCTTTTAGACTATGGTGGCCAACATTCATATCACATCAACCAATATGTTATCAATCAATTTGTATGTTGAATTTAATGTGTGTACATGTGATAAATCCTAATTCAATCTATTAAGCATTGCATTGGATTGAAAAATAAATTCTAGTAAATGTGTGTGAATGGTGGTATCCTAGGTTCAAGGATTTGAAAGAATTATTAAACACACATGTTTTTCATATTTTTGATGTGGATTCAAGATTAAAACTAGTGTTATGCATGAACATGTGATGAACAACCAAGAACATGTGAAGAACATTTAAGAACATTCAAACATATTCAAGAGAATTTAAATAGTTACTATCATGCTTTAATCCTAAATTCTCATCATGGCAACACAAAAAAACAATTTAGGGGAAGGGATTATACCTTCATGCAAAATCCATATGGTGGAGGAGGAGACTTTTGGTACAGGTCTTAAGGGTGGAGGAAAAGTAGAGTTAGGAGAGAAATAATAAGTCTTACTCAATACCATGAGTTTCAAGAAGACCAAAATATGGCAAGACTACTCAACTTCCTAGAACTCAAGAGAGGAGAAGAGAGGGGGGTTTTTGTGTGCTTTGGAATAGAGGAGAGGAGGGGTTTATATAGTAGTGGTTGAGAAAATATGAATGGAAGGCCATTTAATGAAGGTTAACAAAGAATCATGAACCTAGACCTCATTTTAACCTTTGGGGAAATCTAGTGCATTAAATAGAAAAATTGGTGGGAGTGAGAAGCAAGCCAAAATTCGGTTTTCCCGTAATTACTGTAACATCCTGTAGAGCCAACTTCGAAAAATCATATCTGACTCAATTCTGATCAGAATTGTCTCGTTCTTGTCCTCAAATTGAAGCCTCGGATGTCTAGTTTCTGGGAAAAGTAACCTCATTCATAGATTCAAAATATTTTGAGAGATATCGACGAAATGGTGAGTAGAGGTCATTTGTTAGAAAATGGTTTCAGCACAATTAACATTAATCGGTCCAAAATTAGCTTCCAATTAATATTAAATGGCTCCAATCACTCCCATTTTAGACTTAATTGGTTCCAAATTTACTTTAATTAAAAGATAATTGCACAAATTACTCACTGAATAATTAATGTTTAACTATCTAATTAATTAGTTGTGTGCAACCTTACCATAAAATATAGTTCAAACCAATCAAATTATGACACATCATTAATCTCAAATTGATTATAATTATAACCTATTGGAATCAATTATTCATAATCACATATAGTCGGACTTAATTTGTGATAGTGCATCTCGGCCATTAAAACTTAATTTGATGATAACTTTCAATCTGATGGTCCGATTAGGGCTTATGACCAGTGGATTTGATCGTTACTACATCAAGATCGTTTTGGTGAAGTGAGATTAAGGATCTAGTGACCAAAATTACGATGCATATTTCCAAGGCAAAATTACCCTTTTGCCCTTCCTGTGAGGTTAAATATGGGTTGCAAAATGGGGTGTCAACAAGTTGACTCGCGAATTTTCCCTGTTAGCAGAAATGTGACATTTCGTATTCCCTCTCCACTCATACTAAATATACCCTCATTACCCACAGAAATGAGAGGAGACCATTGATAAGAAAACCCTAAGAGAGGTTTCTACAACACTCCCACCTTGTTAGAGAGAAAGCTACTCATCCTTAAGTAAGAATTCATTTGTAACCTCCTCTCATTCTTTCTCCTATTGTCATACCTTAAGAGAAGATTTGTACCCAAACACAACCTACACCCATTTAGAGTGTTGAGAGTGTTTTTGGAGTCTGGGAAGCATTAGAAGATGCCAAGGATGGCAGATGCAATATAGAGCTTATTGCGGGATCCAAAAAGCTAGAGAAGACAAGGTTCAGCGTAACCTTGTTGGAGAAAGAAGCTTGTAGGGCTTAGGTGCATTAGGTAGATTATGCTTGGAGGGTCTATTGCTATTCATGTATCCCAACTAATTTTCTAGTGGATTATTTTCCACTTAGAGGGTGGCGGAGAGGTTTTTCACCGAGTTATTTGGTTTCCTCTTCGATAACACGTGCCGATGTTATCTTGTATTTGCATCTCTCTATCTCTTACTTTTTGCTTTTAATTATTGCTGAGTTGTGATTAAAATATGGCTTAGAGTAGTTTGCTTATTTGGGTATTGCTTATATTTCATATTCTACACATATATTATATATATATATATATATATATTACATATTTTTATTTATGAGCTGGTCAAGTGGGAAGTTTGATGGCACAGTACTATCAACTTATCATTGTCTTTTATTATAAAAGAAATGTGAAGATTTAAAGAACTATATTACGTTAGTAGCTAATAGCTAGAGAGATCCATCTATTTTTTTTTTTTTTTTATATATTCTTTTAAAGGAAGGTACAACTAGAAACTTAAAACGAAATATCAAAATATAATTCCAATTTTTAACTTGAATAGTTCAAAAATTCCATCGTAGTCCAAATGAGGTCTAGCTTACCTCCAGTAAAAATTTAACAGGATATCTCCTTTTGTTTTAATAAGAAGCTGCCACATCACTCACTAATAAACCAACGATGAAGCTATGAAGCATGGGTGCGTTTTCAGATTCGGGTGTAGGTGCAAGTGCGGCGAGGCAAGGTGCAGCGATTAAAAAATTATTAAAAATATTTTTATTTATATTTTCTATATAGTTTTATTATTAAAATATTCTTAAAAAACACATTACTATGCCTTGATTCACAAAATAAAGAAAGAAGAAGGCAAGAAACACAAAACAAAACACAAAACACAAAAGAAGCAACAAATATTTAGAAAAAATTGAGGAATGACAAATTTGGGATGTTTGGACCTCATTCGAAGCCGATTTCGGCTGTTTTGGCGTGATTCAAGGCCGATTTTGGTCCATTTCGGTCGCTGGCCGATACGGCCCTATTCTGGCTGATATTGGCCCAGTTCAGCGCGAATCGGTGCGAATCAAGCCGAGTCAACATGAATCGGTGAAAAAAAAAAAAGCTCAGATGCGGCATCGACGCGCGGGCAACCGCGTCCGACGCCGCACCCCGAGTCGAACTCCGGTGCGGCACCCTCCTAGCCGTGTCCATGCTTTCCAGTGGTAGAGATTAAAAACTAAATGCCACCTCATTAAATTTTAAGCAAAAACTAGCAGAGCCCACCTAAGACTAACGTTGCTGCTTCTTCTCACTTTAAGGTTAATGGTTTTTTTTTTTTTTTTTTTTTTTTTTTAACTTCATCAACTCTTCAGTTTCAAAACTCAACGCCAAAATACAAAAATAGCAATAAGAAAAATATGTTTTGTCGGCCAAGATCTCCCTCTCTTTTTATTTATTTTTCTTTTTTCCAGCCTACCAAATCAGATGTTAGAACTATTCGGTATAATCTTTAGAAAAAATAGTGAAGAAGAAGAAGAAATTTCTTAGCAAACTGTCAGAGTATCAGAGAAGGTATTTCCATCTTTACTTTTGATTTCTTATTCAATCCTATGTTTATGAGATGTCAAAATAATTAAAAGATTAAATTTAGGCTAAATATTATTAAGTCTATGAGTTTTTCTATCGTTGTTAATAAATTTAGGCAAATAATGTATAAGATTACAAAAGTTTTGCCATCATTCATTCATTTATTTTCATTTTTCAGTGGTAATTCACGTTTCTTGTACATTTTTATTTATATTTAACAGTTACATGGAAGAGGAAAACAATGATGATAGTTAAAAATTGGATGCTGATTATATTCCAAAACTTGGCATTGAATTTGGTTCTAGAAAAAAGGCATATGAATTTTATAATGAGTGTGGAAGAAATTCTGGATTTAGTATTTGAAAAGAATGGTGCAATAAAAGAAAAAATGATGGCGTGGTGACTTCAAGAAAGTTTACTTGTTGTAAAGAGGGAAACAAAGCCCCATGGGAGAGAGATGGTGAAAATAAGTATGAACAGGCTGAAACAAGGACCAGTTGAAATGCTCATATGATAATTCGGCTTGATAAAAAGAAGGGGAAATATTTTATACATAGCCTTGAGCTCAACCATAATCATATTCTCCATATTCCACAATGTTCTCACATGATGCCATCCCAACGTAAGGTCTCAAAAACACAAGCAAAGGAAATTGATTTAGCTTATGATAGTGGTATAAAATTGAAGGATTCATATGAGTTCATGGCCAAGCAAGTTGGTGGTAGAGATGCTCTTGGTTACACCAAGCAAGATCAAAAGAATTACCATTATAGTAAACGGCAAAAAGAACAGAAATGTGGTGAGGCAAGGAGTTTATTTAAATACTTTCAGAAACAAAGGAAAGAGAATCCTTCCTTTTACTATGTAGTACAATTAGATGCTTCAAAACTAATAACAAATATTTTTTAAGCAGATGCGCAAATGATTATTGATTATAAGTTATTTGGTGATGTGATTTCTTTTGATACAATGTACAGAACTAATAAGGAGTATCGACCCTTTGCAATGTTTGTTGGGTTTAATCATCATAGAGAGTCTACGATATTTGGGGCTGCCCTTTTATATGATAAAACTATTGATACATTTCAGTGGCTGTTTGAAGCATTTTTTGAAGCAATGTTTGGGAAGAAACCAAATACAATTTTTACTGATCAAGATCCGACAATGGCAAAAGCCATCTCATTGGTGATGCCAAATACTTATCATCGATTATGTAAATGGCATTTAATGCAAAATGCTCTCAAGTGATCTCGATGCATGTTTTAAAATTTGGGAAGAGGAGGAAGAGTTTCTTAGTGCTTGGGATGCTATACTTCATAAGTACAATGCTTTTGATAATTCTTGGCTTCAAAGTGCGTTTGAAGTAAAGAGAAATGGGCTAAAGCATATGTCAAGATGTCATTTTCTGCTGGAATGACTACAACTCAATTGAGTGAGAGTATAAACTCTGATTTGAAGGGTTATTTACAGTCAGACTATGATATTGTAAAATTCTTCATACATTTTGAGAGAGTACTTGATGCTAAACATTACAAGGAGTTGAAGGGTGAGTACAATTTAAGGCAAAAGTTGACAAAAGTTAAGATTGCGTCACCTATGCTGATTCAAGCAGCACATATTTATACACCTAAATTATTTTTGAAGTTTCAAGAGCAATATAAAGAGTTCCAAGGAGCTTTTGTGAAGGAGCGTGTTGAAAGAAATGCAACTCCTGAGTATATAGTTTCAATATATGGTAAGCCAAAAGATCGTAGAGTAATTTGGAATCCTTTTGAAAAGATTGTTTCATGTAGTTGTAGAAAGTTTGAAAGAGGTGGAATTTTGTGTAGTCATGCTTTAAAAATTCTTGATGTTATGGACATTAAGGTTCTTCCAGAGAAATACATCCTTAAGAGATGGACAAAAGATGCAAAAAATGAGATTGTGCAAGACTTTAATGGACGTGATATCAAAGCTGACACCAAGTTGGAAGTTACAACTCGATATAAGTTTTTGGGTCCAATGTATGTCAAGCTTATTGCTCAAGCAAGTGAATGTGAGGAAGCATACGAGCTAGCATTGGGAAGCTATAATGAGTTGAGCAAAAAAATTGATGATATCCTTAGAAAAAAAAAAAAATCTAATCCCTATCAAGTTGATATTAACCAAGAAAATTCATCAGACAATATGACAACCATTTCTGCTAAGGGTCTCAAGAAGAAACAAGGCTGTTAAGGAAGATGTCGGATTAAAAGTTGTCTTGAAAAGCCCAAAAAGAAGAAAAAAGGAAGCATCCATCAACCCATACAAACAAATCTGTGTTTACAGGTACTAGTCTCACCATTATAATTTTTAACATTTATACTGCTTCACAAATATTCTAGGTTCTTTATTTAATGACATAATAATTTACTAAACATTACACATTATGTAGGATAAGCATTTAACTTCATCTATGCAAGTTAATGGGGCCATTAGTTATAATCCTCTGCCATACATAGATCATTCGGTTCAGGTAACTTCATCCATGTTGTTTAATCTTTTTTTTCCCCTTCATTTTAGGTGATTTTGATTTCATAAATTGTACACTATTATTGATCACTAATAAATATAGGATTTGTACATTCCTCATTTTTCAAGTGTTGGTGAACCCTATAATTTTTCGTCATTCGAACATGAATCGAATAGGAATCAAAATAACTAGATTGGCCAGAAGGCCTCCACCATTGATTCGACCTGCCGAACAGGATTTTCAACCTGTCAAAATCCTTAAAAATGATTTTTACTTATCATCTTATTCATATGATATACTTTCCATTTACACACACACACACACACACACACACACACACACACACACACCTATATATACAATAATCCCCCATGAGATTGTAATATCCATATTTCATTTGGTTGACATTTTATCATGCATAAAGGAATGTGTCTTTCAACATAAACCTCCCTTTAGTGCAATATTCTCAAATACTCCAAGCAATTAAGGTGGCCGAATCGTAAATCGAAATATTCTTTTACCTAGAGCCGGATAATACAAACACATGAAAACGCCCTTTGATCACTAGAAATTCACACCTTGTTAGCACTATTTCAGCCTTGTGCTACTTCTTGGTTTAGCGAACATTTACAAGAGCAACCCCACTCTTGTTTAGAAGCGGCACCACTTTTATGCTCACACAGGTGAAGTTCCTTCTTATGTCCCTGTTATATAGACATTTATTTGTATCTGAACTTCATTAAGAGTACAAAACTCATCCTCTAAAACTTCATAGTCTGCACCATCCTAAATGAGACCATAAATTTAAGTGTTCAACTAACCTTAAATCAATAGCTTGTTATTACCTATTAAATCTCTTTTGATTGAATCTATTCAAGGTTGGGTTCCCGTTATTGGTGATTCTATTAGAAAAGGTTTTAGTCTCATTCCAGTGGAATTTACTCTTATAAAGTCTCAATACAATGCCTTGGTAAAAGCGTCTGCCAAGTTCTTACTTGACCTAACAAACACAACTGATATAATTCCATTTCCTATCAATTGTCTAATGTACCCATGTCTTAAACTTATATGTCTAGACTTTCCATTGTACATTTTATTGTATGCATTTGCCATGGTAACTTCACTATCACAATACAATGAAATGGCTGGCATTGGCTATGGCCACAGCTCTATATCTGACAACATGTTTCTTAGTTATTCTGCTTCTCTGCCTACTGCTGCCAAGGCTATAAACTCAGATTCCACAGTGAAGTGATAAATACATGTTTGTTTCTTTGATGCCCAAGAAATAGCACCTCTACCAAGAGTTAGAGCACTAGCATTGGGGGGTGTAAAAACCCCCAGTTGCTATTTTAGCAACTCACAAGCTCAAACACACTTGCATCTCGGGGTGTATTTCTAAAAAATTATACCAATTGTGAACAGTCAATTCTTATTTATAAAACCTACTGTACACGAGACGTAAACTTATTTTTCATTATTTTATTCATTTGTCTCTACTTTCTTGTAAAGTCACAAGCTCTCTCTCTCTCTCTCTCTCTCTCTCTCTCTCTCAGTCATAGCCACCCTGAAGTCTCTCTCCCCCATCATCATACCCACCTAAACCCCTCTCTCCCTTCTCCTCTCTCGTTCCTCTCTCTCTATCTAAAACCCAAAACCCATTAAGCAAAGAAACCCTAATCTATGAGAAGTGATATTTGTGATTGATAAGTAACCAAGACGAGCCTAAAATAAGGAATTGGAGTTGTTCTTAAGAACCGGACTGTCGAAGAGACTAGCAGAGGTTGGGTTTTGTTTGCAGTGGTGGTTGGGTTTCCAAGCAAGTTGCTTTGCTTGGGTTGTTAAGTTTGTGTTCTGGGGTTTAAGTTTCGGTGGTGGCTGGGTTTTGTTCGTGGAGGTGGTAGCGGCGGCGGATGGTTTGGGTTTTGGATTTTGTTTGGGTATTTTGAGTTTCAGTTTGGGTATTTTGAGTTTTAGTATGAGTATTGGGTTTTGTTGAAGTTTGGGTTTGAATCTCGGTGGTGGGTGGTGCTAGGTTTCTTAGTGGTGGTTGGTGCTAGGTTGATCGGCAGTGGGTGACACTAGGTTAATCAGCGGTGGTAGGTAGTTTGGGTTTTGGGTTTGAGTTTACGTTTGGGTTTGGGTTTGAATGGGTGGCTTTGGTGGTGGGTGGTGTGATTAGGTTACTTGGCGGTGGTGGTGGTGGTGTGATAGGTTGCTCAAATTTGGCTATGGATGGCTAAGAGAAATGGGAAGAGACTTTTTTATTTTTATTTTTTTATTTTGTGAAAGGGAAGAGACCAAAATTAGAGAGAGGAGAGATAGACTATTTTTAATATTAATTTATTGTGTAGTTAATATTATTTTAATGGGTTAGATGTAAAAATAACAACTAAGATGTAAGGTGTATTGTAAAGTGGGTTGGTATAATTGATAAAGTAACTTTCTAGATGGTAAAATAGAGACTAGCTTACAAACCCAAATGCTAGTGCTCTTAATATCCAAATAGACATGGACTTATTATCACTCACACTTATAATCCAACTAGCATCTAAATATCCTTCCAAAACAGGCAGAAAATTTTTATAATAGAGTCCTAAAATGATGGTTTTCTTTAAATAACCAAGAACTCTTCCAATTGCTTTCCAGTGTGTTAAGGACATATTTTATGTAATTGGCTAATTCTTTGACAAAACGTACTTTACTTGTAATTGGGTAGATCTAGGATGTATATAATACTTCAAGGAATAAGAGTTCAAGTCTAGTATTGAAGCCATGCAAATCTGTCCAAGAAACAAGTGAAGAAGTGCTGATTTTGTAAAGCTCGATAGCTGCTCGACACCTCTCGACAGCTAGGCTCTCTATCGAGCTTTTCAGCTTCTTTTTATTGCAATCTCGATACCTCTCGATAGCTAGGTCGAACAATCGAGTAATTTTCTGTCCCCTCGATAGCTCCTCGATAGCTCACAACAGATAGGCTCGACACCTCCTCGACACCTCTCGATCGATCGAGAATTACGAAATTCAGATTTTCGGATTTGATTTTCGGACCATATTGACATATATGTGTAGAGTTTCTTTTCTCACAACCCTAGACATATATAAGACTTAATTTAGGGGCCATCACATAAGAGAATACAAGAAGAACACATGCAAAAGGTGAGCGATGCCTTATTCTCTCTAAAAGAAGCTACTGCGTCTTTACGCCTTAGGGTTTTGTAACCAAGTGCTTCTTGATCTTCACTGTTGATGAAGTGAAGAACTTTACATCCAACAATCTTCTTTAAGTTGGTGTGTTAGTTATGTACTGAGAGCTGTGCATCAAAAGGGTGGCATTCATATATTGAAGAGTTCAGAAATTGAAGCGGTAGAAGGTTTCTACTGTAAGTTCATTTACGGGGATTGTAGAGTCTAGGGAAAAAAGTTTTGTACTAGATTTGAAATATAGTGGATTGCTTTTCGAGAAGGTTTCCTCCCAAGTTTTTTACTGTGAAACTAGTTTGTTTCATTAATTTTCCTGGGTTATCATATCTTGTCTTATTTATTTTTCCGCTGCATGATTTTGACATGATATTGATGTTTGTTTGTTTTAACAAGTTTTATTCATAATAAATTTAATAAACAACTTAGGTTTAAAACTTGTTAATTCTATCAACCGGGGGTCTAAATTTCCCAACACAATGATCCACACTAGAATTACTTGTATACCTAGAAAGTTTGTAAACTAAACTCACAAGTTAAACCAATAAATTAGCAATCACAAATAAGTGTTTACCAAGAGAACTTAAAATGATTATTGGGACATGAAGACATATAATTAAGAAACTTTGAGGAAAAGTTCAAAATGGGCAATTATCATAGACAAAGTCATAATGTAATCTTGCATAATACCGTTACAAAACCTGAAATAAGTGCTTCCAAGACCATCGTGGAACATGTCTCTTTGACCAAACCCAAGGACTAATTAAGTATCTTATATGCATTTAATCGTGCCATTGGAACACAGACAAGATCAGTGGCCCTCGGAGCTGTTAACCCAGGCCGTTCATCCATATCGACCACATTCATTTCTACTCCACTTGGATTAACCACCCTCCAATTAAAACATTGAATCATAACTGCCAAAATTGTTGGCAATTCTTGCATGGCTAATGAAATGCCTGGGCAACCCCTTCTCCCAGTACCAAATGGTAGTAGTTGAAAATCTTGGCCCTTAATGTCTATAAGCTCATCACCCTTATTGGACTGTAAAAACCGCTCGGGCTTGAAGTCCATTGGATTTTCCCAATACTTAGGATCTCTTCCAATGGACCAATTGTTTACAAACAATAATGTGCCTTTGGGGATTAAGTACCCATTGATGTTGCATTCTTTTATCGATTTTCTTGAAACCATTGGTATTGGAGGATGAAGCCGTAGTGTTTCCTTTATGATTGCTTGAATGTATGGAAGATTTGGGCAATCGGATTCCTCAATCAACCTATTATTGCCCACAACTTTATCAATCTCCTTCCTTGCTTTCTCTAACACCATTGGATGGTTGATGAGCTCAGCTAGCGACCATTCAATTGATATTGCTGAAGTATCTGTACCAGCTGTGAAGAAATCCTAAAAAGTGATGGTAAAACTATAAATTATTTTTGAGATAAGAACATGCCAACAGGGCATAAACATGGACCATCATTTTTATTTAATAGCAATTTATACGAATCTATTTTATTGTTGAATACGGTATTAAAACAAAGTCTAGTAGCTGTGTTTGGATTGGATGAACTTATTTTGATTTATATACTTTGTTTTTATATATTAAAAAAAAAAAGCAGTGTAAAAATAAATAAATGGGTCTTGTTATAGTTTGGGTACCATTCAATTATTTGGGATAGAGTGATATATTTCTAAGATCGAGATTGACTGGATGGATATACTTTCTTTCTGTCCGTAAGAAAATTATTGTCCCCCCTCGTCAACAAGCTAAAGAGATAGGACCTCTTTTTTTTTTCCAAACCAGACCACACGTAGTTAAAATCTTTGGGCTCTGGATCCAAATCCAAAAAGTCTGATGAGCAGTTGAGCAGATGGGGATCAAGCTGCGAGATGCTTAAAAAAATTCTTGCCTATGAGTTAAACTGCATAATAATGGAATTAATTAAGTTCAATATAATTAAATAGGTTTTCAAACCATTATTCATCTCCGAGTCCACGCTCATTTAAAGCCGAAGTGGCGTTCAGGCGTCACTCAACTCCAAGTCCACCCTCATTTAAAATAGTGTAATTTAGTTAATAAATTAATTAACTTAACATAAATTAATAATTTGCTTTCCAATTATTTTGAATTTCAACAAAAAACAAATAACAAAAAAACAAAAATGTACATATATTTGTAGCTGTAAATTATACGTCAATTGTTAGTGTATTTATATAAAATATAAAATGAAAACACTCAGATTTTTAGTTAACTTATTCTAATTTTGGCATATCAACTTTTGAAAACTTATACTTTCCCATGTCATCATTTTAATATATTCTTTATTTGATTTTTAGAGTCACAAATAGTACTAAATTATGTCAATTTAAAATAATTACAATTCATCCTCTTTTTGGATAAAGCAAAATAGCACTAAAAAAATTCTAGTTAAATTAGATTGATATTTTCTAAAAAAAGTTCTAAAAATTATACAAGTTTTTAGAAAATGTTAGTGACCATATATATATATATATATATATATATATATATATATATATATATAGTCTTTTTAGATAAAGTAACCTAACACAAAATCGTCTAGTTAAGTAAATCTTTATTTTTTCTACAAATTCTTTAGTTTTACCTTATATATGTTTTCTTGCTAAACATTTTACCTTTTATATGTCTATACTCATTAATTAAACATGTTTCATAAATAGATATTTTTTATAGATATTTTATGTATTATATCCAACAAATTAGCGACTAGTGCTATCATCCAAGCGTAGCATTTTAATTCTTGGCGTGCAAAAGCCAAAAACAATGTCACACCCGATTGCATGCGAAAGGGACATGCATTTGCTATCACACCAAAAAAAAAAAAAAAAAAAAGTTTAACTTACCTCTAGTACTTTTTTAACTTTGGGTCTCCTTTTGTTTTTAATACACAATAGCAAGTGGTAGTGAGTTTTAATCTCCACTTTTTATTTAATTAGTTGGTGATATGACAGTTTCTAATTAAAACAAAATAGAATTCCAGTTAAAAAAGTACTGGAAGTAAGTTAAACAGGCCCAAAGAAAAAAGGGGGCAACATCACACTTTATGGGTTATATTTTCTTGTGATGCAAAGGAACCAAGCTTAAGGTCCACCTTATTTGAAGCCAATAATCAACAGTATAATTAAACCATAATTTTTTTTTGATAAAAATCCAATCTTATATATATGATATACTTCTGCCAAGTTAACTAAGATCATTTTTTTATTATTAATTAGTATAAAAAAATTGTTTTTTTTTTTTTGTTATTATCTATTTCAGTATTTAATTTTGATGATTTAAATATTAGTTTTGATAGACCATGTTGAATATGTTAGGATAAATACAAAAGCAGAAGTACAAAATAGAGAACATAAGAACATAAGGAAACTCTTAAAGACTACATCTTAATTTTTAGTACAAGTAGAAGACTTGTCTTGCATACAAAACTAATATGTCTAATATATCTCTAACATAAATTAATGAAAGATTTTCCTTAATTAAAATATGTTTTATAATTATTTTTGAAAAAAATGTATGTTATATAATTAATCCTTGCATGCATCACGCGAGTATACTAATTTTTTAATAGAGCAAACGTACTGTGAATATATAATTTTATGAATGTGTAAACTTATGTAAGAATAGATTTGTATTCTTGTGTGTGTGCATTGTGTAAGAGTTTCCAAGTAATCAATGTAGTTGATGCATACCAAAACCAGGGCCTTGATGTGATTTCTAGTTAACGTAATCTCAGAATTCTCATTCTCCATAGCATCAAGCAGAAGATCAAGAATATCCTTCACATCGTGGTCTCCACTGTCACAAGTCATTTCCTTTGTCTCCTTTTTCTTTCTTAGTTCTTCACGATCTAAGATAATCTTCTCTAACAAGGCATCATACCTCCTATGTATGTCCTCAATTCTCTTTCTAAATCCCTGCAAATCCAAATTCCTGCAAAACCATATAAAATCTGAGACATTAAATTCTCCAAAAATCTTTGTCACTTCACGGATCAAACTCCTAGTCTCCTCAGCCTGGTTGTCAGTTCCCGAACACTTAATACTTAACATCATTTGAGAGATAATGTTGTTTGTAAGTTTTAATAATTCCTCAGTGACATTAACTCTCTCACTAGCCTCAGCCTTATTAGCTAGATTTCGAATAAAGTGGTGCAATTCTTTGGTTCGAATAGGAAGGAATTGGTTAAGGATTCGGTTCCCTAAGAGCTCAGTTGTGATAAACTTTTTGATAAATTTCCAATAAGGGCCATATGGTGCAAACGCAAAAGCAGAGTTGTAAGTAAGAAGATCAATGGCGATAGAATGTTTCCGGGAAGAGAATGTGAGCTCTTGTACTCTAAGAATTTCTTTTGCGAGCTCTGGAGTAGAGGCTACAATACATGGGACGGAACCAAGTCGAAGGTATAGTAAAGGACCATATTTAGAGGATAGGTCATGAAAGGAGTGATGAATAAGGGGACCCAGTAGGTGGAGATGACCTATGATTGGTAAGGCTCGTGGGCTTGGTGGAAGGCGCAGCTTGCTGAACCATGTTTGATTTGTGATATTAGAGACTAATAGCAGGGCCAAGAGAAAGAGTAGGGTGGCATAGGATGTGAGCTCCAGTATAGTCATGGTTTATTAAGCAAAAGGGATCTCCACAATTGTAAAAACCATGTGAAGAGGTGCTGTACAGATATAACAAAGCACAAAAAGCAAGTTTATTTATAGCCAAGGAGGTTTCGGTTAGGTTCCTAATTAGCATTAATTACTATATATAGTTTAAGTGAGTTGGTACCTCTCTTAGCACAAAGTGCTTCAGAGTGCTTTTAGTATTGGTTCCAGGATTTTTTTTTTTCCTTAGGGGTCAATAAAAAGATGAATCCTGGATAAAAGATAAATTTTGTGGTTTACAATGTTTCTTTATTACAAATTTATCTACCGTACTAGCAAAAGAATAAAATATAAACTATCAGTTCATTTGATATATTATTTCATAATACAATGAATATATTAATTATTGTTGCTAAGTTGAAATCTTCAAAATCATCTATTGTTTCTAAATATAATAAACATATTAATTATTGTTGATAAGTGAAATTTAATTATTATGGCTCATAATTCTTTTATCTATTAGTTTTTCTTTACTCTTTACATTTCTTTTATTTAACCATTCAACTTCACTTTGACAACTATTGTTCTTTGTAATTATATTAAGTGTGCATTGGGTCTTGATTATAAGTCAGCTTATTACTTCTTCTTTTTTCCTACTATTTGCAAGTCCCATTTGAGTCTCCACTTATTTTATACTTTCAGCAAAAAGTTAGATAAGTTATTCCCAAATGGATAGTAAGAAATTTTTATATTTTTTTGACTGAAAAAATAAAAATATATTAAGTAAAGAGAAGCCATACAAAGGCAGCGTTGGGGTGGTACCCACTGACCCAGTCCCATAAAACAACATCCAACAGAAAAAAAAAAAAAAAAGTAAAGAAGAAAACAAATAACGTGTACAATGGTACTCCTCATGAGTAGAGAGCACGCTCAGGTGCTCAGCTACGTGACCTGCTACTGGCCAAACGTTGGTACTCTTCTAGTAACGAGACAACCCCTTTTAGGATAACTTGCGGGGGATTTTGAGCTGCTTCGAACTAGAGTCGGTTTCGTGCATTTCAAATGGACCATGCCACCATTGCCCCATGTCTCAAGCTCCTCCTTACTTAGTTTCTCCACCAAGGTCTGGGCTAAGTTGAGGAAATCTAAAGCTAAGGAATCACACTTTTGAAGCTTCCCCTGAACCAACGCCCATACATTACATGCTAAGGGGCATTGCCAAAGGATGTAGATAACAATCTCATCATGCATTCCTCAAATCGCGCACTTAGGATCTATGTGAACCTTCCGCCGGGCAAGGTTTGCTAGAGTTGGTAGGATGTCCGAGCTAGCTCGCCACACAAAATTTCGCACCTTAGAAGGGATGGGCAGCCCCCACAGCCTATTCCATATTCGCTTGTCGTCCCGTGCTCTGGAGTGTTCTGCACTCAATTTCCGATGTATACGAAGAGCAACCTGGTACACTGTTCTCACCAAGAAGGTCTGTGACTTATTCTCATTCCACACTAGCTTGTCTCGGCTATCCAAACTCCCCAAACGTATCTGCAGCACTTTGTCTCTTGATGATGGAAGGAATCAGGCGTTGACCTTACTCCTATCCTACTGCTTGGTGTGTAGGTCTATAAAATCCTTCACTTTCATTGTCGTGTCCACACCGTCATGAAATGTCGGGGGTTGGGGTAGCCATCTATGGCTCATGATACCCGCCATGCAACCATCCCTAATACTCCATATTGAACCTTCCCTTATCACGTCCCTTACACTGAGGAGGCTACGCCAGACAAAAGTGGGGTTGTTACCCAATTCTACCTCCATGAAAGAGCAGGTGGGGAAGTACCTAGCTTTATATACGCAGTAAAACAGTGAGTGAGTCCCCTGAGTCAGCCGCCGTGCTTGCTTAGCCAACATTGTGAGATTAAATGCATGAATGTCTTGGAAACCCACCCGACCTCTATCTTTCGGAGTGCACAACTTGCCGTAGTTGATCCAGTGTATCTTACGCTCATTTCGAGTTTGTCCCCACCAATATTTAGCCAAGGCCGAGTTTATTCCATTGCATACCGCCCTAGGTATCTTGAAGATGCTTATGAAGTATGTCGAGATAGCTTGAGCCACCTTCTTGATTAAGACTTCCCTCCTAGCTTTAGAAATATTCTTTTCCTTCCAGCCCATCACCCTTTTAGCGACCCTTTCCTGGAGCTCCTTGAACGTGTTTACCTTTGACCTCCCCCCCACCATGGGTAAGCCGAGGTACTTCTCACAATTTGTCAAAATTTGTGCTCCGAACATAGCTCGTATATCTTCCTGGACCTCTCAACGAGTGTTACGGCTAAAGAATAAGGTGGTTTTCTGCCTATTGATAGCCTGTCCGGAAGCAGTTTCATAAAGGGTAAGCAAGTCCAGAAAACAGCGACCTTTCTCAACCTTGTCTTCGCAAAAGAGCAGGCAGTCATTAGCGAAGAGGAGGTGTGATATGCGTACCCCTCCATGACAAGAAAGTAAACCCTTCATATGATGATTTTCGGTGGCCTTTCGCAGCAATGACGAGAGCCCCTCGGCACACAATAAGAAAAGGTATGGAGACAACAGGTCGCCCTGCTTGATGCCTCTTGAGGGATTAATAAAGCCACATGGTTTGCCATCAATGATGACTGAATATGAGGCTGTACGCACTGTTGACATTGCAAGATTCACCTATTGCACAGGGAAACCTAGTCTCAACATGATTTTCTCAAGGAATTCCCATTCCACCCTATCGTAGGCTTTGCTAATATCAAGCTCGATAGCCATGTGCCCAACCTTCCCTCTTCTTCGGTTCCGCATCCTGTGCACCATTTCAAAAGCAATCGTAGTATTGTTTAAGATCAACCTACCCGACATGAAAGCACTCTGGGCGTCAGAGATGACGCAAGGTAACATGGGATTCACTCGATTAGCTAGGACCTTAGAAATAAGCCTTGATACTACATTACCCAAACTAATGGGACGATACTCTGTGATATGCTGTGGGTTATTCTTTTTGGGGATAAGAACTATGTATGTATAATTAATTTTGTGCAAATACCTCCCCCAGTGTAAGACCGACAACACTGCTCCAATGACGTCCTATCCCATAATGTGCCAAAATTTTTGGAAAAAGAAGGGAGACATACCATCCGGCCCAGGTGCCTTAGAGGGATGCATCTGGAAAAGGGCCGTCTTAACTTCCTCCGCCGTGTATGGACGAACCAAGTCCCGAACCATTTCTCTGGTGACAACCCTGTCCATGGAGGCCAGCACATCATCCATGTTGAGATTACTCGAGGTAGTGGACAATCTCTTATAATATTCCTTAGCTATGCCTGCCATCTCCCTTGTGTCCGTACGCCACTCCCCACTTGTATCATGCGATCCCTCGATAGTATTCTTCCGCCACCTTTGGCTTGCTTGTTAGTGGAAAAACTTGGTGTTCTTATCACCAGCCAGTAGCCAGATGGAGCAAGAACATTGGTGCCAGAACACTTCTTCATGGTGCATTAGTTCGTTAATCTTTTTTTTTTTGACTTCGTGTATCCTGTCCAAATTTTCCCTGTACCCTGTTATCATTCGCTCTTCCAACTCCCACTATTTAGCATTATACGGTCCCAGGTATTCCAGGAAGTGTTTCTGCCCCACGCTACCAGGTCCATCCTGCACCGTTTAATTTTCTCGAACAGGCAGAACATAGGGCAACCAGTATGTTGGGTCTAAACCCAAAAGGACCTAATCCGCTCCTCACACTCGGGGTGAGCCACCCACCTTTCATCAAACCGTCATATTCTCGTTCTGCACCGGTATCATGTAAGAGTGGGCTTGGTATTCAGCAGGATAGGGTTGTGGTCTAAGTAAGTTGCTAACATGTGAAACACTTTTGTCTGAGGGTAAAGGTCATGCCAGTCCTTCGATGCATAGGCTTTATCAAGCCGTTGTTCCACAAAGGCATCCCTATGCCTCCCATTCCTCCAAGTATACTTGTACCCTTGAAAGCCCAAGTCCACTAACCCGCAGTGAAGAAGAGTGCTCTGCAAGTCCTACATGGACTGAAGCGGTCATGGGATTCGGCCATTCCTCTCCTCAGAGCAAAGTATCTCATCAAAATCACCGAGGCACACCCATGGGAGTGAGGCCCGTGCCCATAGGTGCCTAAGCAACCGCTAAGTCTCATTTTTCATTCTCTCTTCAGGGTGGCCATACACTCTGGTCAACCTCCATAATGCATGCAGAGAGAAAGACACATGGTCGTCGATGTGGTTGGGGGAGTAGGTTTGAGTATCCACCACCACCTGGTTCTTCCAAGGGAGCGCTAACCCACCACTATGCCGCACACTAGGTACCACCAACATTGAGGGAAAGTCAAGTTCAGTTTTTATGGTTTGCATCTCCATTACTGACAATTTTGTTTCCATCAAAAACAAGATTGTGGGTCCTTTTTTTCTTACCAGGTTGGTAAGTACCTGAACTGCACGGCAATTCCTAAGCCCCCGGTAGTTCCAACTCATGATAATCATGGTGACCGGCGGGGCTGGGATGCAGCCGCCACCGATGGGAGAGGTGGTTTGGTAGTTTCGGTCAAGCCCTTGTGCCATTTGGTGTTCTCCAACCAAACATATATCCTCTTTAATTTCAGCTTTGACATATGTGTTCACCGCAAGCCTAACTATAAATTTTAGTTAGTTTATTTCATAGTAGTTAAACATTATAGTTTCAAGCCAGGGCAAAAATTCTATTTCTCTAGTCTCTCTGTAATTCCAACTTTGATTCTTAATTCTAATGCTGATTGCTAAATGCAATTATAGGAGTAGTAGATTAAAATAATAAAATCTCATTACCATATTTTATAATGTAAAAATCCCATTACCAATTGGGTGTATTGTGTTTAATATAAGAGATATAAGTAAATTATTATTGCAAAAATTATGGCTCTTATCGTCAATAATTATCACAGTCCCACCAATTATTAGAATATGTAGTGCATTCTATCCTACGATTCAATCTGAATGAGAATAGTTAATTGATTATGCCTTTTCTTTCAGCCTAGAAACATTTTTTTTTTTGGGTGGAACATCTTAGAAACAACAAGAAATCATTGGTTTTGACTTTTGAGTATTTGATGTGAATGAATTCAAGTTCATCCCATATTTATTTACTTGTATTATTGCAACATTTTTTTTTGATACATGATAGAATTTCTACTCCAGTCTAATCTAAGTGTATATGTGTGTGAAGCTCCCTCCAAGAGACCTGAACACCGGCACTTGGGCCTCACACCCCACAAGCATTTATACCCGTGGAGTGACCACCACACCAAGGGTGCACGGTGGTGTTATTGCAACATTTTGATGTAGTCACTCTTTACCCTTAGGGTGGCCAACCAACCCCCCCGTACTCTAAGGACTGACAGCCAGGCATCCTCCACAGGCCAAATAGCAAGCTACCCTTTCTAACCTTTCAGGGCAGGCAGGAAGACACTTATTTTACTTTTTCGATCAGACATATATCCTCTTTAATTTCAGCTTTGACTTATGTGTTGATAGCCAGCCTAACTATAAATTTCAGCTAGTTTATTTCATAGTAGTTAAAGATTAAAGTTTCAAGACTGGGAAAAAATTCTATTTCTCTAGTCTCTCTGTAATTCCAACTTTGATTCATAATTCTAATGCAGATTGCTAAATACAATTATAGGAGTAGTAAATTAAAATAAAAAAAACTCATCACAATTTTTTATAAAGTGAAAATCCCATTACCAATTGGGTGTATTGTGTTTAATACAAGAGATAAAAGAAAATTATTATTGCAAAAATTACGGCTCCTATCATCAATAATTCTCACAGTCCCACCAATTATTAGAAAATATAGTGCATTCCATCCTAGGATTCAATCTGAATGAGAATAATTAATTAATAATGCCTTTTTTTTTTCCACCTAGAAACAGTTTTTTTCTTTTATTTTTGGAGGAACTTCCTAGAAAGAACTAGAAATCTTTGGTTTTGACTTTGGAGTATGTGATGTGAATGATTTCAAGTTCATCCCTTATTTATTTACTTGTATTATTGCAACATTTTTTTTTGATATAGGATAGAATTTCTAATCCAGCCTAATCTAAGTGTATATGTGTGTGGAGCTCTCTCTTAGAGACCTGAACCCCGGCATTTGCACCCCACACTCCATAAGCATTTATACTTGTGGAGTGACCACCACACCAAGGGTGCACGGTGGTGTTATTGCAACATTTTGATGAAGTCACTCTCTACCCTTAGGGTGGCCAACCAACCCCCCTGTACTCTAAGGACTGATAGCCAGGCATCCTCCACAAGCCAAATAGCCAGCTACTCATTCTAGCCTTTCAGGGTAGATAGGAAGACATTTATTTTAACTTCTTAGATTAGACATATATCCTTTTTAATTTCAGCTTTGACTTATGTGTTGACCGCAAGCCTAACAATAAATTTTAGTTAGTTTATTTCATTGTAGTTAAAGATTATAGTTTCAAGCCTGGGCAAAAATTCTATTTCTCTAGTCGCTCTGTAATTCCAACTTTGATTCTTAATTCTAATGCTGATTGCTAAATACAATTATAGGAGTACTAGATTAAAATAATAAAATCTCATTACCATTTTTTATAATGTGAAAATCCCATTACCAATTGGGTGTATTGTGTTTAATTTAAGAGATATAAGTAAATTATTATTGCAAAAATTACATCTCCTATCACCATTAATTCTCACAGTCTCACCAACTATTAGAATATGTAGTGCATTCCATCCTAGGATTCTATCTGAATGAGAATAATTAATTAATTATGCCTTTTTTTTTTCTTCTTAGAAGCAATTTTTTTTTTTTTTGGAGGAACATCCTAGAAACAACTAGAAATCTTTGGTTTTGACTTTTGAGCATGTGATGTGAATGCATTCAAATTTGTCCCTTATTTATGTACCTGTATTATTGCAACATTTTTTTTTTAATACAGGATTGAATTTCTACTCTAGCCTAATCAAAGTGTATATGCATGTTAAGCTCCCTCTTGGAGATTTGAATCCTGGCACTTGCCCCCCACACCCCACAAGAACTGATACTTGTGGTGTGACCACCACACCAAGGGTGCACGGTGGTGTTACTGCAACATTTTGATGTAGTCACTCTCAACCTTTAGTGTGGCCAACCAACCCCCCCATACTCTAAGGACTAACACCTAGGCATCCTCCACAGGCTAAACAGCCAACTACTTTTTCTAACGTTTTAGGGCTGGCAAGAAGACATTTATTTTAATTTCCTAGATCAAACATATATCCTTTTAAATTTCAGCTTTGACTTATGTGTTGACAGCCAGCCTAACTATAAATTTTAGCTAGCTTATTTCATAGTAGTTAATGATTATAGTTTCAAGCCTGGGAAAAAATTCTGTTTCTCCAGTCTCTTTGTAATTCCAACTTGATTCTTAATTCTAATGCTGATTGCTAAATACAATTATAGGAGTAGTGGATTAAAATAATAAAATCTCATTACCATTTTTTATAATGTGAAAATCCCATTACCAGTTGGGTGTATTGTGTTTAATATAAGAGATATAAGTAAATTATTGTTGCAAAAATTACGGCTCCTATCATCAATAATTCTCACAGTCCCACCAATTATTAGAAAATATAGTGCATTACATCGTAGGATTCAATCTAAATGAGAATTATTAATTAACTATGCCATTTTTTTTCCTCTTAGAAACAGTTTTTTTATTTTTTTATTTTTATTTTATTTTATTTTTTTGGGGAGGAACATCCTAGAATCAACTAGAAATCTTTGGTTTTGACTTTTGAGTATGTGATGTGAATGCATTCAAGTTCATCCCTTATTTATTTACTTGTATTATTGCAACTTTTTATTATTATTATTATATAGAATAGAATTTTTACTCCAGCCTAATCTAAGTGTATATGTGTGTGAAGCTCACTCCTGGAGACCTGAACCCCGGCACTTGCCGCCCACACCCCACAAGCAATTATTCTTGTGGAGTGACCACCACGCACAGGGTGCACGGTCGTGTTATTGCCACATTTTGATGTAGTCACTCTCAACCCTTAGTGTGGCCAACCAACCCCCACGTACTCTAAGGACTGACAGCCAGGCATTCTCCACAAGCTAAGTAGCCAGCTACTCTTTCTAACGTTTTAGGCCACACTGGAAGACATTTATTTTTACTTCTTAGATCAGACATATATCCTTTTTAATTTCAGCTTTGACTTATTTGTTGACAGCCAGCCTAACTATTATTTTAGTTACTTTATTTTATAGTAGTTAAAGATTATAGTTTCAAGCTTGGGAAAATATTCTATTTCTCCAGTCGCTCTGTAATTATAAATTTGATTCTTATTTCTAATGCTGATTGCTAAATACAATTGTCGGAGTACTAGGTTAAAATAATAAAAACTCATTACCATTTTTTATAATGTGAAAATCTCATTACCAATCAGGTGTATTGTGTTTAATTTAAGAGATATAAGTAAATTATTATTGTGAAAATTACATCTCCTATCATCAATAATTCTCACAGTCCCACCAACTATTAGAATATGTTGTGCATTCCATCCAAGGATTCTATCTGAATGAGAATAATTAATTAATTCTGCCTTTTTTATTCCACTTAGAAACAATATTTTTTTTTTCATTTTGGAGGAACATCCTAGAAACAACTAGAAATCTTTGGTTTTGTCTTTTGAGTGTGTGATGTGAATGCATTCAAATGTGTCCCTTATTTATTTTCCTATATTATTGCAACATTTTTTTTTAATATAGGATAGAATTTCTACTCCAACCTAATCAAAGTGTATATGCGTGTTAAACTCCCTCCTGGAGATTTGAATCCTGGCACTTGCCCCCAACACTTCACAGGCACATATACTTGTGGTGTGACCACCACACCAAGGGTGCACGGTGGTGTTACTGCAACATTTTGATGTAGTCACTCTCAACCTTTAGTGTGGCCAACCAACCCCCCCATACTCTAAGGACTAACAGCTAGGCATCCTCCACAAGCCAAATGGCCAGCTACTCTTTCTAACGTTTTAGGGTTGGTAGGAAGGCATTTACTTTAATTTCACAGATCAAACATATATCCTGTTAAATTAAAGCTTTGACTTATGTATTTACAGCCAACATAACTATAAATTTTAGCTAGTTTATTTCATAGTAGTTAAAGATTATAGTTTCAAGCCTGGGAAAAAATTCTGTTTCTCCAGTCCCTTTGTAATTCCAACTTTGATTCTTAATTCTAATGCTGATTACTAAATACAATTATAGGAGTAGTAGATTAAAATAATAAAAAGTCATTACCATTTTTTGTAATGTGAAAATCCGATTACCGATTGGGTGTATTGTGTTTAATATAAGAGATATAAGTGAATCATTATTGCAAAAATTACGGCTCCTATCATCAATATTTCTCATAGTCCCGCCAATTATTAGAATATGTAGTGCATTCCATCCTAGGATTCAATCTGAATGAGAATTATTAATTAATTACGCCATTTTTTTTCCTCATAGAAATAGTTTTTTTTTTCTTTGGTTTTGAATTTTGAGTGTGTGATGTGAATGCATTCAAGTTCATCCCTTATTTACTTACTTGTATTATTGCAACATTTTTTTTATTAAACAGGATAGAATTTTTACTCCGGCCTAATCTAAGTGTATATGTGTGTGAAGCTCACTCTTGGAGACTTGTACTCCGGCACTTGCCCCCCACACCCAACAAGCAAATATTCTTGTGGAGTGACCACCACACACAGGGTGCACGGTGGTGTTATTTCCACATTTTGATGTAGTCACTCTCAACCCTTAGTGTGGCCAACCAACCCCCCCGTACTCAAAGGCTGACAGCCAGGCATCCTCCACAAGCTAAATAGCCAGCAACTCTTTCTAACGTTTAGGCCACACTGGAAGACATTTATTTTTACTTCTTAGATCAGAAATATATCCTCTTTAATTTTAGCTTTGACTTATTTGTTGATAGCCAGCATACCTACTAATTTTAGTTAGTTTATTTCATAGTAGTTAAAGATTATAGTTTCAAGCCTGGGAAAATATTCTATTTCTCCAGTCCCTCTGTAATTATAACTTTGATTCTTATTTCTAATGCTAATTGATAAATACAATTGTAGGAGTAGTAGGTTAAAATAATAAAAACTCATTACCATTTTTTATAATGTGAAAATCCCATAACCAATTGGGTGTATTGTGTTTAATTTAAGAGATTAAGAAAATTATTATTGCAAAAATCACATCTCCTATCACCAATAATTCTCACAGTCCCACCAACTATTAGAATATGTAGTGCATTCTATCCTAGGATTCTATCTGAATGAGAATAATTAATTTATTATGCCTTTTTTTTCCTCTTGGAAACAGTTTTTTTTTTTTTTTTTTTTGGGGGAACATCCTGGAAAAGACTAGAAATCTTTGGTTTTGACTTTTGAGTATGTGATGTGAATGCATTCAAATTTGTCCCTTATTTATGTGCCTGTATTATTGCAACAGTTTTTTTTAATACTGGATAGAATTTCTACACCAGCCTAATCAAAGTGTATATACATGTTAAGCTCCCCCCTGGAGATTTGAATCCTGGCACTTGCCCCCCACACCCCATAAGCACTTACACTTGTGGTGTGACCACCACACCAAGGGTGCACGGTGGTGTTACTGCAACATTTTTATGTAGTCACTCGCAACCTTTAGTGTGGCCAACCAACCCCCCCGTACTCGAAGGACTAACGGCTAGGCATCCTCCACAAGCCAAATAGCCAGCTACTCTTTCTAACGTTTTAGGGTTGGCAGGAAGACATTTATTTTAATTTCCTAGATCAAACATATATCTTCTTAAATTTCAGCTTTGACTTATGTGTTGACAGCCAGCCGAACTATAAATTTCAGCTAGTTTATTTTATAGTAGTTAAAGATTATAGTTTCAAGCCTGGGAAAAAATACTATTTCTCCTGTCTCTTTGCAATTGCAACTTTGATTCTTAATTCTAATACTGATTACTAAATACAATTATAGGAGTAGTAGATTAAAATAATAAAAACTCATTACAATTTTTTGTACTGTCAAAATCCCATTACTGATTGGGTGTTTTGTGTTTAATATAAGAGATATAAGTAAATTATTATTGCAAAAATTACGGCTCCTATCATCAATATTTCTCACAGTCCTGCCAATTATTAGAATATGTAGTGCATTCCATCCTAGGATTCAATCTGAATGAGAATTATTATTTAATTATGCCTTTTTTTTTTCTTCCTAGAAACAATTTTTTTTTTTTTTTTTTTTGGAGGAACATCCTAGAATCAACTAGAAATCTTTGGTTTTGACTTTTGAGTATGTGATGTGAATGCATTCAAGTTCATCCCATATTTATTTACTTGTATTATTGCAACATTTTTTATTATTATACAGGATAGAATTTTTACTCCAGCCTAATCTAAGTGTATATGTGTGTGAAGCTCACTCCTGGAGACCTGAACTCCGGCACTTGCCACCCACACCCCACAAGCACTTATTCTTGTGGAGTGACCACCACGCACAGGGTGCATGGTGGTGTTATTGCCACATTTTGATGAAGTCACTCTCAACCCTTAGTGTGGCCAACCAACCCCCCCATACTCTAAGGACTGAGAGCCAGGCATCTTCCACAAGCCAAATAGCCAGCTACTCTTTCTAACCTTTTGGGCCACACAAGAAGACATTTATTTTTACTTCTTAGATCAGACATATATCCTCTTAAATTTCAGCTTTGACTTATTTGTTAACAGCCAGCCTAACTATAAATTTTAGTTGGTTTATTTTATAGTAGTTAAAGATTATAGTTTCAAGCCTAGGAAAATATTCTATTTCTCCAGTCGCTTTGTAATTATAACTTTGATTCTTATTTCAAATGCTGATTGCTAAATACAATTGTAGGTGTAGTAGGTTAAAATAATAAAAACTCATAACCATTTTTTATATTGTGAAAATCTGATTACCGATCGGGTGTATTGTGTTTAATATAAGAGATATAAGTAAATTATTATTGCAAAAATTACGGCTCCTATCATCAATATTTCTCACAGTCCTCCAATTATTAGAATATGTAGTGCATTCCATCCTAGGATTCAATCTGAATGAGAATTATTAATTACATCTGCCATTTTTTTCCTCATAGAAACAGTTTTTTTTTTTGAGGAATATCGTAGAATCAACTAGAAATCTTTTTTTTTTTTTTTACTTTTGAGTATGTGATGTAAATGCATTCAAGTTCATCCCTTATTTATTTACTTGTATTATTGCAACATTTTTTTTATCATACAGAATAGAATTTTTATTCCAGCCTAATCTAAGTGTATATGTTTGTGAAGCTCACTCCTAGAGACCTGAACCCCGGCACTTGCCCCCCACACCCCACAAGCACTTATTCTTGTGGAGTGACCACGACACACAGGATGCACGGTAGTGTTATTGCCACATTTTGTTGTTGTCACTCTCAACCCTTAGTGTCGCCAACCAACCCCCTCGTACTCTAAGGACTGACAGCTAGGCATCCTCCACAAGCTAAATAGCCAACAACTCTTTCTAACATTTTAGGCAGCACTGGAAGACATTTATTTTTACTTCTTAGATCAGACATATATCCTCTTTAATTTCAGCTTTGACTTATTTGTTGACAGCCAGCCTAACTATAAATTTTAGTTAGTTTATTTCTTAGTAGTTAAAGATTATAGTTGCAAACCTAGGAAAATATTCTATTTCTCCAGTCGCTCTGTAATTATAACTTTGATTCTTATTTGTAATGCTGATTGCTAAATACAATTGTAGGAGTAGTAGGTTAAAATAATAAAAACTCATTACCATTTTTTATAATGTGAAGATTTCATTACCAATTGGGTGTATTGTGTTTAATTTAAGAGATATAAGAAAATTATTATTGCAAAAATCACACCTCCTATCACCTATAATTCTCACAGTCCCACCAACTATTAGAATATGTAGTGCATTCCATCCTAGGATTCTATCTAAATGAGAATAGTTAATTAATTATGCCTTTTTTTTTCCTCTTTTAAACAGTTTTTTTTTTTTTTTGGGAGGAACTTCCTGGAAAAAACTAGAAATCTTTGGTTTTGACTTTTAAGTTTGTGATGTGAATGCATTCAAATTTGTCCCTTATTTATGTACCTGTATTATTGCAACATTTTTTTTTAATACAGGATAGAATTTCTACACCAGCCTAATCAAAGTGTATATGCATGTTAAGCTCCCCCCTGGAGATTTGAATCCTAGCACTTGCCCCTCACACCCCACAAGCACTTACACTTGTGATGTGACCACCACACCGAGGGTGCGCGGTGGTGTTACTGTGACATTTTGATGTAGTCACTCTCAACCTTTAGGGTGGCCAACCAACCCCCCCATACTCGAAGGACTAATAGCTAGGCATCCTCACAAGCCAAATAGCCAGCTACTCTTTCTAACGTTTTAGGGTTGGCAGGAAGACATTTATTTTAATTTCCTAGATCAAACATATATCCTCTTAAATTTCAGCTTTGACTTATGTGTTGACAGCAAGCCTTACTATAAATTTCAGCTAGATTATTTCGTAGTAGTTAAAGATTATGGTTTCAAGCCTGGGAAAAAATTCTGTTTCTCTAGTCTCTTTGTAATTTCAACTTTGATTCTTTATTCAAATGCTGTTTACTAAATACAATTATAGGAGTAGTAGATTAAAATAATAAAAACTCATTTCCATTTTTTGTAATGTGAAAATCCCATTACCGATTGGGTGTATTGTGTTTAATATAAGAGATATAAGTAAATTATTATTGCAAAAATTACGGCTCCTATCATCAATATTTCTCACAGTCCCACCAATTATTAGAATATGTAGTGCATTCCATCCCAGGATTCAATCTGAATGAGAATTATTAATTAATTATGCCTTTTTTTTAATCCTAGAAACAAATTTTTTTTTTTTTTTGGAGGAACATCCTAGAATCAACTAGAAATCTTTGGTTTTGACTTTTGAGTATGTGATGTGAATGCATTCAAGTTCATCCCTTATTTATTTACTTGTATTATTGCAACATTTTTTTTTTTTGGATACAGGATAGAATTTCTAATCCAGCCTAACCTAAGTGTATATGTGTGTAAAGCTCCCTCTTGGAGACCTGAACCCCGGCACTTGCGCCCCACACCCCACAAGCATTTATACTTATGGAGTGACCCACACACCAAGGGTGCGCGGTGGTGTTATTGCAACACTTTGATGAAGTCACTCTCTACAATTAGGGTGGCCAACCAACACCCCCCCCCCCCCCCCCAAAACTTTAAGGACTGATAGCCAGGCATCCTCCACAAGCCAAATAGCCAGCTACTCTTTCTAACCTTTTAGGCCGCACAGGAAGACATTTATTTTTACTTCTCAGATCAGACATATATCCTCTTAAATTTCAGCTTTGACTTATTTGTTGACAGCCAGCCCAACTATAGATTTTACTTAGTTTATTTCATAGTAGTTAAAGATTTTAGTTTCAAGCCTGGGAAAATATTCTATTTCTCCAGTCTCTCTATAATTATCACTTTGATTCTTATTTCTAATGCCGATTGCTAAATACAGTTGTAGAAGTAGTAGGTTAAAATAATAAAAACTCATTACCATTTTTTATAATGTGAAAATCCCATTACCAATTGGGTGTATTGTGTTTAATTTAAGAGATATAAGAAAATTATTATTGCAAAAATCACAACTCCTATCACCTATAATTCTCACAGTCCCACCAACTATTAGAATATGTAGTGAATTCCATCCTAGGATTCTATCTAAATGAGAATAATTAATTAATTATGCCTTTTTTTTTCCTCTTAGAAACAGTTTTTTTTTTTTTTTTTTTTTGGAGGAACATCTTGGAAACAATTAGAAATCCTTGGTTGTGACTTTTAAGTTTGTGATGTGAATGCATTCAAATTTGTCCCTTATTTATGTACCTGTATTATTGCAACATTTTTTTTAATACAGGATAAAATTTCTGCACCAGCCTAATCAAAGTGTATATGCATGTTAAGCTCCCCCCTCGAGATTTGAATGCTAGCACTTGCCACTCACACCCCACAAGCACTTACACTTGTGGTGTGACCACCACACCAAGGGTGCCTGGTGGTATGACTGCAACATTTTGATGTAGTCACTCTCAACCTTTAGTGTGGCCAACCAACCCCCCCATACTCGTAGGACTAACAGCTAGGCATCCACCACAAGCCAAATAGCCAGCTTCTCTTTCTAACGTTTTAGGGTTGGCAGGAAGATATTTATTTTAATTTCCTAGATCAAACATATTCCCTCTTAAATTTCAGCTTTGACTTATGTGTTGACAGCTAGCCTAACTATAAATTTCAGCTAGATTATTTCATAGTAGTTAAAGATTATAGTTTCAAGCCTGGGAAAAAATTCTGTTTCTCCAGTCTCTCTGTAATTCCAACTTTGATTCTTTATACAAATTCTGATTACTAAATACGATTATAGGAGTAGTAGATTAAAATAATAAAAACTCATCACCATTTTTTGTAATGTGAAAATCCCATTACCGATTGGGTGTATTGTGTTTAATATAAGAGATATAAGTAAATTATTATTGCGAAAATTACGGCTCCTATCATCAATATTTCTCACAGTCCCGCCAATTATTAGAATATGTAGTGCATTCCATCCTAGGATTCAATCTGAATGAGAATTATTAATTAATTATGCCTTTGTTTTTTCCTCCTCGAGACAGTTTTTTTTTTTTTTTTTTGGAGGAACATCCTAGAATCAGCTAGAAATCTTTGGTTTTGACTTTTGAGTATGTGATGTGAATGCATTCAAGTTCATCCCTTATTTATTTACTTGTATCATTGCAACATTTTTTTTATTATACAGTATAGAATTTTTACTCCAGCCTAATCTAAGTGTATATGTGTGAGAAGCTCACTCCTGGATACCTGAACCCTGGCACTTGCCCCCCACACCCCACAAGCATTTATTATTGAGGAGTGACCACCACGCACAGGGTGCACGGTGGTGTTATTGCCACATTTTGATGTAGTCACTCTCAACCCTTAGTGTGGCCGACCAACTCCCCCGTACTCTAAGGACTGACAGCCAGGCACCCTCCATAAGCTAAATAGCCAGCTTCTCTTTCTAACGTTTTAGGCCACACTGGAAGACTTTTATTTTTACTTCTTAAATCAGACATATATCCTCTTTAATTTCTGCTTTGACTTATTTGTTGACAGCCAGCCTAACTATAAATTTTAGTTAGTTTATTTTGTAGTAGTTAAAGATTATAGTTTCAAGCCTGGGAAAATATTCTATTTCTCCAATCGCTCTGTAATTATAACTTTGATTCTTATTTCTAATGCTGATTGCTAAATTCAATTGTAGGAGTAGTAGGTTAAAATAATAAAAACTCATTACCATTCTTTATAATGTGAAAATCCCATTACCAATTGGGTGTATTGTGTTTAATTCAAGAGATATAAGTAAGTTATTATTGCAAAAATTACATCTTGTATCATCAATAATTCTCACAGTCCCACCAACTATTAGAATGTGAAGTGCATTCCATCCTAGGATTCTATCTAAATGAGAATAATTAATTAATAATGCCTTTTTTTTCCACATAGAAACGGTTTTTTTTTTTTTTTGGAGGAACATCCTAGAAACAACTAGAAATCTTTGGTTTTGTCTTTTGAGTACGTGATGTGAATGCATTCGAATGTGTCCCTTATTTATTTTCCTGTATTATTGCAACATTTTTTTTAATACAGGATAGAATTTCTACTCTAGCCTAATCAAAGTGTATATACGTGTTAAACTCCCTCATGGAGATTTGAATCCTGGCACTTGCTTCCCCCCCCCCCCCCCCTTTCGCCCCACAAGCACTTATACTTGTGGTGTAACCACCACACTAGAGGTGCACGGAGGTGTTACTGCAACATTTTGATGTTGTCACTCTCAACCCTTAGTGTGGCCAACCAACCCCCCCATACTCTAAGCACTTACAACCAGGCATCCTCCACAAGCCAAATGGCCAGCTACTCTTTCTAACCTTTTAGGGCAGGCAGGAAGTCATTTATTTTAACTTCCTAGATCAAAAATATATATCCTCTTAAATTTCAGCTTTGACTCATGCTTTGACAACAAGCCTAACTATAAATTTCAGCTAGTTTATTTCATAGTAGGTAAAGATTATAGTTTCAAGCCTTGGAAAAAATTCTGTTTCTCCAGTCTCTTTGTAATTCCAACATGATTCTTAATTCTAATGCTGATTACTAAATACAATTATCGGAGTAGTAGAGTAAAATAATAAAACCTCATTACCATTTTTTATATTGTGAAAATCCCATTATCAATTGGGTGTATTGTGTTTAATATAAGAGATAAAGTAAATTATTATTGCAAAAATTACGGCTCCGATCATCAATAATACTCACAGTCCCACCAATTATTAGAAAATATACTGCATTCCATCCTAGGATTCAATCTGAATGAGAATAATTAATTAATAATGCCATTTTTTTCCTCCTAGAAACAGTTTTTTTCTTTTTTTCTTTTTTGGAGGAACTTCCTAGATTCAACTAGAAATCTTTGGTTTTGACTTTGGAGTATGTGATGTGAATGCATTCAAGTTCATCCCTTATTTATTTACTTGTATTATTGCAACATTTTTTTTTTTTTTGATACAGGATAGAATTTCCAATCCGGCCTTACCTAAGTGTATTTGTGTGTGAAGCTCCCTCCTGGAGACCTGAACCCCGGCACTTGTGCCCCACACTCCACAAGCAATTATACTTATGGAGTGACCCCCACACCAAGGGTGCGCGGTGGTGTTATTGCAGCACTTTGATGAAGTCACTCTTTACAATTAGGGTGACCAACCAACACCCCCCCCCCCCCCCCCCCCACCCCATACTCTAAGGACTGATAGCCAAGCATCCTCCACAAGCCAAATAGCCAGCTACTCTTTCTAACCTTTTAGGCCACACATGAAGACATTTATTTTTACTTCTCAGATCAGACATATATCCTCTTAAATTTCAGCTTTGACTTTTTTGTTGACAGCCAGCCTAACTATAAATTTTAGTTAGTTTATTTCATAGTAGTTAAAGATTTTAGTTTCAAGCCTGGGAAAATATTCTATTTCTCCAGTCTCTCTGTAATTATAACTTTCATTCTTATTTCTAATGCTGATTGCTAAATACAATTGTAGGAGTAGTAGGTTAAAATAATAAAAACTCATTACCATTTTTTATAATGTGAAAATCCCATTACCAATTGGGTGTATTGTGTTTAATTTAAGAGATTTAAGTAAATTATTATTGCAAAAATTACATCTCCTATCACCAATAATTCTCACAGTCCCACCAACTATTAGAATATGTAGTGCATTCCATCCTAGGATTCTATCTGAATGAGAATAATTAATTAATTATGCCTTTTTTTTTCATCCTAGAAACAGTTTTTTTTTTTTGGAGGAACATCCTAGAATCAACTAGAAATCTTTGGTTTTGGCTTTTGAGTATGTGATGTGAATGCATTCAAGTTCATCCCTTATTTATTTACTTGTATTATTGCAACATTTTTTTTTTATTATACAGGATAGAATTTCTACTCTAGCATAATCTAAGTGTATATGTGTGTGAAACTCACTCCTGGAGACCTGAATCCCGGCACTTGCTCCCCACACCAGACAAGCACTTATAATTGTGGAGTGACCACCACACCAAGTTTGCACGGTAGTGTTATTGCAACATTTTGATGTAGTCACTCTCTACCCTTAGGGTGGCCAAGCAACCACCCCATACTCTAAGGACTGACAGCCAGGCATCCTCTACAAGCCAAATAGGCAGCTACTCTTTCTAACCTTTTAGTGCAGGCAGGAAGATATTTATTTTAACTTCTTAGATCAGACATATATCCTATTTAATTTCAGCTTTGACTTATGTGTTGACAGCAAGCCTAAGTATAAATTTATTTAGTTTATTTTGTAGTTGTTAAAGATTATAGTTTCAATCTTGGGCAAAAATTCTATTTCTCCAGTCTCTTTGTAATTCCAACTTTGATTCATAATTCTAATGCTTATTGCGAAAAACAATTATTGGAGTAGTAGATTAAAATAATAAAATCTCATTACCATTTTTTATAATGTGAAAATCCCATTACCAATTGGGTGTATTGTGTTTAATACAAGAGATATAAGTAAATTATTATTGCAAAAATTAAGGCTCTTATCGACAACAATTCTTATAGTCCCACCAATTATTAGAATGTATAGTGCATTCCATCCTAAGAATCAATCTGAATGAGAATAATTAATTTATTATGCCTTATTTTTCCTCCTAGAAACAGTTTTTTTTTTTTTTTTTTGGAGGAACATCCTTGAAATAACTACAAATCTTTGGTTTTGACTTTTGAGTATGTGATGTGAATGCATTCAAGTTCATCCCTTATTTCTTTACTTTTATTATTGAATATATTTTTATTGATACAAGATAGAATTTCTACTTTAGCCTAATTTAAGTGAATATGTGTGTGAAGCTCCCTTCTGGAGACGTGAATCCCGACCCTTGCCCCACTCACCCTACAAGCACTTATGCTTGTGGAGTAACCACCACACACAGGGTGCACAGTGGTGTTATTGCCACATTTTGATGTTGTCACTCTCAACCCTTAGGATTCAATCTGAATGAGAATAATTAATTAATTATGCCATTTTTTTTTCCTCCTAAAAACAATTTTTTTTTTTTTTTTTGGGGGGGGGGGGGGGGAAACATCCTAGAAACAACTAGAAATCTTAGTTTTTGACTTTTGAGTATGTGATGTCAACGCATTCAAGTTCCTCCCTTATTTCTTTACTTTTATTATTGAACATTTTTTTTTGATACTAGATAGAATTTCCATTTTTGCCTAATCTAAGTATATATGTGTGTGGAGCTCCCTCCTGGAGACGTGAACCCCGGTTCTTGTCCACCACACCCTACATGCACTTATAGTTGTGGAGTGACCACCACACACAGGGTGCACGGTGGTGTTATTGTCACATTTTGATGTAGTCACTCTCAACCCTTAGGGTGGCCAACCAACCCCCTCGTACTCAAAGGACTGACAGCCAGGCATCTTTCACAAGCCAAATAGCCAGCCACTCTTTCTAACCTTTTCGGCCAGGCAACAAGACATTTATTTTAAGTTCATAGATTAGACATATATCCCCTTTAATTTCAAATTTGACTTATGTGTTGACAGCCAGCCTAACTATAAATTTTAGCTAGTTTATTTCATAGTAGTTCAAGATTATAGTTTCAAGCCTAGGACAAAATTCTATTTCTCCAGTCGCTTTGTAATTCAAACTTTGATTCTTAATTCTACTGCTGATTGTCAAATACAATTATAGGAGCACTAGATTAAAATACTAAAAACTCATTACCACTTTTTATATTGTGAAAATCCCATTACCAATTGCGTGTATTGCATTGAAAATAAGAGTTATAAGTAAATTATTATTGCAAAAATTATGGCTCCCATCATCAATAATTCTCACAGTCCCGCCAATTATTAGAATATGTAGTGCATTCCATACTAGGATTCAATCTGAATGAGAATTATTAATTAATTATGCCTTTTTTTTACTCCTAGAAACAATTTTTTTTTTATTTTTTTGGAGGAACATCCTAGAAACAACTAGAAATCTTTGGTTTTGACTTTTGAGTATGTGATGTGAATGCATTCAAGTTCAACCCTTATTTATTTACTTGTAATATTGCAACATTTTTTTTTATACAGGATAGAATTTCTACTCCAGCCTAATCTAAGTGTATATGCGTGCGAAGCTCACTTATAGAGACCTGAACCCCAGCACTTGCCCCCCACACCCCACAATCACTTATACTTTTGGAGTGACCATCACACCAGGGGTGCACAGCGGTGTTATTGCAACATTTTGATGTAGTCACTCTCTACCCATAGTGTGGCCAACCAACCCCCCCGTACTCTAAGGACTTACAGCCCGGCATCCTCCACAAGCCAAATAGCCAGCTACTCTTACTAACATTTTAGGGCAGGCAGGAAGACATTTATTTTAACTTCTTAGATCAGACATATATGCTCTTCAATTTCTGCTTTGACTTATGTGTTCACATCAAGCCAAACTATAAATTTTAGTTAGTTTATTTCGTAGTACTTAATGATTGTAGTTTCAAGGTTGGGCAAAAATTCTATTTCTCCAGTCGCTCTGTAATTCCATCCTTGATTCTTAATTGTAATGCTGATTGCTAAATACAATTATAGGAGTAGTAGATTAAAATAATAAAAAGTCATTACGATTTTTTATAATGTGAAAATCCCATTACCAAATGGGTGTATTGTGTTCAATATAGTAGATATAAGTAAATTATTATTGCAAAAATTATGGCTCCTATCATCAATAATTCTCACAGTCCCACCAATTATTAGAATATGTAGTACATTCCATCCTAGGATTCAATCTGAATGAGAATAATTAATTAGTTATGCGTTTTTTTTTCCTCGTAGAACAGTTTTTTTTTTTTTTTTTTTTTTTTTGTAGGAACATCCTAGAAACAACTAGAAATCTTTGGTTTTGACTTTTGAGTATGTGATGTGAATGCATTCAAGTTCAACCCTTATTTATTTACTTGTATTATTGCAACATTTTTTTTATACAGGATAGAATTTCTACTCCAGCTTAATCTAAGTGTATATGCGTGTGGAGCTCATTCCTGGAGACCAGAATCCCAGTACTTGCCCTCCACACCCCATAAGCACTTACACTTGTGGAGTGACTACCACACCAAGGGTGCACGGTGGTGTTATTGCAACATTTTGATGTTGGTAGTCTCTACCCTTAGTGTGGCAAACCAACCCCCCCCCCCCTCCCCCGGTACTCTAAGGACTTACAGCCATGCATCCTCCACAAGCCAAATAGCTAGCTACTCCTTCTAATATTTTAGGGCAGGCAGGAAGACATTTATTTTAACTTCTTAGATCAAACATATATCCTCTTTAATTTCGGCTTTGACTTAAGTGTTCACATCAAGCCAAACAATAACTTTTAGTTAGTTTATTTCATAGTACTTAATCATTGTAGTTTCAAGCCTGGGTTAAAATTCTATTTCTCCAGTCCATCTGTAATTCCAACTTTGATTCTTAATTCTAATGTTGATTGCTAAATACAATAATAGGAGCAGTAGATTAAAATAATAAAAACTCATTACCACTTTTTATAATGTGAAAATTCCATTACCAAATGGGTGTATTGCGTTTAATATAATAGATATAAGTAAATTATTATTGCGAAAATTACGGCTCCTATCATCAATAATTCTCACAGTCCCGCCAATTATTAGAATATGTAGTGCATTCCATACTAGGATTCAATCTGAATGAGAATCATCAATTAATTATGCCTTTTTTTTTCCTCCTAGAAACTTTTTTTTTTTTTTTTTTGGAGGAACATCCTAGAAACAACTAGAAATCTTTGGTTTTGACTTTTGAGTATGTGATGTGAATGCATTCAAGTTCATACCTTATTTATTTACTAGTATTATTGCTACATTTTTTTTTTATACAGGATAGAATTTCTACTCCAGCTTAATCAAAGTGTATATGGGTGTGAAGCTCACTCTTGGAGACCTGAATCCTAGCACTTGCCCTCCACACACCACAAGCACTTACACTTGTGGAGTGACCACCACACCAAGGGTGCACGGTGGTGTTATTGCAACATTTTGATGTTGGTAGTCTCTACCCTCAGTGTGGCCAGCCAACCCCCCTGTACTCTAAGGACTTACAGCCAGGCTTCCTCCACAGGCCAAATAGCCAGCTATTCTTTCTAACATTTTAGGGCAGGCAGGAAGACATTTATTTTAACTTCTTAGATCAGACACATATGCTCTTTAATTTCAGCTTTGACTTATGTGTTCACATCAAGCCAAACTATAAATTTTAGTTAGATTATTTTGTAGTACTTAATGATTATAGTTTCAAGCCTGGGAAAAAATTCTATTTCTCCAGTCGCTCTGTAATTCCAACCTTGATTCTTAATTGTAATATTGATTGCTAAATAAAATTATTGGAGTAGTAGATTAAAATAATAAAAACTTATTGCCATTTTTTGTAATATGAAAATCCAATTACCAAATGTGTGTCTTGTGTTTAATATAATAGATATAAGTAAATTATTATTGCAAAAATTAAGGCACCTATCATCAATAATTCTCACTGTCCCACCAATTATTAGAATATGTAGTACGTTCTATCCTAGGATTCAATCTGAATGAGAATAATTAATTAGTTATTCATTTTTTTTCCTCATAGAAACAGTTTTTTTTTTTTTGGTAGGAACATCCTTGAAACAACTTGAAATCTTTGGTTTTGACTTTTGAGTATGTGATGTGAATGCATTCAAGTTCAACCCTTATTTATTTACTTGTATTATTGCAACATTTTTTTTAAACAGGATAGAATTTCTACTCCAGCTTAATCTAAGTGTATATGTGTGTGAAGCTCACTCCTGGAGACCTGTACCCCAGCACTTGCCTCCCACACTTCATAAGCACTTACACTTGTGGAGTGACCACCACACCAATTGTGCATGGTGGTGTTATTGCAACATTCTGATGTTGGTGGTCCCTACCCTTAGTGTGGCCAGCCAACCCCCCCGTACTCTAAGGACTTACAGCCATGCATCCTCCACAAGCCAAATAGCCAGCTACTCTTTCTAACATTTTAGGGTAGGCAGGAAGACATTTATTTTAACTTCTTAGATCATACATATATCCTCTGTAATTTCAGTTTTTGTTTGTTTATTTCGTAGTACTTAATGATTGTAGTTTCTAGCCTGGATTAAAATTCTATTTCTCCAGTCGCTCTGTAATTCCAACTTTGATTCTTAATTCTAATTTTGATTGCTAATTACAATTATAGGAGCAGTAGATTAAAATAATAAAAACTCATTACCACTTTTTATAATGTGAAAATCCCATTACCAAATGGGTGTATTGTATTTAATATAATAGATATAAGTAAATTACTATTGCAAAAATTACGGCTCCTATCATCAATAATTCTCACAGTCCCGCCAATTATTGGAATATGTAGTGCATTCCATCCTAGGATTGAATTTGAATGAGAATTATTAATTAATTGTGCCTATTTTTTTTCTCCTAGAAACAGTTTTTTTTTTTTTTTTGGAGGAACATCCTAGAAACAACAAGAAATCTTAGGTTTTGACTTTCGTGTATGTGATGTGAATGCATTCAAGTTCATACCTTATTTATTTACTTGTATTATTGCAACATTTTTTTTATATACAGGAAAGAATTTCTACTCCAGCCTAATCTAAGTGTATGTGTGTGAAGCTCACTCCTAGAGAGCTGAACCCTGGCACTTGCCCCCCACACCTCACAAGCACTTATACTTGTGTAGTGACCACCACACCAGGGGTGCATGGTGGTGTTATTGCAACATTTTGATGTAGTCACTCTCTACCCTTAGTGTGGCCAACCAACCCCCCCGTACTCTAAGGACTTACAGCCAGGCATCCTCCACAAGCCAAATAGCCAACTACTCTTTCTAACATTTTAGGGCAGGTAGGAAGACATTTATTTTAACTCTTAGATCAGACATATATGCTCTTTAATTTCAGCTTTGACTTATGTTTTCACATCAAGCCAAATTATAAATTTTAGTTACTTTTTTTGTAGTAAATAAAGATTGTAGTTTCAAGCCTGGGCAAATATTCTATTTCTCCAGTCGTTCTGTAATTCAAACCTCAATTCTAAATTGTAATGCTGATTGCCAAATACAATTATAGGAGTAATAGATTAAAATAATAAAAACTCATTACTATTTTTTGTAATGTCAAAATCCCATTACCAAATGGGTGTATTGTGCTTAATATAATCGATATAAGTCAATTATTACTGCAAAAGTTACGGCTCCTATCATCAATAATTCTCACAGTCCTACCAATTATCAGAATATGTAGTACGTTCCATCCAAGGATTCAATCTGAAGGAGAATAATCAATTAGTTATGCGTATTTTTTTTCCTCGTAGAAACAGTTTTTTTTTTTTTTTTTTTTTTTCGTAGGAACATCCTAGAAACAACTAGAAATCTTTGGTTTTGACTTTTAAGTATGTGATGTGAATGCATTCAAGTTCATGCCTTATTTATTCACTTGTATTATTGCAACATTTTTTTTTTAAACAGGATAGAATTTCCACTCCAGCCTAATCTAAGTGTATATGTGTGTGAAGCTCCCTCCTAGAGACCTGAACCTTGGCACTTGCCCACCACACCCCACAAGCACTTATAGTTGTGGAGTGACCAACACATTAAGGGTGCACGGTGGTGTTACTGCAACATTTTGATTAAGTCACTCTTAACCCTTAGTGTGGCCACCCAACCCTACCAAACTCTAAGGACTGATTGCTAGGCGTCCTCCATAAGCCAAATAGCCAGCTACTCTTTCTAACCATTAAGGGCAGGCAGGAAGACATTTATTTTAACTTCCTAGATCAAACATATATCCTCTTAAATTTCAGCTTTGACTTATGTGTTGACAGCCAGCCTAACTATAAATTTTAGCTAGTTTATTTCATAGTAGTTAAAGATTATAGTTTCAGGCCTAGGAAAAAATACTATTTCTCCAGTCTCTTTGTAATTCCAATTTTAATTCTTAATTCCAATGCTGATTACTAAATACAATTATAGGAGTAGTAGATTAAAATAATAAACTCTCATTACCATTTTTTATAATGTGAAAGTCCCATTACCAATTGGGTGTATTGTGTTTAACATGAGAGATATAAGTAAATTATTATTCCAAAAATTACGGCTCCTATTATTAATAATTCTCACTGTCCGACCAATTATCAGAATATGCAGTGCATTCCATCCTAGGATTCAATTTAAATGAGTATAATTAATTAATTATGCCTTTTTTTTCCTCCTAGAAACAGTTTTTTTTTTTTTTTTGTAGGAACATCCTAGAAACAACTAGAAATCTTTGGTTTTGACTTTTGAGTATGTGATGTGAATGCATTCAAGTTCAACCCTTATTTATTTACTTGTATTATTGAAACAATTTTTTTTTTATACAGGAGAGAATTTCTACTCTAGCTTAATCTAAGCACTTACAACCAGGCAACCTCCACAAGCCATGTAGCCAGCTACTCTTTCTAAAATTTTAGGGCAGGCAGGAAGAAATTTATCTTAACTTCTTAGATCAGACACATATGCTCTTTAATTTCAGCTTTGACTTATGTGTTCACATCAAGCCAAACTATAAATTTATTTAGTTTATTTCTTAGAACTTAATGATTGTAGTTTCAAGCCTGGGCAAAAATTCTATTTCTCCAGTCGCTCTGTAATTCCAACCTTGATTCTAAATTGTAATGCTGATTGCTAAATACAATTATAGGGGTAGTAGATTAAAATAATAAAAACTCATTACCATTTTTAATTATGTCAAAATCCTATTGCCAAATGGGTGTATTGTGTTTAATTTAATAGATATAGGTAAATTCTTATTGCAAAAATTACGGCTCCTATCATCAATAATTCTCACAGCCCCACCAATTATAAGAATATGTAGTACATTCCATCCTAGGATTCAATCTGAATGAGAATAATTAATTAGTTATGCGTTTTTTTTCCTCGTAGAAATAGTTTTTTTTTTTTTTTTTTGTAGGAACATCCTAGAAACAACTAGAAATCTTTGGTTTTGACTTTTGAGTATGTGATGTGAATGCATTCAAATTCAACCCTTATTTATTTACTTGTATTATTGCAACTTTTTTTTTTTGGTACAGGATAGAATTTCTACTCCAATCTAAGTGTATATGTGTGTAAAATTCACTCTTGGAGACCTGAACACCAGCACTAGCCCCTAACACCCCACAAGCACTTACACTTGTGGAGTGACCACCACACCAAGGGTGCACGGTGGTGTTATTGCAACATTTTGATGTTGGTAGTCTCTACCCTTAGTGTGGCCAACCAACCCCCCCATACTCTAAGGACTTACAGCCAGGCATCCTCCACAGGCCAAATAGCCAGCTACTCTTTTTAACATTTTAGGGCAGACAGGAAGACATTTATTTTAACTTCTTAGATAAGACATATATCCTCTTCAATTTCAGCTTTGACTTAAGTGTTCACATCAAGCCAAACTATAACTTTTTGTTAGTTTATTTCGTAGTACTTAATGATTGTAGTTTCAAGCCTTGGTTAAATTTCTATTTCTCCAGTCGATCTGTTATTCCAACTTTGATTCTTAATTCTAATGTTGATTGCTAAATACAATTATAGGAGCAGTAAATTAAAATAATAAAAACTCATTACCACTTTTTATAATGTGAAAATCCCATTACCAAATGGGTGTATTGTGTTTAATATAATAGATATAAGTAAATTATTATTGCAAAAATTACGGCTCCTATCATCAATAATTTTCACAGTCCCGCCAATTATTAGAATATGTAGTGCATTCCATTCTAGGATTCAATCTGAATGAGAATTATTAATTAATTATGCCTTTTTTTTCCCCCTAGAAACAGTTTTTTTTTTGGGAGGAACATCCTAGAAACAACTTGAAATCTTTGGTTTTGGCTTTTGAGTATGTGATGTGAATGCATTCAAGTTCATACCTTATTTATTTACCTGTATTATTGGAACCATTTTTTTTATACAGGATAGAATTTCTACACCAGCCTAATCTAAGTGCATATGTGTGTGAAGCTCACTTCTAGAGACCAGAACCCTGGCACTTGCCCCCCACACCCCACAAGCACTTATACTTGTGGAGTGACCACCACACCAAGGGTGCACGGTGGTGTTATTGCAACATTTTGATGTAGTCACTCTCTACCCTTAGTGTGGCCAACCAACCCCCCCGTACTCTAAGGACTTACAGCCAGGCATCCTCCATAACCCAAATAGCTACCTACTCTTTCTAACATTTTTGGGCCGACAGGAAGACATTTATTTTAACTTCTTAGATCAGACATATATCCTCTTTAATTTCAGCTTTGACTTAAGTGATTACATAAAGCAAGACTATAACTTTTAGTTAGTTTATTTCGTAGTACTTAATGATTGTAGTTTCAAGCCTGGGTTAAAATTCTATTTCTCCAGTCGCTCTGTAATTACAACTTTGATTCTTAATTCTAATATTGATTGTTAAATACAATTATAGGAGCAGTAGATTAAAATAGTAAAAACTCATTACCACTTTTTATAATGTGAAAATTCCATTACCAAATGGGTGTATTGTGTTTAATATAATAGATATATGTAAGTTATTATCGCAAAAATTACGACTCCTATCATCAATAATTCTCACAGTCCCACCAATTATTAGAATATGTAGTGCATTCCATCCTAGGATTCAATCTGAATGAGAATTATTAATTAATTATGCCTTTATTTTTTCTCCTAGGAAAAGTTTTTTTTTTTTTTTTTTTTTTTTTTTTTGAGGAACATCCCAGAAGCAACTAGAAATCTTTGGTTTTGACTTTTGAGTATGTGATGTGAATGCATTCAAGTTCATACCTTATTTATTTACTTGTATTATTGCAACTTTTTTTTTTTGGTACAGGATAGAATTTCTACTCCAATCTAAGTGTATATGTGTGTAAAATTCACTCTTGGAGACCTGAACCCGAGCACTTGCCCCCCACACCTCACAAGCACTTACACTTGTGGAGTGACCACCACACCAAGGGTGCACGGTGGTGTTATTGCAACATTTTGATGTTGGTAGTCTCTACCCTTAGTGTGGCCAACCAACCCCCCCGTACTCTAAGGACTTACAGCCAGGCATCCTCCACAGGCCAAATAGCCAGCTACTCTTTTTAACATTTTAGGGCAGACAGGAAGACGTTTATTTTAACTTCTTAGATCAGACATATATCCTCTTCAATTTCAGCGTTGACTTAAGTGTTCACATCAAGCCAAACTTTAACTTTTAGTTAGTTTATTTCGTAGTACTTAATGATTGTAGTTTCAAGCCTGGGTTAAATTTCTATTTCTCCAGTCGATCTGTTATTCCAACTTTGATTCTTAATTCTAATGTTGATTGCTAAATACAATTATAGGAGCAGTAAATTAAAATAATAAAAACTCATTACCACTTTTTATAATGTGAAAATCCCATTACCAAATGGGTGTATGGTGTTTAATATAATAGATATAAGTAAATTATTATTGCAAAAATTACGGCTCCTATCATCAATAATTTTCACAGTCCCGCCAATTATTAGAATATGTAGTGCATTCCATTCTAGGATTCAATCTGAATGAGAATTATTAATTAATTATGTCTTTTTTTTCCCCCTAGATACAGTTTTTTTTTTTTTTTTTTTGGGAGGAACATCCTAGAAACAACTTGAAATCTTTGGTTTTGGCTTTTGAGTATGTGATGTGAATGCATTCAAGTTCATACCTTATTTATTTACCTGTATTATTGCAACCATTTTTTTATACAGGATAGAATTTCTACTCCAGCCTAATCTAAGTGCATATGTGTGTGAAGCTCACTCCTAGAGACCAGAACCCCGGCACTTGCCCCCCACACCTCACAAGCACTTATACTTGTGGAGTGACCACCACACCAAGGGTGCACGGTAGTGTTATTGCAACATTTTGATGTAGTCACTCTCTACCCTTAGTGTGGCCAACCAACCCCCCCGTACTCTAAGGACTTACAGCCAGGCATCCTCCACAACCCAAATAGCTACCTACTCTTTCTAACATTTTTGGGCCGGCAGGAAGACATTTATTTTAACTTCTTAGATCAGACATATATCCTCTTTAATTTCAGCTTTGACTTAAGTGATTACATAAAGCCAGACTATAACTTTTGGTTAGTTTATTTCGTAGTACTTAATGATTGTAGTTTCAAGCCTGGGTTAAAATTCTATTTCTCCAGTCGCTCTGTAATTACAACTTTGATTCTTAATTCTAATATTGATTGCTAAATACAATTATAGGAGCAGTAGATTAAAATAGTAAAAACTCATTACCACTTTTTATAATGTGAAAATTCCATTACCAAATGGGTGTATTGTGTTTAATATAATAGATATATGTAAGTTATTATCGCAAAAATTACGGCTCCTATCATCAATAATTCTTACAGTCCCACCAATTATTAGAATATGTAGTGCATTCCATCCTAGGATTCAATCTGAATGAGAATTATTAATTAATTATGCCTTTATTTTTTCTCCTGTGAACAGTTTTTTTTTTTTTTTTTTTTGAGGAACATCCTAGAAGCAACTAGAAATCTTTGGTTTTGACTTTTGAGTATGTGATGTGAATGCATTCAAGTTCATACCTTATTTATTTACTTGTATTATTGCAACTTTTTTTTTCGGTACAGGATAGAATTTCTACTCCAATCTAAGTGTATATGTGTGTAAAATTCACTCTTGGAGACCTGAACCCCAGCACTTGCCCCCTACACCCCACAAGCACTTACACTTGTGGAGTGACCACCACACCAAGGGTGCACGGTGGTGTTATTGCAACATTTTGATGTAGGTAGTCTCTACCCTTAGTGTGGCCAACCAACTCCCCCGTACTCTAAGGGCTTACAGCCAGGCATCCTCCACAGGCCAAATAGCCAGCTACTCTTTCTAACATTTTAGGGCAAGCAGGAAGACATTTATTTTAACTTCTTAGATCAGACGTATATCCTCTTCAATTTCAGCTTTGACTTAAGTGTTCACATCAAGCCAAACTTTAACTTTTAGTTAGTTTATTTCGTAGTACTTAATGATTGTAGTTTCAAGCCTGGGTTAAAATTCTATTTCTCCAGTCGATCTCTAATTTCAACTTTGATTCTTAATTCTAATGTCGATTGCTAAATACAATTATAGGAGCAGTAGATTAAAATAATAAAAACTCATTACCACTTTTTATAATGTGAATATCCCATTTCCAAATGGGTGTATCTTGTTTAATATAATAGATAGAAGTAAATTATTATTGCAAAAATTACGGCTCCTATCATCAATGGTTCTCACAGTCCCGCCAATTATTAGAACTAGTGTTTAACCCGCGTAATGCGCGGGATCATTTGAAATCTCATTCAACACACTATTTTTTTAATCTTTTGAACCTGTATCTAGCTAATTGCTTCCACATGTTAAAAACATGGTGAAAATAGCACTAAGTTAAAAATTCCATATGATCAATGACACTAATAATTATGTAGATAGAGTGGAACATTAAATAAAATCTAAGGGATAATCAACTGTATATAAAAAACATTATACTTTCAGATTTCTAAGTTCTACAATTTCAATCACTCTTAAAAAAACAGCAGATTAGGTTGGATGGAAAACGTAAACTGAGAACTAAATTGAATTTTGTAGTTGCTATTTTCCCTTCTGATCTTAGCGTGCTAGTTGCTGCATCATTTCGAACAGTGGTAACACTTTCTGTTTCTTAGTGCTCCGGCCCCTTTTGAATTGTAAGTAGTAAGTCAATGGTTCAAATCCAATAAAGGAAAAACCGGCTGAAACCCTTTTTTTGTTAGCATGACAGCAAAGAATACCCATTGCACCACAACCATACACATCCCACAAAATTTAGTTCATAACCAAATCAAAGAAAAAAACAAAAACAAAAAAGATTTGTGACATTCAATTTCACCAAAGCTGTACTTATTCACCAAAATGACTCAATACAGCATCATTTACATATCCACTAATATAATGAGCTTATGTAGATAGCTGAACACACATACTATCTGTGCCCATATATCCTGACCTGGTCTATCAACAACTAAAAACGAAGAAGAGAATACAATATTTTATTCAATCATTGACAACCTTGTTCTAAATTTGGATATATGGACTTTCATATTCAAGAAATCTCTCAACAGGAAAAATTTAGTAATTTGTATAAATCAAGTTTTGACAGATCTAAATTAGCAATTGATACACAGGAAAAAGTAACATAGATTAAAAAATAAAAATAGAAACTTCACAAAAAAATTCATAAACTTGAATCATAGCAGATCTAAAACTTACTTGAAATCAACCACTTTAGGACCATCACAGTCTTTAACATACCATATTGGGACATTCAATCTGAGTTTGTGGTTTGGAACATTTAAAAATCTTATCATATTAATATGGAATTGAAAAGAGCAGAAGTCAAAAGGCTAAGAATGATAGTAAGGCTGTGCTAACCTGTCAGTTTTATCCAACAATGTTTCTTGGGAACACCTAGTGAATGTTACAAATCTAAATTTTAACGAAATAACAGGACAAGAAAGTTTGTTAAAATTACCACGTTTCCAAATTTTAAACCGTTTAAAACAAAAACATATGTATATTGGAGATTTAATATGATAATTCGTAAAGGAAACATGACAGTCGCAGTAACTTAATAAGTACAATCTGTTAGGTTCTAAGAATTAGGAACTAATGTATTAGAACTTCAATTTGTAATTTTGGCAAACCATGATCAAAATATTCTTTAAGTCTTGTGTTAGACTTGCTCAAAATATGGCTTTTTATGTAAAGTTGGAATCGAGTTGACTGCAGAATTACTGTGCACTTTCTGCCTGACTCGATCGATCGAGAATTAGACTCGATCAATCGAAAATCGTGCAGAACGTTTTTTTGCAGAATTTATCCAACTCAGCCCTAGCCCATTTAATGTATAGGGTTTTATGTTTTGCCCTAGGTATATAAGGGAAAACCCTAGCCACGTTTTTAGAGTTCTGAATGCTGTGTTTGTGAATATATTTGTTAGATCTAGAGGTGTTTACCTTCACATACACTTAGGGTTTCCAAACTCAAGATTCATGTCAAGAGATTGGTAAATCATACAGTTGCAGAATCAAAAGAGCTTCAAGATATACAAGCAGGTGTTGCTTGTGCTTTGCTGAAGAATTCAAGGAAAGAAGGAGTCCGTGGATCTCGGAGTTGTCACGTGGTCGTGGTAGTAAGTTTCCTACAGGCAGGTAGCAATAGGATGTTAGTGGTCTAAGTCTTATTGTGTAAACTTCGATTCTTTCATAGTGAATTCGTTTTACCTTGAGGATAGCTAGGTTAAATCCTCCCCAGGTTTTTTACCGGTTTGGTTTTCCTGGATCATCATATCATGTGTTCTTTATTTTTTCGCATTTATACATGATTTGATATATTTGTGTTAACCTAGATCTGTTTAAATTACCTAAGTTAATCACTTGGCTAATTCTCTAGGTTAATCTGTTGGGTTTAAGGGGTCTAAACGAACTTACAAGTGGTATCAGAGCGGATAGTTTTTGTTTTTGATCCTTTGATCTTTGAGCTGATCCTTGATCCCTGTTGTCATGGAACACGGACACTCTTTTGTTGTTCCACCTCATTTTGATGGGAACAATTATGCTTATTGGAAAGTAAGGATGAAAACATTCCTGAAATCCATTGATGAGAGATTCTGGAACTCCGTTGAGTACGGATGGGAGAAGCCCACTACTCCTGTAAGTGAGTGGCTAACTTCTCAAAAGGAGGCAGCTGCTTTTAATAGCAAAGCTATGAATGCTATTTTCAATGCTGTCTCTATGGAGGAATTTAAGAGAATCTCTAATGTTGAGGTTGCTCATACTGCTTGGAACATCCTCCAGATTGTGCATGAAGGCACAAAGGCAGTTAAAATAAATAAATTGCAGCAGTTAACTACTAGATTTGAAAGCATTAGAATGAATGATGATGAATCTTTTGATGAGTTCTATGCTAAACTGAATGATATTGTTAATTTTGCATATAATCTGGGTGAAATCTATGATCAACCTAAAATTGTTAGGAAGATTCTTAGATCTTTGACTGAAGATTTTAGACCTAAAGTGACTGCCATCACTGAAAGCAAGGATGTGGACTCCATCCCTGTTGATGAACTTGTAGGATCTCTTCAATCCTATGAGTTGGACCTACCCAAGACAAACAAATCCAAATCAATGGCTCTTAAGTCTGTTGATGATGTTGAGGATGATGGATTTGATGATGAACTCTCTGCTACAGAGATTGCCTATCTTGCCAAGAACTTTAGAAACTTTCTTAGGAACAATAACAGAAGGGCAAGAGGCAAGAACACTGCTGAACCTAGAAATTTTAGGAGGAATGATCCCTCTAAGGTTAATAACACTGAAAAACCTAAAGAGAAAGTAGGTCAACCTTCTAATAATTCTTTGAGACAATAATGTTATGGATGTCAAGGGTATGGTCATATGAAATCTAAATGTCCTACATACTTGAAATCTAAAGGTAAAGCTACGGCTGTAACCCTTAGTGATGATGAAGTTTCTGACAATGAATCCGCTAGTGATGAGGATGGAAACTTCATTGCTTTCACTGCTACTACTGTAGTTAATGAAAGCGTGTCTGTTGAAGAGAACCCTTTTGATGGGGAACTCTCTGAAGATGCAGATTTACAAGAAGCCTATAATAAACTTTGCAAAGTTGCTGCAAAGGATGCCATGAATGTTGATTTAGGCTTGAAGAAAATTGCATCTCATGAACTTGATAAGAAGAATTTGCTTGTGAAATTGTTTAATGCAAATGAGCTTTTGAATAATGTGAAAACTGAGAACATATTTTTACTTGATAAAGTTAAATGTTTGGAACTTGAATTATCTGTTGCTAGAGAACAAACTAATAGGTCTGCAAGCTCCAAACTTGATCACATGTTGAGTGTTCAAAAGTCTCCTTCTGACAAAACTGGCTTAGGTTTTGTGGAAAGCATCTCTGTGCTTGAATCTCATTCCACAAATTTTGTTCCCTCTTCTGAACCTCTTAAGAGTAAGATTGTCAAACCCTTGGTGAGTGAACTTGTTAAATCTGTAGATGTTACTCCACCTAGGAAGATTAGGGTTGATCTCCAAGAGTCTCATTCTAGAGCTTCTACTTCTACTAAGGGCAAGTTGCATGATAAGCCTGCATGGGTTTGTCATTTTTGTGGAAAGTCTGGACACATTCGTCCAAATTATTTTAAGTTGCAAGCTGCAAAGCGAGCAAATAAACTTAAAGTACCTGTGCCTCAAGCACAAGATCCTATGGTACTTATTGGCGAATTGGTAAAGGCGTTGAACCTTTATTCCAATCCTGGAGTTGCTTAGAATTCTAATGTGAATCATAACTCCAATGCAAGAGTTGCATCTAAAAGGTTTTGGATGCAAAAGGCTCGACCTAATTGAGTCTGTCTGACATGGTCCTTGTGCTTCATTGCTCTATCTTTTGTGACCTTTGTTTCTAGGATTTGCATTGCATAACATTCATGCATTTCATTCTAGGATATTTATTTCTTTTATATAAAAAAATATAAAAATAATAATAAAAATTTTTTTTTTTGCAAATTGTGTTTTTGCTATATTTTCCTTGAACTTGAAGACAAGGTTGGTCAATCCAATTTTACATAACATATGTATGTACCTTGTTTAGCTTTGATGCACTATTATCATTGCACTTTACTAGCTGAAGTTTCTGTTGTGCATGTTGTGTGGGAAGGTGCTATATTTGTTGATCACATGATCTTGATCTTGAAGTCTTATGTCTTTGATTGTCAGACTTGAACTTATTAGAAAGGCATAAATAACCATCTCACCACTGTTTATTAGCTAATCATGAACACCTTAGTGCATATCGTAAGATTTTGTGCTCGAGAAAGTGTAGCACATGCACAAAAAGAACATAAAGTGTTGCCTCTATTAAAATTGGTGTGTACATTATTGGGCTATAATAATTTCACAATTCAAATAAAATTGGTGTATACATTATCCCGGCTATATTATTAAGTTTCTAATCAATTAAATTGGATATTAATTTTGAGGCAAATCAAGAAACTTACATGATTGCAAGCTTTTATTCTAGGAGATGTGAGAGTTATATGATGTAACTCTTTAAGTAATAGTCTCTTTCAATTTCATGTGATGGATTTTGTAGAAATTGTGATTGATTACTATGTGCATATCACCTCACATGTTTCTCAAGCTTATGCTAGTTGCACACACTACACAAGTTATTCTCTGCTAAACTGTGTACATGTTAGTGTGTTTTTGATCTGATCAACCAAGTTTGAATATTTCTGGAAATTGATGCAGAACATGTTTGCTTGTTTACATGGTTGAGGGATATTAAGAGAAAATCTTGCTTTGAGAAATTTGGGTTAAAAACATGGGTTTTTGGAAAACATTTCATCTCATACTCATGCATTCTATTCATAAAATCTAATGCTTTGAAGAGTTTTTGAACTAATATGTTTTGTTTTTCAAAAATTCAAATTTTTCAGAATTTCGATCGATCGAGTCTATTTTTCGATCGGTCGAAATTGTTTTTAAAATCTCAGAAAAGTCTCTGTGTGTTTCGATTGGTCCTCGATTGGTATTGGATCAAACGAAGGATTTTTGACCGATCGAATGTAATTTTCGATCGATCGAAAATCGGGCTGAGTGATTTTTAAAAAGGATTTTTCTCACGTGATTCTTCACTTTTTCAAAAACTTTTCAACTCCTTTTTCACTCTACCAACAGTTAAGCCTACTTTTGCTGATTTTTGTCGTTTTCTTCCGTTCTTTTTGCATCAATTCTCTCTCCCAAGGCCGGTAAGACTCTTTTGCCCTTTCTTTTGTTTTTATTTTCAAGTTTCATACATTTTTGGGTTATTTTCGGCATTTTAGTGTTTTGGCATTTTTGGCAATGATTTTGGGTGCTTTTCTTTCAAATTAATCATGGGTTTTTGTGGGGACACCTTATTCAAGTACTACAAGTGGTTTAATTTGATTAATTTGGTGCTTTATGGAAAATTTGAAAACTAGGGCTTGAAATTGATGAAATTGGGGTTTTTGTTCAATTTGATATAAATTGATGAAATTGGCTTGTTAGATTGATTAATTTGATCATTATATTGTGTTATTTAACTGTTGTGATGATCAATTTCTCAATTTGTTGTGTTTTGAAAATTGGGTTTTTCCTAAATTGGGTATTTTTGATTTAAATTCTATACTCAAGCCAATTTTGTTAATTTGGATCATAATTGACCTCTGTCACTGCATTAGTTCATGCATCATTTGCATATTTTGTTCATGCATCATATAGATTTTTTTTATATTTTATGCTGTGCTAACTTGCAGTCTACCCTTGGTTTGTTTTTTTTTTTTTTGCTCTTCTCTTTCTGTGTCTCTCTTTTCTTTCCTTAGCACCATGCCTAAGAAAACTAGAGCCCATAGGACTTCTAACCCTTCACCTTCATTTGATAGTGATCGGTTTCCTAGTGAGAAGAACCAAGAGACCTATGAGACCCTTAATCTTAGGCGTCATATTTGGGCTAAGCGTAGGGTCATTCTAGATGAGGTTGATCCTGAGGTGAGGCGTAACTTTGAGCGTCGGGGTTGGTTATCTTTGCTAGATTTTAAGCATCCTCTTCCTGCTACCTTGATTAGAGAGTTCTACTCGAACCTCTCTATCCACATCTATGATACCAACACCTTAGTTAAGGTTTGGTTACGAGGTGTAGAGTATCGCATTACCCCTTCGGTAGTGTCTGATGCTCTTGGGGTGCCTATTGTTGATCATCCCGTCTTTCCTTACGAGGAGTCTCCGCCTCTTGATGATGTTATGTCATACATCACTGGGTCTTCTATCCAGTGGGGTTCTAATCCTCGGATTACATCTGCTAAGCTTTCTGAGCTTCATTACCTTTTCTTTAGGATAGCGTGTCATTCCTTGTGGCCTATTTCTCATCTTCATACTATTCCTATTAAGCGGTGTGTCTTTTTGTATGCGCTTGTTACTGATGCCCCTATCAGTTTTCCTCATTTGTTCCTTCGTTCTTTGAACGAGGTACATAGGTCTAGTTCTACGGCTCATGCTTTATTCTTTCCTGTTTTTATTCATAGGATTCTCCTTCACCTAGGTTTAAGTGATTTTCCTACTTCTGAGCCCGTACACGTTATTGCTCCTATAGGTGCTACCTTTTTAAGGCAAAGGGCTGCTCAACTTCGAGCTAGCTCTAAGCATCCTAGGGTAGAGCCTTCCGGTGTCACTCCACCCCCTTCTTCTACAGATGCTCCTGTAGCTGAGACATCTGCTGTTCCTGCTGCTGCTGCTGATGATGCTCCTCCACCTTCTCCTTCGGATATTTCTGATATTCGTCGGACTCTGGACACTGTCATGACCGTTCAGGCGGCTCATGGTCAGCTTCTGGTGGATGCCCTTGATGAGCTTCGTGCTTTGAGAGCGGATTTGGTGAGTTTTCGTCGTTCTCCTCCGCCACCTCCTTTTGATGATGAGTGAGTGCCCTTTGGCAATTCGTCACAAAAAGGGGGAGTGCATTGGAGTCCATGCCTTGTAGAGGAGATTTTTGTCTTAGGGGGAGTTAAGTTTTGTACCTTACTGTGATACTGAGGAGCTTGTGGAGTTATTAGATTGTATCTAGGTGCTTCACTTTGTATTTACATTTTTTGGCTCTTGTTAGGAGATATTTTTTTTTGAGATACATTTTTATGTATTTGTTTCTTGTTTCACTGTGCTACTTTGCTTATTGATTTATATTTATGATGTTATTCATGATATATGTCTTTATTTTGTGTCATGTGAAATCAAGAAGTTTTTTTTATTCCTTGTATTTTCCACACATGCGTTTATGTGTTTGTTAAGTATTACAGGAATATACAGGTTGATTCAGTCGTGCTGCCGTCTACTTTGCAACTGTTAGATAGTAGTTAGGTTGAATTGTTTAGTGGCTTTTTAATTTTGTAATGGGCTGTTTCAATTTGTAAACTTTGAGCTTTTTGTTTAGTCTGTGTTTTGTCACGGATTGCCAAAGGGGGAGTTTGTTAGGTTCTAAGAATTAGGAACTAATGTATTAGAACTTCAATTTGTAATGTTAGCAAACCATGATCAAAACATTCTTTAAGTCTTGTATTAGACTTGCTCAAAGTATAGCTTTTTATGTAAAGTTGGAATCGAGTTGACTGCAGAATTACTGTGCACTTTCTGCCTGACTTGATCGATCGAGAATTAGACTCGATCGATTGAAAATCGTGCAGAACGTTTTTCTGCAGAATTTATCCAACTCAGCCCTAGCCCATTTAATGTATAGGGTTTTATGTTTTGCCCTAGGTATATAAGGGAAAACCCTAGCCACGTTTTTAGAGTTCTGAATGCTGTATTTGTGAATCTATTTGTTAGATCTAGAGGTCTTCACATACACTTAGGGTTTCCAAACTCAAGATTCATGTCAAGAGATTGGTAAATCATACAGTTGCAGAATCAAAAGAGTTTCAAGATATACAAGCAGGTGTTGCTTGTGCTTTGCTGAAGAATTCAAGGAAAGAAGGAGTCTGTGGATCTCGGAGCTGTCACGTGGTCGTGGTAGTAAGTTTCCTACAGGCAGGTAGCAATAGGATGTTAGTGGTCTAAGTCTTATTGTGTAAACTTCGATTCTTTCATAGTGAATTCGTTTTACCTTGAGGATAGCTAGGTTAAATCCTCCCCAGGTTTTTTACCGTTTTGGTTTTCCTGGGTCATCATATCATGTGTTCTTTATTTTTCCGCATTTATACATGATTTGATATATTTGTGTTAACCTAGATTTGTTTAAATTACCTAAGTTAATCACTTGGCTAATTCTCTAGGTTAATTTGTTGGGTTTAAGGGGTTTAAACGAACTTACACAATCAATTTACTCTTCTAAAGAAAAAATAATAATAAATAACAATTCAATGAAATACATATATACCCATAGAGTAAGGTTGTATATAAATTAGAGTTCAGCATTTTTCTTCTTTGATGCAATTTGCTTAGTACTTTTTTGATGTTTTTGAAGCATTTGGATTGGCATTTTTCAAGGTCTTTCAGCAGATGTTTCTCCTATTTCTATTTTTTGACTGACTATGTACTTGTCTTTCCTTGATCTTGTTACAATTTCCTCCATTGTGTCCTGCAATAATTTGCATTCTTATGTATCAGTTAGATATTTATAGTAAATTATCTGTAGACTAATGCTTGAATCATATAGCAAGCAAAGTGAAGTAAGAATATGCTTCAATTACCTGATGTTCTTCAACTTTACGTGAGTCATTTTGCCTATGTGAAATTTCCATCTCCAAAATCTTCGTAACTGTGTAATTTTCTTTTCCATACTTCAAATTATATTCATCAAGATGCAGTTGGAACAAATATTCATTGCCAATTATTTTTTGAATCTCTTTTGGCAAAATATTCTCATCTAATTTCAAAATCTGTATGAACAAAGTATCATACAATTATTTAAAAAAAAAAAATTTAATACAAAAAATGGTGCATGTATATGTGTGTGTGTGTGTGTGTGTGTATAACTTTGGTAAAAAAATATTAAACTTCAGTTTTCAGATAATAAAGATATAGGGTTGACATTTATATATGAAATTACCTCTTCTTGCATCTCTGCAAATTCTTTTGCAGTTTTGGATATAATTTTCTTAGCTCTTTTGTCAAACAATATGAATGTGGTTGAACCGGTCTCATCTTGTACTTGGACTTGTATTCTATAACTATTTTAGATACAAAGTTGTTAGTAGAATATTATATATATTTTTTGTGTGTGTTTGAGAATTTACAAATCTTTTTTTTTTTAATTCCCTTGGGATTGCAAACTTTGGCTCATTTTTACAACGTTCACACCATAGAACTCCTTTGACTTGTTTCACTTTCGTCTTGCATATAAAACATGCAACATAATACCATCCATATTTGTTGTTGATATTACTGATTTTGGCATTGCATGTTACCAGCAAGTCCTACAGTACAAAGTTTAGTCAGTTTATAAAATTATATCTTATTACAAACACATAATCAGTTACTAATTATGATAAATTTATAATGTAAGAGTATAGTTGATACCTTTGTCTCTGAATTCCATTCCAAGTCCTTTATTTCAGCAACTGTTTTATTTATTATGTAAGGCAAGTTCTCCGTCTTGTACTCTAGGTAGTTCCTTTGGCAGTATTTCTTTTACATTTATGTCCATTGTGGTGTATCTAACCAAAAATTAGGTAAAACTCAGTAAAACAATAACAGGACAGTTTCTATATATTTAATTATTCATATCTAGTATTGCATTCAAAACTTTTTTTTTTTTTTTTTGCCTCATCATTTTTAATATGTATATGTGGGGGCCTAAACCTGCCTAAAATATTGGGCCTTGGGCCTATCCGAGGAGCAGTGCCTCCTCAGATATATTATTCGGTCACCAAGCCTGGGTCTATGGGTCAAAGCACGTATTCGAAGAGCTTTAACAGTGGGCGTTCACCCCGGGGGCACAGGAAGGAACGAAGGATCATGGAGCACCTAGAGAGGGGCTACGACCTCCACATTAAATGCTTGGCAGCTACCCTCCTGACCGCATTTATATGGAGGAGACCCCCAAACAGTGTTGCCTTGGCTATCACGACTCACGGAAAGCTGAACATGGTGGCTGATGGGACGGGTACTCAAGTGACGACGTAAACAACCAACAAGTGGAGGCTCAGGATTATCCCAGAGGGGTATATATAATGTAAAGGATCCCTGAGTTGGGGGAAGAACAAAAAAAAAAAGGAAGAAACTTGTAAGAAAAGCTCTTAGAGGTAAAATAAAGGTAGAATCGATCTCCTCGGACCTCTCCGAGGACATCCTTGCACAAATAGCTCTTGTGATTTCCTTTTCTTAATTACGAAAATAGCACCAGTCCACCACATCACTCACTACGGCTCGGCCTCTCAGCCCACCTCTCTATGAATTTATTGTCTGGGCTGCTTGGGTTTGAGCTGATACGTTACATTAGGCACAACACTCAAACCGAGTCCCTGCAATTGGCGCCGTCTGTGGGAAGGCCTTGGAGCATAATGAGCGTAACACCAGCGATGGCAAGATCGAATCCGCATGCAGCAGAGTCCGCAGGGTCCGAACGGCAGAATGGTTTCCTGAACTTAGAGCGTGCAAGGGACCGTGAGGGAAGTGTACACACCATGCACACGAGTAGAAGCCGTTCTCGAGCGAGAAGCCGTTCTCGAGCGAGAAGCCATGCCTCTCGAAGATCCAATGACAACCGGGCCCTGCAGTTGCAAATCGACAAGTTAAAGAAAAAGTTGCGTGTTGCACAACGGAGGCGAGACCCTTCCAGCTCAGACAGTTCTTCTGGAGACGAAGAAGATGATGACTACAGGCGAAGGTCGAGAACTCCCTCAAGTAAGTCTTTCTCCCATGAAGGGGAGCCCCACCGCAAGCGCAAGCATAGTAGCTCGTCTCATACAGGTCCGGGAAATGATGCCATGAGTAAAGCATTGTACCAAATCTCCAAGTCACCTTTCACACGTAAGATCAAAAGGGCGAGGCTCCCACGACGCTTTCACCAACCAACGTTCACCCTGTATAATGGTCGAACCGACCCCGTGGAGCACGTCAGTCACTTTAACCAGAAGATGGCGGTCCATTCCAAGGACGAGGCTCTAATGTGCAAAATTTTCCCGTCCAGTCTGGGACCTGTGGCAATGAGGTGGTTCGATGGGCTAAAAGCCGAGTCCATAAACTCCTTCCAAGAGCTGACCAGGGCGTTCGGCTCTCGATTCGTCACATGCAGCCGGGTCCCCCGGCCCTTAGGTTCATTGCTGTCTCTGTCCATGCGAGAGGGAGAGACCCTGAAAGCTTACTCCGACAGATACTGGGAGATGTTTAACGAAATAGACGGGGAACTCGACGACGTCGCCGTCAGCAACTTCAAACTCGGCCTGCCAGCCGAGGATGGGTTGAGAAAATCCCTCACAGGCAAGCCAGTTACCCGCGTGCGCCGACTTATGGATCGCATTGACAAGTACAAGAGAGTCAAAGAGGACCAATTGCAAGGCAAGGGAAAGGCTAAGGTTATCCCCCAGGAGCAGAGGGATTTCAGGTCGGACGCATACAAGGACAGTCGGCTGAGAAGGGAATTCGCGGGTCAGCCTGGGAATGCCAACGTGCATGCAGTGAACACCGTGTTCCGGGAGCCGGTGCACCAAGTCCTGGAGAAGATCAAGCACGAACCATTCTTCAAATGGCCACCCAAGATGGCGGGCGACCCCTCGAGGCGTAACAGGAACCTGTACTACCGATACCATCAAGAGCCAGGGCACACCACGGAGGATTGCCGGAACCTGTGGGACCATCTTGACCAACTTGTCCGAGAAGGACGTCTCGAACACCTGCTGCACCATACCAGTGGCGCGCAGAATCAGCCCTTGGGGAACGCGGTCATGAGGCCCTCGGTGGGAACGATAAACGTCATCTTCGCAGCCCCAGGAAGGACTGGCTCTTGCCCGTCAAGGGTGATGGCTATAGCCCAACCCCCGCCTGTAGGTAGCACTTCGAATCCGAAGAGGGCCAGGGTAGAGAGCATGCCAGCCCTGAGCTTCTCGAAAGAAGATAAGATTGGAACCATACAACCTCATGATGACGCCCTGATAGTAACGCTCAGAATCGGTGGATATGACGTGAAGAGAGTAATGGTGGATGACGGAAGTGGCGCCGAGATCATATACCCCGACCTCTACAGGGGGCTCGGCCTAAAGCCCGAGGACCTGACGCCATATACCTCCCCTCTTGTAAGCGTTGACGGAAAGACGGTCATCCCGAAAGGCCAGATTAGGCTACTCGTCCAGACGGGCCCGGAAGTGGTGGAAGTAGACTTCATCGTCGTGGACACTTACTCACTTTACACAGCCATTGTCGCTAGACCCTGGCTCCACACGCTAGGGGCCGTCGCGTCCACCCTGCACCAAAAGGTGAAATTCCCCTCCAGGGGGCAGGTCATGGAAATCGTTGGGAACCAAACCACGGCAAGGCAGTGCTTAGTGGCGGCTATAACACATCGGCCAGAGGCGGAACCCTCAGCCTCCATCCAAAAAGACTTATAGCAACCAAAGGATTCGGGTCTGCCGACTCGTGCGCCCGCCGAAGAGGCAAGGTGCGAGGAGATGGAGAAAATAATGATCGCAGATGACCCCGAAAGATTCTTCCAAGTCGACTCTCAACTACCCCCTTAGGAGAAGGAGAGACTGGCCGAGTTCCTCAGAAAGAATTTAGATGTGTTCGCGTGGCATGCCTACGAGGCCCCGGGTGTCTACCCGAATTTCGCATGTCACTACCTAAATGTTAACCCCTCCACCACCCCGAGGAAGCAACCCCTTCGTAGACCGTCCAGAGAGCACGCTGACGCCGTGAGAGCCGAGGTGATAAAGCTCAAAGAGGCCGGGGCTATCAAGGAAGTTTTCTATCCCGAATGGCTGGCCAACACGATTGTTGTCAAAAAGAAGAGCGGGAAGTGGCGAGTCTGCGTGGATTTCACAGACCTGTATAAGGCTTGTCCAAAAGATCCCTTCCTCATGCCGCGAATAGACCAACTAGTGGACGCGACCGCGGGCCTTCCTCGGATGAGCTTCTTGGACGCCTTCCAAGGGTATCACCAAATCCCCTTGGCTCTGGAAGATCAAGAGAAAACCGCTTTCATCACGCCCACTGGGAACTACCATTACAAAGTAATGCCCTTCAGGCTGAAGAACGCAGGGTCCACTTACCAAAGGATGATGACCAAGATGTTCGAGCTGCAATTGGGCAAGAACATAGAAGTGTACATAGACGACATGGTAGTAAAAAGCAAGGAGGCGTCCGACCACGTGGAGGACCTTAGGGGAGTGTTTGAAATCCTGAGAAAGCATAAATTATGCCTCAACGCCTCTAAATGCTCGTTCGGAGTCGGTTCGGGGAAATTTTTGGGCTACATGGTCACCCACAGGGGGATTGAAGTCAACCCCGACTAGATTAAAGCCATTAACTGCCTACAACCACCCCGGAATCCCAAAGAGGTTCAGAAGCTCATGGGAATGATCGCCGCCCTGAGCCGATTCATTTCTCGATCAGCGGACAGATGCAGACCCTTTTTCCTCTTGATGAACAAGTGGAAAGGGTACGAATGGACCGAAGAGTGTGACTCGGCCTTCCAACAGCTCAAGGAGTACCTCTCTCGGCCACCGATCATGTCCAGCCCCAAGGCTGATGAGATCCTCTTCGCCTACATTGCCGTGGCGCCACATGCAGTAAGCCTGGTGTTGATACGAGCGGATGACGGGGTACAGCGGCCTGTCTACTACGTTAGCAAGTCATTGCACGAGGCCGAAATCCGTTACTTGCCATTGGAGAAGGCCATCTTAGCCGTGGTTCACACCACGCGGAAACTCCCCCACTACTTCCAAGCACATACCATCGTCGTCCTAACGCAACTCCCGCTCAGGTTCGTGCTTCGGAGCGCCGACTATACAGGGAGAGTTGCTAAATGGGGGACAATCTTGGGGGCTTTCGACATCAAGTACATGTCGCGCACCTCCCTTAAAGGACAGGTCATCGCTGATCTAGTAGCCGAGTTCGCCGAGCCCTCATTAGAAGGGATAGCCAGAACATCTAACGCCAACGAGAGGACGGTTGGCATGATCTCCCCCCAAGAGCCAGCTCGTTGGAAGGTGTACATTGATGGGGCATCAAACCAAAGGGGCTCTGGAATGGGGCTAGTCCTCACGTCTCTCGAAGGACACATTATTGAAAAATCGCTGAGACTGAGCTTCTAGGCCACGAACAACGAGGCCGAGTACAAAGCCCTACTAAAAGGGATGTCCGAGGTCGAAAAACTCGGTGGAAAGAGGGTGAACATGTACTCGGACTCCAAACTGGTTGTGGGCCAAGTAAACGGAGAGTTGGAAGCCAGGGATGGAAGAATGCAGGATTACCTCGGTCGAGCCAAACTCCTAAGATCTCATTTCGACTCCTTCACCCTACAGCATGTACCCAGAAGCAAGAACACTCACGCCGACTCTCTGGCTACGCTAGCCACTTCCTCGGCCCACATCCTTCCTCGGATCATAATGGTGGAAGATTTGCATGCGCCCACCAAGATAAAAGAGGGTGCCGTCAGTGTCCATAACGTCAGGGCAGGTCCGAGCTGGATGGACCCCGTAACATTATTCCTGAGGGATGACACCCTCCCCGAGGACAAAGGAGAGGCCGACAAAATCCGACAGAGAGCCTCAAGGTTCTAGCTATCGGAGGAACGGAAGCTGTACAGGCGGTCTTTCTCTGGACCATACCTACTATGCGTCCACCCCGAAGCAACAGAATCACTCTTGGAAGAGATGCACGAGGGAATCTGTGGAAGTCACACCGGAGGCAGGTCTTTGTCGCACAGGCCCATCACCCAAGGCTACTGATGGCCCAATATGAAAAAGGAAGCACAGGAATACGTAAGAAAATACGACCAATGCCAAAGGTTCGCTCCAAACACGCATCAGCCTGGCGGGGTTCTTAACCCCCTGACCAGCCCGTGGCCATTTGCTCAGTGGGGTTTAGACATCGTGGGCCCCTTCCCAAAAGCGGCCGGAAACAGAAAATACCTCTTGGTCGGCATAGACTACTTCACCAAATGGGTCGAGGCCAAACCGTTGGCAAACATCTGAGATGTAGATGTCAAGAAATTCGTTTGGAGAAGTATCGTCACTCGATTTGGAGTCCCTCACACCCTTGTGTCGGACAACGGCCTTCAGTTCGATAGCAAGGCCTTCAGGCGCTACTGTAGCAGCCTCAGGATTAAGAACCGATATTCCACTCCCGCTTACCCCCAAGGGAACGGCCAAGCCGAGGCCATAAATAAAACCATATTGGATGGACTCAGGAAAAGACTGGACGACGCAAAGGGAAGGTGGGTAGAGGAACTGCCTCACGTCCTCTAGACTTATCGAACCACACCACGGAGGTCGACAGGGGAAACTCCTTTCTCGTTAACTTATGGAGCCGAGGCCGTGATTCCGTTGGAAATCGGTTTCCCAACACTAAGGACCACCTATTTCAGCCCGAAGGGTAACGACGACTTGCTGGAGAAAAGCCTGGACCTGATAGATGAGCGAAGGGAAAATGCGAGGGTCTAGCTGGCGTATTACCAAAACAAGCTCAAACAGGGTTACGACGCCCACGTTAAGCTAAGGCCCCTCGCAGTGGGAGACCTGGTGCTGAGGAAGGTCGTGGGCAACACCAAGAACCCGGCCTGGGGAAAACTGGGACCCAATTGGGAGGGGCCGTACTGTATCACTTCAATAGCGGGCATCGGTTCGTACTACCTCGAAGACCTGGATGAAAAAACTGTACCACACCCATGGAATGTAAATAACCTTAGAAGGTACTATTATTAATGAAAGCGCCCTTATTTCCTAACCTGTCTCCTCTTCTCTTTCACTCGCCATGCCAGAGTCCTCGGACCGCATTCTCGGCGGAAATTAACACTAAGCTACATTTTTACAAGTGTTCAAACAGAACTTAAGTCAATGCCGTGTCCTCGGACCACATTCTTAAGGGAAATTAACACTGCGTCCAATTTTTACGAGTGTTCAAACAGAACTTAAGTCAATGCCGTGTCCTCGGACCACATTCTTAAGGGAAATTAACACTGCGTTCCAATTTTTATAAGTGTTCAAACAGAACCTAAGTCAACGCAGAGTCCTCGAACCACGTTCTTAGGGGAAATTAACACTAGATCATATCTGTTAAGTGTTCAAACAGAACTTAAGTCAATGCCGTGTCCTCAGACCACATTCTTAAGGGAAATTAACACTGCGATAAGTGTTCAAACAGAACCTAAGTCAACGCAGAGTCCTCGGACCACGTTCTTAGGGGAAATTAACACTAGATCATATCTGTTAAGTGTTCAAACAGAACTTAAGTCAATGCCGTGTCCTCAGACCACATTCTTAAGGGAAATTAACACTGCGTTACATCTTTATAAGTGTTCAAACAGAACCTAAGTCAACGCAGAGTCCTTGGACCACATTCTTAGGGGAAATTAACACTAGATCATATCTGTTAAGTGTTCAAACAGAACTTAAGTCAATGCCGTGTCCTCGGACCACATTCTTAAGGGAAATTAACACTACGTTACATCTTTATAAGTGTTCAAACAGAACCTAAGTCAACGCGGAGTCCTCGGACCACGTTCCTAGGGGAAATTAACACTAGATCATATCTGTTAAGTGTTCAAACAGAACTTAAGTCAATGCCGTGTCCTCAGACCACATTCTTAAGGGAAATCAACAATGCATTCCGATTTTTACAAGTGTTCAAATAACACTAGGGTACCTAGGCCGCACTATGCGAGCCACTCGGGTAGGCTACTTTGCGAACGGGAAGCTAAGGGAGCCCGTGAGCTAAAGAGAAGGAAGGAATAGCGGTAAACCAACTGACTACAATGCATATTTTCATTAGAATGCTTCTTCATTAAACACAAAGGGCCACAGTACATATTTTCATAAAAAAAAATAAAAATAAAAATAAAAATAAAAGTCCTCGGCTGACTACAATGCATATTTTCATTACAATATAATGCTTTTTTCTGCTAAAAACTAAAAGGGGGAACGGTGTTCTCCCACCACATACACAATAAAAAATAAATAAAGAGATTCCTACAACTAGGCCCACGGCTGAAGGTCCTCGGAGTTCACAGCACTTGAAGGCACATCATCAGCATCATGGTCGGCCTCAGCATCCCTGGCCTTGATAACCACCTGGCTAATGGTGAGCTCATCTTCAGGAAGCGGAGCCCCCAAGGAAGGCTGGTTCTCTTCGCCCACCTCCGCCCCTTCAAAGGGCTTTTCACCAACAACGGGGGCTTCAACGACATGGAGGGGCTCAGGGCCGGGAACCTCGCGGATGTCCTCCGGAAAGAAGATATTTTCGATCCTCCGCAGCTCCGAGTCTGCAGGAACTCCCGCCCGATCCATGGCCACGCCCCAGGATTCGGTGCAATAGTCCCTGCACACCACGGTCACCTCCTCCGCTAGTCGTTTCTTAGTGTCGAGAACCCCTCGCTCATAAGCCGCCTCCACCGCGGCCTCGGCGGTTTCCCTGGCAGCTTGGGCGGCCTCCTTCGCCTTCTGCAGCTCGGCCAACAGATCAACGACCCTCTGCTTCTCCGTGGCCAAATTTATCTCCGTGATGTGCAGCTGTTGGCGCTGATCCTCGGCCTGCCTTTCAGCCGTCTTCAGGCCTGCCTGGGCACTTAGGCGGGCCTTCTCAGCCTCCTTCAACTTCGCAGAGAGATCGGCTTTCTCCTGCCTAAGCACCCCAGCCTGCCTCTCGGCCTCTTGGCGAAAACGGGCCTCAGCTTTGGCGTCCTCCTTGGCCCTCTTTAGGTACTCCTCGGCCACAAACACCTGCTGAGTAACCTGCGCGTTGGCAAAAGAAAAACAGAAAAATAAATTAGCAGATCAACGTGGTTTAGTTTTTAACCAAAAAGAAAGGGGAGAGGGTAAGTCTACCATTGCAAGGTCCCTTTTTAGGGACATAAATAGGTCAGGCTGCCTGATGTGCCTGAGGCCTTCCATATCCCTGGGGAGGAGGAGGGGCTGCTCCAAGGCTTCAGCCAGGGCACCGGCGTGCTCCTTCTGGGACTCCCAGATTATGGCGTCCCAGGGGATAGAGGCTCCCCCCACCTCTAGCCGTGGGGCCCATGTGCGCTGAGCACGGTGCGCATCAGCCTCCTCGAAGACCTCCGCGACCCTATCCCTTTTATCGTGGGGATCCGCGGATCGTCTCTGTTGCTTTCCCCCCTTAGCGGGCAGCACCTCCTCCTCTTCAGGAGCCTCCATAGGCCTTTTCTTCTTTATATTTTCCTTTGCCTTCTGCCCTGGATCTGTGGGGGGCTTGGGTGTGTGGGGAGGCAAAACAGGAGCTACTTGGGTCTTGGGGGCTTCCTCGGAGGACGACCCCGCCCCTTTGTTCCTCGCAGCTATCAAACCTTTCAACCCAGTCCTTTGCTTGAGGTCCATCCCTTCCTCTTCCTCCTCGGAGCTGGGACCAAGCCGGGCGAGCAGCAACTTTGGGTGGCGATCGGCTCCTAACCCCTCAGTCTTGGACTCAGAATCCGAGATCTCGACCGCGTGCTCAGCCGGATCTTCTCCAAATTTAAACTGGTCGATCTCTACGCCTAAGGACGGGGGGGATGATGCGGGTCCCTTAATCAATGTGGGAACCGGTTCACGAACTGGCGGAGGTGGCAAAGTAGCTGGAGGGAGATCTCGGTTGGCCAAAAATCGGTGCCTAGACACGTCTATCCGAGCGAGTCGAGCACTTCCCGCTCTGATCTCCTGGCCGATGTCTTGAAAGTCACGTGACAGAGGCTTGTAATCTAAGATCAAATGCGCGGCCCGCAACTGTCTGTCCTCGTTGACAAACACCTCAGACCTTAGCAAATAGTTGAGGGCCCTCACGTTGACCAAGCTAAGCTTAGGAGAGACGTGATCCTTGTCTGCCAAAGAATCAAGAAATGAAAACCAGGTCAGACCCGCAATAACCACCGCCAGGAAGAGGTATCTATGAAAACAAACAACAAAACACAAATAAACAAACAGCATTTCTATATCTCGAAGAACTTAGGCCCATCTGAGGAGTGCCCTCCCGAAGTATCCTACCTGGCTTTCCTGCCCTAACTGGGCAGTGAAGACCGTCGTGCCAATCTCTGGAAACGACCAGGTAGTCATCCTTCAAGCCTTAGTTGGACTTGGGGAGACAGGATATTAGCCGCACCTCCTCGGACCGGGATTTGAGATAATACCCTTCTGCTAGGGCATGGCACTCGTACAGATGCGCGACATCATGCCATGTCAGCCCGAGGTTCATCTGCTCACTAAGGGCATTTATACATCCTAGGATCCTAAAAATATTGGGGGTGCACTGATGGGGGCATAGTCTATGGTTGAGTAAATAGTTCTCGGTTATCTTACCCATGGGGAGAGTCATCCCTCCCTCCAAAAAGGCGATCATTGGGATAGCAACCTCGCTGGTTCCACGGTTGGTCTCAACCTGGTCCGAGGAGCAATACCTCAAGCCCACTCCCTGCGGGATGCGGTACTTGGCCCTAAAGCCCTCCATTCCAGACGGAGAATCCACTAAGGCTTTGAATCTACCCATGGAAATAAGAAGGAATGGCTAGGTGACAACGTCCTACGAGCAGAGAAGTTCAAGAGGTGCGACTAAGAAGAAAAGCTACAGCCTAAGGAAGACGGCACTTACTGAGTCGGGCTATCAAGTCGGGTCTGAAGCGTGAGGAAAGAACCCGTGTAGCGGTCTCTTTAGGAGAATGTGGAGAAAGTTTAAATCTGTGTAAGAAAAGCTAAGCTCGGGAAGATCAGGTGCTTGAGGCTAACTGAGAAACTCGAGAGCGAATGAAATAAGGGGTAACCGTTCCAGTTTAGGCGTTTTTATAAGGGGGGAGGCGAAGCATCCGCGTGAAAGTTCCCCCCGCACGATTTCCAAGAGCGTAAGCCGTCATAACGGCGCCCAAGGCATTGATTAGCCCCTCCGCAGGTTATGAAGCGCTAACCGCAATAAAGGAGGCGCGCTAATTGAGGGATCTGCGCGTGTCACGTGCACTTCGAGGTCAAAACCCCAATTTCCTTCTCGGACAGAAGAGAATTAGGGCTTTTGAGGGGCTATTGTGGGGGCCTAAACCCGCTTGCAATATTGGGCCTTGGGCCTGTCCAAGGAGCAGTGCCTCCTCAGATATATTATTCGGTCACCAAGCCTGGGTCAATGGGTCAAAGCACGTATTCGAAGAGCTTTAACAGCGGGCGTTCACCTCGAGGGCACAGGAAGGAACGAAGGATCATGGAGCGCCTAGAGAGGGGCTACGACCTCCACATTAAATGCTTGGCAGCTACCCTCCTGACCGCATTTATGTGGAGGAGACCCTCAAACAGTGTTGCCTTGGCTATCACGACTCACGAAAAGTTGAACATGGTGGCTGATGGGATGGGTACTCAAGTGACGATGTAAACAACCAACAAGTGGAGGCTCAGGATTATCCCAGAGGGGTATATATAATGTAAAGGATCCCTGAGTTGGGGGAAGAACAAAAAAAAATGGAAGAAACTTGTAAGAAAAGCTCTTAGAGGTAAAATAAAGGTAGAATCGATCTCCTCGGACCTCTCCGAGGACATCCTTGCACAAATAGCTCTTGTGATTTCCTTTTCTTAATTACGAAAATAGCACCGGTCCACCACACCACATCACTACGGCCCGGCCTCTCAGCCCACCTCTCTATAAATTTATTGTCTGGGCTGCTTGGGTTTGAGCTGATACGTTACAAATCTTTTTTTTTTTTTAATTCCCTTGGGATTGCAAACTTTGGCTCATTTTTACAACGTTCACACCATAGAACTCCTTTGACTTGTTTCACTTTCGTCTTGCATATAAGACATGCAACATAATACCATCCATATTTGTTGTTGATATTACTGAGTTTGGCATTGCATGTTACCAGCAAGTCTTATAGTACAAAGTTTAGTCAGTTTATAAAATTATATCTTATTACAAACACATAATCAGTTACTAATTATGATAAATTTATAATGTAAGAGTATAGTTGATACCTTTGTCTCTGAGTTCCATTCCAAGTCCTTTATTTCAACAACTGTTTTATTTATTATGTAAGGCAAGTTCTCCATCTTGTACTCTAGGTAGTTCCTTTGGCAGTATTTCTTTTACATTTATGTCCATTGTGGTGTATCTAACCAAAAATTAGGTAAAACTCAGTAAAACAATAACAGGACAGTTTCTATATATTTAATTATTCATATCTAGTATTGCATTCAAAACTTCTTTTTTTTTTTTGCCTCATCATTTTTAATATGTATATATATCTAAACAAACTGAAATAAACATGCCTTTCTTAAAGATATCTACTGGTCTTTTTTATTTTTTTTACTTCTATACCATCTATTTTATACAATTTTATGCTATCTATCATTTAAAGAATATTGCTAAGTAGGTACATCCTCAAAAAGAAAAAGAGTAATAGTAGTTACTTGTTTCTAATTTCTGCAACTTCTGGAATATCTAAATTGACATATAGCTTTGTTACAAAAGTGGATGATAGTCGATAGTCACCTACAAAAAAGTTGTAAAATTTATAAGCATTTTAGATACATAAATATTATGAATTTGTTAAATGAGTTAATCAATTGTTACCTCTAAAAGTTTTCACAATGGTTGAAGTGAATATTACAATGAATGGCCCATTATTTGTTTTGTAGAAATCATCATCTATTTGTTGTGCAATATTTCCCCATAAAGTTGTTTGAACTGATTTGTTCCTGAAGTTGTTTATATGTAAGTTTGAGTTATTTAAAAATTATAACATGAGTTTTTAAAAATGTATATATATCTTACTCTTCTAACAACAATTGAATGTTTCTCTTCTTTGTTGGACGCCCTCTTGTTTTGATCTCCACAGTGGCTCCAATGTAGTCCAAACTGCCAATCACATCTGGTAAGAACACATTTTTTTTAGAATAAGAGTCAGTCTGATTGATTTATTACTTAAAAAGTCTCTACCAATGAGTTATAGAATGAGTTAATGGAATTTCATGATTTCCTCCATTCGTATTTTAAGGAAGTAATTTGTTGAATATTAGGCAATTCATAAAAGCAAAATCCATACTTGAGAGAACTGCAATTCATGGCCTAAAACCTCAAGAGGCATTGAAAAAGTAGCTAGCAAATTTAACCTGATGAAGAAAATCATACAGCATAAGAACCATTCTCCAAAGAAATATGTGATGTAAGACGTTGCACAAAATCAACCAAGTATGGTCACATGAGATCATATGTATCCACAAGAAAAAGGTTATATGTCTATATATAGTATCAATATTTATCACTCTACCACTCAATAGTACCCAGAGGCCATAGTAGTATTGCATCATGTTAGGAAAGAACCAAAGCCACTCCAAGTACACTGGCAATGTACTATAGAGGCTAAAAAAATCAAGAGTCCAAAATAGAATTAAAGTAAAAGAACTTTGACACAAAAAACACCATATTGACCAAAAAAAAAAAAGGCATGTAATCATGATAATCAGCCCAAAAAAGGGAAAAATCAGTGATTAAAGATCTGTTTATATTGACTTTATTCATTAAAAAACATAAAATCATTGAATCTGGCCAATAACACAAAGGAATTACAGCAGAGAAGGATTTGATTTGTTAGAGTAGATACCTCACATATAGGTTTTATGAGTACCAATGCCACATGTTTTGAGAGCAGATTTGTAGAAAGCAAGCAAAACTTGACATTGAGCTTTGGTTAAGAGCAAAGAAGTATTATATTTCACACACAATCCCCTGCCTCACCTTACAATCTATTCTTATACCCTCTTGCCCATTTCGAACTGAGAAGTAACTAACTAACTGCCTAACTACCCACTGCCAATGCATCAACACATGCTTCCTGCAATTAGCACATAATTATTACAATCAAGTACCCTTCCAATCAATCACATGTCTAAATACAATCTCAGCACATGTCAGCTATACAACCTGATGCGGCACCTGATGCAGGTCTGATGCAGCACTTGATGCAGACCTGATGCAGTACCTGATGCAGCTTCTTAGCTCAAATGGCATCTCCATGCCTTCCAGGAATGGGGTGAAGGGTGATATGTAGACATGGGAAGAACGATTCAACATAAAGTAAAGAGCAAAACTCAAGATAAAGTAAAGAACGATTCAATTTTTTAGGAGGTCAAACTACATTTGTATTATTCTAACGTTGAGGTTGGTTTATGAGCTCTAGCGATGTTAGAGGCTCGAATTTTCTTAACTTGGAACTTCAAAAACCAAATATCAGCAACCATAATGTTGGAGGTTTAAGAAAGTAGCCCCTCCCCCCCATCCTTAAAAAATTATTATAGTTTTGGTACAATTGTTTACTCATTTTGGGGGTAAGTCAATACCTATAGTTGCTTGGGCCAGATTAAATGTCTGCAAAAATTTCTTAAATTTGATTGTAAAAGGGGAGAGCTTTTGTTTTGTTTATAATATGATTTAAAGTGTATTTTTTTGGCCTTTAAGAATCTGAAAGTTGCTGTCGACTTAAAATGAGGGGTTCGTTTTTGTGATCATATGATTAATACACTTCTTTTTTTCCTTTTGCATCCTATTGATTTTATTTTGAACTAAATTTTGTGGATGTGTATGGTTGTGGTGCAGTGGGTATTCTTTGCTTAGGGATCCCAAGTACAAAAAAGGACTTATCAATGCTTACCATGGTCTGATCAATGTTGCTATGATTTCGGTTGACTAATAGGTAAGTTTAAAAGTTTTTATTTTTTTAAAATAGAAAATAATATTAAAAAAAAAGGATACAAAAATCTAAAAAACGTTTACCATATCTGCTATAGGGAGTTATTGATGATTTTAGTATTGATATATACACTTCACATGAAACTATAATTTGTGTATACACCAATTTTACTCTATCTTTCTCATATAATATATGCTGATGATGTGCAAGATATCTCAGATTTAGTAGTAAGAAGAAAATTACTATTACTGTTTGAACCTAACAGTATTTGTATTGATTTTTTAATTTCTTTGGATTGGTTGGTAAAAATATTTTGGTACCGTTTGATTTAGTAATTATGATATTGAAATATGCTATCATGATCTATATGTCTGATTGATTTATTACTTAAAAAGTCTCTACCAGTGAGTTATAGAATGAGTTAATGGAATTTCATGATTTCCTCCATTAGTATTTTAAGGAAGTAATTTGTTGTATATTAGGCAATCCTTCATGCACACATGGTGAAATACTTCAATTTAAATTACTTCATCAAAACAGAAACAAAATTGTATCATAATTATATAATTTTGAAATTATGTAGACACAAATAAAACTGAAGCGCCACTTCAAAAACCAAATAAAGTTTTTTAAGTTGTCAAAGCTTTGCTAATTAATCTAATGAATCACAAGTCAAGCAAAAAACAGAAGTTAGCATGTTGCTATATTTTAATTTTTTTCGTCACACTTATAATAGTAATTGAAAGCCTATAAATGCATACTTTTGGATGAGCACATCAACCAAAAAGGCTTTGCTTTTACACCAACAAAGAGAATGCCTTTATTACAAAAGAAGTGTAAAACTATTTTCTGCAAAACACTAATTACAAATGCAAGAATCAATTATACAAAAAGGTTTTAAGAAATAAAATTTTAAACAAAAATCTTTTGTCAAAGTATGCTAAGATTAGAATCCCTAAATTTAATAATATTTATTAAAAAAAAAAACAGCAGAAGAGACAGATTAGAGAACCAAATAGATATGAAGAATGCAATTGCAAGAAAATACTCCCTCCACATAAACTATGCATGTCGCTTAAAGAATCTGTCTCATAAATATGGTCATTAACAATCTCTTCATGGAAAACAAAAAATAACCTTAAGCAAATATTCAAAATTCCACAATCTCACTCCCCTTACAAATAACAGAACAGGTATGAGCGAAAACCAACCATTAAAATTTAAGTAGGTTTTGAAATTCTAGAAACTGTATTACAAAAAGTTACTATTGTGAAACCTACAACAGCTACTGTACAACCCTCACCATTACAAAGTAAAATGTCTCAAAAATCAACCAACACAAACACAAATAAGTGAAAATGATTAGAAAGCATAGTGAACAAAAATTGAGGAGATTTCCAACCTTCTATTAGGCTTCTGGAAACAAGTTTAAAAAAATTAAAGCAATTCCTACTTTCTATTAAATTTAAAAATGAAAATAAATATCAATAAAGACATATATCAATAGAGATATAATAATAAAATTAAATATCAAAAAAGGAAAACAACAAAGGCGATTGTATTCTACAAGCATTCAGGTTTTTTTTTTTTTTTTTAAATGCAAACTAAACAAAAATCTGCTAAACTAAAACTAAATTTAATCAATACTACAATCGAACAAAACAGGACTTTAGAAATTGTTAAAAAAAAAAAAAGGGAAATTAGGGAAAAAGGAAGGCAAACCTTAAACCTTAATTGAGCAGTGCGGCAAAACGGGATTTAACAAAATTGTTATCTATCTATCTGTTTGAAACGTTAATTGAATGGGAAAAAAAGGGAAATTTAAAGAATGCCTACCTTCTACTAAACCCATTTATTTTTAAAAACCTTAGAAACGGTTATTGAATAGAAAACCAAAAAAGGGGAAAAATGCCTACCTTCTGAATTGTCAGTTGTTGAAGAGCAGAAACGGCATAGCTTTTTAATCCTCTGTTGTTGCGGAGTTCGAACTAAAATTTTCAGTTTTCACTCTTGCAAACTACGAACAGAGTTTTCACTGCTGCAAAGGTTTTTCTTTTTGGCTATTTGATGGGTTGGAAGACGATAGTCCGATCTACGTGTATTTGGAGGTGCAGTGAAGAATCGCAAGTTTAAGTCTGAAGTTTGATCGAGAAATACGGTTTGGGTATTAGGGTTTGCATGTGTTTTTCTTTTCTTTTTTGTTTTGTTACCCACACGGTGCGATAAGTGGCTTGTTTTGTTTTCTTTTTTGCTTGTGTTATTCTTTTGTTTTTTGGATAGGCGGGTTGGTGTCTGAAAGGGTGCCTCACCTATGGCACCGTGCGGTTTTTTTAGATTTTAGTTGTGCACGTGTCAGATTTTTAAGGGGGTATTTTCCCTAACGTGGTAGCACCCGATTAAAAGCTTCTGCTATTATATATAATATTAGATTAGATTAGATATGTAGTGCATTCCATCCTAGGATTCAATCTGAATGAGAATTATTAATTAATTATGTCTTTTTTTTTCCTCCTAGAAACAGTCTTTTTTTTTTTTTGGGTGGAACATCCTAGAAACAACTTGAAATCTTTGGTTTTAACTTTTTGTGTGTGAAGCTCACTCCTAGAGACCTGAACCCCGGCACTTGCCCCCTACACCGCACAAGCACTTATACTTGTGGAGTGACCACCACACCAGGGGTGCACGGTGGTGTTATTGCAACATTTTGATGTAGTCACTCTCTACCTTAGTGTGGCCAACCAACCCCCCCGTACTCTAAGGACTTACAGCCAGGCATCCTCCACAACCCAAATAACCAGCTACTCTTTCTAACATTTTACGGCGGGCAGGAAGACATTTATTTTAACTTCTTAGATCAGACATATATCCTCTTTAATTTCAGCTTTGACTTAAGTAATTACATCAAGCCAAACTATAACTTTTAGTTAGTTTATTTTGTAGTACTTAATGATTGTAGTTTCAAGCCTGGGTTAAAATTCTATTTCTCCAGTCGCTCTGTAATTAAAACTTTGATTCTTAATTCTAATGTTGATTGCTAAATACAATTATAGGAGCAGTAGATTAAAATAGTAAAAACTCATTACCACTTTTTATAATGTGAAAATTCCATTACCAAATGGGTGTATTGTGTTTAATATAATAGATATAAGTAAATTATTATTGCAAAAATTACGGCTCCTATCATCAATAATTCTCACAGTCCCACCAATTATTAGAATATGTAGTGCATTCCATCCTAGGATTCAATCTGAATGAGAATTATTAATTAATTATGCCTTTTTTTTTCCTCCTAGAAACAGTTTTTTTTTTTTTTTTTTTTTGAGGAACATCCTAGAAACAACTAGAAATCTTTGGTTTTGACTTTTGAGTATGTGATGTGAATGCATTCAGGTTCATACCTTATTTATTTACTTGTATTATTGCAACATTTTTTTTTTTTTGTACAGGATAGAATTTCTACTCCAGCTTAATCTAAGTGTATATGTGTGTGAAGCTCACTCCTGGAGACCTGAACCCCAACGGTTGCCCCGTACACCCCACAACCACTTACACTTGTGGAGTGACCACCACACAAAGGGTGCACGGTGGTGTTAATGCAAAATTTTGATGTTGGTAGTCTCTACCCTTAGTGTGGCTAACCAACCACCCCGTAATCTAAGGACTCACAGCCAGGCATCCTTCACAGGCCAAATAGCCAGCTACTCTTTCTAACATTTTAGGGCAGGCAAGAAGACATTTATTTTAACTTCTTAGATCAGACATATATCCTCTTCAATTTCAGCTTTGACTTAAGTGTTCACATCAAGCCAAACTATAACTTTTAGTTAGTTTATTTCGTAGTACTTAATGATTGTTGTTTCAAGCCTGGGTTAAAATTTTATTTCTCCAGTCAATCTGTAATTCCAACTTTGATTCTTAATTCTAATGTTGATTGCTAAATACAATTATAGGAGCAGTAGATTAAAATAGTAAAAATTCATTACCACTTTTTATAATGTGAAAATCCCATTACCAAATGGGTGTATTGTGTTTAATATAATAGATATAAGTAAATTATTATTGCAAAAATTACGGCTCCTATCATCAATAATTCTCAAAGTCCCGCCAATTATTAGAATATGTAGTGCATTCCATCCTAGGAATCAATCTGAATGAGAATTATTAATTAATTATGTCTTTTTTTCTTCCTCCGAGAAACAGTTTTTTTTTTTTTTTTTGGAGGAACATCCTAGAAACAACTAGAAATCATTGGTTTTAACTTTTGAGTATGTGATATGAATGCATTCAAGTTCATAACTTATTTATTTACTTGTATTATTGCAACATTTTTTTATATATGAGATAGACTTTCTACTCCAGCCTAATCTAAGTGCATATGTGTGTGAAGCTCACTCCTAGAGACCTGAACCCCGGCACTTGCCCCCTACACCGCACAAGCACTTATACTTGTGGAGTGACCACCACACCAGGGGTGCACGGTGGTGTTATTGCAACATTTTGATGTAGTTACTCTCTACCCTTAGTGTGGCCAACCAACCCCCCCGTACTCTAAGCACCTACGGCTAGGCATCCTCCACAAACTGAATAGCCAACTACTCTTTCTAACATTTTAGGGCAGGCAGGAAGACATTTATTTTAACTTCTTTGATCAGACACATATGCTCTTTAATTTCAGCTTTGACTTATATGTTCACGTCAAGCCAAACTGTAAATTTTAGTTAGTTTATTTCGTAGAACTTAATGATTGTAGTTTCAAGCCTGGGTTAAAATTCTATTTCCCTAGTCGCTTTGTAATTCCAACTTTGATACTTAATTCTAATGTTGATTGCTAAATACAATTATAGGAGCAGTAGATTAAAATAATAAGAACTCATTACCACTTTTTATAATGTGAAAATCCCATTACCAAATGGGTGTATTGTGTTTAATATAATAGATATTAGTCAATTATTATTGCAAAAATCACGGCTCCTATCATCAATAATTCTCACAGTCCCGCCAATTATTAGAATATGTAGTGCATTCCATCCTAGGATTCAATCTGAATGAGAATTATTAATTAATTATGTCTTTTTTTTTCCTCCTAGAAATAGTTTTTTTTTTTTTTTTTGGGTGGAACATCCTAGAAACAACTTGAAATCTTTGGTTTTGACTTTTGAGTATGTGATGTGAATGCATTCAAGTTCATACCTTATTTATTTACCTATATTATTGCAACATTTTTTTATACAGGATAGAATTTCTACTCCAGCCTAATCTAAGTGCATATGTGTGCGAAGCTCACTCCTAGAGACCTGAACCCCGGCATTTGCCCCTATACCCCACAAGCACTTATACTTCTGGAGTGGCCACCACACCAGGGGTGCATGGTGGTGTTATTGCAACATTTTGATGTAGTCACTCTCTACCCTTAGTGTGGCCCACCAAACCTCCCCGTACTCTAAGGACCTACAGCCAGGCATCCTCCACAAGCCAAATAGCCAGCTACTCGTTCTAACATTTTAGGGCAGGCAGGAAGACATTTATTTTAACTTCTTAGATCAGACACATATGCTCTTTAATTTCAGCTTTGACTTAAGTTTTCACATCAAGCCAAACTATAACTTTTAGTTAGTTTATTTCGTAGTACTTAATGATTGTAGTTTCAAGCCTGGGTTAAAATTCTATTTCTCTAGTCGATCTGTAATTCCAACTTTGATTCTTAATTCTAATGTTGATTGCTAAATACAATTATAGGAGCAGTAGATTAAAATAATAAAAACTCATTACTACTTTTTATAACGTGAAAATCCCATTACCAAATGGGTGTATTGTGTTTAATATAATAGATATAATTAAATTATTATTGCAAAAATTATGGCTCCTATCGTCAATAATTCTCACAGTCCTGCCAATTATTAGAATATGTAATACATTCCATCCTAGGATTCAATCTGAATGAGAATTATTAATTAATAATGTCTTTTTTTTTTCCTCCTAGAAACAGTTTTTTTTTTTTTTTTTTTTTTGGGAGGAACATCCTAGAAACAACTAGAAATCTTTGGTTTTGACTTTTGGGTATGAGATGCGAATGCATTCAAGTTCATACCTTATTTATTTACTTGTATTTTTGCAACATTTTTTTTTTTATATAGGATAGAATTTCTACTCCGGCCTAATCGAAGTGTATATGTGTGTGAAGCTCACTCCTAGAGACCTGAACCCCGGCACTTGCCCTCCACACCCCACAAGCACTTATACTTGTGGAGTGACCACCACACCAGGGGTGCACAGTGGTGTTATTGCAACATTTTGATGTAGTCACTCTCTACCCTTAGTGTGGCCAACCAACCCCCCCGTACTCTAAGCACTTACAGCTAGGCATCCTCCATAAGCCAAATAGCCAGCTACTCTTTCTAACATTTTAGGTAGGTAGGAAGACATTTATTTTAACTTCTTAGATCAGACAGATATGCTCTTTAATTTCAGCTTTGACTTATGTGTTCACATCAAGCCAAACTATAAATTTTAGTTAGTTTATTTTGTAGAACTTAATGATTGTAGTTTCAAGCCTGGGCAAAAATTCTATTTCTCCAGTCGCTCTGTTATTCCAACCTTGATTCTTAATTGTAATGCTGATTACTAAATACAATTATAGGAGTAGTAGATTAAAATAATAAAAACCCATTACCATTTTTTATAATGTGAAAATCCCATTACCAAATGGGTGTATTGTGTTTAATATAATACAAGTCATTTTCCTTATTTCCTTTCTCTTTCTTAATTCTTCACGATCTATGATAATCTTCTCAATCAATGCATCATACCTCTTGTGCACATCCTCAATTCTCTTTCTAAATCCCTGCAAGTCTAAGTTCCTGCTAAACCACAAAAAATCCGAGACATTAAATTGTCTGAAAATCTTTGTCACCTCACGAGCCAAACCCCTAGCATTCTCAGCCTTGCTGTCTGTCCTCGAACACCTAATACTCGACATTATTTGGGATATAATGTTGCTTGTTAGTTTTAACAATTCGTCACTGACATTAACTCTCTCACCAGCTTTAGCCTTGTTTACTAGATATCGAATAAACTGGTGCAATTCCTTGGTTCGAATAGGAAGGAATTGGTTAAGTGTTCGGTTCCCTAAGAGCTTAGTTTTGATCAACCTTTTGATGAATTTCCAATAAGGTCCATTGGGTGCAAATGCAAACGCAGAGTTATAAGTAAGTGTTGGGCTTTGTGGAGCCTAATTGTGTTTGATCCAGTTGACGATCTGACCCGACTCGAAATAATATTGCTTGGGTTTTAATGGGAGATTTTCTGAGGCTTAGTCCATGAGCACTATAACTTGGGCGGTTGCCTCAGGGAAAATTTTTTAGCCCGTTTTGTAGCCCATTGTGAACCTTGTGCATAGGATATAAAAACCGCTATTTTTGGTGATTAAGGTTTCTGGTTGTTGTTTTGAGAGAGTGAAAAACTGTAAGGCCGCACTTTGTATTTTTTCCCTGATAATAGTGAAATCCCTGCAACTTCGTGGATGTAAGCAAATTACTGAACCACGTAATTACTGTCTTGTGCGTGTGATTATTCTTTTTTCTTTGGCGTGTGTTTTCTCTATTTTTGTTTCTTACAGGTTTGGGAATTTCGTGTTAATTCCCTATAATTGGTATTAGAGCCTAGGGTTAGGTTTGAGTGAGAGCAATGGCAAAGGAAGCAGGAAAGTCGTCTGGAATAGAAAAGTTCGATGGCACAGACTTTGGATCTTGGAGGATGCAAATCAAGGACTATCTTTATAGGAAGAAGTTGCATCAGCCGCTTCTAGGGGAAAAACTTGCAACTATGAGGGATAAGGAATGGGCTCTTCTTGACAGATAGGTACTTGGAGCTGTCAAGTTAACTCTGTCTAGGTCTGTTGCACACAATGTTGTAAAGGAGAAGACCACAATAGATTTGATGAAGGATTTGTCTGGTATGTATGAAAAGCCGTCAGCAAACAACAAGGTGCACCTAATGAAGAAACTGTTCAATCTGAAGATGGTAGAGAATGCATCAGTAGCACAACATCTGAATGAATTTAACACCATCACAAATCAATTGTCGTCTATAGAAATTGATTTTGATGGTGAGATTCATGCACTGATCGTTTTGGCTTCTTTGCCAAATAGTTGGGAGGTAATGAGGATGGCAGTAAACAATTCTACAAGAAAAGAAAAAGCTGAAGTACAATGACATACGAGATTTAATTCTAGCTAAGGAGATTCGTAGAAGAGATGCAGGTGAAACCTCAGGATCTGATTCTGCCCTAAACCCTGAGATAAGAGGCAGAGGTAATGATAGAAATTTAAATCGAGGTAGATCAAAACCTAGAAATTCTAATCGGAACAGAAGTAAATCTAGATCAGGCAAGTACAATGCTGGAACTGTGGGAAAACAAGTCACTTTAGGAGGTAATGCAAAAGTCCTAAGAAGAAGAATGAAGATGATTCTGCTAATGCTATAACAGAAGAGGTACATCATGCATTACTTCTTGCAGTAGACAGTCCACTTGATGATTGGGTTTTGGACTCAGGAGCTTCGTTTCATACCACTCCACACCGAGAAATCATAAAGAATTATGTTGCTGGTGAGTTTGGTAAGGTGTATTTAGCTGATGGTGCAGCCTTGGATGTTGTGGGTATGGGAGACGTCCGAATATTGTTGTCCAATGGTTCCGTTTGGTTATTGGAGAAGGTTTGATATGCTTATTATCTGTTGGACAACTTGATGATGAAGGGCATGCAATATTATTTGTTGTTGGTACTTGGAAGGTTACAGAGGGAGCCAGAGTATTGGCTCGTGGAAAGAAGACTAGTACTCTATATATGACCTCAAGTCCAAGAGACACAAGTGTAGTTGCTAAAGCAAGTATTGATGGCACCGCAGACTTGGTCACATGAGTGAGAAAGGGATGAAGATGCTACTGTCAAGAGGAAAACTACCAGAATTGAAGTCCATTGTTTTGACATGTGTGAAAGCTACATCTTAGGAAAGCAGAAAAATGTGAGCTTCTTGTAAACTGGCAGGACACTAAAGGCTGAAAAATTGGAGTTAGTACATATTGATTTGTGGGGGCCTTCTCTAGTTGCATACCTTGGAGGTTCAAGGTACTACATCATTTTCATTGATGACTCAAGCAGAAAGGTATGGGTTTATTTTCTGAAAAATAAGTCTGAAGTATTTGAAACTTTTAGGAAGTGGAAGGCCATGGTTGAGACAGAAAGAGGTTTAAAAGTAAAATGTTTGAGGTCAGATAATGGAGGAGAGTACATAGATGGAGGGTTCGGTGAGTATTGTGCTGTACAAGGAATTAGGATTAAGAAGACCATTCTTGGGACACCGCAGCAGAATGGTGTGGCTGAGCGCATAAATAGAACTCTCAATAAGCATGCTAGGAGTATGAGGTTGCATGCTGGACTAACAAAAACTGTTAGGTTCTAAGAAATTAGGAACTAATGTATTAGAACTTCATTTTATAATGTTGGCAAACCATGATCAAAACTATTTTAGTCTAGTTAAGACTTGCTCAAAGTGTGTGCTTATTGTGTAAAGTTGGAATCGAGTTACTGCAGAAGTCACTGTGCAAATCTGCCAGGCTCAATCGATCGAGAATTAGACTCGACCGATCGAAAGTCGTGCAGATTGTTTTTTCTGCAGAATTTCCAACTCAGCCCAAGCCCATTTGACGTGTAGGGTTTTATGTTTTTCCCTAAGTATAAAAGAGAAAACCCTAACCACGTTTTTAGGGTTTCGAATGCTGTGCGTGTGAATCTTATTGTGAGATCTAGAGGTGTTTGCCTTCACATACACTTTGGGTTTCCAAACTCAAGATTGATGTCAAGAACTTGGTGATCGTTCAGTTGCAGATTCAAGAACTTCAAGATATACAAGTAGGAGTGCTTGTGCTTTGCTGTGAATTCAAGAAAGAAGTAGTCCGTGGGCTCAGAGCTGTCACGTGGTCGTGGTAGTAAGTTTCCTACTCGAGGTAGCAATAGGATGTTAGTGGTCTAAGTCGCTATTGTGTAAACTTCAAGTCTTTCATAGTGAATTCTGTTTTACCTTAAGGATAGCTAGGTTAAATCCTCCCCAGGGTTTTTACCAGTTTGGTTTTCCTAGGTTATCATATCGTGTGTTCTTTATTTTCTGCACTTTGCATGATATGATATATTTGTGTTAACCTAGAATTGCTTAATTTACCTAAGTTAATCACTTGGCTAAATATCTAAGTTAATCTGTTCGGGATTTAAGGGGTTTAAACTTCTAACAAAAACTTTTTGGGCTGATGCTATTAGCACTGTAGCTTACCTAATAAACCGAGGACCATCAATTCCCATGGAGTTCAGACTTCCTAAGGAGGTTTGGAGCGGTAAAAAGGTAAAGTTTTCCCATTTAAAAGTTTTTGGTTGTGTTTCTTATGTTTATATTGATTCTGATGCTCATAGCAAACTTGACACAAAGTCTAAAATATGTTTTTTCATTGGCTATAGGTTTTAGGATGAACAAAACAAGAAAATCATTAGAAGTAGAAATGTGATATTTAATGAACAGGTTATGCATAAGGACAAGTCAACTGTAGTGCTAGATGTTACAAAGATAAATCAAAATAAATTTGAGTTTGTCAACTTAGATGAATTGACTGAAAGTACTGTCCAAAAAATGAGTGAAAATGATAAGGAGAATGTAGATTCACAGATAGATCAGAGTACACCTGTAGCTGAAGTCTGCAAATCTTCTAAGACCATTAGACCTCCACAACGTTATTCACCCGCTCTAAATTATCTCCAGTTGACTAATGGTGGTGAGCCAGAGTGTTATGATGAAGCCTTGCAAGATGAGAATTCAAGCAAGTGGGAGTTAGCCATGAAGGATGAGATGGATTCCTAGTTGGGGAATCAAACATGGGAACTGACTGAATTGCCAGTAGGAAAGAAGGCTTTGAACAACAAATGGGTATACAGAATAAAAAATGAGCATGATGGTAGCAAACATTACAAGGTCAGATTAGTTGTTAAAGGGTTCCTACAGAAGAAGGGCATTGAATACTCAGAGATATTTTCTCTAGTTGTGAAGATATCAACAATTAGACTAGTACTGGGAATGGTGGCTGCAGAAAACTTACATCTTGAGCAGTTAGATGTGAAGACAGCATTCCTTCATGGTGAATTGGAGGAAGTCATTTACATGATTTAACCAAAAGGGTTCATTGTTCAGGGACAAGAGAATCTAGTTTGCAAACTGAAAAAGAGCTTGTATGGCCTAAAACAAGCTCCTAGACAGTGGTATTAGAAATTCGACAGTTTTATACATAGAATTGGGTTCAAGAGATGTGAAGCTGATCACTGTTGCTATGTTAAGTCTTTTAACAATTCTTACATCATTTTACAATTGTATGTGGATGATATGCTTATTGCAGGGTCTATCATTGAGGTGATTAATAATCTGAAAAGCAATTGTCAAAACAGTTTGCAATAAAGGATTTGGGAGCTGCTAAGCAAATCCTTGGTATGCGAATCATTAGAGACAAGGTTAATGGTACATTGAAGCTTTCACAGTCAGAGTATGTGAAGAAAATTCTCAACAGATTCAACATGAATAAAGCCAAACCAGTGAGCACACCCTTGGGTAGTCATTTCAAACTAAGCAAAGAATAGTCACTGAAGATAGAAGAATAAAGGGACTATATGAGCAAGGTGCCTATGCCTCAGCAATTGGCAGCTTGATGTATGCTATAGTGTGTACAAGGCCAGACATTGCACATGTAATGGGAGTTGTGAGCAAATACACGAGTAGGCCAAGAAAGCAGCACTGGGAGGCAGTCAAGTGGATTTTGAGATATTTGATATGTTCATCAAATACATGTATTTGCTTCACAGGTGCAAGTTTGAAACTGCAGGGTTATGTAGATGCTGATTTCTTTGGTGATATTGATAGTAGAAAGAGTACTACTAGGTTTGTATTTACTCTGGGTGGTACAACTATATCTTGGACTTCAAATTTAGAAAAGATTGTTACTTTGTCTACTACAGAAGCTGAGTATGTTGCAGCAACTGAAGCTGGAAAAGAGATGATTTGGCTACATGGCTTCTTAGATGAATCGGGTAAGAAGCAAGAGATGGGCATTCTACATAGTGATAGTCGAGGTGCAATTTTTTTTGCTAAAAATTAAGCTTTTCATTCAAAGTCGAAGCATATACAGATAAAATACCACTTTATCTGGTACCTTGTTAAAGATAAGCTGGTAATACTTGAGAAGATTTGTGGATCTAAAAACTCGGCAAACATGTTGACTAAGGGTGTCACTATTGAGAAGCTGAAGCTGTGGGCAGCTTCAGTTGGTCTTCTAGCTTGAGGACAGGAGGATGAGTTGTAGGGATGAGGGATTGTTTTTGGAAGATAGCGGTTGATGTTGGTGATTGAACTAGTCTCCAAGTGGGAGATTTATTGGTCTTTGTGGAGCCTAGTTGTGTTTGATCCGATTGACGACCAAACCCGACTCGAAATAATGTTGCGTGATTTTTAATGGGAGATTTTCTGAGGCTTAGTCTATGAGCTCTACGGCTTGGGCTGTTGCCCCCAGGAAAAATTTTTTGCCCTTTTTGTAGCCCATTGTGAATCCTGTGCGTAGAATATAAAAATTGTTGTTTTTGTCGATTAGGGTTTCTAGTTATTGTTTTTGAGAAAGTGAAAAACTATACGGTCGCACTTTGTATTTTTTCCCTGATAATAGTGAAATCCCTACAACTCCATAGACGTAGGCAAATTGCCGAACCACGTAAATACTGTCTTGTGCATCTGATTATTTTTTTTTTCTTTGGCATGTATTTTTTCTATATTTTTTTCCTTGGCGTGTATTTTTTCTATTTTTGTTTCTCACAGGTTTGGGAATTTCGTGTTAATTCCCTATAGTCGGGTAGAGAATGCAAGATTATTTGCTTTGAGAAGTTCTTTTGCAAGCTCTGGAGTGGAGGCCACAATACATGGGACTGAACCAAGTCGAAGGTACAGTAATGGACCATGTTTAGAGGATAGGTCATGAAAGGAGTGATGAATGAGAGGCCCAAGCAGGTGGAGATGACCGATGATTGGTAAGGCTCGTGGGCTTGGTGGAAGGCGCTGCCTGCTGAACCATGTTTGATTTGTGATAGTGAATAACAGCAGAGCCAAGAGACAGAGTAGGGTGACATAGGAAGTGAGCTCTAGTATAATCATGGTTTATTAAGCAAAAGGAATCTCCACAATTGCAAAAACCTTGTGAAAAGGTGTGGTGCAGATATAACAAAGCACAAAAAGCAAGTTTATTTATAGCAAAGAATGTTCGATTGGGTCTCTAATTAGCATTAATTACTACTATATTTTAAGGTGGTATACCCATAGCTTCATTTTTTCTTCTTTTTTTGGGTCGTTAAAATGGACTCTCGAATTCTTATCCATCTTATTCATATTTGTTAAGAATCAATCAAATCTCGCCACGTCGTAAAAGTTTGTTGGGTATTTCCCTTTATTAAAAGATAGAGCGTTGGGATATTAATATATTATACTCTCCGAAATATGACCGTCCCCTCAAAATAATTGACATTTTTTTTTTTTTTGAGAAAAATGTAAGCGTAGTTTTATTAAAGAAAAATGACCAATTAAGACAAATCGGATTGGAACACAACGTCCAAATCCTCAGGTAGATCTTCTACCCACACATCTATATCTGCAGATGAAACTGTTCTCCTAGCTAAACAATGAGCTAATTTGTTTCCTTCCCGACCAACATGCTGATAGCTACAGTGTTGCAAAACAGCCCCTAACCTCTTAGTTTCATTAACTACATGACCATACATGGTATTGCACCCACCCGAAGCATTTAAAGCTTGTAAAACCCGTAGGCAATCACCCTCTAAAATGACATCAAAAAGACTTAATTCTCTGGCAAACTCCACAGCACGTCTTGCAGCCAAGGCTTCAGCCATCTCTACCGTACTGGATAGACCAATCCTCTGACTCAAGGCAGCAATAACTTGGCCTGAATGATCTCGAAAGACAACGCCAAAGAGAAATAGAAAGAAATTTTCTAATTGTTTATTGATGAGATTAGTTTTTTTTATTTATTATGTTTTAGAACTCATAATTTGTAGGTCCTTTTGTAGTTTTTAATCGTTATTTAGTGCAATATTGATATGAGCCATGACAATAAAAGTAAAAGTCAATTATGATTTTAGCATGTTTTTCGTGCTTTATTTTTATTTTTATTTTTTAATGTGGAAACCTTGCTAAAGGCAATTAAATCTTGATAAATGGAAATTTTACCATTTTTTATTTTATTTTATCACATTCTCTATATGCTAGTACTTACAAATGATTTTCAATTGTTGAAATGTGTGTTTGGGATATGGGACTTGGTATTTGGTTGTGAAAATTGAGTAGCTAAGGAAGTATTTGAGAGGTTGCTTGAATTTTTGTAATTTTAGGATATGAAAGTATTTTATGCTTTGAAATTAAATTTATAAATTTCAAATTTCAAAATTATTTAATCAATTTAAAAAATAAAGTCTACAAATAATATAAAATGTTAGTCTCCTACAAATGTCGAAATACTTGACTATTCCAGTCTCAAAATTTTAGATTAGTAGAGCTATTCCACTCAATATTTGGAAACTAATTCTATAACCATTTTTTTATTATATAAAATATGAATTAAGAAACTTGAGTTTCAAAGCATTTAACAATATTTTGGTAAAACATAAATAATATACAGCAAAATGAGTATTATAAAATAAGTCTTAAAAAACATAAAAATTGTTTCAAATTAATTTGCAAAGTATCCGCGTATCGCATGAAAAATTATCTAGTTTTTATAAATTGATAGACTAAGTTGAAAAAATTTAAACCTTAGAACTAATTATACAATTGAAATGAAAGTAAAGATACATAATTGATTATGAAGTTTCAGAATTTAGATTTTATAGTTTTTACCCTATGAAGTTATATTTCCTTTACATCAAGACCCTTTTATCTATATTTTTCATTAAATGCCATATAAAATTGTCAAGTGTGTTTAATTCGTTCAATAAAATAATATTACATCATTTTTAAACCTTAAAAATTAAAATAAAAATAAAAAACAAAAACAATAATTGCCGTTAACCCGCATAAGTCAAAACTCAATGTAAGGGCTACGGTACCATAATAAATTGCTGCCATTGATACAGCGAAGCGGTTTCACTATGCAAATAAATGCATTGCACAGACAGACCAGATACTCCGTCCCCGTTTTATAACTAGCCTATGCAGTATGCACTATAATTTTTTTTTCTTTTTTTCTTTTTTTAAATTCTTTTTGAGGAAAGCACTTCATGATTTTAAAGCAAGGTACTCGATCCATCCCCATTTTATAACTAGCATTGGGCCTTGGTACCATTTATCATTATGCACTTCATGAATTTAAAGCATTTTATAACCCCACGTTGACGAAAAAGTATACCATGTTTCGATAATACAAACTCAGCATCTGTTTTAGTATTTCCTATCTAATAAATTAGTGACATCTGTTTCAAAAAACTATATCAGACTAATCCAATAAATGATAGTGACACTGACAATTATCGAGAAGATAAATTAATCATTTATTGGAGTAGTCTGATGTGATTTTTTGAAACAGGTGTTACTCATTTATTGGATAGGAAATACCAAAAGAGATGTTGAGTTGGTATTACCGAAACATGATATACTTACTCCACGATGACAAACCCTTCACACACTTCAATGCAATAATTAATTCAATTAAAGATAAGCCAAATCAACTGGATAAAGATGTTGTAGAATATCCTTCATCCCTAACCTGAGACCACTCCCCTATTTAGGACTTGGCTGGCACCATGACCAACAGACCAAGTTAATTCCTTGTGAGTTAATACGAAATATTATTAAATTTATATTAGATTTACATGATTTAGAGTTTCTGAACTTCCAAAAGTGATTTTTATTTAATCAAAATTATTTCTACTTGAAGGATTATTATACAATATTTATTCATGCTTATTTATGTTATACTATTTTCTATTAACCTTATAATGTACTATTCTATGTTAACCTTATAACATCATGAAAATTTATTTGAAAGTTTGTTTCAATTTTTTAGATATTTTAGTCAATTTGGCTAATATTTACAAATTATTACTTTTATTTTATTTTAATTAATTATTAAATTAATTATGACATCATCACGGTTCGACCTTGGTCGAACCTTAAAAACCTTGAACCTTGAACCTCTCCTTTTACCAATTTTTTGAATGGTCCGGATTTGAAAACCGTGGTTGCTAGTGCTTCAACTTCTGTATCAGAGTCTAGGGAGGGCCATTCATGATGACCAGCCCTTTAACTTCACGAATGACAACTCCTATACCAGCTTCACCAGCCTCGTGGAATAGCCATGAAATTTGGCAGTATTATTTTAGGCAAATATGTTTTCAAATGGCATATTTTCACTAGTACAATATCACATATAATTATCTTTTTTTTCTTTTTCTTTTTCTTTTTCTTTTTCTTTTTTGAAGAGAGGATAATTATCTTGAGATTTGATAGTTGAAATACAACATTTTGTCAAGGAATTATCTCATGCAGCGATGTAGCTATATTATGGCCAAGGAACATGCCCCCCTATTTTTTTTTAAATATTATATATTATACTCAAATTTTAAAATTAAATTTCAAAATAATTATATTTGGGCCCCTTAAATATTAAAAATTGGTCAACAGAATCTTATAAATGCAATAGGCATCCCATTTCTGTGACTATGTATTATGAGATCAAAAGAATTATTTTGTGGCTGTTCTTTTATTAATTAGTCAATGGAATTTAATTAGAATAATGGTATTGTGGGGGTTAAACCAGCATTTGGGGGGAAGGGGGGGGGGGGTGTCGCTTGACTGGTGTCACGATTTATTTGTAAATGGGGACAAGCAAATAGCTCATGGGGGCGGTTTGGGTCCAGTGTCCAGTGGCATTGGACCTGTTAAGATGGTGATATGTGTTCATTTTTAGACACGTGTCACCATCCGATTGAGTCTAGTGTACTAGAAACATTGGACCTAATCCGAACCCATAACTCACAATAGGAGGTTTGTAAATGAAACAGGATAGTAGAGGCGGTGTAATGCCTAAAACACTCGAAAACAAGACTAACTGAGGTTAAGTTCTTCCTTAGACATACACATGCAACAATGGAGAACATTAAGAGATTCTCTCATGTTAGGGTGTTAGATCCTCATCATCTAAGATTTAATCAAGTTTTAACCAGATAATTAATTAGATTAATTTTGATCTTGATTAAAATGAACAACACACAAAACAAACATAGATCACATGAACACCAAGGATGATGACCCAGGAAAACTTTTAAAACTGTGGTTTCAAAGTAGAAAACCTAGGAATGATTTAACCTAAACAATCTTTAAGACAACATTTCACTAATAAAATAGAAGTTTTTACGTGATGTCATCCAAGATAACGACAAAATTAATGGTGGGGTGCAAAGTATAACATGAGTTATAATTTAGAGTACCAACTGTGCATTCTAAAAATTTAGGGTGCAACATGTAATTTGTGGCATAATTTAAGGTGATAAAGTGTAATTTCTACTTATTATTACTATTGTCAATTTTTTACTTCAAGAAGTTTAAGGTGGTTCGGTGGTTTTCCCATTCTTTTGCAACTTTTTGTTTTTTTTTTTTTTTTTTTTTTTTTTTATAATAAGAAATCTTTATTGAACAAAAGAAAAATAATGTCATGCGATAAAGCATTAACAAAAATGGAAGGTTCTACAAACGAATTATAGAAGGACTAACCAGTTAAAACACGAGCTGCAATGTTAGCAGCTCTATTAATCCAGCGAAAAGAGTAGCGAGTCCAACTAACTGTGACCTAAGGATTAAGTACATTATTCATACTAAATCGTGAAACTGAAACACAAACAAGATCATTGGCCATTGGAATTGTTAACCCTTGACTTTCAATCATATCGACAACATTGTTTCTACTTCACTCGGACTAATCACCCTCCAATCAAAACACTGAAAAAAAACTGCTAACATTGTGCGCACTTCTTGCATGGCTAATGACACGTCAGGGAAACTCCTCTTTTTTCTCTCTTTGTTCAAGTGCTGTGAATGACACAGTCAAAGCAGTGTATATAGTATATACGGCTAATTTTACTGGTTTGGAAAATTTTGGTAAATAGTACAATTTCCAGAAACATTTCGGTGAATGGCATGCACGTGAAAGTATTTAGTTAGGTGGATTGATTTTGGAACTCGGGTTTGCTAAACTCGAGTTCCACCTCAAAATCGATTTTGCTATACTCAAGGTCCGACCAACATAATCTGACGTGGAATTAAAATTTAAAAAAAAAAAAAAAACCCACGTGGAACTCGAGTTTCACAAACTTGAGTTCCAATTGGGAAATTTTTTTTTAACCCTCTCAGAAATCGAGTCACGCAAACTCGAGTTCCTGGCGTGTAAAATTTTTTGAAAATTGGAACTCGATTTTGCTAAACTCGATTTCCAATTAAATTTCTCCAACTACCTCAACTATCTCAGCTTTCCATAACTCTCAAATATATCAAAAATCCCAGCTCTCTCCCACGCCTAATAAACACAGACTACTTCTCCCAACTCTCTCTCCCACACCCAAACTCTCTTTTTTTACTTCAAAGCAAACTTTCATTGATCTGTACAAAAATTAAAAAGCTTCATTCTTCTTCAACCACTAGGTAAATATCTAAACCTTTTTCAAAAAAATTTTCGTTAGACCTGGTGAATTAAGTTTTCATTTGGTAGATATATATTTTTCACATACCACTTTTGTAGTGTTTATGTGCAATTAGTTCTTTGTAATGTGTGTGTGTGTGTGTGTTTTTTTTTTCTTATGTATTTGTAATTGGTTGTTATTTGTTCTTTGTAATGGGTTGTTCTTTGCAATGTGTAATGAGTTTTTTTTGTGAAATGGGCTGTTATTTGTAATGTGTTTAACATGTTATTATTTGCAATGTGTTGTTATTTGTAATGGGTTTGTTATTTTTAAGGTGTAACATAAATCTGACGTTTTTAAAGGTTAGTGACCATATAAAAAATTGCTTGAGAATAAAAATTCAAATATTTCTATTTGCTTGGAGAGAGTATTTTATATGTGCTTGGTTAATCATACAAAATTTGCTTGGAAATTTAAAAAATATTATCTCCAATGTTATATTTGGTGGCATGCACCAAGGTGGACCATACAATGTTATATTTTCTATTTTCTATTTTCTTGGAGATAATAAAATTTCAATTGTTTATAATTGTTTAAAATTTCAATGTTATCTTTATATTTTCTTGGAGATAATATTTTATAGTTCATTTCAGATAAAAGTGTTATACTTGTCACTAACTTTTAGTAAACTCATTTGACTTTGAATAGTTTGTAATGGGTTCAATTGATTTATATCTATATTATGGTGGGGAGCCCTACAATGATGTGATTCATGGAGTGACGTATAAAGGGCCTGGTAAAAGGTTAGAGATTATTCAGCTAAAAAAACAGCGGGAGATCAATTTGAAGAAGTTGAAAAAGAAAATTATGAAAGAGCTGGATTTGGACCGTCGGTTTCATGACATAAAAATTATATATCGTTCTCCTCATGCAGTTTCCAGTGACCGCATTGTCTTCACACCTATTGAAATAAAAGGAGACAAGCATGTTAAGATTATGTTTGATAGGATAAACTCTATGCCTCAGTTAAAAGCTGCTGATTTATATATAAGTGTGAAGCGTTGTGCAGAAGTTGGCGGTGAATATGTGCAACAATCAATTTTGGAGGGTGGTGGAAGGGAAGAATTACAATCATTACATGCGGATGGTCATCCGACTCTTGCCCCATGCACCACAGTTGAGGATACACTACCATGTCATGAGACACCAACTCCAATGGAGGTTTGCAGATCTAGTTATCAACAAGAATGTATACAATCTCTAGGGGGGGAAGACGAAGGCGATGTTGATCATGGTAGAGATGAGTACGAAGAGATGATTGGAAGAGATCATGCAAAAAATTTTTCTACCTTGCCCCTCACATCTATTTTATGCAATTCGCGATCAGTATCAACATCTTTGGGTTGCTCCTACTTTAGCCCAAATTGTCGGAGGACACGATTAGGTAAGTGGAACTCTACAAGCCAAAAACATATAAGTGGAACGTTCGACCTCCACACGCTACTTCCCTCAGTGCGAAAATTATGAGGAAGGCGACTCAATTCATCCCCATATGGGTCCCACTTAACCTATGGTAGCCCCCAACAAAAGCAACCACGTTAATTTTCTCATAATTTGCATAACGTACAATAGTGGGTAATGAAATACTTTTTTATGATTTTAATTATAATGGGTGTAATTTCAAAGACATAAATTGATATTAGCGTTATATAAAAACAAATATTATACCTGGTCAGGCCATGTCATAGCAAGTTGATTGCGATATGCGAAAAGCAAGTGTGTGGGAGTGTTCTTTGTACACTTGGCCCCTGCCCCCCTACAAGCACATAACATAGCATGGTCATTAGTCATTTACAAAAAACTCGAACAATAAAACGATTGTGGCATAATACGTCTAATGATAGCACAATAATTATGCAATATATACTTACTTCATGGCAAGAGGAATTGGCGGTGGTGGTGGACCATAAACACCCTCTGGTGGGGACACCTTCTGTGGGGACATATGTGGGAATCTGGCATATATCCACAATTGGACCAAAATCAATGCTCCACCAATTTGCTTTGCCGTCTTTTCGCTTGCCTTGCACAATTGTTTGTACAACTACGATAGGGCTGCACTACCCCAACTATACTTAGGTGGATTATGAAGGTTCTCCATGAACTCCAACCACATGATCGTCATCTCACCATGTGGAAGGTGGAAAGAATGGGTCTCTAGGCGCCATCGCTCTACAAATGCAGTGATCAATGCATGATCAAGCTTTATGGATAGGACCATGTGCAGACGCTCTAAACCAAGCAACCTCACTATGGCAATCACACGCTCATCTATCATAGGATCTCGACGTGTCAACTCTTCATGGCAACATCGACAATTTAGTGTGCCAGGAGGATCCTACAAATATTATAACAGCAGATAAATATCTAATACTTTGATCAAGTATGTAATATGCCATTAAAGAACTCAACATCCTAAAGCAATAGTATAATCTATAAGTTTATTTTCGAATCAATTTGAGGTTTCTTCTATCACTTCACAAAAAAGTTAATAAATCACCAAATACCATTATGCAAAAATTTTTACCTGGCCTCCAGGGTTCCAAAGTAACTCAGATCGATGATCCACTTGCTCCGTTAAAACGCTACGATCAATGGGCCTAGGATCTATTGTCATGCTGCAAAAAGTTTTTATGTCATATCAATTAGAAATAAAAGAGAGGAAAAAGAAAAGACACAAGATCTATGCATAAATGTGCCAAGTATGAGAGGAAAAAGAAAAGACACGGAATTTTAAACCATACATCATAAAATATCAACTAAAATCCTTTAAATTTACAACATTCTATAATCAAAGTAATAAAATCAAAAAGGAAGCAAGGTAAAAAACAAAAAGATCTAAACTTTCTTTCTGGGACTTGTGTACATTTTCTCAGCAACCCTAACAAAAGAAAATAAATTTAACCCCAAAAGAAAAAGGAAAAAAAAGTAGCAATCATTTTCACATTTCCTAAAATTGTACTATTTACCAAATTTTGCCAAATTTTGCACTCTTTCTGCCAATTTATACAAATCCCACACACCCAACAGGAAAAAAATAAAATAGAAAATCACTCATTATAGACCTATGTACTCATGATTCTTTATTCTGTTCATATGCTTTATAGATATTCCAATCATTTTTTGTTTCAAACTTGTAACATACATCTTTTTGAAGGGTTTATAGATCCTATATATTGTACTACTACTATTTAACCTAACAATGTAGATTATTCTACCATCTAGACTAATTGTAATTACATAACTGAGTATTGCAGTCAAAACTTGTGGCAGTTTCAAATTTCATACCATTTGACAATCCTAAAGCACCACCATAACAATATGGTAAACAAAAATGAAAATAGTATTGCGTTACCTAAAATCACTAGCGTTACCTAAAAGAAACTTATAACAATATGGCAAACAAAATCACCTACCCTATTATTTATGTAACCAAGCATAAACCCAACATTAAAATATGATTAGTAAACAAACCCAGTTATTAATTACAAGCAGAACAACGAAATTGACCTTAAAAATTAGACTTACCTTGTAGGCACGGCCAAGGTCAGTGAGGAACGCCGGTGTATTTAGACGATGTGTAACTGAGAGAGACCGGAGCCAAAGAGAGGGACGCATGACTAAGAGAGAGACCGGAGAGAGAGAGAGGGAAAAATCAAGGGGACGCCATGAAGGAACGCTAGTGAATGTATGACTGAGAGAGACCGAAGCGAGAGAGAGGGATGCGTGACTGAGAGAGACCGGAGAGAGAGAGGGACGCCGTGACTGCTAGGAAGAATCAAAATCTGAAAGTGGTAAGCCCTAGACATCGAGTTTCCTAATCTTAGTTTCCATCTAGGTTTTTTTTTTTTTTTTTTTTTTTTTTTTTTTTTTTTTTTACCGCATGGAACTCGAGTTTCATAAACTCGAGTTCCACATGGGTTTTTTTTTTTTTAATTTTAATTCCACGTCAGATTATGTTGGTCAGACCTCGAGTATAGCAAAATCGATTTTGAGGTGGAACTCGAGTTTAGTAAACTCGAGTTCCAAAATCAGTCCAACTAACAATATAGTTTCACGCGCATGCCATTCACCGAAATGTTTCTGAAAATTGTACTATTTACTAAATTTTGCCAGTTTTACTGCTTTTGTTTGTTTTGAGATACTATGTACTATACACTGTATTGTTGTACTTTAATAATTTAAAATTGCTTGTGTTTCAAATGGTGGAGAAAAGCTGTCAAAAATTGTGGCTGTAAAAAAAATTTTTTTTTTTTTTTTGGGTGGCTGTGAATTTCTTTACCATTTTGTTTTTAACTTCATATAATAATATATTAGTATTAGTATATTACAGTGTTGTTGAGTACCCTTTACTATGCTGTTGCGTGAATGAATAACAATAATGTCAGTTCAAAGTGAATGTTTATATATAACAGTTCTGTTTATTGTATTTATATTTGGTTTTGAGAATTTTTAATTGTTTGGTTTTATCTCATTGCATTTAGTAGTTTATTCTTAATAATTCATAATTTTTTTCTTTTTAAATTAGTTAAAATTTTAGAAATTTGTGAAAAAAAATCCACAATCTATTCCTAATGCTGAAACTTTAGATATTGAACACCTTAGAAAGGCTCCAAAATGTGAACTTGAACAATTAGATATTGTTTCATTAAATGTGATCCTAGATTTCAACAATATAAAACATAAAATTTTATGTGATTGTTTAATTGTGAATGTAGAGAAACACTGCTAAAAAATTTCATTTAAAATCAACTATAAATGATTTTAGTACCATGAAAGAACGTTAGATACAATTTTTTGATCATAAAAGTTTCTTTTTTTCTTAAAAATATTTTTACGTTTAGCTTGGCCCCCCCTAGGAAATAATCCTGGCTCCGCCTCTGCTCTGGTGGAACAGATCACCAAATTGCCGGATCTTGTTCTTCGCTTGCTTTACTAACTTCTAACGATCTCCTTTGTGGAACACCTCCAAGTCGCCGGAGGCTACAAGAGTCTCTCCTAATTTCCACGCTCCAAATTCTAAGGAACAGTAGATGGTGTTCCAGAGAAATGATTTATTTTGAGAGAGCACTCAAAAATTATACGTATGTTCACATACTATAACTCTTCATCTGACTGATGTAGGAGTACTTTAAATACTAGTAGAACTCACTTACTATCAGATAGAATATGTTATCCCTAAAAATACTCAACTGCTAAGTTTAAATTACTCCATTACTGACAACTCAAATCAATATCAATTAGTTTAAATTTAAATTCATTTATCAGATAACCCATGTGGACAATCCATGGGCCATGGTTTATGGATTGGGTCAAAACTAGCCCAATTTCTAACAAAAATGTTGGCCCTTAACATCTATGACACCTGGCCCATCACCTTTATTGGATTGTAAGAATCACTCAAGGCTTGAATTCCTTTGGATTTTCCCAAGATTTGGGGTCCCTTCCAATGGACCAAGCATTCATGAACAATAATGTTTCTGCTGGGATTGTTTATCCATTGATGTTGCATTCTTTCATTGATTTTCTAGAAATTGTTAGGACATATGTGAATCATGTTAGGAACATATGTCATTTAGAATTGGCTAATCTTTTGACAAAACGCACTTTGCTTGTAATTTGGTAGATCTATGATATGTTTAATACTTTAAGGAACAAGAGTTCAAGTCCAAGTGTTAAAGCCATGCAAGTCTGTCTAAGAAACAAGTGAAGAAGTGCTGGATTTTGAAGCTTAACAACTAGCTCGACTGATAGAATCTATCGAAGTTTAAAAGGCAGCTCTAGCCTGATGCTTAACAGCTGCTCGATAGATAAGCTATCTATTAAGATTTATGAAAATCAGATTTTTAGTTCTGATTTCATTCTAATCCGTGTGTACATGTTTAGGTTTTCTTTTCTTACAACCCTAAACATATATAAAGATTATTTTAAGGGCTATCAAAGGTTACGCGAGTGTGAAGCAAAGTTTTGTTCATGCAAATTGTGACCAGAGACAGAATTTGTCCTAGTTAATCTTTCTTTTGAAGAAGTTGTTGTGTTTGTATGCCGTTGGGTTTTGTAACCAAGGAGCTTCGTGAACTTCATCGTGTTGATGAATTGAAAAAATTTGCAGCCAACATTTTTCTCAAGTTGGTGAGTAAGCCGCGTACTAGGATCCGCGCATCGATTAGTTAGTCACGTACTGGGAGTCATGCATTAAACAGAAGAGATTGTCACTACAGAACAAATCCAATTAGGTATTGGGGTAAGGGTTCAATTGTAGTTTGGTATAAGGTACTGGGATTCCTTTACTTATAACTGCTTGTTGTGATAATAGTGAATTCTCGGGAGTAGTGACTTTAAAATCACCTAATGGGGTTTTTGCCTTGGAGGTTTTCCCCATTTGTAAACAAATCACCGTGTCAACTTTATTTTCTGCTGCATTTTACATTAGTTGGTGATTTTTTTATGCTGCCACATGTTTTTGCATGTTAATTGAATTAATTAATTAACTTAGCTAAATCAATTGATTAATTTATCTCAAGAGGTCAATACATTCTGGGCCTATCAGAAATCAATGGGATTAGGGGGTGAAGCCATAGTGTTTCCTTTATGATTGCTTAAATGTATATATGGAAGTCTTGGATAGTCGGATTCTTCAACCAACCTATTATTGCCCACAACTTTATCAATCTCCATCCTTGCTTTCCCTTGCACGTACAGTTGCAGAGGCCAATGCATCTATGCCAGCCATGATGAAATCTTAGAAAGTGATAATAATGCTGTCAATTATATTTTTGTGATATAAGAACGTGCATGACTTGGCATATAAAATTAATCATTAATTGTTAACACTTAATAAGATTTTAGATGACTATGTTGTTATATTCGATAGTAATCTAAGAGGAATGCTGGTCCTGCTGGGATGAATCCGTGTAGTCGATTTTTTTGGAAAATTTTGTGGGTCATGCAAATTTGGTTGATTTTGACATCTATGGGTGTAGAATGAAAATTTTGTGTATAAAGAAATTTTATATTTTGACATATAAATTAAAATTTTGGTTTTTTATTTTTTGAGAAAAAAAAAATTGGTTGAATACGCAGTTGACGATTTTTTTGGAAATCTTATTAGGAATTTATATTGGGATAGCAATATTTGAGTATGAAGCTTGATATTTTTCAAAAAGGTTTGGTTTTTTTTTATTATAAATTTTTTAATAAAAAAATACAAATATTTCTCAATCTTATAAAAAAAAAGTCCATAATAAGAACATCAAATAGATTCAACAAAAATTCAAATTTTATTTAGATAAGATCTTTAAAAATTTAGACAAACATTTTTAATTTGTTTCTTTTCTTTTTCTCTCAATTTGGGAAAAGAAATAAAAATATTGGTGATATTTTTTTTATTAGCTATTTGGATTTTTATAATTTAAAATTAAAAAAAAAAAAAAAAACCCAAACAACGTCATTTTTTAGGACAGTTAACAACAACTCCGGCAGAATTAGATGGAATTGAAAATAAATAAAAATTAAAGGAATGAAATAAAAAAAAATGAAATTTTAAATTGAAAAAAGTTAGATGGTAATATATTATTTGTAATTTAACATTAGGATTATGATGGAATATTTGAACTATTTAAGTAGAAAATTGGAATTATATTTTGATATTTCGTTTTAAGTTTCTAGTTGTACCTTCCTTTAAAAGAATATAAAAAAAATTAAGTATAAAAAATAAATGGATCTCTCTAGCTATTAGCTACTAACATAGCATAGTTCTTTAAATCTTTACATTTCTTTTATAATAAAAGACAATGATAAGTTGATAATACTGCGCCATCAAACTACCCACTTGACCAGCTCATAAATAAAAATATGTAAAATATATATATATATATATATATATATATATTTATATGAAAGCTCACTTAGTGTATAAACACAAGTGATTGTTTAGACCCCTAAATTCAAATTTTCCAATACAAGCTCATATTCAAACAATACCTGTGTGGAATATGAAATATAAGCAATACTCAAATAAGCAAACTACTCTAAACCATATTTTAATCACAACTCAGCAATAATTAAAAGCAAAGAGTAAGGGATAAAGAGATGCAAACACAAGATAACATCGGCACGTGTTATCGAAAAGGAAACCAAAGAACTTGGTGAAAAATCTTTCCGCTGCCCTCCAAGCGAAAAATGATGCACTAGAAAATTAGTTGGGATATATGAATAGCAATAGACCCCAAGCATAATCTACCTAATGCACCTAAGCCCTCCAAGCCTCTTGCTCCAAGAAGATTACGCCGAACCGTGTCTTCTTTAGCTTTCTAGATCCCGCAATAAGCTCCATATTGCATCCGCTATCCTTAGCATCTTCCAATGCTACCCAGGTCCTAAAAACACTCTCAACATTCTAAATGAATGTGGGTTGTGTTTGGGTACAAATCTCCTCTTAAAGTATTGTTAGGTTCTAAGAATTAGGAACTAATGTATTAGAACTTCAATTTGTAATGTTGGCAAACCATGATCAAAACATTCTTTAAGTTGTGTGGTAGACTTGCTCAAAGTATGGCTTTTTATGTAAAGTTGGAATCGAGTTGACTGCAGAATTACTGTGCACTTTCTGCCTGACTCGATCAATCAAAAATTAGACTCGATCGATCGAAAATCGTGCAGAACATTTTTCTGCAGAATTTTTCCAACTCAGCCCTAGCCCGTTTAATGTATAGGGTTTTATGTTTAGCCCTAGGTATATAAGGGAAAACCCTAGCCACGTTTTTAGAGTTCTGAATGCTGTATTTGTGAATCTATTTGTTAAATCTAGAGGTGTTTACCTTCACATACACTTAGGGTTTTCAAACTCAAGATTCATGTCAAGAGGTTGGTAAATCATACAGTTGCAGAACAAAAGAGTTTCAAGATATACAAACAGGTGTTGCTTGTGCTTTGCTGAAGAATTCAAGGAAAAAAGGAGTCCGTGAATCTCGGAGCTGTCACGTGGTCGTGGTAGTAAGTTTCCTACAGGCAGGTAGCAATAGGATGTTAGTGGTCTAAGTTGCTATTGTGTAAACTTCAATTCTTTCTAGTGGATTTGCTATTTTACCTTGAGGATAGCTAGGTTAAATCCTCCCCAGGTTTTTTACCGGTTTGGTTTTCCTAGGTCATCATATCATTGTGTTCTTTATTTTTCTGCTGCTTTACATAATATGATTGTTATTGTTTTAACCTAGATCTGAATAATTTACCTAAGTTAATCACTTGGCTAAATAACTAGGTTAATATGTTTGGGTTTAAGGGCTCTAAACGAACTTACAAGTGGTTGTTTTGTTTTTTTGTTTTTTTTTTGTTTTTTTTTTTTTTTGGTTGTTTTTAAAAAAAAAATCCAAAAACATTGAAAATTTTCAAAAAGACAAAAATATTTTATTTTGTGTCTAGTTTTATTTTTCTTGAGGATTACATGAATTATGATATCTCTCTTGATTTAGAACATGCTTGACATTGTGGAGAAGCTTGAATAGTATGTGTTATATAAGTCCTAAGCTATTTTTTGATTTTGTTTGAGTATGTACTAGTTTGTACATGTACTCATGGGTTAATTAAGAAATTGATATTTCTTGTTTGTGTACCCTCTATAGCTTAGTTAAGCACTATCATGCATTGCATTTGCATTTTTAATCATTTAGCATAATGTGTGCTTTTAGTTTTGGTCATAAATTTTTTTTAAACCAAAAAGATTTTTTATGTGTTTTGTATTATATATCTTGGATTTATAATCAAGGTTGGCCATATTATCTTTACATAACATATTTATGTACCTTGCTTAACTTAAATGAACTTCTTTATTGCACGTTACTAGTTTAAGCTTTGTAGTGCATGTTGTGTGGGAGTTGTTTATAGTTTTTGATCACGTTTTCTTGATCTTGAAGTCACATGCCTTTGATTGTTGGACTTAAACTTATTGAGAAAGGCATAAATAACCATCTCACCACTATTTACTAGCCAATCATGAACACATTAGTGCATATCGTAAGATTTTGTGCTCGAGAAAGTGTAGCACATGCACAAAAAAAACATAAGGTGTAGCCTCGGTTTAAATTCTAAAACTGGTGTGTACATTATCCCGGCTACTTTAATAAGTTTCTAATCAATTGAAATTGGTGTGTATATTATGAGGCAAATCAAAGAAACTTACATGATTGCAAGCTTTTCTTCTAGGAGATGTGAGAGTTATATGATGTAACTCTTTAGGTGATAGTCTCTTTCAAATTTATGTGATGAATTTTGTAGACTTTGTGATTGAATACTATTCACATATCACCTCACATGTCTCTCAAGCTTTTGCTAGTTGCACACACTACACAAAGTTACTCTTTGCTAAACTTTGTACAAGTTATTGTGTGTGATTTTGTTGTGGCCATCCAAGATTATATGTTCCTTGATTTTGATGTAAAATTTGAGTTTTAAGGACAAGTTAATTGAAAATCTTAATTTTGGAAGATCTGGGTTGAATTCATGTGTTTTTGAAAAACTTTTAATCTTATACTCATGCATTTCATTCATGAAATACTATACTTTGAGGAGTTTCTGCATAAAATTGCTCTGTTTTTCAAAATTTTAATTTTTCCAGATTTTCGATCGATCGAATCTGTCTCTTGACTGATCGAAATTGCGATAAAAATTTTGGTTTAAATCTGTCTGACTCAATTGGTATTCGATCGATACTCGATCGATCGAAACTGAAAAATTTTCAATTTTTAGAGTTTTGACCAAATTTTTTTTCATGCATCATTATATTTAGGATTCACATGTTTCTGTATCCATCTTGCAGTTTTGCAGTCATATCTCTCATTGTTTTCACACATAACATGCATACACTTTGCTAAATTGGGTACTCAACTTGAATTAAAAATTGATTGATTAATTTTTGAGTCCTTTGTACATTTTAGTATATGCTATTTTTCTTGATGTGTGAACTACAGAAAATATTTTTCTTAAGAGATATGGTGGATAATCAATGTGCAAATATTTTTTTTCTACTCATGCAGCTATTTATGGGTCACATAGTGTCAAGTTTGCATTTATTGAAAGAGAGAATATTTTTCTTCATGTGTATCCTCAACTCATTTTTTTAGGTTTGTGTGTTTTTATTTATCCCCTCCCCCTAAATTTTCCCCAAAACCGTTTTTCCCAAAACTTGTTTTGTTTTTCCTATTTTTATAGAGGGAGAAAAGTTTTTTTTTTTTTGGCCGTTGTTGCTTTTTAAAGGGGGAGTTGTCTCTATTTTCTATAGAGTTAAATCGTTTGTGTTCCCTTAATTCTCTATTTCCTCTTGTTCTCTGTTGAGTTGTTACTCTTTGTTTGAGTTATCTTTGTCAATACGTGACAAAAAGGGGGAGTTTTAGATGATATGTGGAATATGTGTGGAAAATACAAGAATGTTCTGTTTAGGGGGAGTTGAAATTATTTTGATGTATCTAACTTAGGGGGAGAGTTAGTTTGCATATTTGTTATTTTACTGTTTTTCCTTTCCACACATGCGTTTATGTGTTTGTTAAGTGTTACAGGAATATACAGGTTGATTCAGTCGTGCTGCTGTCTACTTTGCAACTGTTAGATAGTAGTTAGGTTAAATTGTTTAGTGGCTTTTTAATTTTGTAATGGACTGTTTCAATTTGTAAACTTTGAACTTTTTGTTTAGTCTGTGTTTTGTCACGGATTGCCAAAGGGGGAGTTTGTTAGATTTTAAGAATTAGGAACTAATGTATTAGAACTTCAATTTGTAATGTTGGCAAACCATGATCAAAACATTCTTTAAGTTGTGTGTTAGACTTGCTCAAAGTATGGCTTTTTATGTAAAGTTGGAATCGAGTTGACTGCAGAATTACTGTGCACTTTCTGCCTGACTCGATCGATCGAAAATCGTGCAGAACGTTTTTCTGCAGAATTTTTCCAATTCAGCCCTAGCCCATTTAATGTATAGGGTTTTATGCTTTGCCCTAGGAATATAAGGGAAAACCCTAGCCACGTTTTTAGAGTTCTGAATGCTGTGTTTGTGAATTTATTTGTTAGATCTAGAGGTATTTACCTTCACATACACTTAGGGTTTCCAAACTCAAGATTCATGTCAAGAGGTTGGTAAATCATACAATTGCAGAACAAAAGAGTTTCAAGATATACAAACAGGTGTTGCTTGTGCTTTGCTGAAGAATTCAAGAAAAGAAGGAGTCCGTGGATCTCGGAGCTGTCACGTGGTCGTGGTAGTAAGTTTCCTACAGGCAGGTAGCAATAGGATGTTAGTGGTCTAAGTCGCTATTGTGTAAACTTCAATTCTTTCTAGTGAATTTGCTATTTTACCTTGAGGATAGCTAGGTTAAATCCTCCCCAGGTTTTTTACCGGTTTGGTTTTCCTGGGTTATCATATCATTGTGTTCTTTATTTTTCCGCTGCTTTACATGATATGATTGTTATTGTTTTAACCTAGATCTGAATAATTTACCTAAGTTAATCACTTGGCTAAATAACTAGGTTAATCTGTTTGGGTTTAAGGGATCTAAACGAACTTACAAGTATAACAATGGGAGAGGGAATCAGAAGAGGCTACAAGTAAATTCTCACTTAGGGATAAGTAGCTCTCTCTCTAACAAGGTGGGTGTGTTGTAGAAACCTCTCTTAGGGTTTTCTTATCAATGGCCTCCTCTCATTTCTGTGGGTAATAAGAGAATATATAGTATGAGTGGAGAGGGAAAACGAAAAGTCACATTGCTGCTAACAGGGAAAATTTGCGGGTCACCTGAGTCGCAAGATATAGCTAGCATAGTTAGCACATGACTCTTCAACTTCCACAGCTGGCACTTGACTCTTCAGCTTCCAAAATGTGCTCCTCATATGACTTTTAGCTGTGTTGATCAAATCTCCACCACTTAATACTAAACTCAATACAAATAAATCCCACAAAAATACAAGGAAATAAATTAATGAAATGACAATACTTTTTTGTCATGGAATAAGCCAACATAAATGTTATGAGAAAAATCATAACTTAACAATATATATATATATATATATATATATATATACCTACACACACACGCACCAACTTGACCATAAAATGATGCTTATAAAGAAAGAAAAAAACTCAACTCTTTTCCCATGAACCAAGATAATTTAAGGAATCAAAATTATTGAGGAGAGAAACAACCCCCTCGGCCAATCTCCGGCACCGTATTATCACTTTGACACAATAACAGTGTTAAAAAAAAAAAAAAAAAAAAAAAAAAAAAAAAAGCCTCTGTGAGTTCACTTTTACGTCTGAGGAATTTAAATTCAACGCTCTATTTGTTTTGATGTAAAATATTTGCAAAGGTAAAATATTTTACATGTAAAATATTTTCAGGAAAATATTTTCATTTTACAGTGTTTGGTAGTGTATATGAAAATATTGTGTAAAATATTTTCCAATGTTTGGCACAATGTAAAACAGAAAAAAAAAAAAAATTGGTAAAAATTTAAAATTATGTTAGAGACACAACTTTTGGCATAACTTTGTTCATAAAATAAACTTTAGCGTAAGTACTAAGTAATTTAATAAAGTGATTCATCAAAAAAATAAAATTTAATAAATTAAGTGCATAGAATCTTTTAGAGTTTATCAAAATCTTTTAAATCTTTATATTTTTTGTGTACACATATGACAATGTTTCGGCTATTTTTTAGTCCAATAGCCAGCCGTGTTAGAGTATTCACATAAAAAATGTACTCAAAACTCTAAAAACCACACTACCTCAAAGGTGTCAAAACTCAAAAGTCAATATTTTTAACATCTAGTTACATTAAACTATTATTTTTGGCAATTTACTATAGCTAGATGGTAAACACAAAAATATTATTTAAAGTTATTATAAGATGAGCACAAAAATTTGAATTATGAGTTTTTCTTTTCTTTTTCTTTTTTTTTTTGAGAAACAATTATGATTTAAATTACATAATTAAAAAATTATATTTATATTGATAATACTGGGTTCTTTTGAATTTCAACAAAAAAACAAAAAACAAAAATGTACATATATTTGTAGCTATAAATTATGCGTCAATTGTTAGTGTATTTATATAAAATATAAAATGAAAACACTCAGATTTTTAGTTAACTTATTCTAATTTTGGCATATCAACTTTTGAAAACTTACACTTTCCCATGTCATCATTTTAATATATTCTTTATTTAATTTTTAGAGTCACAAATGGTACAAAATTATGTCAATTTAAAATAATTACAATTCATCCTCTTTTTGGATAAAGCAAAATAGCACTAAAACAATTCTAGTTAAATTAGATTGATATTTTCTAAAAAAAGTTCTAAAAATTATACAAGTTTTTAGAAAATGTTAGTGACCACAAATATTATATATATATATATATATATATATATATATATTTATATATATAGTCTTTTTAGATAAAGTAACGTAACATAAAATCGTCTAGTTAAGTAAATCTTTATTTTTTCTACAAATTCTCTAATTTTACCTTATATATGTTTTCTTGCTAAACATTTTACCTTTTTTATGTTTATACTCATTAATTAAACATGTTTCATAAATAGATATTTTTTTTTATAGATATTTTATGTATTATATTGAACAAATTAGCGACTAGTATGCTATCATGCACGCGTAGCATTTTAATTCTTGGCGTGCAAAAGCCAAAACCAATGTCACACCTGATTGCATGTGAAAGGGATATGCATTTGCTCTCTCTCTCTCTCTCTCTCTCTCTCTCTCTCTCTCTCTCACACACACACACACACACAAAATTTAGCTTACTTCCAGTACTTTTTTAACTAGGGGTCTCCTTTTGTTTTCAATACTCAATAGCAAGTGATAGTGAGCTTTAATCTCCACCATCTATTTAATTAGTAAGTGATATGACAGTTTCTCATTAAAATAAAAAGGAATTTCAATTAAAAAAGTACTAGAGGTAAGCCAAACCGGCTCAAAGAAAAAAGGGGGCATCATCACACTTTATGGGTTATATTTTCTTGTGATGCAAAGGAACCAAGCTTAAGGTCCACCTTATTTGAAGCCAAAAATCAACAGTATAATTAAACCATAAATTTTTTTTTTTTTTGATAAAAATCCAATCTTATATATACGATATACTTCTGCCAAGTTAACTAAGATCATTTTTTTATTAATTAGTATAAAAAAGATTGTTTTTTTTTTTTTTTGTTATTATCTATTTCAGTATTTAACTTTGATGATTTAAATATTAGTTTTAATATACCATGTTGAATATGTCAGAATAAATATAAAAGCAGAAGTACAAAATAGAGAACATAAGCACATGAGGAAACTCTTAAAAGACTACATCTTAATTTTTAGTGCAAGACTTGTATTGCACACAAAACTAATATGTCTAATATATCTCTAACATAAATTAATGACAGATTTTCCTTAATTTAAATATGTTTTATAATTTTTTTTGAAAAAAATGTATGTTATATAATTAATCCTTGCATGCATCGCGCGAGTATACTAATTTTTTAATAGAGCAAACATACTGTGAATATATAATTTTATGAATGTGTAAACTTATGTATGAATAGATTTGTATTCTTGTGTGCGTGCATTGTGGAAGAGTTTCCAAGTAATCAAAGTAGTTGATGCATACCAAAACCAGGGCCTTGATGTGATTTCTAGTTAACGTAATCCCAGAATTCTCATTCTCCATAGCATCAAGCAGAAGATCAAGAATATCCTTCACATCATCGTCTCCACTGTCACAAGTCATTTCCTTTGTCTCCTTTTTCTTTCTTAATTCTTCACGATCTAAGACAATCTTTTCTAACAAGGCATCAAACCTCCTATGTATGTCCTCAATTCTCTTTCTAAATCCCTGCAAATCCAAATTCCTGCAAAACCATATAAAATCTGAGACATTAAATTCTCCAGAAATCTTTGTCACTTCACGGACCAAACTCCTAGTCTCCTCAGCCTGGTTGTCAGTTCCCGAACACTTAATACTTAACATCATTTGAGAGATAATGTTGTTTGTAAGTTTTAATAATTCCTTAGTGACATTAACTCTCTCACTAGCCTCAGCCTTATTAGCTAGATATCGAATAAAGTGGTGCAATTCTTTGGTTCGAATTGGAAGGAATTGGTTGAGGATTCGGTTCCCTAAGAGCTCGATCAGTTGTGATCAACTTTTTGATGAATTTCCAATAAGGGCCATATGGTGCAAACGCAAAAGCAGAGTTGTAAGTAAGAAGATCAATGGCGATAGAATGTTGCCGGGAAGAGAATGTGAGCTCTTGTGCTCTAAGAATTTCTTTTGCGAGCTCTGGAGTGGAGGCCACAATACATGGGAATGAACCAAGTCGAAGGTACAGTAAAGGACCATGTTTAGAGGATAGGTCATGAAAGGAGTGATGAATGAGAGGCCCAAGCAGGTGGAGATGACCGATGATTGGTAAGGCTCGTGGGCTTGGTGGAAGGCGCAGCTTGCTGAACCATGTTTGATGTGTGATAGAGACTAATAGCAGGGCCAAGAGAAAGAGTAGGGTGGCATAGGATGTGAGCTCCAGTATAGTCATGGTTTATTAAGCAAAAGGGATCTCCACAATTGTAAAAACCATGTGAAGAGGTGCTGTACAGATATAACAAAGCACAAAAAGCAAGTTTATTTATAGCCAAGAATGTTTCGGTTAGGTTCCTAATTAGCATTAATTACTATATATAATTTAAGTGAGTTGGTACCTCCCTTGGCACAAAGTGCTTCAAAGTGCTTTTAGTGGTGGTTCTGGGATATATATATATATATATATATATATATTTTTTTTCCTTAGGGGTCAGTAAAAAGATGAATCCTGAATAAAAGATAAATTTTGTGGTTTACAAGGTTTCTTTATTACAAATTTATCTAGCAAAAGAATAAAATATAAACTATCAGTTCATTTGATATATTGTTTCATAGTACAATGAACATATTAATTATTGTTACTAAGTTGAAATCTTGGAAATCATCTATTGTTTCTAAATATAATAAACATATTAATTATTGTTAATAAGTGAAATTTAATTATTATGGCTCAGAATTCTTTTATCTATTAGTTTATCTTTACTCTTTACATTTCTTTTATTTAACCATTCAACTTCACTTTGACAACTATTGTTCTTTGTAATTGTATTAAGTGTGCATTGGATCTTGATTATAAGTCATTATTACTTCTTCTTTTTTCCTACTATTTGCAGGTCCCATTTGAGTCCTACTTATTTTATACTTTTAACAAAAAGTTAGAAAAGTTATTCCTAAATGAACACTAAGAAATTTTTGTTGTGTTAATATTTGCTTTTGTCTTTACTCCATCACTCTTAGCCTATCCAACACCCCCAGTCTCCACTCAACATATAACAAATTAAAAGCACATACAAATTCAACAATTTAATTTTACTTTCAAGGTATTAGATAAAATTTGTTTGTTATTGGACTTTTTTCTTTGTTTAAAAATGCCAAGATATTGGTAAGAGGATTATATTCAAGGTTATTTTAGTTGTGATTAAAAAAAAAATTTAGGGGTCATATTGTTCAAATTTTTATTTTAGAGGAGTCAACATAAAAAAAAATATATATATTAAATATAATATATTTTTTTGCCAAGTCAGGAGGTTTCATTTTAACCCCCTAGGCTATGGCTAGCACCCTTGGTTGTTTTCCATATTACTCTCTTCGTTTCAGTGCAGTAGAGAGGATTCTTATATTCTCCATCTTGTTAACCGTCAAAAAACAATCAAACCTCGCCACATTGTGAAAGTTGTTGGGTTATTATGGCAAAAAGAGAATTAGATTTAACACTCCAATATTAATACTCTGTTCTTTCACGAAAAATATTTATCAAACAAGATCTATTATATCGCGGGCGAGGCTTAGGTCTAGTGCATGTGGTGTACTGGACCTGTTAAGATGGTGACATGTGTTCGAAAGTGGACACATGTTATAATCTCAACGGGTCCAGTGCAACTAAACATTGAACCCAAACCTCACCCTTATATCACACACCTCATGTATTTTATTAATTATATATGTTAAGAGTCTTGTATTCTAATTAGCACTTTCTAATGTTTCCAAGGGAAATCTCTAAGGTTTAACTCCCGCTTTTATTATTGTTATTGTAGCTATCGAATTAAAAAAAATTAATAAAAAGAAAAAGAGATAATGTTTAAACAGTGTCATCTGCTTACAGATTTAGATGAATGACGATATTAACACATATTTGCAAAGAGAGAAACTAAATTGACAAAAATTAAACTTAGAACTAATTTAACAATGAAATGAAAGTAAAGACACCATATTCAATTTTAGCTTCAATCTTGTTTTGGTTATAGTAACAGTGATCTAATGACATCTTATCATTGCTATTCTTTGTAAATGAATGGATGATATATAAAAACTCTGCAAAAGCACCACCACCACCACCAACTACAGATAGACAAACCCCAACTGCCAATTACAATTAGAAAACATTACAGAACACTAAACAACACAAAAGAAAACAGAAGGAGCATAAAGAAATAGTAGATCCCCTCAAACCATATCACAAATAACAGATTCCCTTCAAACTTCAAACACATGCGTTTAAATTGAGGGAGAGAGAGAGGGAGGAGGAGGAGGAGTAGAGTAGATTTATCATAAAATTAGCTTATTTTTAGCTAACTCTACTCTACTCCTCTTCACTCCTCCTCCTTCTCCCCTCCATCAAAACAGGTCATAAGGTAGCTGAGGGTGACCCAAATAGTTAGTTAAGTAGCCTTATACTACTACATTTATACCTTATGTTGAATTCCTATTCATTTAAACCCAGGCAATAGATTCTAAAAAAAAAAGTGATGATAAATAAATTTTTAAAAAATTCTAATAATAAAACAAAAAATTGCCTATAACCCGCAAAAGTCAACACTCAATGCATGGGCAAGGCTGCCTTAAATTCAAATTGAAAATAAATGTGTTGTCACATAAGAGCATTATCATCAAGGATGTCAAAAAATTTAGGGTATGTTTGGTAATTGTTTTTTCTTCTTATTTTTTATTTTCCAAAACAATTTTCTATTTTTGAAACTAAAAAACTTGTTTGGAAATCCAAAATGGACAGAAAACAAAAACTATTCTCAAAACTCAATTTGTGAAGGAAACTGAAAACGTGTAAAAGGTTGTTTTCAGTTTCTAATTTTCAAAAATCAATGAAAACACGCATTTAATTTAATGAATCTAACTCATTTAATGAGTTAGCATTAGACTTCAAATCTTAATAACAACATATTTTAGTATTTTCTTTTTTTTTTTTTCTTCAAAAAACGATCTTTTTAATTTCAACTAACCAAACATGTTTTTGATTTCAAAAAATATAAGAAAATTGTTTTTGTTTTTATTCCCAAAAACATGTTTTTGAAAATAGAAAACAAAAACTGTTACCAAACATAACCTTAGCATTAGTATTTCAAAAATCTATTTTATTTATTTTAACACATCACTTTACAATACACCCAACATCAAAGGTTTTATATTTTTTACCACTTCTTTAATTAAAGATAGTGAGAGAGAGGAGAAAAGATAGTGAGAGAGAGTCTGGTGAGATGAAAAGAGGAATAGAGAGAGAGAGAGAGAGAGAGAGAGAGAGAGAGAGAGAGAGAAAAGATATTTTAATTCAAATAGTATTAAAATATTATTATATTTATAAGATTTAAGCTACAGTGGACTGTCATAGATAGCAATCCACTGTAGCTCAGATGCTAAAATTTTTAACACTAACACCTTTGTTGTAGTGTGGCTTTTTGGAATGAGATGTCAAAAAATAAAAATTTTAGCTTTTGAGAGCTTTAATGTGAATGCTCTAATGACACGCATGTGCTGAAGTGAAAAGTTGATTTACTCTTCTTCTAAAAAAAAAATTAAAATTGATTTACTCATTTCACATTGTGTCGCTGCCATGTCATTATGATGCACTTTATGATTTTGTTTGTCTATTTATTTGTTTTTTTTTTTTTTTTGTTTTTTTGTGTGTATATAACACCACTAAGGCATGGGAGAATGCATGAGTGGTTGAATTCGGACCATACACATGGAGCAACTGTGACGGAGGGAGAGTAGGTGTTGGTTAAGAGATTTTGTCTTGATCAGTGATAAAGGCGTGACTGCCTTGGGAAGAAAGTAAGATTTATACCTGACATAGTACTCAAGTACTCACTAAAAGGGAGATAGTTACCTTTTAAGGTTAGAGACTATGAGGACACCCCTTATTGGTTGAGTGCATCATGAGTCACCTTGGGGAACACGTGTACCGATCACAATACTCCTGATGTCCCTCTCAATGTCCAAGACTTGTCTCCCACGTAGTAGCAATGCTACCCACCCACAGGTCCCAGTGCCACATTGGCGCAGCTCTTATTCCTTAGTCAGCAGATAATATCATAGCTATAAAAAAAATCTTAAAAGATAGAATATGATGACTCGACACATGTCCTTATACTCAGCCATATTTTTTAGAGTATAAATGGAACATGTAGCTGAACTTCTAGGGCAAGAACCCAACCAGATCTTTTGAGATGAAAGTGGAGAGTTAGTAGGAAAAAAAGGCAACTTTGTCGTAAACTTTTCTCTTTCAGATACATAATATGAGCTGAGCCGGGCAAGAATGTTACCTTCTTGCTTAAACCATGGTTTTTTATCCCTTCTCCAGGGTTTTCCATGTACATCTTGTGTTATTTTTGTTATGATAAGTGCCCTTAAATCCTACTGTATAATGCTATGTATGACATTATATATGACTTAATGTTATAATTAATAAAGTTGTTTTATTATTATCTAAAATAATGGTAATATGGATATTTGGACATTGTCATTTGGTCCATGAGATGCATAGTATGTGATTTTGTCACGAAAGATATAAATCACAAGTTCTTTGTAAATTCAGAATTTTAGTTCGTAGTCGGTGATGAAATTGGGCATTTCATTTGTGAAGACTATAATATATCATCTAAGATGATTTGTCTTGATCATGGAAGTGAAGACTTCTAGTTGGGATGTTGATATGTTTTAAGAGTTAAGACATATTGAACTGGACTGCCGTGAGATTTATTATTTTCCTAACGATTGTCAAATGAATAATAAATCTCACGACTTCTATTTACATGAACTCTTAATTCTGAGATAATAATGGACCTGATCATAAAGTGTAGGCTGCTTTGATATATCAGGAGTGAGATCTAAAATCACGATCAAAACCTCAGTATGTTGAGCAGCCACATTAGTATTAATGGAACATATATTCTCAAGATGAAATTCATAATTTCTTAACGGAGATAATATTCACTTGAGATAAGTTTAATAGTTTGGTTATTCAGAGTGTTAGGCCTAACCACTTTAGTAAGTAATTACTAAAGTATATATTAATAAAATTGGATTTCATAAATATATAATGAATAACTTAAAGGATTAAACCGGGTAATCAAGGATTAAGATGTAGTAATCTTCAAAGTGGCAATCTACATTCATGACTTTGTATTACTACGAATATTTTATGAAGGGGTTGAATGTACAATAAAGTCTTGGAATATAATTTATTAATAAGGCCTAGAGTGCAATTATATTTATATAATGGTAATAAATACAATTAATGGTAACTTTGGACTTGTTAAGAGTTGACAGAAAAGTCCAAGGTCCATTGGAGCTAGAGTCTTATTTATTCCCTTTTGGTCCCACTCCAAGCCACATACTAAAGCCCAATTGGAATGGCCCAAAAGGCTAGCCCAATTAGATACTCAGTTATGAGAGAAATATACAGAATTTTGTAAGAGAATAAAATGGTTTGTAAGTGAGTGTAGGACACTCTCTTATTCTCCCTTGAATACACACATATAAACTAATTAAAAGACCACACTTCTTGGGCACAAGTAGAATTGGAGTGAAGATTAAAAGTATTCCCAAGTACTTCTAATCTTTGGTTTTGAATTTTACTGCACCAAGGTATACTCTCTTGTTCTTATATTCCGAAATCTACATAGTACATGTTATCAATTGTGAATGAAGTACATCCATTAATTTTCCACTGCATATGTTTTGTATGGGATACAAGCATGTATTTTTCCGACAATTGATAACAGAGCGGTCTTCAATTTCAAATCTGTCTAACATGTTTTATGAGTTTTGGAATTAGAGATAGTAATTACATATTGTTAGAAGATTATATAATTAATTTTCTGCATGGTCATTGAAATTATTGTTTGATAAAAACTGATATTGATGTTATGATGTTGTTTAAGTTTGATGTTAAGTATGTTAAATTAAACTTTAAGGCTATAGCATCAATGGAATTCAGTTTTGATATCAAATTCTGTCTATTATGTTCATATGATGGTTTTTTGTTCATGAAAAACCATTGAAAACTACTTCAGAAAAATTTTGGAAAATTCGAGTTTGGCTAGTTTCGATCGATCGAGTGAAATAGTGACCAATCTGTTTGATTCGATTGATATACCATTGCCAGTCGATCGATCAAATGTTCTTTTTCGATTGACCGAGCAGCGATTGAGCACCAATCGAGCCAAGCAAATTGTTTAGTATGAATTTTTTAATTTTTCTAACCGATCGAGATACACATTCGATCAATCAAAAACTGTGAATTTTGAATATTTTTATGAGTTTTCACATGGATAAAGTGCAAGGCTATGTGTGATGAGATTACACATGTTTTCTAACTAAAAACCTTTATTTAAAACATGTAGTGGGAGAGAAATATGAGGGTTGGATCTCATGGCCTCCATTATTGGTTCATAGTAGTGTGGGTAAGCAGCTTGTCTTGGTGTATATGCCTCGCGATCCCAAAGGAGGGTGTTTACTTCATAGTACTAAAAGATTGGACTTACCCGTTTAAAGTAGTGTGAACAAGCACCTCATCTTGGCTTATATGCCTCGCAATCCCAAAGAAAGGTGTTTTGTTTCATGGTACTACAAGTTTAAACACTATAAGGGAGATGAAATGTGGCTACACATGATTCTAGATAATGGTATACACTAGACTAAGTGTAATGTTAACCTCCCAAAGGAGTTATGTCATTGTTACTTAGAGGCTAAAGGTAATACAACATATTATTAGTGTTTGATAAGAGTTATCATGATAGCACTAATAATGAGAATAGTTTTCAATCAATTATGGTGTTTTTAATATACTTGCTACCAAGGAATTATAGACATGGATTGGGTTGTCGTTGTATATATTATATTATGGTTTTATTAAGGTTCCATATTATATGTTTATATGCTAAATTGATAATATCTAGTATTCTTATTATATTCATGTTTATCACTTTCAAATTTAATCATGTTATTATTTAGCCCACTTTTTGCTATTCTTAATATAAAAAAATTGACTGGATTCAACTATGTTGACTGGAAAAGAAATTTGGACATTGTTCTTACAGCTAAAGAGCACAAGTATGTGCTTACTTAACATTGTCCTAACTTTCCTTCATTAGATGCTCTTTCAGAGGAAAAACAGCAATATGATTGTTGGCAGAAATCTAATGAGATGGCCAAATGTTATATCCTAGCATCTATCTCAAATGTTCTATAACATCAAATGCAAGATGTAGAACTAGTTTCGAACATAATGATAAGTCTGAAGGAGATGTTTGGTGAGCAAGACCGTTCTACAAGGCAAGAAACTATGAGGCAAATTTATAATACCAAAATGGCTGAAGGTACTTCAGTGAGGAAGCATTGTCTTAAGGTGATCTCTAATCTAAATACACTAGAAGTTTTAGGTGCCGATATTGATGGAGAATCCCAAGTGGATATGATACTCCAGTCACTACCAGAATCATTCAAGGAATTCAGACTCAATTATAATATGAACAAAAAGATTTATTCCTTGTATGAATTAATAAATGAATTGGTAGCAGTGGAAGACATTTTTGGTACATCTAGTGTTAATGCTAATATGGCTAAAGTTTCTACTTCTCAACCTAAGTCGAAAAGCAAGGGTAAAAAGAAGAAGAAGAAGGACTTCACCAAGCACGATAATAAACAAATTGCCTTAGGAGTTGCCAACAAAAGGACTATGCCAAAGGAAAGTATTTCCATTGTGGCGAGAAATGACATTGGAAGAGGAATTGTCCAAAATTCAGAGCTGCCAATAACAAGGATATGAAAAGTTCATTCCTTCTTGAAATATGTTTAGTACAAAATCCCACGGATTCCTGGTGTGTGGATTCAGGTTGTACTAACTATATCTCCAATACATTGCAAGGGTTCCAGGAGACCAGAAAGCTGAATGAAGGAGAATTGTTTCTTACTTTGGTTAATGGGAGTAGAATTCTAGTTGTAGCTATTGAAGTGTTTAATTTATGCTTTGATTCTAGAGTTTTAATATTGGAAGACTATCTATATGTACCTAATATTCATAGAAATTTAATTTCTGTAACTTATTTAGGTAAACATAGATATTGTGTTATCTTGAAAGACAATGTTGTAATAAAGAATGATAAAGTGTTTATCTGTTTTGGCAATATTGTAGATGGTCTTTATATTTTAACTCTGAAAAAGCATGAATTATACAGTTTTGAATTAGATAATAACTCTCATGTGAAATCATTGAAGAGAAAGTTTCCTTCTACTAATGATGCATATCTTTGGCACTTGTGTTTGGGTCATATTAATTCAAACAAAATTCAAAGACTAATCAAAAATGATCTCTTAAAGCCATTAGACTTTGATGGATTTCCAATTTGTGAATCTTGTTTGGAAGGCAAAATGACCAAACGACCTTTTAATGCAAAAGGTAGAAGAGCTCAAGAGTTGCTTGAATTAGTTCATATGGATGTATGTAGTCCTATGTCAACCTAAGCAAAAGGAGGTTATGAGTACTTCATCACTTTTACCGATGATTACTCAAGATATGGTTATGTGTACCTAATGAGATGGAAGTCCTAAGCCTTTGAAATGTTCAAAGAGTTTAGGACTGAAAATGAGAATCAATTGGGTAAACACATAAAGGCCATTCAATCTGATCGTGGTGGCGAATACCTTTTTGGAAATTTCAAGGATTACTTAATTCAAAATGGGATTATATCCTAATTGACTGCACTTGGAACTCCCTAACAAAATGGTATAGCAGAGAGAAGGAATAGGACTATTTTAGAAATGGTTAGGTCTATGATGAGTTATTCAACTTTACCAGTTTCCTTTTAGGGATATGCACTAAAAACTGCAATGCATATTTTAAATTTAGTTCCATCAAAATCTGGTCCCAACACACCTAAGGAATTGTGGAGTGGGCGTAAGCCTAGTATGAAATATCTCCACATTTGGGGATGTCATGTGTTGAAAGGAAAGCTTGGTAAGTTGGAAGCAAAAGCAAAAGTATGCAAGTTTTTAGGGTATTCAAAGGAACCTAAGGGTTATTTATTCTATAATCATAGAGATAACAAAGTGTTTGTTAGCACCAATGCTAAATTTTTGAAAGATGATTATGTGAATAATTTTAATCCTAGAAGTAAAGTTGTCTTGTCTGAATTAGATGAACCCGTAATTGAACAACCAATGGATGAAACTAGGGATGATGTGGTTGTATTAGATATACCACAAGATACTACTCACGAGATGTTTAGTACACAGGTACCTCATCATAGTGGGAGGATTGTTAGGCCACTTATAAGATTTATAGGTCTAGGAGAAACTTATGAAGCTATCTTAGGAGAGGTTGAAACTGATCCTTACACTTATGAAGAGGCAATGAATGATATAGATGCATATCATTGGGTCAAAGCTATGAAATATGGATTAGATTTAATGTATTCTAATCAAGTTTGAGATCTTGTAAAGGCATTTAACGGCATTAAACCTGTTAGATGCAAATGGGTTTATAAGAGGAAGAGAGGGATAAATGGAAATGTTGAAACCTTTAAAGCAGGGCTAGTGGCGAAAAGGTATACACAAAAGAAGGTATTGCTTATGAAGAAACATTTTCACCAGTAGCAATGTTTAAATCTATCAGAATTCTCTTATCCATTGCTGCTCATCATGATTATGAGATTTGGCAAATGGATGTCAAAACTATATTTCTTAATGGCTGTCTTGAAAAAGAAATCTATATGATGCGATTAGAAGGTTTCATAACAAAGAACCAAGAGCATATGGTATGCAAGTTGAAAATGTCCATTTATGGACTTAAGTAAGCATCTGGATCATGGAACATCAAATTTGATCAAGCAATCAAGTCATTTGATTTTGAACAAAATCATGATGAACCATGTGTGTACAAAAGACATCAAGATAAAGTAGTAATGTTCCTAGTGCTTTATGTTGATGATATTCTACTCATTAAAAATGATGTAGGGGTAATGTCATCATTAAAGATTTAGTTGTCAAGCCAATTTGATATGAAGGACTTGGGTGAAGCTAACTATATTCTAGGGATTAAGATTTGGTAAGATCATAAGAATAAGATGTTAGGCTTGTCACAAGCTGGAAATATAGATAAGATTCTAGACGGTTTAGCATGCAAAACTCGAAAATGTCCACTTCAGGTTGTGTATTCACCTTGGGAGGTGAAGCCATAAGTTGGAGGAGTGTCAAGCAATATTGCATCGTCGACTCCACCATGGAAGCTGAATATGTTACTGCCTGTGAAGCAGCAAAGGAAGCTGTTTGGCACAAGAAATTCCTTTTTGATCTTGGTGTTGTGAGAATTGAGCAAGTTCCTATCATATTGTTCTGCGACAATAGTGAAGCGATTGCACAATCCAAGGATCCAAGGAATCACAAGAAAGAAAAGCACATAGAAAGAAAGTACCACATCATTCGAGACATTGTTGCTCGAGGAGATATAGTAGTAGCAAAGATTGATAGTGCAAACAATCTAGCAGATCTCTTTACCAAAATCTTGCCCCAAAGGACTTTTGAGCCACATTTAGATGAAATGGGAGTTAGATTAGTGCACAATAATCTTTAGGGCAAGTGAGAGATTGTAAGGATTAGTGCCCTTTGTTGGGAAATTTAGACCTCGGTTAATATAATTAACAAGTTTTAAACCCAAGTTGTTAATTAAATTTATTATGAATAAACCTTATTAAAACAAACAAGCATCAATATCATGTCAATATCATGCCCAGTGGAAAAGTAAATAAGACAAGATATAATGACTTAGGAAAACCAATAAAACAAACTAGTTTCATAATAAAAAACCTAGAGGGAAACTTTCCCAAAAAGCAATCTACTATAGTAAAGAGAAGTTTCAGATCTAGTACAAAACCTTTGTCCCTAGACTTTACAATCCTCGTAGATGAACTTACAACAGAAACCTTCTACCGCTTCAGAACCTCTGAACTCTTCAATATATGAACGCCACCCTTTTTTATGCATGAATCCCAATACATGACTAACCAATTGTGCGGATCCCAGTACGCGACTTAATCACCAACTTAAAGAAGATATTAGCTGCAAAGTTCTTCACTTCATCAACAATGAAGATCAAGAAGCACTTGGTTACAAAACCCTAAGGCGCAAAGACGCAGTAGCTTCTTCTTTTAGAGAGAATAAGGCACTCGATCACCTTTTGCATATGTTCTCCTTGTGTTCTCTTACGTGACAGCCTCTAAAATAAGCCTTATATATGTCTAGGGTTGTGAGAAAAGAAACCCTACACAAATACAAAAGCATGGGCTAAAAATCAAATCAGAAAAACTAATTTTTGTAATTCTCGATAGATAGTATCTGTCGAGCCTCATTAAACCTCGATAGATAGCTATCTGTCGAGCAGCTGTCGAGCTTTAATGAATCAACACTTTTTCACTTGTTTCTTGAACAGCTTTACATGGCTTCAATACTAGACTTGAAATAATATTTCTTAAAGTATTAAATACATCCTAGATCTATCCAATTACAAGTAAAGTACGTTTTGTTAAAGGATTAGCCAATTATATAAAATAATGACATATGTCCCTAACAAGTGAATGACATATGTCCTAACAATCTCCCCCTTTGGCATTTATTGACAAAGCCACAACAAACAAATGAACATATGAGAGAAGTCATATATTACTCAACTCATACTCACTTGTTGAATACAATAAAATCTATCCTAACACAAACTCTTGAAAAACTTTGCAAGAAGAGAGTTTATGGCAAATAGACTTTGACAACCTATATTTCTGAAACACTTTAAACAAAACTCATCATGGCATCTTAGTATGAAACAGAAATAATAGATTGCATACAAAATATAAGTAGCATGTGTATAAAGAAAGAAAAGAAACAACACATATAAAGATAGGTGAAAGAAGACATACATCATATATATATATATATATATATATATCAAAGATATGCACAATGTATGTAAACATGGTCACAAAACTAGTGTACAAGAAGAAAAAGGTAAGCACTCCCCCTAACAAGATGAAACACATCTCCCTTTACAAGGCATTTATTTCTTCCCCTAACATGTAGAATCTTAAAAAGAAACCACATATTCCTTACAATTTCTCCCCCCTTTTTGTCATGATTGACAAAGGGTACAAGAATCTAAAAAACTTCACCCGAGAAACATAAAGATGATCAAGAATGATCAAAAGGGCACAAGGAATCCATAAAAATGCATGAATGTAACGAAACAAGATGCAATGGATGACAAGATAAAAGAAACATGCAAAACATTTGAAAAACAATGCATGTAAGAGGATCTTGATGAATCCAGAGGTGTCAAGAAGCTATCGAGCATACCTCGATGGATCGAACAGCTATCGAGAAGCTATCGAAGAGACAGAAAGTTTCTCGATCAATCGACCTAGCTATTAAGAGGTGTCGAGATTGCGATAAAAAGCAACTAAAGAGCTCGATAGAAAAGCTAGGTGTCAAGAGGTGTTAAGGAGCTGTCGAGATTGCTTAAAAATAGTTTTTCAAAGAAGAGAAAAACACAGACATTAATGCAATCAAATATGCAACTCAACCAAGGATCCATACAATATGTTAAGCTCTCAAAAACATCTCTCAATAAGAAAAATGTCAATCATATAGATCCAAAACACACACACACATTAAACAAGTCTAACCAATTTTATATTTCAAAAACAAGTTAAGACAATTTAGTGAGCATACATTAATACAAGTATTCCTTATGATGGCCAAATCACATTGTACCTACACATGTATCAAGAGTAGCAAAGAATATCGCATGTTGTGTATGAAAAACATCGCAAGATTGCATAAATGTATACATGTTATGACGATTTGAGATATGAGAAAATCACTTTAACTCACACACAATCATAACTGTTTGATAGGGACTATCACCTTTGAGGTACATCCTATGACTCCCACATCTCCTAGAATACACGCTTGCAATCATATATAAAGCAACTGAAGAGCTCGATAGAAAAGCTAGGTGTCAAGAGGTGTCGAGGAGCTGTCGAGATTGCTTAAAAACAGTTTTTCAAAGAAGAGAAAAACACAAACATGAATGCAATCAAATATGCAACTCAAACAAGGATCCATACAATATGTTAAGCTCTCAAAAACATCTCTCAACAAGAAAAATGTCAAGCATATAGATCCAAAACACACACACACATTAAACAAGTCTAACCAATTTTATATTTCAAAAACAAGTTAAGACAATTTAGTGAGCAAACATCAACACAAGTATTCCTTGTGATGGCCAAATCACATTGTACCTACACATGTATCAAGAGTAGCAAAGAATATTGCATATTGTATATGAAAAACATCGCAAGATTGCATAAGTGTATACATGTTATGATGATTTGAGATACAAGAAAATCACTTTAACTCACACATAATCATAATTGTTTGATGGGGACTATCACCTTTAAGGTACATCCTATGACTCCCACATCTTTTAGAATACATGCTTGCAATCATATATAAAACAACTGAAGAGCTCGATAGAAAAGCTAGGTGTCAAGAGGTGTCGAGGAGCTATCGAGATTGCTTAAAAACAGTTTTTCAAAGAATAGAAAAACACAGACATGAATGCAATCAAATATGCAACTCAAACAAGGATCCATACAATATGTTAAGCTCTCAAAAACATCTCTCAACAAGAAAAATGTCAAGCATATAGATCCAAAACACACACACACACATTAAACAAGTCTAACCAATTTTATATTTCAAAAACAAGTTAAGACAATTTAGTGAGCATACATCAACACAAGTATTCCTTGTGATGACCAAATCACATTGTACCTGCACATGTATCAAGAGTAGCAAAGAATATTGCATATTGTATATGAAAAACATCGCAAGATTGCATAAGTGTATATATGTTATGACGATTTGAGATATGAGAAAATCACTTTAACTCACACATAATCATAATTGTTTGATGGGGACTATCACCTTTGAGGTACATCCTATGACTCCCACATCTTTTAGAATACATGCTTGCAATCATATATAAAGCATTTTTATCTTTTTTCTTTTTATTTATCTTTGCATATTTTTCTTTTGATAAGCATATCATGCATGGGCATGTAAAAGAAAGAAAAGAAATACCCAAGTATGTTAAGCATTTGACATTGCACTTTTGCTATGTCGAAGCGTACAGATGTCATTGAATGATTGGTGGGCAACAATAGTGAGATGGTTATTTATGCCTTTCTCTTAAGATTTTCTAGTCCTTCCCATCAAAAAGAGTGATATGAGTGTTAAGTACAAGAGATTACTTAATCTTACTCATCACAAGCATGAGCCACAAAGCTCACATGCTTAGTTATGCATAAGGATGCTCATCTAAGCTACAAAAGATACAAAATTTAGAAAACTTTGTTTCAATGGCCATGCAAGGTACACAAGTACCAATGTACACAAACACACACTATTTTTGTGTTTTTCTGATTTTTTTAATTTTTTTATTTTGAAAACAAAGCAAAATAAATACTAAACACCCAAACAAAAACAAACAAACAACATGAAAGCATGAAAGAAAGATGCATATGCATGATACTAAAAAGATAAGAAAACAAGATAGAGAGTCCTACTTTAGATAGAAAGAATTAAAGCAAAGGACAAACAGAAAAGACAATTAAGTCTTAGGCTCTTTTCTCACCCAAACAGGACGAGTCTTTGGCCGTGAAGATGAAAAAGCACGTGTCCTAGTATGTCTACTAAAGGACATAGTAGAATTAAGATTCTCTTGAAATTGAGTTAAAAAGCGCAAAGCTTTTAATAACTCTCCAAACAAAGGTATAGGTCCTTGAGAGGAAACTTGTGACCGTTGGACACTTGCTTTAAGGATACAACTTAAAGCAATTGGGACGAATGTGTCCAGAAACACCACAATGGTGACAGACATAAGGTCTAACAAAGGATTTAGAATTAGTCAAATCAGTTTTGGATTTCATACCTTCATTACCGTTCTCAGATTATGGCATAAAGACAGTCCTTGATCTAGAAGCCGTGGAAGAGGAGGGGCTGGATTAGACAACATATCCTAAGCCAGTCTTATCAGAACTAGACTTTTGAGCAATCAATACCTCATCAAGCTTTGCACTAGACATCCTCTCTATTTGAGTTCTAGCTTGACTAAGCTCAACTTCAAGATTCTTGACCTTCTTTTCTAATGAGGTGTTCTCCACAACAAGAGTCTTAACTAACCTTATAGTCTCATCTAGTTTGACTAGCAAATCAGCTTTTTCAGTTTTTATCTCATTAAGCTCTTTTTTACAAAGATGAGAAGTCTTTTCAGATTTTATAAATTCAGTGCATAGCTTATCATAGGCTTTCTGAAGGGTCAACTTCCTGAGTACTTCATAACTAGAAGAATCCTTACTGTCACTAGCACTCTCCACAATAACCTTATCGGTTGAAGCAGCAAAGGCCATAACGTGACTACATTCATCCGTATACTCATCAGAAGAGTCATTCTCAGTATCACTCCAAGTAGCAACCAACTCTTTATCTTTTGACTCCTTGGTCTTTTCCTTCATGAGGTAGTTTGGGCACTCTATCCTCATATGACCAAAATCTTTGCACTCATGGCATTTGATGGGGCGGTTTCTCATTTTTGTCATTTCTTGAGGATTTAGATTTCCTAGGAGGTTTGCCCTTGCTTGAGGATTTAGATTTCCTAGGAGGTTTGCCCTTTGCCTTTTTCCTAAATTGAAGAAGCTTGACAATCTCATCCGTTATAAAGGTTAAATCCTAATCCTCATCATCATCTTAATCTTTAGAGTCCTCAATCTCCTCCTCAATACCCTTGAGAGCCAAGTTTTTACTCTTTCCACCTTTTCCCATTAAGCCAAATCCCATATCATAGGTTTGAAGGTTCCCTACAAGCTCAGTCAAAAGGAAGTTGATCAATGTCCTTCACTTCTTCAATGGCAATGATCTTGGCATGGAATCTTTCAGGTAAGGAACTATGGATTTTTCTATCAATTTTGGATTCTGTTATAGATTCTCTAAGGTTGAAAGCAGACTTCACAATATTCTTGAGTTTAGCATAGAACTCATCAAAGGTCTCATCCTCCTCCATCCTTATTTCTTCAAAACTACTAGTGAGTCGTTGAAACTTCACAGTCTTTACTGTCTTAGTACCTTTATAGGTGGTCTCAAGAATGGTCTATGCTTCCTTGGCAACTTTCGTGGATGATGTTCTCTTGAATTCCTCATTGGTCACCCCACAAAACAAAGCATTCAAGGCTCTACTATTAAAATTTGCCGCTATGATTGTTGCTTCATCCCAATCCATCGGCGCTTCCTTTGGCTTAATCTAGCAAATTTCAACAGCTTGCCATACTTGTTCACCTAGAGCCTGCAAAAAAACTTTCATACGAACTTTCTAGTACGTATAATTAGTGTCATCAAATAAAGGAGGAATCAAAAGAGATTGTCCACGATCCATGACAACAAGGGTCAAGGATCACACTCAAGAAATTAATCCAATCAGAGTGAACCCGCTTTGATTGCACTTGTTGGGAAATTTAGACCTCGGTTAATATAATTAACAAGTTTTAAAACCAAGTTGTTAATTAGATTTATTATGAATAAACCTTATTAAAACAAACAGCATCAATATCATGTCAATATCATGCACAGTGGAAAAGTAAATAAGACAAGATATGATGACCCAGGAAAACCAATGAAACAAACTAGTTTCACAATAAAAAACCGGAGGGAAACCTTCCCAAAAAGTAATTCACTATAGTAAAGAGAAGTTTAAGATCTAGTACAAATCTTTTGTCCCTAAACTCTACAATCTCCGTAGATGAACTTATAGCAGAAACCTTCTACCTCTTCAGAACCTTAAAACTCTTCAATATATGAACAACATCCTTTTTGATGCACAAATTCCAATACGTGACTAACCAATTGCACGAATTCTAGTATGCGACTTAATCACCAACTTGAAGTTCTTCACTTCATCAACAATGAAGATCAAGAAGCACTTGGTTACAAAACCCTAAGGTGCAAAGACATAGTAACTTCTTCTTTCAGAGAGAATAAGGCACTCGATCACCTTTTGCATGTGTTCTCCTTGTATTCTCTTATGTGACGGCCTCTAAAATAAGTCTTATATATGTCTAGGGTTGTGAGAAAAGAAACCCTACACAAATACAAAAGCATGGGCTGAAAATCAAATCTGAAAAACTAATTTCCATAATTCTCGATAGATACCTCGATAGATAGTATCTGTCGAGCCTCATTAAATCTGATAGATAGCTATCTGTCAAGCAGCTGTCGAGTTTTAATGAATCAGCACTTTTTCACTTGTTTCTTGAACAGCTTTGCATGACTTCAATACTAGACTTGAAACATTGTTTCTTGAAGTATTAAACATATCATAGATCTACCTAATTACAAGTAAAGTGCGTTTTGTCAAAGGATTAGCCAATTACATAAAATAATGTTATATGTTCCTAACAAGTGAATCACGTATGTCCTAACACCCTTAAATCCTATTGTATGACATTATGTATGACTTAATGTTGTAACTAATAAAGTTTTTTTTATTATTATCTAAAATAATGGTAACATGAATATTTGGACATTATCATTTTGTACATGAGATTCATTGTATGTGATTTATGTGATTTAGTCACAGAAGATATAAATCACAAGTTCTTTGTAAACTCGAAATTTTAGTTTGTAATTGGTGACGAAATTGAGCATTTCATCTGCGAAGATTATAACATAACAACTAAAATAATTTTCCTTGATAATGAAAGTGGAGACTTCTAGTTGGTATGTTGATATGCTTTAAGAGTTAAGACATATTGAACTGGACCGCTGTGAGATTTATTATTCTCCTAACGACTATCAAATGAATAATAAATCTTACGACTTCTATTTACATGAACTCTTAATCCTGAGAGAATAATGAACCTGATCATAAAGTGTAGGTTGTTTTGATATATCAAGAGTGAGATCTAAAGTCACAATCAAAACCTCAGTATGTTGGGCAGCCATATTTAGTGTTGATGGAACATATATTCTCAAGATGGAATTTATAATCTCTTAATAGAGATATAAAATATTCCCTTGAGATAGGTTTAATGGGTTTAGTTATTTAGAGTGTTAGGCTTAAGGACTTTAGTAAGAAGTTACTAAAGTATATATTTATGAAATTGGATTTCATAAATATATGATAAATAACTTAAAGGATTAAATTGGGTACTCAAGGATTAAGATGTAGTAATCTTCAAAGTGGCAGTCTACATTCATGACTTTGTATTACTATGAATATTTTATAAAGGGGTTGAATGTACAATAAAGTCTTAGGATATAATTTATTAATAAGGCATAGAGTGCAATTATATTTATATAGTGGTATTAAATATAATTAATGGTAACTTTGGACTTGTCAAGAGTTGATAGAAAAGCCCAAGGCCTATTGGGGCTAGAGTCTTATTTGTTCCCTTTTAGTCCCACTCCAAGCCACATACTAAAGCCTAATTAGATAATTAGTTATAAGGAGAGAAACATACAGAACTTTGTAAGAGAATAGAATGGTTTGTATGTGAGTGTAGGACACTCTCTTACTCTCCCTTGAATACACATATATAAACTGATTAAGAGACTACACTTCTTAGGCACAAGTGGAATTGGAGTGAAGATTAAAAGTGTTCCCAAGTACTTCTAATCTTTGGTTTTGAATTTCACCACACCAAGGTACACTCTCTTGTTCTTATATTCCAAAATTTACATAGCGCAAGTTATCAATTGCGAATGAAGTAGATCCGTTAATTTTTCGTTACGTATGTTTTGTATGCGGTACAAACATGTATTTTGCCAAAAATTTTGATAATCATCTTCTTCTTTTTTGTCTAAATGTGCGTCTTTTTCATGTCCTACCATCACTTTCTCTATTTTCTTATTTTAAGTGTTGAGCATCATGTCAAAGCTTGCATCTATTCGGGCGTTCTCATGTAAATGTACTGTTAGACAACTTGTTTCACTTTCATAAAAAAGCTCAAAGCTATCTTGCACGTACATTTTTGATGACATCTCTGGTTATTTTCCTTTTTAAGGGAGTTTTCATTGGGTTATACACCTCTGTTTGCAGTCACTTTCTCTATGGCTCCGAGAAAGAAGGTAATTGTTGGGACACTGGCTGGTGTGGATAAGAACCACTGGTTAGAACTAAGTACAATCACATATCCATTCATTCTGAGGGCGCAGGGTCTTCAGCTGAAACTCTCATTGTGAGAGCAAGGTGATAATGTATGCATTAAAGACCTTCAACGTGCTCAAGCTGCTGTGAGGGCAGAGTTCCAATCTTTACGTCAGGAGACAGCTATACTTCAAGCTCCTCAGGGGTCTCCTTACTTGACTAGGGAAGATATACACACATTCTGTTTGAAGCCAAGAAGATGGAAAGTGCTGTCTATGTTGATACCAGGCCTCCTTATCCTAAAGAAATAGCTGGGAAACCTTACCCTGCTAACTCCACACCTCCTATATTCCCTAAGTATGATAGCATAATAGGGAACGCTAGAGAGCATATTAGGCAGTATGTGGATGCGCTAATAGCTCACTTTCACGATCACAAGTTGAGTCTCAGAGATTTCTCTAAATCTTTAGAAGGTCAAGCTTTTACTTGGTATACCAGTCTCACACCAGGGTCAATGCTAAGCTAGAACGATTTAGTAACACAGTTCATAAAAAAGTTCTTTACTTTGGAAGAAAAGCTTACGTTGTCAGATCTGCAACATGAGAAGCAAAGGGTGTCCAAGGGATTACTGGAATATATCCGCAGGTTTAGAGATCTCTCTCTGCTGTATTATGATCCTATGAAGGAAGAGAGGCTAGTGGATGTTTGTATCACAGGTATGTTGTACGAATACCGACCTTAATAGAGAATCTCTAGATCTCTAGTTTTACAAGACTTGTAGAGGTTGCAAGGAGAACAAGCATGTTTGTAAGGAAGCCTTTTGAAGGGATCAACTTCACAAATTGTGAGTGCTCCTAGACAACCGTGGAGGAGAGAAAACAAGAAAGTGGAGGTTGCTATGACAGAAGAATCTAAGAAGATGGCCAAAGGAAAGAAGAGGGATAGAGGTGGTATTCCCCCTCCTTTTACCGTGTCCACTGAAGAGTTGTATAGCATCCTAGAAGCTTGGGTGAAAGATGGTATAGTGACATTGCCTGAATGTAAGCATGAGCCTACAAAAGAGGAGAAGCGAAATCCACTCTATTGTAGGTATCACAAGAGATGTGACCACCATACTATGGATTGCTATGCTGTGAGAAATATCTTCCATGATTAGGTAGCCAAGGGAGATTTGGTTATCAAAGCTGGGAAGAGAGCTAACCCAAGAATGCATAGGCCAGAGGTGGCAATAACTTTCTTCATGGGTCGTGAAGATCGTATCGAGGAAGAAGTAGAGAACATGGATAGTAGTAGCTCAGCATAGCCATCATTAATAGATGAAGAGATGATAGCGAGAATCCAGCAGGAAGATAAAATACATTCCTTTCTCAAAGGAATAGGTCTTAAACCGATGGCTAGAAAAGAAGTAGCCCAGGCCTTAACCAGGGTGATAGAAAGGAACCATGAAGTGGCTACTATTGAAGGAAGTTTGATGCAAGTGGCATACCAAGAAGCAAAGGATTCAGTCACTTTCTCTAATAAAGATCTAGTCAATCGAACTGTTGACGGTGATAGACCTTTTATGTCACTACCTTTGTGGGAGCATCTCGAATCAAAAGGGCATTGGTGGACACTGGTGCGTCCACTAATATTCTACCTTTCCTAACTTTTGATGCTTTGGGAATCCTAAGGGAAAGAATCATCACAGAGCCAATGCAGGTGACAGGAGTAGGAGCTCTACAGCAGAATACTCTAGGGCATGTGTCTTTGGACCTTTGGGTTGGGCCAATTTGAGCACCTAATCTTATGCACGTAATAGAAGGGAATACATCCTACTACATCATCTTAGGCCATCCATGACTGAGGGCGTATAAAGCAATGGCTTCCACATATCATCAATGTGTGAAGGCCATCTAGAGGAACAAACAGGTAGTTATTAAGGCCACCAAGATGCCTTTTGATAGAGTAGAGCTTCATTTCGCTGAAGTAGCTTTATATCAAGAGTACGAACTTGAAGGCGAGAATAGAATTTTTCCTTTCAATCCTATTTCCTTGTTAGTAAAAAAGGAAGATGATGGTGAAGTGGTAGAACCAAAAAGGCCTTCCAAGATAAGAAGGGTCATCGGGCCTAATAGCCGAGTGGTACATGAATTCTGACTGTTAAAGGAAAGGGATGAGGAGGATGGCGAGCCTAATTCCCTTAATCCCATACAACAGCCAGAGGAAATTCATACATCTGAGGAGTTTGTGAAGGAAGCCCTTAAATGTATGAATGATGGTGTTAAGAACGTACAAGAAGAGCTCATTGAGGTCAACCTGAGTGATGGTGAAGAAGATGAGAAAATGGTAAAGATTAGCAAGAATCTATCCGAAAAGGAGAAAGGAAGGCTAGTAGCTCTGTTGAAAGAGTACAGGGATGTCTTTGCTTGGAGTTATCAAGAAATGCCAGTTTTAAGTCCGAACTTGGTGGTGCACAAGCTAAAGGTGAATCCTAATGTTGTGGCAAATGGCTTTGCACCAGAGATATTACTGGCCCACAATGCAAAGAAATGCTCAAGATTTTGCAAGGAAGTGTCAAGAATGCCAAAGGCAGGAAGATGAAATACACACCAGCCATCAGAGTTTTCATCCAATTGTGGCTCCATATCCATTCCATAGCTAGGGTCTAGATTTTATATGACCTATAAATCCTCCCTCTAAAAGATGTACATGGATATTGGTAGCCACTAAGCTATTTACCATGTGGGTAGAAGTTGTGGCTCTAAAGAAGGCAACAGGTAGCTCAGTGGCTAATTTTTTAAGGGAGAATATAATATGTCGTTTTGGGATACCCAATAAAATTATTTCTGACAATGGTACACCATTCTTGAATATGGATGTGTGCCATTTAACAGAATTGTACTCCATTTCTCACACAACATCCACACCTTATTATCCCAAAGGAAATGGCCAAGCTAAGGCCTCCAACAAAAGATTGCTGAAGATATTGGGAAAAATGAATAAGGAGAATGGAAAAGGGTGAAAGGAGGAGCTTCCTACAGCTCTGTGGGCTCATAAAATAGCCATATCACAAACTACAAGAACTTCACCCTTTACTTTAATCTATGGCACCGAGGCTGTTATCCTAATAGATTTAGTAAGTCCAATGGTGAAACTACCAAAGCTGTTAAGCATAAGTTTTCTCCAAAATGGGAAAGACCACACATAGTAGAGGAAGCACATGCAACAGGACATTATTGGCTAAATGATAAAGCAGGTAGAAAGGCGTATAGCCCCATTAGCGGAGCTCACCTTAAGAAATATCATGCTTAACCTTGAAAAGATAATTTTTTTGTGGCCATTATGTCAAAAATGATTTTATGTTTTGTAAAACTCATACTATAAACAAAGACTTATATGCAGTGATTTCATATGATATTGTTAATAATATGCATGCAAAGTCTAAATAGTTTGGTGGATAAGGCATGGTAAAGTTAGAGTACAACCCCATGGCCTTTCAAGACCACTAAAATATTACAACTTGAAAATTAGAGAATGTTTGTGAGAAAACTAAAATTTTCATGGGAGAAATCTAGATTGCTCAGAGCTCCTAGCTTGCATTCCAATTTCTTAATCTCTTTTCTTAAAGAGCTACGTTCTATAGTGACACCTTCTATTTAAGTTTGAAGGGTAAAACTTGCTTCTTGCTGAGATGACAATTCCACTTAAAGTCTTTTGATTGATTCTTGGAGCTGAGTGATTGAAGTGGTACGCATTTGTAATGCTGATTCTACTTCCTTTGCTTTGTCGATACACGAGTTTTCTTTAACTCTTAATTCATGAAGTAAGGACAAGGAAGTATGAACAGAGGGTCCTGCCTTCTTTAAGTCCCTCAATGCAATGACACGGCTCTTTAACCAGCCGGCATTGACACTTAGGCTCTCAGCCTTACTCAGCGTGGAAAGGAAATTGTCAAGGGGGAGAGCCAGACATTCCTCTTTACCCTTCAACTGTAGTTGGGATATGATAGACCCAATTTGCTATAAGAAAAAGCCTTTAACTGACAGGGTTCATTTGCTGGTATCCCTCATAGTTTCAGGATATTTGGGGACTAATAGAGAACAAATTACTCTAAGATTTCACCCTCTTGTTCCTTGGAAGTAGCTTCTGTTAAGTCTCCTTTCTCTTGAGGATTTTTGGTGCGCACCCGATCTGAGTCCATCCTTTCAGTGTCGGATTCTGTCTCTTCATTGGAAGTTACTTCTTATACAAAAACCTCTAGGGTTGAAGAAGTGACTTTAGCTTTGGGAGGAGCTCGAGGAACAGAGTCTGTAACCTGTCAAAGGTCAAAAATAAAGAAAAGAAGAAAAGTTACTTGAATTCAGGGATAAAGAAGAGGTTATAAGACAATTACTATAAAGAAAAGAGTATGCCTTAGGCTTCTTACTAGAAGGGGTATTCGCATTCTTCTTTCTCTTGGTACTTAGAATTTGGCTTTTGGAAGGGGTTTCAAAGTCAAATCTCCTTGAAAGATAAGTGGAACATCCACTCGTTGGGCACCGCTTTCCCCAAAATTCCTAACACGTTCCCTAATGTCGGACCGCCATGATTTAAACCTGGGTGAAGGTAGTCCATTTCTAGCAAGGGAAATGAAGGGGATCTTAGGGTTTGACACTAAAATCTTAACAAGATTTTCATCTTTAAAGGCTAAAGAAGCGACCACAGCAGGCAAAGTTGAGGTAGAAAGATGTCCTAGGATGCCTTGGTCGAAACCAAGTTAGCGGGCAAACCTTTGAGGGTTGTAGTATTGAGTTTCATACTCTTCTTGAAAACAAGCCTAGAAATGAGAAGGAAAAGCAAAAGCAATAAAAGAAAGTTCTTCTTCAAACCAAGTAGTGTCTCTATAAAAAGAGACAGAGATGTTTTCTAAGGCGGTGAACAGTGGAGGAAGTCAACCCTCCAAAGCGGAATAAGGTCTAGATGTCCAATCAGTTGGTTCATCTAAAACTTTGCTAAGGAAACTGTTAGAAGATACTGCTACTTTATTCCAACGCCAAGAGCGTGGTAAACCTTGGGGTGATGGCAAACTGGTCTTACAAGAGCTCAACACTTTAGGGATAGGAGTATAATCCCTAAAGTGTTCCCACAACCATATTTGTAAAAAAGCAACGGGTACAAAAGTTTCAACCTGGAATCCACCCCAGGAACATTGCAAGTCAAGGGTAAAATGATCTAAGTGAGAATATAAAGTTCCTAGAAAATATGGGGCAAGGGGGAAAGATTGTCCTCTAGCTAATTTAACAAATAAAGGAAAATGTTTACTTAGGATCTTTTCATGGGGATAACCCTCAAACAGATGGCGGGAAAGTAAGAAGGCAATAAAGGCTTCAAGTTCATAGGAGCTAGAGTTACCTTCTCCAACAAAAAAGTCAATGGCTTCCTTTATAGAGTCTCCATTGGCTTCCTCATCCATGCCATCGCATACTCCCTCAAAAAAAAAAATATCTGATCCACCCCCAAAAGTTGGCTCTGGAGACTTTGTCTCCGCCAACACTAGTGTCCTCTAGTACTTCATCGTTGGGGGCTTTCCCTTTCCTTGCCGTTTTTAGATTTGGTTTCTTCAAATTTCTTCACTGCATCTTCAAGGAACTTCACAGCTTTGGACTCATCAGGAGATAAAGAAATGTTGACTACTTCACCATCTCCAAACAGGGGAAGTCTCAATATCTCATAGATATCTTCTAAAGATATAGAGATTTCTTGACACCCTGTGAAGAATGTGTGAGTAATAGAATTTTAGCGGTATAAAAGAGAGAGCAAGCTTTCACTATCCTTACTGATCTCTAAATTAAATAATACAAAGATGGTCTCCACAAGCTTTACTCTCTGTAAGATGTCCATGAAAGGAGGGTGAGCCAATACCCTTTAATACCAGCTTCTCCTCTACAAGTGTGAGATTTGAAAACCACATCTATAGTGGGAGCAAAATCTCTTCTGCAAGTACCGAGCTTTGGAATATGCTTCAGTTCCAGATCCATAGTTAAGAGATCATCAGGTTCCCCGCATGAGGTGTAAGGAGGGTCTTCGAAGTAGGGAGTTGAATTCCAGTCAAGACTTTTATCGAATAAGTAATCTTCAAAGAAAGAAAGGATGATCCACTGTTCTTCTATGGAAGGATTTTCATCTCCTCATAGAAGGGGTTTGTTACCTTTTGAGGTAGAAGATTTTGCAAATTTGGCAAAGCTAGATTGGAGACTGCATTGCACACCCATGGTTTAATTTGCGAGAAGAGTTTTGGGTTTCGGGTTGAAGAAGGAAAAGAAGAATATAAGGGAAAAAAGAGAAAAACAAGGAATGAAAATTTTTTTTTCTTTTTATACTTTGATGAGTTAGTATTTTCTCTCCAAAAGAAATCAGTTCAAAAAAGGGAGACATTTCTTTTCAAAATTGACATGTGTCAGTGTGGGAGAAGAAACTAAGTTTCTGACAAGGAATGGCAGTTAATGGTGCTAAAATCAAGGAAACCGCATTTACAATCCAAGGGCAAAGGCACAACCCTTCACTAACGGGTATGATTTAATTTATTGCATTTCATATTTGATTAACTGATATGTTTATTCTTATGTGTTGTGTAAGAATAATGAAATAAACATATAATACAACATTAAAGAAAAACAATAAACATATAATAATAACTTTCTTTCTTTTATAGATTTTTGTGTCTAAAAGTTTTTTTTTACAAAACAAAAAATAGGGATTTACATGATTTGGCCCTTATGACCTATCACCTCTTTTCTAAATTACAAAAGAACACAAAAATTTATGCTCAAAATAAGAAAGATAAAGTTTTTACAACTTAAGCCAAAAGTTTGGCTAAACAAAATAAACAAAAAATTTAAAAATAATAATAATAAAAACAACAACAACAACAACAGTAGGTTCAATGGTGAGCACTTCAAGGAGACCTTAGCGCATAGGCATTCCACAATGCCACTAAGGCATGAGAGAATACATGAGTGGTTGAATCCAGACCTTACAGATGGAGCAACTATGAGGGAATGGAGAGTAGGTGTTGGCTAAGAGATTTTTTCTTGATCAGTGATAAAGGTGTGACTGCCTTAGGAAGGAAGTAAGATTTACACCTAACATAGTACTCAACTACTCACCAAAAGGGATATAGTGACCCTTTAAGGTCAAAGACTATGAGGACACTCTTTATTGGTTGAGTGCATCATGAGTCACCTTGGGGAACACGTGTACCAATCACAGTACTCCTAATGTCCCTCTTAATGTCCAAGACTTGTCTTCTAAGTAGTAGTAACGCTACCTAACCCGGGTCATAGTACCACATTGGCGTAGCTCTTATTTCTTAGTCAACAGATAATATTACAGCTATAAAAAAAATATTAAAAGATAGAATATGATAACTTGACACATGTCCTTGTACTTAGCCATATTCCTTAAAGTATAAAAGGAACATGCAACTCAACTTCTAAGGCAAGAACCTAACCAGATATTTTAAGATGAAAGTGGAAAGTTGGTAGGAAAGAAAGGCAACTTTATTATAAATTGTTCTCTTTCTAATACATAATATGAGCTGAGCTGAGCAAGAATGTTACATTCTTGCTTAAACCGTGGTTTTTTTATCCCTTCTTTAGGGTTTTCCACGTACATCTTGTGTTATTTTGATAATCATCTTCTTTTTCTTGTCTAAATGTGCGTCTTTTTCATGTCCTACCGTCAATTTCTCTATTTTCTTATTTTGATTGTTGAGCATTGATGATGCAAAAAATCAATAGTTGAGCTCCTCGTTGTAGTGGATGAATGAAGCTATGATTGGGGTCATCTCTGTTGGAGGAAAACCTGTAAAATGAATTGGGTGGAAGAGTAACACTCCAGTGTGGCATTAGCCAAACCACCTCCGATGCTTAAGTCAGTAAGGGAGAAAGATTTTAGAGAGAAATAGACTGAAGAGTGATTTTTCCTAGAGTATTTGTGTGTACCTTTCACTTCTGTTGCTTTTTCTTTTATAGTTGTGTGCCTCGTTAATGGGCAATGAATCATTGTATTTATGCTCAATGGCTAGTGCGTTACGAAATCTTTTTCTGAAGTTCATAGCTCATTCTATGACCGTTGCTCTGTTCGTTACAATTTGTCATCAATGAGCATAATAAATATGTAACATCGTCTCTTAGTTAATGACGGTTCCAGCTTAGTGATGATCGTAAATTTCTGACTCATTAGCTGCCCCCTTGTTCAAATTTCCATCTGTTAGATGAGATGAGAACATATTCGTCTGACACTTCGTATTTCATGTATTACGCATTTATGACAAGTTGATGTTTGACCAGTTGAGTGCCACGTGTACGATCAAGATGCGTTCGAAATGCAGATTTTTCTCAGTTTTCCCGTGCACGTTTTGGCCTTTTATTTTCATTTTTCCCCCCTGTTTCCTTTCTTCTGTAATCTTTCCTTGTTCAGTTTTCATTTTAGGGTTAGTTTCTTCTTCAAGCTTCCCTTTTCTTTTCACTAGCCTAAGTTGTTTACTTAAGACTGTAGAGGGGGAGTGTCTCAAGTGGGTCAGTCTCTTCGTGGGAGAGGACTGTCCACACAAATTTGTCTTTTCTTCTTTACTCACTCTAGTTTCCCATATTGTTAGGGTTGCTAGATCATTGAAGATGTCCGGGGAGATTAGGTCTAGTGAGTTGGAGACGAGGTTATCCTCGTCTGAAGATCATGTGATCCCTGAGGTCACTTCCCCATCCATTCCTTATAAGGCATGAAGCATCCCATGTGCCCTCTTAGAGAAAGATAAGAAGCGGAACAAGGATAGGTTTCAGTTTCCTGATTCGGTTAAGATTAGGATTTCGAGTGACGAGGATAGGGCCTGTCATTCTTATGCTGATAAAGTCTGTTTCTATGAGGCAGACTTTACTAGCGGTCTACGTCTTCCCGTTCACCCTTTTGTTAGGGAACTTTTTGCATACTTGCTTATTGCTTCAGCACAGTTAGTGCCCAATTCTTGGCGGATTTTCATTTCTTGCATGGTGGTATGGATGTCCACCAATGACGGGGATGTCATCAAGAAAGACGAGTTCCTTCATTTTTATCATCTCAGAAAGTTCAAAGACCCTGGCTACTATGAATTTAAGTCGTGGGATAGGGCTTCTAGGTTAATACTTGATTACCCATCATCTTTTCAAAATTGGAAGCCCAACTTCTTTTTTGTTTTAGGAAGTGGTTGGAAGTTCGTCCCTAGTGAGGACCTGGACGGAGCCCGTAAGTTTTTTCATAGTTGGGGAATCCCTGTGTTTGGTGCATCTTTCTCGTCTATTCTTTCTGTCATTTATTTTCTCTTAGTGAGTGACGATGAGGTGTAATATACCATATACTTGTTTTTTGCAGTTCCTCAGTGCCCTCGTTTGAAGAAGAGGTATCAACATCGAGCTGAAAAGGTAAAAGAATATTTGGAGACCGTCAAGGATTTTGACAAGCTCGTCTCTCCCCAATCGCTATTCCCTCATTTCTTGGGTCCGGAACTGTCAAGTAAGGATCGGAGAAATCTTGTAGTTGTGAAGAGTGAGTGTTCCATCTTCTCTTTCTTTCCTTCTTCTCTCTCTCTCTCTCTCTCTCTCTCTCTCTCTCTCTCTCTCTCTCTCTTATGTAGTTTCTCCTTCCTTTTAGGAATGACAACCAGATTTAATAAGTAAAAGTTGGCCGAAGCTCAAGAGAAGAAAGCAAAGGTTGGCCTTGTTAGTGGCCTTCTTTCCTGAAAGTGTTCAAAAGTGGGTGACGTTTCCAAGGATGATCCCGTGATAACTCCTCCTTCTGTCCATTCACCTGCTAAGTGTCCTGCCTCTCCCACCTCGTCTTTGGAGGTAATTGCCTCTGCTGGGGAGGAGACTAAGAAGAAGAAGAAGAAGGTTGGTGGCAAGTCTTTTCTTCCTTCTTTCTGGGACGATGCTGATGCTGCTGCTCTAAAGGCTCATGAAGCGCTTTCTGTGGATGACTTGAATCCTTTGATGGCGAAGTCATCCAATGAAGTGATGTCGTCTCACATACGAAAACTTGTGCAGGTATACGTTGATAATGTAGGTTGTCTTTTCTCTTTCTTGTTTCTTTACTTTACTTTTGCTAAGAGAGATTTCTTGTAGGCTTTAAGGGAGTCCCTGTTCATTTCTGGGAAACTTCTGGATTTGGAGAAGATAGTGGCCATGTCTGAGCCTCTGATCAAATCCCTTTCTGCTGAGTATAAGACGCTCAAAAACAAGGTTGCCATTTTTACCGTTGAAGCTAAAAACGACAAAGAACATGTGGCAGCCTTGGAGAAGAGCCTGTAAGAGGAGAAGGACTTTTACAAGCTAAAGGACAAGCAGATTGGTGATCTGGAGTTGAAGTTGCAAAAAGCTGGGGCCACAGCAATGTAGGAATTCAAGGACTCTGACGAGAACTCAAACGAGTTATGTGGATACTACATTGAAGGCTTCGATATTCTCAGGAAATGGATGGCGAAGCATTAACCTAACTTGGACCTTTCTGGTCTTGTTATTGGTGATGTTGAGAAGGAGCTCCGGTCTGATCGTCCTTCTGAGGTTACGATGGAGAGTGTAATGGAAGAAGCCACAACTATAGTTGAGGTGATTAAAGAGGCCGCACTTATAACTCCTGCAGATCCCGTTCTGGATGAACAGTAATTTACCCCTTTTTTTTGTAAGGTGAAAACAATATCTTTTTATGGGCTCGTTGTTTTGAGCATCTTAACTGAACAATCTCTTTAGTCCCGTAGGTTTTGGGCATAGATTCTCTTTCTGACTATGACAAGTAATTTTATGAACCGCTGACATGAAAAAAATTTTAGAAGTACATCTTTGCTGTGTTCAAATGACGAATTTCTTCATGCTTTAAACAACTTTTCATGCTTTGTTGTGTTTGGACAACCTTTTATGACGATATTAGTTGTGTTTAAACAACTTTTACCTTTAGCTTGTGGTTGAACAGCTTTTCTTACTGTATCATATTTGAATGATGATGTTAGTTGTGTATGAACAACTTATTATTTTTAACTGTGTTTGAACAGTTTTTTTATTGAGTCATGTTTGAATGATGATTTTAGTTGTGTTTAAACAACTTATCATTTTTAGCCGTGTTTGAATAGCTTGAATGACGATTTTAGTTGTGTTTAAACAACTAATCATTTTTAGCTGTGTTTGAACAGCTTTTTATTAAGTCATGTTTAAATGACAATGTTAGTTGTGTTTGAACAACTTATCATTTTTAGCTGTGTTTGAACAGCTTTTTATTGAGTCATATTTTAATGACGATGTCACGTTGTACTCGTTACTTAGAGTCATGGTATTGGAGCGTCTTTAGGTTAACCATTCTCTTTGTTCATGCTTGAATGATGGCCATATGAGTTGTGTTTAAACAACTTTGGATTTAGTCGACTTTGGTAGTCGTGCATTAGCAACTTTGGTGGTTATGATGCCGTTGGCTGTGTATGAATAGCCTTTGATTTGAAATTTTAGTGACGGAGATTCTTGGGACATCTCCCAAGGATACTCCTAAGTATTGCACATATTTTTTATTGACAAATAATTCATGGACAGTCATTGATAAATACGCATGGATAATGCTTTCATGTATTATTGATCTATGAATGACAAAAGTAATAACAGTAGTACATACTTGATATGAAGACTAGGCAACTTGAAATGTAAAGTATTCCTTACTGGTAGTATTTCTTCAAGTGTTCTATGTTCCATGGTCGAGGCAATTCCTGGCCGTCTAAAGACTTTAGGTAGTAGGAGCCTTCCTTGGAGTGACGGATTACTTCGTAGGGGCCTTCCCAGGCTGGTCCCAGTTTTCCTTGGGATGGGTCCTTTGTTGCCTACGATACCTTCCTAAGGACGAGGTCTCCTCTGTTGAACCTTCTTACCTTAACGTTTCTGTTGTAGTATCTAGCCATTGCTTCCTTGTGTTTGGCCATTCGTTTCATAGCTTCTTCTTTGACTTCACCAATTAAGTCCAAGTTGCTGTTTAGCTCCTGCTTGTTCTTTTGGTCTTCATAAGTTTTGACTCAGAAGCTCGCCAATCCCACTTCCACTGGTATGACGACCTCAGTGCCAAATGTCAGTCTGAATGGTGATCCTCCTGTTGGAACTCTTGTGGTCGTCCTATATGCCCAAAGGACATTTGGTAGTTCTTCAGGCCATGCCCTCTTTGCCCCCTCAAGCCGAGTTTTGATGATTTTGAGCAAGCTTCTGTTCGTCACTGCCCGTAAGCCTGAGGGTGTCTTGGAGAAAAGTAGTGGTTCTTGACTACTAAGTCTCGGCAAAATTTTTGAAACTTGGGATTGTCAAACTGCTTTCCATTGTCTGATATTATGACACATGGGACTCCAAACCTACAGATGATGTTCTTCCATACAAAGCTTGTGACTTTAACCTCTGTTACATTGTTACTGGTTCTGCTTTTACCCATTTTGTGAAGTAATCAATTGCGATGATCAGAAATTTGAGTTGCTTCTTCCCTAAACGAAATGGGCCCATAATGTCAATCCCCCATGGGGTGAAGGGCCATGGCAAGGATATAGGTGTCATCATCTCTCCTGATCTTGTCTGGACATTTACGAAGCGTTGACACTTATTGCATGCCCTGACGATGTCATGTGCGTCCTTCTATAAGGTCGGCCAGTAGTATCTTACTCTGAGCACCTTTCCTGCTAAAGATCTTGCCCCCACATGATTTCCACAATTCCCTCATGTATCTCACGGAGCACATAATCTGCTTCTTCTGAGCTGACGCATCTTAGGTATGAGAGAGAAAACCCTCGTCTGTACAGCACATCGTTAATAATGACGAAGCGGGCTGCTTTGATTTGTATCTTCCTTGTTTCCGTTTTATCTTCTGGGAGCCATCCTACTTTCAAGTAACGGACGATGGGATTCATCCACTCGTCTTGTTCTTGTATCTTCAGAACTTACTCACCTTCTGTGCTTGGTCACCCTCTTATCTCTACACAGTTCAGAGGTCACATTGTAGTTGTCTGACGAGGCCAATCTTGCTAGGAAGTCAACTTCTGTGTTTTTGGCCCGAGGGATTTGCACAAAGTCTAGGCTATCAAAGCGCTGTGAAAGTTGTTGGACGATTTTTAGGTACTTTTGCATCCTCTCTTCCTTGGCTTCATAATCTCCCGTCACTAGTCCAATTATTAGTTAAGAATCAGCTTGGATGATAAGATTCTTTGCTCCAAGAGCTTTTGCTAGGCTTAGTCCTGTTAGCAATGCTTCATACTCGGCCTCGTTATTTGTTGTTAAGAATTGCAGTCTAACTACATACTTCAATATTTCTCTATTCAGGAGATATGAGCACTACTCATGCCCCTTTCTGCTTTCTTCGTGGTGGACCCATTTGTTTGGACCGTCCATGTTTCTAGGGGGAGTTCTTCTTCCTTTTAAGTGAATTCAGCGATGAAGTCTGCTAGCACTTGGGCTTTGGTTGCTGCTCGAGGCCGATATTCAATGTCGAATTGGCCCAGTTCAATTGCCCATTGAATGAGTCATCTTGCTGCATCTATCTTGTTTATCGTCTTTCTTATTGGCTGGTCTATTATTATGACGATGGAATGTGCTTGGAAGTAAGGACGGAGTTTCTTGGAAGCGACCAGCAATGCGAAAGCTATCTTTTCCATCCTTGGGTAATTTGCCTCTGCTCCTTGGAATGCCTAGTTGGTATAATAGACTAGCTTCTAGACATTTTCTTCTTCTCTGATCAGTGTCGAACTCATTGTAGTGTAAAACACTACTAAGTAGAGGTACAACTTCTCTCCCATCACCGAGGAACTTAGCAATGATGGCTTCGTCAAGTAATCTTTTAATTTTGCAAGGGCTTCTTCACATTCGTTAGTCCACTGAAAGGCCTTTTTCAATACCTTGAAGAATGGCATGCACTTGTCCTTTGCCTTAGAGACAAATCTGTTTAGTGCTGTGACCTTTCCTGTCAAGCTCTAAACCTCCTTCACCGTTTTTGGTGATTTGAACTTGAGTATCGCCTTTACCTTGTTTGGATTTGCCTTTATACCTCGTTGGGACACCATGAATCCCAAGAACTTTCTTGAAGCGACAGCAAAAACACACTCTGCAAGGTTTAATTTCATATTGGTAAGGGAGAAAGATTTTAGAGAGAAACAGACTAGAGAGTGATTTTCCCTAGAGTATTTGTGTATACCTTTCACTTCTGTTGCCTTTTCTTTTATAGTTGTGTGCTTCATTAATGGGCAATGAATTATTTATGCTTAATGGCTAGTGCATTACAAAATCTTTGTTTGAAGTTCACAGCTCATTCTGTGACTATTGCTCCGTCCGTTAAACTTTGTCATCAATGAGCGTAATAAATGCGTAACATCGTCTCTTGGTTAATGATGGTTCCAGCTTAGTGACGATCGTAAATTTCTAACTCATCAAGCATCATGTCAAAGCTTGCATCTATTCAGGCTTTCTCATGCAAATGTATTGTTAGACAACTTGTTTCACTTCCATAAACAAGCTCAAATCTAACTTGCACATACATGGTGTAAAGAGAAATTTATTTGAAAGAAAACTAATTACAAGATTGCATTTCATGATTTTGTTTAGGTGAGGAAAGCACTTCATGATTTTAAAGCATGGTAATCCATACCCATTTTATTACTAGCCTTGGCACTATTATCATGTGGAAAATGGCCTTTTGCCCTTATTTTTTAAAAAATTTAGCACAATGTCCCTGTTTTGAAACTATTTAGCAAAATGTCCCAGTTTTTTAAACTCGATTTTGAGAATATCGAGTTTTATACAAACTTGATATTCTCAAAATCGATTTATATGTAAATTTTTAAGTGTAACTCGACATTTCTAATGTCGAGTTCACTTAATTTTTCAAAAAAAAAAAAATTTAAGTGGCAAAATTTGCATAGAACTTGACTTTGTTAAAGTGGAGTTCCACCTATAACTCGATTTTGTTAAAATCGAGTTTCAAAACAAAGACACAGTGCTTAATAGTTTCAAAACAGGGACATTGTACTAGATTTTTTTTTAAAATAAGGGCAAAAGCTCATTTTCCCCCGATTATAACTACCCTTTCCCTTTTATCATTATGCAGTTCATGAATTTAAAGCATTTTATAGCCCCACGTTGACCCCTTCACACACTTCAATCCAATTGGGTGTATTGTGTTTAATATAAGAGATATAAGTAAATTATTATTGCAAAAACTATGGCTCTTATCATCAATAATTCTCACAGTCTCACCAATTGTTAGAATATGTAGTGCATTTGATCCTACGATTCAATCTGAATAAGACTAATTAATTAATTATGCCTTTTTTTTCCTCCTAGAAATAGTTTTTTTTTTTTTTTTTTTTTGGAGGAACATCCTAGAAACAACTAGAAATCTTTGGTTTTGACTTTTGAG